>CM031993.1:2274179-3728586 GCA_018804465.1 Populus tomentosa
ATTCATGCTATTTGCAGTTATTTTTTCTTTTGATACGTTACTTTAGCTTGTATTTCATAATATACCTAGATTTGCAAACAAGAAGGCAGTTTTGATTACTGATGTATGAACTGAAAAATCCTTTGCAGGAAGGGCCACGGACAATGGTGGGCATTGCAACTTTTGATTCAACAATCCATTTTTACAATCTGAAACGGGCATTACAACAGGTAAATATGACTTTTTTTTCCTGAAGATGCAAGTTGATACATTTTTTTTTGTTGGAGGATGTATGGTATCTATGAAGTAAAGGAGATGGATAAAGAACTTTAAGTAGATTGAACAATCAGCTAGATGCTGTTTTGTGCTGTCTTTCGCTGCTCATACCTTTTCTGGGAGTTGTTATTAAATCTATGACCAGCGTCCAGCACATCATTTTATTGTACTTAGATTTATGGTTCTGATTAAATTTCAATTATTTTTAAAATCAGTGAATAGTCACATCAAAAATTTTGAGTGCTGATTTTGATTTTTGACACATGTTTGCAGCCACTGATGCTTATTGTACCTGATATACATGATGTTTATACTCCTCTGCAAACTGATGTTATTGTTCCGGTTTCCGAGGTTAGCCTTCTGGACTCCTATTCTTTGGTTGATCTTTTTTGGTCCAGATGGCCAAAATATACACGCTTATTGTTCAGTTACGAGTTTTATGTTTAGAGACACCAGCCATCTTTATTAGTTTTTAAAATTCTTTTGGTTTCTTGTGTGGATTCAGTGCCGTCAACATTTAGAGCTATTACTGGATAGTATTCCAACTATGTTTCAGAACAGTAGAATTGCTGAATCAGCCTTCAGTGCAGCAATCAAGGTATAGTCTTTTTTGCTTGTGGAAACCATATATGTATTGGTTTTGGATGATGTATGCAAATCTCGTAAAAAAATGAAACACTGTACATGTCTTTTCTTAAGGGGAGGTGAAACTTAATTTTTGCACTTACCATGATACTTGGTCCTTTAAAATTTCCAATTCGCTTGCATGGTTCCATCTTGGACATTAGTCTTAACACATAATATTTGAAACGGGTTACTTAGGGCTGCATGCACAACATAGCGCATTTGGACACGTATCATGTAACTAAGCATGCATGTCCTGATAACTAAAATGGAATATACATAAACAGCACGAGGTTTTCAGCCACTACATTCAAAACACTATTTTCTTTCTCTTCTTTTGCCTTTCCGAGGGAGAACCTATTGATTCACACTAATTGATGCGTACGGTACTTCCTATTTTCCTAGGTTTGTCTTTAGATGGAAAAACCCTTGGCAGAATGATACATGTTCCTATGTGTCCTTTGCTGCTGCTGGGTTATAGATGCCACCTGGAATCAAATATTATATGCATCACGAACTCATGCAAATATCTTTAGATATTTGGAATTTGTAATTCATTTTTTTTCCTATTTCAGGCAGCTTTTTTGGCAATGAAAAATACTGGAGGGAAGCTTTTGGTATTTCAATCAGGCAAGCTTATGAACTTGTCATCATCTGCTCACCTTTTCTTTCTTTCTTTCATTTTTTTTTTGTTGTTGACCTATGTAAATGTACATGATTGTTAAATTTTTGTATTTTTTATGGTAGGATGCAGTCAATAACATTCTGCTCCTTGTACTTTTCTTTGTTACTGTGTTAGGCATATAATTTGAGAACAGATAACCACTTATTCTCTGTTGCTATATGTGCTCCTGAGGCTTTGATTTTGATCTAAGTTCTGAGTTCAGTTAGATGCCAATAAAGAGTGATATTTTATACTAAGTATTCATACTGCATATTATGTGATCATGTGTGTAGTTGTGATCTGCATCATTGTAATTACTTGTAGTTATTGTCTAGAATATTCAAATGGAAGAAGTGACTTGTGAAATGGAGAAAAAAAAAGGTTTAACTTTCTCTCTCGTGAGAGAGTTCTATAATAAAACATATATACCAGAGTTTCATCAAGTTTGATTTAGACTCAATTTGAGCTGGCTGCCTGGCCTATGGTGTTAGTCATAGTTTTATTAAATTAAGCAATCATTTCACTTTTACATTTTTGTCAAATGGAAATTATGTGTTTTTGTGGATGCTTTTCTTGCTTTAAGCATGTGTCAGGCAATTCCATATTTTTCTTTATCCTATTACATGTTAGGAGCTTTCCTGCTTCTTCCTATCACTATAAAACCTAGACTGAAATTATTCTGATGGGGTATTCTGATGATTCTACTATGTTTTCAGTCTTGCCTTCTGTTGGCATTGGAGCCCTTTCTGCTCGAGAGGCTGAGGGAAGAAGTAACATCCTGCAGGGGAGAAGGTATATTATCTTATTTATGTGTTCTCCTGCCATCTGTTGTGGTTGTCTTCTTGCTTTTCATCCTGCAGCGTGGAATTAATTTAAGATGAGAACTATTGAATCCTATCCCATCCATTCATATTTGAAGGGGACTGCATAATTTGTTCTAACTTCGATCTCATCTTGCCTTTGAATAGTTATAACTGACACCCGTGCACACTCACACACAAACTTATAGCCTTTCCTAAATATAATTTTTCTTCTCTTAGGCCTCTGAAAGATTGGAAGAAGAATCAACATGTTAGGATGATAATTAGATCTGATTATCTGTCAACTTTGGAAGGTTAATATTGACAAATGGAGATGCTCATCTTCTTGTCATGTTAATCATTATTCGAGGCTTAAATAATCTGGTAGTTTTGTCTTGAAACTAATGGACTGACATTCCTTCTCATGTTCCATTTTACTGGAAGTGGAGTACCGGGCTATAATATATTTTGCTGTAGTATTCATCTGTTAAACTCTTGTTTTTCCATCATAATTGGTGAAGTGAAGAAACAGTCAATTCAACTGGAGAATATAGCCCTGAGGTTTTGGTAACAGTATTTTCTTATTTACTGGATTGCAGGAGGCCCATAAATTACTCCAACCAGCAGACAAAACAATGAAGGAAATGGCAATTGAATTTGCTGAATATCAGGTGGCCTTTTTATAGTTCTTTCCCCCTGTTTACATTTTCATTATGAGGATGCTAGTACTTAAACTGTTTGTTTTCCCTTTTGTACTTTATCATAATCATGAGCTGGTAGATATATACCCTTTTGCCAAAATGTATCTAATCAGGTTTACTTTCCTGTATGTGTTCTAGGTCTGTGTTGATGTGTTCATCACTACCCAGACTTATGTCGACATTGCTTCTATCTCTGTCATCCCTAAAACAACTGGAGGGCAGGTATTATTTGAACTTGAAGCGCCAATCCTGTAGTTATAACACATGTTTCACAGTTTCAGTAAAATGACAACATGTATATTGGATTTTTATCTTTGCAATACCATGTTAAAGGCAGCAAGCCTATTTGTAAACTGATGTTTGGGACCTATTTATTTCTTTTTAATATGCTGGATGCCCTTCCCAAGCTATCTTTCTCATTTTACTTTTCTTAATCTTTTTTTCCCCATTTCTTTTTGATATTTGACTTTTGGTTCTGTGGTGATGTCAAGCATCTATTTTCAATGATTTATTGAGTACATCTTCCATTCTTTGGTGACTTATGACCTAGATCCTTGTGTTGGTTTCTCTCCATGGTATGCGCTTCATGTTGCATTCTAAATCATGTAAACATGCTAATTCAAACATGGAAACCTTAATTACTTGCTGTGCACCTTGATTCCTCTTGGTGAGTTATGACCTCAGTCTTTTTGGCTGGTTCCATGCTGCATATCTTGTACGAGATATTGCTGCCATGATCCTTAGGAGAGAGTTGCTGGGGGCTCTCTTGTAGGCAAGCTGGATAATATTTGGCATCTATTGGCAATCTGTTTTATACTAACATTTCACCACCATATCATTGTACCCATCACCCAGTGCATGAGCTCTAACAATGTGCTGTGAATGACTTCTAGTTTCTTCTTTTAGAGCTGCTGGCATATTTCTGATTATGACTTCAAATGTTTCACATTCTGTTCCAGGTTTATTATTACTATCCTTTCTCTGCTGTTTCTGATCCGGCAAAGCTGTACAATGATCTCAGATGGAATGTCACACGGCCTCAAGGGTTTGAGGCAGTGATGCGTGTGAGGTGCAGCCAGGTACTCCTTTCTGGGATATATATCTTTTGTGCCTTGCTCACAGTTATAAATTGATTGATTATGTTTTCTTTACATGATACTAGGAATTTGACGTGGTTTGTTTCTTTATAGGGCATTCAAGTTCAAGAATACCATGGAAACTTTTGCAAGCGCATTCCAACAGATATTGACCTAGCCACGGTTTGTATCTTTTTATGAAATTCTTCAGTTTCATACTCTGGTAGCCTATTAGACTTTAGTTTATTTGTTAATGAGAGCATTCAAGTTGTGAGGTGCCCAGATTCATCCTCTATTGATACTGGACTATAACTTTGCTTTTTAAAGCATCAGGCTGAATATAAAATCATATTCACTCGCCAAAAACTTCTTTCATATAACAAGCTATTGAGTGAGTAGAAGAATCTGTTTTGACTTGGGCTGATCTATTGGAGGATGATTCATTATGTATTTTATTTTTTTATGGCTCTATCATTCCATTTCTTGATTTCCTATCTCTGGTTTCATATGAGTCAAGTGGCAACGTGCATATTTTATAGCATTTTTACTTCTAACTGTTCTACCTGATCATTCCTTTTGTTTTGCAGATTGATTGTGACAAAACTATTATGGTTACATTAAAACATGATGATAAGTTGCAGGATGGCTCAGAATGTGCTTTCCAGGTATCTTAGTATTTCTTGCCACTGCACAGCTTTTAATACTTACTGGTCCTATCTGCTTTCATTATATCTAGGGTGAATTATGTTGTGGTCCCACCAGGTTTGACCATTATATGGTATAATCTGGTTTTATGATTCATGCAATTAAATCCTTGAATTTCATCTCGACTGCAATGTAAGACTACTTTCAGTTACCATTTAGTAGGTTAGAGGAGAATCCATGCGACAAGTACAGTGCTGTAATTTCTCCCAGAAACCCACCTTGTCCTGGTGTCAGCAGCTTATGAAAACTCAAGTTCTTCAATGGTCCATTCATTTTGCTAGGGGTCCAATTCAACCACCTGCCTGAGTAATCCAAACAAACTTAACTGCTGTCAGGTTTTCTCTTTCTGTTTCATGTTCAAGAACCATCTAAAACAGACCAAGATAACAGTAGCCAGGAATTCACGTTCTACTGCTATTCTGATCCTGGCAAGATTCATGAAACAATAACACAGAAAAAAAGGCTAAAAGAATTTGAAACATCAGTATGCTGAATGTGTTGTGATATCTGTCAATAATGTTGTAGCACGTCAATCATGATGTCTGACAACCTTCAGCTCTACCTCCCTATTATTTGCCCAAATGGTTTAATCAAGCTTTTCTCAAATCTCCCTTGGTACTCGCGAAAGAAACAAAGAGATCAGGAGGGTCCTTGTATAGAGGGACTGCAGGGACAGTTACAAAACACAACATCATGGCTGATGCCATATGTCATTGCTGACATATAATGCAACTAACACAAGTGCATTACTTAAGAAGTATCTAGTTAGACGGTTCTTGAACATGAAACAATAACAGAATGAGAGAAAGAAGACTTGATTTTTTCTCTCAATTGAAATTGTGCGCTTTCATTGCTGACATGTAATTCAATTAGCACAGGTACATTACACTAGCAGTATCTAATTAGGTGGTTCTTGAATATGAAACAATTACATAGTGAAAGGGAGATGACTTTATTTTGGCTGCCAATTGCAAATGCCTGCTTTTACCTTGTTAGAATTATGAAACTTGGAAGGACCATGGGGCGATTTCCCTTGAATCTTTTGTTGAGAAGATTTCTTATTCATATTGTTTGCTTCATTGTTCAGTGTGCCCTCCTCTACACCACCGTGTATGGACAAAGAAGAATTCGTGTTACAAATTTATCATTACCATGCACAAACAACTTAAGTAATCTGTTCCGCTTGGCTGACTTGGATTCCCAATTTGTGTGTTTCTTGAAGCAAGGTATTGAATTTTTTCAGGCATTCTCTTTCCTGTCTGTTTACACTGTTTCATAATTATACTGTTCTCATATCATGTTTTCTGACAATCTTTATATCATTCTCATCCACCATGTTTAAGTCACTATCATGATAATAACTGTCATTTTTTCACACTTCCAACATGTTATAGAAATTCCTGCCAAACTTTGGCCTTTTAGTTACATAAGAATGGATGTCTCTTTGCTTCTAGAAGTTTTTATTGTTCATGGCTTAACATAAGTAATTATTTTTTGTTTTGACGTAAGGGGACTGATACTTTTCTCAACTTGTCTTTCTAGCGGCAAGTGAAATCCCTTCCAACCCACCCTTGGTAATCCGAGACCGAGTGACAAACTTTTGCATAAACATTCTGCTTTCATATCGCAAATTTTGTGCGACAGTATCATCATCAGGACAACTCATCCTTCCAGAAGCACTTAAACTTCTGCCCCTGTACACCCTCGGTATATACTTCTCTCACATTAATTTATGCTTATTCCGATATAGTGTTTGTGCTGAAATTGCAGATATTGCTATGAACTCACCTAACAATTAATCATGTTTTATGCTGTGGAACTGTTTCAACAGTTAAATACCTGTACATGATCCATACACACTTGGGTGTCTAGCAGAATTTCTTTTCTGGGAGTTAATATGGTTAAAGCATTGAAGATCAAAATAACTTTATATGGTTAAAGTAAAGCTAGTTAGATAAGTAAATTAGTTCAATGCAGTTACACCTTTCCTTTTCAGTGTTTCTGTAGCTTTACATTTTTTTTTCCTTGGTAGAAATAGCTTTAGTTAAAACGTTGATTTGTTGATAAATTTTGGTGCTGTTTTTCATTTTGGTGCATAATGATATTTCCTCTTATTGATACTATAATTCCGTTTCTGTTCTGCAATATGTGTATTGTTTACTGGACAGATTTGAAATGGATACAAGTGTATCAGCAAGTTTCTTTTAGTATATTTAAAGAAATTGACATGCCTTGATTTTTTTCCCTTTTCTGGCTCCCTCTCTCTCTTCCAGCATTAATTAAAAGTACAGGATTGAAACTCGATGGGAGGATAGACGATCGGTCTTTTTGGATCAATTATGTTTCTTCTGTTTCTACTCCTTTAGCGATTCCATTGGTGCACCCTAGGATGATTGCAATCCACGACCTTGATTCACAGGCATGGGTTGTCTTTTACTATTTTCAATGCTATATTATATATTTGTCCTAAATTCAATGGTAACCTGCTGCTCATTGACAGGAAGCAATTGGATCTCTTATCCCCCCTGCACTTCCTCTTTCTAGTGAATATGTGAATGACAATGGAGTTTATCTTCTTGAGAATGGTCAGGATGTTTCAATATATATTGGGAACTCGGTTAATCCAGATATCTTGCAAAAACTGTTTGGCATTTCATCTGTTGCTGAAATCCCGACTCAGGTACCATTCTTTTAAAGAATTTAGATCTGCCTAACATCATTATTTTATTAGTCTTGGTTTGGAAGAAGCTGTACCTGACCATCAGACCAATGTGGAAGATGCCAAATTCACTCGAGGGACATAACCTCGAATGCTATGTGCCCACAGAATGGGCTTACAAGACACTACTAATTCACAGGCTCAGCTGGGAATTTTATGAATGAAACTTTTGGAGATAAAAGTGCTCAAACTTTTTAAGGTTTTTTGGGGCTTTGAGTTAATTTGATAATTAACATTGTAAATACATGGACCTGTCAGAGGTGTTTTATCAGAAATTTTCTATTTGCGTAGCCATTCAATTGTTTTGCAACTAATTATTTTGGTATTCTCAGTATGTCCTGGAGCAATATGACAATCCACTATCAAAGAAACTAAATGATGTGGTGAACGAGATACGACGCCAAAGATGTTCTTTCCTGCGGTATGATGTTTCAGTTGGTGATTTTTAATTTAAGAATTTTTTTATGACTTATATTCACCTACTATTTTTTTCTGTCATTCTATCTACACATGCTTGCAATCTCTCATTCTGATGTATTGCAATTCTTATCTTGCAGTTTAAAGTTGTGTAAAAAAGGAGATCCATCAGGTGAGTTCATTGGACCTGTTCTTCTATATAATGGAGGGAACTGTAATTCCACTACATATTGTAAACCTGAAACCAAAATGAAACAGATTGCTAGCTCCTCAGATTGCCAACTCCTCGAAAAACTCACATTATCTTGTACCCCTGCCAAAGTAGTTGCAGGACTTGTTGGCCATTTCTGATACTTCATTACTTATCAGGTTGTTTGGAGATGTGTGACTAGTTAGGAACTGCATTGGGTCATTTCATGGAAACACAGAACAGAAGTGTTAGTTTGCCAGCACCACCCTCCTTCACTTCATGGGCCATATAACATTGCTACTCTTATCAATTCTCATGTTGAAGTCATATTTTGATGGATCATGTAGTTTTTTGGTATCGATATATCGTCATTATAAATTTCATGATGACTGATCACAGCACTTTACGTAGTCAGAAAAACCACTAGCTACTACCAAAGAGGGCCGGATGATAATTTTGATCTGTAAATGCATCGTGGTAATATCTATGTTCATCCAATCAAATTGTGCTTCATAATACACGCACTGTTCTCATCTTTGTCTGGTGTTGAGTTTTCTTCTGCTGATACTACTGGATTGAGTGAGTTTTTATTGTTAAAATGTTCTTAACAAGTTTGATTTGTTAACATTCGACTGCTACTTTTTCCACAGGAATGTCATTCTTCTCATATTTGGTTGAAGACAAGGTTCCAGCTGGCACTCTCTCCTATGTAGAATTTCTAGTGCAGGTCCATCGGCAAATTCAAGTGAAAATGTCTTCATAATTCTGGCATCTACAGTTGATTTTACAAGTTTTGATAGGCGCCTGCAAGGACAGAATCAGATTCAAAGCAAAGAAAATCAGTGTCATGCTTGATATGTGTTTCTGGGATCAGCAACTCACTCTTATTTATTTACAGAAAGCAAGCTGGGTATGAATTTTTCCATGGAAGTTTTGTTGAGTGTGGTTCTATATTTTATAACAGTGATTGCCAATAATAAACGTTTCATTTATTGTTCTCTTACCCCGTTTCCCCACCATTTCCTTTTCTACTAGTCATTGTGCACTGTTAGAATCCCTATGCCCGCCCCACCCCGCCCCCTTGGTGGTTAGACATCCACTGATTGAGGGTCTCTCCGGGAAAGTACCGTAAGAATCCAGTGGTGGAGGGAGGGGAAGATGTAAAACAATTTTTTGTTGTAATCTCACACAACCTTGTTAGATGTGTACATTTGTATGACAATTTTAATGAGAAAGTTAACAGAACCGGCTTGAGATATGGTTTTATCACAGCTGAAACTCTTTCATGCACTCTGGAACCTGGTCAAAAGCTCTCTGATCAGGGGAACCCTTGACATGGTTTTCTGTGACCTCGAGAGAAATTGAGCAAAACCAATCAACAAAATAATGATTGAAAGTGAAGACTCAAAGAAAAATGATACTGGGTATTGAACCATTAAGGCTAAAAAAAGAATGGCCCAAGCAGCCGATCAAAAACAAAGAAATCGAAATTGAATAGAGCTCTGAAAGTAACAAATGACGGGTTGGTTTCACTGTTTGTGTAGACAATGAACCATCATATTTTGATTTTATTCCTCCCCCCCTCAATTTCAATTTAACCCTTCTGTGACCTAATTCAATGAGATTAGATTCCAATTATAAACAAAAAAAATACAAAACTAAAAGAAAAATGACCGAAAAGTATAACGTCAAGAAATTAGATATCACACCAAGCTAGTGATAATTTTTATTTTAGTCCAAAATTTTATTTTATTCAATTTTTAGTCATGGACTATGAGAGGAGAGTGAAAGTCATCTAAAAAGACGAGAAGAGAAAAAATTATCAATTGGACAACTTTTCCGTGTAGAAACTTGTTGCTCTTTGTGTTAACAAGTTTCATTTAATAAGAAGAGTTTAATAGTGGTAGCTTTTTCTTTAAACATCCATGAGAAAGAAGATCGAGCTTGGTTTATATATTTCTCATTTGGTCAATTTGTGTTATTTTAGTGATTTTAGGGTGTTTTAGAGTTATTAAATGTATTGAAGAGGAGTTTTTGGTGTTTTGGAAGTGAAAATGGGTGAAATATAGAATTTTCAACCCAAAACACTTATCCCCCTGTTTTTCAACCATAATGGTGGCAAAAAATTAGGTTGTAACCCCGTGAACAATATATTGTCTGTCAAAACAAGCAATATGTCGTTTGTTACCTTTTTTTTTTAATAGAAAAATAAGAGGTGAACGATGCCTAACAAAGAGAAAAATTACTAGTCTAGTAAGTCCAGACCTACCTCATGCTCACGTGATTGGGTCTTTTTTTAAAAAAACCAAGCACTGCCGCACTATGCCACTTAGACAGACCTGCTTGTCTAGACAATTTTAAAAATATATATTAAAATAATATTTTAGTATTTTGTATGCGATTGAAAAAAAAAAAATGATAAAATCTTGTCAAAAATCTACTAAATATTAAAGATAAGAAATTTTGTTTTCCATGAAAATTCGAGAGTTGTTTTTGTTTTGGGCATATTAGGTACAAAATAATTGAATAAGAAATTATTAACATTCCTATAAAAACCCATAATATTATTTAAAAACTATATCAAAATTGCATAAGAATTTAAATATCATGTTAAGCATTTTATTTATAATGCATTACAATCAAAATCTAAAACAAAATATTGAAAAAATTTCATAATAATTTAAATATCATGTTAAGCATTTTATTTATAATGCATTTCAATCAAAATCTAAAACAAAATATTGGAAAATTTTCATAAAAAGTGCTTAGGCACCTAGGTCGTATAAATGGGGCTCACGCACCTGACCTTCTTCTTCTTCTTATTATTTTTTTTCCAAGAACAAACAACATATCATCCACCATTTTATTTTCAAAAAAAGAAAGTAAAGTAGACGATGAGTCATGTGATTCTCCATATTTTGGTACTAGAGAGATAGCCTGAAAATCAAGCAAGATTTTTTGGATCTAAAAAACTATTTTTAACTCATTTTCATTGAAAAACACATGATAAACACCCTTAAAATCTTAATAAACTAATTTCTGAACTTGAAATATCTCTAAATTGGCTCAAAATACAAATAAATAAATAAATAAAATTTTCAACCTTGATTTGCTTCTTCAAACAACATGGAGCTAAAAAAACACATGTTAATAATACTCATCTCATCAAAAGAAACACATTGACATCAAATTTGAATTTTCTATTAACAGATATCGAGCAGAAATATCTCTAAATTGGCTCAAAATACAAATAAATAAATAAATAAAATTTTCAACCTTGATTTGCTTCTTCAAACAACATGGAGCTAAAAAAACACATGTTAATAATACTCATCTCATCAAAAGAAACACATTGACATCAAATTTGAATTTTCTATTAACAGATATCGAGCAGCCAACCATTTTTATTTTTTATGATGTTTTCTGATAATTTTCTTTCATCTCTTAAATTTAAGAACTGAAATGTGAACAAAATAAAGTTTTTGATTAAATTTAAAAATTTCAAATTAAAGAATCTAAAAAAAATATAAAATTTGGAGTTTAGATTTTTTAAAAAGGTAATTCATGAATAGTTTTACAAAAAAAAAATGTATTTTTGTCTAACTATCAAATTTAATCCTCATAATTTTTAACTTTTTAAGAACAATAAAATCAAGCATCAATCAAATATCATCTTAGTTTTTTTTTTTTTTATATATATATATAAAATAATAACTTCATATAAATAAAATTAAATTATTAAACTCAATTTTCATTCAACACTCAACACAATATACAACATAATATAGAAAAAAAAAATCCGTTCGGCAACTGGATCAGAAAATGCTTCCAAGACCACAAAAAGGGCAAACTAATATTGAAATCCACAATATTATGTGAGTGAATATATAGTGTTTTTCATATTTTATTTAGGTTTTTGTTTTTAATAATTTAATAAAGGAAAGCCACGAATAAAAAAAAAAACTAAAAATCTCCACACAGCAATCAACACCTGAAAGCAATATATACAAAAACAATAACAATAATGATAATAATGAAGAAGAAGAAGAGAATAGAGCCTGAAATATATTACAACCACCTTTTCTCCCCGTTTCTGATTTGACTCCAGGGTAGCTAAATCAATCAGTAGCCTCAACGACTACAGTAAAGAGAGAGAAAAAAAGAAAAAACTAAATAGCTCTAATGTTCAGCTTTGGACCCTTTAAAATAACGAAAATAAATAAATAAATACAATGAAGCCTTGATATAGTTTGGTAACCACTAGTGGCAGCAATCCAGCCAGTTGAGAAGGATACTAATCTTCACCTTTCTACCTTACCTCTTCAAAAGTATTTTAATCTCCTTTCGTCACCGACAATCATTTGAAGTAAATGTGTCGGAAAAGCCAGAGGTCATTGAGGGAACACTTGACCTGGTCTGAGTGAAGGAAGTATCATCAGACATCGTAGAAGTACCTTCTTCAGTTTGCCATCTTCGCAGTGTTTCAGGAAGGTTGGTGTCAAGGTCAGTGCCACGGTTCTGGTCCTCTTGTTGGCTAGCCGGCCTCCATTGCTTCACAAGAGGTGCCAGTACATTCACTGCATGCCCCATGTCTGGTCTCTGATACGGATCACGAGCAGTGCAATGTCCTGCTAACTCAGTCACCGTATAAATGGTGGCTAATGTCTCTTCATCTGGATTTAGAGACTCATCAATTGCCTTTGGAATGTTCTCCTTGTTGATCAGGATCCTGCGGAACCATGTGACCAGATGAGCTGCCTCTTCTGGCCTAGTATCATCCACTGCTTTTCTGCCAGTTATAATCTCCATTAGAACAACTCCAAAGGCATAAACATCCACCTTTGAAGTCACTCTTCCTGTAGCTGAAGAAAACAAAGAAGACACAATTTAGATTCAGATCATCCGCAAACAAAGGGAACTGGTTCCCAAATAATTTCATCACAGACTAAAGGAAAGCGCGTGCAGAATCTGAGAATTAAACGCAAATTCACATAGAGATGTCTTTGAAAACATGCTTGCAGCAAACAAAATTGCACACACCCAATGAGAATTGTTCGTAGAATAAATTGACCCTTTGTAAAAAGTCAACCCTCACTGAACTTAACCATCAACTAATTCAGTTCATCAAAATCAAGAGAAATTTACGATCAATATCAGCAGCCAATAACCTGAAGCATTTACAGTACAGCAAAAATATGGCTATTTCTGTAATGTTGAAATGAAAAAACTCAACTGACACAACACAAAATAGATGCTAAGATGAAATGACCATGTGAGAAACATAACAAAAAATGTGAACCTATTGACATTCCAATCTTCATACTGCTAAATCATTGTTAAGAAGAACATGCAACTGGAGAAATCCCTTCAACAAAGTTGAGAATATACGAAAAGGGCCAAGCCAATTACCAGCATACTCAGGTGCAAGATAACCAAATGTGCCTGCCAATCGTGTTTCCACAGAATACTTCCCATCTGGTGCATTTTTAACCAAACCAAAATCAGCCACTTTCGCTCTCATGTCGTCCCCAAGAAGAATATTTGAAGTTTTCAAATCTCTGTGAATGAAACTCTGCTGTGCTAAACTGTGCAGATACTCAACTCCTCTTGCCACATCCAGTGCAATTGTGATCCGCTGCTTCCATGTAAGTGGAGTGTACCTGTAATCGTGACATTCAAATAGATGCTGTCCTAGTGTTCCTTGTGGCATATACTCATAGACCAAGAGTCTCTCGTTGCCATTTATACAATAACCTAAGAGAGCAACTAGATGTCTATGCCTAACCTTTGTAAGCACCGCAATCTCTGCTTGAAACTCACTTATACCTTTGTTTCCCATCACTGTGGATTCCATTCTCTTCACAGCAATCTTAGTTCCATCATGCAACTCTCCTCTATAAACCACTCCAAAACCACCTCTTCCTATAATATTAATCTCATGAAAATTATCAGTCACTTGTCGAAGAAATTCAATTGGCACAGCGACATTCCCACCCTCAAAAATATTTTTGCTGTTATCACCATCACTGCTCTGGCCATGCAATGCAATAGGGACCTTATTATAACCATTCCCTCCACCTGCAACTTCATTTTTGAAAAATGCCTTTCCACCATCCCGTTTCAACTCCTTACCAGATTTGGGATGTCGTTTCTTATATTTATATAAGACAAATGACAGGACAACAATAAAGATGACAACAGCAACAATGATGCCTGCAATCATACCTCCAGATATCTTGGTACTACCTGCACTGCTTCCTCCACTGGTAGTTCCTCCACTGGAAGTATCTACATCTGTCCTCAAGAAAGGGTTCCCCGGCTTTGTAATTAATTTCACAGAGCCTGGAAACTCGGGAATTATTCCTGATAGGTTATTGTTGGAAACGTCAAGGGTTTCTAGCTCTGGCAGCTTGGTCAAGCTATCAGGAATTGAACCCGTCAAGTTATTCTCATTGAGATACAAACTTTTCAAAGAAGAGAGCTTGGCAAATGATGGAGAGATACCCCCCGTAAATTGCTGCTTTGCCAAATTCACAGTAACAACATTCTTCTTCCCAACCTCACAAGTAACAAGGGGCCAACCACAAGCATCATTACCATCCCACTTATCAGACAATGTCGACGGATACCCAAAACCCCCAGCAATCTCAAGCAACGTCATCACCAGAGCATCACAAGGAGCCCCAGGACCTGCACAGTATTTGTTAATCCCTTCATTTTTAACGGTGATAACAGACGGGGGAAACTGAGGCACAGGTCCTTGGAACTTGTTATTAGACAAAGAAACATTCACTAAATTCGGCAAAGAAACCAACGACGCAGGCACAATCCCTGTAAACTGATTATCCCTCAACTGCAAATCAAAAATGCTCTTACATTCTGTCAAATCTGGTATAGGACCCGTAAATTGATTCACATGAAGCCAAACCTGAGACAACTGAGTTATCGATCCAATCACCTCAATACTCCCACTTAACCCAATTTGCTGATTATTCACCCACAAATTCTGTATCCCAGAATTCGCAAAAGAAGGTGGCAAAACCCCCGTCAAATTATTATAACTCAGTCTCAAATTCTGCAAACTTGGTAACGACCCAAAAACATCAGGAATAGAACCAAAAAGTTGACAATCATTGGCTGTTAACGTTGTCAGACTAGTACATTGAGCTAAATCAGTTGGAAGCTGCCACGGAGACAAATTTACATTATTTCCAATACTTAACGTTTGCAAGCCCGTTAATCCTTGAAAAAAACCAGGAGGGATGGACGTGAAATTGTTGGAATCCAAGAAAATGTATTGCAAATTCGTTAAGTTGGCGAGGGATGGGAGATCCCCAGAAAGCTGGTTGCCCTGTACAGACAGAGATTGTAGTTCAGAAAGGGTAGATATTTCTGGAGGAAGAGTGCCTGAGAGGCTGAGTTTTGAGAGAGAAATGGAGGTGACTCTTGATTTGGAAGAATCACAGTTTATACCATGCCAGGAACAAAAAGTGGTGGAGGATTTTGTGGACCAGCCGGAGGGTAATGGGGTTATGGAGTTGGCCAGCTTAAGAATAGTGGCGCCGTCGTCGGCTGTGGCGGTGGAGAAGAGGAGGAGGAAGAGGGAGAAGAGCAAAGAGTGGTGGTGACCCATTGGGAGAAAACAGGTGAGGAAGGTAGAGGAAATAAAGGCTATTGAATGAAAACACATATTTGCCTTATTTTTAGGATTTTTTAAAGTGAATTTGATTTTTTTTTCTCTTATTCTTTTTATTTATGAGGAAAAAAAATAGTAATAAGCTTTGCTGTTATTTTTTTTATTTAGATAATTAGCATTGGTATTTAAAGTGATTGTTAAGATAAATCAATATTATCAAACAAATCTTGGTGTAATTTTTTTTAATTCTTTTTAGATTAGATTTTTTTGTATATTATATGCATTAATTATAATTCTTGTGTATAGCATGCATTAATTATTTTTTTCGTGATGACATTGAATATATATCAATTATGGGTATTGATTGGATTTTGAATTATGTGAAATCCTATAATTGTTTTATTATTAATATGGCAATTCGGAGAAAATCCATAGAGTTAGTTGAATTCTTTTTGAAAAAGAGATGAGTTAATTAGGAAAAATGGAAATAAAAATTCAAAAAATCTTGATTTGCTAATTCATTTACAATTTTTGGATGATATACAATTATTTCCTTTAAGATTTTGGATAAATATCTCTTAAAGCTTCCAAAAATAATATGTCCAATACATAGTTGGTGGCATTTATTAGAAAGTGTTCGGCATGGTTGTGGTTGTTTTTTAAAGTATTTTTTATTTTAAAATATATTAAAATAATATTTTTTATTTTTAAAAAATCAATTTTAATATCATCACATCAAAATAATTTAAAAATATAAAAAATATATTAATTTAAAAAAAAATTAAAAAAGCTTTCAAAACACAATACAAAACAGGCACATTAGGTCTTTTCTAAAGAAATACTAATCACTTTAGCCAGAGAGTTAGGTGATTGGATTTAAATAATTGAATGTGAAAGGTTTGGTTAATTAGGTTGGGGGAAATCAAGAAAAATGTTAGGGTGTGTTTAATAGTAGAAACAAATTTTCCCTTTTCTTTTGTAGTTTTTGTTTTTCAATAAAGAATTAAAAAACGTATTTATTTATTTAAAATGAAAATAATTTTTTTTCATTTTTCAATAAGAAACCCATTAAGATTACAACTATTTTTCATAAAAAACCATATATTATAATTCTCATCTTAGTATTTTGTATTTGGGATAATCTAATTATAGAATAATAATTTTATTTTACTAAAATTGTTATGAAGAATTTATATTGTTAACTCAAAAGATATTTATATTAGATTTACAATAAAAAATAAATTTGTGTCACTAACTAAATATAAAAAATGAAAAATAATAATTTTAATATCTTACATTTTTTTAAAAATGCTTGTGTATAATAAAATTGCATTATATATAATATATGTTTTTTTTTCTCATTTGAAAAAATTGTATTGAAAAATCACGGAGAACTTCTAAATCATACAAAATTGAAAAACTGAAAAATTAGTTTTTCAGGAAAAATATTATGTTTGAATAGAAAATACAAATTTTTTTTTATTTTTTTTTGAAAATATTACAATGTTATGGAACAACAATTTAATCCCTGCAAATGAGAATCTCAAAGTGTACAAAAATAGTGTTTTTTTTTTAAAAAAAAATATTTTTTTTATTTTAAATTAATATTTTTAAATAATTTTGATACATTAATATTAAAAATAATTTTTTAAAAAATATATATTTTTAATATATTTTAAAATAAAAAATATTTTAAAAAACAATTATAACCTTTTTTCTTAACAATCCAAGCTTCATGAGTGGCTTGGATTAAGAAGCCAAGGCGTTTGCTTAAAATCTGCTGCACAGCAGCTGTCCATAGAACATCCTCTTCAACATCAATCATTTTTGTCATCTGTTAAGGATTTTTGCACGTAATATTCCAAATTTAAAAATGTTTCAAGACCAATATCTTCAAATTTTTGAAGAAAAAAAAATGCTTCAAAAAATTGTGTGTTGTGTCGTTGGTTACAAATATTATTGTCCCCGGAACAGGTGGAATAATCACTTATTACTCTTGTAGTGTACATGTGATGTAGTGTTCGCTTCATCTTCCCAAATTCAAGTGAAATCGTCGGAGTCCATTATTATGTTCATAAAATAAATGTGAAAGGAGAACATTACAGATGTGTTTCTGTCCCAAATGGTAAGAATACTCTATGCAATGGGATATAAGAGATTTGGGTAGTGGAAACCGAGAGAAAGCATCTCTCCTTGTATTTGTATTTATTTTCCTGTTTTGAAAATATAAAAATTTATTCCAAAATTATCTTAATTTATTTTATATTTTCATTTCTTCCACTAAACATGTTTTTATCTCGACTCTTCTGTCATCAAACACGATACTAGAAACTAAAGAGTCTTGTCTTGTTATCTTGTCGAGTCTTGAGTATATCATCAACTATCGGACTGATGTATTCACAGACAAATATTTGTCTTGCGGCCTCCTCCAGAATGTGAACAACATAATATGTGATAATCATGTTTTAAGTTCTCAAGTTACTATTCCTAAATGAAAACATGGGCTTAATCTAAGTTGAAATATATATATCAAGCTTTCTAAAAAGATATTATGGATAAAAACATGATCTTATATGGATCTTTAATCAGATCTGTAAACTTGGGCTAGAATCTCACTCGCTGTAGGATTCTTTTCTTTCACACTAGATATTCAAACGGGAATATCTTAAGTTTAAGATATCAAAATCAGGCGATTTAAAAGTCCAAATTTATCTAAACATTCAGGAACAAAACTTTCATGAAGTACTCCAAATTAGATAAAATTCTTTTGAAGGCCAAACTCCGAACACAATCTAAAAAACGAGATGGATTTCCTGATCTGATTAGAAAACTAACGGTGCCGGACATCCCACTACGATTGAGAGTCTGACATAAAAATGGTGAGTATTAGGACCCAAGAAAGGTTTATATCAAACCTATAACATGCCATGAATGAAATAATACAGCTAGGATTATCAAATATTTTAGGAAACCAAGTTAAAAACAAAGTCTAAGTTGCAACAAAGTTGGAGTTATAATAGAGTTATGACATTAGTAAAAACAGTTTTCAACACAAATTCTGAGAGATTTATCTAACTTTAAGGACTAGATAAAAAAGTAACGAATTAAGTATTATGAAGACTTATAATTAGCCTAATAATCTTGAAGAAATTTGGCAGCCAAGAAAGATGATAAATAGAGCAGAACATAACTGAAACAAGGTTTAGAAAAACATTCATTTCTTTCTACTTTTATCAATTTTCTAGCAACTATGAACTAAACTCCTGAATTCGATTCAAGAGGGATATAAACCATCTCTATTAGCAAGTTGTGAGAAGTAATGTTATTATTGTAATTCTTTCATATTTAAATATTTATTTTTTCTTGTTTAGAATTATGTTATTGATTGTTATTTAAGCTTATTGAATTGTTTTGAGGTGGCATGTATGCTTTCTAGTTTCTTTCAATTAATAATTGTTGTTAGGGACTAGAGTACAAAGAATTAATCTGATTGCTATAACTCTCATCTTGATTTATTAGAGAATAATAAACTAAGTTAAATTGTCAAGCTTTTGAATGTTTGCTTAGAATAAATACATAAATTTTATTCCTCGACTGCTGTTGAATGAATGAAAACTGCTTTTAATATTACATTTGCTTGATGGTAAGAAATTGATTAGAGAACTTTTTCTAATTAATATACTTGTAATGTTATCGATTTCCCTTAGCTTTAAGGGACATCAAATTTATTTGCTTAATGTAAAATAATATTTATTTTACTTCGATGATCAATAAAATTATAGAAATAGATATGTGGATCCTTGAACTGATTTAACGACATATCAGCTTATTTTAATGGTTTTGACAATCAACCAACTATATATTGGAATATATCATAAGGAGACCATACAATAGATAAATACACAGTAAGCAAGCTTTACGTGAAAATCAATACATGGTAAATTTCGACTTGGTCTTTTCGAAAACTTGTTCTGCGATAACAGCGCCACTACCGTCGGCTTTCTTGATCTCCAAGTGAGCCTTCTGATAGAACCCAGTACCTCTTAATGCATCAGCAATGAAATCATCAAACCCAATTGCAATAGCTGCTTCAGCTTCAGCTCCGTAAACCAACCTCTGTTGCAGAAAATGCAAAAACACAAACGTGTTAGAATCTTGGAAAACTTGAAGCATTAAACATCACGTGAAAATGAGAATTTGAGCTTCTCGACCTTGAGTCTTGAGAGATGGATGGCACCGAAGCACATCGGACAAGGCTCGCAGGACGCATATATTTCGCAATCCGAGAGCTCAATTCGGTTCAGCTTCTTACATGCCTGCAAGATAAAT
The DNA here is from genome assembly GCA_018804465.1 of Populus tomentosa. Classification (NCBI taxonomy): domain Eukaryota; kingdom Viridiplantae; phylum Streptophyta; class Magnoliopsida; order Malpighiales; family Salicaceae; genus Populus; species Populus tomentosa. Next base: position 2,294,296 of record CM031993.1, read on the forward strand.
TTATCCATGCATTGTATAGCAGGAATTTCCAAAATAAGTCTGCAATTTGCACATGAACACACACGACACGACACTACTGCAGATAAAATCAAGGGAATATGATAATTTCAACTCTTAACCTCTCTAATGACAGTAACTTCGGCGTGTGCAGTGGGATCGGTGTTTTTCAAAACCATGTTGTGACAGCTCATGACTACTTCATCGTTTCGAACAACGACAGCACCGAATGGACCTCCGTCACCACATTCGACGCCTTTATAAGCTTCTTCAACTGCTCTACTTAAAAATTTATGGTCTCTATCCTGAACAGCTGGTTGATTAATCAACAAAAACTTTCATAATCAATAACTATCAAGAGACAGATACATGATGGTCTTGAAACCCAAAAGTCGTCCTTAACAGGGAAAACAGAAAGGGAAAAAGACAAACAGAGAAGTGGGGTGAGCCACGATGCATTAACGCAAAAAAGGACAGAGACAAATTTTCTCAGTGTTCACAATAATGAAAACGATCATATTGATTGGGATATTAAGAATGGAAATGCATAAATTGACATATGTTCCTCATGAAAGTACATATAATTTGATCAACCAACTGCTGGCGATGCTAATTTATCGTTAAAATGTCCACACATGTTAGAGAAAAAAAATGGAGCAAGATACTCAATTGACATTTACCTTCTTGATAACCAGCAAAAGAAGATGCCATAGAAATAGTTTGGTCTTCAGCTTCCATCACTACTGAAAAGCAAGAGGGTAAAACAAAACAAAAATGTTACCACTGATCTATAATTGAAGAAAATGACATATAATTATCTAAGATTTCTTATATACATGATGACTTTAACTAACTTGTAGAATCCAAAAACATGTGTTTTAAACAAATTGTCCAAACCAGTGATCTAAAGCATTCAATCATACTAGCATTCACTTAGACGATTTTTTGAGACATTCATGGTAAAGATTAAAGACCAGCTCTAAAGTTTGAATAAATGGTATAATTCTTAGATTTACAATCAGTTATTGCTTTCTCAGAAATGAATCCATCCATTATCTTTGATAGTTTAAACATCACAAGACATGAAAATGTTTCTCAAAGACAGACCGAAAGGACTATTGTTGCTATCATTATACGTCTATATATTAAGCCTCAAATTCTACAAATCAATCTGTAGAAACACAGAAAAAAGAAAGCGCACTCTGTAAATGTCCAAAACAGGACATATAGCTGAAATTCTTGGAAAGTCTGCCATTTTAAGACATCCAGATATCTTTTCAATATATTAAAGATTAAAATTCCAACATTACACAGCCAAAATGTTAAAGGGAAGAACTTTAACTCTTCGTTTCCTAATTAAATAAAAAAAAGAAAAAAAAAACAGATGAATTAAACAAAACAAAAATCTAAATTCATGACAGCCAAAAAAAGTTCAAGCTTTAATTCCAAATATACCAAATTACCAACCATAAACATAGAACCAAAAGAAAAAACAAGAAAATTAACCAAACTCAGAATCCCATTAAAAAGAAAACAACAAAACTTTGAAAACATAAAGCATGTAAGCACAACATGAGCCAGCTTAAACCATGACAAAAAACATCGATGCAAAAAAACACCTTCAAAACAAAAACCCTTCATTATAATTCAAGAAACGACAAAAGAAAAGTTGATTACCATTATCATCCTCCATGATGAAAGAAAGTAAAAAAAGAAAATGGGGTTAGTAAGGAATGGTGTGGAAAAGAGTAGATAAAGAGAAGGAAAGAGGAGTGCAAGAGGATGATATAAACTAGTCCACCAATTCACTATATTTATAGTCTCATTTCCAAACAGGAAGGGGAAGAGAGAGAGAGAGAGAGAGAGGGAAAAGGAAAAGGAAAAGTACACGTGAAATTGAGAGAGAGACAAATGGGAATCTTTGATTCTAAGTACTTCGAACCCAATTCACTTTTTTTTTTCTTTTTCTTGGTTTTTTTTATTTATTAAAATGCAGCCACAATTTATTATTATTATTATTAATTAACAAAAACACTATAGAGTACAGTTAAACCACTTTATTCACTTTCACAAAATACTATTTACTAGAATATTATTATTTTTATTTATTTTTTTTGAAATTTACCTTTCAATAACTCAAAAAAAATTATTTATTTTTTTAATTTTATTATCAATATTAGATCATTTTAAGAATTATGTTTTATGATTTTTTTTTTCATGTTGGGTTACATACAAGTCTTATGGATTTAAGTTTTTTTTTTTTTTTTTTTCCTCTTGATTTCAACCTTTAACATTATATCTGTTAGAAATGAGGTTTCATAATTTTTTTTAGCTCGTTTTATATAAATTTATCTTGATCTCATGAACCAGGTCATGAGTTTAAAAGTTAACTTGAGTTGACATGGTTCATTATTTTGTGTTTTTTTTTCTAATTGATTTTTTATATTTCATTATTCAAAATTAGATTGATTAGAAACTCGGCTTATTAATTTTTTTTAATCTTTCTTTCTATGAGTTATTTCGAGACTCAGGTCGCAGGTTTGATAGGTTGATCCAAGTTGACTCTAATTGATTTTTTGTATTTCATCATTCAAAATTAGATTGATTAGAAACTCAGCTTAGTAATTGTTTTTTAATTTTCTTTCTATGGGTTATTCCGAGACCCAGGTCGCAGGTTTAACAGGTTGACCCGAGTTGACTCTATTTATTTTCTAAGTCCTTTTTAATTGAATAATTTTTAATTGGGCTTCGCATTTTTTTTCTAATTTGCTTACTAGGAGGTTATTATGATCTCATTATTCGGGTCGTGGATTTGACATGTTGATCTATGTTGACTTGGCTCATTTTTTTCTTTTTTTAATTGAATATATTTTTTTTTCAATTTTACCCTCCAACAACTCAACTCATGTTTGACTTGGGTCATGAGTTTTGCGAGTTACATTGTAAAATTTAGATTGATCCAATATGTAATCGTAATAATATTTTTTTCAAAAAAATATCATTTTGAATCTTTTTTAAAAAAGTCAAACCACGCATTTGTGAATCTTCAGGTTACATTTGGGCTTACCAAGTCAACTAAGTCATCTAGACTCAACTCACATAAATTCGGGCTAAGTAAAAAGTCAAGTTGAAAGGTTTCAAGGTTGACTTGTAAAGTCAAGTTTAATAATAATTCTAAATAGTTTTCTTTAAAAAAAATTCATCTTCCACTTTTTTCTCTATCAATTAAATCATTTTCATTTTTTTTTATCATTTAACAATTTGTTAATTTTAAATTGGTATTTTAAATTTGTTTTGGTTTGCTTTCTATAAAGTTATCGCAGTCTCAAATAAAAACCCTGATAATTGCAGTGAAGCTCATGATTCATTAAGTAAAAAATAATTTTAAAAAATAAAATTGTTAAATCTAGTAGAGTCTATGATTTAGATTGCAACTTTTGCAAGTTAAACCACGAAGTCTAAGTTGATCAAATATATCATCATCACTGTATTAAAAAAAATCATCTTAAAACCTTTTTAAAGTCAAACAACGGTTTTTTATTGGCTATTCAATTTATCTTTGAATTCGTTATTTAGGTTGGCTAAGTCACATCAAGATAACTCTCGCACAATTTAATTTAAATCTTGAGCTTGGTAAGGAGACAAGACAGGAGTTAAAGTTAATTTATTGTGTTGAGTTTAATAATACCAAAAAAATCCCAACCACTCGGATATTATTTTTAGGTTTTTTTTTTTTCGCCTAACACGAGCAAGTAAACCTGTACTAATAATAAAGAAATTGGAAACTTTACAAAAACCCTATTATTCATTCCTTTTTTTTTTGTCAAAATTAAGGGGGAAATTATGTACAGATTTTTATTTTTGTTTCTGTCATATTTCCCATTTGTGAGATTAATTAAAAGAAGTAGGTGCCAATGGATTTTCTTGACTTGTATAGATTGGAGACGTGTATAACATCGGATATATAGTGATAATAATTTAATTTCTGATTACTTTGAATCGATAATTTACCTTATACGTATGAATGGAGTGGTTTGTATACATTCAATGAACGAGCTAGGATCAAATAGTCTGGACACGCTACAATGTATTAAACATAAGTTAATCGAGCAGCAAGACTTTCAGATTCTTCATGAGCTAGTAAGGGTAAGGATTTCATTATCCAGCAATTACCACCTTCCTTGCCTGAAAATAAATAAATAAATAAATAAATGTTTGATGGTCTGGTGCAGTGGCACACGACTTCTCTTTTCGGATGCCAACCACTTAACCTTCATAGCTTGGCATAATGCCTGTACTGTTCATCAATGGGGTGGAGGCTGCCATTAACACAGAATCCATAAAGTGATCTAGTGTAGAGTGCTCCTTGGAGGAGGGAACCGTCTGTTGATTTTGACAGAATCATGGCTTGAAGCTCACATTGTTTGTGGTTTCCACGGCAGCTACCACAAAGTCATTGTCTTACTGTCCAAATTAACGTTATTTTTACTAAAATAAATCTATTTAAAGGCTTCTGGATGATGATGACTTGAATTGCTGTCCTGTTAAAATGGCTCTATAGTCTTCGGGTGGCTCAGTTTGGTTGCTTCAAGTTAAGAAAGAGCGGTTGTTTGCTTGCTTCAAGCTACCAAGTGGTCCATCTAGTTTTTTTAACTAAGAAACTCTCCATTGGCCAATCCATGCACGTCCTTTTTTCAGCAACTGAAGTGGCCAGCAAAGAATCTGGAGTGAGTCTGAAAATCTTAAATAGCTTTAGTCAAGAACACAATCACAACGAAAGCGATGCGAAAAGCATATTGATCTTCAATCGACCGAACTTTAATGTTTCACATGGAGTTCCCAGAATCAAATCCCATAAAAAAAACTTCATCCTTCTGAACAAGCTATATGCGTGCAAATCGTGCTTTAAAAGGGTCTTACAAGGACATGCCAAGAAGCTAGAAATTATGTAGAATTGTGTGAACGTGGCCTACCTCCTAGAAATTGAAACCAAATTCCTCACTCTTTCCTCGATCGTCGGACGATTCGTCCTCTCATTCACTCTGGCTCACTGGATTGGATTTTGTCCCACCTTAAGAAGAATGACAAGAGAAAGACGCCTCTGCATTTATTGCTTGGGCACTAAATAAATAAAAAGCTTGCTCGGGAGCTGAGTCTAAGACACACATGCACGTACTCTAGCCTAATATGAAAGAGGTGGATCATCTGTTGTATGCTGTCGAACAAATATGGAAAAAGGATTCGTTGACAGGAAACACAACATTCACCACTACTTTGACGAAAGTATACCGCTAGTTGCCAATCACATTGTAACTTTAATTTTAGAGGTGTCTGGGCCTTAAATTTTTTTAAAAAATTGATGTTATTTTTTTTATGTTTTCATACTGTTTTAATATATTTTTAAATAAAAATTACTTTTAATCGCAACCATTATCCAAAACAAAATCCAAAACAAACCCTTATTGTTCCATGTTGCATTTTGAAACCTTCCTTGAAAAGTTTCTTCATGGGATCTAATTCCAGGTGCAGCATTGAGTATCATTACGAAAATAACAAAATGAAAATAACTAGAAATATATAATGGCTCGATGTTCCAGAACTTGTCCACAGATGAGTGCTCAAAATCAGATAATTTAGCTAAACATAAGATAACCCAACCATCCACACAAAGATGAAATATTCCATTTCTAAATGAAAGAGCACAAGACTATTGAAGAAATCGCCCCTGGTGCATAAGGGCCACATAAAAACTACCACAAAATCACCTATAACTCATTTCTTCTTCGCAGCATCTCCGGCCTTAGTCTGCATCAGAAAATATTAAGTTTGGTTATTACTCATGTAACATAAAGTAATGAAAAAGAAAATAACAAACATCAAGAGGCAATCCTAAATAAAACCAGGCGCTCACCTTCTTGACTCCACGGACTTTCTTTGCCCTGTTCTTTCTCTCCTTCAATTGCTTCCTCGACTTCTCTATCTTTGTGGCAAGCCCATTCTGCCAATACAAGACATAGATTAAGCAAAAATGCATGTGATGGAGAGCTTTCACAACTGAACAATAACATGATTCCGACAAACATTGATGGAATGACATGCTTAATCAACCCAACAGAATATGAAAAAAACACTAGCAGAACATTAATATTTGGCTACAGATAAGAATCACATCTATAACTAATAGAACTTGCAAAGGAGCACTCCATTAATAATTATCTTTCAACAACATCAACTACATACTCCAAATTGAATAACTAGGTCAATTCATTCTACAAGTGTCATGTTCCAAACTATGATTTTAATTTTAGCTCCATGTACTTAATTAATACATAACTTCCATAAACCCAAGAAATCCAAAAGAAAATAATATCAAAACAAGTATGGAAGTTGAGATAAAGGAGAACGTGCATTTAAGACATACCCTTATGAGTCTGTACTTGGGCTCGTATTTCTTTGCATTGTCAACTGTATCATAAATCAACCCAAATCCAGTGGATTTCCCACCACCAAAATGGGTCCTAAATTTGAACACAAAGATTGTATTGGGGTCCTTCACCTCATACAAATTTGCCAGCTTCTCCTTCAGCTCTGCCTTCATAACAGAACAAGTGCAAGATCAACAACAAAACCAGGTGCATCAGTCACTCAAAAGTCAACTTTTATATAAAAAAAATGGTCAATGCAAATAACCTTTAAAAACTCAAGGTGTAAGTTACGTTATTCCTACATCAGAACTATCTCACAGTTAATTGTCCAATACAGCCCCATTATGACAAAAATGGAAAATCGTTCCAAATCCTCATATAATACACAAATATGTTTTCAAAAACCATGGATGAAACAGATAATGCTCAGAAAAATAAAGCACAAAAAAAAGCAACACGAGACTGAGGATATACCTTAGAAACATTGGCTCTACCAGGATGAAGAACATCAATGATCTGCGTTAATCAAAAGAGAAGAATTAAAACCAAAAAAACTTGAAGACCTTACTTAAAAAAGAAAACAAATACAATGGAATACACATTTTCACTGAACTATAACCTATGCAAACACAGATATTAGCAGGTAAAGCTCTAGTTGGGTCCATTTGACACCAAAGCATAATTGTTCTCTAATAACCACTAATGCCAGGGTCGGTAAACACGTTACAACATCTCATTTTACCAGCCAATAAAAACTCCCAAGAAAATAATTTGAAACCAAAAGGATTCATGAGCTCAGAGATCTTGGTGGAAACTAACATCAAATGGATTCCTTGAAACCCATCAAGAGTAGCAAATATTTGTCACATCACTGGCCCCTATTATTTTGTCCAACTCTGAATTCATACACATACATTAATCACTAACGTAAATTAAAAAGAAACTGAACTTCCCTAATCTAAAACACGCTTTATTCCTATTGAAGCAAAACAAAACCAAGACTATTCACATTAAGTATTAAAATCCCACAAACAATATTCTGTATGTCCATTTAAGAGCCGCGATCCATTCAAGTACCAACAATTTATTCCAAATACAACAAATAATAACACTGACACTTCCAGGAACAAACATTCATAAACAACCATCTTAAAAATTCCAAACTTTCTTCCTTACAGTTCGAGATCTAAAGGACCCAGTAGAACAAAATCAATAACTAAAAAAAATTTCTTTACTAAACCCTCGTTTGGGCACCTAGAAAATGAAGAAAAAAGAGAGAATGCAAGGCTCAAAGCTTACAAATTGCTTCCTTGAAAGGAGACGATTTGTCATGAATTTCCTGGTACGAATGGTAACTGCTTTGTCTGCCATGATTTCAATCCAACCCCTGGATTTTGTTTTTGGATTTTGGAGGCGGAGGCTAGAGACTGGTGATTAGCTGCTGCAGCTCAGGAAGATAACGATGGAGTGGCAAAACCCTGGCTTTTATATTGTGGTGTTTATAGGGTTATTTTTTGGATTCAGTGATTGAATCGTGCCCTAAAGAAATTCATTGGGCTTTATAGGCCATTTAAAGTTGTTGGGCTAAATCGATTTCTTTTGAAGGCTTTTGAAAATCTAGGCCCATTGAGTAGAGAATACGTTAAAGAACTTGGCCCAGAATGGCACCCACGAAACACTACAAAGCACTTACGGACGCCACCTTTAAAGAATGATTTTCCATAGAGTTTCGTTATTATTTTGAAATAAAAGAAACGAAGATATAGGAGATAGATATTAAGTGTGTCAGAGATAAAATTATATATATAAATAAATTGAGTATCTATTTATCCTATTTAGTTATTATAGACAATACATAATAAAATATATATAAAAAAATTATTTTACCCTTAAATGTTTTACTGAAAAACTTATTAAAAAATAATTAAATATTACTTTTTTATTTTAGTTTATATTGAATACTAAAATTAATAATATTATAATAATTGATTATAAAATCCAGACTAACCTAGCGAATTAACTTGGAATCCAGTCGATTTGAGGCCTGGACCGATTTAAGTTAAAAAAAAAATTAAAAAAAATTGATCCTACCTAACTTGATAAAAAACTGGGGTCACCTCAAGATAAAACACGATTGCTTTGTTTTTTTTTTTTTTTTACATTAGATTAACTAGAGTTAACTCTATCAACCCATGATCCGAGCCTTGTCCCGGGTCGACTTCTGAGTCGGATTTTAAAACCATGATAATAACCATTTTTATTCATACATTAACCAATGTTAACCCAATTTGACTTTCCCGGCCCATGACTTGGATCTTGTTCAAGGTTAACCCCCAAGTTAAGTTTAAAAATTATGATAATAACCATTTGTATTTTTACGTTGACCCGGGTTGATCTTCCTAACTCGGGCCTTGCTCCAAGTCAACCCTCGAGTCGATTCTTAAAACTATAATAATAATTATTTTATCCACATATTGACTCAGGTCAATGATTAACTCGACTCGTGACCCAGTCATTGTTCTAGGTCATCCCCCAAGTTGAGTTTTAAAACTATAATAATAATTGTTTTTATTCTTATACTGACTTGGATCAACTAGACTCGTGAACTGAGTCTTATCTCGAATTGACCTCTAAGTTGAGTTTTAAAACTATAATAATAATAATTTTTATCTTTATATGTCTTTAGTTTGATAATTTTAAAGTTGAGAAGTTCTTACAAAGATATTTTTTAAAAAAATAATAATAAATATTATTTTAGGAGACATATCCTATTGTTACCTTCTATTTTGAAAGTTCAGAAATTCACTCCAAAATTATCTCATCAACATATTTATTTTTACATTCTTGTCCACATTACAGCAACCAAACTCTATCTATTTTTTAATTTATTTGTCCTTCTATAAAAGATAAATTTGAACATTAAAAATACAATTTAACAAAGTTAAATTTAATATTATTTTAAAGATGTATAAATATGGTATTATAAAATAATAAAAATAAAAATAAACCTTTAAATAAAGAAATGTGAGATATCATTAAACCTATTCAAAAGGTAAATTAAATAAATTTGTTTAGAACCAATTCTTTAATTGAATTCAATTTCATATTCAATTTGAATCTAATTGGTAAATAAGTTAAATTTACATATTTAAAAGATATATAATTGAATTTATTATTTCTTATATTACCCTTGTTATCTTCATTTTAATCCTTCAAAATTCTTAAAAAAAAAAAAAGGAAGATGGTTAGATAATGTTTTTAGGGAAGCTAGTTTTAAAATTAATTTCTCCTCTTTAACATAACAGATCAGAGGAGATGACATCTAATTTATTTTTATATCATTTTTAGAGATTAAATTTTATTTAGAATTTAATTCTTAACACTTGAACGATTTCAAATATAAGATTTTGTTAAAACCTTTCACTATCTCCATTGAACTCTTTTCTTCAAAATAAATAGATAAACACCCAAATCAAAGTTAATAGCGGTTAGAATGGAGCCACGAAAAGATTTCTTTACCCTAAATTTTTTCAACTATTGATCATCTATGATTGAAACATAAAACTAAAGTTTAGAATCAAAATGAAAAAGCTAAAAGAAAATGGACTAATTATGAAAACATTTAAATCATAGGGACCAGATTATAATTTTAGGCACCATTCGTGGTGAAGGCCTTCATTTTTTTTTCCTGAAGTCTGTAGCTATCCGACATAGTCACCTAGTTTTTGAAGAAGGGGTTAGAACGCATAGGATTGTTTAGTATATGACATGATGTTGAAGATGAATTGCATTCTTTGATTAATGAAAGAAAAATGTTAGAGATTACTGTATTACAAGATTGGGTCAAAGGGGACTCTAAGAATTTGTGTTAAGAGTAAAGTGCCTGTTAGTTATGATTGCTTTGGTTTAATATGCAGAGTTCAACTAGTGAGGAAAAAGCTTGTAAATTATTTTTTCAATCTTTTCTTTTTAGTGAAGGAACTTTCTTGCACACATTATAGATTAATTAGTGGATATGGCCTTCTTTTATTAACCCAAGATTATACCATGACAGGCATAAGTCGTAAACTTTAAGGAACACATATGTTTAGTTAATGACTTCACAGATAATCTTAGAAAATCATCATGCTCTGAAATATTATAGTGATTAGAGAGCTGTGGAATGTATGCAGTGCCTTAAAGACCATTAAAACCAGACAATGCTAGAATCATAACTCCAAATAGTTTGGAAATAACGCTATGGGGCACCCTTTTCTATTCTTTTGAGGTTTTTCTGTAGAAATGAAGGTATTATCTGGACAAGGGTGATGAATCACTGCCCGGAGATGGAGGGGGGGGGGGATGTTTTTAATTTCTAATTGTAGTCGGTATAACGAGGGTGCTTTTGAGTCTAGTGGAATAAATCTTTGGAATCTTGGCCTGTGAAGTTTAGCAACAAGGACAAGTGTTGGTTTGCAAAGCTGAAAGAAAACCTCCATGTTTGTCACAGAATGTTGGGAATAGAGCTTTCTGAACCTTTGATGGGGCAGTGGCTATTACACATGAGATTATAGTTGACTCTGAAATTCTGTTGTTTCTCTGAGGCCTGAAGGGCTACACCTTTGAACCTTTTTAGAGCTCTTGTTGCCTGGTCTCTGAGTTTTTTAGGATGTATCTGGTTCTTTCTTCATATTTTCATTTCCTCAAAGAGTTGCGTGATTAAACAAAATGTTCAAGATTGTGGTTTAATCTCTTTTCTTGATTCTAGAAGACACGGAATTGGTTTCGTGGCCAAGCCTTGAGGCATTGTTTATATGCTTTCGGCAGAAGAAGTACACATGCAGTCAAGACTAGAAGATCTTGCTTTATTATTTTTTGAATATGTTTCATTTCCCTTAGAGCATATCCATCTCAATAAAAATTTCGTGAACGTCAATGAAACTCTGTTGTTACCCTTGAGAACATGCTTTATCATCTCATCATGTAAATCTGTTAACATATACGTTAGTTTTACATACTTTTGTTTCGGTTACAGAGACCTCACTAGCTTTGCTTTGGTTATTCATCTGCAAGTATACAGCCATTTCCTAGAACTTTATCTGGTTTTTCATATATCTTTGCATGTTCTGTTGGATTTAGGATGTTTTTTTGTGTAATTTTTGTTTAGGCTGTCTTCTTCCCGCTTTTACATTTCAAACCTGATTGATATGTATATATCAGGACTGATGGATAGATGCAGATGCACTCTGCTTTCTTATCAGGTGGATGTGAAGCGAAGCATGGAGGATGGTGAAAAACGTTTCAACCAACTTTCCATGGGAAATTTGATGAAGAGACACTTGTCAATATGAACAGCATAAAAAGGCAAAGCACAACAAGCAAGAGATACAATGGATTTGGCAATGAGTGCATAGTGGAAAGATCACTTCTCTAAAGTTTCAATATTTTAGATCTCATATTTAAGTTCTGGATTGGAAGACTTTTTGCACTGTGGTATTGTAAATTTTGCGTGTCATTCTTCCACTTCAGGCAGTGCAGTTTAAATATAGTGTCATGCAGGCAGCTGAGGTGTTGTGGACACCTCAGAATAAAAATGACATGCTGTCAGAGAGGGAACTGCTTGAAGATTACCCACTTTTGAGGCTTCTGTAAGAATTTATATCAGAGACTTGTGTTTTGCGTTGGAGATGTGGAATTACTTTGCAAATTAGGTGTAAATTTATATAGAACAAGCCCACGGTATACGGAGTGTACTTGATGGTATTGAGCAGATGTTCCTGTACTGAATTTCCAAGATTATCAAGAGATAGATTGTGTATCTACTGAAACAGATCAGAATTCTTTCATCAGCAGTACAGCAAGTATGATAAATTCTAACAGATCCAAAAAACTAGAGTCTAAAAGTTAATGGAGGTTCGGAATGCAGCTCTAATAGAAATATCGATGTCCCTTGTGATCCTTGACTGGACAAAGTGAATAGCTGAAAAATGCTTCGCAAACTTTACGGTCATTCGAGGATGGCAGCAGATAGCAATAATGCATCTCTTTTATACTTAGCAATTGCCAGTTCTAAACAGTTACCTTTCCTCTTTGGCATTTTTTAATTTTTGTTCTGCTTTGCCAGGCTGCTATGTCAGTGCTTGTTTCTATTTTAATAGTCTCATGTAACCACTAAATCAAGGCATCTCCATTTCAGGAGTCCCCGAAGCTTCAGGTAATCTTTAGAATATATTCTGCTGTGATTTCACTGTATTAATCCCTCATTATAGTAATGAGCTAGCTCCATCTTTCTATATTACACCTAATCAAGTTGACTAGGTATAAAATACGATAGAAGGCTGTGGATAGTTTGAATCGTTCCTGTTAGATGCTGATAGATTTACCCTTCCTGAACTCTTAAAGGGTTAGGAGGATAGTTTATGAGGAAATGGATAGGGATGGCCATTGCACAGCATGATCAAGGACAGAGGTAGATAGCTCACTTGAGCTTCTTTCTTTTGTAGATCATGGCTAACTTGATCTCTCTAGTAAGGTTCTTGATAGTGTACAGGGTTCTTTCTGTACGTGGGTTTTATGCATTGACCTTCCCTCCACAATACCTTGCATCGTTTTCCATCAGGGTGAAAGTTCAAGCAGATTTAAAGTTTTTGGTTATGGAGGATACACACAATGTGTTTCAATTAGTTTCCACTCATAGTATTTCTTTTAGGTGGTCCTGCTCTAGGCCATAGCATTTTGCAGCCAAATTTTAATATCTTCTACTTTTCTAGCTAAAACCCTAATTTCCGTGGAGTGTCAGAGTTCTTCACGAGGGGTTCTACCTATTTGATGATAATGAGGAGTTGATCTAAACTCCACAAGTGTTGTCGTCATCACCAGGCGTGGACTTTGGCCTAACATTCACCACTGTCATGCATGATGGGAACTACCTGCAATAAAGGAGTTCAAATGGCTTGGTTTTTGCTTTATGATGTCATGGTAGGAACACGGACATTCGTGGTAATTAAGGTTTCTAGTTGAATATCTCGTCCGATTTTCCTTTTCTATTGGGAATTTCATTCACTGGGGTGTTTCTGGTCTGGATTTCTAGAATTGTCAACGAAAAGTGTTATGCTTTTTAACTGATCAATACCTTGAATTCAGCTGACCAAGGCAAGACCAAGTGGAGCTTAGAGCTTTTTCTTTATTCTAGGCAAGCTCCTTTGGTGCACGAGCCTTGCTAGAAATTCCACTCTTGTCTGATCAAGTTAAGTTTGTCCTCTACTCGATCGTAAATCTAAATACAATCAAACCTGCTTGATCAAGTTATCATTCACTGTCTGATTCACAGCGTTTGTGGTCAAGAAAACGTCAGGATTTAGAGGCACCCCATCAATTCTCGTCGAATTCTGCCGTTAATCTGATGGATGAAATGTTCTATCATCAACTCCAACGTCAAAACTTGTCACTCACGCATTTCAACCAGGTTGCAATGGAAACCGAGTTCTGAAACTCCTATGCTGCCACAGAACTGTAATATGTGGAATCCTCTGATTGTTTTTGGTGGATATTTCAAGTGGCAGGTAATTGAATCGTTAAACTTTGTGTTTAGCATGTAGATGCTTTTGTCTTTTGCGTCTTCGCCGCAGCAACCACATCTTTTGTAAGTGCGAGATCATGCCCACAGTACAGCAGAAATATCTCCCAGCTCCCACTGTATCACCAATCCTCGGTGTCCAATCTACAACAAAGGGCGTGTGTGCCTGCTTTCCAGAAAGACCAAGATATCATATATATAGATAGCTTTTCTGAGTGGAATATCTGCTTTTTCAAGCTTTCTTCCATTTTTGAATTTGACATGGGAGTGGTGATTGGCGATGAATCTGTCAAACCATCCCTCATGATAAAGTTGCTTCCTGTTGAGGAATATGCTTATCCAGTAGGTGTATGAATCGCCACTATCTTTCTTTAATAAAGGAAATAACTTTCTTTAGGATTCACATGTTTCCATTTGTCCTATATATCCTGCTGTGGGCAATGACTGTTATCACAAAATTATGACAAAAGAATACTTCACAGAGTTTTTCCACAGCAAGAAAATATTTCTCAAATTAGCATTGTTACCCTTAATCATCGTTAATAACATCCTTAATCATCGTTATCTTCGTCATCATCACATCATTTATATGAGAAAATTAACCACGGTGAAAAAGCTTCTCAATTATTGAATGCTTTTTTTTTTTCCAAGCTATATATTGAGCCACCACTCGATATTCATTCAATTGCTTTCTATCACATAAATACATGCCATGATTCATTAATAGCTTTAGATAGCGATTGAAAAAGCAAGCGAACCCGCATTTTAAAAAAAAAATAATTTTTTTTATTAAAAAATAATTTTTTTATATTTTAACATGTTGATATTCAAAATAATTTTTTAAAAATAAAAAAAATATTATTTTAATATATTTTAAAATAAAAAATATTTTAAAAAATAATCATAATCATATTTCCAAACAAGTTATTAATAATAATGCCTATCCTTCGTGACTCACCTAATAAATCTCTAAACTTTTTCAAAGACAATCACCCCTTTAATCATCGTGAAGCATTCGTAATTTGGCATGACATGCTTGTTGTGAATCTTTTGTGTTTAGCTAGCTTCATGTTGGTTTTGTTTTATTTTATTTTAGTTTATATATATATATATATATATATATATATATATATATATATATATATATTTGATTATTTTATTGGTTGCTTAAAATTCAAAGAAAGAATAAAGAAAAGAAGACGTACCTTCACAATTCTAGTCAAATTTAATTAGGTATTAGTCAATTTTTGAATGAATTAAGAAATTTGTGAACTTTTTTTTTTAATTTAATAAACAATATTTTGTTAAAAACAAAAGTAGAATAATGAAAAGAATGGAAAAGGTGTTGAGAAATCAAACCAAAATGAGTACCTTCTCTGATTACTTGAAAGCAATATAATATTTATCCTATTATTTTCACAGCTCAACTAATTGATTCATGATTATAATATTAAAATTATTAATTACTTTTTACATTAATATTATTCGAAAACATCTAAAAAAATCATTTTTTTTAGACAAGAAACAATTTTAAAAACTAGTTGTAGACGAAACATTATTTTACTCAACAACTCTAGAATTCTCTTTATTTGGTTTCAGTATATATAATATATAATTCTCTTGAGTATATTATTCTATTTTTCTCTGTGAGGAATACAAGCATGAGTTCTTGCAGAGCATAGCAGTACTCAAAGAGTACAAAATTTGTACATCCTTTTTTCTGTAAGGATGATTTGATTATTTATTTTATTTAGTAGTAAAAGCCAGCCTCAAAGTCAGCATAGACTAAGGCCATAGGTGACCATATATTATTAATTGAATGATATTGCTCATGTGGGAGACCCCTGCTGTATCTTCATCAGCATGGATGAAATGAGCTATCTATATTCTATAATGCTTTAGTGGGCCCTTTTCTCTTATGAAAAATCTCTCTATGATTGCCCTAAACTGTGGGCTCTGCCGGTAGCTGCCCATCCAGGGCTCTTCGGAAACCTCTAACTTTTTTTTAGGTAATTTAGGGTGTTCGGACCAGCTTATACATATTACGATTAATTTTTGGATTTATTGAACATCCTACAAGCCTAATAAACAAATAAAACACCGCGGGAGTGACAGACATATACGCTAAGACTTGAACCCATGATGTAGAGACAAGAAAACCCTTGCTATAACTGCTAGGCTACAAGTCTTGGTGCAGAAAACCTCTAATTTTATATCCATATGTGTGTATTAATACATCAAAATTGTTCTAAAGCACTAATAAAATCAATGTAATATATTTTTATGCTAAATACATCTCTGAAACGGCCTCAAACACAGATTTAACTGCAATGCGAAACAGTTTCGAGAAGATGTCCTGTTCTTGGTAAATTTAGTATGAATTGAATACGCAAAAAGGACACCAATTCAATCATGTAGGATCTTACACAATCGGTTGGCCCTACAAACTTCAATGATCGGATCCCCTCCTCATGATAGCAAATAATGCTCACCCTTTTTGGTAGTTCAAGTGTAAATGCTCCAATGGATGTCATGATTCTCTGCACTTCAACACCCTTTAAACCCTACGTAATTACATTTTTCATCATGCAATCATCAACTCCATCACATTGTTTGGTAGCTGGCACTATCCAGGCCAAATGGATAATGTAAATGGTCTCTCGATAACTCATCACACTTTGATTAATTTTACAAGCCTCAGGATTTTACATCTCAACTCTTTATATGATTTGTTTGTCTTTGTTTTGTGTGATCAAGACAGTCTAGAAGCAGGCAGGCAGGCAGGCACTGTGTGGATGGACATTAATATTGCTAGGGCAAAAAAGGGTGGATTTATTCACAATAGTGCTTCTATAATGTGTATAAGAATATAAAAGAATGGATGTCTCAAAATATTATACATCAACAGCATCAACTGGTAAGGATGTTGTCCTATGGAGCGAGTGTGGGAGCAATGGCCCGGTGCAGAGATTCTTGGCGTTGACCATATCTTTCGCTCTTGGGGATTGATTCATTGCTTTGTGATTCCAGGGCCTTCGAGCATCCGAAAGGGCGCTGGCATGAGTATGCAAACTATGACTAATCTGCTTAGCAAGGGATTTCAAGAGATCTCCATTGCTGCCTCCTTGAAATGAATTCAACATTGAAGTTGAAGAAACCACATCACTTGTTTTCTCTTCCCCGTTCCTAGAAGTTGAAGGTTTCACTGCAAGTCCTAATCGTTCATCTCTAAGTTTCCTCAATTCCATTTGGTGTTTCGCTTTAAGCCATCTCAAGTCTTGCTGGATTTCATTCTCATTACTGTCCGCAAGGTCATTGTACAATGAAGTCAGTCTGCTAAGAGAACCGGAACCTGTGAAGTGCCGAAATGACTTTCCTCCAGGAATTCCATTTTCCATCTTGGTATCTTTTGTATCCTTTTCTGGGATTGACTGATCAAAATTTTCATACTCTTCATCCGACTGACTTTTTCCGGAGCCCATTGGAGTAAGTTGCCGGCTTTCTTGTTGACCCCAAATTTCCTGATAGTGCAAGTAGTCCTGTTGGTTGAGTGTGTTTGGCGCCCCTTCTGTTATATGATGCTCAGATTCATCCACTTCAAAAATGATCTCTCCAAACCTTCCATGCATTGAAGCACATCCATGGCTACAACATGGATTATTTGACAAAAAATCCATGAAAGAACCATTAGAGGTGCGGGTGGAAGCACAATTGTGACAGAAAGTTTGATTTGCAAAGCAGGGTGTCTCCTCTATGCCTGGCCCTGGCCTCCATTCAGGTACCAAGGAAGCAATCTCCCCATCAATCATATCTGCTATTTTAGTCACATCTTGATCGGTGATATCAAGCTCGGCAACCATTTCAGTTGCCACGCTCAATGCTGTATCATTTTCAATGTCAAAAGGGAAATATATGTTTCGTATACGACCTGCAAAGAGATATAATTAAAGTGATTGCTAATATGGACATTTACCTGTACAGAAAAGATAAACAAAAGGAAAGAAAACAATTCACTAACCTTCTTTATCTGCAATTCGGAGTCTTATGAAGATGCCACCATCATCACCCCTCTTTCCTTTTATACTTATGTCAACATTTGCAGGATGTTCATCATGATACTCGAAAAGTTCAATTCCACTCAGTTCGACCTCTACTGAATGATATTCCCATTCATTCTGAGCCTCATAGTCATAACCATTTAAGTATCCACTACTGTAGGAATTATTATTGTCATGAAGCTCAAGATAAGGTGGCCTAATTAGGGGTCCTAAGCCATCAACTTCAATCCTATGGTCCAACAGTCTCAAATCGGATTCACAACCATCAATTTGGAGAAAAGGGTCATTCAACAACTCCCTTGCAGATAGCCTAAGTGACACAGTGGCCAAACATTTCTCAACAAACTGTCGTACTTCTGGATCCTTTACTTTGTACAAAGCATCTGGTTTTTTCCCCTGAAGTAATAAAGCATGTAAGTGAATACATCATGTTTTGAGGGGGGAGGAAGGCAGAAGGGGGTCTTACAGAGATAACTTTCTTGTAGATTTGAACAGGATGAGTGCATTCACTATAGGGATATTCAAAAGTGACCATCTCCAAGATGCACATACCAAACGAATAAATATCAACCAATTCGTTGTATGCCTCTTCATACACTTCTGGAGCCATAAACTCAGGTGTCCCTGAAGAAAGGAGAGCCCCGCAGAAAAGAAGAATAAACCAAAGTGTTATTATTATCAAAATAAATCACAGAGATCCTAGAATCTTCTGTTACAAGTCTCAACTGATTCTAATGCTCTGGTTATAGCGACCAAATAAAGAGAATTCATGAGATTTGTCAATTAAACCTACCAACACAACGAGCAGCATGAGATTTTCGAAGAATTGCCGCAAGGCCAAGATCTCCAATCTTCACCTCTCCTTGGTTCCCATTCACAAAAATATTATCACACTTTAGATCTCTGTGGATCACAGGAGGGTCATGGCTATGGAGATAAAGAAGCCCTCTCAAGATCTGCCTACACCAATGCTTCACGGCTCGAATGTTTACTCTCTTGTGCTTTAGTCTATACCTATTGAAGACGAAAAAAAGTAAAGAGACCAACTTATACGATGATGAACAATACAAAAGACCCACAAGGCATAATCAACAGAAAAGCAAAGAATGGGTCATGAAATCAGTATGTTTTGACAAATTCTTACTGTCTCAAAGTCCCAGAAGTGAACATTTCCGTCACAAAGTTGATGTTCCTATTTGCAGTATCAACCCAAGAAGTGTAGAACTTCATTATGTTCTTATGCTTCAATGTCTTAAGGAGATGAATCTCACAGTAGAGTCTTTCAAGATCTTCAGGACTTTGTAAGAAATCATATAGCTTGACCTGGTTCCAAGCAACTTCAATCCCTTCGTACTCATCAAATGCTCTATAACTGCCCCAATCAAGAAACTAACCGTTACCAAAAATTTGTAGAAAGAGCCGAAAAGACTCCAACTTTTGCAAAAATATTGCATGAGCATCCATCAAATTCAAGCAAAAAAAACTAAAGAACCAAACATGTGGAAAAAAAAAAAAACTGAATGGGATTCCATTAAATTAATGAGAAACAAAAACTTGGATTCATACACTGTCTTTGAAGCTCCTCGGCCAAGGATTTCATTGTACTGCAAAAAAACAAAAGGAAATCCCAAAATCAAACTCACAATTCATTTCACAGAAGAAACACACGCGCAGAGAGAGAGAGAGAGATGTACTCTGCCATATCTTCCAGTTGGATCAACCTCAACAAACTCAGAGTAATCAGGTGGTTCCAGATGTGAAGGACCATTCATTCTCCGAAACTTTCAAAAACTTATTTTTACTCTCTCTTTCTTCCTTCGTTATGATATGTATTTCCCCGTACGGTAGTTTCTTTCTGTCTTCTTGACTCAAGGAGGGACTCAAGAGAGGGAGAAATGAGAGAAAAAGACGACTTCTTTATTAAAAAACATGGTGTATATTGTTTCAATAATCCTTTTACAGATAGATGAGAAATGAGTAATCAATCAGAAACAAGTTACAAGAGGGTGTTTTTAAAAGACAGTTTCTTTTTCCTTTTTTTATTTTATAACTATATTACAACATTTCTAGAGGAGAGGATACATACAGAATCCACCAACCACACCATTAAAGAACATGACAAATAGAGAGAGAGAGAGACAGAGAGAGAGATGTGGTGGGTCTCCCTCCTCCTCTTCTCTTATAAAGGTCTAGCTTTGGAGTAGGCCTGTAGCCTGCAAAAATTGTAAAAAAAAACTCAATGAAAAAAAAAAAACTGGTGGACATACATGGGACCCAGTTGACTGTGATGCTCAGATGTGGGACCATGTTTCACGAGCAGAGAAAATTAACATGGAGACATTCGAGCTCCTCTTGGACTCCTTGCAGATGCCTAACATAAGCATCCACAAAAACAGTAAAAACTATTGCATTAGATAAGTAGTTTGTCCATATTTCATCTCATTTCTCTCGTCTAAAATATTTAAAAAAATTAAAAAAATTAATTTAAAATAAAAAAATTAATTTTTTAAAACATAAAAACTAACATGATTAATCTCTAATATTAGTAAAGATATTTAAGGGGGGGAAAATGAAATTATTCCCATTTTGTAACTAAAAGGTTGACAGCCATTTAATTGTGACAATCTAAAACTGAAATGAAGAGATTGAAAGAAAAATTTATGTGTCATTATGCCTACGTTGCAAACATAATCACTTCGTTAATTGGTAATGGAAAAAAGTTATATTCTAATTTTATCCATTACCACTTAACAAAGTGATAAAATTATTAATCACTGCATCCCTTGATAAAAACTGACAAGAACATTCTGCTGCCATATATATACCGATAAAATTAAAAAAAAAATTAAAAATTAAAAAAAATATAATAATGTGTAACTTGACAGTAAAATTCTTCCTAAATATACCAATAAAAATTATGCGTGAACATAATCATAAGTCTTTTTCATCTACAAAGGAGAATTGTTTCCTCTCAATTAAATCATCCGTGGAACATTCAACGTTGCAATTTTCAAAGCACGTCTTCGCTTTATTTTTTATCAAGAAAATTGATACAAGACTCAATGAGACCAAATTACTTAATTAATAATTAAAATATTGATAATAACAACTTAAACGTCATAAAATCTTTCAAAACATATCCTGTAGTACTCATTTATTTCTATATTTTAAATTTTTTTGCCTCATGTTTTCAAAGTTAAAACACCAACGTCTTCACAAGGTTAGGTAAGGCTGATTTTATAGCTGTAGGTTTTTAAAGTCTTCGTTTTATGGCTTAATTTACAGATTAGTGAGTCCAAGCACAAAACGATAAAGAAACCAAATTAAAAAATTGAAAAGCAGAATACTAACATGTGGACTGAAACTTGAAAAGAAGGTCTATATCGTTTGAGTAATATTACGGATCTTAATATGTAATTTTTGGAAAGCGTTAGACTTGCGGTAAAAAAAAAATTATTAAATGATCCAAAAAATTTTCATTTATAATTAAACTCTAACCATGATAAATAAAATATTTGAAAATGTAGTATTAATTATTTTTTAATGTGTTTTTTATTTAGATATATATTAAAATAATATATTTTATTATTATTTTTAAAATATTATTTTTAATATCAGCATATCAAAATGATTAAAAAATTATTTTTAAAAAACTTAAAATTTTAAAATACACAATTTCCAATACATTCCCAAACAAAATCATAATCAACTTCAATGATTAATAAACCTCATTAAACTGTGAATTCCATGTTGGTGTAGGCTAGTTCATAAACACCGGGAACATAAATATTCCGTTTAAAATAAATTAGTTTTTACATCATTTTTTTTTTGGAAATTATGAAAAAATAATCGCACGATGAATTAACCAAAATATCATCCCATCTTGTATCGTAATTATATCTTCCAACGGAATTTTGGTACCTAGCTAAGGTCGAGTTCTTTGGTCAGCATATATATATAACCTTGAAGATCAAGGATGAATTTTCCAAGAACAAATTTTTTCTTTACTATTATTATTAGGAAAATGTTTTCCTGTAGATTGAAACCATTTGTATCATGCATCGTAAATAATATTTAGGCTGTGTTTTTCTCTGCGATAGAAACTACGTTCTGCTGCGTTGCAAAATAGTATACAATTACAAGCTGTGTTGAAGGGCGTTCACAGTATATGGACTGCAGGAAACTAATTATTGGAAGAAAGACTGACTTAAAATACCCATGGCGAGTGTTTATACGCATAAAATTTGCAGAAAAACACAGCTGATTTCATGTCCCGAGAGAATCCAACACTGTAAACATGGAGTTTGCTGGGCACGTGTCAGGTATGGGAGTCAGGGTGCAAGATAAATCAAAGTGGATTTCATCTTCACATGGACGTCCATGCACAAGCGCATAGCAATTTGGAACCTGGTCTGGTCTTTTTCAGAGCTCACACTTGCTAGCCATTTATGGTGCAGAGCTGCATGGTGGGGTTCGAAGGGTTTTTGAATCTAAAGCTATGATACTGACATGAAACCAGCTAGTCAAGCTTATCTTATATGTTCGTCGTGATCAAAAGTCCTGAATGTTAAGAGCAGGCCCTAGCTAGGGTTGGTTTTATTGCAGAGGCACGATAGTGGAAGGTTTCCTCCTTTAATTTAATGTTTTTTTTTAATAAAAAATAGCACTTTCTTTATATTAAGGAAAAACTATAGCTTATTTGTTTGAAAACATAATTTAGTATTTCAGTCAATAATAAGTTCATTAATTTAATGATTTGAATCATAACAAAACCCTTTGAAATTTCTAAATTTTAGCTGTCTTTGTAGGAATTAATTGCATCTTAATGACGCATAGAAATGAATTGAGTTGCCATAAACTAACGAGGAACAAGCTACTCTACTAGACTCCATTTTGATGGAAAATTTTAAACCGTTGATCAATATTAATTTTGTTTATATAGCTAGAAATAATTATTAGACTTTTATTTAAAAAGATGAAAATCTTGACAAGCAAGGAGAGCAAATAGTTGACTCGCAACCATGTAGATCCAAGGGTAAATTACAATTAACCTCCAAGAAGTTTATGTGCTGTCTTAATTCCACCTAAAATCTTTGACCTATTTCAATTAGACCCCATATCTTTCCTTTTTGTTCGAATGTGCCCCGACACCTTTCACTTTTTCTAAGCCCCTCCCCCCCAATTAGGTGTGTAAATTCTAATTTCGTTCCTGAAATTCATGAAATATCCCAATATCATTCAAAAAGTAAATAAAAAATTGAAATGAACAAAAATAAAAAAAAAATTAATAGAAAATATTTTTTAGTTAAAACAAATATAATAAAGCCTAAGAGGATTGGTTCTCGAGAAATCCTCAAATCCTAGCTACCAACTTCAATTCTCCCTTAGCAACGTCATCTTTACTTTTATCAATGCTATATGATATGTTAGCGAGAGAGTGTATGAGTGGCAATGACAATGATAGTTGATACTTTCTGTTTTAAAAAATCAATTTCATATCGTATTTTTGTATATTAATCTTATTTCTTTATTTTCAAAGGGCTATTAAAAATTGTTTGTGAAAAAAGGTACTTTTATTATATTCTTCATTGAAAAATGTATTTCTTTAATGATCTTTTCAATTTCAATATTTTTCATTCTTCTCTTTTAAGTTATATTAAGATACTGCATAAATTTTAGAGATAAATTTGAAATTTTCACAGTGGAATTAAAAAAATACGAGGTCTAATTGAAAGAAATCAAAGATTTTAGATGGAATTGAGAAAACATATAAACATTAGGGGAGAAAATATAAATTGAGAGCCCATAATTGGTAGTTAAGCACGGTGTGAGAAAGCGAAATCGACTTTGAAAAGGTGCTCAAGCAATCAACATTAAAATTGACAAGTCTTTCCCTAATTTCTCTACTCATATAATTCAACCTTTCCTTTTATTTTATTGCGTATTAAGGTAATTTGGAACATTGATTTTACTTATTTTACACTTTCTACAATTTTACATAGAAAAATAATAAAATTTAGCAATAAATTATTCAATGGGCCTATGCTAATTAATTTTTTTTTTTTCATAATCTATAAAACATAGCAAAAACTCAAGTCCAAGAGCCAAATTGTAATAAAAAGTATTGGATTGTAAATAATTATTAGTAAGAGGTGTTTGAGAGTGTGATAGCATTAATTTTTTAAAGTGTTTTTCGTTAAGAAATATATTAAATTAATTTTTTTAAAAAAATATATTTTTAATATCAGCACATCAAAACAATCTAAAAAAATATATAAAAAACTAACTTTAAACAAAAAAATTAGATTTTAATCAACCTTTATTTGGTTCACACTCCCATTCAGAGGCATAATGTCTTAATTAACTAAAGGATGTATTGGAAAAGAACTTGGCATTCTAGAACTAATTTAAATATTATTGGAGAATTAAGGGATTTGAGGTGTATATATTTGAACTAAAGGACTTATTTGAAAATAACTTTGAACTCAAGGACTCGTTAAAAAACCAAGGGATTATTGAAGAAGTGCATACTTGAACTAAAAGACTTACTAAAAAAACTTTGTACTCAATGACCAAATTGAATATTATAAAATAATTGAGTGACCATTGGAGGTGGGTTCGTTATAGCTCGACGACGAGCTACCTACCGATAACTGATTAGACATTGATTCAATGGTTAAAGATTCAAAATCGGGGTTCCAATAATAGTGAAAAATTCCTTTCTTTTCTTAATATAAACATTGAAACTAGCGCCTCAGGAATTTTTAATCTAAAAATAAAACTGGTGGTTAAGAAATAATATATAATTTATATTATTTTTTAATTTATTTTTTTTGATGAAAATTTTTTAGACTTGAAATTGATATATATTTATATTTAATTTTTATTAAATAAATAAAAATATTAAAATTTAAAATCATTAACATTTAATTATTATTGCTTTTGTACAATGTAAAAAAAATTATTTTAATTTATAAATTTAAATTATTAAATGTGATTATAAGAAATGTTTTATATTATTTTTTAATATTATAATATTAATTTCTAAGTAATGATTAATGAACATCTCATAATGCTTTTAGTTAGGCGTAGAAATAAGCTCTATGTGAAGCTTAACACTGTAATTATTGCTCCTACTTGATTTGATTGATTGACGTTTGCAAGTAATTCAACAAATTAAACGACAGTGATCATTGCGAAACGTCTACATGAGTTTTCTTCGGAGAGATACAAAAAAATTATGGTCAAAAGATCATTGTAATGCTTGTTATCTTTTCTAAGATAATCATCCATAATCAGCACTTTAAATCCATTTTCTTCAACATTTTTTCAAACTTTCTCGAATGCAGCAATTTATCTTTTAAATTTTATTTATTTTTATATTTTAAAAGTATTTTTAAAAAAAATTTAATTTTTTTATTTTAAATTAATATTTTTTATGTTTTTAGATTATTTTAATATTTTAATGTTAAAAATAATTTTTTTAAAAAATAAAAAAAAATATATTATTTTAATACATTTCCGAGTAAAAAACACTTTAAAAATAACTACAACCATACTTTTAAATATATTATTAATATCTAAACAAATCTTAATTATTTGCAATCGCTGCTCATAATCGATGCTAATTTCCTTTAACTTCTTCATAAAAACCATCTCCCTTGACTTTATAAAAAAATTAAAGTTATTTTCAAGCAAATAAATACATAATTAATTATTTAAAAATTTAATTTTAAGCGGTCAAGTTATTTAACTTTGAGATAAATAGTTTTTCTTTAATTAAACAGTTTAGTTTTAATACATGAAATATATAAACACACACTTTTGCAGGAAAAAAAATATTTTACTATTTTAGAACCCAGAAACAAAATTTTTCTATCAATTTTTTTATATAAAAAAAGTCAAAAAAATGGACATGATTGGCAATCAGCATTTCTAGAAGTTTTCTTCGTTTGACTAGATGTCGTTTGATTCCTCGAGCACCGTACAGATTAAGAAGTCAAAAATATACAAAAAAAAAAAAAAAAGCTTTGACTACAAAACTGATACAATGACCAACGAAACGATACTTCGGATTCTTGGAACAAGTCTTGTACGGGGATAAGTCTTGTACAGTATGCGTGTTTGGAATTACAATAATAGTGTCCTTTTAAAGTGTTTTTATTTTAAAATATATTAAAAAAATATTATTTTTAAAAAAATATTTTTAATATTAAAACATTAAATTAATCTGAAAATATCAAAAAACATATTAATTTAAAAAAAAATTAATTTTTTCAAAAACATTTTCAAAATACAATGGAAAACACACCTCCATTCCTTCTCATAAATTACTTCTTGATTATTTTAAAAACTGAAAAACTAAATTTGAAAACTAAAAAATGAAAAATTATTTTAAAAATATAAAGAAACTTAGAAAAAATTGAAACTAACTTATAAATCTTTAAAAATAAAAATAAAAATAAAAATAAAAACTACTCATAAAGCCTTATAATGGAAATATGTCTATACCAATACAAAAAGTTTTGCAAGACAAATATTTCTTGACTCTCTCATTAGTATTACTCTATGCAATTTTTTATATCTTTTATGGGCTATTTCAATTTTTGGGATGTTTTGAGATTTTATGTTACCATGTAAGAATTTAAGCTTTTATACTTTCTTTGTTTTTAAAATTTTGTTGTTTTTTTAAAAAAATCAAGATCTGATATTTATGTATAAAAAATCAGATTTTCTATTCGTACTCCAAGGAAATTCTTTATCCAAAAAGTGATATTAAAAAAAAACATATAAGAGATTATAAATATACAACGAGTGAAAAATTCTTAAAATGGTAAGTAAGAGGATGGATCAAGTAATCAAAAAATTTGAGAATTCTATGGCATTTAAAACAAAAATCTTAGTGAACCAAACGTCAAAAGAAGAAGAAGAAGAAGGGTGACCCTAGCAAGGAAAATAAGTGTATCATGCGAGCAAAAAGTAAATGAACACAAGAAAAATTAACCTAAATGTGACATGGTTAGTCTTATATTTAGCTTCTTTTTTTTCCAGTAATATTTTATCTTCACCCCCTAGAATTATAAATTGATTACCAGTTGGATTATTATTGAAAACAGCAGAGCAACGCGTTATTTAATTAAAATTGAAAGAGTTGACATAAGGATATATTTGGAAATTTGGTTATGAATATTTTTTAAAATATTTTTTATACTGAGATATATTAAATTAATATTTTTTTTATTTTTTAAAAATTTATTTTTAAGATTAGTATATTAAAATAATTTAAAATATAAAAAATTAATTTTTAATATAATTTTTTTTAAATTTTGATAGAAAATGATTTGCAGCGTGATCTTCTGCTCTAGAACGATTTTTTCAAATCAAGTGTTCTGCAATTTGTACGGTTAACGCGTACAAGAACATGTCTTCTTGTCTATCGTCTCTTTCGACCCTTTGTCCCTTTCTCTTCAAAATATCAGTTTCTTCAATTGTCTCTCAAGAAAAAAACAAAGAAAAACAAAGGGGAGCAGCTAGCTTTCTTCACGCTAGAATTTACAAACCATGTGTTCTGACTTCGTAAGAACAGTGGGTCCCGACCAAACAGCTAATTAATTAGTTCTTCCAGTGTCTTAATCATTCATGTCTCGTGAGATTAGTTAATGATTGTTTTCTTATTACATCTTTCAACTGTCTGTATTGAATCCGTTCAAAGATTTTAATCAAATATTATGTTTTGAATTTATTAAGAATTAAATTTTAAATAGAGTTTAATCTTTAAAAATATTGCAGGCTCTGATTTATAATTTTAAAAAGAAAAAAATTAATATTAAAACTATTTTTTTAAAATACTTATATAATCTTTTTTAAAAGGTATTTAAAGAAATAAAATGAAGGTAATTGAGGGTAATATAGAAAACAAAATAAATTAAATTTGATCTTTTAAATATGTAAATTCAATTTATTTATCAATTAAATTCACATTAAACACTATAAAATAATTTAATTACAATAAAGAATAACATATTAATTCCAAACTAAGAGAACAATTATATCCTATCAATGCATGTAACTCACTTAATTATGCAAATGTAGTGGAGGATTGCTTTACGATTCTATCTTCTGGGCATCAGTGATTCATCGGCTCCTCCAGAAAAAAATGAAAATAAAAATAAAAATAAAAATGAATTATTCAGTATATTTAGAGCTGTACTATTACATCTCATGTAAAAAGATGGAATTCGTAAATTATTTTCATAATAGATAAGTATAATCACTAGTATATACTTCATAATTTCTTGAATAAAAAAGCTTATATGGACTGTGGTTTTAATTTGCGAATTAATTAACCATGTTTATATGGATTATAGCTTTATGATTCTATATTTTATACATCATTGATTGATCGATCGATCCTCGAAAAAAAAAGTAAAAAAAAAGAAATAATTCATTATTTTCAGGAGTTATACTAACTCCATCTCATGCAATCCATAAATTATTTTCATGAAAAATCCCATATTTTTATAATAGAAAGGAGTACGACCACTTATATATATATATATATATATTTAATAATTTGTAAGAAAAAACATAAATTATAAATGTTATGGTTTTAAAATGCGAATTAACCATGTTCCAATTCTCAAAGTAGTACGGATAACTTGCATTTTAAGTGTTGAAAGGGGGCACGTGTTGTGTTTGGAAGATAGGGTGCATTCATGCCTCCTCCACGTGAATCAATCAAGGGGGATCCTCTGCATTCTTACACCTATTTCCTACGCCGCTAAGTTTCTCGAGAGCCTACAAAAGAGATTTTTATTTAGCATGAGATAGGAGAATGATGCACTCGCATATTTTTTTCTCTTCATTAAGATTTTTTTTCATATTATTTACTTAAAAATATATTAAAATAATATTTTTTAAAATTTATTTTTAATATCAACATTTTAAAATAATAAAAATACATTATTTTTTAAAATAAATTTCAAATACATGATGGGACTGCAATACCAAATAAGGTCTAAGACACCGTTTAACTACGCGGTTGGCCGACGTATTTACTAAAAATCTGAATTTGTTTTATTTAAAATTATTTTTTTGATATTTTTAGATTGTTTTAATATATTAATGTCAAAAACAAATTTTAAAAAATAAAAAATAAATATTTTAGTATATTTCTAAATAAATAATACTTTAAAAAACAACAACAACATTAAACAATTAAAATTAAAAATTTTCATGGATACTTTAGAACACTAACAATCATTATCATCTTACCAACAAAAAGTAACAATCATCATGATAGACCAATCTAGTAATTAAAGGCTTTATTTATTTTTATATTTTAAAAATAATTAAAAAAATTGATTTTTTTTTATTTTAAATTAATATTTTTTGATATTTTTAAATTATTTTGATGTAATAATATTAAAAATAATTTTTTTAAAATATAAAAAAATTATTTTATATATTTTTAAATAAAAAATACTTAAAAAACCAACTATTACTATAATCACACTCCCGAGCACCCCAAGCCCGTGCAATACAGCTAAGCCAATTTGCTTGTGCTTCTGTTTCATTTTGGTCCACCGCGGTTCAATACAGCTAAGCCCATCGAGCCAAGATTTTGTACAAGTCTAAATAAGTGGACAAATAAAACTGGGCTGCATCGACCCAAAACTAGTTCTTCACGTGGATCACGTTCTTCAACTGAAGCAATCATCCTTTCCTCAGCCGAAGATAATGTTAGGTTACTGTATAATATATATATATATATATATATATATATATATATATATATATATATATATATATATCACCTAAAATCTGGATGAAAATATTTCGTCTTAATAGACACATAGGAATCTCAGGAGAACTTACTATTAAGAATATAAAAAACAGGGCATGATGCTGGGAAAGGCTGAGCCTTTTTAAGTAACTAGTGAGATTACTTGGACTGTATTAATTGTCAAATAACTTAGAGGATTGAATTCTGTACTCATACAAGGGATCGAATGGATGCAGAAAAGGGAGAGAGTTTCCTTCATCATTATGTAATTTAAGTATTAAGACCCAGCACTAATTAGATTCCCTATTGAAATAAATAATAAAATAAAAAAAAAGGGCCAAGAGTTTTTTTTTAGGAGTAAAGCTAACGAGTTCTTAAAGGGCACCCGTTCATATGCATTTAAGAGGACAAATTATTGTCCATTAACTTAGAAAAGAGAGTATTGCAATCATTGCTCATTTAAAATAATTGTCTATAAGTTAAATTTATTAAAATATACTCTTATATTTCTAAAATAGTTGGCTACATCTCTACCCTTAACTCCTCCCTCCCTCCGTTTTTTTTTTTTTTGAGCTTATTTTTATCAACAACACAAGTAAATTGTAATAAAAGAAAATTAAAAGCCTATGTTGAGCTTTTCCTTTTTTAATAATCATTAATTTCTTAGAGCATTGCTAGGGTATCATGAACGTGGTATTAATTCTAATATTAGATGTCTGTAACAAAAAAAATTCTAATATTAGATGTTTTGTCTTCAACATTTGGATATTGAGTTCTTATGATAAACTAATTCTAAAAGATAAACAAATAAAAAAATATACAATTTCATCTATGAAGAAAGAAGATGGGTAATTTTGTTCAGAATTTAGTTGGAAAAAATAAATAAAAGGCAAAAATTTAACACTAAATAAAATAAATAGTCTTAGATATTTGTTCAGCACATAGAAAGGGTTTTTTTTTTTTTTTTTTTTTTTTAAAATTGAAATGGAAATAAACTGAAAATTTAATATTAATTTTTTTTTATATAGAATAGTTTGATTTGATTCAATCTCACTGTAAGTACTAATAGGGGTATATTTGTCATTAAAAAAACTGACAGCATATTACATCAATTATACAGAAATAAATTTCGTGACAGTGAATTTAGTTGAAAGAGCTTTACTGCTTTATAACAAGTTCCCTTAGTTTTTTTCTTCCCCCTTTTTTTATATTTATTTTTGTGGTATAGAAGCATTGTGTGGGTAGAAACAATATCGGGGTATAGCATGCTCATTTATTGATGAATAAAGAGTTCTTAATTTAATGGAAAATACCTGGGTGTGATTGATCAGATCACCTTCCTTTAAACTAAGGGCACCGCCCTTTTAATTCTACATTTATTTGCTTACTCTCCTTTCGTTTTCTCGTGTCAGAATCGCCGTGTGAAAGAAATGGCACTTGTAATTAATGAGAAAAGAAACAACAATTCAATGACTTCTACAATCATTTCTATATCTTGAATAAATTTATACATTCTAAAGTGATGGTGGATACATTGATAGTTTTTATTGTCGTTGTTTTATTTTAAAAATAAATTTTTTAAAAATATTTTTAGTTGTGTTTCTAATAAAATACGTTTTTTTTAAATTAAAATTGCTTTGAGATAAGTTTTTGTACGTGAAATAAATGAAAAATAGACAAGTTATTTTAACTTTTTATAAATTTAAGATTTTAAATATAATTATATATGAGA
Organism: Populus tomentosa; assembly: GCA_018804465.1. NCBI lineage: Eukaryota > Viridiplantae > Streptophyta > Magnoliopsida > Malpighiales > Salicaceae > Populus > Populus tomentosa. The sequence goes on from CM031993.1 coordinate 2,325,848, forward strand.
TTTATTGTAAAAAATAAAAGCTATTTAAATAATTAAATAATTTTTTTATAATTAAATAAAAAAAATAAAAGCTATTATAATATCAAACTTTCTCTTAGCAAATAACATGGGATTTGCTGGAAATATGCTAGACAATATTATGTACGTTAGACATAGCTAGTGTATTTGGTCGTTCGAACCATAATGTCGTATGGGTGTTTATTGCTTAAAACAAATTCATTTTCAGCCAATGTGAAAGCTAAGTAATTATTCGAATAATTAACACAAATGCATGCTACTACATCCACGCTAGGTCTTTCTAATTAAGAGCTCCTTCCCCCCTCACATTGGCTGTGAAAATGAATTTGTTTTAAGCAACAACTCTTACTAATTAACAACGATAATATAAACATATTATAAAAGAAAGGAAATAAAAAGATAAGAAAAGGCATCACCGATATGATAAGCACACGATAGGGACAAAGAAGGCCCTTTTATATACCATTTTTTTTTTATTTTTTTTTGTCTAGTGGGAACCTTTTCTTCTAATAAACTAAGCATGCAAACTATCAAACAAAGCATAGGCTAAAGCATGGCTAGCATGCCAAGCCATCAAGCAAAAAGAATCGAATAAAACTCATTAATTTAAATCCAAAGGCACGATGGAAACTAGCTTATGAATTGCTGTATTTTGTCCATAATGTAGCGAGCCTTGATTGGCATCTTTTTGGAAGCCAGGAAATAAACAAATTGGGTACAAAAGAAGAGACATGAAAGCTGTGTTCGCGGACCAAATTAGATTTCCATGTAGATTATATTGATTTTTTTTGTTCGGATATTGATCATTCATGCACACCATCAAGTGGAGAATTGTCTGCTTGTGGGTGTGTTTGTGTGTATAAAATAATGTTTCATCATAAGCATCCAATTAATTTGCATTTCCAACAGGCATCGAACACCCTCAAAAGTAGAGGCTTCTCTAGAACCCTAATGTCATCGCAGTGATTAGAGAAGCAAATACTGCAAAAGTGGCTGGGGACTCTCCTTTACACCTGGGCTCGTCTCTCTTTGACACTGTTGCTTCGAGATGGCCAAAAAACAAAAAGGGTAAGAGGAAAAGCGATGATTAAAAAAGGATTATAACCCTTTTGGAGCACTAAAGAGAGAATAAAAATCAAAGTCACTGCTTGTAATTGTGGGCGGGAATTATGAGGGGACAGTGCAGCCCAGCTCACATTCACGACGGAGAGAGAGGTGTTCATTGCCCTTTCAAAGGCGCCAATCAAGGAAAGGGAACATGAACTGTAAGCCTTAGCTGCTACTGATGGCTGTGATGATGGAAGCCTTGTGCTTTGATCATCATTCAAGAACTAAACTTGGAAGCATATATGTGAGAATAAATATGAATATTTATTTAATATTTGGTGCAGAGAATGATTTTCTTCTAAAGTATATGCTATTTAAACTCACACTTTAGTAGGTTTAATCATTAATGGCAAAACAGCTCCCTGTGATTCAATGCTTTTGTCGTAAAGAAATTTGTACTTTAAAAGAGAATAATTAATTAAGTGTTTAATTAGTTTTAATGAGACCCTATTGGTTGTATTAAGCATATGCTAGATGACACTTGTGGGGTTGCAACCCCTAGATTTTGCGAGTGTTTTCCTAGGCTTTTGCCCTCCCAACAACAGTAAAATTTAAGATTTGATCTAGCGTACATAAGATATGTAATTTCATTAGTTGAAGAAATTTGATGAATACAAATGAAAATATGGTTGAAATGTTTTTGTTAATAAATTAGAATGAATTTTATTAATAGAATATTCTTTCATTATATTTATTAATAAAAACAAATAAAAATATCTTCTAATTTATACCGAGAAAATTACAATAAACAAAATAAAAAAATAAAAAAAATATAATACCATGTCAATATATATATAAACGATATTACTAATAAACTAATTTTATCGGTATATTTTAAAAAGCTTTGAAATTGTTTATTTCTTAATTATACTATTTATATTGTTAATTATATATAGGATTATTGGCGGATTATTTCTTCGTCAATATTTTTTAAAAAGTTCAAAAAAAAGTACCGCAAATGTCATTAAGCCGTTGTTGAATCAATCCGTGAGTCATGAATTATTAATATGTTCTCTCCATCTTATATTTCCCTTTTTTTATTATGACAACCCCTTTTTCATTCAAATTCAAGATAATATCACGAAAAATAAATTTACTTACAAACTGATTTGAGAGTTCGACCGTTCTCACAAAAAAATATGATTAATAATCATGGATTGGGGTATTTAACTTGGCACTCCTAATAAACAAGAGACAAAATTTATCTCTTAATTATTTTTTAATTAGTTTCATTTTTTTCTTTTGACTACTTTGTTTGAAAAAAAAGAATCCTGGAGCCCGTTTGGCTCTGCGGCTGCGGCTGCGTTTTATTGAAAACGCAGTTGCAGCCGTTTGGTTAAAGAAAACTGAAGCGTACTGTTCACTGAGACCCACCTTTTTTCTGTGTTGGAAACGCAGCATCTGAGAAGCAGGAATTCGTTGCTTTTTTTCTACTGTTCATGTTAAATTAACATGAAAAGTAGAAAAATTAGGGGGACAATGCATTGTGGTGCACTGTCCATGTGAACAGTGCAAGGAATTGCACTGTTCACTATTTTTAAGTGAACAGTGCAATTCTCTTGCACTGCGTGGACTTTTTTTTTTTTTTTTTTTAAGTGTATACATTTTTTTAATATTTTTTTTTAAAAAAACTAGTTCAGATACATTATAATATTTTATCTAATTTTATTATATGTTAAAAAATTATGAAAATTATAGTTTTTATCGGATGTATTTTGTAGGTAATAGAATTATAGATGGTTTCTTGGAATAATAAAAAATATTTTATATAAAGTATGATTTATTTTATAATATAATAGCAATAATTAAATCCATAATATTTAAATTAAAAATCATCAATATTAATATATATTTTTTAAAATTATTTTATAATCTCAATTTTAAAAGCATTTTTAACCAAACACATTAAACTACTTTTTATTCAACCTTAATTTCAACCACAGTTTTAACCAAACATTTATTTTTTCAAACCAATCTCAACTAAAAATACTTTTTATAAAATAATTTTTTTCAAACCACAACCACAACAGCTACCACAATGCCAAACACACTCCTAGTAAGATTAAGTTTCACTTTCAAACTAACTCTATCCAAATTAATGCCCTTCAAAAAAAAAAAATTCATAATACAAAGAGACATCACCTCCCTTCCCCTGCTGTGACCTAGTCATAGCAAAAAAAAAAAACAAATAATCCCAAAAAAAAAAAACAAATAATCCCATCAAACCAACTCTTCAAAACCCCTCGTGCACAACCCCCACCTCCCTCCCTCCCTCCCTCCCAAACTTCCCTGAGTGAGTTCACCAACTGAATGTTTTGTTAAAGAACACGCTAGCTAGTACCAACATGATCCCAGCATGTTTCAGCAATCCCAGCACACTCTCGAGTACCTCTCAAGTGCCTCAAAATCTCGTTACTTGCATTTACCAAACTCAACTCTGCAACTCACCAACCTATCTCACGCTCACTTGGTCAAAATCTCTCTTCTCTCACTCCCTCACCATCTACGCTGCTGATTCTTTCTCCATCACCATCTCTCTATACCCATCATCCTTTTCTTTCTTTAGAAACAAACCAGGCTCCAAATCCCTCTACCTGACCCACCAGTACCATTACCAAAGAATCAAGCTTTACTGGGACTTTACTCGAGCTGAGTTCTCTCACAACTCGGCTGAGCCCGAATCTCGATTCTACATTGCCATCTCCTGCGATGCAAGATTGGAATTCTTTCTTGGTGATCTTCACTCCGAGTTGACTCGGAGATCCGGGTTGGTCATGACTCGCCAAATCGGTCATGAGCCGGCTTTGTTGTCTCGGAGGGAGCATGTGTTTGGACGCAAGAGCTATGTGTCCAGGGCTAATTTCTTGGGGTCCAAACATGAAATTGGGATAGAGTGCAGCGGGGGCATGCTTGTTGTTAAAGTTGATGGCGAAATTAGTCTTGTTATTAAGAGATTGGCATGGAAATTTAGAGGTAATGAGAGAATTTATGTCGGTGGGCTCGAAGTTGAGTTCTTTTGGGATGTGTTCAATTGGGTCAACAACAACAACAATGGTCTTGGTGGTGGTGCTCATGGTCACGGTGTGTTTATTTTTCAAGTCGGTGATGGTGGTGTATGGCCTCAAATGGCTGGTCCAGAGAAGAGATTGATGAGGAAGAGTATGTCCATGGTGGGCCCCACATCGACTCCGCCGGCGCTGTCGTTGTCATCACCTTCCCCGTCGTGCTCTAGCGTGCTGCAATGGGCGGAGGAGAGTAGTGATTGTGGGAGGAGTTCATGTTCTTCATCTACTTCTAGGTCGTGTGGGAGCAATATCGGAGGGTTCTCTTTGTTGTTGTATGCTTGGAGTAAGGACTGAAACTTGAGAAATATGGATCGTGTTTTCAAATTCGTGGATTATTGATAATTTTTTATTCCATAAAATATTTGAATTTGAAGGTTTTCCAAATATATGTTGTGTTATTTAATTTGATTGTATATTGTGTAAATAAAAAACCACTTGAATATTTTTTTTTCTGGGGAAAACGACAGATTTGTCCCCCAATTGTCATGTAATTCTCATTTGAGTCACCAAATAAAAGAAATTCCCAGATATGCTATTTATCAAACATTATCAATTTAACCCAATGGCTAAAATATATGATAAAAAAGATAAAAACCTTAAATTTACTTCTATTTTTATGTCGATTATGTTTTAAATTTGGTCGATTATTTTGAATTGTGTTGAATTTATTTTTTGTGAGATAATTTATTTGGTAATATATGAAGCCTTGGATGAATATAAAATGCATCTCATAGATATAAAAATATTTAATACTATCATAAGTTGGTTATTGAATTAATTCGACAAATTTAGAAACCACAAGGGGTAATTGAGCAAACTCAAAGGTTAATTAACTAAATTAAAAACACAGATAAAATAAATAATTGACATAAACACAATAGTAAATTTAAGGATGTTGCATACAAAATAGGTTAATTTCAATTTTCCCCTTGAGGTTTGAGGCAAATTCGGTTTCTCCCCATAAGATTTTGATTGCTGCAATGTCATCCTGAAGTTTCAATCAACTATTAATGTCCCTCTTCAAGTAATCCAAAAGTAAGAGAATTGTTTTTTTTTTTCAATCTCTAAACTTCTAAACTCTTATCAAATAGAACTATTTTAAAATAATTTGATGTGATCGAATATTTACTTTGATTAAAAGGTTCAAATGATAGCACATATATCACTTATATTTAAAAATATAAAAAAACAAAATTAAAATTTTTCTTTTTTTTTAATATGGTTGAAAAAAAACATAAAATAATTTAAAATTTTAAGAATATATATTAAATTAGATAGACCATCAAAGATAAAAACCTTAAGTTTACAAATCCTAATACCCAAAAGAAAAGGACTTTTAAACTTTTGTCATGCTACGAGGATATAATCGACAACTAATAAAATAATAATATATTTAATTAACTAATTAATGTGTAAAGTACTCTGACTTATCAAAGTAAAAATAAAATAATTATTTGTTTTTTTAATGAGCTTCATAGTTTAAACTTTTATTCTTACATCTAATTTTTAGTTTGATACACATTAAATTATTTTTTTATGAGTTTTGTAATTATATCTTTAATATAAATGATATATTGTGGCATCATTTAGATCCTTGAGCTGCAACTTGAATATTTTATCTCGTCTAATTATTAATTCACAAAGTTTCTATTTGATAACCTTTTGAAAGTTTAGGGATTGAAAAAACAGTTTTTGTTAATTGATTCAATATTTAACATCTGCAGGGATGTGATTGAAACTTTAGGGGAAAAAACTGATTAAGTAGCTCTCAAGATAAAAAATCATAGCTCAAAAAGGTTACACAAGGACCTTCGCCTAAAGGCTTCCAGTTGATGGACCCTGGCATAACTAACTGATTAAAAATCTTTCTCTAGTATTTTAAGAACGACAGACTAGAGGAAAGCAATCATCACTCCCTTTTCACTGGAAATTATATCTTTCCTCTTTCTATCCCGTCGTTAAGTAGGAAGAAACAGGGCACCAAGACCTATTATTCTTGACCAGCAACTGAAAAGCAAGGGAATATTGTAACCATGCGCGCATGCACCACCGCCATCTCCACCACCACAGCACCTAGGATTCCCAGACACTCACTCCAAACAAGAACAGAAAATTTCGAGGAGGTTGGTTCCTTTTTGTTATCAAGGTGATGAAAGACTTTCTGCGCCAAAACATGAGTAGCTCTCATTACTACTTTTACGCACAACGCAAATATTCTTCTTGTGCTTGGTGGCCATGCTCCTACCATCATTGCAATAGTATACCTTTTGTCCTTAATAATAACCTAGCCAACCTCGAAAGAAAACATACAAGCAGAAAATATGGTGTTCTGGGGGACAGCACTACTCCAATCCATGGAAATAGAAGCAAATCCCAGCTCTAATAACAGCGCTAGCTCGCTCTTAACAAGCCTCAGCCTTTCTCTTTGCCTCCTGCTCCAGCCGTCTGTCACATTTCATGCTCTATCAGCAAGAGAACATGCGGTGATTTTTGTGTTTTTTATTCCACAAAACACCATGCAATTTCAATAAGAGTTGTATTTTAGTTGCCACAGGAGATCTAGCAGAATCCGTTGTAGTCTAGTTGGTTAGGATAGAGACCCGGGTTCAAGTCCCGGCAAAGGAACACCTTTCATTTTTTTTTTTCCATCCAACCATAGAGTTGCTTTGAGCAGATGGTTGCTAACTTAATCCATACGAAAGTCTACATTGTCTTTAAAACCACAAGAACTTTTTAATAAATTGCAGAGATCTGATTACACCAGCTTTAGATTTCCAGACGTTTTCTCAAATTCATTTACCAGGTCTATCAAAGCTAGGGGTGAATATCTGACCAATAGCTTCAAGTGCAGAAACATTCCAGCTCTCAGCATGCCTAACAATCTGTCAAATGGAAAGTTGCAACCCCTTATTAATAATGGAGCCACGATATAGAAACATGTCATAGGAAATAATATTGTCAAAAGCAGAAGGTTTCATCTCACTTTAAGCTTGTTATCTAATTCATAGACTGTGCTTCCGTCGATTGAAATGAGAGGCCTCCATGGGAATTTCAGGTATGTTCTGCAGATTAGATGAACTGGTTAGTACAGTAATTAAGCAGGAGCCATCGTGGATGGTGTGAAATATAAAATGAAAAGCTTGACAAGACTAACAATTGATTTAGGATATGACCTACCGGACACATGCACATACAGTGCTTATGCAGATTCACATATTCACTGCGGTTAAATTTCAATTGATGCCTTATCGATAACCCTTCTCCAAATTAGAAAAGATTAAGACAACCTTATAATTAGATTTCTCATGCAAACAGAACATTTCAAGAGCAAAACTCTTCTTCTTTGCGAGGCAAAATTCTCTTTGCTATTTTAAGAACCACTACAAGCAAAAATGAAATTCCAAATAAAAACCATCAATAAAGGAAAGGGAGATTTCATCAAAACCAATTTAAGCACCTTAGTTTCCATCTTGCCAGCACAAAATATGTTTCGGAATTGACACCCTGCATGCAAAGTCATATTATTGGGCATTGTTATCAGCAACATCAAATAGTGAATAGTTCCATGTAGAAAAGGAAAAGGTTTAGCTCAAGGAGGATGTAAGCCAAAGAAATAGTTGCATGTGTTCTTCAGTTCAGACTCCCCCCCCTGGGGCATATTAGAACTATAAATTAGCAAGAGCAAATTGTAAGACAGCAACTCTTGTTATCGTAGACAACTATGTGTTTGTCTACACGGTTTCCCATAGGATACCTTTCATCTTTCATTCTCTCATCCCCTATATGGTGGTGATGGTAGGAGTGATTTTGGCAGCACTGATTAATCAGAATCAATAGAGAAAACAAGTCCAGATATAATCTCCTACTACAACCTAAGATGTTCTAAAACATGAGAACTAGCATGAGAGGCTGCTAGAAGGAGATATATATACCAAGAATTGCTGCACATTCTATGCATCTGCACTTAAACTACGAATCCACACTGATCATGCTGCAAAAACATAAACTATCAACTACACAGAGTTCTCCACACTGAACTCTTGAAGAATCCTCTGTGCAGCTTAGATTACAGGACTACAATAGCAAACTGTCAAAATGCATTTGCCTAAAAAAGCGCATGTGGGATCAAGTATGGAACCAAGGAGTGTTAGTTGAAGAAATGCTGCAGTAAAATGTAGATCTGAGAATTATTTTGTGAACAAGAAGAAGTTCCAAATCCATTACAAGCAAGCTTGGAGGAGGGCCAAGCACTGCTGCTCATTTTTAATGGATGAAGCCAACCAAGTCTTGTACATGTACCAAGAATTTAAGGTCTGGGCAACCCTAAACTACTTTTAAGCCAAATTTTTAGTGTCCTCAATTATATCCAGAAATTCACTGATAATTCAATAAATCACTGTCTCCAATAAATGATTTATAACATAAGCATCGTGGAAGTATATGGTATGGTAAGTGATATGTATTTTAGCATGATTATATAATAAAGCAAAGCGAGGAAAAACTTATGCTTAAGCACAGGGACCACGTAAAGCCAAATCACAAAACAAAATGCCCAAAAGGGCCTTAAAATCCTAAGAACGTAAGATTATAAAGAGTGAACAAGAGATTCGGCTTAAGGGAGTGAAACCAAGGGGGTATATTCTTGTTTTCCTACAAAACCCTCAACAAAATTTCCTTAAAAGTAAGCACAGAAACACTTGAGGCAAAACATGAGCTTGATGACAGATTTCAAAGTAGTATGTTGAGTTTGGGCAATTGATCAAAGAACTTGACATTCTATACAGGCAAGAGAAGTTATTAAATAAAAACAGCTTTATCCAGCCAGTTCTCAATCACTACACTAAATTTCCCAAACTATGCTGTTTGGACTATAAGCTGGGGTGATGATTTAACTATATGTTTCCTAAAATAGTTCTCACTGTCAAATATATCGGGATTGGCTCGAATGACTTGATATAAAGTCGATACTTTATGTGAATATTCAGTTTTTATTTACTGTGAAATCAATTTTAAGTTTATAGAGTATGTTTACCTTCTCAATGTTTTGTAATCCAATTGATGGACTATCGAAGAAAGGAACCAGCAATTTCAAATTGCGTGAATACAACTTAGTACCTGATCAAAAAGCAAGGGGAATGAAGATTGAATTCCAAGTAATGCAAGCAAACTATTATAGACTTCATCAACGATGTAGCACATCATGGAACAATTAGAGACGAGAATTTGATTGAATACAGTTTCAGATCAGTTAGGGAACTTCTCAGTATCTGATGAGTTGGCATAAATGAAACTGCTGAAGATGTATAATCACAAAAAGCTCAATGGTTTATATACCTTGGAATTTAATGGTTGGATCTTCAAAGACACAGTCTTCATCATAAATCGCTGATGTGAAAACCCCTGCTTTTAATAAATAATAAAGCACTAATTAAAACAGGCATCAGTATGAGTATTTTGGTGCTAAAGGAGTAATTATCTGGATCTTCTAGTGAGAGCAGGGTTGGGATTTTCATGGAATCATATCCAACGCAATCCCAAAACTTATGCTTGAGAATAAAATGCAAACAAAAATGAGGTTTTGTTTTTTTCTTTTCTATTTCATTTTTGATGAACAAGGTGCGTTTTTGTTAAGCCTGAATGAAAAAGAAAGTTCAATCCAAAACCAGACAAGGCTACAAAGGAAGTGGCTGTAACCCAAAACAGGAAAGAAGAGTAATATCCAAAAACAAAAAGTCTACAGCCCACAAACAATGACAAAAAAACATACAGGAACAAGAGAGAAGGTCATTCAGCAGCAAGAAAATGGTCTGTGGCAAGATCAAAATAGACAAAATGTCAAGAACCTTGCGAAGAAACACAATACTGATGAGCCAAAAAACTGACAACCCCGTAGAGCATCCCCCCTCCATAGAAACCAACAGCCCTCAAGAAATCTCATTCCATAGAAACTAACCCAATAACACACAACCAGCAGTTATCATCAAATTAGCAATCAGATAGGTAAAGGAAGGAACACAAAGGGCACAGCATAGCTGATTTTTGTTCTTAAAAAAATGCAGGGAGATGAAGTCCTTTCAAGTCAAACCAAGAAATCCAAAATCAGTAACACCAGCACACTAAAGACAGGAAGGAAAAGGTTGCTGAACAACACCTAATTCGGATTTCACAAATAAAAGAATCAAGATAACTTAAGTTTAATCATTAAAGTAAAAACAAGAGTCGACTTAGCTGCAAGAAAAGGCCATAACCCAATTTTTATCTTGGTTCCCAAAATGCAAACTTCACTCAACTGAGAGGGGAAATCAAGAAAGCAACCAAACAATCAGTAGAAAATTCAATGAGCAGATAAATACCTGTGACGAAATAAGCATTCTCATAATCAGACTTGAGGAGCATTATAACTTCATCAATACCAGAAACAGATATCTCATCTCTATCTTTATTGTTCACTTTCTCTAATCTACAGAACCAAAGGGAGAAAATAAACAACTAATTAACAATCAAAACCTGAAAATTCAAACACACACAGAGCATAATCCCTAAAAATCCACAAAAATTACACCTCATAACAAGAAACAAAACTCTAATTAAAAGTTAATATATTTATGTTGCCAATGTCATCAATTTTCTTTCCCACGAAGTACAGCATCCAAAAGCAGCAATTTTTTCAAAGAAGGCTTTGTGTTTCTTTGTTTGGTTTCCAATTTTTTCTCAAAACCCTAAACTACACACACATAACCCCTCAAGATTCATAGATTTGGGCCTTGTCCCCTCTCAGAAAAAGAAAAAAAAACATAATCAAAGTTCATCCTTTCGACATGTCATCGTCATAATTCATCTTCGACACGAAGAACAACATTTAAAAGAAGCAATTCTGGAAGAGGGTTTTGTTTCATTTTGTTTGTTTCCGGACATCTTCCCAAGAAACAACCAGAAAACGCTATTGAAGAGGGAGAATAATAAGGAAGATACCTCTCTTTGCCTGAGAAGGAGAAAACCCTTAAAAGCTCTGTGACCCCACTTACAGCCAATTTCAAAATCTGTGGGGTTTTAGTTCTAGTTTGGCTCTTCTTTTCATTATCTGTTGCTCCCGAGCAGCATCTAATTACATGAATTCTCTGCAAAATTAATGCAAGTAAATTGGCTAGATAGAAGAGAGAAATTCAACTTGAAAATTGAAACTTCGACAGAACGAATAATTTGAAGGGCGTCCCTTGCTTTGTTACCTTAATAGTCATTAAGGTTGTTGGATTCAGAGAGCATATTCCCGCCATTTTTGTAACAGACATGGAATGGAATCAGTTAATCAGTCCATGTAGGTGTCATTTCTCGAGTACAGGTAGCTACTAATGATCTGCCTCGTCGAAGATGTTTGCTTAACTTTACTTTGAGATTGTTATGATTTAAAATATATATTTTTTTAAAATATATTAAAATAATATTTTTTTAATTAATGTACTAAAATAATTTAAAAATACTAAAAAAATATTAATTTTAAATAAAAAAAATTTAAAATTCTTAAAAAGACGGTCAAACTAAATGGGCATTGTTATAATTATTTTTTTTGTTTGAAAATATATAAAAATAATATATTTTTTTAAAATTATTTTTAATATTAATATATTAAACATTTTAAAAATATAAAAAATTATTTACAAAAAAAATCTAAAAATCTAATCTAAAAAAAATCTAAAATTTATAAAAAAACTGTAAAAACAAATATCTTTTTATTCTAATCTAATCTTTCTCCAAACTTGTATTTGGTTATTTTTGAACAATTTTAAATTTAAATGTTAAAATATATTTTTTAAAATATTACTTTGAAATTTGTTTTTTTAATAATCTTATTTAAGAGCAAATATGCTCTCATCTATCTATTTATTTCTTTAATATAATAGATGAGTTTATATAAGATTATTTAAAGAAAATAAAAATTACTATAATAAAAACATTCAGAGAAATAACTGAATCAAGATATTTTAAAGGAAGAATATAATTTTTTTTAAGTTTTTGGTAAATAAATGAATCAATTAATCGACACAAAAAAAAAAAAAAAAAGTGACAGTGGAGTGGCATAATGGGTCATTTTTATAGGCCGCGCTCTATCATAAAACAATGGGCTGTGTGTGCAGCCCTAGCTCAGGCATGAACTGGGCCTGCACCATGTGACAGACTTTATTACCTGTAGAAAAAGACACAAAACATAGATATATTGAATTCTTCGTCTTTTTTCTTCATCCATCTTCAATGCTGGGATTTTTATAATTTTTTCTGATTTTTTTTTAATTTATCATTCGGTTTATTTTGGGCCGATATATATTTCAATTTGATTTATATAATATCCTATCATATGAACATCTTCAACATTTGCTATCTTATACTAACTACTGAAGTTCCAAGTACTTCATTAATTAGCAAGTTCAAACCCAATGAGCACGACAAACATCTTATTGGTTGGGGAGGCTTTAATAGGGAGTCAAATTTGGACAAGTCAAATTTGGAACGATGACCCACAATATTCTTTGGAAAGGTAGAACAAAGAATATTTAGAAATTTCAGAATGAAAGATTCCTCTACCTTGCAATTCCAATTAATTCAGAGAGCCCGCGTTTAATTAAGCATTATTTCTTCACCGATTGAATTAAAGGAGAGAAAACTGATGCAAAAGATTTAAAAAAACAAAATATTTTTTTATTTTTTTATTTAGTTTAGAAATGAGCTACGGATTTTGAACAAATGAGGCAACAATTAAGCATCTTTAGAAATTACAGGTCACTGTTGTTGACGTATATATGTCAAATTCTGTAAAATATGAACAAAGAATAGGAAATTTCACAATTAAAAATTCCAATTAACATTCCATTTCTTTTTTTCTATAAAAACCTATCATTGGAGCCTAGGATCTTCATCTTCCATAGCAGACCATATCCCTTAGACATGATGTCCTTCCTACAGAAACCATTCTCAAAGTTTCTCCAAGTCTTTTTTTTTCTCCTTCTAACGTGCATTCCTTCTTTCTTTGCCTTTCCTACTAATTCCTCTGCAACTTCATTTGGTGCTGCCAAATATGTAGCTGCTGAGGGTAATAAAGAAGCGGAGGCTCTCCTAAAATGGAAAGCAAGTCTTGATGACAACCACAGCCAATCTGTCCTGTCTTCTTGGGTTGGCAGCAGCCCTTGCAAGTGGCTTGGAATCACTTGTGACAATTCTGGAAGTGTTGCAATTTCAGTCTTCCACATTTTGGTCTGAGAGGTACGCTTCATAGTTTCAACTTCTCATCCTTCCCCAATCTTCTCTCTCTCAATCTCTCGAGCAATTCACTCTACGGAACTATTCCATCCCACATTAGTAACCTGACCAAAATCACCAATTTAGACTTGAGTGATAATTATTTCACAGGAAATATTCCACATGAGATAGGATTGTTAACAAGTCTTAACTTTCTCTACCTTCATGAAAATAATATCATCGGTTTGATCCCAGTCTCTATTGGAACCCTGAAACACCTATCCATTCTCTGTCTACGGGGTAACAACCTCTTTGGCTTGATACCTCCAGAGATTGGATCATTACAGTCTCTCAGTTCCCTTGACTTGTCAATCAATGATTTAACTGGTAGGATCCCTTCTTCAATTGGAAATCTGAGAAACTTATCAATTCTTTCTCTTAGGAATAACAAACTCTCTGGTTCCATCCCTTCTTCTATTGAAAATCTAAGAAACTTATCTACTCTCAAACTCTTGAGAAACAAACTTTCTAGTTCCATTCCTTTTTCTTTTGGGAATATGAGTAAGCTCATTGACTTGTATCCTAGTAAGAATAATCTCACCAGTTTGATCCCAGTTTCTATTGGAACTCTGAAACACCTATCCATTCTTTATCTAGGAGATAACAATTTCTCTGGTTCCATTCCTTTTTCTATTGGGAACATGACTATGCTCATTATACTTGATCTGAGCATGAATAATTTATCTGGATCTATTCCTCGGGAAATAGGACAACTTGAATCCCTTGTTGAATTGAGTTTATTCAATAATAATCTCAATGGTTCTCTACCCCCCGAGATGAATAATCTCACACATTTGATGGCTTTGCACTTGTCTTCAAACAATTTCACTGGCCATTTACCACGAGACTTGTGCGTTGGTGGGTTGCTTGTAAATTTTTCAGCCCACTCCAATCATTTTTCTGGTCCAATCCCTAAAAGCTTGCGAAATTGCACTAGTCTATTTAGATTAAGGCTTGACCGAAACCAATTGACAGGGAATATTTCTGAAGATTTTGGCCTCTACCCACACTTAAACTATGTGGACCTAAGTCACAATGATTTGTCTGGAGAGCTTACGTGGAAATGGGGAAGTTTTCACAACTTGACGAGCCTAAAATTGTCAAACAATAATATCACCGGTGAGATACCATCAGAGCTTGGAAAGGCCACTAGACTACAACTGATTGATCTCTCATCAAATCTCCTAAAGGGGACAATTCCAAAAGAATTGGGGCAGTTGAAAGCGTTGTTCAACCTTACTCTTCATAACAACCATCTTTTTGGTGTCATTCCCTTTGAAATCCAAATGCTATCTCAACTTCAATTCCTTAATTTAGCTTCGAATAATCTTGGTGGATCAATCCCAAAACAACTGGGAGAGTGCTCAAATTTAGTACAGTTGAACTTGAGTCATAATAAGTTCATAGGGAGCATCCCATCGGAGATAGGCTTCCTGCATTTTCTTGGAAATCTAGATCTCAGTGGGAATGTTCTGGTAGGAGAGATACCATCAGAAATTGGGCAATTGAGACAGTTAGAAATGATGAACCTCTCTCACAACAAACTTTCAGGTTCGATTCCAAGTGCTTTTGTAGATTTGCTGAGCTTGACAGCTGTAGACATCTCTTACAATGAACTAGAGGGCCCTATCCCCAAAATCAAAGGCTTCATTGAAGCTCCATTTGAAGCTTTTATGAATAATAGTGGTCTCTGTGGAAATGCCAGTGGTCTAAAGCCTTGTATACTTCTTACAAGCAGGAGAAAGAGCAACAAAATTGTCATTTTAATTCTTTTTTGTCTCCCGGGCAGTCTACTTCTACTACTTACCATGGTTGGATGTTTATACTTTCGCCACCAAACAAGTAGAGAAAGAATCTCCTTTTTAGGAGAGCGACAAAGTCCACTCAGTTTTGCAGTATGGGGCTATGAGGAGGAGATCCTACATGAAACTATCATCCAGGCCACTAATAATTTCAACTTCAATAACTGCATTGGGAAAGGGGGATATGGAATTGTTTATCGAGCCATGTTACCAACAGGTCAGGTGGTTGCTGTGAAGAAACTTCACCCATCAAGAGATGGCGAGCTTATGAATTTCATAACTTTTAGAAATGAGATTCGCATGTTAATAGATATTCGACATCGAAATATTGTGAAGTTATATGGATTTAATTTGTACATTAATAGAGCACTCTTTTTTAGTTTACGAGTTCATAGAAAGGGGAAGTTTGAAGATGAATTTATCTAGCGATGAACAGGCGATGGACTTGGATTGGAATAGAAGGCTTAATGTTGTTAAAGGTGTGGCCAATGCATTATCCTATTTGCACCATGATTGCTCGCCTCCAATCATTCATCGGGACATTTCCAGCAGCAATGTTCTTCTAGATTTGGAATACGAGGCTCATGTTTCAGATTTTGGGACAGCTCGGCTCTTGATGCCTGACTCGACCAACTGGACCTCATTTGCTGGCACCTTCGGATACATAGCTCCAGGTACATACTTGATTTCATTCTTAATACACACACACACATATAAGCAGAACAATACAACCAGCACTATCAAAATGGAGGGTTGCTTTTGGATGCTTTAAAGGTTATGTATAATAAATTGTCATATTAGCAGTACGATATAGCCAGTACTATGAAAAAATGACCAGAATCTTTGCAGAGCTAGCTTACACAATGAGAGTGAACGAGAAGTGCGATGTCTACAGCTTTGGAGTGATCACAATGGAAGTAATAATGGGAATGCATCCGGGTGATCTCATCTCATCTCTTTCTACATCTGCTTTTTCCTCCTCATCGTTCTCTCAAATCAACCAGCATTCATTGTTGAAGGAAGTGATAGACCAACGTATCCCACTTCCTGAAAATCAAGTTGCAGAAGGTGTGGTCAACATTATCAAAATAGCATTTGCATGCTTGCTTGCCATTCCCCAATCTAGGCCAAACATGCGACAGGTAGCTTCGCAGCTCATAGCTCGATGGCCTCCACTGCCAAAGTCATTCTCTGAAATAACATTGGAAGATCTGATGCCTCAAACAACTGTGTCAGGCTGAGAATTTTCCAAAAGAGTGTGATTGTTTCGACTTATGTACTTTTGTTTGTTATAAATTATTTCTCCGCTTTGTATTTTGTTTCTTCAACGATTAATATGTTTTAGTATAGTATTATTATCAATCAAAGTGAATAAAGGCTCTCTGCTATAATGAGGACACCTGGGTTTCAAGATTCTGTTTCATCCCTTGTAATAAATGAATAAACATGTATAAATTGTAAGCACAAGTGCACTCAATTAATTGGTAATTGGGTGAATAAGAGTTCAGAACATGTTGATGACTAACTAGTGAGGATATATGCATGCAAAGTCATATTATTGGGCATTGTTATCAGCAACATCAAATAGTGAATAGTTCTATGAAGAAAAGGACAAAGTTTAGCTCAAGGAGGATGAAAGCCAAGGACATAGTTACATGTGTTCTTCAGTGCAGCCCTATGCGTTTAGAGCAAATTGTAAGACAGCAACTCTTGTTCTCGTTGACACCTATGCGTTTTTCCACATGGTTTCCCCATAGGATATAACCTATATGGTGATGATGGTAGGAGTGATTTTGGCAGCACTGATTAATCAGAATCAATAGAGAAAACAAGTCCAGATATAATCTCCTACTACAACCTAAGATGTTCTAAAACATGAGCACTAGCATGAGAGGCTGCTAGAAGGAGATATACCAAGAATTGCTGCACATCCTATGCATCTGCACTTAAACTATGAATCCACACTGATCATGCTACAAAAACTTAAACTATCAACTACAGAGTTCTCCACACTGAACTCTTGAAGAATCCTCTGTGCAGCTTAGATTACAGGACTCCAATAGCAAACTGTCAAAATGCATTTGCCTAAAAAAAAAGAGAGTGAGCAAGTGATTCGGCTTAAGGGAGTGAAACCAAGGGGGTATATTCTTGCTACAAAACCCTCAGCTAACAAAATTTCCTTAGAAGTAAGCACTGAAACACTTGTGGCAAAATATGAACTTTCAAAGTAGTGTGTTGAGTTTGGGCAATTGATCAAAGAACTTGACATTCTATACAGGCAAGAGAAGATATTAAATAAAAACAGCTTTATCCAGCCAGTTCTCAATCACTACACCAAAATTCCCAAACTATGTTGTTTGGACTATAAGCTGGGGTGATGATTTAACTATATGTTTCCAAAAACATATAGTTCTCACTGTCAATACATCAGGATTGGCTCGAATGACCTGATATAAAGTTGAGACTTTATGTGAATATGCAGTTTTTATTTACTGTGAAATCAATTTTAAGTTTATAGAGAACGTTTACCTTTTCAATGGCTTGTAATCCAATTGATGGACAATTGAAGAAAGGAACCAGAAATTTCAAATTGCGTGAATACAACTTAGTACCTGATCAAAAAGCAAGGGGAATGAAGATTGAATTCCAAGTAATGCAAGCAGACTCTTATAGACTTCGTCAACGATGTAGCACATCATGGTGTTGAGAAATTCCGGCGACCGGTGATGAACTGATAATTGCTCGTCGGAGAAGAAGCACACAGACACAATATTTTACGTGGTTCGGCAAAACCGCCTACATCCACGGGAGAGGTCCATTGTATTTAGAGATAGAGAAAGGATTACAATAAATACATGGAGGAGATCACATCCACTCAACTCCTAGCTCACACACCCTGCTGCCCATGGCAGCAGCTTCTCTTTATATTTTCACTCTCTCTCACGTTATCTCTTCTCTCACGTTTTTGCTCTCAACTTGTTGCCTATTTATAGGCAAATGGTGGCTTCAATTCTTCTTTCCAGCAGCTGCACATGGGAGTGGGTGGCTGCCATCTTCTTCAACAAATGCTGCTGCCACTTGCTTGGTGGTGGTGGCCACTTGCTTAGTGGTGGGGTATTGCCAATAAATGGCAATACCTAACAATCACCCCCTTTGCCATTTATCTGGGCAATTGTCCTCTTGATTCTTTAGCACCAGCTTGCATCTTGCAGCTTTTTCAAGCTTACCATTCCGAGAGCATCTGTGACCAAGTTTATAGGCACTCGCCAAACCTTTCAATCACCAGAGTCACCAAAGCACACCCTTGCTTACACCAAAGGATCACTTCAACCAGATGGTCTCACACATCACATCTAAAGAGTGTTAACGCTTGTCTCTGGGAACATTCCCCTTTGAGCGTATCAACCATGCTCGGTCCGGAATGATTTATCAAGCCTCACACCAAGGCTTACAACACCCCCTCAAACGGATATTCCAAGTGCGATAGTCATTATCTGAGTATCTCAATATGATCACAAGCTCACCACTCTTCCAAGAGTCTACTCATCCAGGAGTTGCGCCTGCCCTCTGTTCCACCCTAGGAACCACGCCTTACTTCTCCGTGAGTCTCTCGCTCTTAGTCGTAAGAGTCCAGGTAGCTCTCCACCTTTAACCATGGGGGCAACCCATTAAAGGTTGATCCATATCTATCTCCATACTCTGAGTATTACAATGCCATTACCGAGCTCACCACCTTGACAAGAGTCAACTCGTTCCCGGAACCTGCGCATGCCCTCTGCTCCTTCATAGCAGCCGCGTCTTAATGCTCCACAAGTTATCCACTTATTGTCCAAGGCAAATGTCTTCTAGCTCATTGATCTTTAGCATGAGGGCAATATTCATGAAAGTCAATCCTGTATTTGTCTTCATACTCATCATAGCCACTTCATTGGCTATCCACCTGTCCACTCATATCTAGCCATCACATTGGCTCTAGGGCGTTCTGAACTGGGCTCATATCGTGGCCCACACACCTTCTCCTTAGGTGTCTCCGCTCGTCTTCATGCGGCGGTCTGAAATCTGGGCTCATATCATGCCCCTCACACCTTCCATCTGAGGTGTCTCCGCTCGTCGTGGAGCGGTCTCATCCTCCTTCATCGGGATGACTCAAGTGGCTTCAAGATTCTCTACCACCATGTGGACTTGGGAGAGATTACTGCCACTAACTATATAAAAAGAGAAAATTGCGGTATACTCCTCGCAATCCTCCACCTTGATTTCTATGTTTGGAGCTTTTATGCCTTTCTGCTTGATAGCTCCACCTACACCACTCTCTTTGATGTCTTCGCCTTTCATAGGCGGTCGCCTTTTATCACAGGCATTTGCACCCCCTCAATTAGGTGCCTCTGCAACAGCTCATCTTTCCATCATTGCATGCATTGGAAAGGTCCTCGCTTGTTGCCTTTATCAAGAGCATAAGAGACTTCATGTTGTACACAGTCTCTGCTCTGAGCTTCATCTGGGAACTCTTCTTCTCCTTGCACTTGTTGTTTCATTACAGTACCTCGTTGGATCCCTCGGGTACTCTTGCACAATCTCTGTGTGCCCTCGTGCAGTTTCTGTTCTCCAGATTTCTCCCTATTCCTTGCTTATGTTTGACAGCAGCTCATCCTGTCACAACACCTGACCAAGTCAAAATAGGGTGCCAATCTTTATCCCCTTGCTGTATTTCTCTTCCATTATCAGGGTCTTCATCAATTCTCCCCTCGAGAAATCACAGTCACCGAATCTAACTTCTTTGGAGAAATCACCACTCCATCAGATCCTTGATTATACGGAACCCAACTGTTCCCCTTGTGCCGTCTTCCTGCTAGTCTTCAACCGTTTCATTACAAACTGTTACATATATGAAAATAGTACCGTATGGATAATCCTTCCACTAAGCAAGTTCCCAGGAAAGATTGGAGGGGTCACAACGGTCCCGCTTAAAACCCAATCTCCTAGACAGAACTTCTTAGGCCATATCTATCCATCGTACTGTCTCTCCGTATATACAACCATTTGCTAGCTTTGTTGCGGCTTTCCTTTGCAAGTGATCTGGAATATACTGGTTTTATACCTGATTTCTCAACATCTGGCGAGACTACCAGTGCTTAGATTCGTCAAGATTGGTCTTTATCAGTTTTCACTCTACACCTCAAATCGTCCACATCTCGGGTGTCCTGAGTGTCCCAATTTTGCCTTCCATCAAGGCATTAAAATTTCCCATTTAATAGTTCAACACATGTAATTGGGCAAACATGTGCACCTTCTTCTTCTTCATCTCCATCGACCTCCATCATGACCCTCAAATGCCTCCTGATCGGGCGATCTCTATTTAATAATTCACCACCACCATTTTTGGTCTCGAATCTCAATGATCGGACCATACCATTGCATCCGGAATGATCAAATTAGCTGGAAACATGTCTTGAATCGTCCAAATCGCACTTCAGACAGCTAAGATTTGATCAAAACAATTCTGGCCTGATCAACAGCTCAGATTCACTCTCAGATCCGGTTGCATGTAGGATCAGCTACACTAGATCCTATCCCTCGGCTCGCGGCTAATGACATGGCATGTGGGGCCCACTGTGCCGACGTGGCTCTGATAGGTGCTGACATGGCATGCTGACTGTGTATCTGACGTCACCATTACATCATGCTGATGTCATCCTGGGCCATTCTACTGTGCTGCTGACGCCATAATTACATCATGCTGACGTCATCCTTATCCGGGTCAGCCACGTGGGTCGGGTCGTCTGGTATTCGGGTCGGGTCAGCCCATCCGAGCAAAGATGACGCGTGGTGCGCGTGGGCAGCCACTCCGCCGGCACGTGATGGCGCGTGCGGCCATGCCCGACGTCCGATTTCGACGCGGTTTTTCAACAGTGGCTTCGTCTCTTTCTCTTCTACACAGTGGTATGGTCAAAACATAATTTTGACAACTTTCATTTTTGAGCAAAAAATCAAACACCACTTAAATCATGTGCTTTGATACCAATTGTTGAGAAATTTCGGTGACCGGTGATGAACTGATAATTGCTCGTCGGAGGAGAAGCACACAGACACAATATTTTACGTGGTTCGGCAAAACCGCCTACATCCACGGGAGAGGTCCATTGTATTTAGAGATAGAGAAAGGATTACAATAAATACATGGAGGAGATCACATCCACTCAACTCCTAGCTCACACACCCTGCTGCCCATGGCAGCAGCTTCTCTTTATATTTTCACTCTCTCTCACGTTATCTCTTCTCTCATGTTTTTGCTCTCAACTTGTTGCCTATTTATAGGCAAATGGTGGCTTCAATTCTTCTTTCCAGCAGCTGCACATGGGAGTGGGTGGCTGCCATCTTCTTCAACAAAGGCTACTGCCACTTGCTTGGTGGTGGTGGCCACTTGCTTGGTGGAGGGGTATTGCCAATAAATGACAATACCTAACACATGGAACAATTCGAGACGAGAATTTGATTGAATATAGTTTCCTCCTCAGTATCTGATGAGTTAGCATAAATGAAACTGCTGAAGATGTATAATCACATAAAAGATCAAAGGTTTTTACCTTGGAATTTAATAGTTGGATCTTCAAAGATACAATCTTCATCATAAATCGCTGACGTGAAAACCCCTGCTTTTAAATAATTATCTGGATCTTCAATTGAGAGTAGGGTTGAGATTTTCATGGAATCATATCCAACGCAATCCCAAAACTTATGCTTGAGAATAAAATGCAAACAAAACTGAGGTTTTGTTTTTTCTTTTCTATTTCATTTTTGATGAACAAGGTGCAATTTTCTAGTTCAAGCCATAACTAGACAAGGCTACAAAGGAAGTGGCGGTAACCGTAAACAGGAAAGAAGAGTAATATCCAAAAACAAAAAGTCTACAGCCCACAAACAAGAGAGAAGGTCATTCAGCAGCAAGAAAATGGTCTGTGGCAAGATCTAAATAGACATACTGTCAAGAACATTGCCAAGAAACACAATACTGATGCCAAAAAACTGACAACCCCGTAGAGCAGCCCCCTTACATAGAAACCAACAGCCCTCAAGAAACCTTATTCCATAGAAATTAGCCCAATAGCACACAACCAGCAGTTATCAGCAAATTAGCAATCAGATAGGTAAAGGAAGGAACACAAAGGGCACATCATAGCTGATTTTTGTTCTTAAAAAAATGCAGGGAGATGAAGTCCCTCAAGTCAAACCAACAAATCCAAAATCAGTAACACCAGCACACTAAAGACAGGAAGGAAATGGTTCAAAGGATGATGAATGCAGAGATGAACAACACCTAATTCGGATTTCACAAATAAAAAAATCAAGATAACTTAAGTTTAATCATTAAAGTAAAAACAAGAGTCGACTTAGCTGCAAGAAAAGGCCATAACCCAATTTTTATCTTGGTTCCCAAAATGCAAACTTCACTCAACTGAGAGGGGAAATCAAGAAAGCAACCAAACAATCAGTATAAAACAATGAGCAGATAAATACCTGTGACGAAATAAGCATTCTCATAATCAGACTTCAGGATCATTATAACGTCATCAATACCAGAAACAGTTATCTCATCTCTATCTTTATTGTTCACTTTCTCTAATCTACAGAACCAAAAGGAGAAAATAAAAAATTAATTAACAATCAAAACCTGAAAATTCAAACACACATACACACACAACATAATCCCTAAAAATCCACGAAAATTACACCTCATAACAAGAAACAAAACTCTAATTTGTTTCATTTTGTTTGTTTCCGGACATCTTCCCAAGAAACACACAGAAAACGCAATTGAAGAAGGAGAATAACAAGGAATATACCTCTCTTTGCCTGAGAAGCAGAAAACCCTTAAAAGCTCCGTGACCCCACTTACAGCCAATTTCAAAATCGGTGGGGTTTCAGTTCTAGTTTGGCTTTTATTTTCATTATCTGTTGCTCCTGAGAAGAATCTAATTCCATGACTTCTCTGCCAAATTAATGCAAGTAAATTGCCTAGAAAGAAGAGAGAAATTCAACTTGAAAATTGAAACTTCGACAAAATGAATAACTTGAAGGGTGGGTCCCATTTGTTAAGCTTGGCTTAACAAGATTAAAGAATTAGAAGAAAACAGAGAAGGAGAGGAAGAGATTTCAGAAATAAGGAACTCTTATTATTCTTTTCGTACCTTCTAAGTCATCTGCCTTCCCCTTTTATACCCTCGCATCATGCATGACATGCTTACTAACAGCCAACTACTAACTGAATCTAACTAACTCCACATGCCAATTATTCTGTTAGCAGTAACTGAATAATTGTAACCATTTTTTTATTCCAGTTGTAACAATACCCTCCCCTTGAATGCCTTCTTGTCCTCAAGAATGCTCAATTAAGAAGCTTCAAAAATGGCTTGGCAATCCGGAAATTGCTTTTGTAGATAGACAGGTCTTCCCACGTTGCATCTTCTGGATACAAGTTGGACCATTGAACCAAAACTGCAGTGGCTGCTCCATTCCCCTTCTTCAACAACTTCCTGTCTATTATAGCTAAAGGCATGATTTGCATATGCCCTTCCTTGTCTGATACTGGCAGCTTGGACGATACTATAGCTGGATCTCTAATCTTCTTCTTAAGTAAGTATACGTGAAATACATGATGAATCAAACTTCCTTCTGGAAGTTTTAACTCATAAGCCACCTTCTCAATCTTTTTGATGATTTGAAAAGGACCATAATACCTGGGGTTGAGCTTGAGGTTTTTCCTTACGGCCACACTATGTTGCCTATAAGGTTGCAATTTAAGGAAAACCCAATCTCCCTCTTCAAATTCCCTCGCTGTTCTTTTCTTATTAGCAATCTGCTTCATCCTGTTCCTTGCTATTTCCAGCTGCTTTTTTAGTGAATGATCCATGTTTGCCCTCTTCTGCAGTACTGCTTTTACTGCAGCTACTGGAGTTGGTTCCTGCGCCAACCATTCCCTTTGAGGGGGAGCGTAACCATACAGTGCTTGAAAAGGACTCATGCCAATGGTTGAATGATGGCTTGAATTATACCACCATTGCGCCAATGATAGCCATTGAAACCATTGCTTAGGCTGATGCATGGTCATGCATCGAAGATAGGTTTCCAAACATTGGTTCACCCTCTCGGTCTGTCCGTCTGTTTGTGGATGGTAGGCGGTGCTCATCAGCATCCTAACCCCTAGCTTCTTGAATAGTTCTTTCCAAAACACACTGGTGAAAATTCTATCCCTGTCCGTGACAATCACTGCTGGTAATCCATGGAATTTATAGAAATGATCCAAGAATAATTGTGCAATGTCTTATGCTGTGAAGGGATGTGTGAGTGCAATGAAGTGTCCATATTTCGTGAACCGATCCACCACTACTAGGATAGCATTTCTCCCTTCTGAACTTGGTAAACCTTCTATAAAGTCCATGGTCACAGCTTCCCATGTACCTCCAGGCACTGGCAGGGGCTGTAATAGTCTTGGATATGCCACTCTCTCTATTTTGGCCTGCCTACACACATTACATTCTTCCACTATCTTTTTCACCATAGCCTTCATCCCATACCAGTGAAAGTTTGTCTTCAGCCTTTTATAGGTATTTTGGATGCCAGCATGACCCCCAACATATGAATCATGAACAGATTTAACCAATTGAGCTCTGAGTTGCCCTTCCTGTCCCACCACTATTCTGCCTTTATATCGTAGGATTCCCTCCTTGTAGGTGAAGTCGGGTTCCCCTGCTACACCTGTCAGTTTGCTGATAATAATAGCCTGTAATTTGCAGTCTTTCTCATAAGATGCATAAACATCTTCATACCATGCAGGAAGTATATTGGTAATAGCTGCCAGGGTCCCAATCTCATTTGCAGACAGGTTACTACTGCTCTTCCTAGACAAGCGTCAGCCACAATTTTCTCTTGACCCTTCCTGTATAATATCTTAAACCTTAATCCCAACAATTTCATCAACTCTTTCTTCTGAATTGGAGTATGAATTTTCTGATCCAACAAATATTTCAGGCTTTCATGATCAGTTTGGATGATGAATTGTTCCTGTTCTAGGTAATGCCTCCACTTCTCCACTGCCATAAGAATAGCCAGGTATTCTTTTTCATAGATCAATAATCCCAAGTGCTTCGTACTTAAGGATTTGCTGGAATAGGCTACTGGTTTCCCCTCCTGGCTTAGCACAGCTCCTAGGCCATAGTCACATGCATCTGTCTCCAATATAAATGGCTTGGAGAAGTCGGGTAATGTGAGGACTGGAGCCTCACAAAGGGCTTGTGTTTAAAATTATGAATGCATGTTGAGCTGGTATACTCCAACCATAATTGTTTTTCTTCAGCAGGTCAGTAAGGGGTTTGCTGATGATTCCTAAATGTCGGATGAATTTTCTATAATAACCAGCCAGTCCAAGAAACCATCTCAATTCCTTCAAGGATTGTGGAGTGGGCCAATTGGCTACAACCTCAATCTTCTTCTTGTCTGTGGCTACTCCTTTGATGGAAATCACGTGCCCCAGGTACTCTATCTGTTGTTCCCTAAACGCACACTTGGACTTCTTAGCAAATAACTGGTTAGCATGCAATGTCTCCAAGACTTGTCTAAGGTGAGCCAGGTGCAGCTCAAAGGTTGAGCTGTAAATCAAGATGTCGTCAAAGAAGACTAGTACAAATTTTTGCAAGAATGGTTCCAGAATGCTATTCATCAATGCTTGGAAGGTGGCTGGGGCATTTGTGAGCCCAAAAGGCATGACTCTAAACTCGTAATGCCCATGATACGTCCTGAATGCTGTCTTCTCAATGTCCTCCCCATGCATTCTGACTTGGTGATATCCTGATCGCAGGTTTAGCTTGGAGAAGAACTTGGATCCATGCAGCTCATCAAGGAAATCATCTATAAGAGGAATAGGGAATTTGTTCTTAATGGTCTGCTCATTAAGCTGTCGATAGTCTATGCAGAATCGCCATGTGTGATCTTTTTTTTTGACAAGAAAAACTGGAGATGCAAATGGACTAATACTATGCTGTATCACTCCATTGGCAAGCATTTCTGTGACTAACTTCTCTATTTCCCCCTTCTGGATGAACGAACTCTTGTATGGTCGAATGTTGACCGCCTGAGAACCCGTTTTCAATAGAATTTTATGATCAAACCTCCTTGCTGGTGGCAAATTTCGTGGCTCTTCAAAAACCCCTAGAAATTCCTTTAACAAGGATTCAATCTCTTCGACAGTTTTGGTTGGCTTTTCTTCTCCTTCTACCTCCATAGCAAGAATCACATCTTTGAAACTGTTCTGCTCCTTAAGTGCTGTTATCATGTGCAAGTCAGAATCGTGCACTATTCCCTTTAACTCGACCATTCTATCATTCTTTTTGAATGACAACCGCAGCTTGATGAAGTCGAAGAGCATTGAAGAATACTGCTTCAGCCAATCCACACCAAGCATTATATCATGTCTACCTAATTTCAGCACCCTCAGGTTGGCTTTGAACTCGTAGCCTTGCATGAACCAAATAAATCCAGGGCTTTGCATCTCGCATAACATTACATTTCCATTAGCCACCGTGACTGCTAGCAACGTGGTTTTGCTTTTGGCCGCATTTAACTCTGTGATCGCGCCTTCATCGATGAAGCTATGGGTACTCCCACTATCTATCAGAATTATAAGGTCCCTGCCTTGACAGTTCCCTTTGATCCTAATAGTATTGTAGGTATCATTTTCTGCCAAAGCATTTAATGATAATCCAAATTCATCTATCGGCCTTTTTTCTTGGTATTCATCTTGCATTGTGTCTTCTAGTTCCTTCATTTCCTCACCCTCTTCTTCCTCTACTCCTTCAATCATATGTATACCTTTAGTATTGCATCTGTGACCCGGAGTGTACTTGTCTCCACACTTGAAACACTGTCCCAGCCTTTTTCTCTACTCAAATAGGCTATCTGAGTGAGGTTTTGTTCCTTCCATCCGATTTGGATTAAAGGTGGTGGTTGGAGCATTGCTGCCCATCCTTCCATGGTTGAATATAGCACCACTGCGCTGCATTGGTCTGGACCTCCTAGATAGTGCATTGTTAGACTCTTCTTGCCACCTTGCTTGTTCGAATGCCATTAGCACATTTGAAGGTTTCAAGATTTTCAGCATTGGTTTGATATCTTCCTTCAGTCCACTGATGAAGCTAGAGACGTAATAGGATTCTGTCAGGGATGGATTCAGAGCACTCATCAATGATCTTAACTCCTCAAATCGCTCTATGTAATCATCCACACTCTTATCTTGGTTCAGCTTGTTGAATTCTTCCACACTATCCTCTCTATTGCCAAACCTCCTGCATAGAATCTGTGCAAATTCTTCCCAGTCCATCCAAGATTCATTCTCCCTTACTAATCCTTCGAACCAAACGTCTGCCTTGCCTTCTAAGTAATAGGAGACCACTTTTACCCACTGGTGTGTAGGAATTGTGTTCAGTTTGAAATACTTCCTGCATTTTCGCAACCATCCTCGAGGATTTTCTCCTTTGAATGTTGGCATTTCAATCCTTGGCAATGGTATGTTGTATCCTATCTTATGAAGTTCTTGCCCCATCATTTGTTCACCTCTGAACTGATTCCTGTGTCCTAGAGGGATTCTCTCTGCTGAAACTGGCATTCCTGTTTCCTTCTCCATGCCTGGGGTCGTCAAAATGCCTCTGGAACTAGTTCCAATGTCCTTTCTCGCTGATTGACCAACAATGAATTGCTGGAACTGTGTGGACATTGTTTCCATCTGTAGGGTCAGTTGATCAATCTTGGTGCCTTGTTCCGTCCAACGTTCCTTACTTTCAGCCATAGATTCCTGCCATTCTAGGTGATGGCTATGCAGTTGAGATTCCAACTTTTTACAGTTCTTATTCACCATCTTGAATTTGTTGCTTTCTGCCATGCTCTGATACCAATTGTTAAGCTTGGGTTAACAAGATTGAAGAATTAGAAGAAAACAGAGAAGGAGAGGAAGAGATATCAGAAATAAGGAACTCTTATTATTCTTTTCGTACCTTCTAAGTCATTTGCCTTCCCCTTTTATACCCTCACATCATGCATGACATGCTTACTAATAGCTAACTACTAACTGAATCTAACTAACTCCACGTGCCAATTATTCTGTTAGAAGTAACAGAATAATTGTAACCGTTTTTTTATTCTAGTTGTAACACCTTTCTTTGTTGCCTTAAAAGTCATCAAGGTTGTTGGATTCAGAGAGCATATTCCCGCCATTTTTGTAACAGACATGGAATGCAATCAGTTATCAGTCCATGTATGTGGCATTTCTCGAGTACTGGTAGCCACTAATGATCTGCCCCGTAAGGATTTTTGCTTTGCTTTTCTTTTAGGCAGTGTTTGGCCTCGTAAGGATATTTGCTTAGCTTTTCTTTCCATTAGTAAAAATTATTTTTTTATATTAGTATATTAAAATAATTTTAAAAATATAAAAACAATATTTTCAACCAAAATATTTTTTAAAAAATCATAAAACATGATTTCAACTATAACAACAAACATTTCTTCACTCTAAATTTTTCTTGTGTTATTTTTGAATGATTTTAAATACTATATTCAAATATATTGTTTAAGACATTACTTTGAAATGTGTTTTTTCAAGAACCGTATTTAAAAACAAATCTCCTACATCCAATCTATCTATCTCGTTTTTCTTAAGATTCTTTAAAGAAAATAAAAATTACTAAAATAAAAAGATAAAATAACTGAATCAAGATATTCTAAAAGGAAAAATATAATTTTTTTTTCTTAAGCTTTTGGTATATAAATGAGCGACAAAAAAAGAAGACAAGGGAGTTGCAAAATAAGCTATTTTGAAAGGCCGCGTTCTGTCATAAGAGATTGGGCTGTGTGCGGCCATAGCTAAGGCTTGAATTGGGCCTGCTCCATGAGATAGATTTTTACACCCAGGTCGTTTGCTTACATTTAGAAAGACTTTAGAATTGCTGGAAACCGAGACAAAGATTTGTGTCTGTTGTATAATATTTTTAAAAATAGTTTTTAGTTGAAATTATATTAAAAAATATATTTTTTTAATTTTAATATTAATATATTAAAATTATTAAAAAATACTAAAAAATATAGTTTTAAAATTTTTTCAAAAACAAAAGCAACTACAATTTCAAATACTTAGAATAATTTAATCTAAACTTGATGTAAATTAATCTAAATTACTTGGAATAAGGGAGTTTTTTTCAATAATTATTTTATTTAATGGATAATAAATGATTTATATATATTATTAAATTCTACTCAAAATTCTATTGCGAGATATATAAAAAAGAACAATTCATGTTCAGTGAAAGCATTTAACACCAAAAAAAAAAAGGATACAACAAATTTTCTATAGAGTTGAAAAGGCAAACAATCTTTCCTAACTGGAAAGAACATTAACGGGAACGAAAAAAATAATTCATCAAACAGTACACGCTTATCAAGAGAAGGAAGTAGGAAAAGCAAAGGAATCAAAATCTTACAAATAAATCAAATTACAACATATCAAATCCAAGAAACAAAATAAGAGGATTGTCTTATTCTTTTGAAAGAATATTTTAAATAGAAATTAATAAAATCATATATTTATACACGTGTACTTGTTTAATTTTATGTGTTTAAGAGTGTTTATAAACCCATTATAATGAGACTATTCCAAAAAATAATCGTATTTTTTTATTATACAATATTTTTTTATTAGGGAGGTAGTCTATTATAATGAGACCATTCCGAAAAATCCTCGTATTTTCCAACTTAGACAGATAATCCATTACAATGAGACCATTCTGAAAAATTCTCGTATTTTTCCACATAGAAAGGTACCAATTACAATGAGATCACTTTTAAAAAATCCTTGTATTTTCCACCATCGGCTAGATCGCTTGGAATAATGAGACCATTTCTAAAAAAAAAAAAAAACTTTTTGGATATTTTCCTCGACAAAGTAGGTTGTTTTTCAGATGACTAATTTCTTAATTTCAATACCTCTCTATGAAGGTCGTCTATTAATCTATTGTTGTCGAAGTTTTTAAGACTCTTAAAGAAGCAAAAGTTTCTTTTGTGTCCACTTTTCTTCATAAATTTACTATGCAAAGCTAAAAAAAAAAAAAATTCAATGTTTTTGCATCGTAAATATTATAAAGATAGGGCAACTGTTATAATTCAAATTTTGACTCATTTTATTTTATTAAAAAAAAATGAAATGAAAAAAAATGAGGAATAAATTGAAATTTGGGCCAAGACAACGTAAATTGAAAGTTTGGGGACTTAATTGAACTTGAAATTGTTTAATTAATGAAATCAGGGACCCAATTGTTAAATTGCAAAAGTTCAGGGGCCAAGTTGAAAATAACCATTTCCAAGGATACAAACGACGCCGGTTTGAACCACTGTTCATCACCTTCTCCAGACCAGGGAACGATTCAACAGAAACCAAAACCGTTTAGGACAACGTCTCCCATGAACATCTCCTCGGCTGCTCTTTATCTTCCAGAGGCCACGTTGAACAGTCCTGCAACTTCCCATGTTTCTTCTCAAAGAAACAGAGGCGTTCGTGCCTCACGATCGTGAGGCACGAACATATGAACAGAGGCCATCCTCTGGCTTTATAAAAGCCAGAGAAGGCCACAAAAATGGGGAGGAACAAGGAACGAAGAACGACGAAAAAACAGGACCAGCAAAAG
Source organism: Populus tomentosa (assembly GCA_018804465.1). Classification (NCBI taxonomy): domain Eukaryota; kingdom Viridiplantae; phylum Streptophyta; class Magnoliopsida; order Malpighiales; family Salicaceae; genus Populus; species Populus tomentosa. The sequence goes on from CM031993.1 coordinate 2,356,847, forward strand.
GGGAGAAACCCAGAAACAGGAGAACGAAGACACTGGAAATACATTCAGGGGAGCCGAGAACCAGCAAGAAAAAACCCAGAACAATTCACGAAGAACAGGGGGACGAACGAAGAAGAAAAAAAGCAAACAGGGAAGACGGACACAAACAGGGGCAGACAGGCAAACAGAGGGAGGAGAAGAGAACCAACAATTCGCGAACATAGACAGAGCGTAAAAATTAGGAAAAAACAGAGGGGAGAAGGTGTCTGTTCGAACTAGCCATTCCATAATCTCATTTCTGCAGTTTTCGCCTTCAGGTTAGCTTCTTCTCCCACTCTTCAAATATATTTCATTCCTTACTGTTCAGGGTGAATTTTAATTCACCGGTCCCTGTTGATGCACGCGTGAGTTGATTCAAGCGTGCTTCTTGTGGCAAGCCTGGTCATTGGCTTGGGCTGTGATTGGGTTAGGTCGGATGGGTCAAACACAGCCTAAAAAGATTGAGATTAGGCCGGGCTGGTCCTCAAGCACAGCCAACCCAATATGTTTTGGGCTGAGAGTGTGTTTGGCAAAACCCCTCCTTATGTCAAAACACGTCCTTATATCTTATCTTTTATTTTCACCTCTTTTTATTTTAATATCTAACCAAACATATAATTTCGGATATTAGAAAATTATAAAATTTTGAATTTATTTAAAGGTCATTCTCACATTTTTTAAGTAATTCACAATATAGTTGATCTATGAATTTTTACTGTGAAATACAAATTCGGTGTATGATATATTTTTTTTCCTTAAAAAATGCATGCATTGATTTAAATTTATTTTATTGTTTATTCACTAATGTCTGAGCTAGAAATACTACATGTTTTTTTTTACTATGTAATATTTACCAACGTTAGAGTTAGAAGTATTCGTAGTTGAATATTCACTGATATCAGAGTCAGGAATATTACAAGTAAACCATCGTAGCATAAACCAATAAAATTTTAGCAATTTAAGACAAAACCAGCAATGCAGTCTGCCTCAGGTAAGATGTTTATGGAGTGATAAAATCTTTTTTTTTTTTTATAATCAGTCCCGTATCATAGAATCTTTGTTAATAATTAGGATTCATAGTAATTATAATAGTAGGTGACAACTTCTAAAACAAAATCTTTCCCCATCAAAAAAACAAAATTCAAAAACATGCTTTTTTTATTTTTATTAATTATTTTAAAATCATTGCAATGTCGGACACGATAGTGCAAGAGTCCACATCCTACAATGTAACAGTTTGTGACAATTCATGACGGATTCATTAAGCAAAGAAAAGCTGTTTCGGACCATTTGACCACGATAAAAGGTTGATTTCAAATGGACATAATAGCAATCAAATTCAAGAAAGTGAAAGCAAAGAAAACCACAATAACACATTAACTATCGACCAGGTATTTATGATAAATTTGTGGCCTATATAAATTTGAGGATAAAGACCAGCACCAAATTTCTGATATTCTGAACTTTTGATTTACTATGACCCGTTCCGTCGACAAGACTAAAGAAAAAACAAAGAGAACATGACTTCCTGAGACCGCAGGGCACAATCTGGGACCAAGGGAGTTTACTAGCTATTGGATTTCCACCTTCATGATGCATCAAGTCCATTCGTAAGTTTAAACCCAATGAGCACGATAAACAGATTATTGGTCGGTGACATTTCTAGTTGAGAATAAGCCTTAACCTTTAGTTTAGCCAAATTTTTTTTTAATTTATATATATATATAATAATAGTAATATACAATAGTTAAGATAAAGAATACAACACTAGTATAATAATGCCTATAATATTTTCTATATAGTATACATTCTATAATATGTCCCCTCAAGTTAAGGGTAGAGGATCAACTCGAAGCTTGAAATAAAAAGCAGTAAACGAAGCAGTAGGAAGTGGCTTAGTAAAGACATTTGCAAGTTAATCCTGAGAGGAAATAAAACGAATTTGAATCTCCTTCTTCGCAACTGTGTCTCAGACAAAATGATAATCAACCTCAGCATGTTTTGTGCAAGCATGAAAAACAGGATTCACAAATAAATAAGTAGCACTAAGGTATCACACCAAATGATAGGAGTGGAAACAGACGAAATTTAAAGATTTGTTAATAAATATTGAAGCCAAATTACCTCATCAGTGCCATTTGCTAAGGCTTTAGTAGAGGAGCGAGCAACTGTACGCTGCTTGTAGATTTTCTATCAACAATACTACCTACCCAATTTGCATATGTAAAGCTATGTAATGCAAAGGAAGAACTACGAGTAATATGTAGGTCATGTGTTGTTGTACCTTTAAGATAACATAAAATGCGTTTAAAGGCAGCTTAATGAAAATCTATAGGAGCATGCATAAATTGACAGACTTTGTTAACAACAAAGCAAATATTTGGTCTCGTAAAAGTGAGATATTGAGGAGCTCCCATAATTTGACAAAAACGTGTAGCATTAGAAAACAAAGGATCTGGTAGTATGATAGCTTTGGATGTAGAGATAGGAGTATCAACAGGTTTGCAAAATATCATACTAGCCCGAGTGAGGATGTCAAGTGTATATTCATGTTGTTGTAGCATAAAAACCATACCAATAGATTGAACCTCAATACCCAAAAAGTAATGAACATTACCCAAGTTGTGAAGCTTAAATTCTTATCTCAATAGCTGTATAAGGCGTTGAAGCAAAAGAGATTTGCTACCCGTAAGTACAATATCATTAACATAGACCAGAAGATAACAAATATCAGTACCTACAGAGAAGATAAATAATGAGGTATCCACTTTGGAGGCGTGAAAACCAATTGATAGTAGAAAGTCATTCAGACGAGTATACTAAGCTCACGGAGCCTATTTTAAACCATAGAAAAACTTATGCAGTCTACACACACGAGAGGGGAGAGCAGAATCAACAAAACCTAGAGGTTGTTTCATGTAGACCTCTTCGTTAAGAACTTCATTGAGAAAAGCATTATGGATATCAAGCTAATGAATTTTCCAATCACACAAAACCGTAATAGACTAATCTGACGGTCGCCTGCTTGATAAACGGACTAAAGGTTTCAGAGTAATCAATACCTTCTTGCTAAGTGAAATCTTTAGCAACTAGGAGCGTCTTATACCTCTTAATGCTGCCATTAACTCTGCGTTTAATCTTGTACACCAACCGACTACCAACAACAATCATCGAAGGGTGAAACGACACCAAGGTCCAAGTTTTGTTAGCGCGTAAGGCCTGAATTTCCTCACTCATAGCACTATGCCATGCCTTATACCTGTTAACATCATTAAAAATAATTGTTTCATAAGTAGGAGGAGATACTACCCGACTGATGGAAGCAGCAGTTGCAATGGTAGTTGTTGTGGACAGTGTTGTCTTTGGCTGCCTAGGACAGAGGACCATGTGATGTTGACGAGTAGTTGGTCATGGAGGAGAAGAGCCTCTACCTGTAAGTTGATGGAGAGGATGAGAGGAGAGATCTACATAGAGCTACAGGCCGGCTGGAGAGTCTGTAGAGGGACTGGTTGGCACAATAAATACCAGTGAACCTGCTGCAGAACTGGTCTGAACATCTGTTGATGGAGAACCTATTCCTACATAATGATCATTGGAAAAACAAGCAGATGGTAACAATATAGCATGGTTGAGCGGTGATGAAGTGGTTACAAAATCTGTGGGCAAGTGGAGGGTCTATTGGGGTGCAGCAGAAGGCAAGACAGGGGTGCTTGTTTGGCAAGGTTGTGAAGCAATAGGCTAAAAAATTTAGAGAGGATTCAAGGGTAAAAGGTGTGTAGGTTGTGTGGAGGGTACTGGTGTATGTGTTATCCATTCAAAATTCACAAAAGGGAAGACATCTTCATGAAAACGAACATGATGAGAGACATAAATATGTTGAGATGCTAAATAAAGACAATGATAGCCAAGATGAGATGAGCTATACCCTAAGAAGAAACATGAAGAGGAACGAAAATCCAATTTGTGAGCATGATATGGACGCAAAAAGGGGAAACAAAGACACCCAAACGAAGATTTATTTTGGAGAACAAGAGTAGGCATGCAATTAATAAGATATACTGATGATTCAAAAGCATAGTTCTAAAATTATAATGGTGCCCTACATTGGCCTAAAAGAGTGAGGCTGGTTTTGACAATATGCCAATGATGACGCTCAATGGTGCCGTTTTGTTCATGAGTATAAGGACAGATTAACCGATGATGAATACCAATAGTCTAAAAGAACAAAACTAATTTAACTTACAATATTCACCACCCATTAAGTCTGAACAAATTTAATCTTACATGAAAACTAACACTCTACAAGTGTTTGAAAATGATGAAAAATGGAAAACACATCAGATTTGGCAAACAAGAGGATAATACCATAAATGTTTTGTATGAGCATCGATAAATATAACAAAGTGATGGAAACCATCAAAAGAAAACATAGGAGCAAGACCCCAAACATCACTAAATATTAAATCAAGTGGGGGCAGTGGTTTTGTGACCCGTAAGTCACAACGACTTGCCTAAAGGACAAGCTTGACACTGAGTAAGAGAACGTCTAGAAGTGTATACTATTTTATTATTGGAAACTAACAAATTTAAAATGCAAGGGGTTGGTTGACCCAAACAACGATGCCACATATTGGCAGTCACGGAGAGGTGAGGACACCAAAAAACTTGAGGAATTGACATGACAAAAGACTCGGATAGGACATAGAGACCATCATTATTTTGACCGGAAAGGAGAACTTCCTTGGTGATGAGATCCTTGATATACAACATAGAAGCGTGAAATTTAAAAAAACATGATTATCATGACAGAATTAAAACATATAATAACGGTTTGGTAATATGGGGCACATGAAAAATATTAGATAATGTGAAAATATGCTTTGGGGAATGTAATGTGGTATGTCCAATATGTGATAAGTCAAGGCATTTACCGCCACCAACATGCAAATGATCATTACCAAGATAGGGTGCAAAATCGATCAAAGTTGCAAGATTAGGTGTGATGTGTTGATTCGTGCCGGTGTCGGGGAACCAAGTTGTAGCAAGAACGTTCCCAACAGTAAGATGAGCATAGGGCTACTGGGTACTGCCGTGAAACTGGAGACAATGAGTAGTTGTGTGACCAAAATTTGAGCACAATTGGCAACATATATTCTATTGTCTAGACCACTGTCCAACCCCTATGTTGCGTCTGTTCTGCTACCAATTATTTGGCCTCTAGTCGGCAGCAGATTGGAACCTGTTCTGGTGATTGTAGCAGTTGTTGTTGGGATGCCATTGCAACGAGAACGCCCCCTATTGCGACTGAAATTTGAGTTGTGATGCGACATAACGAGATGGGTAAAGAGGGATGTGGTGTTGGCAGCAGTGGTGACTACAACAGTAGAGATGAAAATAGCAGAGAGGGATTTGCATCCATAGAATGAAGGGAGTTCTTGTGCAGAAATTCATGGGTAAGAAGGTGGCTGTGAAGGTCAGCATACGATAGCAATTCTATCTTGGTTATAAGACTCATTACCAAGTCTTTGAACTCACTATGAAGGCTATGAAAAACATATAAATTAAATTCTTCAAGAGACATGGGCTAACCAGCAACAACCAATTCCTCAAATAACAATTTGACTTGCTGCATGTATATACTAACCGATGAGTCACCTTGTTGAAGATCTTGAAAGGAACCATGGAGTTGCATGATGCAAGAATTAGATGGAGACGCAAGAGCTTTCTCAAGAGTGCGCCAAGGCATTGCGAGGTATAACAATTTACCACGAGATGCAACACATCCACGGAGAGAGAGGAGAGTAATTCACTCAAAATAAGTTGATCTTATTGCTTCCAATGAAGAAAAGAAGGGCTGATTGTAGAGGAAGAACCAATAGAAATGTTAGAAACATGGGATGGAGGACATGATACTGATTCATCAATGAAGTGAAAAGCACCTTGCTAAAAAAGATAGGGCTTCATCTACATTCGCCAATAGAGATAACTTGTGTTCGTAAGTTTCAATGAAATAACTTGGTGGGTGTTGAATAGAGCAATGATTGTTGGAGTTTGTGTTCCCATAATGTGCAGAGGAACGACAGAAACATGTGAGGAGGAGTCATTGGCGTGTTCTGCAAGTGAAGGCTGTAGTTGTTGTCGAAGAACACCACTAACAGCTTGTAAATGGTTGGTCGGCTACAACAGCTTGTAGATGGCTGACAATTTAAATTTTTAAAACTTTCAACTTTAAATTTGATTTTTTTATATTTAATTTAATTATGTTGATAATGAAAAAAGAAAGAAAAAAGTGTTTATGGTTCGAAATTAGAGGAAAGAAAGAAAAAGAGACTACTGTGATTAGAGACTAAAAATAATGGATTGCAACACAATATTATGAAAATAAATTTTTCATTGTGAAGTATAGAGAAGAGATATAAAATGATGCAGTAGAAATGTATTCTTGTAATTTTATAGTTAGTAGGACTTGTTTGTATGACTTAGATGTTAAGCACATGTATAGAGATAATTTGTATACGTTTGAAAAATATCAAAGCTTATAAAGCAGAGGGAAATTATTTCCCTACTGTTACCAATTTAGAGCGTGAGACGTAAGCAGGTAAGAGAAAAAGAAGAAAAATAAATGATAGATATTTACAAGGCAATCAAGCATTTACTTGCTGAATTTAACGAGATTCTGCTAGATGGATTGCTGTTAATGAGAGGTATTCCACATGAGACCATTCTGGTGCAAAGAGAAATATTCTTTTAAATTTGCCACATTACAGACTTAGTTACATGGAAGGTAGAAAAGCTATAGAGAAAGGGTAGATTCAATGCCTATTACAAAACCCAAATTAGGCTAACTCGAGTAACCTGCAACTTAGTGAAATCCGATCATAAAACCTATTGAATTTTTTCAAAACAACATTATTTTTATCTATTTTAGAAAGAAAAAAAAAAAGACTCATATTTTATCCTAGATTGATCCCAACTTGAGTTTAGTAACTATAAAAATAACCATAGGCTGTGTGAAAGGCATAAAAATACTGACATGCTCACTAGCAATTTGCAAAGGCAACATCGAGAAAAATATCATGATTATTGAGTAATGAAACAATATTAAATATTATCAAGTCAAATTTGGAAAACGATGACCCACAATTCAGAGAGCCGCACAATTAATTAAGCAGTCTCTTACATTATTTCTTCACCGATTCAATTAAAGGAGAGAAAACTGATGAATAAGATTTAAAAAACAAAATATTTTTTTCTTAGTTATTTTTATTTTTTTATTTAGTTTAGAAATGAGCTACGGATTTTGAACAAATGAGCCAACAATTAAGCATCTTTAAAAATTATAGGACTTGGAAATGAATTTTCCTAAGATTTACCAAATCTTCCACCCAAAAAAATTGATGTCACTGTTGTTGACGTATATATGTCAAAGTCTGTAAAATAAGAACAAAGATGAATAGGAAATTTCACAATTAAAAATTCCAATAAATATTCCATTTATTTTTTTCTATAAGTAGCTATCATTGGAGCCTAGGATCTTCATCTGCCATAGGAAACCATATCCCTTAGACATGATGTCCTTCCTACAGAAACCATTCTCAATGTTTCTCCAAGTCTTTTTTTTTCTCCTTCTAATGTGCACTCCTTCTTTCTTTGCCTTTCATCCCAATTCCTCTGCAACTTCATTTGGTGCTGCCAAATATGCAGTTGCTGAAGGTAATAAAGAAGCGGAGGCTCTCCTAAAATGGAAAGCAAGTCTTGATGACAACCACAGCCAAGCTGTCCTGTCTTCTTGGGTTGGCAGCAGCCCTTGCAAGTGGCTTGGAATCACTTGTGACAATTCTGGAAGTGTTGCGAATTTCAGCCTTCCACATTTTGGTCTGAGAGGTACGCTTCATAGTTTCAACTTGTCATCCTTCCCCAATCTTCTCACTCTCAATCTCAAGAACAATTCACTCTACGGAACTATTCCACTTGAGATGGGATTGTTAACAAGTCTTAACGTTCTCTATCTTGATAAAAATAATCTCACGGGTTTGATCCCTTCTTCTATTGGAAATTTGAGAAACTTATCCTTTCTCAATATCGCAGAGAATAATTTATCTGGATTTGTTCCTCGGGTAATAGGACAACTTGAATCCCTTGTTGAATTGAGTTTGCACAGTAATAATCTCAATGGTTCTCTACCCCCCGAGATGAATAATCTCACACATTTGATGATTTTGCACTTGTTTTCAAACTTGAACTATATGGATCTAAGTCACAATGATTTGTATGGTGAGCTTACGTGGAAATGGGGAGGTTTTCACAACTTGACAAGTCTAAAATTGTCAAACAATAATATCACCGGTGAGATACCATCTGAGCTTGGAAAGGCTACTAGGCTACGAGTCATTGATCTCTCGTCAAATCTCCTAAAGGGGGCAATTCCAAAAGAATTGGCGCACTTGAAGGCGTTGTTCAACCTTACTCTTCATAACAACCATCTATTTGGTGTCCTTCCCGTTGAAATACAAATGCTATCTCGACTTCGTGCTCTTAATTTAGCTTCTAATAATCTTGGTGGATCAATCCCAAAACAATTGGGAGAGTGCTCAAATTTATTACAGTTGAACTTGAGTCATAATAAGTTCATAGGGAGCATCCCATCTGAGATAGGCTTCCTGCACTTTCTTGGAAATCTAGATCTCAGTGGGAATCTTCTGGCAGGAGAGATACCATCACAAATTGGGCAATTGAATCAGTTAGAAACGATGAACCTCTCTCACAACAAACTTTCCGGTTTAATTCCAACTGCTTTTGTAGATTTGGTGAGCTTGACAGATATAGACATCTTCTACAATGAACTAGAGGGCCCTATTCCAAAAATCAAAGCGTTCATTGAAGCTCCATATGAAGCTTTTATAAATAATAGTGGTCTCTGTGGAAATGTCAGTGGTCTAAAGCCTTGTACTCTTCTTACAAGCAGGAGAAAGAGCAACAAAATTGTCATTTTGATTCTTTTTCCACTCCTGGGCAGTCTACTTCTACTACTTATCATGGTTGGGTGTTTATACTTTCACCGCCGAACAAGTAGAGAAAGAGTTTCCTGTTTAGGAGAGCGACAAAGTCCACACAGTTTTGTAGTATGGGGCCATGAGGAAGAGATCCTACATGAAACTATCATCCAGGCCACTAATAATTTCAACTTCAATAACTGCATTGGGAAAGGGGGATACGGAATTGTTTATCGAGCCATGTTGCCAACAGGTCAGGTGGTTGCCGTGAAGAAACTTCACCCATCCAGAGAGGGCGAGCTTGTGGATTTGAAAACTTTTAGAAATGAGATTCGCATGTTAATAGATATTCGACATCGGAATATAGTGAAGTTATATGGATTTTGTACATTAATAGAGCACTCTTTTTTAGTTTACGAGTTCATAGAAAGGGGAAGTTTGAAGATGAATTTATCAAGAGAAGAACATGCAATGGAGTTGGATTGGAACAGAAGGCTTAATGTTGTTAAAGGAGTGGCCAGTGCATTATCCTATTTGCACTATGATTGCTCGCCTCCAAGCATTCATAGAGACATTTCCAGTAGCAATGTTCTTTTAGATTCGGAATACGAGGCTCATGTTTCGGATTTTGGGACAGCTCGGCTCTTGATGCCTGACTCGACCAACTGGACCTCATTTGCTGGCACCTTCGGATACACAGCTCCAGGTACATACTTGATTTCATTCTTAACATATATATATGAATCAATTGCTAAATGATGAAAACGAAGGGCTGCTTTTGGATGCTCTAAAGGTTATGTATAATAAATTGTCATATTAGCAGTACGATACAGCCAGTACCATGAAAAAATGACTAGAATTTTTGCAGAGCTAGCTTACACAATGAGAGTGAACGAGAAGTGCGATGTCTACAGCTTTGGAGTGGTCACAATGGAAGTAATAATGGGAATGCATCCGGGTGATCTCATCTCATCTCTTTCTGCATCAGCATTTTCCTCCTCGTCGAGCTCACAAATCAACCAGCATGCATTGTTGAAGGATGTGATAGACCAACGTATCCCACTTCCGGAAAATCGAGTTGCAGAAGGTGTGGTCTCCATTATCAAAATAGCATTTGCATGCTTTCTTGCCAATCCCCAATCTAGGCCAACCATGCGACAGGTAGCTTCGCAGCTCATAGCTCGATGGCCTCCGCTGCCAAAGTCATTCTCCGCAATAACATTGGAAGATCTGATGCCTCAAACAACTGTGACAGGCTGAGAATTTTCCAAAGGATTTTGAATAATTAGTATGTGATTGTTGCGACTTATGTTACTTTCAATTTTCGTAGCTTTGTTTGTAGTAAATTATTTCTCTGCTTTGTATTTTGTTTCTTCAACGATTAATATGTTTTAGTACAGTATTATTATCAATCAAAGTGAATAAAGGCTCTCTGCTATAATGAGGACACCTGGGTTTCAAGATTATGTTTCATCCCTTGTAATAAAGGAAATCTTCAATTCAATATTGAGCTGAAATGAATAAACACAAAGTATAATTTGTAGACTATATCAGAACTATAAATTAGCAAGAGCAAATTGTAAGACGGCAACTCTTGTTATCGTAGACACCTATGTGTTTGTCTACACGGTTTCCCCAAAGGATATAACCTTTCATCTTCCATTCTCTCATCCCCTGTATGGTGGTGATGGTAGGAGTGATTTTGGCAGCACTGATTAATCAGAATCAATAGAGAAAACAAGTCCAGATATAATCTCCTACTACAACCTAAGATGTTCTATAAAATAATGCAGAAACTGCAAGAAGCTCTCGTGAATTGTACAACGAGAGATTACATATATTTATATTGATTACAACACAATCAAGGGAATCAATTACAATTGTGTAGTCAATGGAATATACAAGAAAGGCAAGTGTTTAACTCCTATAATCAAGCTGCAATATCAGGGTATAATGTCATCTGCTGAATTGTCGTGGTCTATGATTGCATGGTTTGATATGCTGTGATTTGCAGATTGTGTTTCCATAATATGCCCCTTCAAGATCAACGGGGATGGAATCACGTTGAGCTTGTCTCTGAGGAAGGCAAAGCGGGCAGACACAATTGGTTTAGTGAGCCCGTCAACAAGTTGATCTTTACTAGAGATGAAGCGGACATCAAGAGTTTTCTGTTGAACCTTTTCCCTGACAAAGTGATAGTCGATCTCCACGTGCTTAATGCGTGCATGGAAGACTGGATTGGCCGTGAGATATGTGGCACCGATGTTGTCGCACCATAGTATTGGATACTAGACTAAAGGAATACCAATTTCACGTAGCAAGGATTGCACCCAGAGAGATTCAGCAGTGGCATGTGCAACTGCACGGTACTCAGCTTTTTGGAGCTCCATGATATTAAGCTGTCACCAAGATAGAGGCAGAAACCTGAGGTAGATTTGCGATCATCTGGACAGCCCGCCCAGTCAGCATCGGAGTAGATGGAAAGCTGTGTGGAGGTGCTTGGCTTAATAAGTAACCCGAAATGAATTGAAAACTTGAGGTATCGTAGGATTCTCTTCACAGCTGTCCAGTGTTCATCAGTGGGTTGGTGCATGAATTGGCAGACTTTGTTAACTGCAAAGCAAATGTCGGGGCGAGTCAGGGACAAATATTGTAATGCTCCCACAATACTGTGATAATTGGTAGGATCAGAATAAGGTGCACCCGAGGCCAATGATAGTTTCTTAGAGGAAGACATTGGTGAAGAGACCGGTTTGGCATCAACCATATTTGTACGCTGGAGAAGGTTGAAGATGTATTGGCTTTGTAAGAGAAGGAGACCTTCGGCCAGCTGATGTGCTTCCATGCCCAGAAAATATTTAAGGTGGCCAAGATCTTTGACAACAAATTCATGACTGAGATTGGTGATCAACTGGGAGACTGCTAGAGGATTTGAGCCAGTAATCATGATATCATCGACATAAACAAGTAGGAATAATGAATCTGAACCATGTCTGTAGATGAAAAGAGAAGAATCGGAGCAGGAGTTTAGAAAACCGAGAGAGAGTAAGTGTTCTTGTAATTGATGATACCGGGCTCGTGGCGCCTGTTTGAGACAAATATGATTGGGGAATCGGGGATGCACATAGCCAAGTGGTTGGTGCATGTAGACTTCTTCAGATAGGTGGCCGTGGAGAAAGGCGTTCTGTTTATCAATCTAATGTATCGGCCACTGATTGGAGACAGCATAGTGGAGCATGATGCGGATGGTGGTGGGTTTTACCACCGGGCTGAAGGTGTCATCATAATCAATTCCTGGTTGTTGATGATAACCCTTGGCGACAAGTCTCGCCTTTCGTCGTTCAAGAGAGCCATGCGACCTGCGTGTTGTAACCCAATTTTCGACACACAATTTTCTTGAATGTTATTTTATTTTTATTATTATTTATAAAAATCCAAAAAAATTAAGAAAAAATTTGAAAATTCAAAAATATTTTTTTTCTCGAGTCAACCGCATCTTTTCATTCAAACCATGTTGACCAGTTTTAAAAATGAGTTCCGGGCTGTTTCGGGTCAAAAACGTCATTTTCGACCACAACCAAGTTCACCGGGTCAATACGGGTCAAACCATGTCGACCGGGATGAAAAATGAGTGTCGGGCTATTTTTGGGTCAAAACCATCATTTTTCGGTTAAAACCCGGTTTACCGGGTTGATACCTATCAAATGTTTTTTTGTGTTAGCGGTTGAAACGGGCTTTTTCTAATACTGATTTGAATTTTTAATTTTACCTATATAAATATTTATTATTATATATAATAAAACAAAAAAACAATAATACAAAAAAAATTATTAAGCGGCGGGGCAATTATGAGCAGGTGAATTATACAAAGCAGTTGGGTTAATATTATTTTTTTATTGAAGGTAGATGAAGAGTAGTTGTGTTGTCCCCTGCTCAGTGGCTATAAATAGCCACGTGAGCAGGGAAGGAGGGGGAGGAAGAGGAAGAAAAGAAAAAAAAGAAAAAATCGATTGATACTATTAACATTTTTTTAGTTTTTCTTCGGGAGAGTAGGATATTGTCTTTTAAAAAAAACAATTTGAAAAATACCAAATATATCCCGACACATCTCGGCCTTTGAAACAATTCAAGATTTGATCCGGTTACGCCACGTCTCAGGTGTACCGAGCTTTCGGTGCACCGCGACACACCAGATCAACGCTAAGTTCATCCAGACCGTCCGATCAACCGCAGATCTAGCCAATCACAGTCATCCGATCGTTTCATCCGAGATCTAACGGCGCACAGTGTTCAGAGGCACCGGTACACCGGAAACGCGTTCACACCGTAGCAACTCTCAGAGCCTCTCTCTCCTCTCGCCGGCGACTCCCTCTCTCATCCGATCTCCACTTTTCGGCCGTATCAAGCCTCCGCAACACCACAGAAAGGTAGCTACCCTGTTGTAAAGAAAAACCCCGGCGGTTTTAATCGTTTTATCCGCCTCATCCGGCCGGAAAAAGGCTGCGATCTTCGCCGGCCACTGAAGCTTTAAGTCGTCGATTCTCCCTCGTCAGCCATCAACGGCCGTCGAGACCACCACCAACAGAATCCTCGACCTCAGATCTACCAGAACCGACCATCGATTGGCCAGAAATCTCGCCTGAAAATCTCGCCGCCACCAACAATAGCCGCGCGTGAGCCACACGCGCCGCCAGTGGCATTTTCGTAAATTTCTGATAAATCCGAGGGTATTTCAGTCTTTTATCTATACTGTGGTGCTCAAGTAATTTTTTTTAGATTTCTATCATTTTTGTTATTTTGTATATAAATTTTCTTGCATGTTGTAAAATAAAAAAATAAAAAATAAAAAAAATAACAACGCGGGTCCAACACCCATCCTATCGGGTTATCGTTCGTGGGTCCAAAGCCCCAATTATCAAATACAGTTATACCCATTTCTCAAACGATATAAAAATAATTTTTATTTTATAAACAAATACTGTTCGTCGACACGTCTCTTTTTTATAAAAGGACCGATGTCAAAAGTTTAAATACCAAATATGGATTATGTCCATAGTTTTTTGGTAACTCAGACGTAAATCTCCTTTTTAGGGTTAAACGTCAATATTTTAGACAAGTCTCCTATTTTTAGGGACTGATGTCATTTTTAACGTGTCTCCTATTTTTAGGGACCGACGTTAACCATTAAAAAAAAATAATAAAATTACAAATAAGCTCAAAATATAATATCATTTGAAAAAAAATAAAAAAAACACACAAGTAAGGGTAACCTTTCTTTTGAAAGGATGTTTTAAGGGTGGTGTCTACCTTCCCTTAATCATAACTAACCTAGTACCCGAATCTCTAGGACCAGTGTCTAATTTGGGATTTCTAGTTCCCTCATATTACTAGATGGCGACTCCAATAAAATATTTATTTCCCCCCAATAAAAAAAATATTTTTGTTAAATAAACAAAAATGATATGGAGTCGTCGTCCGACGTCGTGTATCGACAGAACCTGCGTTTGGATTTGAAAATCCACATTGAGCCGACTACATTGATATCAGGTGTGGCAGGGATTAAGGACCATGTGCCATTTCTCATGAGTGCAGTAAATTCTTCATCCATTGTTGCACGCCATTCACGATGTTTTGAAGCTTCTGAATAGCAGGTGGGTGATTCAGGAACGGTACCTGTTACAAGAAAGGTTTGTGGCAGAGGATACCGAACAGTGCCATCAGGATTCTTCTTTGGCTTAACGATATTATTTCGAGATCGTGTGATCATCTGATGAGGACGATGTGAGGGGAGTTCTGCAGCAACGGACATGGGTTGGGTTGGCTGTGGTGTAGGGGCAGAGTCGTTGGAAGGGTTGGAGGAATTTAGGTCGGGTGAAGGGATGTTTTGGGAAGGAGCAGGGACTGATGAGGATGACGAGGATGGTTGAGGATAGGAAGAAGGGGTTGTTGGTGACGCTGGTGTCGGGGTAGGACTGACATAGTTTCGTAAAAGGGAGATAGGAAGGGTTGTATAAGAGGTGGACGAAGACGGAGGAGGGGAAGGATTTGGACTCGTAAATGGAAAAGACCCTTCATCAAAGACGACATGTCTTGAGACAAATACCTTGCCAGTAGATGTATCAAGGCATTTGAATCCACGGTGAGAATTGCTATAACCAAGGAAGACACAACATTTAGAGCGAAAATCAAGTTTGTTGCGATTGAAAGGACGAAGAAAAGGAAAACAGGCACACCCAAAATTTTTTAAGGATGAAAAATCAGGAACTTGGTTGTGGAGTTTTTCAAGTGGATACATGCCAAGAGGGGAAGTAGGAAGACGATTAATAAGATATGTAGCCATGAGAAAAGCATTATCCCAATAAGTGTGAGGAACATGACTGTGGGATAAGAGGGAGAGACCCATTTCAACGATGTGACGGTGTTTTCGTTCGACAGATCCATTTTGTTGGGAAGTGTGAGGGCAGGAGATTCGATGTTGAATGCCAATTTGTGTAAAGTATGTGTGAAGGGAGCGATACTCCCCACCCCAATCGGTTTGGACAGATTTTATCTTACAATTAAATTGGCGTTCAACAAGTTTTTGAAATGAGTGAAAGATGGGCATGACACTGGATTTATTAGGAATTGGATATAGCCATGTAAATTTGCTAAAATGATCAACAAAGGAAACATAATATTTATTTCCAGTTGTGGACATGACAGGAGATGGACCCCACACATCAGAGAAAATTAATTCGAGTGGTTGATTGGAAATTGATTGAGAACTAGGAAAAGGAAGGCGATGACTCTTTCCTTGTTGACAACCTAAACAGATACTCGAAATTTTATTAGATGAAGTAGGTAAAGAAAATTTTGAAACAAGATGACGGACAGTTTGATAGGAAGGATGACCCATGCGGTAGTGCCAGACATCAAGGGGTACTCGTTGAGATAGGTAGGCTTGTGGACGGTTTATTGATGACATGGATGTTGGAAAAATGTAAAGGCCATCTTTAGGTTTGCCGCGCAGAAGAACTCTCCCCGTTGCTTCGTCCTTCACCAAAAAAGAAGAAGAGTGAAATTCAATATAAACGTTATTGTCTCTTGTAAATTGACTAACAAAAATTAAATTCTTCTGAATTTGAGGCACATGCAACAACTTATTTAAAATAAAAGAAGATGTTGGTGTGGAGAGGGTTGTAGAGCCAATGTGTTTTATAGGCAAACCTGCCCCGTCTCCAACATGAATTTGGTCGTTGCCAATATAAGCATCTGACTGGAGAGACAGGTTGCTGAAGTTGTTGGTGAGGTGATTTGTGGAACCAGTATCCGAATACCAGTTGGTATCATGAGGTGGCGAGGAGGTGGTCATAAAGGCTGCCATGTTAGGAG
The DNA here is from genome assembly GCA_018804465.1 of Populus tomentosa. NCBI lineage: Eukaryota > Viridiplantae > Streptophyta > Magnoliopsida > Malpighiales > Salicaceae > Populus > Populus tomentosa. The sequence continues at coordinate 2,373,229 of CM031993.1, forward strand.
AGGTGCCTTGGTAGGCATGATCAAATCTGTAATGACATTGGATGGCCGTGTGACCAAGTTTGCCACAGACCTGGCACTGTGGTCTCGGATTGGAGGAGTAATTGGGAGATGGACCTCTTCCTCTATAGCCGCGTCCCCTTCCTTTGGTGTTGGAGCCATAGGACTGGTGCTGAGGGAGACGTTGGTGTTGTGTATATCTTCCAACACGTGATCTGTTGTCATGTATGGTGGCCATGTTCACCGAATGAACAGAATTATCAAAAGAGACGTGTTGATGTTCCAGACGTAGTTCAAATGCAAGAAGATGATTAAACATATCTTCTGAGGTCATTTTGTCAATCTGAGTAGAAATTGCGGTGACAATAGCATCATAGGAAGTGTCAAGACCACCAAGAAGATAAGCTGTAAATTCATGATTTTGAAGTGGTTGCCCGATGGCTGCCAGGTTGTCTGAGAAGGACTTCATTTTCTGAAAACAATCAGATATTGACAGGTTACCTTTCTTGGTGGAGGCTAGGAATTGTCTGGTTTGTATGGCCCGAGCAAAAGAATGAGAGGCAAACATTCTCTCAAGAGCAATCCAGACTTCTCTGGATGTTGATAGGCCAACCATTTGTGCCAGAATATTTTCAGACAAAGAGGAGACTAGTGCACTTAGCACAACCTGATCTTAATCATACCAGGTAGAATAGTGGGGATTTGATATTTCAGCAGGAACAGTTTGGGAGGTTGCTGCTTCAGGATTAATAATAGTGAGGCTTGGACTGGAGATGGTTCCATCAACAAAACCAAAGAGACGCTGACCACATAAGTAGGGAACGATTTGGGTTTTCCAGAGTAAATAATTATCCTTGGTAAGTTTGACTGTGACGAGGCTATGGACATTGATGGGAGTGACAGAGTTGGGAGAAGAAGAAGCCATAACAGTGGATCGAAAAAAAAAAAAACAACAGAGGTTATGTTTTGCTCTGATACCATAAAACAATGCAGAAACTGCAAGAAGCTCTCGTTAATTGTACAACGAGAGATTACATATATTTATATTGATTACAGCACAATCAAGGGAATCAATTACAATTGTGTAGTCAATGGAATATACAAGAAAGGCAAGTGTTTAACTCCTATAATCAAGCTGCAATATCAGGGTGTAATGTCATCTGCTGAATTGTCGTGGTCTGTGATTGCATGGTTTGATATGCTGCGATTTGCAGATTGTGTTTCCATAATATTCTAAAACATGAGAACTAGCATGAGAGGCTGCTAGAAGTAGATATATATACCAAGAATTGCTGCACATCCTATGCATCTGCACTTAAACTACGAATCCACACTGATCATGCTACAAAAACTTAAACTATCAACTAGACAGAGTTCTCCACACTGAACTCTTGAAGAATCCTCTGTGCAGCTTAGATTACAGGACTACAATAGCAAGCTTTCAAAATGCATTTGCCTAAAGAAGCGCATGTGGGATCAAGTATAGAACCAAGGAGTGTTAGTTGAAGAAATGCTGCAGTAAAATGTAGATCTGAGAATTATTTTGTGAACAACAAGAAGTTCCAAATCCATTACAAGCAAGCTTGGAGGAGGGCCAAGCACTGCTGCTCATTTTTAATGGATGAAGCCAACCAAGTCTTGTACATGTACCAAGAATTTAAGAACTTGAGATTCTATATAGGGCAAGAGAAGTTCTTAAATGAAAACAGCTTTATCCAGCCAGTTCTCAATTACTACATCAAATTTCCCAAACTATGCTGTTTGGACTATAAGCTGGGGTGATGATTTAACTATATGTTCCCTAAAATAGTTCTCACTGTCAAATATATAAAGTTGAGACTTTATGTGAATATGCAGTTTTTATTTCCTGTGAAATCAATTTTAAGTTTATAGAGATTATTTTGTAATCCAATTGATGGACAATCGAAGAAAGGAACCAGCAATTTCAAATTGCGTGAATACAACTTAGTACCCGATCAAAAAGCAAGGGTAATGAAGATTGATTTCCAAGTAATGCAACCAATTTCAAAAATAGTCTTAAGAATTATTTTTCATATCATTAAAATTATTTAAAAATATAATAATATTATTTTTAAGTAAATTTTTTTAAAAAATATATAAAATACAGTTTCAACTCTAAAGACAAGGATTCCTCTCCTTGAATTTAATCTATTCCTCAAACTTTTATATGTTATTTTTAAACAATTTTAAATGCGTATGTTAAAATATAGAACAATTTTTGATCAACTGTTTTAACATGTCAGAAGACTATTATCTTGAAATTGTAAACAACTTTGTAAAGCAACTGAGGGAGTTGAAGACTAGTTTTATTTGGATCTCATGTTTTATGTGTTTTTGAATAAAAATAATTGAAAACAAGTTAAAAGCCAAAAATCTTCTTTCCTAATTTTTCTGCCAACACATTGGTGTAAGGATTCTAGGTAACAGGAGGCAATGTGCTGTGTTTTTTTATTTTTTTTTATTATTATTTTTAATCCTTTTGGTTAAATACAAATTTTTGGCAATCAATATTTTATTTTGGCGCAGATTCGAATCTCGAGAAATCATTTGGCTTTTTTCTCCTTTGATAATGATCATTAGATATTCACATATGAATTTTATTTCATTAGATATTCGCATTGTTAATCAAATTAAATTTATTATTTTTATAAAAAAGCAATTGTAACAAAATACATAATCTAATATATATGTGGGAAAAACGAAATTAACAATTAAAGACATTTAATTCTTTGTTTTTTTTCTTCATCCTTCTTCAATGTTGGGAATTCTATGTTTTTTTTTTAATTTAATCTTTGAGCATTTGATTTATTATGAATTGATGTTATTGAAGAATGGTCATTTGGATATTGAAGATTACACGGATGCTGACTGGGCAAGAAATTTGTTTGATAAAAAATCTACATTTGGCTACTTCACTTTCATTGGTGGTAATTTGGTTATATGGAGGAGTAAAAAACAAAAAGTAGTAGCTTTGTCGAGCGCTGAGGCTGAGTTCAGAGGAATTGCTAAAGGCCTTTGCGAACTTCCTTGGATTAGAAGATTACTTTATGAAATTGGTTTCATTCCTAAGTCAGGAATGAACCTGTACTACGATAATAATGCTGCAATTGCAATTTCTTAAAATCCAATTCAGCATGACCGAACGAAGCATATCAAGATAGACCAACATTTCATTAAACAAAATCTTGAAGAAGGAGTGATTTGCTTTCCTCTTGTTAGATCAGAAGACCAACTTGCTGATATGCTCACAAAGGTTGTTTCCAACAAAAACTTTCGTGACTCACTTAACAAGTTGGGCATCGAAGATATCTTTACACCAACTTGAGGGGGAGTGTTAGCGTGAGCTGTACAGTTTAGGAATTAATGTTAGCGTGAGCTGTAGAATCTAATATAGGAATTATATTTCAATATTTTGTAATTGTATATATCCCAATATATATATGGGATTAATGTTACTTACCTAGACAGTTATTTTGGGAAGGGTTTCTCTATAAGAGAACTACTTTGTAACGTTTTAAACATAAGGAAAAAAGGGAATATACAGAGCGGCTGCTCTTTGTTTATCAGTAACATAATTTTCAAGGTTTATCATTTGAACCCACTAATCAAAACGGTTAGAATCCATTTTTCTTAAAGCAACTTTGTTTGCTTTTGAAAATCTTTGATGACAACTTTGTCTCGAGAAATCATTTGGCTTTCTTCTCCTTTGATAATTCATTAGATATTCGCATATGAATTTTTTTTCATTAGATATTCGCATTGTTAATCAAAATTTATTATTTTAAAAAAAAATTGTAACAAAATACATAATCTAATATATATGTGGGCAAAACCAAAAATTAACAATTAAAGATATATTTAATTCTTTGTTTTTTTTTCCTTCATCCTTCTTGGATGTTGGGAATTCTATGTTTTTTTTTGTTTTTTTTTAATATAATCTTTGAGCATTTGATTTATTATAAATTAATATTCATGATGCGCTTTAATTTAATTGATATAAGATTATCATTTTCCCGGGTAGCATCTCAACATTTGCTATAATTCATTTGGTTATTTTATATAAAAATTTTCACTTGTTCAACATATGTAAGAAGTACTGTTACCTTTAGGAAAAATGCATTCTAAGTTGCAAGCTTACAAGTAATATCTTGTTCAACAAATTCCCGACATTTTTTAACTCTTGATCATTATGTTATTTTATATAAAAGTTTCACCTGTTCAACAAGTACTCTTGATCATTTTTGAACTCTTTGGACTAAAGAAAAACCAAAGAGAACATGACTTCCATGGCACAATCGATCTGGGGCCAAGGGAGTTCACCAACTGTTGAATTTTTTTGATAACCCAGTGAGCACGATATTTAAAAGGTTATTGGCTGGTGAAGCTTTAATTGCATGATGCTGTGGAGCAACTTTTTAATAATATAAATTATTAGATTAAAGTCAAGATAAACATGCAATAGTATAATATTCTAATAATTGTAAGCAACTTTTTAGTAGCTGGATTCAATTAATCAACTTTGCCCAAAATTCTTATTTTTATTATTTTATTAACATTAAAATAATTGCTGTGATAGTTTCTGTTCTACTGTCTTGTTTGTGTAACAACTATAGGGAAAAAAAAAAAGTTTATTATGATGTGGTTGCTATTGTAATTTAAAGTTTTTTTTTATAAAATATATTAAAATAATTTATATTTTTTATTTTTTAAAATTTATTTTTAATATATCATTATAATAAAACAATATAAAAAATTAATTTTTTTTTTTAAATTCAAACTTCACCCCCCTCCATTTCATCAGTCTTTCTAATTTATAGACGTATCTCCCTAATTCCGCCACTGCTTCTTTCTATTACCATAAGACTAACACACTCTAAAACACAACGTCAGCTCCCTTTCAGGCCTAAACAGCAACCTCAGAACGATCGACTCATCACCATAGTCGGTATCTCTCTCTTCCACACCTGTAACAAGAAGCCACACTGCCCCATCTCTATCTCTGATATACAGAAACCACTGCTAGATGCTCATGTCTTCTTCCTCTTCCTCTTCCTCTTCCTCTTCTTCTTTCTCTAGACTTGGATGGCATTATGATGTGTTTCTAAGTTTTAGAGGTGAAGATACTCGCAAGAATTTTACGGATCATCTTTACACTGCTTTACAAAATGCAGGAATCCATACTGTTGCTACCCAATTTTTGACCCATGTTTTGATATATTTTCAAAAAAAATCCAAAAAAAATTGAGAAAAACAAAGAAAATCCAAAAAATGTTTTTTAATATATTTTCATCATTTTAGCATTTTCAACGTCGTCTAAAAAAGAATTTAAATTGTTAAAAGATTTTCAAACGCGTCCGACTTTTCACGCGTCATTTTTAAAATCATTGATTTTCCGCATTTGAGTCGACGTTGATATTGCTCGTTTTCAAAAAATACAAAAAAATAAGAAAAATCAAAATTTACAAAAAGAAAGAAATTGAGGGACCAAGTTGAAAAACCTAACAACATTTTTGCCTATAAATACTGGTTTTTAACTCAAACAAAGGGGGGGCTAATTTTGGAAACACCAGAAAATTCAAAAAAACCCTAAACCACAAAAAACCCTAAAATCCATCTCTAACCAAAGGCAGCCGCCGGAGCCCCCCACCCTTTGGATTTTTTTTATTTTTTTCTTCTTCCTTCCCCCAACCACAGCTCCCCAACACCCGGCCAAACAGCCCCCAAACAACTGCTCATTTTTTTTTCCCCTTTCCCTGACCCGGCAGCAACATCAGAGTTTCTCAGCCCCTTCATTCTCCCCTCTTCCCCGGTAAATTTTTTACCCAAACCAGCCGGATTTCAGCCTCCTTCCCCCCGGCCACCTGAGACTTTCCCCTTTCCCCACACCATTTTAGATCTGCCCCTTCTCCCCCGTCGGCGGCTCGTTCATCCCTTCAGCCCACAGACCAGCGGCTAGGCCAGCATCACCGAACAACCCCATCTCCACCGATCAGAGAACGGGCAGAGCCGCTCTCCATTTTCGCAGACCCACGGTCTCCTTCGGACAGCAGGTCGTTCCTTCATCAACCTCGTTTCCGCCGGCCAACAACAGTTTTTCTTCCTCCAGCAGCGCCGCCCGATCTGGCACCCGAAGCTAAGGAGAAGAAGATGAAACCCAGCCGCCACCAGCAGGGTTGAAGGCCATCCTCACCAGAAATCGAACAGACCCGAAACGGGCAGAAGAACAAATTCAAAATCAGATCTAAAACAAGGACTAAAATCAACTGCTGCTGTGTGTTTGGGTTTGTTTTGTAGGTGACGGACAACAGGATATTGAAGAGGGGAGGAACACGTTTTCAGACACCCCCTTGCTGCTGGTTTTTTGACGGCGGCGCGTGAACCCACGCGCCGCCAGTGGCGGGGGCGCGTGGGAAGACGTGCCGCCACTGATTCTCTGCACCAGAAGCCTCCCAGCACTGTTCCCGTGCACTATTTCTGCATGTTCTAGAAGCCTTAGGATGTTTTAGGGGGCTGTTTTGTAATTTTGAATTGTTTGATGTATTTTATTTATTTATTTAGTTTTAGATTTGTTATTTGAATATTGTAAATGTGGATGTAACACAGAAAAGAAAAGAAAAAACAAAAAATATAGTGAATGTGTGTGATTGTATTTGTTTTATTTTTTATATATTTTCTATGATGAAATTGCAAGGACTAAAAAAAAGAATTTAATATTTTGATTGGATCACGGTACAGATTTATTAACTTATACGTAAGTTGTATTTCTAACATCCGATGAAAAGACAAAATTTTAAAACTTTTTTTAACACGTCAAAAATCACGAAGCAGCTTACCTCAGGTAGGGTGCGTTAGGGGTGCTAATACCTTCCCTAACCATAACCAGTCCCCTACTCGCGAATCTCTGACGAGACCAGTACATCCGGTTTCCTAGTAGCCCGCAATCAATTACTAGGTGGCGACTCCAACGAACCAAATTCAAACATTACGCAACAACGAATTTTTTTTTGGGGTGCGACACATACATTTTGAGAAGATAACGAACTTCCTAAAGGAGAAGAAATCTCCTCACACCTCCTCAAAGCAATTAAAGAGTCCAAGATTTCGATAGTGGTTTTCTCTAAGGGCTATGCTTCCTCCACTTGGTGTCTTGATGAACTTTCAGAGATTCTTGATTGCAGACAAACAGCTCGTTAGATTGTTCTACCAGTTTTCTATGATATTGATCCTTCTGATATTAGAAAACAGAAAAGTGTTAGGATACTGACATGCAAACCCGACAAGACAAAAGGTAAGGGACAGGATAAATGAGAAATGAGACACACAAGAATTTACGTGGTTCACCCAATTAGGCTACGTCCACGGGCAAGTATAGAAGGATTTTACTAGTAATGTGGGAATTACAACCTCTCTCAGATAATAGAAGAACAACTAAGAATCTTTCTATTACTAGGAGAAAACACCTCACTTACTCTCTCACAAATACCTCACAATTTAGTGGGATTTCCCTCTTCACTCTCTCTTCCTTCTCTCTTCTTTTTTGTGTGTTTGTAATGCTTGGATGCTTGCCTATTTATAGGCAAGCATCCATGAAAGAGCAAGTGGCCAACTTGGTCAAGTGGCCAAGTTGGCCAAGTTGGCAAGTGGCCAACTATCTTTACATTCTCCCACTTGAAGACTTTGATGATTTAATCAAGTCTTCACACTTGATCATTTGTGATTCTTCTATCCTTTCAATACTTGCCATCTTCATGCTGCTTACGTTTCTGCTAGGCCATAAGAGGATCTGCACCATATATACTTATCAGTGTTGACTGGTTTGGTCAAAGCATCTGCTGGGTTTTCTTTTGTGTGAACCTTCTGAAAATCCACACTTCCATATTCCACCACTTCGCGAACAAAGTGATACTGAACATCTATATGTTTTGTTCTTGAATGAAACGCTGGATTCCTTGCAATATGCAAGGCACTCTGACTATCACAATACACAAGAATCTTCTCTTGTTTGTGCCATATACTCAGCTCCTCCATAAGTTTCTTCATCCATATTGCTTCTTTATAAGCTTGTGTAGCAGCCATATACTCAGCTTCTGTTGTGGATAACGCTACAACAATCTGAAGTTTAGAGACCCAGCTCACAGCTCCTCCTACAATTATGAACACGTAGCCTGTAGTGGATTTTCTTTTCTCAAGGGCACCAGCAAAATCTGAGTCAACATAACCTCTGACAGTGAATTCTGATCCTCCATAACATAATGCGGCATTTGAGGTACCCTTGATGTATCTCAAGATCCTCTTGATAGTATTCTAATGCTCTCTACCAGGATTTGCCATGTATCGACTAGCTGCTTCCACTACTTGTGCAATGTCTGGTCTTGTACATATCATGGCAAACATTAAACTTCCCACTACTGATGCATACGGTACTCGAGACATCTCCATCCTCTCTGCTTCATTGCTAGGAGACATACTTGAGGATAATTTGAAGTTAACAGGAAGTGGGGTGGAAATTGGCTTACAATCTTGCATGTTGAAGCGTCGCAAGATCTTCTTCAAATAATTCTTCTGAGAAAGCCAAATCTTCCTCTTACTTTTGTCTCGGTGAATTTGCATCCCTAGAATCTTGTTTGTTGGTCCCAAGTCCTTCATATCAAACTCCCTAGCCAACTGTGCCTTCAATTCTTGGATTCGATCTTTGTTGGGGCCTATTACCAACATGTCATCCACGTACAACAGAATGATGAAAACATCATTTTCTTCAAACCTCTTGTAATACGTACAATGGTCTGAACTGAGTCTGTTGTACCCAAGGCTAATTATGAAGGAATCAAATCTCTTGTACCAACACCTCGGTGCCTGTTTGAGACCGTATAGAGATTTGTTCAACCTGCAAACCAAGTTCTCTTTGCCTGTTTCAGCAAAACCCTCTGGTTGGAGCATATAAATTTCTTCTTCAAGTTCTCCATGAAGAAATGCAGTTTTCACATCTAAGTGCTCTAAGTGAAGATCAAATATAGCACACATCGCCAAGACTACTCTGATTGTAGTAAGTCGTACCACCGGAGAAAATATCTCATTAAAGTCTATTCCTTCTTTCTGAGCATATCCTTTCACCACCAATCTTGCACGATACCGCTCCACTTGATCATTGCCATCACACTTTATCTTGTAAACCCATTTGTTGCCAATGGCCTTTCTTCCATGTGGTAGCAGAACAAGATCCCAAGTGTTATTCTTGTGCAGAGCTTCAATCTCCTCTTGTATTGCTGTCATCCACATAGATACATCTGTGCTTTTGATAGCCTCATGGAAAGTTGATGGCTCTCCATCCTCTGTTAGAAAACAATATGCAATGTTGCTCTCAGTAACATATTCTGAGTGCCAAGCCGGTGGTCTTCTTTCACGAGTTGACCGTCGAACTTCAGGAGTTTCAGACTCTATTTGTTCTTGTTCTTCATGCTCTGGTACAGCTTCAGAAGAAGTATGATTCTGAGTATTTTCTATCTGGACTTCTGTAGTCTCCTTTAAAATGCTATTATTTTCTTCCATTTGCATTTTATCTTCTGCAAATATGACATCTCTGCTGATGACTACCTTGTGGGCAGTGGAATCCCACAAGCGATACCCCTTCACTCCATCAGCATATCCCAAGAATACACATTTTCTGGATTTTGAATCCAGCTTGCTGACCTCTTGAGTATTGTACATCACGTACACAGGACTTCCAAATATATGCAATCAAGAATAATCGGCTGGCTTTCCAGTCCACATCTCCATTGGTGTCTTCAACTCAATTGCAGTAGATGGAGATCGATTTATCACATAACAGGCGGTATTGACTGCTTCTGCCCAGAATGACTTTTCTAGACCTGCAGCCTTCAACATTGCTCTTGTTCTTTCCAATAGAGTTCTGTTCATCCGCTCTGCCACTCCATTTTGTTGTGGAGTGTATGCCGTTGTGAACTGCCTTTTGATACCTTCATGTTGACAGAAGTTATCAAATTCATCACTGGTATATTCTCCTCCATTGTCAGTCCTCAAACACTTGATCTTCTTTTCAGATTCAAGTTCTACCCGCGCTTTGAAGGTTTTAAAAAACTGAGAACACATCTGCCTTCCTTCTAATCGGATACACCCAACATCTCCTGGAGAAGTCATCTATGAATGATACAAAGTATCTTGCTCCTCCCAAGGATACAACCGGTGCTTGCCAAACATCAGAGTGAATCAGGTCTAAGATGCATTTGCTCTTAGTTGTTGACGTGCCAAACTTCAACCTGTGTTGTTTACTTGTAACACAGTGCTCACAAAAAGGTAAAGTAACCTTTGTAAGCCCAGGGAGTAACTTCTGATCAGAGAGAACCTTTAAACCTTTCTCTGACATGTGGCCTAGTTTTTGATGCCACATCATTGTCTTCTCTTCTGCAGGACTGGCTGATGCGATTGATGCTTCTGCCCCCTGATGTGTTTCTCCCATTAATACAAACATGTTTGCAACTGTCGTTCTTGCCTTTAAAACCACCAGCGCGCCTTTGACAATTTTCATGATTCCATTGTCTGTTCGGATCTTACAGCCAAGACTATCAAATTGTCCTACGGACAAAAGATTCTTCTTTAAGTCTTTCACATGTCGCACTCCTGAAATAGTACGAATTAAGCCATCATACATCAATTTGATGGTGCCAATGCCAGAAATCTCTATAGCATGATTATCACCCATGAACACTGTGCCTCCAGAGATAGGTTCATATGTATGGAACCAATCTCGTCTAGGGGTCATATGCCATGTTGCTCCTGAATCCATTAGCCAGACCTCAGCGAGCTCTTCTCTATCTATAGAGATTGTTGTTGCTTCACTATATAGAACTCATTTATTTTCCTCTATTTGTTGACCCAACGTAGTGAGTTGTGAAAATAGAGTTCTTATTGTGTTGATGTGGTCAGTCACTGACGTGGTTTCTGCCATTCGAAGGGTATAAAGTCTCCGCTTTAAGAAAATCTTAGTGTGCAAAGACTTGGACTCGTATAGCTTTGTTAGTGTCTCCCATATCTCCTTAGCTGTTTTCTTCTCCGCCACACTTGATAATACTTCATCAGCTAATGCTAAATGTATGTTAGCAATAGCATTGCCATCCATCTCATTCCATTTTGCATTATCAGTGATCTCCGCGGGCCGATCCCCAATTGCTGCCAAGCAATTGTCTTTCCTCAAGATTGCCTTGATTCTCATTTTCCACAGTGAGAAATTGCTCCCCTTGAACCTCTCAATCTCGTACTTTGCTGCCATTGTATTCATCGAGATCTATTCAGCTATCACCGTTTCATAGATCTGTAACGTATATAGAAATAGTATCGTGTGAATAATACTTCACTAAGTAAGTTCCCAGGAAAGATTGGAGGGGTCACAAACGGTCCCGCTTAAAACCCAATCTCCTTAGACAAAACTTCCTAGACTGTATTTAATCACCGCACTGACTTTCTATATACGCCAACAGTAAGTGAACAGTATGTATGGATGAATAGTGTCGTATAGATGAATAGTGCCGTAGACGTGAATAGTAACCGTATACACGAATAACTTTTGTGTGTTAACAACACCAACCAAAAAAGCTCTGATACCACTTTTAGGATACTGACATGCAAACCCGACAAGACAAAAGGTAAGGGACAGGATAAATGAGAAATGAGACACACAAGAATTTACGTGGTTCACCCAATTAGGCTACGTCCACGGGCAAGTATAGAAGGATTTTACTAGTAATGTGGGAATTACAACCTCTCTCAGATAATAGAAGAACAACTAAGAATCTCTCTATTACTAGGAGAAAACACCTCACTTACTCTCTCACAAATACCTCACAATTTAGTGGGATTTCCCTCTTCACTCTCTCTTCCTTCTCTCTTCTTTTTTGTGTGTTTGTAATGCTTGGATGCTTGCCTATTTATAGGCAAGCATCCATGAAAGAGCAAGTGGCCAACTTGGTCAAGTGGCCAAGTTGGCCAAGTTGGCAAGTGGCCAACTATCTTTACAAAAAGGAGTTTTGCTGAAGCCTTTGATAGACATGAGGAACGTTTTAAGGAAGAAATAGAGAAGGTCCAAAAGTGGAGAACAGCTCTCGTGGAGGCTGGAAGATTATCTGGGTTTGATCTTCACAGTATCGCAAATGGGTACCTCTTGGCTCTTTCCTTTCCCTATATCGATCGCAAATGCTTATAACTTTTACTCCATTTACATTTTGTAATTTAAACTAGCATCATATTCGCCATCTTATTTCCAAATCAGCTTATTTCTCATTGATGAGTGATGACTTTCTTTTACTATGCACAGGCATGAATCAAAATTAATTCAAATGATTGTCGAAGAAGTTTTAAGTAAATTGAATCCCGGATACATGAAAGTTGCCACATATCCAGTAGGTATTGATTCTCAGGTCAAAGATATCATTTCCATGTTACGTGTTGGTACAAATGAAGTTCGAATTGTGGGAATCTATGGGATGCCAGGAATAGGCAAGACAACCATAGCAAAAGCTGTTTTTAACCAAATTTGTCATAAATTTGAAGGAAGTAGTTGCCTTTTGAATATCAGAGAAAGGTTACATAAAAAAAGAGGTCTACTTCAATTAAAACAACAGCTTCTTCGTGATACTTCCAAGGGGTATATTCGGCTTCACGATGATGATGAAGGAATCAACCGCATCAAAAGCCAATTTTGTCGTAAGAGGGTACTTGTTATTCTCGACGATGTTGATCAATTGAATAATTTACGTGATTTGACAGGAAAACGAGACTGGTTTGGTCCTGGAAGTAGAATAGTAATTACAACTAGAGATGAACGTTTACTCGCACGCCTTGAAGTGGAAAAAAAATATCACGCAAAAGGACTGAACAATGATGAGTCTCTTCAACTTTTCAGTTGGCATGCCTTTAAGAAGCCCCATCCAATGAAAGAATATGTTGAGCTGTCTAAAGTTGTAGTTGATTATGTTGGTGGAGTTCCATTAATTGGCTCTTGAAGTCCTAGGCTCTAATTTGTTTAAAAGAAGCATCACTCACTGGAGAAGTTTTATACAGAAATTGCAAAAACGTCTTCCACATGAAATTCAGACGCAACTTATAACTAGTTTGGATGATTTGGATGGTGAAGTGAAGGGTATGTTCATTGATATTGCGTGTTTCTTTAATGGTATGGATAAAGATTACGTGGGAAAAATACTCGATGGTCGTGGTTTTTATCCAGAAATGGGTTTTGATATTCTCAGGGAGAGATCACTTTTAACAGTCAACAGTGAGAATGAGTTCCAGATGGATAATCTCTTACGAGACATGGGAAGGGAGATCATTCATCAAATGGCTCCAAACCATCCCGGAAAGCGTAGCAGACTTTGGCATCGCGAAGATATAATGGATGTACTCGATGAATATTGTTCGGTAATAACTAATTGTTCTTCATTTAGGCAACATTTGATGAAAACTTTTTCCACAGAAGCTTTCCCATGATAATAAACTATTGTTTTCTGTTTAATTCTTGTTGTTTTTTAGGGCACAGAGGTAGTGGAGGGTATCGTGCTAGACGCTCAATCATCAAAAGATGTAGTTCCGAGCACATCATTTGCACCAATGACATCTTTGCAGCTGCTCAAATTCAGTGGAGGACAAGTCCGCGGACACTACGAACATATTTCCAAGGCATTGATATGGCTTTGCTGGCATAAATTCTCTTTAAAAACCTTACCACACAAATTTCGATTAGACAGCCTAGTTGTTCTTGACATGCAGCACAGCAATATCAGAGAACTCTGGAAGGAGACCAAGGTATGAAGCAGATGATAAGTCTTTTGTTTCCATAAAATAGTTTGTTTTAGTGGAAGTTATGTTTCTATTTCCTTGCTCACTTCGGTTTTTTTTTTCTTCTGGCTTCGACAGTGTCTAAACAATCTGAAAGTCATCGATCTCAGCAATTCTAGGTTCTTTGCTAAAACACCAAACTTCTCTGGACTCCCTAGTTTGGAGAGACTAATTCTAGAAAATTGCGGAAGTTTAGCTGATATTCACCAATCTGCTGGAGAATTGAAAAAACTTGTTTTCTTGAATTTAAAGGGATGTGGGAGGCTAGAGAAGCTTCCAGAAAGCATTTTTGAGTTGAAATCTCTTGAAACTATGAACCTACAGGGCTGCACTAGTCTTAAGAAATTGCCAGAGAAATTGGGTAATATGAAAGTCTTAAAGGATCTCCTATTAGATGGAACCGGAGTTGACAATCTACCCTCTTCCATTGGAATTTTGAAGAAGCTCAAAAAGTTATTGTTGCGTGGACTTGGACCTGGTGTTAGTTTTTTTTGTGAATCAGCTTATTATCCTTCAGCCTTGTACTCTGAAGAGCTTGTTATCAAGCAACAACCTTTCCTGCCACCCTCCTTCTCTGGTTTGAGCTCATTGACAACACTCGATAATAGTAATCGCTATTTATCTAACAATGATATTTCCATCAATATGGGGAGTTTATCTTCTCTCCAGGATCTGAATTTGGCAGCAAATGATTTCTCCGAGTTGCCTTCCGGCATTGGCCACCTTGCGAAGCTAGAGAAATTGGACGTGTCAGACTGTCGAAATCTTCTATTTATCTCAGAGATCCCCTCAAGTTTAAGAGCTTTGGTGGCACGTGATTGCGGATCATTGGAAAAGGTGTCAATTCAGTCAAAAACAGCGCCAGATCTGTTACTGGGTGGCTGTGGAAAACTATCTGAGATTCAAGGCTTGGAGATTGTAGAAAACAAACCAGTCATTCGCATGGAAAACTGTTACAATTTGTCAAACAACTTTAAGGAGATTCTTCTTCAGGTTTTGTCCAAGGGAAAGCTTCCTGACGTTGTTCTCCCGGGTAGCGATGTACCGCATTTGTTTATGCAATATCAAAGAGATAGATCTTCCTCAACATTTCGTATACCACCCATTTCAGCTGGTTTAATTCCAGGACTAATTGTTTGGACTGTCTATGCGTCCATTCGAAATTCCAGATTTCGTATACCATCCATTTCTCTTTGTTCTGCTTCTATCAGAAAAAAGAAAGATGATCATGAATTGTTTTATACACGACCATACGTGGACATTTCTTCAAGGCATGAAGGTTATGATGGAGATCATTCTTGGGTGATCTATATCCCATTTAGCAGGATTCAAGGTGCAATAGAAGGTGGAGACGAATTGGAAGTGTCTGTCAAGCCAGACGATTATACTATTGTAAAGAAGTGTACTGTTGTAAGCAAGTTATGATTTTTATTGTATAACTTTATTAAGGAATTAGTTGGATTATATATTAGTTGTATTATAACTTTCAATATGAATTTCAGAGATTCAGATTCAGATCTCAGACTACTATACATAGCGTTTTCTAGCTTATTTTTAGAACAATTTAAAATTATCAACATTTAGAATTTATCAAAAGTTGAGTTTTTTTTATAATCCAATTTTAAATTATCAACAATTTTAAGTTGAAACTTCATGTGAATATGCAGCTTTTATTTCCTGTGAATTCAATTTTAAGTTTATAAAGATCGTTTACCTTCTCAATGTTTTATAATCCAATTGATGGACAGCCGAAGAAAGCAACCAGCAATTTCAAATTACGTGAATACAACTTAGTACCTGATCAGTTAGACAACTCCTCAGTATCTGATGAATTGGGATAAATGAAACAGCTGAAGATGTATAATCACATAAAATCTCAAAGGAATTTAATGGTTGGATCTTCTAAGATACAGTCTTTATCATAAATCGCTGACGTGAAAACCCCTGCTTTTAATTTATACGGGCAACAGTATGAGTATTTTGATGCTAAAGGGGTAATTATCTGGATCTTCTATTGAGAGCAGGGTTGAGATTTTCATGGAATCATACCCAATGCAATCCCAGAACTCATTCTTGAGAATAAAATGCCAACAAAACTGAGGTTTCCTTTTTTCACATCTATTTCTTTTTTGATGAACATGGTGCAATTTTGTTCAAGCCAAAACCAGACAAGGCTACAAAGGAAGTGGCTGTAACCCAAAACAGGAAAGAAGAGTAATATCCAAAAACAAAAAGTCTACAGCCCACAAACAATGACAAAAAAACATATAGGAACAAGAGAGAAGGTCATTAAGCAGAAAGAAAATGGTCTGTGGCAAGATCTAAATAGACAAAATGTCAAGAACCTTGAGAAGAAACACAATACTGATGAGCCAAAAAACTGACAACCCCGTAGAGTGTTGAAGCTTGGTACCTAAGCTAGCACATAATTACTTAGCAGTAATCTACTGCATTGTTATCTTTTGTTTTAGCTGAGATTATTATCTAGATTAGGATATGTTTTGAACTCTTTAGTTAAGATTATCTAGGATTGAACTAGCTTGTAAACATCTCCTTAAATAAAGGAGAAGATGGTTGGCACGTTTCTTGTAGTTGTCTTTCATTCAAATTCTGTTTTCTTTTTCCTATAAATAAAAGACTTGGGATGGCAGTAACCAATAACTCAATTCTGCTCTTTGTTCTTTATACTAAATTATTAAAGCTCTGTGTTCTCTTAGTCTTTGTTCTTTCCATCGTGAACTTAGTGCATTGTTCTTTTTCTTTCATCAGCAAATACAGGGCAGTTCTTTATAGTTCTTTATATTTCAACAATTGGTATCAGAGCTCTTTTCTGATCTTTGAAGGGATTCTTTGTGAGTGAGAAACACGAGAGTACAGTGAGGATAAATCAAAGTTTTTACTTTGAGGGTTTGTGAGTGAAACACGAGAGATTAAGTGAGTTTTTTTTAAGCAATGGATTCTGCAAATTTTCCAGCAAAAACACCATTGTTTACGGGGCAGAATTTTGGTGTGTGGGCTGTAAAAATGGAAACCTATCTCAAAGCTCTTGATTTATGGGAGATAGTGGAAAGTGATAGGCAACCTACTCCTTTAGATAACAATCCCACAATTGCACAAATGAAGTTCTTTAATGAAGAAAAGGCAAAGAGATTCAAAGCTCTTTCTTGTCTTCATAATGTTGTAAGTGAAAACATCTTCACGAGGATCATGGCATGCAAATCTGCTAAGGAAACATGGGATAAATTAAAAGCAGAGTTCCATGGTGATGAGAAGTCAAGAAGGATGCAGATTTTGAATCTGAGAAGACAATTCGAAGGTTTGAAGATGAAAGAAAATGAGAGCATCAAAGATTTCTCTTCTCAAATTTCGAAACTTGTGAATCAAGTAAGACTCTTGGGAGAAGATTTTCCAGACTCTAGAATTGTAGAGAAAGTCCTGGTGAGTTTGCCAGAAAGGTTTGAACATAAAATCTATTCTTTAGAAGATTCTAAAGATTTTTCTGAAATTAGCTTGCAAGAACTGGTAAATGCATTGCAAGCTGTTGAGCAAAGGCAAACATATAGACAAGAAGGATCAAGTGCAGGAGCTCTTGTTGCAGTTTACAAGGATAAGGGTTGGACTAAGAACATCTTCAGAAATAATCAAGAAGGAAAAAGAGAAAAAGGAAGAAGCTGGAAATCTGCTAACTGGCAGCAGAACAACAATAACAACTTCATGAGGGGGAAAGAGAAGAAAGAGCATTTTCCTGCTTGCAAATACTATCAGAAAACTAATCATCTTGAAGCCTGGTGTTGGCTCAAGAATGCTCAATGCCAAAACTGCAAGCAATTTGGTCACATCTAAAGATTTTGCAAAAATAAAACAGAAACTGAACAACAAGCTCAAGTAGCCGATTGTTCAGAAGTCAAAGAAGATCTTCTATTCATGGTCACAATTTAGGACATGTGTAATTCAACAGAGACAAAGGACTCATCATGGCTCATTGATAGCGGCTGCACTAACCATATGACAGCAGACTTAAGCTTGTTCAGAGACTTGGATAAAAGCTACCTATCTAAAGTCAGAATTGGCAATAGAGACTTTGTGAAGGTTGAAGGAAAATGAGCAATTGTAGTAGAAACACTGTTAGGTACAAAAAATCTTAAAAATGTTCTTTATGTGCCTAAGATCAACCAGAATCTAGTTAGTGTGGGTCAACTAATTGAATCTGGCTATTCAATAGTCTTTAATGATGGAGTGTGTGACATTAAAGATAAAAATGGAGTACTTTTACTTTCTGCAAAAATGATGAACCGAAGCTTTAATGTTAATTGGAATGAAGTTTGTTTGAGTGCTAATACTTATGAGAACAAGGAATCTATTCTTTGGCACAAACGGTTGGGACACTTCAATTATGCAACTCTAAAAAGAATGGCTGACCAGCAGATGGCTCACGGGTTACCAGATATTCAAGAGTAGCAAATTATTTGTGAGGCTTGTCAGCTGGGAAAACAAACCAGAACTGGTTTTCCTGATAATGCATACAGGGCAGTAACTAAACTTCAGCTTGTACACACAAATGTGTGTGGACTTATGCACAATGAATCATTAAATGGTTCAAAGTATTTTCTTCTATTTATTAATGATTTTAGCAGGTATTGCTTGGTTTATTTTCTAAAATCCAAAGCTGATGTGTTTGCTAAGTTTGTTAAGTTCAAGGCAACAGTTGAACTAGAAACAAGAAACAAATTGAAGACTTTGAGATCTGACAATGGAGGAGAGTATACCTCTCGACAATTTGAAGCATACCTTGCTAAAGAAGGGATTAAACACCAACTGACTGTTCCCTACACACCATAGTAGAATGGTGTAAGTGAAAGGAGAAACCGAGCAATAATGGAGATGGCAAGATGTTTGCTCTATGAGAAGAAGTTGCCATTGAATTTCTGGGTAGAAGCAGTAAACACAATAACATATCTTATAAACTGAATGGCTTCAAGAGTTTTAGCAGATAAAACTCCTTATGAACTCTGGTATGGTTTTAAACCCAGTATTGATCATTTAAAGGTGTTTGGAAGTATTTGTTATGTTCTGAAACCTGAAGTTAGAAGAAGGAAACTTGATCAAAAGGCTGATATAGGGATTCTTATAGGCTATAGTACAACATCTAAGGCTTATAAAATCTATGATTTGAATTTTAACAAAGTTGTGGTTGCTAGAGATGTCAAAGTTGTAGAAAATGCAACTTGGAACTGGAAAAATTCATCAAATGAAGGATCAAAACAGATGCAACAAGATGAGTTGGATGCTGCAAATATGATTGATCAACAAACAGATGTTGCTGGGAATATTGAGCAACAAACTGACTGGGATGCTGCAGAAAATAGTGATGATCAACCAGTAAGAGGGACAAGATCTCTATCAGATATCTATAGAAGGTGCAATGTAGCCGAGGTAGAACCTATAAATGTTGAAGAAGCCATGAACTCTCAAGTTTGGATAGCAGCAATGAAGGAGGAGCTTGCAATGATAGACAAGAATCAAACATGGATGCTAGTTGACAGACCAACTCATAAGAAGGTAATTGGAGTGAAATGGATTTTCAAAACAAAATTAAATGCAGATGGTAAGATCAACAAGCATAAAGCCAGACTTGTAGTAAAAGGATATTCACAAGAGGCAGGGATCGACTTCACAGAAACTTTTGCTCCAGTTTCCAAACATGAAACAATGAAGCTCCTGCTTGCACTAGCAGCACAAAATGGTTGGTATATATTTCAATTGGATGTTAAATCTGCATTTTTGAATGGTGTGCTAGATGAAGAGATTTATGTTGAGCAACCTGCTGGTTTTGAAAAATCAAATTCAACAAACAAGGTTTATTTACTGAAGAAGGCATTGTATGGATTGAAACAAGCTCCTAGAGCTTGGTATAGCAGGTTGGATAATCATCTTTTAAGCTTGGGATTTAGCAGGAGCATGAATGAGGTAACTCTATATGTGAAGCACGGTGATGGACATAAACTAATTGTATCAGTTTATGGTGATGATTTGCTAATCACAGGGGACAAGGAGCAACTTGTAGAGGAATTCAAAACCAATGTGAAAGACATGTTTGAGATGAATGAACTTGGTTTGTTGACATATTTTTTAGGAATGGAAGTAACTCAAACTGATCAAGGTTACTTTCTTTGTCAAAAACATTTTTCCTTGAAAATACTGGACAATTTTGCAATGAGCAATTGCAAGCCAGTAAGCACTCCTATGATACAGGGGCAGAAGCTAATGAAAGAGGATGGCTCACCAAAAGCTGATGGGAAAGTTTACAGGAGTCTAATTGGGAGTTTGTTGTATTTAACAACCACACGTCCTGACATTCAATTTGCTGTGAATTATCTTTCCAGGTTCATGCAAGAGCCAAGTCAAAACCACTTTGTGGCAGCTAAGAGAGTATTAAGATATTTGAGAGGGACTACAGGTTTTGGCATACATTTTGTGAAGTCCAGCTCAATCAATCTTGTTGGATTTTCAGACAGTGATTGGGGAGGAAGTGATGAAGGAATGATGAGTACTTCAGGCTACTGTTTTGCTGTGGGAAAGAGTGTGTTTTGCTGGAATTCAAAGAAACAATCGGTGGTGGCACATTCTACGGCAGAGGCTGAATATATAGCTGCTTATGTAGCAGCAAAACAACTTATATGGCTGAGGAAGATGCTAAGTGACTTAGATTGCAATCAACAAAATCCCACAACATTGTTTTGTGACAACACATCAGCTATAGCCATTTCTAAAAACTCTGTGTTCCATGATAGAACCAAGCACATGAAGATCAAATTTCATGCAATCAGACAGTTTCAACAAGAAAGAGAATTGGAACTATGCTACTGCACTTCTGAAGATCAACTAGCATATTTTTTCACCAAACCGTTGGCTAAAACCAGGTTTGAAGATCTGAGGGCAAGAATTGGAATGACTAGCTTTGGAACCAAGGAGGAGTGTTGAAGCTTGGTACCTAAGCTAGCACAGAATTACTTAGCAGTAATCTACTGCATTGTTATCTTTTGTTTTAGCTGAGATTATTATCTAGATTAGGATATGTTTTGAACTCTTTAGTTAAGATTATCTAGGATTGAACTAGCTTGTAAACATCTCCTTAAATAAGGAAGAAGATGGCTGGCACGTTTCTTGTAGTTGTCTTTCATTCAAATTCTGTTTTCTTTTTCCTATAAATAAAAGACTTGGGATGGCAGTAACCAATAACTCAATTCTGCTCTTTGTTCTTTATACTAAATTATTAAAGCTCTGTGTTCTCTTAGTCTTTGTTCTTTCCATCGTGAACTTAGTGCATTGTTCTTTTTCTTTCATCAGCAAATACAGGGCAGTTCTTTATAGTTCTTTATATTTCAACAATTGGTATCAGAGCTCTTTTCTGATCTTTGAAGGGATTCTTTGTGAGTGAGAAACACGAGAGTACAGTGAGGATAAATCAAAGTTTTTACTTTGAGGGTTTGTGAGTGAAACACGAGAGATTAAGTGAGTTTTTTTTAAGCAATGGATTCTGCAAATTTTCCAGCAAAAACACCATTGTTTACGGGGCAGAATTTTGGTGTGTGGGCTGTAAAAATGGAAACCTATCTCAAAGCTCTTGATTTATGGGAGATAGTGGAAAGTGATAGGCAACCTACTCCTTTAGATAACAATCCCACAATTGCACAGATGAAGTTCTTTAATGAAGAAAAGGCAAAGAGATTCAAAGTTCTTTCTTGTCTTCATAATGCTGTAAGTGAAAACATCTTCACGAGGATCATGGCATGCAAATCTGCCAAGGAAACATGGGATAAATTAAAAGCAGAGTTCCATGGTGATGAGAAGTCAAGAAGGATGCAGATTTTGAATCTAAGAAGACAATTCGAAGGTTTGAAGATGAAAGAAAATGAGAGCATCAAAGATTTCTCTTCTCAAATTTCGAAACTTGTGAATCAAGTAAGATTTCGCTTTTAAAAAAAATTACTAAAATAACTGAATCAAGATATTTTAAAAGGAAGAATATAATTTTTTTAGAGTTTTTTTTGTAAATAAATGAATCAATCAATCGATACAAACGCAGTCAAATAAAAAAAAAACTGGGCTTGCTTCATGAGATAGATTTTTCTACACGGGCCTCTAAGACCCCTTTGTTTACAGAGTTAGCCGCAGTCTAAGCCCAAAAAAGGCTTGAAACGCAGACAAATGTATAGATCATTATCAATATCTTGCATGAATGGGTTTCTGTTTTCAATAATATCTTTGTGTTTATGTTGTTAAAGAGAAATATAAAACAATTCTTGAAATCTTAAAACGATTCTCTGTTAAGCCCACAGATTAATTTAATTCGTTAAATTCTTTGTTTCTCTACTTGTACAATTAAAGATAGATATACTGAATTCTTTGTCTTTTTTCTCCATCCTTCTTCAATGTTGGGATTTTTATATATTTTTTTAAATTTGTCATTCGATTTATTTTGAACCCGTATTCGTAATATGTTTCAATTTGATTCGTAATATGGTCTCGTATGAACATCTTTAATTAGCATTTGCTATTTTCTATGACTTCCCACACCGGAATCTGTGGCACGTGAAGGGGATCATACTAACTACTGAATTTCCAAGTACTTGATCATGATGCATCTACAGAGAGGCTTTCATGTCAATGAGCAAGTTCAAACCCAATGAGCACGATAAACGAGTTATTGGTTGGTGAAGCTTTCATGGCATATACAGAGAGGCCTCCAATGCGACAGTTTGTGACATTTCATGATGGATTCATTGTATAAGTAAAGAAGAAAAGAAAAGAAAGGTTGTCAAATTCAGGAATGTGAAAGCAAAGAAAACCACAATAAACGTGATTGGCTATGATACGTTCCGTCCACTGGACTAAAGAAAAACCGAAGAGAACATGACTTCCATGGCACAATCTGGGGCCAAGGGAGTTCACTAGCTGTTTCATTTCCATGTTCATGACGCATCTACTTCATGAGCAGATTAACAGGTTATTGGCTGGTGAAGCTTTAATGGTATAATGCTGTGGATGTGCTTTGAAGTAACAAGAAGCAATTAACACGACAAGTTGTGACATTTCTTGACTGATTCAACACTCGCTAGTGATCTATTAAACTTTGCTAATTAAGCACAAAAACAACTTACAACAGATCCACACAAAATATTTTTTTTATTTTGTAAAAATTATTTTTAACATTAGATATTAAAATGATTTGAAAACATTAAAATAATTATTTTTTTTTAAAATAAAACAATTCAATTTTTTTAAAAAATATTTTTAAAATACAAAAATAAATATACTTTTAAAAGATACTTCCATGAAATTAGGTAGGTATATAGCTGAAAACAACTCCTAAATGATATTTACCTTGACGGTTAATTAAGGTCCTTCTCCGACCCCACACTTCACGGCGTCTAGACATGAGCAACCTTTCCAATTTTCATTCCTTCTTGGAAATCACCTCGCAAGTTGAACTCTATCCTATGATTTTTAAAGCCAAATAAGGTACTAAAAAAAAAACATAAGAATATATAGTTGACTGGGTCAATTAAATTAAAATATTGTTTTAAGATTTTTTTGAAAAAAAATGAAACTATATTCTTTAAAAAAATTAAAAATAAAATTTAATCTTGATCGGGATGATCAATTCTCTAATTTATTCACAAAATTTATTGGATTGGATCGATTAACTTTTATCTAATTTTATTTAAAACTTAATTCAAATTAAATTAATAATTAACAAATTATTAGATTGATACACCAAAGCACGAAACAGTTTTGATAACATGCTTTCTATATGGGGTTAATAGGAAGCTACCATAAAAGCTCTGTTAGTTCACATATGTCGCACGTCGAAAAAATCAGCGCGCGGCATCGGCTGACGATTATTCGTTCTATTTTGCTGATTTGGTTCTTTGGAGTCACCACCTAGTAATTTATTGAGGGCTACTAGGAAACCTGATGTATTGGTCTTGTCAGAAATCGCGGGTAAGGGACTGGTTGTGGTTAGGGAAGGTATTAGCACCCCTAACGCACCCTACCTAAGGTAAGCTGCTTTGTGGACTTGATGTGTTAAAGAAGTTTTAAAAATTCTGTTCTTTCATCGAATTTTAGAAAATACAACTTACATGTAAGTTCATGATTCTTTATCCGTGATTAAATCAGAATATTAAATTCTTCTTTATTCTTGCAATTTTATCATAATAAAAAAAACATTAATAAACAAAAATACACACCACATTCACTTTCAAGCTTCGTGGACTTGATGTGATATTAAAAATAAAATTTTAGCCCAATTTTAAGGCTTTGATAAATCAGTTATTACTTTTCCAGACTATTTGTAGATACATGTTCTACATTTTTATGGAAAATTCAACATGATTTTTATCTTTCCTTTAGATATTTGTGCATATAAATTAAATTCATTTTTTTTATTCAATATCATACATAAAAAATTACAAGCACACACAAACATTTCTTTTTCTTATTTATTTTTCTTTTCTTTTCTTTTCTTCTATTTTCCTTTTCTTTTTTGTTCTTTTTGTACATCTCATTACAAAATACAAATAAAAAATTCAAAATAAACAAGCACACACAAACATTTCTTTTTCTAATTTAATTTTCTTTTTCTTTTCTTTTCTTCTATTTTCCTTTTCTTTTTTTGTTCTTTTTGTACATCTCATTACAAAATACAAATAAAAAATTCAAAATAAACAAACATTACACTAAACAAATTTGAAATTACACAATGACCCGAAACAGTGCTGAAAACCTCTAAAACATCATAGAATCTGCTGGGAACGTTTCTGCGAAGACATGGACACCAGGAACAGTGGCGGCGCGTCCTGTGCACGCGCCACCGTCACTGGCAGCGCGTGGTTCACGCGCCGCCGCAGGAAGAAGAACACAAGGTGGACGATCTGGCTCAGCTTCTTCACCCCTTCTCTTCCCTACTGCTTGTGAGGAACATAAATCACCTGCAACCACAATCAAAATAACCACAACACAGTCGATTTTTTTTTTTTTAGATCTGCTTTTAAATTTTTTCTTCTGCCCATTGCTCCTTTCCCCTTCCCCGGTGGCAGATCTGCTTCAGAGTGGCTGTTGGTCGGCGGCTTCTGTGTAGCCGCTGTGGGAGGCGATAAGGTGGATGTGCTGCCGACCGGTTGCTGTGGAAGAGATTGGAGGGGAAAACTAACGTCACTGCTGGCCGGTTGATTGGAGATCGGTGGCGGTGGCTTGCTTCTATGAGGGCGTCGCTGCTGAGGAGATGATGGGGACGACTCCGTGGATCTCCGGTGAGGAACGGCGCTGCTGGAAGCAGTGAGCTGGGTCTGCTGCCGACTGGAAGAGATGACGAGGAGAATGATTCTGTCTTGGCTAGTGGCTGGGGGAAGAAAAATAATGATGGGCTGGTCTTGGTTTTTTTTGTGGCTGAAGAGGGGAAGATTTGTGGGAGGGCAGCGCCGGAGAAAAGGCTGGCAGTGGGATCGCCGGAGGGGAAGGAAGAAGAGAAAAAAACGAGCCGGTTTTGTCTTTGGTCAGAAGAGAAAATTCTTGAGGGAAGGGGGGTTGGTTCGGTTGTCTTTGGTCTTGGCCGGTTTGTCTTCAGGGAGGATGGGTGTTCGGGTGGCTGAAGAGTAAGGCTTGTGTCCGGCGGCTGAGGAAGAAGAAAAATCAGAAGGTGGGGGGTGGCCGGCGGCTTGGTTTTGGTGAGGGGAGAAAAAATTAGGCTCTTAGGGTTTCTATTTTGTGTTCCCTCTTCCCAAAATTACCAAATGACCCCCTCCCCCCTTTTCCTTTGAGTTTTCAACCTATATTTATAGGTAAAAGTTTGTTCAAGCCTCCAAATTGGTCCCTCAACTTTTTTTTTTAATTTTGATTTTCTTGTTTTTTCTTGTATTTTTTTAAAATGAGCAAAATCAACATCAATTCTATGAGAAAAATAATGATTTTAAAATGACGGGTGAAAAATCGAACGCGTTCGAAAAAACAATTGAAAATTAAAATTCTTTTTAGAAGACGTTGAAAATGCTAAAAACATTGAAAATATATTAAAAATATATTTTTTTGGATTTTTGTTGTTTTTCACTATTTTTGGATTTTTCGAAAAATTTATTAAAAAAGTGGGTCAAAAATTGGGTAACAACAGATGCCCCCTCTTTACAATGCTTACGAAGCAAAACTCCTCAATGTTTTGCATAGTAAGCTTTGTAAAGAACAGAAAAAGAAAATGATCTTATTATCTTGGGCGACATGCCCCTTTTGAAGAAAAGTGGTCTATTTTCAGGGGCGACCGGCCCACACAATCACACTGGTCTACTTTCACGGGCGACCTGCCCACACATACTCAAAGTGGTCTATTTTCAGGGGCAACCTGCCCACACACTCACACTGGTCTATTTTCACGGGTGACCTGCCCACACATACTCACTCTAGTCTATTTTCAGGGGCGACCGACCCACACATACTCACTCTGGTCTATTTTCAGGGGCGACCGACCCACACTCTCATACTGGTCTGTTTTCAGGGGCGACCAACCCACACATACTCACTCTGGTCTATTTTCAGGGGCGACCGACCCACACTCTCACACTGGTCTGTTTTCAGGGGCGACCTGCCCACACACTCACACTGGTCACAAAAATCGGTGTGTAGCTCGATCAACCTGAAATCCCATCTAGTGATTCTACGTGATTAGGCTAAACTGAGATCCCTTCGCCGATCCCCTTTAACCATAACCAAGGTCTGTGTGGTTAGACTGAACTGAGATCCCTTCGCTGATCCCCTTCAACCAGAACCAAAATCCTTTCCAATTAGGTTAAACTGAGATCCCTTCCTCGATCCCCTTTAACCATAACCAAGGTCTGTGTGGTTAGACTGAACTGAGATCCCTTCGTCGATCCCCTTCAACCAGAACCAAAATCCTTTCCAATTAGGTTAAACTGAGATCCCTTTGCCGATCCCCTTTAACCATAACCAAGGTCTGTGTGGTTGGGCTAGACTGAGATTCCTTTCGGCAATCCCCTCTAACCAGAACCAAGGAATGTGCGGTTGGGCTGAACTGAGATCCCTTCGCCGATCCCCTTCAACCAAAACCAAAATCCTTTCCAATTAGGTTAAACTGAGATCCCTTTGCCGATCCTCTTTAACCATAACCAAGGAATGTGTGGTTGGGCTGAACTGAGATCCCTTCGCCGATCCCCTTCAACCAGAACCAAAATCCTTTCCAATTAGGTTAAACTGAGATCCCTTTGCCGATCCCTTTTAGCCATAACCAAGGAATGTGTGGTTGGGCTGAACTGAGATCCCTTCGCCGATCCCTTTCAACCAGAACCAAAATCCTTTCCAATTAGGTTAAACTGAGATCTCTTCGCCGATCCCCTTTAACCATAACCAAGGTCTTGTGTGGTTAGACTGAACTGAGATCCCTTCATCGATCCCCTTCAACCAGAACCAAAATCCTTTCCAATTAGGTTAAACTGAGATCCCTTCGCCGATCCCCTTTAACCATAACCAAGGAATTGTGTAGTTAGACTGAATTGAGATCCCTTCGCCGATCCCCTTCAACCAAAACCAAAATCCTTTCTAATTAGGTTAAACTGAGATCCCTTCGTCGATCCCCTTTAACCATAACCAAGGAATGTGTAGGGTTGGGCTAGACTGAGATTCCTTTCGGCAATCCCCTCTAACCAGAACCAAAATCCTTTCCAATTAGGTTAAACTGAGATCCCTTTGCCGATCCCCTTTAACCATAACCAAGGAATGTGTAGGGTTGGGCTAGACTGAGATTCCTTTCGGCAATCCCCTCTAACCAGAACCAAAATCCTGTGTATGGTTGGGCTAGACTGAGATTCCTTTCGGCAATCCCCTCTAACCAGAACCAAAATCCTTTCTAATTAGGTTAAACTGGGATCCCTTTGCCGATCCCCTTTAACCATAACCAAGGAATGTGTAGGGTTGGGCTAGACTGAGATTCCTTTCGGCAATCCCCTCTAACCAGAACCAAAAATCCTGTGTGGTTGGGATAGACTGAGATTCCTTTCGGCAATCCCCTCTATCCAGAACCAAAAATCTTGTGTGGTTGGGATAGACTGAGATTCCTTTCGGCAATCCCCTCTAACCAGAACCAAAATCCTGTGTGTGTAGCTCGGTCAACCTAAAATCCCATATGGAGATTCCCTTTAACCAAAGCTACATGAGATCCCATCTGGCGACCTCATTCAACTGGAACAAAAGAATGTGTAAAAAGTGGTCTCATTATAATGGGTGACCTACCCAAAAAATGGAAAAAATATGAAGTGTGGTCTCATTGTAATGGGTGACCTACCCAGATGGACAAAATATGATGAAGTGGTCTCGTTGTGATGGGCGACGTACCCAAATAGAAAGAATGTGAAGTGCGGTCTCATTGTAATGGGTGACCTACCCAAAAATGGAAAATGTGATATGACAAGTGTGAAAAATAGAACTTACCTGGCGAAGTCTTGAGGGGATGACAGAAGATGGGCTGCAAAACTTGGTGCTTCCTGACTACAAGGGTACTCGAGGCTTCCCGATTGCAAGGTTGATCTATTCATTTCTTTGGGATTTTCCTAATGGTAGGGTTCATCCCATCGTCCTTTTATTCCATGATCAAAGTCGATTCTTTATTATCATCACCACAATGCTTCTTTCTTTTTTCACCATCCTGCTGGACCTCATTAAGGATTCTCCTGTAACAATTCAAAAATATATGCAAATAGTTTGTTTGTTTTTTTTTTTTTTTTGAGGTTAGATGATATGCATGCATCCTTACCTGATTTGAAATATAGGTCCCCCCTCTTTGATGCTCCATCGTCATAGGGTGCCCTTGTTTGTATCCCAAAGCTTTCTTTGTTCTTCTGATGCATTGGCTCATTCATGTGCTAGCCATCCATTCAGCTGTAAATGCAGTGCCCATCCCGGGCTGTCTTCGACAATTACTGCTTGCATCGTTTATCAAGCTTGACCCTGCCCCCAAGTGTGGTATTGATTGATTCATCATGAAGGATTTTCTCTCCTAGCTTCTTCTGAGAATTATCCTCTAATTGATTTGTGTGCATCATGTCAATACCCATCAAGATTGTTAATCAGTCATGAACTTGCCTCTAGTTGAAACAGTACTCTTCAAGTACATGTTATCATCAGCCTTCTTGGAACTCATTCAGTCATCCAGTCATGCATCTTATAGCTTGCAGTACAAAGGCTCATGGTTGTATACTTAGTGTTCTTCTCAATAGATTCCCTTCAACTCTTCTAATCAGATTTGTGAAAAGAAATGTCTCAACCTCATCAATGATGCTGCTTTTATCACTCATACTCATGCGGTGTGTTGCTACCCAATTTTTGACCCATGTTTTGATATATTTTCAAACAAATCCAAAAAATTGAGAAAACAAAGAAAATCCAAAAAAATATGTTTTTTAATATATTTTCGTCATTTTAGCATTTTCAACGTCGTCTAAAAAAAGAATTTAAATTGTTAAAAGATTTTCAAACGCGTTCGACTTTTCACGCGTCATTTTTAAAATCATTGATTTTCCACAGTTGAGTCGACGTTGATTTGCTCGTTTTCAAAAAATACAAAAAAATAAGAAAAATCAAAATTTACAAAAAGAAAGA
This sequence comes from Populus tomentosa, assembly GCA_018804465.1. NCBI lineage: Eukaryota > Viridiplantae > Streptophyta > Magnoliopsida > Malpighiales > Salicaceae > Populus > Populus tomentosa. The sequence goes on from CM031993.1 coordinate 2,402,752, forward strand.
AGTTGGGGGACCAAGTTGAAAAACCTAGCAACATTTTGCCTATAAATACTGGTCTTCAACTCACATTCAAGAGGGGGGTTAATTTTGGGAATTCAGAAAAAATACAGAAAAACCCTAAAACACAACTCTTTCTCTCCACTAAAGGAAAAAGGGGTCGGCGGCGCCTACCCACTGGTTTGAAAATTTTTTTCCATATTCTTCTTCTCGGAGAAAAACCAGCCGCCGGCACCCACGTTGATTTTTTTTTCTTTTCTCCCCCACACACTATCTCCTCCTCTCCTTCACCGACAACCAGCACCCACCGTCCCTCTCTTCTCTCAACCAACAGAAAACCGCCCACCCGAACCAGCCTCCCTTCCCCATCGTTCCTCCATCTCACTTTCTTCTTCCCTCACCACTGAGCCCATCCGTGACTGGCGATCCACACCTTCTTCTTCCTCAGCGATCTGTCCCCTCTAGCCCACAGACCAGCGGCTAGACCGGCGTCCACCGAGCCCCAAACATCCAGCAACAGCGTCTCCTTCGTCATCAGCAACGGCTCCTCCTCCTTCGGTCTCCATCTTTCCCGATCTCTCACAGCCTACCCGGCTGATCCATCAACGCCGAAGCCTCTACCTCAGCAACCTCTTCTTCGGCGGTTCCTTCAACAACCGGCTCTCCTCCAACTCAAACCCGTGTAGCAGATCTGGACCGAGATCCAGCCACCATCCACGCCGACGATGCCCAACAACCCGATGTGCTGTAGGGATGAAATCTTGGGCAACGAACCGTGACCAACCCGAAAGAAGACGATCTGAAGAGGAAGAGGAAGGAGCAGATCGGAGAAGAAAGAGAACAAAAATCAGATCCGAAAAAAAAAACAAAGAAATAAAAGCTTAAAATCGACTGTTTGTGTGTTTGTTTTTTGTTGTAGATGATGTGGTTTCTTACCGTCTGCGGGGAGGGAAAAGGAGGAAGAAGCAGAATCCTGCCAACCGTTTATTTTGTTGGCGTTCTCGCGGCGGCGCGTGAACCCACGCGCCGCCGCTGTCCAAGCACTGTTCACGCGCCTAGTGGCCTCCCTCAACACTGTTCAGGCAGACCCAGATTGCTTTTCAGATTTGTGTTTCCTGAATTTTAGGGTTATTTTGTAATTTTGAGTTGTTGATGTAATTTTTTTATTTAGTATTGAATTTTTATTTGTATTTTGTAAATATGGATGTAAAAGAAAAGAAAAGAAAAAAAGAAAAGAAAAGAAATAAAAATAGTGAAAGTGAATGTGTGTGTTTGTATTTTGTTTTATTTATTTGTATATATTTTTAATGATAAAATTGCAAATATATTAAAGAATTTAATATTTTGATCGGATCACGGTTAAGAATTATTAACTTATACGTAAGTGAAATTTCTAATTTTCGATGAAAAGACAATTATTAAAACTTCTTTAACACATCAAATTCGCGAAGCAGCTTACCTTAGGTAGGGTGCGTTAGGGGTGCTAATACCTTCCCTAACCACAACCAGTCCCTTACCCGCGAATCTCTGACGAGACCAGTACATCCGGTTTCCTAGTAGCCCACAAACAATTACTAGGTGGCGACTCCAACGAACCAAATTCAAGCAAACGCAACAACGAGACTTAAATCGCCAGCCAATGCCGCGCGCTAATTTTTTTTTTTTGGGTGCGACAGAATGGCGACTCCACTGGGGAAGGTACTGTTTCTGACATTATTGGACTAAGCTTTGTGTATTTGATGTGTTTAAGTTTTTTCATTTTTATCTTTTTTGTTAATATTTATTTCCATCCATTTTATAGAATTGTCTCATGCATCACCTATATTTATTTTTGAAAGCACACACAAGCTTCTAGGTTAGGTGGGGAACTAGCGATCTGCCCTAAGACTATTGGTCAGGGTTCAGATGCGTGAAACACCCAACTCATATCTAAGTGCCTGCTTGGTAATGGTGGGTATACGTGCCTTAACTATTCCTTGCAATACCCCCATACTGTCTTTACAAAGAACGTCACTAGGCAGATATGAGACCCTTTTGAGACCAGATAGAAAACCTATCCATGTTCACATAATGAATAGAATCTGTCCTTAGGTTGTATGTGCTATCGTTTTTGCATAAGGGCAAACTCTTCTTGAAGCATCTTGAACTCAAGACTTATAGGTGACACATTGGCCGTTGCTCCGAAAATTTTCATTGTAGAGTTTGGGCAAAAATCACGATTCTTGTCCATCATACAAGAGTTACGACCATATTGTCACCTCTCGAAGGGTGAGTTCATCATATAGATTACATGTTCATACATTTGTCATGCATGCACCAGAATGAAAAGTAGGTCCCCTACGAGTCTACAACACCCGACTTTGAATGAAGAAAAACTCGGAAGATGAAGAGTATGCTCGTCGTAATTTTTGAAGACATGTGTGACTTGTTCTAGCGTACTCGAGTAGATACTGAAAAATAACTCTAGGAAAGTTCCTTCCAACCGACCTATCATCTTTGTTCAAAACCCAACAATGACTCAGCCCGAAGAAATTGGGGGCAAGATTTGTCAAGAGCCTCAGTGCAGTCATGTATTTTCTGCAAAAAGCTTTGGTGGGAAGGCTGACCGAATGGAATTGCACCACTGGTGCATAATGGAGCCCATTCTTGTACTGCAAAAAAAAAAAAAACCTTAGTTTGATCATGCCTGCAAAATTTCTTGATTTTTGTTTCAACCTATTCTAGTTTTTGTGGGTAACTTGGCTCAAAATTCCACAACACTTTCCTTTCTTGTTAATAAGATCATGTGTTTTTAACATACCTTCATTTTTGTTGTTGTTTCATGCAAATAACATATTGAGCATAACCTTTAAGCATGAAACCATCACACCAAGAATCTTTGGGTGTGTTTCCTTTCTTTCAAAACTATGCATGATCGCACATGTTCACAAGGATTTTTGGAAATTCAAAGTTTAGTACAGAAACCAAAATCATGTTGATGTTTGTCCAAAACAAACGAGTTCTGGAAATTCAGGTGATTCCTTAGAAAGGTAACCATACACCTAGAAAAACCCAAAAAAAAAAAAAAAACAGCAAGAACCCATGAAGTGACTTCAAAAGCTGAGTTTTATTTGAATGAATAATGAGAAATCACATTACATACTCGCATGAAAGGAAGGCTTACCGATCCTAAATGCATGAGTTTGAAATGAAGAAAGGCCATATTTGATAATCTTTTCACGAGGCTAAAATATATCATTTGCAGTCCCCTTTTGAGCCTTATGCTTTTCTTGAGATAAATAACCTTGGCTAGGATCACACCCCACACTGGGGGCAAGTGCGATGACATAGAGAAAACCTCAATGATCGAAAGTGCCCAAGCAATACTGGGGGCATAAAAGAAAATTCTCAATCATCAAAGGTGTCCGAACAAATCTAGAGGGACATGAAGAAAAATCCAAAGGATCAAGAGTTTTGAGCATAAAAAAAAAAAAAACAATATTATGATGCTCAAAACCATATGAAGAAAACAAAAACAAAGAGAACAAGCCCAAGCCCAACACAAGGGGGCACGATTGACAATTTTTGAAAGACAGTCAAATGACAAAAGGTCAAGAAACAAGCACAAGTGATCCTTAGTCTTCAAATCCCTTAAACACCTTTTGAGCCTACAAATATCATTTTCTTCATAACCAAGAGCCCAAGCCTACATTACGTGCCTAATCAAGCCCTTTCTGATCAAAGGCAAGCAATCTGGATCGGTAGGCAATGCTTTCTCATGTGAACGAAATCATTATTCATGCAAATAAAATGAATGCTTTAAAGACTGATTCTTTGAAACTCTCTTATTAAATCTTGAACCATTTTGACTAGCCAAAGGTTACTTCATATTTTTTACCAAAAGCCAAAAAAAAAAAAAAAAAAAGTTTTCATCACTTCTGATAACCTCTCCATAGGAAACACTTGAATTTCTTCAGAATGAGTTTGCTTTGAATCGATGTCAAAATAATTTCTGTGTCTGGAATAGCTTTGGAATTCCAAAAATTCTGCATGAAAACACCTCCTTGTCAAACCTACCTTCACATAGCCTCATCCCCAAGCCCGAATTGAACACTTGGGGGCATGATCAAGCTAGGGGGCAATAAAGAAACATATGATAGGGCTGACTTCATGATTCCCATTCTAAGAAAATGTCAAGCAAAATTGGCAACCCTTGAGATAAAGAGGCGGAGTACAAAGAAGTATGATGATATCAAGTCTTTCCTAGAGGTCAAAATCACAAGAGTTGATTCGAGTAAGCAAGAGCGAAAAGCCATCGAAGTTCACAGCCAGCACTCCAACTTTCGAGGAAAGAAACACACCATGAAAAAATGGGGACCTATTATTTCAAATCAGGTAAGGATGCATGCATATGATCTAACCTCAAAAAGAAATTTTTTTTTTTTAATTGTTACAGGAAAATCCTTGATGGGGTCTAGCAAGATATTGGAAAAAGAAAGAAGCATTGTGGTGATGATAATAAAGAATCGATTTTGATCGTGGAATAAAAGGATGATGGGATGAACCCTACCATTAGGAAAATCCCAAAGAAATGAAAAGATTCAACTCTTGCAGTCAGAAAACACCGAGTTTTCAAATCCTATGATCGGGAATTATCAGGAAGCACCAAGTTTTCCAGCCCTTCTTCTGTCATCCCCTGAAAGACTTCGCCAGGTAAGTCCTATTTTTCACAGTTCTCATATCACATCTTCCAGTTGGGTTGGTCACCCATGACAATGAGACCGCGCTTTTCACATTTTTTTCCATCCGGGTAGGTCACCCATGACAATGAGACCGCACTTCATCATATTTTTTCCATCTGGGTAGGTCACCCATTACAATGAGACCACACTTCATATTTTTTCCATTTTTGGGTGGGTCACCCATTACAATGAGACCGCACTTCACATTCTTTCTATTTGGGTAGGTCGCCCATCACAACGAGACCACTTCATCATATTTTTTCCATCTGGGTAGGTCACCCATTACAATGAGACCGCACTTCACATTCTTTCTATTTGGGTAGGTCGCCCATCACAACGAGACCACTTCATCATATTTTTTTCCATTTGGGTCGGTCACCCATACAATGAGACCATCATTTTTCTTGGGTCGGTCACCCATACAATGAGACCATCATTTTTCTTGGGTCGGTCACCCATACGATGAGACCATCACTTTTTCTTTGGTCGGTCACCCATACAATGAGACCATCACTTTTCTTGGGTCGGTCACCCATACAATGAGACCATCATTTTTCTTGGGTCGGTCACCCATACAATGAGACCATCACTTTTCTTGGGTCGGTCACCCATACAATGAGACCATCACTTTTCTTGGGTCGGTCACGCATACAATGAGACCATCATTTTTCTTGGGTAGGTCACCCATACAATGAGACCATCTTTTTTTCTTGGGTAGGTCACCCATACAATGAGACCATTTTTTACACATTCTTTTGTTTTGGTTGAATGAGGTCGCCAGATGGGATCTCATGTAGCTTTGGTGAAAGGGAATCGCCAGATGGGATTTCAGGTTAACCGAGTTACACAATATTTTCGTTCCAGTTGAATGAGGTCGCCAGATGGGATTTCAGGTAAACCCAATTCAAAGGGCAGGTCGCCCGTCAAAATAGACCAGTGAGTATGTGTGGGCAGGTCGCCCGTGAAAATAGATCAGTGTGAGTGTGTGGGCAGGTCGCCCAAGATAATGAAATCATTTTCCTTTTGTTTTCTTTACAAAGCTTACTATGCAAAATTTTGAGGAGTTTTGCTTCGTAAGCATTGTAAAGAGGGGGCATCTGTTGCTACCCAATTTTTGACCCATGTTTTGATATATTTTCAAAAAAATCCAAAAAATTGAGAAAACAAAGAAAATCCAAAAAAATATGTTTTTTAATATATTTTCGTCATTTTAGCATTTTCAACGTCGTCTAAAAAACGAATTTAAATTGTTAAAAGATTTTCAAACGCGTTCGACTTTTCACGCGTCATTTTTAAAATCATTGATTTTCCGCAGTTGAGCCGACGTTGATTTGCTCGTTTTCAAAAAATACAAAAAAATAAGAAAAATCAAAATTTACAAAAAGAAAGAAGTTGGGGGACCAAGTTGAAAAACCTAGCAACATTTTGCCTATAAATACCGGTCTTCAACTCACATTCAAGAGGGGGGTTAATTTTGGGAATTCAGAAAAAATACAGAAAAACCCTAAAACACAACTCTTTCTCTCCACTAAAGGAAAAAGGGGTCGGCGGCGCCTACCCACTGGTTTGAATTTTTTTTTCCATATTCTTCTTCTCGGAGAAAAACCAGCCGCCGACCCCCACGTTGATTTTTTTTTCTTTTCTCCCCCACACACTATCTCCTCCTCTCCTTCACCGACAACCAGCACCCACCGTCCCTCTCTTCTCTCAACCAACAGAAAACCGGCCACCCGAACCAGCCTCCCTTCCCCATCGTTCCTCCATCTCACTTTCTTCTTCCCTCACCACTGAGCCCATCCGTGACTGGCGATCCACACCTTCTTCTTCCTCAGCGATCTGTCCCCTCCAGCCCACAGACCAGCGTCCACCGAGCCCCAAACATCCAGCACCAGCGTCTCCTTCGTCATCAGCAACGGCTGCTCCTCCTTCGGTCTCCATCTTTCCCGATCTCTCACAGCCTACCTGGCTGATCCATCAACGCCGAAGCCTCTACCTCAGCAACCTCTTCTTCGGCGGTTCCTTCAACAACCGGCTCTCCTCCAACTCAAACCCGTGTAGCAGATCTGGACCGAGATCCAGCCAACATCCGCATCGACGATGCCCAACAACCCTATGTGCTGTAGGGATGAAATCTCGGGCAACGAACCGTGACCAACCCAAAAGAAGACGATCTGAAGAGGAAGAGGAAGGAGCAGATCGGAGAAGAAAGAGAGAACAAAAATCAGATCCGAAAAAAAAAACAAAGAAATAAAAGCTTAAAATCGACTGTTTGTGTGTTTGTTTTTTGTTGTAGATGATGTGGTTTCTTACCGTCTGTGGGGAGGGAAAAGGCGGAAGAAGCAGAATCCGGCCAACCGTTTATTTTTTTGGCGTTCTCGCAGAAGCACTGTTCACGCGCCTAGCAGCCTCCCTCAACACTGTTCAGGCAGACCCAGATTGCTTTTCAGATTTGTGTTTCCTGAATTTTAGGGTTATTTTGTAATTTTGAGTTGTTGATGTAATTTTTTTATTTAGTATTGAATTTTTATTTGTATTTTGTAAATATGGATGTAAAAGAAAAGAAAAGAAAAAAAAGAAAAGAAAAGAAATAAAAATAGTGAAAGTGAATGTGTGTGTTTGTATTTTGTTTTATTTATTTGTATATATTTTTAATGATAAAATTGCAAATATATTAAAGATGAATTTAATATTTTGATCAGATCACGGTTAAGAATTATTAACTTATACGTAAGTGATATTTCTAATTTTTGATGAAAAGACAATTATTAAAACTTCTTTAACACATCAAATTCGCGAAGCAGCTTACCTCAAGTAGGGTGCGTTAGGGGTGCTAATACCTTCCCTAACCACAACCAGTCCCTTACCCGCGAATCTCTGACGAGACCAGTACATCCGGTTTCCTAGTAGCCCGCAATCAATTACTAGGTGGCGACTCCAACGAACCAAATTCAAGCAAACGCAACAACGAGACTTAAATCGCCAGCCGATGCCGCGCGCTAATTTTTGTTTTTGGGGTGCGACACGGTGAAGCGCTTATCTGGCTTCAAAACAAGTTATCCCACAATCAGTCTTCGAGGTGGGTGCCTTTCTGACATTCATTCAATGCAGTGGTGTGATAACATCTTTCGATAAACATGTTTCAAAGGATGACAATATGACATTGTCCTTCAAGTGAAGCATTGTTCCACAGTCAGTCTTGGTGGTATGCATCTTTTCTCCATTCAATTACATTCATCTGTGTATTCCTCATCGATCGCAAGCCATGTTTCAAAAGATGATGATATGAAAGTGTCCTTCAGGTACATCTTTGTTTCTCCATTGCCGACAGGGTTCACTAGAGCATGGGCAATTTTGGAATGACATTGCCTCCAGTATGATCTGAATGTGCTCGTTCATTGATTATCTGTCTTTGAACATCATTGTCTTCAGTTCACTGATTCATCATTTAATCATTGCCTCATAGCTGATCTGAGCACTGCTTGTTTTTCCTTTTCAAGGTCTACTGTATTGCCCCCAGTTGCTCAACTTTTCAAGGAGTGTCGAGGACTTCAATGTCATTTCTATCAACGATTTTGCATACTCAATCAATGTTCTTCTGTGTTTGATAATCTTCATTGTTATGGAATCAACTCTCATATTTCAAAGATCATGTCTATTCAAAGTCTAGTTTGTTGAAATGAAATCAGAGATGTCCTTTTTGAAAATCTTTTGAAAATCAAGCTTTTTGATCAAAGACCCAACACACGTTATTCGAAATACACAGTCCTTTGATTGTCATGCATTTTAAAAACAGAAATTGACCCAATGTAGGATTAAAATGGCTTTTTCCATGGTTCTTTCTATCCACTTTAAACTCTGATTTTGGGTATATCTTTTGATGGTCTGTGATGAGGTGACATTTTTATGAATTTTAAAAATAAGATGCTCAGGCTTTATCAAGAAATGTTGTTTCTTTTCTTAGCATTTATTTTATCAACATGCATAATAACTAGTAGCTTAATTCATGAAGTCACGACCCTTATGGAAAAGCTCTTCAAGTTTTGAGAGCGCCATTTATCGGTTCAAATTGCTTGCTTGATTAAAAAGGGCTTTTAAAAGCACGTAATGCAGGCTATGGTTCATGGCTATGAAAGAAAGGAATTTCAAAGGCTCAAAAAGTGTTTGAGGGTTTCAAAGACCTAGGATCAACATCCACTATTCATCAACTCTTTTCTATTGTTGTCTTTGTAGAGGAAACGACATATAACCTTGTTAACCTCAAAGTTCAGACTTTTCTTAACATAAGTCATAATGCAAATCCACCTTTCCTTGATGAATAACCAACCTTAATCATCTGATAACATCAGGCTTTATAATGGATACCAAAAGTCACGTTTACACCTTAGTCTTTTTCTGGTATTGACTTTTGTTGTGTCTTTCCTTGATTGAAATTTCTTTTTCTCTTCGTAGACTTGATAGGCGTTCCCCTACCTTTATCTTTGACTTGTATTTAAGTGAGGGCAATTTCAACTTCTTTTTTTTCATTCTCTTTTTTTTTTTTGTCATAGACTTCCTCAAAATTTTCTTATATGCCCCCAGTCTATGTGTTTTCTTTTAGCTCTCTCTCAATCATTGGACTTTTGTTCTAAGCTTTCCCTTTTATCCATTAATTATATCAATGTCTCCAACATATCTCTCATTTGCCCCCAGTGTGGGGTATGATCCTAGTCAGGGTTTCTTTTTGAAAGAAAAATATTTCACCAGGCTCAAAAATGGGACTGCAAAGGATATAATTTTTAGAAAGTGAAGGGATATCAAAGATGACCTTTTCTCATTTCAAGCAAGGTCGGTTAGAACCGATAAATTTTGACCCCATCCAGTGTAATGATTGAAACTTGTAAGAATCATGATTCACGAGTCCATAACTACCGAATCCACTACATGTCATTATGCATACTGTTAAAACTTAGCTATATGATTTGTGGTTTGATCTTATGTGTGAGCTCAAAATTTGTTTAGTCGCCTCATATAGTTTATCTTGACATTTTAACAAACATCGAGTCATTTCTGCAATCAAAATACTTTTCATCTTCAAGATTGATTAACCTTTATCGCATGTTGGAGTTTGATCAAAATATTTTGTCAGAATAAAATGCTACACATCTGTTGATTTCAAAACAACAAAAAGACAAAAGCAAGACATGTTTCGTTAAAGGATGAGATGTGATCCCAAGACAAAATGCAGAATTCCATAACAATATGATTGACAGTTCATCACCATTCTTGAATCAGCTTTTCTGGCAATATCTGTGTTTTGCCAAACACTTTTGATCACATGTCATTCTGAAGATGTTTGGGGGACAATATAGCCAATGATACCCTCCTTCTCAGACTCCACCTGTCCCTTGCTCACCAACTTCCAGACTTTCTTCTTGAAATTCTTGCATTGAAATGGTTGAGGACTCCACCATGACATCACATCTCTTGTCTGGATTATACCACCTCTAAAACAGTGGTTTGCATGGGATTTGTCAGAGTCAGGTAAAAGTCTGGAATCTAGCATATGCTGGTAAATAAACTCTCATGGCAACTGTTCAATTGAAATTCTTGCAATTATTCCATTGAAATGGTCGAGGACCCCACCATGACATCACATCTCTTGTCTGGATTATACCACCTAGAAGATGATAAATGAATGCGATTTGTCGGAGTCTAGCAAAAGTCTAGAATCTGGCAGATTTAGGTAAATAAACCCACATAGCAAAGAATGTCTATCTTTGGCAAAGACATTGGAGCAATTGATGCTACCGTGAGACCTGGCTATACCACATAATTAAGGATTCACACCGTCAAAGTCATCTCCTGATTCACCTCTCATCATTGCTCTAGAATCCATGGCAAATCCTTCAATCTTTCCTCTCTTCATAGCTTGTTCAATTCTTCGGCAAATCCTCACAACATTATTTAAATCTTCTATTTTCTTTTTCTTATTTATTTTTCTTTTCTTTTCTTTTCTTCTATTTTCCTTTTCTTTTTTGTTCTTTTTGTACATCTCATTACAAAATACAAATAAAAAATTCAAAATAAACAAGCACACACAAACATTTCTTTTTCTTATTTATTTTTCTTTTTCTTTTCTTTTCTTCTATTTTCCTTTTCTTTTTTTGTTCTTTTTGTACATCTCATTACAAAATACAAATAAAAAATTCAAAATAAACAAACATTACACTAAACAAATTTGAAATTACACAATGACCCGAAACAGTGCTGAAAACCTCTAAAACATCATAGAATCTGCTGGGAACGTTTCTGCGAAGACATGGACACCAGGAACAGTGGCGGCGCGTCCTGTGCACGCGCCACCGTCACAGGAAGAAGAACACAAGGTGGACGATCTGGCTCAACTTCTTCACCCCTTCTCTTCCCTACTGCTTGTGAGGAACACAAATCACCTGCAACCACAATCAAAATAACCACAACACAGTCGATTTTTTTTTTTTAGATCTGCTTTTAAATTTTTTCTTCTGCCCGTTGCTCCTTTCCCCTTCCCTGGTGGCAGATCTGCTTCAGAGTGGCTGTTGGTCGGCGGCTTCTATGTAGCCGCTGTGGGAGGCGATAAGCTGGATGTGCTGCCGGCCGGTTGCTGTGGAAGAGATTGGAGGGGAAAACTGACGTCGCTGCTGGCCGGTTGATTGGAGATCGGTGGCGGTGGCTTGCTTCTATGAGGGCGTCGCTGCTGAGGAGATGATGGGGACGACTCCGTGGATCTCCGGTGAGGAACGGCGCTGCTGGAAGCAGTGAGCTGGGTCTGCTGCCGACTGGAAGAGATGACGAGGAGAATGATTCTGTCTTGGCTAGTGGCTGGGGGAAGAAAAATAATGATGGGCTGGTCTTGGTTTTTTTTGTGGCTGAAGAGGGGAAGATTTGTGGGAGGGCAGCGCCGGAGAAAAGGCTGGCAGTGGGATCGCCGGAGGGGAAGGAAGAAGAGAAAAAAACGAGCCGGTTTTGTCTTTGGTCAGAAGAGAAAATTCTTGAGGGAAGGGGGGGTTGGTTCGGTTGTCTTTGGTCTTGGCCGGTTTGTCTTCAGGGAGGATGGGTGTTCGGGTGGCTGAAGAGTAAGGCTTGTGTCCGGCGGCTGAGGAAGAAGAAAAATCAGAAGGTGGGGGGTGGCCGGCGGCTTGGTTTTGGTGAGGGGAGAAAAAAATTAGACTCTTAGGGTTTCTGTTTTGTGTTCCCTCTCCCCAAAATTACCAAATGACCCCCTCCCCCCTTTTCCTTTGAGTTTTCAACCTATATTTATAGGTAAAAGTTTGTTCAAGCCTCCAAATTGGTCCCTCAACTTTTTTTTTTAATTTTGTTTTTTCTTGTATTTTTTTTAAAATGAGCAAAATCAACATCAATTCTATGAGAAAAATAATGATTTTAAAATGACGCGTGAAAAGTCGAACGCGTTCGAAAAAACAATTGAAAATTAAAATTCTTTTTAGAAGACGTTGAAAATGCTAAAAACATTGCAAATATATTAAAAACATATTTTTTTGGATTTTTGTTGTTTTTCACTATTTTTGGATTTTTCGAAAAATTTATTAAAAAAGTGGGTCAAAAATTGGGTAACAACAACATAAATAAAAAATTTTGGTGAATATTAATAAAAAAAATAAAAAAGTTGAAGTCTTGGATGTGTACATATTTCTAATTTTGCATGTCTGATTAGAGGTTTAAACAAACTTGGATTTCTTCTCATAATACCTTTCTAAAAAGCTTGATATTTTTGTATTCTGAAATTATAACACAATGAAAAAGCTATTACAAGAAGCAAGGTCCAAAACATAAAATATAAAAATTGTTATCTTTTAGCAATTAATTTACAAAGTCTCTTGGGATGTCAAACTAAAAAAAAAACATTTAATAAGCTCAAAATACATTAAAAAAACATAGTGTAAAAGAAATATATATATATATATATATATATATATATATGATTTAAAATAATCTAGTTTGAGATTGTTTACAAAGCCTCGACAAATTATCAGCCACAAGTAGCAGCAGGGAAACAAGTTGTATAATGAGATACCATATCATAATCTATATCCAATAATCCAAGTGATCAGTATACTAACTGCAGAAATCCCAACTTCATGATGCATCAGTGCATTTGAAAATTCAACCCTAACGAGCACGATAACAGTTTATTGGTTGCTGAAGCTTTCATTGCACGATCACGTAAATGGACCATGAAGCAATTATACAGAGAGTCCGCATCCTATAATGTGACAGTTTGTGACAATTCATGACAGATTCATTAAGCAAAGAAAAGCTCTACTTCGGACCATTCGACCACGATAAAAGGTTGATTACAAACGGAAATAATAGCAATCAAATTCATTTTTATTTTATTTTTTATAATCATCCACAATATATTGAAAATAAAAAAGCAATCAGAATCATGACCAGGTAGTTTTGATAAATTTATGGCCTATATAAATTGGAGAATAAAGACAAGCAACAAATTTCTGATATTCTGAACTTTTGATTTGCTATATTTGACCCGTTCCGTCCACTAGACTAAGGAAAAAACAAAGAGAACATGACTCCCTGAAACTTCATGATGCATCAAGTCCAATAGTAAGTTTGAACCCAATGGGCACGATAAACAGGTTATTGGTCGGTGAGGCTTTCATGGAATAATGCTGTGGACGTACTATATTTTAGCAATTAATTAACACGACAAGCTAGTTGTGACATTTCTTGACCGATGCAACGCTAGTTATGTACTTCTTTTTGTTTAAACCTAAAAAGTTATAAAAATAATTTTATATTATTTTTTAACATAAATTTTTTAATAAAAATTATTTAGATTTAAAATTTATACAAGTCTATAATATCTTATTTTATCTTTAATTTTATTAATTAGAATAAGGATATTAAGATTCGAATTCATAATTATTTATTCATTAATATTCTGATATCATATCAAATAATCATTCCAAAATAAAACTTAAGCATAAACTCCTAAAATTAATTTTATATTAATTGTCGCACATAAGCGGCGTCGCGGCGAAAAACTAAGTTTTCCATTTTAAATCCACAATGTAATATATATATGGGGATACGAGAAAATATTATTGGTAAAAATGGAACGGGAGTCGCCACCTAGTATTTTGGTCACTAGGAACCCTAACTGGTCTCAAAGATTGGGTACGGGGACCGGTTGCGTAAAGGGAAGGTATTAGCACCCCAAATACGCCCTACCTAAGGTAAGCTGCATTGTTCTATTGTCTGATAAAAACTATGGTGTTATTGTCCTTCTAGTCGTTGGTCTGTCTATGGTTCAAGAAAAGTCCTCCTCAGTAAGAAGGTCTTTTATCTTATCGAGTAAAATCTTAACCGTTCTAACGTCTATACCAAAAAGATAATATTTAGGAATACGTTTTACGTATAAATTCGTAATCCCAAATACTAAAAGAAAACAAAAAGATTTTTTTTAGAATTTTTGAAATATTGGCCTAGTTCTCATGGCTTAAATAAACTGGTTATTAAAGCCAAAATGCATGCTAATACATATATTGTTTTGAAAATTTTCTTTGTTGTGTAAAAAATGATGTTATAATATTTATATCTATATATATTGGAGAGACTAAGCCGTATTTTAAAAACAAAAACAATTTTTGAAAATATTATTATTATTAATTCTTTTTTTTTTTTGACGTAAATCGGGTATTTAAATACTGAGCTTGTATCCTTACGGTATAAAAATACAACCCAATATTATTCCACCTTAATAAAAAATGCAAAAAAATCAACAACATTTTTAGGTATTTTTTAGAAATTTTTTTGAAAGCAAAAACATTTTTTATTCGGAAAATCTTTGATATTTTTACAAAAACCGGGTATTTTTAACACTGGTTTTGTATCTTTACAGTATAAAAATACCAACTAACATTAACCCATTTTCACAAAAAATATTCAGGGAAATCAGCAATATTTTTTTAAGATTTTTTTTCGAAATATATTTTTTTTTAAGTAAAAATATATATACACAATATACACAAATATATATTACAATATACTATAATTCCTAATATATATATAATAAAAAATCAGGTTGGGCCGGCCCAAATGAGTGGGCCAAACCCAACCCAGCTGGAATCGACCCGCAAGGTGGATGGGCCGATCTCGGCCCGCAAGGTGGATGGGCCGAATTCGGCCCAACAAAAACTTCTCTTCGGATTGGGCCAGACTCGGTCTGGCCCAAAAAAAACTAATAATAAAACTGGGCCGGAAACCCGACCCAGTATAAGAACCCAACGGGGAAGGGAATTATTTTCCCTTCCCCTAACTCCTGCATGCAGAACGATTCTGCATGCAGGAGGTAAAAAACAGCAAGGGGCAAAATGAAAAATGCAGGGGGAGAAGAATACCTGGCAGAGGCGATGCTGTTGGTCGAGCGTCCGTGTTGATGGTGCTGCAGCGGAGGTTGGTGGTTCAAAGCGACGGTTCCCAACAGTCCGGTGCCTCTCGGGTTGTGCTTGGTTTTTCCTTTCCACTAAGCTTTCCCAACGGCTTCAGTCTTCTACCCCCTTCTCTCAGTTTCGTTTCCTTGAGTTTTAGGTGTTTATTGCTTTAGGTCCCTTGTTTCTCTCTCCTTCAGTCTCTCTCTCTCTTGGTCTCGGTTTTTTTTCTTCTTCTCTCCTCCCGTGCTTACAATCTCCACCTTTCTTTTATAGGCGAGCAGGGGCTGCATGGGCAGCGTGGGGAGCAGAATGACGTGGGTTGAGCTGGGCAACGTGGGGAGCAGCACAGCGCCGGTCGGCTGGTCGGTGAGCGTGGTCGATCACGGCGTGGCCCTCCTGGCTTCGCGTCGTCCGAGGTGCATGGGCCTGGTCTGTCAGTGCACGCGAGGAGAGAGGGGCACCGGTTGATTAAACAACGTTTTTCGTCCATGCTGCTGCACGTTAGGGGAGGAAGAAGAAAGGGGAACAGTGCCGTTCAAAACGGCACCGTTCGGTCCTCTATTTTCTTTGTCTGATAAAAAAAAAAAAAAAACTAAGGTGTTATTGTGTTTTCCTAGTTGTTGGTCTGTCTATGGTTCAAGAAAAATCCTCCTCGGTAAGGAGATCTTTATCTTATCGGGTAAAAAAAAAATCCTAACCGTTCTAACGTCCATACCAAAATTTTATTAATAATATTTAGGAATACGTTTTACGTATAAATTCGTAATCCCAAATATTAAAAGAAAACAAAAAGATTTTTTTAGAATTTTTGAAATATTGGCCTAGTTCTCATGGCTTGAATAAACTGGTTATTAAAGCCAAAATGCATGTTAATACATATATTGTTTTGAAAATTTTCTTTGTTGTGTGAAAATATGATGTTATAATATTTATGTATATATATTGGAGAGACTAGGCCGTATTTTAAAACAAAAACAATTTTTGGAAAATATTATTTTTTTTATGCTTTGACGAAAATCGGGTGTTTTAATACTGAGCTTGTATCCTTACGGTATAAAAATACAACCCAATATTAATCCTCTTTGCTAAAAATATGCAGAAAAATCAATAATATTTTTAGGGACTTTTTAGAATTTTTTTGAAAGCAAAAACATTTTTTATTCTGAAAATCTTTGATGTTTTGACGAAAACCGGGTATTTATAACACTGATTTTGTATCTTTACAGTATAAAAATACAAACCAACATTAAACCACTTTGAAAAAAATATGCAGAAAAATCACAATATTTTTAAAGATTTTTTTTTTTTAAATATTTTTTTTTATAAATATATTTTATATATATATAACATATTATAATAATATATAATATATTATAGGGCTGGGCCGGCCCAAATAAATGGGCCAGGCTCAGCCCAAAAAAAAATAATAATAAAGGGGGCGGGCCGGTCTCGGCCCGCAATGATATCGGGCTGGTCTCGGCCCGTAACTAACGTGGGCCGGTCTCGGCCCGTAGCTAACGTGGGTCGGTCTCGGCCCAAAAACTTCTACAGTCTGGGCCTAGACCGGCCCAGACTTGCAAGGCTGGGCCAGCATCGGGCTGGCCCAGTGCCTTACAACCCAGCGGGGGGGGGGGAGAATTATTTCCCCCCCCCCCGCCTCCTGCATGCAACATGCAGGAGGCCAGGCAAAAACAAGAGAAAAAAAAATGCAAGGGGGGGGGATGTGCACCTGGCGTGGAGGCGACCGTTGGTGGAGCTGCGGTGTCGTGGCCTCGAGGACGGCGGCGCTGTGGTGTTGCTGCGGCGGAGAGAAAAGATTTCCTTCCTCTTCCCCTCTTCTTTTCCTTCCTTTCTCTTTGTTTTCTGTTTTCTTTTCTTTTTGTTTTTCGTTTTATTCTTTTCTCTTCCCCTCTATCTCGCTGGTTCTATCTCTCTCTTCGGTCTCGTCCCTCTCTTTTTTTTTTCTTCTTCTCTCTCTTTGGTCCCCTCTCTCTCCTCTCGGCCTCTCTCTATTTATAAGCAAAAAAGGAAACGACATGCCTTCGTTAGTGCGCCTTCAATCACGCAACGACTGGTCGGCCATTCTTGCTTTCGGTGGTGGTGGTGGGGGCGAGGAGAGAGAGAGAGGCGGGAAGTTTTTTTTGAAAAAAAGAAAAAAAAGGTTTTGTCTCTGTTTCCGCGGGGGGGAAAGGAAGAAGACGAACAGTGTCGTTCAAAACGACACCGTTTTGTCTTCTCTTTTTTTTTTTTTTTTATATATATATATATATATATATGAAACGGCGCCGTTTTGGATAAAACGCGCCGTTTCATTTAAATGGGTCAAACTTCAAGTCAGTCCTCCGAACTCGGTCCTCGCCCCTCTTGTTGGCCGCCTTTTTCACTTTGGTCCTTGGCATCTGATTTATGCAATTTAGCCCTCAATTGATTAATAAACTTTCAATTTCTTCAATTAGGCCCCTGAACCGAATAATTTCAGCCCCCCCTATTTACGCGCCTCTTGCAATTTGGTCCCTAGTTTCGAATTTTCTTACTTAAATCCCTAATTGGCCCTTAAACTTCAATTTTTATGCAATTGAGCCCCTGATTTGACCCAATAAATTCCTAAAAAATATATTTTGGCCCCAGAACTTAAATTTCTCCAAATTAAAGCCCAAATTGACTTAAAAATCAATTTTTCTTGGAATCAAATCTTCTATAAATTCAAATAAAAAATCCAATTAAGTCCATAAAAATCCAATTAAGTCCATAAAAATCCAATTAAGCCCATAAAAATCCAAATTTGGGCTTTTCTCCCTAAAATTCAAATTTTTCTTCTCAATAGGGCTTTCATCCTTCAAGAATATATTGTCAAAAATTCAATCCTTGTATTTTTAAATTCCTTGACCAATTTTCTGACTGTTTTCCGGGCGCTTCTGCCTCCGGTTATTTTTCTAACCTCTTTTGGCTATTTATTTTATTTTTCAGGGGGACCCAAAAATGGGTTACAACAGATGCCCCCTCTTTATAATACTTACGGAGCATGGGTTTTGCGCAGTAAGTGTTATAAAGATAAACCCAAAACGGAACTCCCGAAACTGATCTGGTCGAAGCTTGATTGATCTGAAACTTTGTCCTTTATAACAATCCTCCTTAGCCCCAAAAAACCATGATCGAAACTTAGTCATCTCGAGATCCTTATCCAGCGATCCTCTGAATTCTTATTTTAGTTTGATCAACATGGAAATCCATCCGAGATCCTATCTAGTGATCTTCTTTAACCTGGAATCCCATCCGGCGATTCCTTTACTCATAACCAATACAAAAAATGTGTGTGTGGTCTCATTATGATGGGTGACCTGCCCAAGTGGAAAAGAGAAAGAGTGGTCTCATTCTTTGGGTGACCTACCCAGGGGAAAGGATGGCCTCATTATTATGGGTGACCTACCCAGGTAAAAAAAAAATGGAGAATGGTCTCATTCTTATGGGTGACCTACCCAGAAAATATGGTCTCATTGTGATGGGTGACCTACCCAGAAAAAGGAAGAGTGGTCTCATTCTTTGGGTGACCTACCCAGGGGAAGGAATGGCCTCATTCTTATGGGTGATCTACCCAGATAAACAAAAAATGGAGAATGGTCTCATTCTTATGGGTGACCTACCCAGAGAAGTATGGTCTCATTGTGATGGGTGACCTGCCCGAGGAAAAAGGAAGAGTGGTCTCATTCTTATGGGTGACCTACCCAGGAGGAGAAAATGTGATGAAGTGGTCTCGTTGTGATGGGCGACCTACCCAAATAGAAAGAATATGAAGTGCGGTCTCATTGTAATGGGTGACCTACCCAAATAAAAATATGGAGAAAATGGTCGCGTTGTAATGGGTGACCTACCCAGAAAAATGTTGGTGAGGGCTCAAAGGCGCACTCGAAAAGAGGTAGGGTTAGAAAACGCACTACCTGAGAAATGGTGATGAAATCCCGATCTGACAAATGTTGAAAGCAATATATTATGGTTAATATGCATGTATGTTTTTGTTACCTATCTTGGAAACATAGGTCCCCCTTTCGTCGTAAACCTCTTCGCTCTTGTTTCAAGCTTTTCTCATGAAACGAAATATCCTTCATATCCTTTTAGTGAAGAGATCTCTAGTTCCTTATGGGGCCCTTTCTTGCTCCATTGAGTTTTGCGCCAAAGGCAAAAATTGGTTTTGTTCATGAAAACTGAAACTTTTGATGCAATTAGCAAATTTTATAAAAGATGCTTTTTTTTATTATTATGATATCCCTTTTGGGCTTGGGTTTACTATGAACCCCTATGTGCATTTTGTACACCTTTTGCCCCCTAGTGTGATGTGCAACTATATGTCAAGTAGATTTGATTTAGTCATGCCACAAAATATTCAAAATGCTATGAGATCATATGTTAAATACATATATAAAAGGAAACTTTACAAAGAGAATTCATGGCCGAAAATTATTTATTTATTTATTTATTTATTTATTGACTGGGAAATTATGAAATACATCAAGCGTAGTATTTCTTTACAGAGTCGGAATTCACAGGCCTAGCTAGATCTTCTCCATCCATTCTAGACAGTAACAAAGCTCCTCCTGAGAATGCTTTCCTCACCACATAAGGTCCCTCGTAGTTAGGTGCCCATTTACTCTGATCTTCTCCAGGTAAAGGTAACATTTTCTTTAGTACAAGATCTCCTTCGTGGAATCCTCGAGGTCGAACCTTCTTGTCATATGATTTAGCCATCCTTCTTTGGTAGAGTTGATGATGACAGATCGCGGCTATCCTCTTTTCACTGATCAGATTCAACTGTTCATATCTAACCTTTGCCCATTCTACCTCTTCCAGCTCAGAGTCTAACAACACTCTTAATGATGGGATTTCCACTTCTAAAGGCATCACCGCCTCCATTCCATATACCAACATGTACGGGGTGGCTCCTGTTGAGGTTCGAACTGCGGTGCGATATGCATGAAGGGCAAATGGCAACATCTCATGCCAATCCTTATAGGTGACTACCATCTTCTGAATAATCTTTTTGACATTCTTGTTAGCAGCTTCTACCGCACCATTCATCTTTGGTCTATATGGCGAAGAATTGGAATGCTTGATTTTCCATTTAGTGCAGAGCTCTATTATCATCTTGCCGTTGAAATTCTGGGCGTTATCAGTTATAATCTTTTCCGGTGGACCATACCGACATATCAAATCTCTCTCAATAAATTTCTTCACCACTTTTTGCGTCACATGAGCAAATGACCCAGCTTCTACCCATTTTGTGAAGTAGTCGATAGCCACGAGAATAAACCTATGACCATTGCTGGCTTTTGGGTTTACTGGTCCAATTACATCAATTCCCCACATCGCGAAGGGCCATGGAGATGTTAAATTAAACAGAGGAGCCGGAGGAGCATTGATTTTGTCACTGTATACTTGGCACTTATGACATTTCCGGACATAATCGATACAATCCTTCTCTAACGTCATCCAGAAGTACCCGGCTCTTTGTATCTTCCTGGCCATCACATGTCCACTAGCATGAGTTGAGCAAATCCCTTCATGGACTTCCCGTACCGTGCTTTTTGCCTCAAATTCATCCAAACATCTCAACAAAGTCCCGTCAGATGATTTCTTATACAAAATCTCCCCATCAAGATAAAAATCCATTGCCAATCTTCTCAAGGTCTTTTTGTCGATTTTGGATGCCCCCATGGGATATGCCTGATTTTGGATGAAATTCTTGATATCATAGTACCACGGGTTTCCATCCACTTCTCTTTCGACTGAGCAACAATGAGCGGGGTTATTTCTGATATTGATGTGTACTGGCTGTACCTTGTGCCCAAAGTCTATCTTGGCCATAGATGCTAGTGTGGCCAAAGCATCTGCAAACTGGTTCCCTTCCCTTCCCAGATGGGTGAACTCTATTTCCTCAAATTCTTTAGCTAGCTGAGACAGGTATTCTTGGTAAGGCCTTAACTTCTCTTCTTTGGTTTGCCATTCTCCTTTTACTTGGCAAATGATCAACATTGAGTCTCCATACACATCTATCTTTTTGATGTTCATCTCTAATGCAGCCTCTAAACCAAGAATGCAAGCTTCATATTCAGCCGTGTTGTTGGTGCACCCGAACTGCAGCTTAACTGAAACCGGATACTGCTTCTTATCAGGAGAGATTATCACTGCCCCCGCTCCGTTACCACATACATTTACAGCACCATCAAAGTACATAACCCACCAATCTGATTTCTCTTCCTCGATTTCAAACACATCTTCATCGGGAAAGTCAAAGTTTAACGGCTCATAATCTTCCATAGCATGGTCAGCCAGGTGATCGGCAATAACACTCCCTTTCACGGCTTTCCTTGTCATATATACTATGTCATATTCAGCCAAAAGAACTTGCCATCTTGCAATTCGGCTAGATAGATAAGGCTTTTCACAAATGTACCTTAATGGGTCTAACTTGGAAATTAACCATGTAGTGTGATACAACATATACTGACGTAATCTCTTTGTAGCCCATGCTAGTGCGCAGCACAGCTTCTCAATCACAGTATACCTAGACTCATATTCCGTGAACTTCTTGCTTAGGTAATAAATTGCCCTTTCCTTCCTTCCGGTTTCATCATGTTGCCCAAGCACACATCCCATTGCTGTTTCGGTTACTGTTAGGTATAAAATCAATGGCCTTTCTGGTACGGGAGGAACAAGCAGAGGTGGATTTAGCAAGTACTGCTTGATTTTCTCAAAAGCTTTATCACACTCTTCATTCCATATTCCAGGGTTCTTCTTCCTCAACAAACGAAAGATCGGGTCACAAGTCACGGTTAAATGAGATATAAACCGAGCGATGTAATTCAACCTTCCTAAGAACCCTCTCACCTCCTTCTCAGTCTTGGGGGGTGGCATAGATTGAATAGCTTTTACTTTTTCAGGATCCACTTCTATCCCTTTGTCACTCACCACAAATCCCAACAGCTTACCGGAATTCACCCCGAATGAACACTTTGCTGGGTTAAGCCTCAACTTATATTTCCTTAATCTTTCAAATAACTTCTTTAATACTTGGACATGATTCTCTCCCTCTTTAGATTTGGCAACCATGTCATCCACGTATACTTCAATCTCTTTGTGCATCATGTCGTGAAACAAAGTCACCATAGCCCTTTGGTAAGTGGCCCCAGCATTCTTTAAACCAAATGGCATGACTTTGTAGCAAAAGGTTCCCCATGGTGTTATAAAGGTTGTCTTCTCCCTATCCTCTGGCGCCATTCTTATCTGATTGTAGCCTGAAAACCCATCCATGAATGAATATGTGGAACTACGTGCTGCATTATCAACTAACATATCTATGTGTGGTAAAGGGAAGTCATCTTTAGGGCTAGCCCGGTTTAAGTCCCTAAAGTCCACGCAAACTCTGATTTTACCTTCCTTTTTGGGTACCACCACTATGTTTGACACCCATTGCCGATACTTCACTACTTCCAAAAAACTAGCATCCCATTGTTTTTCAATTTCCGCTTTTACTTTGATTAAGACCTCCGGATGAGTTCTCCTTAACTTCTGCTTAATCGGCCTGCATCCTTCCATCAGTGGTATTCTATGCACTACAATGTCCGTATCCAGACCAGGCATATCCTCGTAGGACCAGGCAAAGACATCCACATAATCCTTGAGCAGTGCAATCAACTCTTCCTTTGCTGCAGGGGTGATCAAAGCCCCTATCTTCAACTCTCGTTTGATTTCTTCATTGCCTACATTTATGGTTTCAAGTTCCTCTTTAGCGGGCCTCCAAGCCTGTTCGTGTTGTTCTATTAATTTTGTGAATTCCCATATGTTTTCCTCCTCCCATTCCTCATCTTCTACAGCCACTATGTATTCTTTAAATTTTGGCCATTCATTCTCAATGTGAAATGCAGGTGTTGTTGTGGAGGATCCGCTTTCAGAGTTCCTGAAAGCGGAAAGTGATGTGTAAATGCATAGTAAGACATCAAGATGAATTTTGAAAATGCATGATCTCATTAAAAATAAAAGATTGGCTCACAACAAAATAAAATCCAATTGACATCTTGAGCCTCGATTGTCAATAAAAACAAAACAGAAAAAAGGCAAACAACATAGATAAAAAATATAATCCAACCATCATTGTTGATTACATTTTAAAAACCAATGGAGCTTCTTGGGTTTCCCAATTCTGGAACTTCTCCCCTTCAGCTAGCTTCCGGACAAAAGTCTTGACGGTGACTTCTTCCAAAGTGTGGATGGTTAATTGTGGTAGCTCTTCAATCCTCCTTTCGAACTCGATTTTCTCAGCGATGTCCTTGACTTGATTTTCCTCCAAAGTGTTTATGTTCATTGAAGAAAACTTTTGAAAGAGGTCTCCATGTCCCCCATCAGGTTGTATCACATATGCGGCCTTTGGAAATGAAATCCTGATTGGAGGGATGACTAAGTTTTCTTCTACAGGCTTCCTTCCTTCCATCCTAGCCATTCTCTTCTCCCTTCTTGCACCAGCAGCTCGTTTGTAATCCTCTTTCTTGGGCTTATATCCAAGCCCAAACCTCTGTTCTGCAGCTTTCAATTTGATTATACCCCTCCATTCCGGCCTTCTTTGCCCCATATCGTATGGGAAAGGAATCTTGTTTTTCAAACAGATTTTAGCGGCCATTTTAGTGGCTTCAGAGATTTCTGGCTTCCTCAACACAGTGTTCTCGGGCACCCACTCGGTATTCACAATCTCAAATGCATGAAGGTTTCCGTCCCTACAATCTTCTGCTTCAATGAATGGAACCGCCACATTTCTTACCATCGATATAGTCTCCTCAGCCTTAACAGTAACCAGGACACCGTTGGCAATGTACTTTAAACATTGATGTAGCGAAGAGGTGACAGCTCCCGCAGAATGTATCCATGGCCTTCCTAACAGCATGCTATAAGAAGGGTGGATATCCATCACTTGAAGGGTTACTAGAAAGACTTGTGGACCCACAGCTAGTTCAACATCAATTGACCCTACAACTGGCCTTGATGAGCCATCATACGCTCTCGCCGTTATCACGCTGGGTTGCATATGTGAGGGATCTATCGACATTTCATCTAGCACATGCCTTGGTAGCACATTCAGGGCCGAGCCGTTATCAATGAGAACCTTGCCGATGAGGCAATCCTTGCATCGGACCGTGACATACAAGGGCTTGTTATGTCCAGTTCCTTCAGCGTCGAGTTCATCTTCCGTGAAATACAAGTAATTGGCAGCATGGATCCTCCCTACTAGATGCTCCATAGTCTTTTGCTCAATATCTTGGGGCACATAAGCCTCATTCAATACTTTTTGCAAAGCATTACGATGTGGCTCCGAGTTGAGTATTAAAGACATGATGGAGATCTTAGCAGGGGTTTTCTTCAACTGATCTACTATACTGTACTCACTATGCTTCATCAGTTTCAAGAACTCATTTGTTTCTTCCTCGGTCACAGGTTTATTCACCTCAAACTCTTTATCGAGGTCCAGCACCTCCTTGCCTTTAGCCTTTCTTTGTCTTTCTAGTTCTTCAGGTGTGTAACAACGACCACTCCGAGTTAGCCCACTTATCTCCGTTTGGAACAACGGCAAAGGAGCTTCAATATTCGAGGTATAACCATAATCTCCAGGCATCGCTCCATAGTCTACTTTGCTTGCATATGAGGGCCTAGTTAATACTAGTTTTGAGCGACCATTAGCTGTTGATTGGATTCTACATTTCTCTATCATCCCTACCTCTTCATTGTCACTTACGTCCTCAATCCTCAACTCTCCCAGAGCCAGCATTCTTGCAACTTTTTGATGAAATTCACTGCATTCATCAATGTGATGCCCTTCCTTTTTATGGAAAGGGCAAAAGTTACTTTCCCCTGTGCAGTACTCAGTCGTTTCTTCCAAATGTCCAGACTGTAACAACATCAAGTATAGCTTGGCCATGGTCACCTTCAACACCCTCTTTTTGCTACCAATCTCCATGGTATTCACTCCTCCCCTACCATCAACATGTTTAGGTAATGGGTTTGAATTCTGATTAGGCGAATCCTCAAAAGTGACCCATCCCACTTTGATCAGTTGCAACACCTTTCTTTTAAAAGCGAAGCAAGACTCAATGCTATGGCCTGCGTGACCAGCATGGTATTCACAAGTCACCTCGGGGTTGTACCAGGCAGGGAAAGGTGGCTGCATAGGTGGTATGGGTAAGGGAGCTATCTGCCCAATACTCAACAGCTTGGCATACAACTCTTTTAAGGTTATTGGTAGAGGAGGTAGTTGTTCTTCTGACGGTTGCTTATCCCTTCTTTGGTAATTGTTGTGGTTATTTGCTGGGAATTTCATTTGATTGGGCTGGTTTGGAGTGGGAGGTTTGGAAAAGTTAATACTAGTGACTCGGGGGGTAGGTATTTGATAGTTTTTGCTTCTTCTTTCTAGGTTGTTTACTTCAATTTCCTTCTTCTTTCCAATGAAACCTCTCTTCTCTAGAGGTTCTGCAATTCTTCCACTTCGGATCCCTTGTTCAATCCTCTCGGCGATTCGCACGACATCATAGAAATGTTGTGCTGAACTACCCATAAGGTGTTCATAGTATGGAGCCCTGAAAGTATTGGCAAACAAAGTCACCATTTCTGTCTCTATCAGCGGAGGTTGCACATTGATAGCTTGGTCTCGCCACCTTTGAGCATAAGCCCTTACGGACTCTTGACTTCCTTTCTCCATGCTGATCAGACTGGTCCTATCAGGAGCAATCTCTAGGTTAAACTTGTATTGCTTCAAGAAAGCGTCCGCTAAGTCTGTCCACTTCCTGATCCTAATATTGTCCAACCTCATATACCAACTGAGGGCCGATCCGGTCAAGCTATCCTGGAAGAAGTAAATTAACATTTTGTCATCGTGGATAACTTCTGCCATTTTGTTATAGTAGGAGCGGAGATGGGTCTTCGGGCATTCCATCCCAGTATACTTAACAAACTCCGGCACTCTAAACTTCTTTGGAATGACAATATTAGGTACTAAACATACCTCAGCGGCCCTAATTGGGTCAAACAAATCATTTCCTTCAATTGCCCTTAGCCTCTCTTCTAGGGCAGTCCACTTATCATCTCCTTCATGATTAGAGAATTTAAAGTCATGTGGATCTTCGTTTGTTAAATCCATTGTAATAGGGATTTGGATGGGCCGAGCAGGACTCTGCTTAGTTGGTGTGTTTGCCCCTATGTTTATAGGTGCGATAGGAATTTGAGATGCTGCTGGTGCTTCATTAGGTTGAGTAGATGTTCCCGCTCCATCTCTGGCTCTTAATAATTGCTCTAACATACTGGTTAGGTGTGCCACATCATTCCGAACTCCTTCTAGTTCTCTTTGGTACTGAGATTCCGGTTGTGACCTTCCTTCGTTTTCCATTCTTGCTCTTTGCCGAGTGTAGTGGACTTTGGAAGGGGGACCTATGTTTCGCGATCTGGAATGCATATGATAAATTAAAAACAAAAACGTGATGAGAATGTGATGCATATGAAATGTGTATATATGCATATTTTACGAGCTGATTCATGACTTTCGTAACCTTTAAGCAAGATTTCTGAGTTGACCTGATTACCATAAAGGAGGGTTTGCCAAGTTCTTATCATAGTGGCTTACCAAACTCATCAAGAAAGGAAATACGTCATGGACTTCTTATAAATAACAAAAATTGCTCATACAAAACAAATAATGGGAAAGAGAGTCCTATACATTGCTACCTCTAAAAAGCATTTCCTCTATTAGCTAAATCCCCAATAAAACCGGCCATGGCCCCCATGTATTCTCGATACTTTGAAGCATCATTTCCAACTTGGGTGGCTTGTTGTTGCAACCTTTCTGCGTAACGGGCTACTTGCTCAACCTGTTTTTCCATGTGTCTTATTCTGGCATGGAATACGGTGTTATCTTTGATTATTGCTTCGTTGCTGGCTCCTAAGGCTTCGTTTCTTCTTTCCAATACTCGCACCATACCCTCTGATTGTGCTAACTTATCTCTTGTCCTTTGTAGCTCTTCCTTTGCGATATCCAGCTCCGCTATTTTGGAATTGATCTGAACTGCAAAGCTGTCCATGTAGTCTTGGCATTCTTGACGCTCTTGCTTAGCCTTACTCATCTCTTCTTCCATCTCGCAGTAGTGGCTTCTCAACTCTCTTAACTCTTCTTCTCGTACCTCGCTCTCCGCTTGTAAAGCCCTCATCCTTCCTTTTGAAGACTCAGCTCTCTTCTGGTAATCTCTCATGTCAGACTCAGCGGCCATTCTCGCATTTCTTTCTTCCTCTAGCTGCACCATGTATTGAGCTCTAACCTTCCTTTCTTCTTCTATGTCGAGGTTGGCTAGACGATTCTTCTCCTTCTCAACTTCTATTTTCTTTAAAAGAAGTTTCCTTCCCTTCTTTAAAGAATCCATCGTCTCCTTATCATCATTCACGCCTTTTGTTGCCCTCTTAACCTTAGCCAATTCTTTTTCTGCTATCCCATTCTTCTTGACCAACTCATCATAATCGGCTATTCGATTCCTTAACTCAGCCTGGACCCCCGTTGTTATGTCTTCAGCTACCTCAGCCCTTTTCTGCCATTCCTTTAGAGACATTAGCTGCTTCTCTTGTTTTTCTAACCGCTGATTCAAGAAAACCCTCATCGTATTTTCCTCCTCTAGCTGGTTCTCTAACAATTGCTGCCGCCCCTTACTTTTGCTGAGTTCTATTACACACTGATCTAGCTACTTTCTTAGATCTTCTTCGTCATCCTTTCTTTTCCTTTTTTGTGTTTCTATCGCTGCCTCTGACTGTTCTTGTGTAGAGAGACCCTTTACTTCAGAAAAATCCTCATTCCTCCAAACTGTATAATTATGGCTGAATGAGGTTTCAAAATTGCTTCCTTCTTCTCTTTTCACCTTCACGGGTCTTTCCCAATCCTGTCGGATAAGCTCCATTTCTTTTATGAACGGTTGGTGCTTGAATAAACCAATGAAATCAGCTAAACCCAAGGTTCTTGGCGTATATTGCATTCCGCCTAACTGCCTTGTTACGAGGGCGGGCGCATAGCTGATGTAACCAGTTACACCAATTAAAGGAACCCATATCTTGCTTCCGCAGCTCATTGTGCAAATAGCGTTGTTCATCCACGGTGCTTTCCATTTGAAGTTGCTACTTGGCAATGCTGCATACTTATCCCTCCATGCCTTCTCATCCCAATTCTTCCAAGTCTCATCTATGGTGATCTTTAACGGTCGCAAGTCAAACCACCAAAAGTTGTTGAAGATGTCTCTTGGTGCTTCGATATGACTGATTATCCATAGGTACAACATAGGGACGCAGCACCTCATAGCTCCTTTTCCATGTGTTCGGCAGTGATTAAGAGATAACATGGTTTCCCCCAAGATGGCTGAGGAAGGATTGATCCGGTCATGCTCATATTCGATGAAGACACTTGCTGCTTCTAAACTAATGACCCCAATTTCAGAAGGGAACAACACTAGCCCAAAAATGGCGAAGGCCACCAACCTATATCGTTCGTCTCCCAACTTGCCTTCTTCGGCATTTTTCTTCATTCGAGCTTCAATGATCTTCCATTTAAAACCCCCTTCAGCAACTCTACACTGGCTGATCTTTCCTAAGCCTAATAAACTGACTACTTCCGAAGCTGTATCTTCAAATCTGCGTCGGCGGTAGATTCGGCAGTTGTCATTTGGAAAATCCAGGATTCTCTCATATTCTTCCAAGGTGGGTGTCATATCGATGTTTCCAAAGGTAAAGCAACGATAACTGGGATCCCAAAAATTCAGAAGGGCTTTGATCGCCGCTGCTTGTACAGGTAATTTCATTATTTGTGCAATCCTCCCATATCGCCTTTCAAACAGGGTCTCGTCAACATATTCCATGATAGGCAATAACTTTCCTAAATCGTTTACCATGTGATTTACCTTGGTAATGCATGGTAACCCACTAGCATCGATTCTTGGACATTTTCCTTCGGCGATCTGAGCCAACTCAGACTCTTGCCCATATTCTTGGAAAGAGAGGTACTTAGTCATGATTTCAGCTCAAAACCTGAGTTGATGAAATTAACAATTAATCGTGATGCAAATGAAAATAAGATTCATAACCTAAAGACAAGCTCTATTTATTAAGTGAGAGAGGGTAGTTTTTTCTATCTGGTCTCGAAGGGTCTCATATCTGCCCAGTGACATTCTTCGTAAAGAAGTATGGGGGCGTTGCAAGGAACAGTTAAGACACGTATGCCCACCATTACCAAGCAGGCACTCAGATATGAGTTGGGTGTTTCACGCATTTAAACCCTGACCAATAGTCTTAGGGTAAATCGCTAATTCCCCACTTAACTTAAAGCTTGTGTGTGCTTTTCAAATTTAAGGCAAGTGATGCATGAAACAATTATATACAATGCATGAATAATATATCTCAAATAAAAAATAAATACGCAAATAAAA
Organism: Populus tomentosa; assembly: GCA_018804465.1. Classification (NCBI taxonomy): domain Eukaryota; kingdom Viridiplantae; phylum Streptophyta; class Magnoliopsida; order Malpighiales; family Salicaceae; genus Populus; species Populus tomentosa. Next base: position 2,432,380 of record CM031993.1, read on the forward strand.
GGAAGGGCATATTAACAATAAACACACAAAAAACCAACAAATTAGACAAAAACAAAGCTTAGTCTACAAGGTCCCCAGTGGAGTCGCCATTCTGTCGCACCCCAAAAAAATTTCAAATTCATCCATTGCGGGTTCGACTAGCGAATTTTTTTATTTTGGTTTGATTTGGTTCTTTGGAGTCGCCACCTAGTATTTTGGTCACTAGGAACCTAACTGGTCTTAGAGATCGGGTACGGAGACTGGTTGCGTAAAGGGTAGGTATTAGCACCCCAAATACGCCCTACCTAAGGTAAGCTGCATTGTTTTATTGTCTGATAAAAAAAAAAAAAACTAAAGTGTTATTGTGTTTTCCTAGTTGTTGGTCTGTCTATGGTTCAAGAAAAATCCCCCTCAGTAAGGAGGTCTTTATCTTATCGGGTAAAAATCCTAACCGTTCTAACGTCCATACCAAAATTTTATTAATAATACTTAGGAATACGTTTTACGTATAAATTCGTAATCCCAAATACTAAAATAAAACAAAAAGATTTTTTAGAATTTTTGAAATATTGGCCTAGTTCTCATGGCTTGAATAAACTGGTTATTAAAGCCAAAATGCATGTTAATACATATATTGTTTTGAAAATTTTCTTTGTTGTATGAAAATATGATGTTATAATATATATATATATATATATATGGGAGATACTAGGCCGTATTTTAAAACAAAAACAATTTTTGGAAAATATTATTTTTTTATGCTTTGACGAAAATCGGGTGTTTTAATACTGAGCTTGTATCCTTACGGTATAAAAATACAACCCAATATTAATCCTCTTTGCTAAAAATATGCAGAAAAATCAATAATATTTTTAGGGACTTTTTAGAATTTTTTGAAAGCAAAAACATTTTTTATTCTGAAAATCTTTGATGTTTTGACGAAAACCGGGTATTTATAACACTGATTTTGTATCTTTACAGTATAAAAATACAAACCAACATTAAACCACTTTGACAAAAATATGCAGAAAAATCACAATATTTTTAAATATTTTTTTTAAAAAATATTTTTTTTTATAAATATATTTTATATATATATAACATATATACACACACACATATATATATATATATATTATAATAATATATAATATATTATAGGGCTGGGCCGGCCCAAATAAATGGGCCAGGCTCAGCCCAAAAAATAATAATAATAAAGGGGGCGGGCCGGTCTCGGCCCGCAATGATATCGGGCCGGTCTCGGCCCGTAACTAACGTGGGCCAGTCTCGGCCCGTAACTAACATGGGCCGGTCTCGGCCCCAAAACTTCTACAGTCTGGGCCAAGACCGGCCCGGACTTGCAAGGCTGGGCCAGCATCGGGCTGGCCCAGTGCCTTACAACCCAGCGGGGGGGGAGAATTATTTTCCCCCCCCGCCTCTTGCATGCAACATGCAGGAGGCCAGGCGAAAACAAGAGAAAAAAAAATGCAAGGGGAGGGGGATGTGCACCTGGCGTGGAGGCGACCGTTGGTGGAGCTGCGGTGTCGTGGCCTCGAGGACGGCGGCGCTGTGGTGTTGCTGCGGCGGAGAGAAAAGATTTCCTTCCTCTTCCCCTCTTCTTTTCCTTCCTTTCTCTTTGTTTTCTGTTTTCTTTTCTTTTTGTTTTTTCGTTTTATTCTTTTCTCTTCCCCTCTATCTCGCTGGTTCTATCTCTCTCTTCGGTCTCGTCCCTCTCTTTTTTTTTTCTTCTTCTCTCTCTTCGGTCCCTTCTCTCTCCTCTCGGCCTCTCTTTATTTATAAGCAAAAAAGGAAACGACATGCCTTCGTTAGTGCGCCTTCAATCACGCAACGGCTGGTCGGCCATTCTTGCTTTCGGTGGTGGTGGTGGGGGCGAGGAGAGAGAGAGAGGCGGGAAGTTTTTTTTTTTTTTTTTTTATATATATATATATATATATATATATGAAACGGCGTCGTTTTGGATAAAACTTCAAGTCAGTCCTCCGAACTCGGTCCTCGCCCCTCTTGTTGGCCGCCTTTTTCACTTTGGTCCTTGGCATCTGATTTATGCAATTTAGCCCTCAATTGATTAATAAACTTTCAATTTCTTCAATTAGGCCCCTGAACCGAATAATTTCAGCCCCCCTATTTACGCGCCTCTTGCAATTTGGTCCCTGGTTTCGAATTTTCTTACTTAAATCCCTAATTGGCCCTTAAACTTCAATTTTTATGCAATTGAGCCCCTGATTTGACCCAATAAATTCCTAAAAAATATATTTTGGCCCCAGAACTTAAATTTCTCCAAATTAAAGCCCAAATTGACTTAAAAATCAATTTTTCTTGGAATCAAATCTTCTATAAATTCAAATAAAAAATCCAATTAAGTCCATAAAAATCCAATTAAGCCCATAAAAATCCAAATTTGGGCTTTTCTCCCTAAAATTCAAATTTTTCTTCTCAATAGGGCTTTCATCCTTCAAGAATATACTGTCAAAAATTCAATCCTTGTATTTTTAAATTCCTTGACCAATTTTCTGACTGTTTTCCTGGCGCTTCTGCCTCCGGTTATTTTTCTAACCTCTTTTGGCTATTTATTTTATTTTTCAGGGGGACCCAAAAATGGGTTACAACACTCCTCAGTAAGAAGGTCTTTTATCTTATCGAGTAAAATCTTAACCGTTCTAACGTCTATACCAAAAAGATAATATTTAGGAATACGTTTTACGTATAAATTCGTAATCCCAAATACTAAAAGAAAAGAAAAAGATTTTTTTTAGAATTTTTGAAATATTGGCCTAGTTCTCATGGCTTAAATAAACTGGTTATTAAAGCCAAAATGCATGCTAATACATATATTGTTTTGAAAATTTTCTTTGTTGTGTAAAAAATGATGTTATAATATTTATATCTATATCTATTGGAGAGACTAAGCCGTATTTTAAAAACAAAAACAATTTTTGAAATTATTATTATTATTAATTCTTTTTTTTTTGACGTAAATCGGGTATTTAAATACTGAGCTTGTATCCTTACGGTATAAAAATACAACCCAATATTATTCCACCTTAATAAAAAATGCAGAAAAATCAACAACATTTTTAGGTATTTTTTAGAAATTTTTTTGAAAGCAAAAACATTTTTTATTCGGAAAATCTTTGATATTTTTACAAAAACCGGGTATTTTTAACACTGGTTTTGTATCTTTACAGTATAAAAATACCAACTAACATTAACCCATTTTCACAAAAAATATTCAGGGAAATCAGCAATATTTTTTTAAGATTTTTTTTCGAAATATATATTTTTTTAAGTAAAAATATATATACACAATATACACAAATATATATTACAATATACTATAATTCCTAATATATATATAATAAAAAATCGGGTTGGGCCGGCCCAAATGAGTGGGCCGAACCCAACCCAGCTGGAATCGGCCCGCAAGGTGGATGGGCCGAATTCGGCCCAACAAAAACTTCTCTTCGGATTGGGCCAGACTCGGTCTGGCCCAAAAAAAACTAATAATAAAACTGGGCCGGAAACCCGGCCCAGTATAAGAACCCAACGGGGAAGGGAATTATTTTCCCTTCCCCTAACTCCTGCATGCAGAACGATTCTGCATGCAGGAGGTAAAAAACAGCAAGGGGCAAAATGAAAAATGCAGGGGGAGAAGAATACCTGGCAGAGGCGATGCTGTTGGTCGAGCGTCTGTGTTGATGGTGCTGCAGCGGAGGTTGGTGGTTCAAAGCGACGGTTCCCAACAGTCCGGTGCCTCTCGGGTTGTGCTTGGTTTTTCCTTTCCACTAAGCTTTCCCAACGGCTTCAGTCTTCTGCCCCCTTCTCTCAGTTTCGTTTCCTTGAGTTTTAGGTGTTTATTGCTTTAGGTCCCTTGTTTCTCTCTCCTTCAGTCTCTCTCTCTCTTGGTCTCGGTTTTTTTTCTTCTTCTCTCCTCCCGTGCTTACAATCTCCACCTTTCTTTTATAGGCGAGCAGGGGCTGCATGGGCAGCGTGGGGAGCAGAATGACGTGGGTTGAGCTGGGCAACGTGGGGAGCAGCACAGCGCCGGTCGGCTGGTCGGTGAGCGTGGTCGATCACGGCGTGGCCCTCCTGGCTTCGCGTCGTCCGAGGTGCATGGGCCTGGTCTGTCAGTGCACGCGAGGAGAGAGGGGCACTGGTTGATTAAACAACGTTTTTCGTCCATGCTGTTGCACGTTAGGGGAGGAAGAAGAAAGGGGAACAGTGTCGTTCAAAACGGCACCGTTCAGTCCTCTTTTTTTTTTTTTTAATATATGAAACGGCGTCGTTTTGGGGAAAACACGCCGTTTCATTTAAAAAAAAGGCGCCAGAATACGCAAAATTTCAACTCAGCCCTCAATTATCCTTTGATTCTTTCAATTACGTCCCTGCCAATTTTGGTCCTCGCCCCCATAGTTGGCCGCGTTTTTCATCTTGGTCCTTGGCCTCTGATTTATGCAATTAAGCCCTCAATTGATCAATAAACTTTCAATTTCTTCAATTACGCCCCTGGATCAAATCAAGACAGCCCCCTTTATTTACCCGCGTGTTCCAAATTGGTCCCTGGTTTCGGATTTTCACAATTAAGCCCCTAATTGGCCATTAAACTTCAATATTTATGCAATTAAGCCCCTGATTTGGCCTAATAAATTCTAAAAAAATATATTTTGGCCCCAGAACTTAAATTTCTTCCAATTAAAACCCAAATTGACTTAAAAATCAATTTTTTCTTGTACTCCAATCCTCTATAAATTCAAATAAAATCCAATTAAGTCCGTAAACATCCAAATTTGGGCTTTTCTCCTCAAAAATTCAAATTTTCCTTCTCAACAGGGCTCTCATCCTTCAAGAAAATACTGCCAAAAATCCAATCTCTGTATTTTTTAACCTCCTTGACAAATCTTTCGACCATTTTCTGAGCGCTTATGCCTCCTGTTATTTTTTCTAACCTTCTTCGGCTATTTATTTATTATCATTTTTATTTTTTTTGTGGGGACCCAAAAATGGGTTACAACATTAATCTTTAACATTATTTACCTGTATAAAAAGCAAGAAAACAACTTACATCGGATCCACTCATGATATCATAAGCATAGCTTGTTGGTTTATAAATTCTAGAAAGTTACACCCTCGTGAAGATTTCCTGAATCAACGAGTCAATGTATAGACATGCATGGTGTTACAACCCCTTTTTTACCTCCAATTTCTCTATGTGTTTTCAAAATTATATTTTCAGAAAATTTTAATTTTTTATATTTAATTTAATTATGTTGACAATACAGAAAGAAAGAAAAAAGGGTTTATGGTTCGAAATTAAAGGAAAGAAAGAAAAAGAGACTACTGTGATTAGGGACTAAAAATAATGGATTGTAACACAATATTATGAAATGTGTTTTTTTTTCATTGTAAAATATATATAGAGATGAGACATAAAATGATGCAGTAGATATGGATTCTTGTAATTTTATATTACAAGAATAAATGATAGATATTTATAAGGCAATCAAGCATTTACTTGCTGAATTTAAAGAGATTCTGCTGGATGGATTGCTGTTAATGAGAGGTATTCAACATTAGATAATTCTGGTGCGAATTAGAGCTATAGTCTTTTAAATTTGCCACATTACAGACTTGGTTATGAGGGTGAGAATTGAGGAGAAGGTAGAAATTTTGTTTATGGCTAACTCGAGTTAGAAATTCAGGCTCATTTCTAATCTAGGGAAACCCAATTAAAAAATGCATTTTTTTTTAAATAATCTTTTTCAAAACAATTTTGTTTTTATCTTTTTTAAAAAAAAAAAAAAGTCTTATCCTTGACCTTCAATTTGAGTTTAATAACTATAAAAATAACCCTGTGTGAAAGGCATAAAAATACTGACATGCTCACTAGCAATTTGCAAAGGCAACATTAAATATTATAGCAATTCATATGGTATATAATCCATGTGAATTTCTATTTTTATGTAAACACAATCATATTAAATAAAAAAAAAACTCCCGAGATGTTACAACTCGAGAGCTGCTTTCTTGCGCTAAAGGCAGTTAAAAAGATACATATGAATCTTTGGACAAGTCAAATTTGGAACGATGACCCGCATAGTACTTTCCAATTAATAGGGAGTCCAATGATTTGGAAAGGTAGATCAAATAATATTTTTTCATTCATGAAATGTTATAGGATCAATTTTCATCTTTTTTTATCCTAAAACTTACTGTTTCTATGTTAGAATCTTAGCTATAGTGGAAATGAAATTCTTGGTATTGTTAGTTTTTCCTTTCACGTGAGATCAATCTCATCCTTCATATTGTATCTGAATTTTTGCCTTCAAAATAAGTTTATTTGACTTGATATGTTTTATAAAAGTTGTAGTCCTAGATGTATAAATGATTTTAAGTTGTTGAATTGTATGATTTTGATATCTGAAACTCAAGTTATACTCATTTGAATATATAGTGTGAAAATAGAGAATCTTGCTGCAAGTAGTATTTGAACTTGATTTTGCAGGTCTGATTAGAGGTCCAAAAAACCTCAAATTTCTTCTCATATTACTTTCCTAAAAAACTTGATATGTGTATTTTAACTTTGATTCAGCATACATTTAAATTTTGAAATTATAATGCGGTGAAAAACCTATAAAAAGAAATAAGGTCCAAAACATAAAATATAAAAATTCTTATCTTTTAGCAATTAATAAACAAAGTCTATATGTTAAACTCATGAAAATAACTTTCAATAAACTCAAAATACATTAAAAAGCAGACTTCATGTTTATTGTTTACAAAGCCTTGACAAATCAGCCACAAGTAGCGGCAGGGAAACAAGTTGTATAATGAGACACCATATCATAATCTATATCCGAGTATACTAACTACAGAAATCCCAACTTCATGGTGCATCAATCCATTTGAAAATTTAACCCTAAGGAGCACGATAACAGTTTATTGGTTAGTGAAGCTTTCATTGCATGATCACGTAAATGTACCATGAAGCAATTATACAGAGAGTCCACATCCTGCAATGTGACAGTTTGTGACAATTCATGACGGATTCATTAAGCAAAGAAAAGCTCTACTTCGGACCATTCGACCACGATAAAAGGTTGATTACAAACGGACATAATAGCAATCAAATTCATTTTTTATTTTATTTTTTATAATCATCCAGAATATATTGAAAAGAACAAAGCAATCAAAATCATGACCTGGTATTTATGATAAATTTATGGCCTATATAAATTGGAGAATAAAGACAAGCAACAAATTTCTGATATTCTGAACTTTTGATTTGCTATATATGACCCGTTCCGTCCACTAGACCAAGGAAAAAACAAAGAGAACATGACTTCCTGAAACCCCATGGCACAATCTGGGCGAAGGGAGTTCACTAGCTGTTGAACTTCCAACTTCATGATGCATCAAGTCCATTAGTAAGTTTAAACCCAATGGGCACGATAAACAGGTTATTGGTCCGTGAGGCTTTCATGGAATAATGTTGTGGACGTACTGTATTTAAGCAATTAATTAACACGACAAGCTAGTTGTGACATTTCTTGACTGATGCAACACTAGTTATGTATTTTTTAAAGAATGATTTAAACCTAAAAATTTAAGTTATTAAGTAAATTTATAAAATTGACACTATGTTATCTTCAATTTTATTAATTAAAATAAAAAGATTAAAATTTAAATTCTTGATTATTTGATTATCAAAACCCTAAAATCATATTAAATAATCATCCCAACCAAAATACTTAAGGTATCATATAAACTACTAAAAACAAATTTATATTATTCTCGAAGACTATTCAACTGTGGGAAGCATGAAAATAACTTAAATCAGATCCACTCATGATATCACAGGCATAGCTTGTCAGTTTATAAATTCTAGAAAGTTACACCCTTGCGTAGACTTCCTGAGTCAACAAGTCAATGTAAGACACGCATTTACAACCTGTTTTTTACCTTTAATTTCACTATTTTTTTCAAAATTATATTTTCAGAAAATTTTGATTTTTTTATATTTAATTTAATTATGTTGATAATGAAAAAAGAAAGAAAAAAGAGTTTATGGTTCGAAATTAAAGGAAAGAAAGAAAAGGAGACTACAGTGATTAGGGACTAAAAATAATGGATTGCAACACAATATTATGAAAATAAATTTTTCATTGTAAGTATAGAGAAGAGATATAAAATGATGCAGTAGAAATGGATTCTTGTAATTTTATATTTATGACTTAGATGTTAAGCACATGTTTAGAGATAATTTGTATACGTTTGAAAATAAAATATCAAAGCTTATAAAGCAGAGGGAAATGATCATTTCCCTACTGTAACCAATTTAGAGCGTGAGAAGTAAGCAGGCAAGTGAAAAACTAGACAGAATCACGCATTAATTGTGAAGGAGTAGTAGTTGAAAAGGAAGAAAAACAAATGATAGATATTTATAAGGTAATTTAAGATAATTCTGGTGCGAAGAGCTATAAGGAGGGTGAGAATTGAGAAGGTTGATAAGCTACAGAGAGAAATACTTTCTAAAAATACATTGATTTTTTTAAAATAATCTTTTTTTTAAAAAATTTGTTTTTATTTATTTTATAAAAATAAATTAAAGTTAATATGGATTAACTCATATGGGTTAACTCTCGTAACTGATGTCTTACTCTAGATTGACCGTCAACTTGAGCTTAATAACCATGAGTAAAAATATCGACATACTAGCAATTTGCAAAGGCAACAGTGAGAAAAATAAATCATGAATATTAAGTAATGAAAAAATATTAAATATTATCGCACTAGCTATGTTTGTTGATGAGTCAGATAAGTTTTTGGATAAATTAAATCTTCCTTTACCTATCTCTGTGAATTTTTATTTTTGATGTAGACACAGTCATTGAGAGCTGCTTTCTTGCGCTAAGGCAGTTAAAAAGGTAACATCATGAATCTTTGGACAAGTCAAATTTGGACAGTTATAAATTACAGGTCACTGTTGCTGACGTATATATGTCAAATTCTGTAAAATGAGAACAAAGATGAATAGGAATTTAACAATTAAAAATTTCAATAAATACTCCATTTATTTATTTATTTTCTATAAATACCTATCATTGGAGCCTAGAATCTTCATCTTCCATAGAAAACCATATCCCTTAGACATGATGTCCTTACTACAGAAACCATTCTCAAAGTTTCTCCAAGTCCTTTTTTTTCTCCTTCTAATGTGCATTCCTTCTTTCTTTGCCTTTCCTCCTAATTCCTCTGCAACTTCATTTGCTGCTGCTGAAGGTAATAAAGAAGCGGAGGCTCTCCTAAAATGGAAAGCAAGTCTTGATGACAACCACAGCCAAGCTGTCCTGTCTTCTTGGGTTGGCAGCAGCCCTTGCAAGTGGCTTGGAATCACTTGTGACAATTCTGGAAGTGTCGCGAATTTCAGCCTTCCACATTTTGGTCTGAGAGGTACGCTTCAAAGTTTCAACTTCTCATCCTTCCCCAATCTTCTCACTCTCAATCTCGGGAACAATTCACTCTATGGAACTATTCCATCCCATATTAGTAACCTGACCAAAATCACCAAATTAGACTTGAGTGAAAATCATTTCAGTGCAAATATTCCACTTGAGATAGGATTGTTGACAAGTCTTAACCTTTTGGAGCTTAGTGAAAATAATCTCACTGGTTTGATCCCAGCCTCTATTGGAACTTTGAAACACCTATCCATTCTCTATCTATGCGATAACAAACTCTCTGGTTCCATCCCTTCTTCTATTGGGAACATGTCTATGCTCATTGAATTGATTCTTAGTAAAAATAATCTCACCGATTTGATCCCAGCCTCTATTGGAACTTTGAAACACCTATCCTTTCTTTATCTATGGGATAACAAACTCTCTGGTTCCATCCCTTCTTCTATTGGGAACATGTCTATGCTCATTGAATTGAGTCTTAGTGAAAATAATCTCACGGATTTGATCCCAGCCTCTATAGGAACTTTGAAACATCTATCCTATCTCTCTCTCTGGGAAAACAAACTCTCTGGATCTGTTCCTCGGGAAATAGGACAACTTGAATCCCTTGTTAAATTGAAATTGCACTTCAATAATCTCAATGGTTCTCTGCCCCCCGAGATGAATAATCTCACACATTTGATGGTTTTGCATTTTTTTTCAAACAGTTTCACTGGCCATTTACCACGAGACTTGTGCCTGGGTGGGTTACTTGTAAATTTTTCAGCCGGCTACAATTATTTTTCTGGTCCAATCCCTAAAAGCTTGCGAAATTGTACTAGTCTATTTAGAGTTAGGCTTGAATGGAACCAATTGACGGGGAATATTTCTGAAGATTTCGGCCTCTACCCAAACTTGAACTATATGGACCTAAATCACAATGATTTGAATGGTGAGCTTACGTGGAAATGGGGAGGTTTTCACAACTTGACGAGCCTAAAATTGTCAAACAATAATATCACAGGTGAGATCCCATCAGAGCTTGGAAAGGCTACTGGGCTACAAGTCATTGATCTGTCGTCAAATCTCCTGAAGGGGACAATTCCAAAAGAATTGGGGCAGTTGAAGGCGTTATTCAACCTTGCTCTTCATAACAACCATCTTTCTGGTGTCGTTCCCTTTGAAATCCAAATGCTATCTCAACTTGAATACCTTAATTTAGCTTTTAATAACCTTGGTGGATCAATCCCAAAACAGCTGGGAGAGTGCTCAAAATTATCACAGTTGAACTTGAGTCATAATAAGTTCATAGGGAGCATCCCATCTGAGATAGGCTTCCTCCATTTTCTTGAAGATCTAGATCTCAGTGGGAATCTACTGGCAGGAGAGATACCATCAGAAATTGGGCAATTGAAACAGTTAGAAACGATGAACCTCTCTCACAACAAACTTTCCGGTTTGATTCCAACTGCTTTTGTATATTTGGTGAGCTTGACAGCTGTAGACATCTCCTACAATGAACTAGAGGGCCCTATCCCCAAAATCAAAGGCTTCAATGAAGCTCCATTTGAAGCTTTTATGAATAATAGTGGTCTCTGTGGAAATGTCAGTGGTTTACAGCCTTGTACACTTCTTACAAGCAGGAGAAAGAGCAACAAAATTGTCATTTTGATTCTTTTTCCTCTCCTGGGCAGTCTACTTCTACTACTTATCATAGTTGGGTGTTTATACTTTCTCCACCAAAGAAGCAGAGAAAGAATTTCTTGTTTAGGAGAGCGACAAAGTCCACACAGTTTTGTAGTATGGGGCCATGAGGAAGAGATCTTACATGAAACTATAATCCAGACCACTAATAATTTCAACTTCAATAACTGCATTGGGAAAGGGGGATATGGAATTGTTTATCGAGCCATGTTGCCAACAGGTCAGGTGGTTGCTGTGAAGAAACTTCACCCATCGAGAGATGACGAGCTTATGAATTTCAAAACTTTTAGAAATGAGATTCGCATGTTAATAGATATTCGACATCGAAATATTGTGAAGTTATATGGATTTTGTACATTAATAGAGCACTCTTTTTTAGTTTACGAGTTTATAGAAAGGGGAAGTTTGAAGATGAATTTATCTAGCGAAGAACAGGCAATGGGCTTGGATTGGAGTAGAAGGCTTAATGTTGTTGAAGGAGTGGCCAATGCATTATCCTATTTGCACCATGATTGCTCGCCTCCAATCATTCACCGAGACATTTCCAGCAGCAATGTTCTTTTAGATTTGGAATACGAGGCTCATGTTTCGGATTTTGGGACAGCTCGGCTCTTGATGCCTGACTCGACCAACTGGACCTGATTTGCTGGCACCTTCGGATACATAGCTCCAGCTACATACTTGATTTCATTCTTAACATACACATACACAGACACACACACACGATATAGCCAGTACTATGAAAAAATGACCAGAATCTTTGCAGAGCTAGCTTACACAATGAGAGTGAACGAGAAGTGCGATGTCTACAGCTTTGGAGTGGTCACAATGGAAGTTGTCGCACCCCAAAAAATCCAATATTTTCAATTGCGGGTTCGACTGGCGAAATTTTTTTTATTTTTATTTGATTTGGTTCTTTGGAGTCGCCACCTAGTATTTTGGTCACTAGGAACCCTAATTGGTCTCAGAGATCGGGTACGGAGATTGGTTGCGTAAAGGGAAGGTATTAGCACCCCAAATACGCCTTACCTAAGGTAAGCTGCATTGTTTTATTGTCTGATAAAAAAAACTAAAGTGTTATTGTGTTTTCCTAGTTGTTGGTCTGTCTATGGTTCAAGAAAAATCCCCCTCAGTAAGGAGGTCTTTATCTTATCGGGTAAAAATCATAACCGTTCTAACGTCCATACCAAAATTTTATTAATAATATTTAGGAATACGTTTTACGTATAAATTCGTAATCCCAAATATTAAAAGAAAACAAAAAGATTTTTTTAGAATTTTTGAAATATTGGCCTAGTTCTCATGGCTTGAATAAACTGGTTATTAAAGCCAAAATGCATGTTAATACATATATTGTTTTGAAAATTTTCTTTGTTGTGTGAAAATATGATGTTATAATATTTATGTATATATATTGGAGAGACTAGGCCGTATTTTAAAACAAAAACAATTTTTAGAAAATATTATTTTTTTTATGCTTTGACGAAAATCGGGTATTTTAATACTGAGCTTGTATCCTTACGGTATAAAAATACAACCCAATATTAATCCGCTTTTAAAAAATATGCAGAAAAATCAATAACATTTTTAGGGAATTTTTAGAAATTTTTTGAAAGCAAAAACATTTTTTATTCTGAAAATCTTTGATATTTTGACGAAAAACGGGTATTTATAACACTGGTTTTATATCTTTACGGTATAAAAATACAAACCAAAATTAAACCACTTTGATAAAAATATGCAGAAAAATCAACAACATTTTTACGGACTTTTTAGAATTTTTTTGAAAGCAAAAACATTTTTTATTCTGAAAATCTTTGATGTTTTGACGAAAACCGGGTATTTATAACACTGGTTTTGTATCTTTACAGTATAAAAATACAAACCAAAATTAAAAAAATTTTGACAAAAATATGCAGAAAAATCAATAACATTTTTAGGGAATTTTTAGAAATTTTTTTGAAAGCAAAAACATTTTTTATTCTGAAAATCTTTGATGTTTTGACGAAAACCGAGTATTTATAACACTGGTTTTGTATCTTTACAGTATAAAAATACAAACCAAAATTAAAACATTTTTGACAAAAATATGCAGAAAAATCAACAATATTTTTTTAAGATTTTTCAAAATATTTATTTTTTTTATTATTATATTTTATATATATATACATATATACACACATATAATATAATATATAATATATAATATAAAAATAATTCGGGCTGGGCCGGCCCAAATATCTGGGCCGGACTTGGCCTAGAGAGCTGGTATGGGCCAGACCTGGTCTGGCCCGTCAGATACAAGGCCGGGTCTGGCCCAAAACAAATGATGCTGGGCCAGGATCCACCTGGCCCAGCTACGTATCAACAAGGGGGGAATTAATTCCCCCCTCCTCCCTGCATGCAGAATGTTCATTCTGCATGCAGGGAAAACAAATACAAAAACTAACGACAGGGGGGGGAAGAGGTGACCTGGCGTGGAGGAGGCGGTGCTGCGGTGGCTCGGCGGTGGCGTGGCTTCCCGGGCGGCGCTGCGGCTCCTTCTCTCTTCGGTGTTCGGTTCTCTCTCTCTCTTCGGCCTCCTCTCTCTCTCTCCTCCCTTCGGTTTTTTTCTTCTCTCCCTCCCCTTGCAGCTTCGGTTTTCTTCTCTATTTATAGGGGCCAAACCGTGGGGGACCATCGTTAGTGCGGTGCAACGGCTGGTCGGCCAATGCTAAAGGTGGTGGGGGCGAGGAGAGAGAGAGGCGCGGGAAGATTTTCGAATTTTTTCGTTTTCTGTTCTGTTAAAACGGGGGGAAGGAGGAAGATGAACAGTGTCGTTCAAAACGACACCGTTTGTTTGTTTTTTTTTTTTTTTTTTTTTTTTAGGAAACGGCGTCGTTTTGGGTAAAACGCGCCGTTTCATTTAAATGGCTAAACTTCAAATCAGTCCCCCAAATTCGGTCCCCGCCCCTCTTGTTGGCCGCCTTTTCCACTTTGGTCCTTGGCCTCTGATTTATGCAATTGAGCCCCTAATTGATCAATAAACTTCCAATTTCTTCAATTAAGCCCCTGAAACAAATCCAAACAGCCCCCTCTATCTTTGCGCCTTCTCCAAATTGGTCCCTGGTTTCGGATTTTCACAATTAAGTCCCTAATTGGCCTTTAAACTTCAATATTTATGCAATTGAGCCCCTGATTTGACCCAATAAATTCCTAAAAAATATATTTTGGCCCCAGAACTTAAATTTCTCCAAATTAAAGCCCAAATTGACTTAAAAATCAATTTTTCTTGCAATCAAATCTTCTATAAATTCAAATAAAAATCCAATTAAGTCCATAAAAATCCAAATTTGGGCTTTTCTCCTCAAAATTCAAATTTTCCTTCTCAATAGGGCTTTCATCCTTCAAGAATATACTGTCAAAAATTTAATCCTTGTATTTTTGAATTTCTTGACCAATTTTCTGACTGTTTCCTGAGCGCTTCTGCCTTCTGTTATTTTTTCTAAACTCTTTTGGCTATTTATTTTTTTTTTCATGGGGACCCAAAAATGGGTTACAACAGAAGTAATAATGGGAATGCATCCGGGTGATCTCATCTCATCTCTTTCTGCATCTGCTTTTTCCTCCTCATCGTTCTCTCAAATCAACCAGCAGACGTTGTTGAGGGATGTGATAGACCAACGTATCCCACTTCCTGAAAATCGAGTTGCAGAAGGTGTTGTCAACATTATCAAAATAGCATTTGCATGCTTGCTTGCCAATCCCCAATCTAGGCCAACCATGCGACAAGTAGCTTCGCAGCTCATAGCTCGATGGCCTCCGCTGGCAAAGTCATTCTCCGCAATAACATTGGAAGATCTGATGCCTCAAACAACTGTGACAGGCTGAGAATTTTCCAAAAGATTTTGTATAATTAGTATGTGATTGTTGCGACTTATGTTACTTTCAATTTTCGTAGCTTTGTTTGTAGTAAATTATTTCTCTGTTTTGTATTTTGTTTCTTCAACGATTCATATGTTTTAGTACAGTATTATTATCAATCAAAGTGAATAAAGGCTCTCTGCTATAATGAGGACACCTGGGTTTCAAGAGTCTGTTTCATCCCTTGTAATAAAGGAAATCTTCAATTCAATATTGAGCTGAAATGAATAAACACAAAGTATAATTTGTAGACTATATTAGAACTATAAATTAGCAAGAGCAAATTGTAAGACAGCAACTCCTGTTATCGTAGACACCTATGTGTTTGTCTACACGGTTTCCCCAAAGGATATAACCTTTCATCTTCCATTCTCTCATCCCCTATATGGTGGTGATGGTAGGAGTGATTTTGGCAGCACTGATTAATCAGAATCAATAGAGAAAACAAGTCCAGATATAATCTCCTACTACAACCTAAGCTGTTCTAAAACATGAGCATTAGCATGAGAGGCTGCGAGAAGGAGATATACCAAGAATTGCTGCACATCCTATGCATCTGCACTTAAACTATGAATCCACACTGATCATACTACAAAAACTTAAACTATCAACTAGACAGAGTTCTCCACACTGAACTCTTGAAGAATCCTCTGTTCATCTTAGATTACAGGACTACAATAGCAAACTGTCAAAATGCATTTGCCAAGGGGGTATATTCTTGTGTTGCTACAAAACCCTCAGCTAACAAAATTTCCTTAGGAGTAAGCACTGAAACACTTGTGGCAAAATATGAACTTTATGACAGATTTCAAAGTAGTATGTTGAGTTTGGCCAATTGATCAAAGAACTTGAGATTCTATATAGGGCAAGAGAAGTTCTTAAATGAAAACAGCTTTATCCAGCCAGCTCTCAATTACTACATCAAATTTCCCAAACTATGCTGTTTGGACTATAAGCTAATAATATTATCCTCAATTTCATAAATAATTGAGATTCCAAGTAATGCAAACAATTTCAAAAATAGTTTTAAGAATTATTTTTGATATCATTAAAATTATTTAAAAATATAATAATATTATTTTTAAGTAATATGTTTTAAAAAATATATAAAATACAGTTTCAACTCCAAAGACAAGCATTCCCCTCCTTGAATTTAATCTATTCCTCAAACTTTTATATGTTATTTTTAAACAATTTTAAATGCGTATGTTAAAATATAGAACAATTTTTGATCAACTGTTTTAACATGTCAGAAGACTATTATCTTGAAATTGTAAACTTTGTAAAGCAAGTGAGGGAGTTGAAGACTAGTTTTACTTGGATCTCATGTTTTATGTGTTTTTGAATAAAAATAATTGAAAACAAGTTAAAAGCCAAAAATCTTCTTTCCTAATTTTTCTGCCAACACATTGGTGTAAAGATTCTAGGTAACAGGAGGCAATGTGCTGTGTTGTTTTTAATTTATTATTATTATTATTATTATTATTAATCCTTTTGGTTAAATACAAATTTTTGGCAATCAATATTTTATTTTGGCGCAGATTCGAATCTCGAGAAATCATTTACTTTTTTCTCCTTTGATAATTCATTAGATATTCGCATATGAATTTTATTTCATTACATATTCGCATTGTTAATCAAATTAAATTTATTATTTAAAAAAAAAACAATTCGAATCTCGAGAAATCATTTGGCTTTTTTCTCCTTTGATAATTCATTAGATATTCGCATATGAATTTTATTTCATTAGATATTCGCATTGTTAATCAAATTAAATTTATTATTTAAAAAAAAAACAATTGTAACAAAATACATAATCTAATATATATGTGGGCAAAACGAAATTAACAATTAAAGACATATTTAATTCTTTGTTTTTTTTCTTCATCCTTCTTAAATGTTGGGAATTCTATGTTTTTTTTTTTTTAATTTAGTCTTTGAGCATTTGATTTATTATGAATTGATGTTCTTGAAGAATGGTCATTTGGATATTGAAGGTTACACGGATGCTGACTGGGCAGAAAATTTGTTTGATAGAAAATCTACATCTAACTACTTTACTTTCGTTGGTGGTAACTTGGTTATATGGAGGAGTAAAAAACAAAAAGTAGTAGCTTTGTCGAGCGCTGAGGCTGAGTTTAGAGAAATGGCTAAAGGCCTTTGCGAACTTCTTTGGATTCGAAAATTACTCTCTAAAATTGGTTTCACTCCTAAGTCATGAATGAACCTGTACTGCGATAATAACACTGCAATTGCAATTTTTTAAAATCCAATTCAGCATGATCGGACGAAGCATATCAAGATAGACCAACATTTCATTAAATAGAATCTTGAAGAAGGAGTGATTTGCTTTCCTCTTGTTAGATCAGAAGACCAACTTGCTGATATGCTCACAAAGACTGTTTCCAACAAAAACTTTCGTGACTCACTTGATAAGTTGGGCATCGAAGATATCTTTGCACCAACTTAAGAGGGAGTATTAGCATGAGCTGTACAATTTAGAAATTAATGTTAGCGTAAACTATAGAATCCAATATAGGAATTATATTTTAATATTCTGTAATTATATATATCCCAATATATATGGGATTAATGTTACTTACCTAGACAGTTATCTTGGGAAGGGTTTCTCTATAAAAGAACTACTCTCTAACGTTTTAAGCATAAGGAAAAAGGGAATATACAGAGCAGCTGCTCTTTGTTTATCAGTAACGCAATTTTCAAGGTTTATCATTTGAACCCACTAATCAAAACGGTTAGAATCCAATTTTCTTAAAGCAACTTTGTTTGCTTTTTGAAAATCTTTGATGACAACTTTGTCTCGAGAAATCATTTGGCTTTCTTCTCCTTTGATAATTCATTAGATATTCGCATATGAATTTTATTTCATTAGATATTCGCATTGTTAATCAAAATTTATTATTTAAAAAAAAACAATTGTAACAAAATACATAATCTAATATATATGTGGGCAAAACCAAAAATTAACAATTAAAGATATATTTAGTTCTTTGTTTTTTTTTCCTTCATCCTTCTTGGATGTTGGGAATTCTATGTTTTTTTTTAATTTAATCTATGAGCATTTGATTTATTATAAATTAATATTCATGATGCGCTTTAATTTAATTGATATAAGATTATCATTTTCCCGGGTAGCATCTCAACATTTTCTATAATTCATTTGGTTATTTTATATAAAAGTTTTCACTTGTTCAACATATGTAAGAAGCACTGTTAGAAAAAGGCATTCTAAGTTGCAAGCTTACAAGTAATATCTTGTCCAACAAATTCCCGACTTTTTTTAACTCTTGATCATTATGTTATTTTATATAAAAGTTTCACCTGTTCAACAAGTACTCTTGATCATTTTTTAACTCTTCTGGACTAAAGAAAAACCAAAGAGAACATGACTTCCATGGCACAATCGATCTGGGGCCAAGGGAGTTCACCAACTGTTGAATTTTTTTGATAACCCAGTGAGCACGATATTTAACAGGTTATTGGCTGGTGAAGCTTTAATTGCATGATGCTGTGGAGCAACTTTTTAATAATATAAATTATTACATTAAAGTCAAGAGATAAACAATAGTATAATATTCTAATAATTGTAAGCAACTTTTTAGTAGCTGGATTCAATTAATCAACTTTGCCCAAAATTCTTACTTTTATTATTTTATTAACATTAAAATAGTTGCTGTGATAGTTTCTGTTCTACTGTCTTGTTTGTGTAACAACTATAGGAAAAAAAAAAGTTTATTATGATGGGGTGCTATTGTAATTTAAAGTTTTTTTTGAAAAAATATATTAAAATAATCTATATTTTTATTTTTTAAAATTTATTTTTAATATCATCCTTATAATAAAACAATAAAAAAAATTAATTTTTTAAAAAAATTCAAACTTCACCCCCTCCATTTCATCAGTCTTTCTAATTTATAGACGTATCTCCCTAATTCCTCCATCGCTTCTTTTTATATTACCATAAAGACTAACACACTCTAAAACACAGCGTCAGCTTCCTTTCAGGCCAAAACAGCAACCTCAGAACGATGACTCATCACCATAGTCGATGTCTCTCTCTTCCACACTGCCCCATCTCTATCTCTGACCTGCAGGAACCACTGCTAGATGCTCATGTCTTCTTCCTCTTCCTCTTCCTCTTCTTCTTTCTCTAGACTTGGATGGCATTATGATGTGTTTCTAAGTTTTAGAGGTGAAGATACTCGCAAGAATTTTACGGATCATCTTTACACTGCTTTACAAAATGCAGGAATCCATACATTTCGAGAAGATAACGAACTTCCTAAAGGAGAAGAAATCTCCTCACACCTCCTCAAAGCAATTAAAGAGTCCAAGATTTCGATAGTGGTTTTCTCTAAGGGCTATGCTTCCTCCACTTGGTGTCTTGATGAACTTTCAGAGATTCTTGATTGCAGACAAACAGCTCGTCAGATTGTTCTACCAGTTTTCTATGATATTGATCCTTCTGATATTAGAAAACAGAAAAGGAGTTTTGCTGAAGCCTTTGATAGACATGAAGAACGTTTTAAGGAAGAAATAGAGAAGGTCCAAAAGTGGAGAACAGCTCTCGTGGAGGCTGGAAGATTATCTGGGTTTGATCTTCACAGTATCGCAAATGGGTACCTCTTTCCTTTCCCTATATTGATCGCAAATGCTTATAACTTTTACTCCATTTACATTTTGTAATTTAAACTAGCATCATATTCACCATCTTATTTCCAAATCAGCTTATTTCTCATTGATGAGTGATGACTTTCTTTTACTATGCACAGGCATGAATCAAAATTAATTCAAATGATTGTCGAAGAAGTTTTAAGTAAATTGAATCCCAGATACATGAAAGTTGCCACATATCCAGTAGGTATTGATTCTCAGGTCAAAGATATCATTTCCATGTTATGTGCTGGTACAAATGAAGTTCGAATTGTGGGAATCTATGGGATGCCAGGAATAGGCAAGACAACCATAGCAAAAGCTGTTTTTAACCAAATTTGTCATAAATTTGAAGGAAGTAGTTGCCTTTTGAATATCAGAGAAAGGTTACATAAAAAAATAGGTGTACTTCAATTAAAACAGCAGCTTCTTCGTGATGCTTCCAAGGGGTATATTCGGCTTCACGATGATGATGAAGGAATCAACCGCATCAAAAGCCAATTTCGTCGTAAAAGGGTACTTGTTATTCTCGACGATGTTGATCAATTGAATAATTTACGTGATTTGACAGGAAAGCGAGACTGGTTTGGTCCTGGAAGTAGAATACTCGCACGACTTGAAGTGGAAAAAAAATATCACGCAAAAGGACTGAACAATGATGAGTCTCTTCAACTTTTCAGTTGGCATGCCTTTAAGAAGCCCCATCCAATGAAAGAATATGTTGAGCTGTCTAAAGTTGTAGTTGATTATGTTGGTGGAGTTCCATTGGCTCTTGAAGTCCTAGGCTCTAATTTGTTTAAAAGAAGCATCACTCACTGGAGAAGTTTTATACAGAAATTGCAAAAACGTCTTCCACATGAAATTCAGACGCAACTTATAACTAGTTTGGATGATTTGGATGGTGAAGTGAAGGGTATGTTCATTGATATTGCGTGTTTCTTTAATGGTATGGATAAAGATTACGTGGGAAAAATACTCGATGGTCGTGGTTTTTATCCAGAAATGGGTTTTGATATTCTCAGGGAAAGATCACTTTTAACAGTCAACAGTGAGAATGAGTTGCAGATGGATAATCTCTTACGAGACATGGGAAGGGAGATCATTCATCAAATGGCTCCAAACCATCCCGGAAAGCGTAGCAGACTTTGGCATCGCGAAGATATAATGGATGTACTCGATGAATATTGTTCGGTAATAACTAATTGTTCTTCATTTAGGCAACATTTGATGAAAAATTTTCCACAGAAGCTTTCCCATGATAATAAACTATTGTTTCCTGTTTAATTCTTGTTGTTTTTTAGGGCACAGAGGTAGTGGAGGGTATCGTGCTAGACGCTCAATCATCGAAAGATGTAGTTCCGAGCACATCATTTGCACCAATGACGTCTTTGCAGTTGCTCAAATTCAGTGGAGGACAAGTCCGCGGACACTACGAACATATTTCCAAGGCATTGATATGGCTTTGCTGGCATAAATTCTCTTTAAAAACCTTACCACACAAATTTCGACTAGACAGCCTAGTTGTTCTTGACATGCAGCACAGCAATATCAGAGAACTCTGGAAGGAGACCAAGGTATGAAGCAGATGATAAGTCTTTAGTTTCCATAAAATAGTTTGTTTTAGTGGAAGTTATGTTTCTATTTCCTTGCTCACTTCGGTTTTTTTTTGTTCTTCTGGCTTCGACAGTGTCTAAACAATCTGAAAGTCATCGATCTCAGCAATTCTAGGTTCTTTGCTAAAACACCAAACTTCTCTGGACTCCCTAGTTTGGAGAGACTAATTCTAGAAAATTGCGGAAGTTTAGCTGATATTCACCAATCTGTTGGAGAATTGAAAAAACTTGTTTTCTTGAATTTAAAGGGATGTGGGAGGCTAGAGAAGCTTCCAGAAAGCATTTTTGAGTTGAAATCTCTTGAAACTATGAACCTGCAGGGCTGCACTAGTCTTAAGAAATTGCCAGAGAAATTGGGTAATATGAAAGTCTTAAAGGATCTCCTATTAGATGGAACCGGAGTTGACAATCTACCCTCTTCCATTGGAATTTTGAAGAAGCTCACAAAGTTATTGTTGCGTGGACTTGGACCTGGTGTCAGTTTTTTTTGTGAATCAGCTTATTATCCTTCAGCCTTGTACTCTGAAGAGCTTGTTATCAAGCAACAACCTTTCCTGCCACCCTCCTTCTCTGGTTTGAGCTCATTGACAACACTCGATATTAGTAATCGCTATTTGTCTAACAATGATATTTCCATCAATATGGGGAGTTTATCTTCTCTCCAGGATCTGAATTTGGCAGCAAATGATTTCTCCGAGTTGCCTTCCGGCATTGGCCACCTTGCGAAGCTAGAGAAATTGGACTTGTCAGACTGTCGAAATCTTCTATTTATCTCAGAGATCCCCTCGAGTTTAAGAGCTTTAGTGGCACGTGATTGCGGATCATTGGAAAAGGTGTCAATTCAGTCAAAAACAGCGCCGGATCTGTTACTGGGTGGCTGTGGAAAACTAGCTGAGATTCAAGGCTTGGAGAGTGTAGAAAACAAACCAGTCATTCGCATGGAAAACTGTGACAATTTGTCAAACAATTTTAAGGAGATTCTTCTTCAGGTTTTGTCCAAGGGAAAGTTTCCTGACGTTGTTCTCCCGGGTAGCGATGTACCGCATTGGTTTATCCAATATCAAAGAGATAGATCTTCCTCAACATTTCGTATACCACCCATTTCAGCTGGTTTAGGTCCAGGACTAATTGTTTGGACTGTCTATGCGTCCATTCGAAAATCCAGATTTCGTATACCATCCATTTCTCTTTGTTCTGCTTCTATCTGAAAAAAGAAAGATGATCATGAATTGTTTTATACACGACCATACGTGGACATTTCTTCAAGGCATGGAGGTTATGATGGAGATCATTCTTGGGTGATCTATATCCCATTTAGCAGGATTCAAGGTGCAATAGAAGGTGGAGACGAATTGGACGTGTCTGTCAAGCCAGGCGATTATACTATTGTAAAGAAGTGTACTGTTGTAAGCAAGTTATGATTTTTTATTGTATAACTTTATTAAGGAATTAGTTGTATTATATATTAGTTGTATTATACCTGGTGTATTCTAGCTTATTAAGCCATGATGCTTTGCTTGTAATATTCCTGATTATATGATATTTCTAACTTTAATGTTGATAAATATTATATAGTAAAAAAAAAAACATATAGTATTTTTGACTATGATATCAATAAATAAACCAGTAAATGATTTTAAAATCAATGTGTACATATTTTTTTATATACATATATATATATATATATAATATATCATATATTATATTTGCATTTCACAATAAAAATTCACAGATCATTTATACAGTAAAATACCTATAAAAAAAATACAAGAAACTCACAAATAAATTCAAAAGGATCCACGAATTGTTTTGTAATTTTTTGGTATTTGAAAAAGTCTATTTGACTAGATATCAAAATATAAAAGGGTAAAAATAAAATGGTAAGGCATAAAAATATGTTTTACCAAACACTTTCATGACCAATACAAATCAATAAGGTCAGCTAATCCTGGGGCCTGGCCCGACCCAATCTCAACTATTTTTTGGTTTTTTTAGGTTGAGTTTTTTAGGTTGAGTCTAAGGCCTTGTTTGTTTCAAGGAAACTGAATTCCAGGAATTCAGTTTCCTCATTTTCCAGTGTTTGGCAACCATCCGGAAAGTTAGTCAAAGGAAAGTTAATTCCTTAACTTTCCGGTCAACAAGGAAATTAGTTTCACCCGCAGGAAAGTGTTTTCCTTTCCTTATCAAAAGGAAAACACTTTCCTTTATTGATAAAACACATTCACACTTTCCTTTATTGATAAAACACACTCTCCTCTCTGTGTCCGACAATAGTTGAAAAGCAAAGAAGATCTGCTGGAGAATCACAGTTGCATTTCAGGTATTTTTTCCCTCAAATTTCTCTATTATATCTCTTTATGTTTTTTTATCTTCTTCGTATTTTTTAGATCTGTAAGAATTATAACAAAAAAACCTTGATATTGTTTAATTTGTTGTCTGTTCTGAAAAAAAAAAACAATTTCTCTGTATTTGTATTTGTTGCGCAAACAATCCATCATGGTTGGGGAAGCTACCTGTCAATTTTTTTCCCATACCCAGTTTTCTTCTTCATCTCCTCGTCACATTCAAACAAGCTCACAGAAAAACCCAACCAAATTTATCACAAGCAACCCATAAAAAAACACAAGTTTTCATGCACATTCGGCAGCTTCCCCAACCAGTCCTACCTTGTTTCCTGAACAAAGAGAACAAAGAGAACAAAAAGAGAGAGACGCAAACAGGAGGGGAAACTGTCGGGGGGGAGAGGGGAAATGAGGGGAAACCGAATATATGAAGAAATGACAGTGGATGACAGAAAAGTTTCTCATCTTAATTAATTTGTCGGGAGATTATAGTGATTTTTTTGCTGCTGTAGCTCGTATGTGATTTTCAAACCAAACATCACAATCTTCCTAGTTGTCCCGTTCTTCTTTCCCTGTCCCTCCCCATGTGCCATGTGGTTGGGGAAGACAGTGATCGAACCAGCCTCAGACGCTAATGCCAGTAGCTAGCACACAGCGAAAAAAACCTTATCTCTCATGGCTGATCATTCTTGCCACGACTCTTGACTTAAAATCAAATCCTCCTCATTCCTCTTGACTTGAAACCGGCAGTGACTTGAAACCGGCAGTGTGGGTCTAGATCTAGATGGAGCTTGTTGTGTCCGAGAACTTCGTCTGTTATAGTATTCCCTCCCGCTGCCTCCCTATCTGATGCTAGATCAAGAAAGGAGCTCTTCAACAACGAAGGGCATATGGCCCATAACTAATTTCACTAGTCTCAAGACTGAGTCTGCTCAAATCTCTTTTTTCTTCATAAGAATGCCGAGTCCAGAGTGAGCGTCGAGAGGGTAAGCGTGTAGGGGGGAAATCACGAAGACGGGCCGCACATACTTGGCTTTACGCGATAGGGTGTTTTTTTAAGACTTTCACATTTTGAAGCTCACTTGACAGAGGGGTAGTTGGGGCTTTGGAATCACGAATGAGGGAAATGAGGGAAATGAGGGAAACCGAATGAGGGGAATGACAGGGAATTACAGTGGAATGAGAGTGGAATGTAGCGTGGACTCCAACATTTGTATCTATTCTATTTAATGAGAGGGGAAATGAGGGAAACCGAGGGAAACCGAATGAGGGGAATGACAGGGGAATGAAGAGAATTACAGTGGAATGAGAGTGGAATGAGAGAAACCGGAATGAGAGTGGAATGAGAGGTGAGAGTGGAATGAGAGGTGAAGCCTTAAATAGTTTAATCATGGGATCTTTATTGTTTATTATTGGCAGTCGAACGAGCACTTAACCCGTGCATATGACTAGAATTCTGTAATAATGTTGTCATTGATGTATTCTTGAAAAAGCTTTTGCGTTGATTGGTGGGGAAGTAGTTCTTATCAACGAAGTATATTCAAATCACATGCTCATGGTGAAGAAATCCCTTCGCTTAGAGTCTGGTTATACTTATCTTTAGAGTATCTGCCACCTTACATATCTGATGATTTTATAGATAGGAAAATGATTATAAAATCTCTGGTTCTGATAATTTATCTTTCACTCAATATGGGGTTGTTTCCTATCTGAGTTTAATTTAAGTTCAACAAGTTCGCTGAAGCCATATCTTATTCAATGTCATGCCCATGCAGCGTTTATTAAATGGTTGCGCTTGCTAGGAACCCTGATAAACATTTTTGGTTATTTACATTATAGGTGAAACGATGTTTGAGAAAAAATAGTTTTGAAGTTACCCATTGTTTTGTTTCTCTATTTATTCATATTTATATTTTTTTCCCATTTTTTGTGGTGTTTATTCTTTAATTTCCAGCTTTGCTTGAGTGACTTCAAAGCTAAATCTTCATGTTTATAACTAACAAATCAAAATAGAATAGAATTGAACCTAGCCATGAACTCGATCGTGTGTTGTGTTGCCGCATACGAGGTGATTTTCGAAACTTATGTTTATTTAATTATTCGATAATGACATTATTTTTAAGAGTTAAAATGATTGCTTATTGATCATTATGAACTTATGAATTGTATATTGCCAGCTTCTTTGAGCATAATTTATTGTATTGATTGTGTAAGTATTTTATATGCTTTTCTTAATATTTATTTCCCTATATTTTTAGGTTTTGTTATCAGAAAACTACACTTTCATGTTATGGATAGTAAAATAATTAATGCAGTATGCATGGGAGCAGCTGTAACTGTGATAGCTACAAGGGTAACTATTATTGAAGAAGAAAGAAATAGAATTTATATACCAAGAGAACCACGTATAAATGCAATTGCTCAACGAGAATTTTATATTGACAGCATTTTGAATCGAGGTGATCGACATTGCGTTGAACAAATTCGTATGAAACCTATTGTATTATATAGATTGTGTGATGTTCTCACAAGTCCTAACCTATTACGATCAACTCAAAATGTGTCTATTAGGGAGCAAGTAATTGTGTTCTTACAATTGTAGGCCAAAACCAAAGATTTCGGGTTATTAGTGGTATATATTATAGGTCTGTTGAAACTATCCATCGTTACTTTAGAATTGTTTTAAAAGCAATTCTAAAGTTATACAAACACCTTATTAAAGATCCAGATGATACAGTTCCAGCAGAGATAATGAATAATACAAGATTCTATCCTTATTTTAAGGTATGAAAACAATACTAATATTTTTATGAATTAATTAATTACATTAAGAAGAAAAGGTTATAAATTATTTTTTCATGTTTATATAGGATTGTGTGGGAGCAATTGATGGTACCCATGTTCCTGCAAATGTTCCTGTTGAGATTCAAGGAAAGTTTCGAGGACGAAAAGAAGGAACAACACAAAATGTTTTAGCAGCTATAACTTTTGATTTGAAGTTTATATATGTTTTAGCTGGCTGGGAAGGAAGTGCCCATGATTCACGGGTTTTAGGTGATGCATTATCAAGATCTAATGGTTTTAAAATTCCAGAAGGTATATAATAAAGTATGTATTATATGCATAAACATATAAAATGTCTTATTACATAAAGATAGTAATAGGTTTGTTTTTTTAATTTGTAGGGAAATATTATCTTGGTGATGCTGGTTACGGTATTCGAAAAGGAATCATTTCTCCTTTTCGTGGAGTTCGATATCACTTGAATGAGTTTACAGAACGTTCACCAGAAAATGAAAAGGAGCTATTTAATCTTCGACACTCTTCATTGAGAACCGCGATTGAGCGAGGGTTTGGTATTTTGAAGAGTCGTTTTAGATCAATTTATGGAAAATCTTTTTGGTCTTATGAAACACAAGTAGATGTTGTGCTTGCATGTTGTATTATTCATAATCACATAATGGGGGTTGATCCTTATGACTTTCTTATGGAAGAAATATGTCCGGATAGTGAACCAATTAGACGAACAATCAACTTAAGTCAACGGGAGGAAAGGGAAGAGAACAGGGAGTGGATAACAAAAAGAGAAATGATTGCCTCAACCATGTGGAATGATTATAACACTCAAAGAAACTAGTAATTGAGTGTTAATTATATGTGTTTGTTTTTATTATGTCTTGCTTGAGTTTTTATATGAAATTTATTAAATCGAAATATTGTATGATTTTATTTTGTATAAATTTGTTATTTCTTTTTTGTAGAAATGAGTTTCACACAGAATGAAAAATGCAAGGGCAAGCACTTCACATGGTCTAAGCCTATGTCTAACATGTTGCTTGAGATATTAGCTGAGGAGGCACTTAAAGGAAGCAAACCTTCTTCCACCTTTAAAGCAGAATCTTTTGTTAAGGTGGCTACAGAAATCAGTCAAAAGTTCAATGTGCAATGCGAGCCTAAACATGTGGAAAATCATCTCAAGACTGTGAAAAAAGAATGGGGAATAATAACCAAGCTTAAAAATAAAAGTGGTTTTGGCTGGGATGATTGTTTGAAGATGATTACAGTTTCGAAAGATGTATATGATGAAGAAGTAAAGGTATGATAAATATTATACTCTTTGTAATTTTTATATTTACTTTTGTTTCTAAAATGTTATACAATGAACTAAAAAAATTGCATATTCTATACTTTATGAACAGGCACATCCCAATTATGACAAGTATCTCAACAAAAAACTTGATATGTATGAGATAATGACAATTGTTGTTGGAAAAGACATGGCAACCGGAAATTATGCTAAATCATTTGCTGATGTCAACTTGGAAGAGAACACTGAAGAGCAATCAATTTCAATTGAAAATGAAGGGGAATATGAAGAAACTTCAAAGGGAAAAGGGACATCTTCCTCTAGTACACAAAAGAGGCAACATAGAAAGAGAAACCGCATGTATGAAGATAATGGTGTTGAAAAGTTGTCTAAATAGATTGGAGATGTAGCATTTGCAATTCAAAGTCTCAGCAAAAATCAACTTGATGTTAATGCGTTGTATGCGGAAGTGATGAAAGTTGAAGGCTTTGATAAGATAACTCTTGGGGATGCATTTGATCATTTGGTCCAAAATGAAATGTTGGCAAAAGCATTTATGGCAAAAAATGCTAATTTGAGGAAAATTTGGGTTCAGAACTTTGTGACCCAACACTACTACAGGCCTGCTTGCTAAGATGGTTTGAATATGTTCAAAATTTGGATTCAGACTATGTTTGTTATTTGACAAGTATGTTTACTTGTTTAATTCGGTCTAGCATATTTATGTTTGTAATTTGAACTAATATGTATGTATATGACATCGAAACGTAATATTTATGCATGACTATGTTTGATGTTAGGTATTAATATTTATTTCTTGATGTTTATTTGATAGATATTAAAGGGATAATTGCCTTTACCCATAAAAAAAAAAATTATCCAAAATACCCATCAAAATATTTTTGTATCTATTTATCTTTTAAAAAATACTTCATACAAAAAAAAAACCCAAATATATAACTCTTAACATAAACTAATTTGGCTTTCTTCATATGAAAACAAAAAAACTTATTTTAAGCTTTTAAAATTGAAAAAAATATATATTAATAAGTTTGACTTAAAAAATATTTCACAAGCTTATTTTTCTATAATATGATATGACATATATTGTTATATTTTATAAAATAAGCTATGTATGAATATAGGATATAATAAAAAAATTCATCATTAAACTTTTTAGATTTCAGTTTTTTTATTTTAAGTGATTAAATATTTTATATTAAATATTTTATATATATTAGATAAACTTGAAAAAAAATTAATTTATTAATAAATTATTTTCCAGTTCATTTTCCATAACACAAACAAACACTGGAAAGTGTTTTCCAGTTCATTTTCCATAACACTGCCAAACATCGAAATTCACTTTCCGAATTCACTTTCAAGGAATTCACTTTCCCTGGAATTCACTTTCCAAAAGGAAACCACTTTCCTGCAAACAAACGGAGCCTAAGCAGATAGCTTAGCCGGATCACTGTTCCAAGCCCGTGATCTGGCTGGGCAAACAAGAGGCATGCGGGAACTAACTTCATGCGTGCACGAACAACTAATTACCTTTGCACAATGTTCAAATAATGTTTGCAAAGAATGCAAAGAATGAAAGGAAAATGGGCGTACCTGGTTCTAGAAACGTCGAAGACAATGGCAACATTGGTTCTGGTCTCGGTGATTTTTGTCTGCTTATGTTCTTTCCTTCTGCTTGTCTCTGTGTTCCTTTTGTGCCCACTGTTTTCTCTGGTTTTCTCTTCCTCTCTTGTTCGTTCGTCTCCTCTTTAGTTTTGGTTTTTTAGAGATGAAGGAATGAAGACGATGGTGATGCCGATTCTCTTTGGTGGTCTTTGATTCTTATTTTTCTGCCTTTTTTTTTGTTTTCTTGCTTTCTTCCTTTTTTGTTCATTCTCAGCTCCTTCGCTGTTCCTGTTTTTTTTCGTCTTTGTCTTTCTCTCTGTTTGTTTTTTTAGTCCATTTGTCCTAGTTCCTTTTTATTTATTTATTTGAGGCTAGAAGGTCGTCTGTTCATGCCTCCAGAAATGAGGCACGTTCCGTGAGGGATTGTGGGCATCGTGGTCGATGATCCCACCGGATTTCCCGTTGGATAAATTAATTAAAATCCCTAAAGTACCCCATAAATTTTTCAATTTTTCCTTGAATCAACCTTAAATTTTGATATTTATTTAATTAAGTTCCCAACTTCATTAATTAATTAAAATCAAAGTTTTATTAATCCTCCAAACTTATCAATTCTTCCGTTAAGCTCCTGATTTCATTAATTAAACTAATCTAAAATTTAATTAAATCCCCAAACTTATCAATTGACTAAATTAACTTTTAAATTTAATAATTTCAGCCTTAAATTTTCAATTGTGTTGCCTTAATTTTTTTATTCGATCGTTCATTTTTCTATTAAAAATTTAAAAATTAGATTATGATAAAATGATTTTTTAAATAATTATTTTTATCACATCATGAAGTAGTTAGATCCGAAATAATTGTATATCTTTCAATATTTGTTTTTTATAAAAATTTAGATCTAAAACTAATATAAAAAAAAGTGATGTCTAGCTTATTTATTTAAAATTGTTAACATTTAAAATTTATCAAAAATATTTTTTTTTACCGTTTAGTTTTAGTTTTAGAGCTTGATTTCTTTCTATTCATTATACACTGCTTCGGTAATGTATGTTTGAGCATATACAATTCGTAATGAACGCTAAATTAATTATACACCGTGAATTGAATATTTTTGAAGGAAGAGGAAGAAGAAGAAGAAGAAGAATGTTCTTCTGTGAGAAGATGGAAGGCCCTCCATTTTCACCTTCATATGAATATTTTAATTGTGGTATTAATGTTGAATCTTCAAGCAATTGGATGAGTTTACATTAAAAAAAATTGATGACTGATTTTTAAGAAGCTCATTGCAGAAGGGTTTTTCAATAATGCAAATTCTCAACTTCGTAATTTAGCCACCCCCCATCAAAAAAAAAAAAAAAAAACAAGGCCACAGCGGGAGAATGTTCCGTGGTGGCGGTTGCCATAGCCACCGTGGAGGTCCAAATCAGAACACTGAATTTTTAGTCATCGGATGAATTCAAAATCAAACAATAATTAGGAGCTATTATTAAGATTTATTTTTAACTACTAATCCCCTGTGAAAGGAGTCCTGAATCTGAATTCTGATATTATTAAGAACCAAGTCTCATCTTCTGCAAAAATGAAGTTCAACACGGTGAGGTTTCGATCGCTGAAGGCAATTGTTAGGCCTCCTTATTTTCTCATAATTCTAGTAATTCTCTCCTCAAGCTCACACCATCTTGTTTTGTCGTTTTTCTTTATCAATGTTTGCCACTTTTAAAGTTTGTAGCAGAACTTCGACAGAATGAATAATTTGAAGGGCGGGTCCCTTGCTCTGTTACCTTAAAAGTCATTAAGGTTGTTAGATTCAGAGAGCATATTCCCGCCATTTTTGTAACAGACATGGAATGGAAGCAGTTAGTCAGTCCATGGAGGTGTCATTTCTCTAGTACTGGTAGCCACTAATGATCTGCCTCGTCAAGGATTTTTTCTAAGCTTAGCTTTTCTTTCGGGTAGTGTTAAAGTTATTATTTTTTTAATTTTTTTTATTTAAAAATATTATTTTATTTTTAAAAAATATTTTTAATATCAATTTATTAAAACAATTTAAAAATTTAAAAATATTATTTTAAAATACATAAAATGCAATTTCAATCACCAAAATAAACATCCATCTACTCCAATCTAACATTTTTCTCCAACTTTTATATGTTAATTTTGAACATTAAAATATATATTTTTAAGACATTGCTTTGAAATGTATTTTTTTCAAGAATAACAAATCTACTCCCATATCCCATCTATCTATTTATTTCTTTAATATAATTGATGAATTTATATAAGATTTTTTTTAAAAAATAAAAATTACTAAAATAAAAACATAAAGAAATAACTGAATTAAGATATTTTAAAAGGAAGAATATAATTTTTTTAAAGTTTTCGGTAAATAAATGAATCAATCAATCGACAAGAAAGTGATAGTGGAGTGGTATAATGGGCCATTTTCACAGGTTACGCTCTGTTATAAAACATTGGTTGTGTATAGGGCCTAGCTCAGGCATGAACTGGCCTGCTTCATAAGACTGATTTCTCTACACGGCCTCCAAGGCCCCTTTTTTACACAGTTCAAATTCAATTCGTTAAGCCCACAGATTAATTCAACTCGTTAAATTCTTTGTCTTTTTTCTCCATCCTTCTTCAATGTCGGGATTTTTTTGTTTTTTTTTTTAAAATTTGTCATTCGATTTATTTTGAACATCTTTTAACATTTGCTATTTTATATGATTCGCAATATGGTCTCGTATGAACATCTTTAATTAGCATTTGCTATTTTATATGACTTCCCACACTGTTTACTAAATGGCATGATGCATTTCCATGTTCATGATGCATCTACTCCATGAGCATGATAACAGGTTATTGGCTGGTGAAGCTTTAATGGCATGATGCTGTGGATGTAACAAGAAACAATTAACACGACAAGATTTTAAATATGGCGTATCAGCTCCTTTTTTTTTATCTGTATCTGTTAGCTTTGTATATTTTTTTTATCTGCTTTCTGTTTTTAATTTTTTTCTTCTTCTTTGCTTTTTCATTTTTGTATCTTGCTTTTGGTTTTTCTGATCTGTATCTTGCTTTTCTTCAAAATTAGCTGTTCTTATTAACAGGTGGTGTCATTTGCTTTCTGTTTATAATTAACATGCTATTAATTATTTTTTAGATCTATTTTAAAGAAAAAAGAATAAATACAAATAGAAGAGATAATAAATCCTACACTATTTTTTGTGGTTCACACAATGATGTTTTTTTAAAGGATGTTTGGAAATGTTACAGCAGTTATTTTATAACTATTTATTATTTTGAAATATATCAAAATATTTTTTTTTTTTTGTAAAAATTATTTTTAATATTAGCATATTAAAATGATTTGAAAACATTAAAATAATTAATTTTAATTTTTTTAAAAAATATTTTTAAAATACAAAAATAAATATATTTTTAAAAGATACTTCCATGAAACTAGGTAGGTATAGCTGAAAACAACTCCTAAATGATTTTTACCTTGACGGTTAATTAAGGTCCTTCTCCCACCCCACACTTCACGGCGTCTAGACATGAGCAACC
The DNA here is from genome assembly GCA_018804465.1 of Populus tomentosa. Lineage (NCBI taxonomy): Eukaryota > Viridiplantae > Streptophyta > Magnoliopsida > Malpighiales > Salicaceae > Populus > Populus tomentosa. The sequence continues at coordinate 2,465,333 of CM031993.1, forward strand.
TTTCCAATTTCCATTCCTTCTTGGAAATCACCTCGCAAGTTGGACTCTATCCTATGATTTTTAAAGCCAAATAAGGTACTAAAAAAAAACCATAAGAATATATGGTTGAGGGTCAATTAAATTAAAATATTGTTTTCAGATTATTTTTTTTAAATGAAACTATATTCTTTAAAAACAATTAAAAATCAAATTTAATCTTGATCGGGATGATCAATTCTCTAATTTATCCACAAAATCTATTGGATTGCATCGATTAACTTTTATATAATTTTATTTAAAATTTAATTTAAATTAAATTATTAATTAATAAATTATTAGATTGATCCATCAAAACACGAAATAATTTTGATTGCTTTCTATATTGGGTTAATAGGAAGCTACCATATAAGCTCTGTTAGTTCACATAAATGAAAAAGTTTGGTGACTATAACTAAAAAAAATAAATGGTTTTTAATTTATTTAATTGAGTTATTATATAAGCTTTTCAAATAATACTCTTAATTTTTCATGTAAAAAATACATTGGATTGACCTGTGTAATTAACATTGTTTTTATAAAGAATTATAACATGGATGCCAAATTCATGATTTTAATGTGTTATTGTTCTTTTTATATTATTAAAAATAATATAAACTATATTATAAAATTTTATTTAATAATTTAAAATATTAAATTTAGATAATTCATTACACAAATCAAGCCTCAGAAAAACTGAGGGAGTTGAAGACTAGGTTAGATTCAAGTCAACATAAAGAAGAGTATAATTTTCTAGTAACTGTAAACAACTTTGCCCAAAATTCTTCACCGACATGATAACGTTCACACTATTTTTTTGTGGTCCACGCAGCGATGTTTTCTTAAGAAGATGCTTCCAAGAAACCACGTACGTACGTATAGCTGAAAACAACTCCTAAATGATTTTTACATTGACGGTTAATTAATGTCCTTCTCCCACCCCACACTTCACGGTCTACAGACTGGAGCAACCTTTCCAATTTTCACTCCTTCGTGGAAATCACCTCGCAGGCGGGACTCTTCCGATTTTTAAAGCCAAATAAGGTCATAAATTAAAAAAACCTTAAGAATAAATGGTTGACCGGTCAATTAAAATAAAATATTGTTTTAAGATTTCTTTTAAAAATAAAAACAACATTGTTTAAAAAAGACTTAAAAATCAAATTTAGTCTCAATAAATTCTTTAATTTAACCACAAAATCTACTTGATTGCATCGATTAACTTCTATCTAATTTAATTTAAAACTTAATTCAAACTAAATTATTAATTAATAAATTATTAAATTTATCCCCATTTTATACTGGGTTAATAGGAAGCTACCATATGAGCTCTTAAATAAATAAAAAATTGTTAACATAATTAGATAATTAAATAGTTATCAATTTACAAAAGTTTTGTGAACATAATTTTCTGAACATTGATGCATGTTACTTAATTATGCGAGCCTGACTTTTATATAACAGTGTATACAAACCTAATCAATAAAATGGGTTTGGCACAGCTTTTATCAACTCCTGAAAAAAACAAACTTAATTGATGAATGTTAGGCGAGATGAGTGTATGGTATTTTCAATTAAAAAGTGTTTTTGAGAATTCTTAATTTTTTAATCTTAAATGATTTTATTGACTATTTTTTATATCACAAACAGTGAAACTTTTAATTTAATATTTTGTGTGTAATTATATATTAATTTGTTTGAGATTCTTATTTGTGTGTAATTATATATTAATTTTTTTGAGATTCCCTTGTATTTTTCTAAATATCCTTTTACAAAAATTATTCCTTTACAATAAGGTTATGTCATTTATTACTATTTAACCTTTCATGCACCAATTTTCTTATTTTCTTTCATCTGAATTTTAAGTTAATTTACTAGAGATTTTTATTCTCAATCACAATAATTTACTAGAGGTTTCGATCGCTGAAGGCAATTGTTAGGCCTTCTTATTTTCTCATCATTCTAGTAATTCTCTCCTCAAGCTCACACCATCTTGTTTTGTCGTTTTTCTTTATCAATGTTTGCCACTTTTAAAGTTTGTAGCAGAACTTACACACTCTTGTTTAACATAGCAGGTTCTTTCAAGTTTCATGTTCTCAGAATTGTGTGTGATGATTAAGCAATCCTAAAACCGCGTAATGTCTGAGTCTGAAGGAGTGCGTAACAAATCTTTTTCAGAGATTCAGATGACTGCAGGACTGCTGCACCGCCTGAACTCATCAGCATCAATACACAAGTAAGGACCTGATATCACGGCAACTAAGAAGTATGCAAAAACAGATGGAGAACAGCAGGATTTTGAAAACAGGAACAAAGCAAATTAAATTTGCATTCCTTTCTTTACACAGTAGTTCCCTCTTTTTCCATGGAACACAATGGGACAATATTGGGTATTTTAATATTTTCAAAACAAAAACAGAAATGATATCAAAATTCAGAACGATCGAATCATCACCATCGTCCGTGTCTCTCTCTTCCACACCAGTAACAAGCAACCACACTGCCCCATCTCTATCTCTGACCTGCAGAAACCACTGCTAGATGCTCATGTCTTCTTCCTCTTCAATTGGCTAGAAAGGAGAGAAATCCAACTTGAAAATTGAAACTTCGACAGAATGAATAATTTGAAGGGCGGGTCCCTTGCTCTGTTACCTTAAAAGTCATTAAGGCTGTTAGATTCAGAGAGCATATTCCCGCCATTTTTGTAACAGACATGGAATGGAAGCAGTTAGTCAGTCCATGGAGGTGTCATTTCTCTAGTACTGGTAGCCACTAATGATCTGCCTCGTCAAGGGTATACTCAAGTTTTTAGCGCCGCTGCTAATATCACTGGAAATTTGTCTACATGCCTGCAAATATGCCACTTAGAGAAAATATAGAAGAAGGACAGCTAAAGGGAACCTACCATGTCCTTGAGGGTAAGGTTTTTTTAATGGAGGTGGAATTGTAGCTCTCTTAGTGAGATTAGGACTTCTCAGCAAGATTTAGTACATTTAAATTTTAAGTTATCAGATTAGGATTTTTAAATTTAAGTTTAAATATGTTTAATTTTTTATTTCTATTTAAGTATAATTTGAAAAAAATCATGGAAAAACTTAGTTAAGACTTTCATTAAGTCATTGGAGTCCCGAACTACCTTGAATTTTACTGGAAGATTTACTTTTATTCTTTTCAATTAAGTATTCTGAATCAATTTCTTTTTATTAAATAAAATTGTAAGGCTCAAAGCAAGCTTTGAAAAGCTCAGGCTCACTAAAAAAAGCTTTAAAAATATTGACATAAATTTAACTATTTTTTTTCTAAAAAAAATAAACCGAGTCAAGCTAAATCAGTAAGTTTGAATTGGTTGTTTGGTTTATTTATAATTTTTAAAAATATAAATATAAATTTTTAATGATCAAATTGAAAGAAATCAAAGCTTGAAAATCAAAACGAAGAAAAAAAAGAAAAACTCAGGTACCAAGAAGATAATCTGAAAAAGCTACAGTGCACACCAATAATGAATAAAAATGCATTTGAATACATAAATAATAAATAATAAATAATAAATAAATAAATATTAAGCTACAAATTACTTGGATCAGATTGATACAAATTGCATTTGAATACAACTTAAGAACCAACTTCTGATTTTTGCCTGTACACGTTTGCAAGGAGCACTTATTTGGCATCCATTGATACCAGGGGTTATTTTAGGATCATACTCCATCAAACACCCAAAGCAAGACTCCTAATTAATTAAATTATGTATAAAAAAACTTATAATTATTTTTATATATATTTATTTTCAATAGTGAATTAGGATAGTGTTTGTTTAGAAGGTTGCGTCTGTCTTTTGTTTAAAATGCAGATGTAACCTGTTTGGTAATGAAAAAACAATAGTTTATTGTTCATGGGTCTCACAATGTTTTTGTGTTTGAAACGTAGGGGGAAGCAAAGCAAGTTATTGCTTAGCATGCTCCATTGTTCTGGTTTGACCGGGTCCGGTCCAAAGCTTAAAATGCATTGAACTGGGTCTGATCCAGTAAAATAAAAAATAAAAATTATTATTTTTATTTTTTAATTGTGTTTTATTCAAAAAACTAGTATTTAACATTATTTAATGACATTATATAAATTAGACGGAGATCGCTTGACGATGTAGCATTTGCAGAATTTGATCGCAATCCTAATTTTGTTCCTGATTATATTTTACCTTATGTTGTTGCGCGCTTAAGAAACCAAAAAAAATTATAGTCCTTGTAGAATGTATTTCATACGTGATGGAATTGTAGATATATATATTTTATATAAAGTACTATTTATTTCATGATATAATAGAAATAATTAAATCTACAATATTTAAATTAAAAACCATCAATATTAATATATATTTTTTAAAATTATTTTATAACCTCAATTTCAAAGGTATTCTTAACTAAACACATTAAAATACTTTTTGTTCAACCTTAATTTCAATCACAGTTTTAGCCAAACATACATAAATACCAAATCAACCTCAATCAAAAGTACTTTTTACAAAACAATTCTTTTCAAACCACAACCATAAAAGCTACCATAATACCAAACAGACCCACTGATAACGAGAGAGAAAGAAATCAGTGATGAAGAGGAGGAAATGTTATTAAATTTAGCTTAATCTTGCATATTAATCTAAGAAACTTAGGATCTAGCAAGAGCTTAATATTATTATATATTGAGTTTTTAATTGAATCAGACCAATTATTAATTTATATAAATTCATTTAATTTGAATAATTTTTAGTAATTTGTCTGACCTGGTTATACCTGATTCAAACTTGATTGAATCATACAATAGATACCATTATGGTTATTGCTATTTAAATTTTTTTATAAATTTTCTTTTAAAATAAAAAATAATTAAAAAAACAACAAAAACCTAACAAATATATATATTTTTAATATATTTAAATTGTTTTAGCATTTTTTGTGTTATGTCAAAAAAAAAAAATAATTTTAAAAGTCATTATATGCATCGTTTTTAAAATTATTAATTTTCTTGATGAGTCGATCAAGTTTTTTTTTAGGGGGACCCAAACCCCTGATTAGACAACACAGAGCATTTCCTCTCTTAGCCGCCACCTGAAAACCCCTCTCTTCCTTTAGTTTTCACCTCACTCGACCGAAACTTCCCAGCCGTGAACGCCATCTCTTCCCTCAACCTAAGACCCAACAGACCCTGCTCTCCCCTGCCACACCTCCCTCAATCTCCCTTCCTTTCCCTTTTCCAGCAGTCCCCATCTTCTTCCTCGAGAACCAGCCAGGACTTTTCGCTTCCCCATCGCCAGTTCCCTAGCTCCACTCTCCCAGCCTCTCCATCGTCCCTCTCCTCTCTCAGCCTCCCTGCACACCGGCCTCCACGAAAAAACCAAAAAGTACTAGGTGCTACATTCCTCGAGGATTTAGCTCATATTTTAAAAAAATCAAAAAATAATTTATTTTCCTTTAATATCTTTTTAGCAAAACCTTTAAACTACACTGATATTTTTTCTAGCACAATTAATTTTTTACTCTTGAATTTTTAATAAGATCAATAAACTTGAATTTTCTAATAACCTTGAATTAAATACCAAGTGTCAACTTTCAAATCAATAAATAAAAATGAAAAATACCATCACACCGCGCGGGCATAAGCAACAATTGTTTTAATAAAAGTCATTAATATAGATGGACTTCGTAATTCAAATTGCAAGTCCTTTTCCAATTTCATAACTATGCTACAAACTACGTACCATTTGTCACCATGACCGATTTTCCTTTTATTCCAGCCTCTTGATCCCATGCGTGTGGCATGCCATATTGTATGTTCGGTATTATTATAAGTTAATAACCATTTAATATTAAGTGTACTGTCTTTTCTCGTAATATTACGTGCTCCATTAATTATATTGAAAATATGTATCCCTATTCTCTAACATGAATGTAAATTCTCCATTTCAATATACATAATTATTTTTAATATTTTAGCTTTGAGTGCGGGTTTAGGTTTCGTAATAGAAAATCAAATTTAATTAATTTGTCAAACTCATTCTAAATTTCAGCAGAATTTGGCTTCATGAGGAAGCATGGAAAGTGCTCAAAATGAACATGGTAAGATGCATTGCTGTAGTCTTGTGCGCAGAATCACAAAGTCTTATATGTATTCCCCGTTGAGCTTGTTTTAAAATAATTTTAACAAAATATATACTTTTGCATAGGTCTACTTCCAAACCATGATATATGTCGTTCTACTGAAATTTCTTGCTTTTGTTAGGGAACAAAAAAAGGGGAGGGTCTTGTGCTAGATGTGCAAACTTCGAAAGCTGGACCTTTAAGAACAGAATCATTTGAAAACATGAAATATTTGAATTTACTCCAAATCAATGGAGTTCGTCTCAACGGATGCTACAGATATCTTCCCAAAGGGATTATATGGCTTTGTTGGTCCGCATGGATGCTCTTTGAAATCTTTTCCACCTAATTTCAAACTGCACTATCTAGTTGTTCTTGAACAGTGATTAGAAGCTTATTACAATTTGAACAGTGAGAGTAGCTGGTGTGGAACGTTGTGTGGATGCGTTTATAGATGATCGAAATGGAAAATTTCAAGAAGAAGTTCAGACGCTTCGAAGGTGCAGTGTCACAAAAAACAGCCAGATACAACCGTGAAATCATACTGAAATTTGATGACAGGTTCTGGAGGCCATGTTTTCTATCACTACTAGAAAAATCAATAAATACAAATGGAAATTTATTGGTAAACTATGAACACTATCCATCATGTGTTAATTATAAAGGGAATCACCAACGGAATATTCCGTCGGTATTTTTCAGAGAGCTCCGGAACTGTTCACTTTCCAATTACACTATTAATTATTGTTCTTTACGGATAAAATCACCGACGGATTAAAAAGTCGTCGGTGTTATTTGGCAATTTTCTGAAAAAATTCAATTAGTTTAAATTTTTCATTTAAATATTATAGACAGAATCACCGACGGATTGAAAAATCGTTAGTAATTGTTAGCGGTTTCTGAAAAATTTTAACGAAATTGAAAATTTAAATTAAATATCACCAATGGAATAATTAAAAAATATTAATATTTAATTATCCGTTGGTAAATCCGTCGCAAACGCACCCCAATAAAAACCCGAATCCCTTTCTTTAACAAGAGACATACTCATTTCTTATTATTCTTCTTCTACTTCTTCTTCTTTACTATATGTAAAAAAACATCAATATCTATTTCTTTCTCTTCTTTTCTCTCCTCATCTCCTTCTCTTTTCCTCCATGCTCGGGTATGTCTTCTTCTTCTTTCTTCTTTTATTCTTATAGTTTTTTTTTAATTAATATGCTTTACGATTTTTTTCGTTCTCCTTAGCTTCATTTGCAACTACATTAAGGTAAGATTTTTTTTTTCTTCTTTTTTCATGATTTTTTTTCACTATATTTGCTTTCTATTTTATTTTTAATTGTTTTTGTTCTTAATAATTGTATAAATGTTGTTGTGAGATTTGTTTTTCATATGAGATCAATTTTTAGTTGATTTATTTATTGGATTTTTAAATTTTTAGCAATTTGGATCAATTTTTTTTTCATATGAATTTTTTTAGTTGAATTTATTTATTTGTTGCAAATTTGTTTGAGTTGATTTTCTTATTCTTTTTTCCAAGCATTTTGAGTATATATTATAGAGTGTTGATTTATGTTAATTTAATTATTTTATAATTTTATAAAATGAATTTTTTTTAAAATGTTTTTAAATAATTATTGATGGAATTATCGACAGAAATTTCATCGGTATATTCATTGGTAAATCTGTTGGTAATAAAACATTATTATTACCGACGCGTCTTTTCTGTCAGTAAATCCGTCGATAATAATATTTTTTTATTATTATGGGATTTACCGACGGACAAAAAATTACCAATGAAAGATGCACCGACGAAGCATTTTTGTCAGTGATTTTGTTAGTAAATTAATTATTGACAGAATATGTGTCTTATGGCGACAAAAATAATTCATATGTAAAACTGTTAAATGTTATAGTGTATGGGATAGCTCACTTGCACTAAGTGAAATCACGAAGTCCTTCAAATTAGAAATTAGACGTGGAAGATGCTGTTTTTTATTTATCTTTATTTTCCTACTAGCAATATTAGAATTTTAATTAATTTTTCTACTTTCAATTTTTTTTTTCTATATAGACTAGGTTGGTTTTCGCTTCTATATGACCAATTAGTATGTTATTTTTCAGTAGAGTTTTATGTATTACTAGCTTTCAGAATATTAACTCATTAATGCCTGACACTGTTTCTTGCAAGTGGGGTATAGTTTACATGCGTGGTATTCATATTGACTGAACCAGGCAAATTGTATTCGATTTTTTATACTTTGAATTATTTAAAAAAAAAAGTCATATAACAAAGATCTTGAAAACCCACAAATGATCCCATAAGTCCTGTTAAGAACATAACCCATTTTAAAATTATTTTTCTTTTTCATAAAAAAAATATATTTGTTTTTCTTAGCTAATTATAATATTTCTTTTGCTTGATTACTTTAATGGAGCTTATGGGATAAATTTATCATATCTCTTTCTTAATTAAAAAAAAATCAAATTTCATTTTCTAAGCATTATCTTCTTTTACTAATTGAAGGCAAAGTTAGATTTATTCAATATAAACACGAGCCATGCGAGCTTGACAACAAGTTAGTGCTATTGTTAATTAATGTAAACAAAATGAAAAGTAAACGAATTAGTGTTGTAACCCAAATTTTGATTCACTAAGATTTTGTTGAATGTTATTTTATTTCTATTATTATTCATAAAAATCCAAAAAAATTAAGAAAAAGTTTAAAATTCAAAATATATTTTTCTCGAGTGAACTGCATCTTTTCATAAAAACCGAGTCCACCGGGTCAATACGGATCCAACCATGTCGACCAGGGTAAAAAATGAGTTTTAATGACATTTCAGGTCAAAACTGTCATTTTTGACCAAAATCGAGTCCACCGGGTCAGTACGGGTCAAACCATGTCGGCTAGGGTAAAAAATGAGTTTTCATGACATTTCGGCTTAAAACCGTCATTTTTTATCAAAACCGAGTCCACCAGGTCACTACGGGTCAAACCATGTCGACCAGGTAAAAAATGAGTTTTCATGACGTTTCAGGTCAAAACCGTCATTTTCGGTCAAAACCGTCATTTTTCATTAAAAAACTGATTTCACCGGGTCAATACGAGTCAAATCATGTCGACCAGGGTAAAAAATGAGTTTTCATGATGTTTGTTGTAACCCATTTTTGGGTCCCCATGAAAAATAAAATAAATAGCCAAAAGAGGTTAGAAAAAATAACAGGAGGTAGAAACGCTCAGAAAACAGTCAGAAAATCGGTCAAGGAATTTAAAAATACAAGGATTGAATTTTTGACAGAATATTCTTGAAGGATAAAAGCCCGATTGAGAAGGAAAATTTGAATTTTGAGGAGAAAAGCCCAAATTTGGATTTTTATGGACTTAATTGGATTTTTATTTGAATTTATAAAGGATTTGATTGCAAGAAAAATTGATTTTTAAGTCAATTTGGGCTTTAATTAGAAGAAATTTAAGTTCTGGGGCCAAAATATATTTTTTAGGAATTTATTGGGTCAAATCAGGGGCTTAATTGCATAAATTTTGAAGTTTAAGGGGCAATTAGGGGTTTAATTGTGAAAAACCGAAACCAGGGACCAATTTGGAAAAACCGGGTAAATAGAGGGGGCTGTTTTGCTTTGGATCAGAGGCCTAATTGAAGAAATTGAAAGTTTATTGATCAATTGAGGGCTTAATTGCACAAATCAGGGGCCAAGGATTAAAGTGAAAAACGCGGCAAACTTGAGGGGTGGAGACAAAAATTAAAAAGGATGCAATTGAAAAGAATAAAGATCAATTAAGGATTGATTTGGAAAACGTATTCTGGCGCCTTTTATTTAAATGAAACGGCGCGTTTTATTCAAAACGACGCCGTTTCATGTTTTTTTTTTTTTTTTTTTTTTAAAAAAGGAGGGACCGAACGGTGCCGTTTTGAACGGCATTGTTCCTCCTTCGTCTTCCTCTCTGCACTCGTTGCAGGGGAGAAGAAAAAATGGTTTTTTCTTCAAAATCTTCCCGCCTCTCTCTCCTTGGACCCACCGACCAACCCGAAACATGGGACCACCGACCGAACTCAATGGCCGACCACCGGTCCCTCGCCCCGCCGAAAGCAAGGTGGCGGTGCTTTGCCTTGCAGATGGTGGCCGACCAGCCACCCGCGAAAACCCGCTCCCCATGCGCACTAATGAAGGGCCCAGCAACCTTTCTCTCCTATAAATAGAGAAAAAAACCGAAGGTGCAAAGGAGGACCGAGAGGAAAGAAAAAAAAAACCGAAAGAGAGGAGAGAGAAGGAGAGAGAAGGAGAGAGAGAGAACTAACGAGAGAGAGAGAGGGAAGAAAAGGAGCAAACTGAAAACAGAAAAAAGAAAACAAAACAACTGAGAATAAAGAGAAATAAAAGGAATAAGGAGAACCACCGAAAAAAACGAAATCTCTTTCTCTCCGCCGCAACAGCCACAGCGCCGCCGCCCGCGAAGCCACGCCACCGCAGCACCGCCTCCTCCACGCCAGGTAACGTCCTCTTTCCCCCTGCCTTTGTTTTAGCAACGTCTTCCTCCTGCATGCATAATCCTATTGCATGCAGGAGGACGGGAGGGGAAAATTAATTCCCCTCCCCGTTTCATTTTTTTCTCTCCTGGGCCAGACCGGTTCTGGCCCAGTCTTTAGGTCTGGGCCGGGTCCGGCCCAGACCAGAAGAAGCATGATAGCCTGTTGGGCCGAGATCGGCCCAACCCAGTCTGGGCCGAGTTCGGCCCAACCTTTCTTTGTGCGGGCTGAGTCCGGCCCGTTTATTTGGGCTGGCCCAGCCCGAATTTGTTTTTATATTATATATTATATAATATGTTATAATATATGTGTGTATATATGTATATATATAAAAAATATAATAATTAAAAAAAAATATTTTGGAAAATCTAAAAAAATATTGTTGATTTTTCTGTATATTTTTGTCAAAGTGGTTTAATGTTGGTTTGTATTTTTATACCGTAAAGATACAAAACCAATGTTAAAAAATACTCGGTTTTCGTCAAAATATCAAATATTTTTAGAATAAAAAAATGTTTTTGCTTTCAAAAAATTCTCTAAAAATGTTGTTGATTTTTTCTGCATATTTTTATCAAAGTGGATTAATATTGGGTTGTATTTTTATACCGTAAGGATACAAGCTCAGTATTAAAATACCTGATTTTCGTCAAAGCATAAAAAATATAATATTTTCCAAAAATTGTTTTTGTTTTAAAATACGGCCTAGTCTCTCCAATATATATATATAAATATTATAACATCATATTTTCACACAACAAAGAAAATTTTCAAAACAATATATGTATTAACATGCATTTTGGCTTTAATAACCAGTTTATTCAAGCCATGAGAACTAGGCCAATATTTCAAAAATTCTAAAAAAATCTTTTTGTTTTATTTTAGTATTTGGGATTACGAATTTATACGTAAAACGTATTCCTACGTATTATTAATAAAATTTTGGTATGGACGTTAGAATGGTTAGGATTTTTACCCGATAAGATAAAAGACCTTCTTACTGAGGAGGATTTTTCTTGAACCATAGACAGATCAACAACTAGGAAAACAATGCAGCTTACCTTAGGTAGGGCGTATTTGGGGTGCTAATACCTTCCCTTTACGCAACCAGTCTCCGTACCCGATCTCTGAGACCAGTTAGGTTCCTAGTGACCAAAATACTAGGTGGCGACTCCAAAGAACCAAATCAAACCAAAATAAAAAAATTCGCCAGTCGAACCCGCAATTGGAATTTGTTGTTTTTGGGGTGCGACAATGTTTCGGGTCAAAACCGTCATTTTCATTCAAAACCGTCACTTTTTTTATCAAAACCGAGTCCACCGGGTCAATACGGGTCAAACCATGTCGATTAAGGTAAAAAATGAGTTTTCATGATGTTTTGGGTCGAAACCGTCATTTTTTGGTCAAACCATTATTATTTGGTCAAAACCCGGTCACCGGGTTGATACCAATCAAATGTTTTTTTTTTCCGTTTTTTTTTCATGGTTGAAACGGGCTTTTTTTAATACTGATTTAATTTTTTTAGTTTTACCCATATAAATATTTATTATTATATATAATAAAACAAAATTAATAATTCAAAATTTATTATATTCGGTAAGGTTAGTTTCATCGGTGTAAATTGTTTTTTCAAAATTAAATTTGATGTACCACGGCTATAAAAGCCACGAGAGCAGAGGGCAAAGAAAAAAAGAAGAAAAAAAGAAAAGAAGAGAAGAGAATTGATATGATACCGCCTATATTTTTTTTAGTTTTTCTTCACGAGGGTAGGATATTGTTTTAAATTTTTGTTTTTTGAAAAATACCAAATATATCCCGACACATCTCAGCCCTTGAAATAATCCAAGATTTGATCCCGTTGCGCCACATCATCCGCAGTACCGAGATTTCGGTGCACCGCACCACACCAGATCAAAGCTCCGTTCATTCAGACCGTCCGATCAACCTGCAGATCTAGCCAACACAGCCATCCAATCGTTTCATCCGAGATCCAACGGTGAACAGTGTTCAACGGAAAAAGGCCGCGATTGTCGCTGGCCACCAAAGCTTCAAGTTGTCGATTCTCCCTCATCAGCCATCAACGGTCGTCAACACCACCACCATCAGAATCCTCGACCTCAGATCTACCAGGATCGACCATCGGTTGGCCAGAAATCTCGCCGGAAAATTTCGCCGCCGTCAACAGTAACCGCACGTGAGCCACATGAGCCGTCAGTGGCATTTTCATAATTTTTCGAGAAATCCGAGGGTATTTCAGTCTCTTACCTATACGGTGGCACTCAGGTAAATTTTCTGAGATTTCTAACATTTTTTTATTTTGTACATAAATTTTCTGGCATGTAAAAAAAAACAATAAAACAAAAAAAATAAATATAAAAAACGACGTGGGTCCAACACCCATCTTATCTTATCATGTTATCGTTCATGGGTCCAAAGCCCAATTCTCGAATATGATTATACCCATTTCTCAACGATATCAAAATAATTTTTATTTTATAAATGAATATATTTCGTCGACACGTCTCTTTTTACAGAAAATGACCGATATCAAAAGTTTAAATACCAAATATGGATTATGTCCATAGTTTTTTTGGTAACTCAGACGTAGTTCTCCTTTTTAGGGTTAAACGTCAATATTTTAGACGAGTTTCCTATTTTTAGGAACTGATGTCATTTTTGTAACGCGTCTCCTACGAACGTTGTTTGTCAACACGTCTCTTTTTACAGAAAAGGACCGATGTCAAGGATATTTATAACAAATATGGATTTTGTCCATGATTGTTTTTTTATAACTCAGACGTAAATCTCCTTTTTAGGGTTAAACGTCGATATTTTAGACGAGTCTCCTATTTTTAGGGACTGATGTCATTTTTAACGTATCTCCTATTTTTAGGTACCGACGTTAACCAATTGAAAAATAATAAAATTGCAAATAAGCTCAAAATACAATATCATTTGAAACAAAAAAAAAAACCACAAACACACACACAAGTAAAGGTAACCTTTCTTTTGAAAGGATGATTTAAGGGTGGTGTCTACCTTCCCTTAATCATAACTAACCCAGTACCCGAATCTCTAGGACCAGTGTCTAATTTGGGATTTCTAGTTCCCTCATATTACTAGATGGCGACTCCAATAAAATCTTCATTTTCCCTAATAAAAAAAAATCTTTTTGTTAAATAAAACAAAAAAAAGTGGAGCCATTGCCCGACGTCGTGTATCGACAGAATGGCGACTTCATTAAACCAAATGCTTGTGTGTGCTTTTCATTTGTTTTTTTTATTGCTATTTATTTTTTGAGCATTTATTTTATTCCCACTATTTATTTTATGCAATATTGATTGTAAATCATTTCAATTTCTTAGATTGCACATGCATGCATGTTATTTATTTGTGTATTCACACACTTCACGGTGAACCCCTAAAAGCTCTAGACCCGAGCTCGTCCTTTTTAAGATTAGAAAAGAAAGATTCAGGTGGCAAGTGTGACTTATGTCCACTGATGCTCATTTGAACCTTCGTTTGGATTGTAACTCACCCTATGCAACGGGTATTGTGGAATTTTCTTCCCATACTCATGTTGTATAAGGTTAAGAGGCCGACTACCCCATGGGTAATTCGGGCAATCTAAGAACCAAAAAATATCTTTAGGGATAGACTAAATTGAGCCAAATCTTATGAGCTAGATCCTATAAACTAGGATATACCTTTTAGGACACAAACAAATGTCAATGCATTAACATACATGTTCATATACATTTCATATTCTCATTAAATCTCCACCAATCCTTATAGGAAGTGTGAGATGAAAAAACCCATTACTGTTGAGGAATTTTTGACCAGATCAGAATTGAACCAACATGATGAAGGGGATTGTTTGCCATCAGAACATGGCATCAAATTTCTTTCCGAAATCGGTTCAAGTTCCTGTAGGTTTGGAGTCCTCAATGAGAACTTTCTTAAGAGAATTTGATCTGGTCTGTTCCTCGCCATAAGTTAAAGGAAAATTTGAAACAAATAACAAGCATGCATAAATCATATGACATTTTGCATCTATTTGTGCATTTCATTTAGTTTACTTGCATTCACTCAGGTTGAAATATAGGTCCCCCAAAAGACCATAAAATTCATTACACTCGACTACGAAGGAAGACAATGGAGAACGAAGAAAGAGCCCATCTAGAGGCTCATTATCAAAGAGAGTTGGAGAACATGAAAAATGATATTACACGACTTACAAGTCTACTCGAGCAGGCCCTAGTATCCAAGTCTGAGGAAGATACCTCTACTCAGTCGGTAGTTGCAACTCCATCTGTATCTATGCCAGCAGCTCCTTTTGTATTCACGTCTCAAAATTTAGGGGCACATCCCTTTTCATTTGAACAATAATTCATTACCAATGTTCCACCAGCACAAATGCCAGTTACTGTAAACCTGGCAACTGATGACCCACATAGGATGAAATTCTCTAAATATATCGATTATGATAAATTGACCGCTTTGGAAGAAAGATTGAAGGCAATCGAAGGGGTAGACTTATATGATCATGTTCATGCTACATAAATGTGTTTAGTTCCAAATGTAGCTGTACCCAAAGAATTTAGGGTACCAGAATTCATCAAGTATACTGGAACTGAATGCCCAGTCACTCATCTTAAATCTTACTGTAATAAGATGGCAGAAGTAGTGAATGATGAGAAACTTCTCATCCATTTCTTTCAAGACAGTCTTTCTGGATCAGCACTAAGCTGGTATACAAGGCTAAATAATACTAAGATCAGAAAGTGGAAAGATTTGGTAAAAGCCTTTGTGGAGCAGTATAAATTCAACATGGAGGTAGCCCCGGACAGGTCAAGCTTGTTAGTCATGGAGAAGGCAACAAAGAGACTGTAAGAGAATACGCTTTGAGATGGCGTGAAAAAGCATCTCATGTGCAACCCTCTTTGTTAGAAAAAGAAATGGTCACTCTATTTTCTAACACTTTTAAATCTCCATACTTTGAACACCTGGTGGGTAGTTCAGCTCAGCATTTCTATGATGTTGTAACTATCGTTGAGAGAATAAAACAAGCGATAAGAACGGGGAGAATGTCAAGCGGTTTATCCAATATCAAGAATATCCCTTGGGGGCATCTAAAGCAGATATGAAGACCTTGAGAAGGTTAGCCATGGAATTTTACCTGGATGGAGAAATTCTATATAAAAGATCATTCAATGGAACTTTACTAAGATGTCTAGATGAAATCGAAGTTAAGGTAGCATTGCAAGAAATTCATGAAGGAATTTGTGCAACTCATGCAAGTGGGCACATGATGGCTAGACAAATGCAATGATCTGGGTACTTCTGGATGACCATGGAGAAAGATTGCATCGATTATGTCAGAAAATGCCATAAATGTCAAGTGTACAGTGATAAGATAAATGCACCTCCATCTCCTCTGTTTAATATGACATCATTGTGGCCATTTGCAATGTGGAGAATAGATGTGATTGGGTTAATCAACCCAAAGGCAAGCAATATGCATCAATTTATCTTAGTAGCCATTGATTACTTCACAAAGTGGGTGGAGGCCAACTCTTATGCTCATGTAACTCAAAAAGTGGTCAAGTGCTTCATTGAGAAAGATTTGATATGTCGGTACGGTTCACCTGAGAAGATAGTGACCGACAACGCCTAAAATTTTAATGGAAAAATAATCACAGAATTGTGTATGAAATGGAAATTAAACATTCAAACTCGTCTCCTTACAGACTAAAGATGAATGGTGTTGTCGAAGCTACAAACAAGAATATCAAGAAGATTATCCAGAAAATGGTAGTCACTTATAAGGATTGGCATGAGATGCTTCCCTTTACTCTTCATGCATATCGTACAGCAGTAAGGACATCCACTGGAGCTACACCTTACTCATTAGTATTTGGGATGGAGGCAGTGATGCTTTTGGAAGTAGAAATTTCATCTTTGAGAGTACTAATAGAATCTGAACTAGAAGAAGCTGAATGGGCTAAAGTGAGATATGAGCAGCTAAACATGATAAGTGAAAAGAGGTTGGCTGCAATTTGCCATCACCAGCTATACCAAAGAAGGATGGCCAAAGCATATGACCGGAAAGTCCGACCAAGGGAATTCAAAGAATGGGATCTTGTACTAAGAAAAACCTTACCCTTACCAAGTGAAGACCGAAGCAAGTGGGCACCAAACTATGAAGGCCCATATGTAGTGAAAAAGCATTCTCCGGAGGGACTTTGTTGTTGACTAGGATGGATGGAGATGATTTACCTAGGCTTGTGAACTCTGATTTTGGAAAAAGTATTATGTATGATGTGTTTCATCCAATCAAATCAATGAAGTTTTGGCCAGGAAATTCTCTTTGCATATACCTCACTAAAAAGCCCATGCATGATCTCAATGGCTCAACAATTTGATCTTTCAAACTTTTTTACATGAGAATCCATTCTTCTTAAATGAGGTTTTAAAAGAACTGATTTTGTTTGTGATTTCAATGAAATAAATCAATGATTTGTTTGGAATAATGTTCAGAGTAATTCCCTTGAAAGAGATGACCAAACAATTCAAAAACATGCAATTGGAACAACTATCACTCAAATTATGTCTTGGATCCACGTTTTATCAGCATGAATAATGGTTGGTAGTACATTAGTTTGTCATGGACTAGCAAAACATGGTATCTTACAAATCCAAAGCATTACGCTGGATGTGGACAAAGTTTATTGGTTTTAACTAATCTTACTTGAAATGAGGAAAGGCTATCTTTGATATTCCTTTCACTTTCTTTAAAATTATCCTTTGCAGTCCCAATTTGAGCTGAGTCTATTTAAAGTTTTTCTTTCATGAGAACCTTAACTAAGATCACACCCTACACTAGGGGGAAAAAAGAGAAATATGATTAAGGAAATTGTCTTGAAGGCATGTGAGCTTATAAAGAAAGTCTAACAACAAAAAAATTCAATAAAATTCCAAACAATTGAGAGAATTCCTAACAAATATGGGAATCACAAAAGAAAACAGAAGTTCCTCATTTGGAATATTTAGTATAATTTTTGTTGTTGTTGTAACCCATTTTCGGGTCCCCACAAAAATAAATAAAATAAATAGCCAAAGGAGATTAGAAAAATAACGGAAGGTAGAAAATGGTCAGAAAAATCGGTCAAGGAGGTTAAAAATACAAAGTTGGATTTTTGACAATATATTCTTGAATGATAAGAGCCCTGGTGGATAAGAAAATTTGATTTTTGAGGAGAAAAGTCTAAATTTGGAGGTTTATGGACTTAATTGGATTTTTAAATTGAATTTATAGAGGATTTGAGTGCAAGAAAAATTGATTTTTAAGTCAATTTGGGCTTTAATTAGAAGAAATTTAAGTTCTGGGGCCAAAATATATTTTTTAGGATTTTATTGGGTCAAATCAGGGGCTTAATTGCATAAATATTGAAGTTTAATGGCCAATTAGGGACTTAATTGAGAAAATCCGAAACCAGGGACCAATTTGGAAAAGGCGCGTAAATAGGGGGGCTGTATTGGATTGATCCGGGGTCAAATTGAAGAAATTGAAAACTGGAGGACTAATTTAAAAAACGGCGCAGGAAACCAGGCGACACGTCGCCTGTTACTGTTCACTTTCTTCCTCAAAAAGCTGCCTGAGTGGCTGCTTTCCAGGCGCATTTTCCGGCTCGTGTTGCCTCCAAATCCGACAAAAAGTGCACCAACATGTCTACATGAAACCCCTTTATCCCGGAGAATGGTCCGGTCGGGTCGAAAAAGTTAGAAATGGCTCCGTTGAGTGGCTCAAAGTGGCCACCTCGAGCAGTTCACAGCCTGGAGCTGCCAAATTTGGCAGCTCGAGGTGCATACTTTGAGCCAACGGTTGAGATGCTTCCCAACTGAATCAAGGGCTGCAATTTTTCCCCAACGTAGAATTCAGCCAAAAACCAGCATTTTCGCCCAATTTCTGCAGATTTTTCTTCTTCTTTCTTCCTCTGCTACAGGAAACCGACGCCGTCTTCTCACCGTCATCTCCACCTCAAGCAGCCACCAAAACGTCACACACGGTGGTTGCATCATCTCTCTCTCCTCTGCAAAACTCTTCTCCTCTGTCACCGAGGCCTCCAGCAGTGGCAGCAGCCACAGCAACCATCTTGCAACCGTGAGCTTTCCTTCTCCTATGCTGGATAGCAGCAGCACCAAAGACCGCCAGGATAGCAGCTCTCCCTTCAGCCGCTCCAACAGTTGCAACCGTGGGCTCTCCTTCTCCTCTGCAGGACCTGCTTTGTTCTTCCTCCAGCGGCGATCAGATCCTGCAACCAGCCTCTTCGCTTCCCAGCCACTGCCACCGTCAGCACCGCCGGGAGACCTCGTCGACTGCCTCTCCACCGCCACCAGCATCACTGGGAGTGTTCGTCGTCGTCTTCAACATCGTTTCTGCCACCAGGTTTGCACCCCCTTCGTCGCTGTGCATGCACCATTTCCTTGCATTTCACTGTTCAAGTGAAATATAATTCACTCGAACAGTGAAATGCTAAATTCACTGTTCACATCAAATACAATTCGCGTGAGCAGTGAAATGCTATTTCACTGTTCACATGAGGCCTGCTGGGTTCAGCCCAGCCACGTGGGCCCAGCTGGGTCCAGCCCTAAAAAAAATATATAAAAAATAAAAATTCTTCAAAAAAATATTTCAAAGAATTTGTGATTTTTCTGTAATTTTATTACTGTATTTTGGTCAATATCGGTTTGTATTTTTATATTGTAAAGATACAAATTCGGTATTAAAATACCTGGTTTTCGTCAACAAAAAAAAAATGTTTTGTTTTCATGCATACAGCCAATACTCTAACATGTTTTGAATGTTATTTTTATATAAAAAAAATATTGGAAGCTTTGAAAATGTGTTTTCGCATAGATTTCTTAAACACAAATTATTTTCTTGCATTTCTGGATTTTACAACATGTTTGTAAAACTCCAAAGGGTATTGGCCAATATTCTAAAAAATACAAAAATCTTATTTTGGGTATGGGGAATTCATCTATTATTCACCGCTAATGTTTGGATAAAGAAATCCTTAAAGGACGAATATCCAAAATATTATTGGGAGTAATAAATCCGCACACATCCTTGAAAGAAGCCTTGATTATAATCGAGGATATTTCAACTTTTGTCTCCATGGTTTACAAGCCGTGAAAGTATGAAATACTAAGGCAAAAAAAGGCTTTTAAAGTGCTCTGAATTTCCTTAGTTTTCTAAATCTTGGTCCCTTTTTCCTTGCGATTTACGAGTCGCAAACTCTTGAAATACTAAGGGAAAAATGAGCTTTCAAAGCACATGGAATCTCCTTGGATTTCTATCCAAATAAATTTTATTTGAATCAAACCTAGGAAAATTGATGGGATTAGAAATCACCAACACCATAGCAATTATAGAGCAAACCAAACACCAAGCAGCTTACCTTAGGTAGGGCGTACTAGGGGTGCTAATACCTTCCCTTTACGCAACCAGTCCCTTGCCTTAGAATCTCTGAAAGACCAGTTAGGGTTCCTAGTGACCAAAATACTAGGTGGCGACTCCAAAGAACCAAATCAGCAAAACAAACAAAAAATCGCCATCGAACACCGCATTGGATTTTTTTGAGGTGCGACAGTTGTCAATGTAGCAAAAGAAAATGCCAAGACAAGATAATAGTGATCTATAGTTTATAAGCCCTTAAACACTTTTTTGAGCTTATGGAATACTCTTTCTTTTATAGCCTTGAGCCATAAAATACATTACGTGCCTTTGAAGTCCTTTCTAATCAAGTAAGCAACCTGGATCAATAAACGACGTTCTCAAAATATAAGAGATTTTTCCATAAAGAGTCATGGCGTAGCAAATAATTACTCGTTATTATTCATGCTGCTAAAAAGTGTTTCTAAAAATAAAAGGCAAATTGTTTCTTTTCTCTCAAAATACCTTCAAGCAATCGCTTGAACACTTTGAAAACCAAAGCAGAAGGTCATCTCATCACTTACCTTCATCTTAGATTACTTTTACTAAGAGATTTGACATAAAGCCCCAGAGTTGCCTGAACATTGTTATAAACAGACATTGAGAGTTTCAGTTTTCAAGAACAAAACATTTTTTTAAAAAACCATTTTTGAAAAAAGGTTTTCTTTATAAGAAAAATGAATATATGACACACTACGAGGCACCGTTAGAAAATCAGAGATTCTAATGGCAACAAGAGCAAAAGAGGAAATGAAATGAGGCAGTTAATTCTCCTAGGGGACAGAGAAGCAGTTACCAGATCCTTAATGGCACAAAGAAATTTGTTTCCCTAGTGGAAAATACAAATGATAAAACTGTGGACTTCTTCCAGCATGAGGACTGAAATAGTATGATTTGCAGTATCTATGAAATGAGATTGTTGACTCTCACAATATGATCAGTTAGACAACAATATAACTGATACATCTTCAGTAAGAGGAATGCAGATGAAATCCCAAGTGAAGCGGGACAATCCTCTTATATTGACCATATGAATTGGTTAAAGAATCTTCAATAATGGGAATGTTGCCTATAGAACAATGTCGGGCCAGGGAGAAGCTAATTCTATCAGTGAAGTTACCAATAGAGAAAAGCTAACACTGCGAGGACGATTAGGGATATTTTCATTTTGATGATCCATCATTACTCAAAATTCCTCAAATTGGTTAATTATGCGCTCCATCTGTTCCTCGAACTCGAGGTGCCGTGTGTTAACATAGTCCCTCCAAAAGTCAACACGTGCATTGAGCTCTTGGTTTCTCCTCTCCAATTCATTTCTGTGACGTCTCTCATCATAGAGTCTTTTTCTTAAATTCTCAATCTGATTATGGAGCTCAGGAATTTGAGTATTCAACTCAAGTCTTCTGGCATGAAGACGCTCCGCAACGTTTACCAAAGAAGAAGTAGCTCTGATACTAAGAGCAAGTGACTGATTCACTGCTTCAATATCAGTCCTGGCTGTCAGCATCATTTCATCACGAGAAAGGTTCATGTCTCTAGCCACGACTACGGCGGTATCTTCATCGTCCATTATAGTATCCTCTATTGTAACTGGACGACCATTCACTTCAAAGTTAGTACGCCAAACTACAGGCTCTGCCGTAGGAACAGGGTTTGGATTAGCATTGGAAGAAGGGGAAGACATGGTTAAAACTTCAAAACTTGAGAACTTTGAAAGTATTGAAAATGCGAGAAGTTGATGATGTCTTTTGCCAAATATTGCATGATTTATAGGGAATTTGCTCCTGCCATTATTTTGAATAGAAGCTCAAATCTTAGCCGTACATATAAGACTTTCTTAAGAAGCTTTCATAATCTTTGAAATTGATTTGCAAATCAGATCTCAGCCGTACATATAAGACTTTCTTGAGAAGCTTTCATCATCTTTGAGATCGATTTGCAAATCAGATCTCAGCCGTACATATAAGACTTTCTTGAGAAGCTTTCATCATCTTTGAGATCGATTTGCAAATCAGATCTTAGTCATACATACAAGACTTTCTTGAGAAGCTTTCCTAATCCATTTACAAATCAAATCCCAATTGTACATACAAGACTTTCTTAAGAAGCTTTCATCATCTCTAAGATCGATTTACAAATCAGATCTCAACCATACAGGTATGACTTCCTTTAGAAGTTTTCATCAACCTTGAAGCTCATTGCTAAAATCACTTTCATGTATTTCACAAAACCTATATTGAAATCACTTCCAAGTATTTCACTATCGGGCAGGTCGCTTGGAACAATTAGACCACTTGCGAGTTTCCTCGCGTTTTATCATCAGGCATGTTGTAACCCATTTTTGGGTCCCCATGAAAAATAATATAAATAGCCAAAAGAGGTTAGAAAAAATAACAGGAGGCAGAAGCGCTCAGAAAACAGTCAGAAAATTGGTCAAGGAATTTAAAAATACAAGGATTGATTTTTTTACAGTATATTCTTGAAGGATGAAAGCCCTATTGAGAAGGGAAATTTGAATTTTGAGGAGAAAAGCCCAAATTTGGATGTTTATGGACTTAATTGGATTTTTATTTGAATTTATAGAAGATTTGATTGCAAGAAAAATTGATTTTTAAGTCAATTTGGGCTTTAATTTGAAGAAATTTAAGTTCTGGGGCCAAAATATATTTTTTAGGAATTTATTGGGTCAAATCAGGGGCTTAATTGCATAAATATTGAAGTTTAATGGTCAATTAGGGACTTAATTGTGAAAATCCGAAACCAGGGACCAATTTGGAGAAGGCGCAAAGATAGAGGGGGCTGTTTGGAATTGTTTCAGGGGCTTAATTGAAGTAATTGGAAGTTTATTGATCAATTAGGGGCTTAATTGTGAAAATCAGAGGCCAAGGACCAAAGTGAAAAACGCGGCCAACTATAGGGGTAAGGACCGAATTTGGCAGGGACGCAATTGAATTTTATTCTTGATTGAAGGACTCGATTGAAGGACTGAATAGAACAAATGACAAATTAGGGACTGATTCAAAACAAAAGTTTCTGGCGTCTTTATTTTAAAATGTAACGGCGCGTTTTATCCAAAACGACGCCGTTTCATGCATAAAAAAAAAAACAAAAAAAGATCGAACGGTGCCGTTTTGAACGGCACTGCTCACTTTCTTCTTCCCCCCGAACATTACAGCGGGGAAGAAGGAAAAGTTTGCATTTTTTTATTTCTCTGCAGGTCCCTCTTGCCACCGACTGAGGCCCCACGCTGGTGGGCCACCGACAGAAGACAATGGCCGACCACCCGCCGCGTCGCCGAAGCCGAGGGAGGCCCGCCTGGACAGCCGCTCCCCGACAGCCGCTCCTCGACCCGGTCCTGGGTCCACGTTGAAGCCACGCCCACGGGTTCTATAAATAACGCCCAACCCAGCACACCGATAAGGACGAAAAAAAAAGAAAGAAAGAAGAGGAACCCCGAAACAAAACGAAAAAAAACGAAGAGAGAGAGGAAGAGAGAGAAACACTGTAACAGAGGAGAGAGGGCCACTGAAAACCCAAGAAAACCGAGAGCAAAGGGGAGGTTTGAAGCCGGGAGGGAATTTAAGAAAACAAAACCAACCCAACGAGCCGAGAGGACGTCGCCGGGCCACTTGGAATTCGCCGTGAGAAGCCGCCGTCCGTGAAGCTAGGACACTGCCACCACCATCGCAGCCCCGCCAGCAAACCACCTCCTCCACCGCACTAGGTACGCTTCCTTTCCTCCCCCTGCATATTTTTTTTTATCTGTATCAGTTTTGCCTCCTGCATGCAGAATCGTTCTGCATGCAGGAGGCGGGGGGGAAAATAATTCCCCCCCCCCGTGCTTTTTTTTTATTATTTTCTCTGGGCCAGATTGTGTCTGGCCCAGAACTATGTGGGGCGGGCCAGAGGGATCTGGCCCAGTCTGGCGGTCTGGGCCGGGTCAGGCCCAGACCGAGGTTAATTAGTTTGTTGGGCCGAGATCGGCCCAGTACCTGTTGGCCGAGATCGGCCCAACGACTTTTGGGGCTGAGTACGGCCCAGTTTAGTTGGGCCGGCCCAGCCCCGTTTAATATATAAATATATTATAATTATATTTTATTATTATTATTATATGTGTGTATATATATATATATATATATATGTTTTTTTTTTTTGGAAAAAATCTAAAAAATTGTTGTCATTTTCTTTTCATATAAATATATTTTTGTTTTATACATTTGGTTTGTATTTTTATTTTGTGGAGATACAAATTCAGTGTTTAAAATACCCGGTTTTTCGTCAAGACATCCAAGATTTTCAAATATAAATTATTTTTTTTTGCTTTCAAAAATTTCTAAAATTCCTAAAAAATATTGTGGATTTTTCCGCATATTTTTTTTTTATGACTTAATATTGGTTTGTATTTTTATGTTGTGGAGATACAAATTCAGTATTAAAATACCCGATTTCATCAAAAAAAATATATTGTTTACAAAAAAAAATGTTTCCTTGCGTGTTGCATACGGCCAATACTCTAACATGTTTTGAATATTCTTTTTATAAAAAAAATATATTGGAAGCTTCGAAAGTGTGTTTTCGCATAGATTTCTTAAACACAAATTATTTTCTTGCATTTTTGGATTTTACAACATGTTTGTAAAACTCCAAAGGGTATTGGCCAATATTCCAAAAACTATAAAAATCTTATTTTAGGGGGAGAAAATTTATTATTATTCACCACTAATGTTTGGATAAAGAAATCCTTAAAAGGATGAATATCCAAAATATTATTGGGAGTAATAAATCCGCACACATTCTTGAAAGAAGCCTTGATTATAATCGAGGACATTTCAAAATTTTAATTTTTTTTTATTTCCACGATTTTTGAGTCACAAACTCTTGAAATACTAAGGGAAAAATGAGCTTTCAAAGCACATGGAATCTCCTTAGATTTCTATCCAAAATCAATTGACGAGCCTAGAAAATACCAACACCATAGCAATTATAGAGCAAACCAAAACACCAAGCAGCTTACCTTAGGTAGGGTGTACTAGGGGTGCTAATACCTTCCCTTTACGCAACCGGTCCCTTGCCTTAGAATCTCTGAAAGACCAGTTAGGGTTCCTAGTGACCAAAATACTAGGTGGCGACTCCAAAGAACCAAATCAGCAAAAACAGAACAAAACGAAAGTCGCCAGTCGAATGTCGCAAAAAAAAAACAAATTTTTGGATTATATTTTTTGGGGTGCGACAGGATGGCGACTCCACTAGGGACCCTTGGACTAAGCTTGATTTGTTTGTTTGTTTATGCTATGTGTTATTGATTTTTGTTTTCTTATGATGCTTTGTTTAAAAGCTTTAGCATATGTCTTTACATTCTATCATATATGGCATAGTCATGCATCACTTTACTATTATTATTATGTTTTGGAGCACACACATGTAACTTTAAGTTTAAGTGGGGGACTAGCAGCTTGCCTTATGACTTGAGTCAAGGTTTAAGTTTGTGTAAACCCCAACTCTTTGCTGAGTGTTTAGACTGATTGTGATTGGTACACGTACCATCCCACAATCTGCTAGACCTCCATATCGCCTTTACGAAGGTTGATCACTGGAACAACAAGAAACCCTCTTTTAGAGACCCAATAGTAAACCTACCCTATGTTTCACGTAGAGAAACTAGAACCTATCCTTAGGGTGTATGTTCCAACATATCTTTTGCATCAAAACAAGTCTAAACCCCAATGCATTTTGAATTGCAGGACTTGTGAACGAAATGACCATCATCACTAAATCTTCCATCTTAGAGTATGGAAAAAATTCTGAACTGTCACAATTGACTGAAGGAGACTGCCTTAGAAGCGATGCTAAGAAAATGTCACCAATCAAGAACCTGAATTGCATATTGAATGAGGTGAACAAGTTAACGACTCATTTTCAGAATGTGGATAAAGATGCATTTTTTAGGAAATACGGACGTTTGATGGAAATTGCAAAGGTAGAAGTTTTAAGCCCAGCTGTGCGAGCTTTAGTTCATTTTTGGGATCCAGACTACCGATGTTTTTCCTTTGGAAGCATAGACTTGTGCCCCACGGTTGAGGAATATGGATTGTTGACCGAGTTTCCCAACGACCTGTATCGGATTTATTCTCCTTTAAGATCTGACAAGATCATCCCTGAATTGTCAAAACTGCTCAAGATCTCCAACTTGGAAAAGTTTCAGGAGAAGAATGGTACCGGTTTGAAATGGAGGATGCTAGAATTGGAAAAGAAGTCAGGAGTAGAAAAAGAGAGATTGATTGCCCTAGGTATATTTGGCCTTGTGTTGTTCCCAAGTCAGATTGGTTTAGTGAGTTTGGAGGTCGCTGCTGCTTACGTGGAGTATGAGAATACACGAATCAATCCAGTGGCTGCTATTTTAGCCGAAACAATTTTGACACTTAACCATTGTAGGAGGGCCGGAAAAGGAGCAATGAGATGTTGCACGCAACTGTTGTATATTTGGATGGTTAGCCATATCGAGACAAAGAAACCTGTCTTCAATAATTTTTGGTGGTTCACCCAAAAACCCCTCAAGTTAGTAGAAGAAGAAGAATGGGGAGATCTAGACAACCAGGGTTGGGTTGATAAATTAGAAGGTTTACCTAATAGCGAGTTTAAGTGGAGGGCCCCATGGGTAACGACAGTGAAGGTCCTAATGAGTTGTGGACAAAGGCGTTGGGTACCATTGGTGGGGATCACGGGTTATGTGAGTTATGCTCCTGCCTTAGTGGTAAGACAACTTGGGGGCATGCAGTTCGTTCCCAGGACTATGGGAATCGCTCAATTCTCTGGTTTGTTCAAAGATCCCATGGCAGAAGAGGTTTTGGAGATCATCAAGCAAGATTGGAAGTATCTAGTGTTGGTGGAGATAGAAGGGTTGAGAGATCCAAGTGTGAGCGAAGGATATGTAAAATGGAGAGACTCAGCTACTTTAGCCACGCCTCGCGTAGAAGCTGAATCTCCTCAAGATATAGCGGAGCCTATTAAGAGAAAAAGGGTGAACATTGAAGATGATTCAGCTGCTTCAGCCATGCCTTGTGTAGAAGTCAAATCTTCTCCAACTGTAGAGGAGCCTATCAAGAGAAAGAGGTTTAGTAATGAAGAAGACTTGAGAAGGCAAGTGGAGAAACTACGAATAGAATTGAGCAAGAGCAGAAAAGACAAAGCAGTGTTGGAAGAAATGATGCTAGAACAGGATAAAATGAGAACATTTCTAGATGAGCAAATACAGTCTAGAGATGAGAAAATAACAAAGCTGGAGTTAAAGTTGGTTGAGGAGAAGATTGCTAAGGAAGGAAGTGAGAAGGAGCTTAAAGGGTTGAGTTTGGATTGGATGCAAAGTTGCTCTAAACTTGAAGCAATGGAGATGGACTTTAGCGATTGCCAAGAAAGTGCAGAATATTACCAAGAAAAATTTGCGCAAATGCAATTCGAGCTGATGGATAGAATTAAGAAGTATGAGGATTTGAAAAAGAAATATATGGAGTTGGAAAGCGAAAGGGGAGGATTCGAGGATGTTAAAGCAGAGTTAGCAGTCAAGAAGAATGAGATAAAATTTATGAGGATAAAGCTTGACAAAGAACGTGAAAAGTCGAGGTATTTAGATGAGAAGCTAATAGCAATGGAAAAGCACAAGGATCAAATCGACGCCAATAACACTGCTTTGAACAGAACCAACATGTTGCTTATAGAAAAAATAACCAAAACAGATGAGCAAATGGACGAAGCTGCTGCACATGCTCGAATTGTTAGAATCAATACGCGGAATGTGGGAGGAGACATCATTCGCTATCGTCGAAGTCTAGCTAAAACTGATGCCTTTCTAGGGAAGATTGAGAACCGCGGCTTTGCTTTCTTACCTTTGGCTAAAGAATTTAGGGAGGAAAGGGATTAGCATGTTGTATTTATTTTATTTCTAAATGTATTTTTTTCCAAGCGTTAATGAAAAGGGCGTTGACCCATCTTCTTATGCAAAAATCTGTCTCTTGGTGAACATGATTCAAGCAAACGACTCGAAAGGCAGAACTCCTATCAAAGCAATGTGACAAGAGAATGCTTATAATGTGATGGCTGTTATTCATTCACAAAAGGCTGCATCTATAAAACATGCATTTCTCAATCATGCATCCAGCACAATCATACATTTTTCTCATACATCTATGCATACATCTGCAGATTAAGAAACATAGGTCCCCCTCCTAGAATCCACAACACTTGATAAAGAGCAAGAATGGAAAACGAAGGAAGGTCACAACCAGAAGCTCAGTACCAAAGAGAACTTGAAGGAGTTCGGAATGATGTGGCGCACTTAACCAGTATGTTAGAGCAAATATTAAGAGCCAGAGATGGAGAGGGAACACCTACTCAACCTAATGAAGCACGAGCAGCAGCTTAAATTCCTGTCGCACCTATAAACATAGGGGCAAATACACCAACTAAGCAGAGTCCTGCTCGGCCCATCCAAATCCCTATTACAATGGATTTAACAAACGAAGATCCACATGACTTTAAATTCTCTAATCATGAAGGAGATGATAAGTGGACTGCCCTAGAAGAGAGGCTAAGGGCAATTGAAGGAAATGATTTGTTTGACCCAATGAGGGCCGCTGAAGTATGTTTAGTGCCTAACATCGTTATCCCAAAGAAGTTTAGAGTACCGGATTTTGTTAAGTATACTGGGATGGAATGCCCGAAGACCCATCTCCGCTCCTACTATAACAAAATGGCAGAGGTTATCCAAGACGATAAAATGTTAATATACTTCTTCCAGGATAGCCTGACCGGATCGGCCCTCAGTTGGTATATGAGGTTAGATAATGTGAGGATCAAGAAGTGGACGGACTTGGCAGACGCTTTCTTAAAGCAATACAAGTTTAATCTAGAGATTGCTCCTGATAGGACCAGTCTGATTAGCATGGAGAAACGAAGTCAAGAGTCCGTGAGGGCTTATGCTCAAAGGTGGCGCTACCAAGCTATCAATGTGCAACCTCCGCTGATAGAGACAGAAATGGTGACTTTGTTTGCCAATACTTTCAAGGCTCCATACTATGAACACCTTATGGGTAGTTCAGCACAACATTTCTATGATGTCGTGCGGATTGCCGAGAGGATTGAACAAGGGATCCGAAGCGGGAGAATTGCAGAACCTCTAGAGAAGAGAGGTTTCATTGGAAAGAAAAAAGAAATTGAGGTGAACAACCTAGAAAGGAGAAGCAAAAACTATCAAATACCTACCCCCCGAGTCACTAGTATTAACTTTTCCAAACCCCCCACTCCAAACCAGCCCAATCAAATAAAATTTCCTGCAAATAACCACAACAATTACCAAAGAAGGGATAAGCAACCGTCAGAAGAACAACTACCTCCTCTACCAATAACCTTAAAAGAGTTGTATGCCAAGCTGTTGAGTATTGGGCAGATAGCTCCCCTACCCATACCACCTATGCAGCCACCTTTCCCTGCCTGGTACAACCCCGAGGTAACTTGTGAATACCATGCTGGTCATGCAGGCCATAGCATTGAGTCTTGCTTTGCTTTTAAAAGAAAGGTGTTGCAACTGATCAAAGTGGGATGGGTCACTTTTAGGATTCGCCTAATCAGAATTCAAACCCTTTACCTAAGCATGTTGATGGTAGGGGAGGAGTGAATACCATGATGATTGGTAGCAAAAAGAGGGTGTTGAAAGTGACCATGGCCAAGCTATACTTGATGTTGGTGCAGTCTGGACATTTGGAAGAAACGACTGAGTACTGCACAGGGGAAAGTAACTTTTGCCCTTTCCATAAAAAGGAAGGGCATCACATTGATGAATGCATTGAATTTCATCAAAAAGTTGCAAGAATGCTAACTCTAGGAGAGTTGAGGATTGAGGACGTAAGTGACAATGAAGAGGTAGGGATGATAGAGAAATGTAGAATCCAATCAACAGCTAATGGTCGCTCAAAACTGGTATTAACTAGGCCCTCATATGCAAGCAAAGTAAACTATGGAGCGATGCTTGGAGATTATGGTTATACCTCGAATATTGAAACTCCTTTGCCGCTGTTTCGAACTGAGATAAGTGGGCTAACTCGGAGTGGTCGTTGTTTCACACCTGAAGAACTAGAAAGACAAAGAAAGGCTAAAGGCAAGGAGGTGTTGGACCTCGATAAAGAGTTTGAGGTGAATAAACCTGTGACTGAGGAAGAAACAAATGAGTTCCTGAAATTGATGAAGCACAGTGAGTACAGTATAGTGGATCAGTTGAAGAAGACCCCTGCTAAGATCTCCATCATGTCATTAATACTTAGCTCCGAGCCACATCGTAATGCTTTGCAAAAAGTACTGAATGAGGCCTATGTGCCCCAAGATATTGAGCAAAAGACTATGGAGCATCTAGTAGGGAGGATCCATGCTGCCAATTACTTGTATTTCACGGAAGATGAACTTGACGTTGAAGGAACTGGACATAACAAGCCCTTGTATGTCACGGTCCGATGCAAGGATTGTCTCGTCCGCAAAGTTCTCATTGATAACGGCTCGGCCATGAATGTGTTACCAAGGCATGTGCTGGATGAAATGCCGATAGATCCCTCACATATGCAACCCAGTGTGATAACGGCGAGAGCGTATGATGGCTCATCAAGGCCAGTTATAGGGTCAATTGATGTCGAACTAGCTGTGGGTCCACAAGTCTTTCTAGTAACCCTTCAAGTGATGGATATCCACCCTTCCTATAGCATACTGTTAGGAAGGCCATGGATACATTCTGCGGGAGCTGTCACCTCTTCGCTACATCAATGTTTAAAGTACATTGCCAACGGTGTCCTGGTTACTGTTAAGGCTGAGGAGACTATATCAATGGTAAGAAATGTGGCGGTTCCATTCATTGAAGCAGAAGATTGTAAGGACGGAAACCTTCATGCATTTGAAATTGTGAATACCGAGTGGGTGCCCGAGAACACTGTGTTGAGGAAGCCAGAAATCTCTGAGGCCACTAAAATGGCCGCTAAAATCTTTTTGAAAAACAAGATTCCTTTCCCATACGATATGGAGCAAAGAAGGTCTGAATGGAGGGGTATAATCAAATTGAAAACTGCAGAACAAAGGTTTGGGCTTGGATATAAGCCCAAGAAAGAGGATTACAAACGAGCTGCTGGTGCAAGAAGGGAGAAGAGAATGGCTAGGATTGAAGGAAGGAAGCCTGTAGAAGAAAACTTAGCCATCCCTCCAATCAGGATTTCATTTCCAAAGGCCGCATATGTGATACAACCTGATGGAGGACAGGGAGACCTTTTTCAAAAGTTTTCTTCAATGAACATAAACACTCTAGAGGAAAATCAAGTCAAGGACATTGCTGAGAAAATCGAGTCCGAAAGGAGGATTGAAGAGCTGCCACAATTGACCATCCACACTTTGGAAGAAGTCACCGTCAAGACTTTTGTCCGGAAGCTAGCCGAAAGGGAGAAGTTCCAGAATTGGGAGACCCAAGAAGCTCCATTGGTTTTTAAAATGTAATCAACAATGATGGTTGGATTATATTTTTATCTATGTTGTTTGCCTTTTTTCTGTTTTGTTTTTATTCATTGACAATCGAGGCTCAAGATGTCAATTGGATTTTATTTGTTGTGAGCCAATCTTTTATTTTTAATGAGATCATGCATTTTCAAAATTTATCTTGATGTCTTACTATGCATTTACACATCACTTTCCGCTTTCAGGAACTCTGAAAGCGGATCCTCCATAACAACACCTACACTTTACATTGAGAATGAATGGCCAAAATTTAAAGAATACATAGTGGTTGTAGAAGATGAGGAATGGGAGGAGGAAAACATATGGGAATTCACAAAATTAATAGAACAACACGAACAGGCTTGGAGGCCCGCTAAAGAGGAACTTGAAACCATAAATGTAGGCAATGAAGAAATCAAACGAGAGCTGAAGATAGGGACTTTGATCACCCCTGCAGCAAAGGAAGAGTTGATTGCACTGCTCAAAGATTATGTGGATGTCTTTGCCTGGTCCTACGAGGATATGCCTGGTTTGGATACGGACATTGTGGTACATAGAATACCACTGATGGAAGGATGCAAGTCGATTAAGCAGAAGTTAAGGAGAACTCATCCGGAGGTCTTAATCAAAGTAAAGGCGGAAATTGAAAAACAATGGGACGCTGGTTTTTTAGAAGTAGTGAAGTATCCACAATGGGTGTCAAACATAGTGGTGGTACCTAAAAAGGAAGGAAAAATCAAAGTTTGCGTGGACTTTAGGGACTTAAACCGGGCTAGCCCTAAAGATAATTTCCCTTTACCACACATAGATATGTTAGTTGATAATGCAGCACGCAGCTCCACATATTCCTTCATGGATGGGTTTTCAGGCTACAATCAGATAAGAATGGCGCCAGAGGATAGGGAGAAGACAACCTTTGTAACACCATGGGGAACCTTTTGCTACAAAGTCATGCCATTTGGTTTAAAGAATGCTGGGGCCACTTAGCAAAGGGCTATGGTGACTTTGTTTCACGACATGATGCACAAAGAGATTGAAGTATACGTGGATGACATGGTTGCTAAATCTAAAGAGGGAGAGAATCATGTCCAAGTATTGAAGAAATTATTTGAAAGATTAAGGAAATATAAGTTGAGGCTTAACCCAGCAAAGTGTTCATTCGGGGTGAAATCCGGTAAGCTGTTGGGGTTTGTGGTGAGTGACAAAGGGATAGAAGTGGATCATGAAAAAGTAAAAGCTATTCAATCTATGCCACCCCCCAAGACTGAGAAGGAGGTGAGAGGTTTGTTAGGAAGGTTGAATTACATCGCTCGGTTTATATCCCATTTAACCGCGACTTGTGACCCTATCTTTCGTTTGTTGAGGAAGAAGAACCCTGGAATATGGAATGAAGAGTGTGATAAAGCTTTTGAGAAAATCAAGCAATACTTGCTAAATCCACCTCTGCTTGTTCCTCCCGTACCCGAAAGACCATTGATTTTATACCTAACAGTAACCGAAACAGCAATGGGATGTGTGCTTGGGCAACATGATGAAACCGGAAGGAAGGAAAGGGCCATTTATTACCTAAGCAAGAAGTTCACGGAATATGAGTCTAGGTATACTGTGATTGAGAAGCTGTGTTGTGCACTAGCATGGGCTACAAAGAGATTACGTCAGTATATGTTGTATCACACTACATGGTTAATTTCCAAGTTAGACCCGTTAAGGTACATTTGTGAAAAGCCTTATCTATCTAGCCGAATTGCAAGATGGCAAGTTCTTTTGGCTGAGTATGACATAGTATATATGACAAGGAAAGCCGTGAAAGGGAGTGTTATTGCCGATCACCTGGCTGACCATGCTATGGAAGATTATGAGCCGTTAAACTTTGACTTTCCCGATGAAGATGTGTTTGCAATCGAGGAAGAGAAATCAGATTGGTGGGTTATGTACTTTGATGGTGCTGTAAATGTATGTGGTAACGGAGCGGGGGCAGTGATAATCTCTCCTGATAAGAAGCAGTATCCGGTTTCAGTTAAGCTGCAATTCGGGTGCACCAACAACACGGCTGAGTACAAAGCTTTCATTCTTGGTTTAGAGGCTGCATTAGAGATGAACATAAAAAAAATAGATGTGTATGGAGACTCAATGCTGATTATCTGCCAAGTAAAAGGAGAATGGCAAACCAAAGAAGAAAAGTTAAGGCCTTACCAAGAATACCTGTCTAAGCTGGCTAAAGAATTTGAGGAAATAGAGTTCACCCATCTGGGAAGGGAAGGGAACCAGTTTGTAGATGCTTTGGCCACACTAGCATCTATGGCCAAGATAGACTTTGGGCACAAAGTACAGCCATTACACATCAATATCAGAAATAACCCCGCTCATTGTTGCTCAGTCGAAAGAGAAGTGGATGGAAACCCGTGGTACTATGATATCAAGAATTTCATCCAAAACCAGGCATATCCCATGGGGACATCCAAAATCGACAAGAAGACCTTGAGAAGGTTGGCAATGGATTTTTATCTTGATGGGGAGATTTTGTATAAGAAATCATCTGACGGGACTTTGTTGAGATGTTTGGATGAATTTGAGGCAAAAAGCACGGTACGGGAAGTCCATGAAGGGATTTGCTCAACTCATGCTAGTGGACATGTGATGGCCAGGAAGATACAAAGAGCCGGGTACTTCTGGATGACGTTAGAGAAGGATTGTATCGATTATGTCCGGAAGTGTCATAAGTGCCAAGTATACAGTGACAAAATCAATGCTCCTCCACCTCCTCTGTTTAATTTAACATCTCCATGGCCCTTCGCGATGTGGGGAATTGATGTGATTGGACCAGTAAACCCAAAAGCCAGCAATGGTCATAGGTTTATTCTCGTGGCTATCGACTACTTCACAAAATGGGTAGAAGCTGGGTCATTTGCTCATGTGACGCAAAAAGTGGTGAAGAAATTTATTGAGAGAGATTTGATATGTCGGTATGGTCCACCAGAAAAGATTATAACTGATAACGCCCAGAATTTCAACGGCAAGATGATAATAGAGCTCTGCACTAAATGGAAAATCAAGCATTCCAATTCTTCGCCATATAGACCAAAGATGAATGGTGCGGTAGAAGCTGCTAACAAGAATGTCAAAAAGATTATTCAGAAGATGGTAGTCACCTATAAGGATTGGCATGAGATGTTGCCATTTGCCCTTCATGCATATCGCACCGCAGTTTGAACCTCAACAGGAGCTACCCCGTATATGTTGGTATATGGAATGGAGGTAGTGATGCCTTTAGAAGTGGAAATCCCATCATTGAGAGTGTTGTTAGACTCTGGGCTGGAAGAGTTAGAATGGGCAAAGGTTAGATATGAACAGTTGAATCTGATCAGTGAAAAGAGGATAGCCGCGATCTGTCATCATCAACTCTACCAAAGAAGGATGGCTAAATCATATGACAAGAAGGTTCGACCTCGAGGATTCCACGAAGAAGATCTTGTACTAAAGAAAATATTGCCTTTACCTGGAGAAGATCAGAGTAAATGGGCACCTAACTATGAGGCGCCTTACGTGGTGAAGAAAGCATTCTCAGGAGGAGCTTTGTTACTGTCTAGAATGGATGGAGAAGATCTAGTTAGGCCTGTGAATTCCGACTCTGTAAAGAAATACTACGCTTGATGTATTTCGTAATTTCCCAGTCAATAAAATAAATTTCGGCCATGAATTCTCCTTGTAAAGAGTCCTTTTATATATATATATATATATAACATATGATCTCATAGCATTTGAAATCTTTTGCTTAAAAGAACCTTTTTATGGCATGACTAAGAAAATAACTCCATCAATTGGAGAACCAAATCAAATCTACTTGACATATAGTTGCACATCACACTAGGGGGCAAAAGGTGCACGAAGTGCACATAAGGGTCTATAGTAAACCCAAGCCCAAAAGGGGTATCATAATAAAAACTTCTAAAAAAGCATCTTTTATAAGATTTGCTAATTGCATTAAAAGTTTCAGTTTTCATGAACAAAACCAATTTTTTTTTCTTTGGCACAAAACTCAATGGAGCAAGAAAGGGCCCCATAAGGAACCAAAGATCTCTTCATTAAAAGGATATGAAGGATATTTCGGTTCATGAGAAAAGCTTGAAACAAGAGCGAAGAGGTTTACGACGAAAGGGGGACCTATGTTTCCAAGATAGGTAACAAAAACATACATGCATATTAACCATAATACATTGCTTTCAACATTTGTCAGATCGGGGTTTCATCACCATTTCTCAGGTAGTGCGTTTTCTAAACCCTATCTCTTTTCGAGTGCGCTGTATGAGCCCTCACTTTTTGGGTAGTGCGTTTTCTAACCCTACCTCTTTTCGAGTGCGCTGTTTGAGCCCTCACTTCTTGGGTAGTGCGTTTTCTAACCCTACCTCTTTTCGAGTGCGCTGTTTGAGCCCTCACTTCTTGGGTAGTGCGTTTTCTAACCCTACCTCTTTTCGAGTGCGCTGTTTGAGCCCTCACTTCTCAGGTAGTGCGTTTTCTAAACCCTACCTCATTTCGAGTGCGCCTTTGAGCCCTCACCAACATTTTTTGGGTAGGTCACCCATTACAACGCGACCATTTTCTCCATTTTTTTTACTTGGGTAGGTCACCCATTACAATAAGGCCATTCTTCCCCTGGGTAGGTCACCCATCACAACGAGACCACTTCATCATATTTTTTCCATCTGGGTAGGTCACCCATTACAATGAGACCACACTTCACATTTTTTTTTCCATCTTGGGTAGGTCACCCATCACAATGAGACCACCATTTTTCTAGGCAGGTCACCCAAAGAATAAGACCATTCTCCATCTTTTTTTTACCTGGGTAGGTCACCCATAAGAATGAGGCCATTCCTCCCCCTGGGTAGGTCACTCAAAGAATGAGACCACTCTTCTTTTTTTCCTTGGGTAGGTCACCCATCACAATAAGACCATATTTTTTCTGGGTAGGTCACCCATAAAAATGAGACCATTCTCCATTTTTTTTTACCTGGGTAGGTCACCCATAAGAATGAGGCCATTCCTTCCCCTGGGTAGGTCACCCAAAGAATGAGACCACTCTTCCTTTTTCCTTGGGTAGGTCACCCATCACAATAAGACCATATTTTTTCTGGGTAGGTCACCCATAAGAATGAGACCATTCTCCATTTTTTTACCTGGGTAGGTCACCCATAAGAATGAGGCCATTCCTTCCCCTGGGTAGGTCACCCAAAGAATGAGACCACTCTTCCCTTTTTTCCTCTGGTAGGTCACCCATCACAATGAGACCATATTTTTCTGGGTAGGTCACCCATAAGAATGAGACCATTCTCTATTTTTTTTACCTGGGTAGGTCACCCATAATAATGAGGCCATTCTTCCCCCTGGGTAGGTCACCCAAAGAATGAGACCACTCTTTCTCTTTTCCACTCGGGCAGGTCACCCGTCATAATGAGACCACACACATATTTTTTGTATTGGTTATGGGTAAAGGAATCACTAGATGGGATTCTAGGTTAAAGGAGATCACCAGATGGGATCTCGGATGGATTTCCATGTTGATCAAACTCAAGTAAGAATTCAGAGGATCGCTGGATAAGGATCTCGAGATGACTAAGTTTTGATCATAGTTTTGGGCTGAGGAGGATTGTTGTAAAAGACAAAGTTTCAGATCAATTAAGCTTCGACCAGATCAGTTTCGGGAGTTCCGCTTTGGGTTTATCTTTATAACACTTACTGCGCAAAACCCATGCTCCGTAAGTATTATAAAGAGGGGGCATCTGTTGTAACCCATTTTTGGGTCCCCATGAAAAATAATATAAATAGCCAAAAGAGGTTAGAAAAAATAACAGGAGGCAGAAGCGCCCAGAAAATAGTCAGAAAATTGGTCAAGGAATTTAAAAATACAAGGATTGATTTTTTTACAGTATATTCTTGAAGGATGAAAGCCCTATTGAGAAGGAAAATTTGAATTTTGAGAAAAGCCCAAATTTGGATGTTTATGGACTTAATTGGATTTTTATTTGAATTTATAGAAGATTTGATTGCAAGAAAAATTGATTTTTAAGTCAATTTGGGCTTTAATTTGAAGAAATTTAAGTTCTGGGGCCAAAATATATTTTTTAGGAATTTATTGGGTCAAATCAGGGGCTTAATTGCATAAATATTGAAGTTTAATGGCCAATTAGGGACTTAATTGTGAAAATCCGAAACCAGGGACCAATTTGGAGAAGGCGCAAAGATAGAGGGGGCTGTTTAGAATTGTTTCAAGGGCTTAATTGAAGTAATTGGAAGTTTATTGATCAATTAGGGGCTTAATTGTGAAAATCAGAGGCCAAGGACCAAAGTGAAAAACGCGGCCAACTATAGGGGTAA
The DNA here is from genome assembly GCA_018804465.1 of Populus tomentosa. Taxonomy (NCBI): domain Eukaryota; kingdom Viridiplantae; phylum Streptophyta; class Magnoliopsida; order Malpighiales; family Salicaceae; genus Populus; species Populus tomentosa. The sequence continues at coordinate 2,503,409 of CM031993.1, forward strand.
GGACCGAATTTGGCAGGGACGCAATTGAATTTTATTCTTGATTGAAGGACTCGATTGAAGGACTCGATTGAACAAATGACAAATTAGGGACTGATTCAAAACAAAAGTTTCTGGCGCCTTTATTTTAAAATGAAACGGCGCGTTTTATCCAAAACGACGTCGTTTCATGCATAAAAAAAAAAAAAAAGACCGAACGGTGCCGTTTTGAACGGCACTGTTCACTTTCTTCTTCCCCCCGAACATTACAGCGGGGAAGAAGGAAAAGTTTGCATTTTTTTATTTCTCTGCAGGTCCCTCTTGCCACCGACCGAGGCCCCACGCCGGTGGGCCACCGACAGAAGACAATGGCCGACCACCCGCCGCGTCGCCGAAGCCGAGGGAGGCCCGCCTGGACAGCCGCTCCTCGACCCGCTCCTGGGTCCACGTTGAAGCCACGCCCACGGGTTCTATAAATAACGCCCAACCCAGCACACCGACGAGGACGAAAAAAAAAGAAAGAAAGAAGAGGAACCCCGAAACAAAACGAAAAAAAACAAAGAGAGAGAGGAAGAGAGAGAAACATTGTAACAGAGGAGAGAGAGCCACTGAAAACCCAAGAAAACCGAGAGCAAAGGGGAGGTTTGAAGCCGGGAGGGAATTTAAGAAAACAAAACCAACCCAACGAGCCGAGAGGACGTCGCCGGGCCACTTGGAATTCGCCGTGACAAGCCGCCGTCCGTGAAGCTAGGACATTGCCACCACCACCGCAGCCCCGCCAGCAAACCACCTCCTCCACCACACTAGGTACGCTTCCTTTCCTCCCCCTGCATATTTTTTTTTATCTGTATCAGTTTTGCCTCCTGCATGCAGAATCGTTCTGCATGCAGGAGGCGGGGGGAAAATAATTCCCCCCCCCCCGTGCTTTTTTTTTTATTTTCTCTGGGCCAGATTGTGTCTGGCCCAGAACTATGTGGGACGGGCCAGAGGGATCTGGCCCAGTCCGACGGTCTGGGCGGGGTCCGGCCCAGACCGAGGTTAATTAGTTTGTTGGGCCGAGATCGGCCCAGTACCTGTTGGGCCGAGATCGGCCCAACGACTTTTGGGGCTGGGTCCGGCCCAGTTTAGTTGGGCCGGCCCAGCCCCTTTCAATATATAAATATATTATAATTATATTATATTATTATTATTATATGTGTGTATATATATATATATATGTTTTTTTTTTTGGAAAAAATCTGAAAAAATCTAAAAAATTGTTGTTATTTTCTTTTCATATAAATATATTTTTGTTTTATACATTTGGTTTGTATTTTTATTTTGTGGAGATACAAATTCATTGTTTAAAATACCCGGTTTTTCGTCAAGACATCCAAGATTTTCAAATATAAAATTTTTTATTTTTGCTTTCAAAAATTTCTAAAATTCCTAAAAAATATTGTGGATTTTTCCGCATATTGTTTTTTTATGACTTAATATTGGTTTGTATTTTTATGTTGTGGAGATACAAATTCAGTATTAAAATACCTGATTTCGTCAAAACAAATATATTGTTTACAAACAAAAATGTTTCCTTGCGTGTTGCATACGGCCAATACTCTAACATGTTTTGAATATTCTTTTTATAAAAAAAAATATATTGGAAGCTTCAAAAGTGTGTTTTCGCATAGATTTCTTAAACACAAATTATTTTCTTGTATTTTTGGATTTTACAACATGTTTGTAAAACTCCAAAGGGTATTGGCCAATATTCCAAAAACTATAAAAATCTTATTTTGGGGGGAGAAAATTTATTTATTATTCACCACTAATGTTTGGATAAAGAAATCCTTAAAAGGATGAATATCCAAAATATTATTGGGAGTAATAAATCCGCACACATTCTTGAAAGAAGCCTTGATTATAATCGAGGACATTTCAAAATTTTAATTTTTTTTTATTTCCACGATTTTTGAGTCGCAAACTCTTGAAATACTAAGGGAAAAATGAGCTTTCAAAGCACATGGAATCTCCTTAGATTTCTATCCAAAATCAATTGACGAGCCTAGAAAATACCAACACCATAGCAATTATAGAGCAAACCAAAACACCAAGCAGCTTACCTTAGGTAGGGCGTACTAGGGGTGCTAATACCTTCCCTTTACGCAACCGGTCCCTTGCCTTAGAATCTCTGAAAGACCAGTTAGGGTTCCTAGTGACCAAAATACTAGGTGGCGACTCCAAAGAACCAAATCAGCAAAAACAGAACAAAACGAAAGTCGCCAGTCGAATGTCGCAAAAAAAAACAAATTTTTGGATTATATTTTTTGGGGTGCGACAAGGCAGGTCGCCTCGAACAATTAGACCACTTGCGAGCTTCCTCGTATTTTATCATCGGGCAGGTCGCCTGGAACAATTAGACCATTTGCGACTTTCTTCGCATTTTATCATCGGGCAGGTCGCCTGGAACAATTAGACCACTTGCGAGCTTCCTCGTATTTTATCATCGGCCAGGTCGCCTGGAACAATTAGACCACTTGCGAGTTTTCTCACATTTTATCATCGGGTAGATCGCCTGGAACAATTAGACCACTCACAAAAATATTTGCTTTCTTTTTCACTATCGGGTAGGTTGCCTGGAACAATTAGACCACTTGCGAGTTTCCTCGCATTTTATCATCGTGGTAGTCAAAAAAAAAAAACCAATGTTGAAATCACTCTCATGTATTTCACAGACGGGTCGGTTCACAAAACCATTGTTGAAATCACTTTCATGTATTTCACAAAACCATTGCTGAAATCACTTTCATGTATTTCACAAAATCAATATTGAAAACACTTTCATGTTTTTCACTTGGGCAGGTCGCCTAGAAGAATAGACCAACTAAAAAATATGTGTATTTTTCAATACCGCCATCGTTTTTCTTTACAAAACTTACTATGCAAAGTCAAAAGAAAATAAATTTTTCAATGCCTTTGCACCGTAAGCATTGTAAAGAGGGGGCAACTATCATTTTCATTCAAAACCGTCATTTTTTATCAAAACCGAGTCCACCGGGTCAATACGGGTCAAACCATGTCGACCAGGGTAAAAAATGAGTTTTCATGACGTTTCGGGTCAAAACCGTCATTTTTCATAAAAAACCGATTTCACTGGGTCAATACGGGTCAAACCATGTTGACCAGGGTAAAAAATGAGTTTTCATGATGTTTCGGGTCAAAACCGTCATTTTGTTTTATCAAAACCGAGTCCACCGGGTTAATACGGGTCAAACCATGTCGACTACGGTAAAAAATGAGTTTTCATGATGTTTCGGGTTGAAACCGTCATTTTCGGGTCAAACCATTATTTTTTGGTCAAAACCCGGTTCACCGGGTTGATACCCATCAAATGTTTTTTTTTTTTGTTTTTTTTTTTTGCGGTTGAAACGGGCTTTTTCTAGTACTGATTTAAGTTTTTTAGTTTTACCCATATAAATATTTATTATTATATATAATAAAACAAAATTAATAATTTAAAAATTTATTATATTAGGTAAAGTTAGTTGTAGGGGTGTAAATTATTTCTTCAAAATTAAATTTGCTGTAACCCGCTCATTGGTTATAAATAGGCACGAGAGCATAGGCCAAAGAAAAAAAGAAGAAGAAAAAAAGAAAAGAAGAGAATTGAATTGTTCACATTTTTTTTAGTTTTTCTTCACGAGGTAGGGTATTGTTTTAAAAAAAAAACAATTTGAAAAATACCAAATATATCCCGACACATCTCAACCCTTGAAATAATCCAAGATTTGATCCCGATGCGCCACGTCATCCGGTGTACCGAGCTTTCGGTGCACCGTGCCACACCAGATCAAAGTTCCGTTCATCCAGACTGTAGATCAACCTGCAGATCTAGCCAATCACAGCCATCCGATAGTTTCATCCGAGATCCAACGACGCACAGTGTTCAGCGGTACCGGTGTACCATGCACGCGTTCACACCGTAGCGTAATCTCGACTCTCTCTCTCCTCTCGCCTGCGACGCCCTCTCTCTCATCCGATCTCCACTTTCTGGCCGTCTCCAGCCTCCGCACCACCACAGAAAGGTTTCTCCCCTGCTTTAAAGAAAAACCCTGGTGGTTTTCATCGTTTTCTCCTCCTCATATGGCCGGAAAAAGGCTGCGATTGTCGCCGGTCACCGAAGCTTCAAGTTGTTGATTCTCCCTCATCAGCCATCAACGGTCGTCAAGACCACCACCATCAGAATCCTCGTCCTCAGATCTACCAGGATCGACCATCGGTTGGCCAGAAATCTCGCCGCCGTCAACAGTAACCGCGCATGAGCCACATGCGCCGCCAGTGGCATTTTCGTAATTTTTCGAGAAATCCGAGGGTATTTCAGTCTCTTACCTATACGGTGGCACTCAGGTAAATGTTTTGAGATTTCTAACATTTTTTTATTTTGTATATAAATTTTCTCACATGTAAAAAAAACAATAAAACAAAAAAAATAAATATTAAAAACGACGTGGGTCCAACACCCATCTTATCTTATCATGTTATCGTTCGTGGGTCCAAAGCCCAATTCTCGAATATGATTATACCCATTTCTCAACGATATCAAAAATAATTTTTATTTTATAAACAAATATTGTTCGTCGACACATCTCTTTTTACAGAAAAGGACCGATGTCAAAAGTTTAAATACCAAATATGGATTATGTCCATAGTTTTTTTGGTAACTCAGACGTACTTCTTCTTTTTAGGGTTAAACGTCAATATTTTAGACGAGTTTCCTATTTTTAGGAACTGATGTCATTTTTGTAACGCGTCTCCTACGAACGTTATTTGTCGACACGTCTCTTTTTACAGAAAAGGACCGATGTCAAAGATATTTATAACAAATATGGATTTTGTCCATGATTGTTTTTTTATAACTCAGACGTAAATCTCCTTTTTAGGGTTAAACGTTGATATTTTAGACTAGTCTCCTATTTTTAGGGACTGATGTCATTTTTAACGTGTCTCCTATTTTTAGGTACCGACGTTAACCATTTAAAAAATAATAAAATTGCAAATAAGCTCAAAATACAATATCATTTGAAACAAAAAAAAAAACACACACACACACACACACAAGTAAAGGTAACCTTTCTTTTGAAATGATGATTTAAGGGTGGTGTCTACCTTCCCTTAATCATAACTAACTCAGTACCCGAATCTCTGGGACCAGTGTCTAATTTGGGATTTCTAGTTCTCTCATATTACTAGATGGCGACTCCAATAAAATATTCATTTTCCCTAATAAAAAAAAGCCTTTTTGTTAAATAAAACAAAAAAAAGCGGAGCCGTTGCCCGACGTCGTGTATCGACACTTAGTTTATGAAATTAGTATTAGTGAGATTCAATTATTTAAACTATCATATAATACAAATTAACCTGTTTTAAAACTTTGCATAAAATTCCTCACTAACATAACAATTTTCAAACTATTTTTTATTTTTTTTTGGTGTACGAAGCAGATAACTTGTTAATAAGCTGCTTCCAAGAAACTACGCATCACTGAAACCAACTCCTAAAATGTTTTTTTTTTTCTTTGAGGCCTGTCGTACTCGTTGCTTCACGGCCGGTAGACAAGGGCAGCATTTTGAATTGTCTTTCCTTCCTTCGAGCTGGACTCTTACTTGTGATTTTTAAACCATACAAGGGACTGATTTAAAAAATAAACAAGGGACTGATTTAAAAAATAAATACCCATAAAAATATAGCGATTTTACTCTTTTAACTCAACTAATAAGGTGTGCATATTATTTTAAAACGAAACATGATCAGGTGCATTTACTCATGACTTGGGTGATTCAGTATTTAGACTGGGTTAAATTTCAATAAAAATAGAAAAAGAATTAACTCATTGTGATCTAAATAAAAACCTTAATAGGCCCTTGACTCAAACAATATAGGAAAAACTCAGTCAAAAAGTTTTTAAATTTTATTTTAAAATAATATTTGTCATAACCTAATTTTGACCATTTTTATTTTTACTTTATAAAAATAATGATGAAATTTAAAAAAATAAAATAAAATGAATGGAGAATAAATTGAAATTTGGATTAAGACAATATAAATTGGAAGATTGAGAACTTGTTTGAACTCTAGATTAATTTAATTAATCAAATTAAGAGCTTAATTGTAGAATTGATAAATTTTGGGACTTGATAAAAAAAATAGTTTAATTAATGAAATCAAGGGCTTAATTGAAGAAATATCAAAGTTTAGAACCAATTAAGAACTGAAGTGAATAATTTAAAAAATCAAGGACTGTGTTGTAAATGGAACAGGGCATCCACTGTTCCTTCATGAAAAGCTTGATATGTGTACTTTAACTTTGATTCAGCACACGTTCGCATTCTAAAATTATAACGCGGTGAAAAACCTATAACAAGAAGCAAGGTCCAAAACATAAAATATAAAAATTGTTATCTTTTAGCAATTAATTTATAAAGTCTCTTTGGATGTCAAACTCATAAAAATAACTTTAAATAAGCTCAAAATACATTAAAAAATAGTGTAAGAGAAATATATATATATATCAGGGATTTAAAATAATCCAGTTTGAGATTGTTTACAAAGCCTTGATCACAAATTATCAGCCACAAGTAGCAGCAGGGAAACAAGTTGTATAATGAGACACCATATCATAATCTATATCCAATAATCCAAGTGAGTATACTAACTGCAGAAATCCCAACTTCATGATGCATCAGTCCATTTGAAAATTCAACCCTAAGGAGCACGATAACAGTTTATTGGCTGGTGAAGCTTTTATTGCATGATCACGTAAATGTACTGTTGCTACCCAATTTTTGACCAATGTTTTTGATATATTTTCAAAAAATCCAAAAATAGAGAAAAACAAAGAAAATCCAAAAAAATATGTTTTTAATATATTTTCATTATTTTAGCATTTTCAACGTCGTCTAAAAAAAAATTTAAAATTTTTAAGGGTCTTTCGAACGCGTTCGACTTTTCACGCGTCATTTTTAAAATAATTGATTTTCCGTATTTGAGTCGACGTTGATATTGCTCGTTTTCAAAAAATATAAAAAAACAAGAAAAATCAAATTTTACAAAAAAAAATAAAATTAAGGGACCAATTTTGAGGCCAAAACAATATTTTTACCTATGTATAAAGAATTTTGAATTTTGGAAGGAGGGGCAACCTAAGAATTTTTTTTCTCTTCACCCGAAACTAGCCGTTCCCCCTGGCCAAGACCATTATTTAACCCCTCTCTTTCGGCATAAAATTAGCAGCTCAGCCCCACCCAGGTCTTCTTTTCCTTATTTCCAGCCGACCACATACGCTCCCCCTCACATCTGCCCACTCTCCCTTGCCCCATGCAAAATGAAGACAGCCCCTTTGTAATTAATTTTTCTTCTCTTTCCCCTCATAAAACCGGCCTCACAGCCTCTCCCCCATTTCCACAAAAAAACTCTCCCTCTCCTGGCCAAAAACAAGCCGGCGGTCTTCAACGCCAAGAACTAGGGAGCACTAAAAGTCACCAGGCCAAGACCTGCCACACAGAAGCCGGTCCCCCATTTTCTCCTTCCAGCCGATTCCCCCTCTGCAAAAAAAAAAAAAAAAAAAAAGGAAAAAGCCACAGACCTCCTCCCTTGGCTTGGAGAAAGACAGCCGGAGAGAAATAAAAACCACAAGCCGCCCAAAGCTTTCCCATTTTCTTGGTCAAAAAGACCACCAGAGAAGACACGAAAAGACCCCCCTTTTGTTTGCACATTTCCAGCTTCTTCTCCCAAACCAGAGCAGCCCCCTCCCCGTTTTCATTTTTTTTTTCTTCCCCAAACCAGTACCACCCACAACGCCGATCTTCCTCTCATCAACACCAAGACAGCCAACCACCCTCATCCTCTTAAAACAGCAGCAAACCGAACCAGCCCCTTCCACCTCTGTCTCTCGTCCCTGACTCTCAACCTCTCCCAAACAGCAGCAAACCAGCCGAGACACCTTCCACCTCTGCCTCTCCACCGCAGCTCAAGCCCCCCCCATTTCTCCTTTAATTTTTCTTCTTCTCCGTTCCACCGATCGTCTGCCTCTCAGCCGAGACCCCTTCTCTCTCAAGCTCTCCGATCTCCACCATCAAGCCACCACAGCAGACCCGGCTCCATCCTCTCCTCCAGTAGCAGCCCGACACAGCGGCGCCCACTGCCATCCTCGCCCGAACCAGTACAGGCCGCTGCACAGACACGACCGAAGCTCAGCCGCCGGCCACCCCTTGGGCATACGATCTTCTACCTGAAATAGAGAAGAAGAAGACGCCGAAAGAACCGATCTGCAGAGAAGCAGATCAAAGAGAACAGATTGAAAACGAAAAAAATTTAAAATCAACTGCTGTTTTGTGTGTTTCTTCGTTCTGCAGATAGCGGTGGCTTTCACCACCGGTGAGGAGAGGAAGAAGGAGAGAAGCCGAGCCTGATCCACCTTGTCTCCTGTTTTGTTTGCGGCGGCGCGTGAACCCACGCGCCGTCAGTGGCGGTGGTGCGTGGATCCACGCGCCGGAACTGTTCACGCATCCCCCAGAAGTCCTTCCCTGCAATTTCTGGAGTTTTTAGGGACCATTTTGTAAATTTTAAAGTTTTTAATGTAATTTTTGTTTATTTATTTTAAATTCGTAATATGTGAATGTAAAAGAAAAAAAGAAGAAAATAAAAGAAAATAAATAATAAAAAGAGGTGTGTGCTTGTTTGTATTATTATTTATGTTATTAAATTGTAAAAATAAAAGAAGGACAAAAAGAATTAATTGTTAATTTAAATATGGTTAAATATCTCAAGGACAAATAAAATCAAGTTGTATTTCTCACGAAAATGTAAGAATAAGTTTTTACATATATTCGGGGATTCAATAACTGATTTATTCAAGCCTTAGAATTTAATTAATATTTTAAATTGTAAAAATAAAAGAAGGACAAAAAGAATTAATTGTTAATTTAAATATGGTTAAATATCTCAAGGATAAATAAAATCAAGTTGTATTTCTCACGAAAATGTAAGAATAAGTTTTTACATATATTCGGGGATTCAATAACTGATTTATTCAAGCCTTAGAATTTAATTAATATTTTAAATTTTCTTAAATATGGTTAAATATCTCAAGGACAAATAAAATCAAGTTGTATTTTCCACGAAATTGTAAGAACAAGTTTTTACATATATTCGGGGATTTAATAACTGATTTATTCAAGCCTTAGAATTTAATTAATATTTTAAATTTTCAAAATCACATCAGAACACAAAGCAGCTTACCACAGGTTGGGTGTGTTAGGGGTGCTAATACCTTCCCTAACCACAACCAGTCCCTTACCCGCGATCTCTAACAAGACCAGTACATCAGGTTTCCTAGTAGCCCTCAATGAATTACTAGGTGGCGACTCCAACGCATAGTTATTAAACCCGGCCCGGGGGTTGACCCGGCCAAGGGGCCGGGTCTCGGGTTTCATGGGTCAACCCGGGTTGACCCGGATTAACCCGTAATAATTAAAAAAAAATTAATATTTCATATGAAAAAATTCATGTAAATATAGATTATATATATTATAAATAATCAAGTTTAAAATAATATTTTAAAAAGTTTTTTATCCCACGTTAAAAAGATATTATGTTAAGCTTTTAAGTTGAAGTATTTTAAGTTGAATTATATTTTTTCAATGTGGGATTTGAAACCCATTAGTATATATACTCTATGTTCCCAAGGAAAAAATCATGTTTTTTCAATGTGGGATAAAAAACCTTTTGGTTTAAATACTTCAACTTAAAGGGATAACATAGTATCTTTTCAATGTGGGATTTGAAGCCCTTTCATATATATACTCTATGTTCCCATGAACAAAGTTAAATTTTTTCAATGTGGGATTTGAAACCCATTAGTATATATACTTTATGTTCCCAAGGAAAAAATCATGTTTTTCCAATGTGGGATAAAAAACATTTTGGTTTAAATACTTCAACTTAAAGGGATAACATAGTATCTTTTCAATGTGGGATTTGAAGCCCTTTCATATATATACTCTATATTCCCATGAAAAAAGTTATGTTTTAAAAATCAATTTTTCTCGCAATCAAAACCCCTAAAAATCCCATTAAAAAATCCAATCATGTCCATAAACCTCCAAATTTAGGCTTTTTCCTCAAAAATTCAAATTTTCCTTCTAAATAGGGCTCTCATCCTTCAAGAATATACTGCCAAAAATCCAATCTTTGTATTTTTAACCTCCTGGACCAATTTTCTGACCATTTTCTGAGTGCTTCCCCCCTTGTTATTTTTCTAACCTCCTTTGGCTATTTATTTTTCTTTTCTTTTCTTTTGCGGGGACCCAAAAATGGGTTACAACAGTTATTATGACTTCATCCTTATCTAGGTCAGCGAAATGGGTCGGGTCATCTGGTATTCGGGTCGGTTTGGCCCATCCGGCCGAAGAAGATGCGTGGCGCGCGTCTGTGCGCGTGGCCAGCCACCTCGCCAGCGCGTGCGGCCATGTCCGACGTCCGATTTCAACATCGTTTTCACCAATGGCTTTGTCTCGTCCTCCTCTACACAGTGGTATGGTCAAAACACCATTTTGACAACTTTCATTTTTGAGCAAAAATCAAACACCACTTCAAACCATATGCTCTGATACCAATTGTAGGGAATTCCGATCGGTGATGTACTGATAATTGCTCATAGGAGGGTAAGCACACTGACACAATATTTAACGTGGTTCGGCAAATCGTCTACATCCACGGGAGAAGTCATTGGATTATATAGGGAGAGAACAAGATTTACAACAATAGAGGAGGAAGAATTATTCCCTCTTTAGCAACTCTCAACCTCACTCTATTTCTCTCTTCTTAGTACTGCAATGGCAGCTACTGCTGGCTGCCCTTGGCAGCCCACTCTCTCCTATATTTCTCACATCTTTGGCTCTACAATCTCTCTTAACTCCCTCATTTTGCTCTCTAACGTATGCCTCTATTTATAGGCATTTCATGGCAGACAATGTGCCATCAATTATGGCATGAATGGTGGTAACACATGGGTTGCACCATTTTTGTTAATGGTGGGTGCAACTACCATTGAAAATGGTAACCCTACTTTTTAGGGTAGGTTGCACTATTATTGTCCATTAATAGCAAATTCCAACATGGGTTTCAAGATCCTGTTTCATCCCTTGTAATAAAGGAAATCTTCAATTCAATATTGAGCTGAAATGAATAAACACAAAGTATAATTTGTAATTTGCAACTTCAAATATTGAATAGTTCTATGCAGAAAAGGAGAAGGTTTAGCTCAAGGAGGATGTAAGCCAAGGAAATAGTTGCACGTGTTCTTCAGCGCAGAACCCCCTCCTCCCCGCGGCATATTATAACTATAAATTAGCAAGAGCAAATTGTAAGACAGCAACTCTTGTTTTGTAGACACCTATGCGTTTGTCCACATCGTTTCCCCAAAAGATATAACCTTTCATCTTCCATTCTCTCATCCCCTAATTGTAATTTTTTCTTCTTCTTTGCTTTGTATAATTTTTTATCTGCTTTCTGTTTTTAATTGTAATTTTGCTTTTCTTCAAAATTAGCTGTTCTTATTAACAGGTGGTGTCATTTGCTTTCTGTGTTTTGTAATTAACATGCTATTAATGATTTATTTTTTAGATCTATTTTAAAGAACAAAGAATAAATACATTTAGAAGATATAATAAATCCTACATGTAGAAGAAATACTTACATAGAACAATTTTTGATCAACTGTTTTAACATGTCAGAAGACTATTATCTTGAAATTGGAAACAACTTTGTAAAGCAACTGAGGGAGTTGAAGACTAGGTAAGATTCAAGTCAACATAAACAATTAATCAGATGTTCTTAAACTTTGCCCAAAATTCTTCACCAGCATGATAACCTTCACACTATTTTTTTGTGGTTCACGCAGCGATGTATTTTTAAGAAGATGCTTCCATGAAACTACGTATCGCTAAAAACAACTCCTAATTTCTTGCCAAATAAGGTAATGAATTAAAAAAAAAAACCATGAGAATATATGGTTGACAGGGTCAATAAAAATAAAATATTGATTTAATATTTGTTTTGAAAAAAAATTAAACAACATTTAAAAAAAAGTTAAACATCAAATTTAATCTTGATCGGGATGATCAATTCTCTAATTTATCCACAAAATCTATTGGATTGCATCGATTAACTTCTATCTAATTTTATTTAAAACTTAATTCAAACTAAATTATTAATTAATAAATTTAATCTGTTCTTCTGTGAATTTGAGGGAAGTAGTTTTCTTTCTAACGTTAGTGAACATTCAAAAGCCCTCAATGGTTTGGTTCAGTTACAAAACAACTGGGAGAGTGCTCGAACATGACTATACTCTTGCCTCTAAATCTGGCACACAAAGCTTCTACATAACCTTCCAACGTTACTTCTTGCCTCCCAAACTCCTCAAAGTTCTGGTGCCAATATAATGCTATTCCATCAAGGGAGTTTTTCAGAATCTCCAATCTTTTCATGATCAAAATGTTGATTGCATCTATACAACCACTTACGGGCATCTTCCCCATCAAAGCTGGGAAAGTCACATATGGGTTTGTGCATCCTAAACTGAGAGTGCTCACCTTCACTAGGTAATCAGGTTATTGAAATTTATGAGTTGTTTGTTTGTCTCGGGTAGTATTAGCCTCCCCTGTGGAAGCTGTAGTGTTTGAAGAAGGGATGTTTGTTGATAAGCTATTCCCCTAATGAGACCCTGAGTTCATTAAACTTAGCTTCATGGTTGCTTTTTGTGGTCACCAGTTTGTGATTGTAAGACTAACATTTTCATCATTTGTTCATAATCTTATGCTTGATCCTTGCTGACAGCTTCAAGGGAGCTCTCCAGCTTTTTGATGTCTTGAGATCTAGTGTCAGGAGCCATGTTCAAAAGCTACAATGGAGTCTACTAATCACAGGGATCAATAAACTCGCCGGCGATGAATAACATAAACACTGGATGATAGGGAATAAAGAAGAAGAGAGAAAAGGACATAAATCGGTTAAGTCAACATTTTTCATTCTACTATTTTCACGCTGGCATTCTGTTACAAATACTAACTGAAAGAGCGGCTAAGAACAACTTGTATATTTAAAAAAAAATTATAATAATTTCACTTTTAGGAACAACGAAGACCTTTTTTGCATTATTTCTAACAATATAATGTAAAGAGCTGTGCTGGTCACCCGCATCAGCTACATTATCATTTTCATGGGTTCTTTTCATTTCCTTGTGGGTAGGGTTCTTCGGCTTAGTTATTTTGTTTCCTGCAATTAAAGTAAATATAATTTTGAAGTGCGAGCAGGCCCATGAGGCTCGCTTTTTTATACACTAAACTGCAGTTTAAGCCCAAACAAATAAAAAAAAGACATGCGTTTCAAAAAATATGCCTAAAACGCAAACAAACATGTATTCAAATATGATATGGTAGTTATTGTTTTTAAAAAATATATTTTTTAAAAAAATATTAAAATAGTATATATTTTTGTTTTTTTTAATTATTTTTTTATATTAGTATATTAAAATAATTAAAAATTAAAAATTAATTTAAGATAATAAAAAACTATAAAATTTTAAAAACATAACTACTCACCACAAAAATAAGCAGAATTCAAGTTGTAAGTTGTAACACAATTTTCAAGGTTTATCATTTGAACTCACTAATCAAAACAGTTAGAATCATTCAATTTTTTATTTATATTTTTGATAATTTTTCAGAAAAAAAAAAACAAAAATTGCAAAAAAACAACAAAAACTCCAAAAATATATTTTTTTTTATATTTGTATCGTTTTTAGCATTTTCAACACCATCTCAAAAAAATTTAAATTTTGAAATGTATTTTGAATGCGTTCAATTTTTAATACGTTAATTTAACAATCATTAATTTTTTTTGTTGAGTTGATGTTGATATTATTTATTTTTAAAAAATTTAAAAATACAAAAAAATTAAATTTTACAAGGAATCAAATATGAAAAGAAAAAGCTGAAGGAACAATTTGGTTTTTGAGTTACTTAGGACCAAGCAATTAAAAATAACAAAATCTATAAAGAGAAGTGAAAATTTTTAATAAGGGGGCGGAGAAAAATTTTAGGGGCAAGACAAGAGAAAACGAGAAAAACCCTAAACCTTTCCTTTTGACAGAGAAGCCGCTGCTCCCCTTTTCCCCTGGTTCTCTCCCAAACCCAAGGAAGCCCTTTTCCTTTGCCAAACTAGCGACCGTTCTCCCTCTCTTTACCTGTTGAAGCTGCCCCCTCTCTTTGGCCAAAACGTGAGAGAGCCAAAGTCCCCCGGTCATCAACACACTGCCCTCATTACCATCTCTCCCAAAACCAGAGGCCATGGCTGGTCCCCCCCTCTCCACTGATCCTCGCCCTCATCCACCGGGCAACAGTCGACCCATCGACCTCCCTCACCCGGTCGACGCCACACACGCACGGCAATGGCCATGGACGGCCTGCGGATGAACCACTGAACCACTCTCTCAGCCAGCAGCGGCGGTCAGTCCCTTGAGTTTATCCCCCCCGAGTCTCATCGTCGCGTGTGCCGACGCGCCACCCATGACAGCTTCTTCTCCGATCTTCAACCATCCAGACAGCAACAAGCAGCGACGGCGTTGAACCTAGAAGAAGAAAGCATTAACGGAGGGAGATAATTGCAGATCTAAAAGAAAAAGGGAAAACAAAAGTGAAATCTATTGCTTGTGTTGTTGGGTTGCTTTGCAGGTGACTGGGAGATGCATTGCCGGTACGATCGGGAAGAGAAGAAGGAGACGATCCCGATCCACAAGTTTGCTGGTCTTCGCCGACAACGACACGTGGATCCACGCACCGCCAGTGGCGGTGGTTCATGAGGTCCACGCGCCGCCACAAGTCTGGCTGATCCCAGAAGGCTTCCCTGCAGTTCTGTATTTTAAGGGGGGTTTGTTCTGTAATTTTGAAATTGTTAAGGCCTTGTTTGGGTAAATTTTGTTATTTTGTAATATGTAAAAGTGAGGTGTGAGTTGAGCATAGTAAAAAGTGGTTAGTGAGTGTTTGTATTTTCTTTTATGTATGTATTTTTTTAATGTAAAGATAAAAAAAAAGACAATAATAAAAAGAAGAAGAACAAAATTAAGTTTTTTAATTTGTATGCGGTCAAGAAGTCAAGTATTTGAAGGACATAGAATAATATATTTTTAAATTTATTTTGAGATTTAATAATTGATTTATTAAAACTTTAAGAATTTAGCTAATATTTTAAATTTTTAAATCACATCAAACTGTAAATTGTAAAGTAATTTATTTCAGGTACTAGGAGTATTAATATTTTTTCTAACTATAATTAGTTTTTTATACTTGAATTTATGACAACAACCAGTATATTTAAATTTTCTAGTAATTCAATGAAATATTAGTTAGTGACTCTCAAATTAAGTAAATAAAAATAAAAAATTACTATCAAACACCGCACGGAGACATGCGATTGATAGCTTTGACAACTAATGTTGGTATTTTAATACTTTTAAAACAAGAACAGAAATGATATCAAAATTCACGTTTTTAATTTTCCAGTACCATTATTCCTCTTTCCTTTGAAGCATAACATTCAGAAAAATAAAAAATTATAAAATATAATGGAACACCTAGGATATGCTCTGTAGCAAATGTTTTTTTCATCCTTATTTTTTTTTAATTACGCTCTTAATGCTTTAATTAATGACTTGGAGAATTGAAAGAATTGTACTACGTACGTTCAAAAACACGAAGAAAAGGAATGTCCAATTTGATATTCATAATATAAGCTTATTTTGATTCATTAATTTGTTTTCTATATTTTTGAAATTAGAGTTGGAGAAAAATGATGTTAGAAAGAGAAAAATTCTTGATTTAAATTGATTGTAGCAACAAAAAAAAAATAATATTAATGTCAAAAGATTCTTTAGACAAAATAAGTTCTATTAAGGCATTACTTATGATAAAAATCATGTCTAAAAAACTAAATCTTACCTAGCAAAGATTTTGAGAATTGGGTTGAGTTTTAGTTTTAAAAATTATTAATTAACAACTTACCAGCTTGATTCATTGAGTCGAGATTTATCGATATTTAAGGTTTTTTTATTTTTGTGTTTAAAAAATATTTTTTAAAAAAATTAAATATTTTTATTTTTTTTTCTCTACTTCAACTTAATATATTTTTGGTGTTTTTAATTCATTTTGATGTGCTGATATCAAAAATATTTTTAAAAAAAACTATAAAAGAAAGTGATGTAGATAATAAAATGATTAAAATAAATATGTATTACTTTTGTAGTTTTTAATTATATTATTATGCGATGAATTATTAATGTATTATAAATATAACATTGCAACATTAAAATTCTATTTTTATTATTTTGTTAAACTAGCTACAATCCTATCATAAATATAATTTATTCATATTCATGATTTTGTTAACATATCCAAATTAAAAAATCATTGGTATCAAATTAATAGTCGTGCATCTTATTTGTGTTCTACAATAGATCAAGCTTGAGTGTTTTATTGCTCTCTCTTGTGTAACAATTATAGAGAGAAAAAAAAGAGAGTTTATTTTGGTTTTTTAACTGGAAGAAGAAAGAAAGATGAGAAAGAAAGTGCTCAAAAAATTTTCGCTTTCAGACGGTGCATTGGTGAGCCTGTTGTTAGAGAATAATATAAATCATATAATGAGACATCATCTATTAGCTTAAGCTATTAGGTTGAAATGGTTATTTGACATGATATTAGAATCTTGATGACCAAGTGGTCACAAGTTAAAATCTCATGATCTCTATTTATTTGATAAAAAATTAAACACGAGGTAATGTAACCCTATACAAGTTTCAAGTTCAAATGACTTTTACTTGAGGGGGTATGTTAGAGAATAATATAAATCATATCATGAGACCTAACCTAATAATTTAAATTATTGAATTGAGATGATTCTTTAACACTTGTGTTGTTCATTATTTCTCTCTTCTTTATACACCTTTCACTTAGAGGCTAACTCATCTTATGAAAATAACACAGTTTTTTAGTGTTTGGTAATAAAAAGAAATAGTGCCATATATGTAATATGGAATGAAAGATATTTTTTTTGGGATGTTATATTGGTATAATTGTACTCTAATTATATATATATATATATATATATATATATATATATATATATATATATGTTTGTCTTTTCAGTTTAGAGATTAAAATGCACCATCCTCTCTCAGTTCTATCCGTTACGATTTATTGCAGGCCATTGTTTCCCCAAGAAATTTGCATCCCTTTCTTTACACATTAGTTCCGTCTTTTTCCTAGGCAAGCCTACGTTCTGTTCGCAGATATGCGCGGGAAACTGAGCGAGTTGAAGACTAGGTTAGATCCAAGTCAACATAAACAAGACTATAATATTTATTTTTAGTTATAGGTGATTGATTTAAAATATAATAAGAATTATTGTTGAATAAAAATAATTCAAAAGTTTTTTATTAAAACAACTTTTGAAAGTAATTTTTCATAATAAAATGACATATATTCTTTTATAGCTTTGAATTTCATTTTGGTGCATGAATTATTTATATAACATATTTACAGCAATAAAACATTAAAATCTTACTTTTATTATCTTATTAAACTAGCTGTAATTTTATCATGTAGATAATAAATTTGTAAACATTGAGTAAACATAGTAAAAAGTGAGGTTTGTGGGGGTGTGTACTTTCTTTTATGTGTTTTTGAATGATACAATTAAAAGGACAACAAAATTAAAAGAAAAAAAATTAATTTAATGTTTTGATATGGTTATATAAAGCTAGGATTATAAAATTATATGTAGGATATATTTTTGATATATGATGAAAAGATAAAATCATTAAAATTTTTATAACATATCAAAACTATAAAATAATTTATTTCATGTAAAATATATTAGTAGTGTTAATATTTTTTATTATAATTAATAACTCTTGTTGTAACCCAATTTTCGACACACAATTTTCTTGAATGTTATTTTATTTTTATTATTATTTATAAAAATCCAAAAAAATTAAAAAAAATTTGAAAATTAAAAAATATTTTCTTTTCATTCAAACCATGTTGACCAGTTTTAAAAATGAGTTCCAGGCTGTTTTGGGTCAAAAACGTCATTTTCGACCACAACCGAGTTCACCGGGTCAATACGGATCAAACCATGTCGACCAGGTTTAAAAATGAGTTTCGGGCTGTCTCGAGTAAAAAACATCATTTTCAACCACAACCGAGTTTACCGGGTCAATATGGGTCAAACCATGTCGACCAGGTTTTAAAAATGAGTTTCGGGCTGTTTCGGGTCAAAAACGTCATTTTCGACCCAAACCGAGTTCACCAGGTCAATACGGGTCAAACCATGTCGACCGGGATGAAAAATGAGTGTCGGGCTATTTTTGGGTCAAAACCATCATTTTTCGGTTAAAACCCGGTTTACCGGGTTGATACCTATCACATGTTTTTTTGTGTTAGCGGTTGAAACGAGCTTTTTCTAATACTGATTTGAATTTTTAATTTTACCTATATAAATATTTATTATTATATATAATAAAACAATAATACAAAAAAAAATTATTAAGCGGCGGGGCAGTTATGAGCAGGTGAATTATACAAAGCAGTTGGGTTAATATTATTTTTTTATTGAAGGTAGATGAAGAGTAGTTGTGTTGTCCCCTGCTCAGTGGCTATAAATAGCCATGTGAGCAGGGAAGCAGGGGAGAAGAGCAGAAAAGAAGAGAAAGAATTGATACACTGTGCATATTTTTTTTAGTTTTTCTTGGCGAGAGTAGGATATTATTTTTTTAAAAAAATAATTTGAAAAATACCAAATATATCCCGACTCATCTCAGCCATTGAAATAATTCAAGATTTAATCCCGTTACGCCACATCATCAGGTGCACCGCGTCACACTGGATCAACACCCAGACAATCCGGGCCGACCGATCAACCTGCAGATCTAACCAATCACAGCCATCCGATAGTTTCATCCAAGATCCAACGGTTAAAATCCTCCCGCTCACCGGAGTACCATGTACACATTCACACCGTAGCCAATCTCAAAGCCTCTCTCTCCTCTCGCCGGCGACTCTCTCTCTCTCCTCCGATCTCCATCTCCTCCGATCTCCATCTCCGGCCATATCCAGCCTCCGCACCACCATAGAAAGGTCGCCAATCTCATGAAAACCAAAACCCCGGTGGTTTTCATCGTTTCCTCCACCTCATCTGGCCGGAAAAAGGCCGCGAACGTCGTTGGCCACCGAAGCTTCAAGTCGTCGATTCTCCCTCGTCAGCCATCAACGGTCGTCGAGACCACCACCATCGGAATCCTCGGCCTCAGATCTACCAGAACCGACCATCGGTTGGCCAGAAAGCTCGCCTGAAAATCTCGCCGCCACCAACAGTAGCCGCGCGTGAGCCACACGCGCCGCTAGTGGCATTTTCGTAAATTTCTGATAAATCCAAGGGTATTTCAGTCTTTTACCTATATTATGGCGCTCAAGTAATTTTTTTTAGATTTCTATCATTTTTGTTATTTTGTATATAAATTTTCTTGCATGTTGTAAAATAAAAAAATAAAACAAAAAAAAAATAACAACGCGGGTCCAACACCCATCATATCGGGTTATCGTTCGTGGGTCCAAAGCCCCAATTATCAAATACGGTTATACCTATTTCTCAAACGATATAAAAATAATTTTTATTTTATAAACAAATACTGTTCGTCGACACGTCTCTTTTTTAGAAAATGACCGATGTCAAAAGTTTAAATACCAAATATGGATTATGTCCATAGTTTTTTGGTAACTCAGACGTAAATCTCCTTTTTAGGGTTAAACGTCAATATTTTAGACAAGTCTCCTATTTTTAGGGACTGATGTCATTTTTAACGTGTCTCCTATTTTTAGGGACCGACGTTAACCATTAAAAAAAATAATAAAATTACAAATAAGCTCAAAATATAATATCATTTGAAAAAAAAACAAAAAAAACACACAAGTAAGGGTAACCTTTTTTTTGAAAGGATGTTTTAAGGGTGGTGTCTACCTTCCCTTAATCATGACTAACCCAGTACCCGAATCTCTGGGACCAGTGTTTAATTTGGGATTTCTAGTTCCCTCAAATTACTAGATGGCGACTCTAATGAAATCTTTATTTCCCTATAAAAAAATCTTTTTATTAAATAAACAAAAAAAGAAGGAGTCGTCGACCGACGTCGTGTATCGACAACTCTGAATTAAATACTAGATAGCGAAACAATGATAAAAAGCGCTATCTGCGCTGTGCGGTCCGTCCACTAGACTACATAAAAAACAAAGAGAACATAACTTCCTGAAACCCCATGGCACAATCTGGGGCCAATGGAGTTTATTATCTATTGAATTTCCAACTTCATGATGCATCAAGTCCATTAGTAACTTTAAACCCAAAGAGCACGATAAACAGGTTATTGGTCGGTGAGGCTTTCATGGAATAATAATGTTGTGGACGTACAACAAGAAATTAATTAACACAAGTTGTGACATTTCTTCACTGATGCAACACTAGTGATTTATTTTTTAAACAATTATCACATCTTAAGAACTTTATATTAAAGAATCATTTTAATTCAATAATTTATCTTTAACATATTCTATGAAAATTCTATGGACAAACTTGCATAGATTCATATTATATTGTATTTGATTTTTATCAAATAAATAGGGATGATGAGATTTGAACTTGTAACTACTTGGTTATCAAAATTCTGATACTATATCAAAGAACTATCTTAACCCAATAACTTAAATTGTTGAGTGAGGTTTCAAGATATAATTTATATTATTCCCTAACAATTTAAATTATAATAATAATTTTACATTATTTTTAAAGTTAACATTCTTTAGACCTAAAATTTATAGGTGCATATATTATCTTATTTTATTAATTAAAATAAATATATTGAAATTCCAACTTATTTCTGCTTAATAACTTTGAAAATAACCATAAGCTATATGAAAGGCATAAAAATACCGACATACTCACTAGCTTGCAATGGCAAAATTGAGAAAAATAAATCATGATTATTGAGTAATGAAACGATATTAAATATTATCGCACTAGGCATGTTTGTTGATGAGTCAGATAAGTTTTTGGATAAATTAAACCTTCATTTACCTATCTGTATTGTTCTTATATATTCCATGTGAATTTTTATTTTGATGTTACAACTCGAGAGCTGCTTTCTTGCGCTAAATTTATTAATATGTTACACAATCATATACAGTTAAAAGGTTACATCAAGAATCTTTGGACAAGTCAAATTTGGACATCCCGAGGCCCCCAATATTCATGGTACTTTCCAATCAATAGGGAGTCCTATGATTTAGAAATTTCAGAATGAAAGATTCCTCTACCTAGCAATTCCAATTAATTCAGAGAGCCCGCCCGCGATTAATTAAGCATTATTTCTTCACCGATTCAATTGAAGGAGAGAAAACTGATGCAAAAGATTTTAAAAGACAAAATATTTTTTTCTTAATTATTTTTATTTTTTTATCTAGTTTAGAAATGAGCTACAGATTTTGAAGAAATGAGCCAACAATTAAGCATCTTTAGAAATTATAGGACTTGGAAATGAATTTTCCTAGGATTTACCAAATCTTCCACCCAATAAAAACTGATGTCACTGTTGTTGACACGTATCAAATTCTGTAAAATAAGAACAAAGATGAATAGGAAATTTCACAATTAAAAATTTCAATAAATACTCCATTTGTTTTTTTTTCCCTATAAATACCCATCATTGGAGCCTAGAATCTTCATCTTCCATAGGAAACAATATCCCTTAGACATGATGTCCTTCCTACAGAAACCAGTCTCAATGTTTCTCCGAGTCCTTTTTTTTCTCCTTCTAATGTGCTTTCCTTCTTTCTTTGCCTTTCCTCCTAATTTCTCTGCAACTTCATTTGGTGCTGCTGAAGGTAATAAAGAAGCGGAGGCTCTCCTAAAATGGAAAGCAAGTCTTGATGACAACCACAGTCAAGCTGTCCTGTCTTCTTGGGTTGGCAGCAGCCCTTGCAAGTGGCTTGGGATCACTTGTGACAATTCTAGAAGTGTCGCGGATTTCAGCCTTCCACATTCTGGTCTGAGAGGTACGCTTCATAGTTTCAACTTCTCATCCTTCCCCAATCTTCTCACTCTCAATCTCACGAACAATTCACTCTACGGAATTATTCCACTTGAGATAGGACTGTTAACAAGTCTTAACGTTCTCTACCTTGATAAAAATAATCTCACCGGTTTGATCCCAGTTTCTATTGGAACTCTGAAACACCTAACCGTTCTTGATCTGAGCAAGAATAATTTATCTGGATCTGTTCCTCGGGAAATAGGACAACTTGAATCCCTTGTTTTTTTGGGCTTATCCTTTAATAATCTCAGTGGTTCTCTACCCCCCGAGACGAATAATCTCACACATTTGAGGACTTTGCGCTTGTCTTTAAACAATTTCACTGGCCATTTACCACGAGACTTGTGCCTTGGTGGGTTGCTTGTAAATTTTACAGCTGTCGGCAATCATTTTTCTGGCCCAATCCCTAAAAGCTTGCAAAATTGTACTAGTCTATTTAGAGTTAGGCTTGAGAGGAACCAATTGACGGGGAATATTTCTGAAGATTTCGGTCTCTACCCAAACTTGAACTATATGGACCTAAGTCACAATGACTTGTATGGTGAGCTTACGTGGAAATGGGGAGGTTTTCACAACTTGACTAGCCTAAAATTGTCAAACAATAATATCACAGGTGAGATACCATCAGAGCTTGGAAAGGCTACTGGGCTACGAATGATTGATCTCTCGTCAAATCTCCTAAAGGGGACAATTCCAAAAGAATTGGTGCAGTTGAAGGCGTTGTACAACCTTACTCTTCATAACAACCATCTTTCTGGTGTCGTTCCATTCCAAATGCTATCTCAACTTCAATCCCTTAATTTAGCTTCTAATAATCTTGGTGGATCAATCCCAAAACAAGTGGGAGAGTGCTTAAATTTATTACAGTTGAACTTGAGTCATAATAAGTTCATAGGGAGCATCCCATTTGAGATAGGCTTCTTGCATTTTCTTGAAGATCTAGATCTTAGTGGGAACCTACTGGCAGGAGAGATACCATCAGAAATTGGGCAATTAAAACGGTTAGAAATGATGAACCTCTCTCACAACAAACTTTCCGGTTTGATTCCAACTGCTTTTGTAGATTTGGTGAGCTTGACAACTCCAGACATCTCCTACAATGAACTAGAGGGCCCTATTCCCAAAATCAAAGCCTTCAATGAAGCTCCTTTTGAAGCTTTTATGAATAATAAGGGTCTCTGTGGAAATGCCAGTAGTCTAAAGCCTTGTACACTTCTTACAAGCAGGAGAAAGAGCAACAAGATTGTCATTTTGATTCTTTTTCCTCTCTTGGGCAGTCTACTTCTACTACTTATCATGCTTGGGTGTTTATACTTTCGCCACCAAACAAGTAGAGAAAGAATCTCCTTTTTAGGAGAGCGACAAAGTCCACTCAGTTTTGCAATATGGGGCTATGAGGAGGAGATCCTACATAAAACTATCATCCAGGCCACTAATAATTTCAACTCCAATAATTATATAGGGAAAGGGGGATACGGAATTGTTTATCGAGCCATGTTGCCAACAGGTCAGGTGGTTGCCGTGAAGAAACTTCACCCATCAAGAGAGGACGAGCTTATGGATTTGAAAACTTTTAGAAATGAGATTCGCATGTTAATAGATATTCGACATCGAAATATTGTGAAATTATATGGATTTTGTTCATTAATAGAGCACTCCTTTTTAGTTTACGAGTTCATAGAAAGGGGAAGTTTGAAGATGAATTTATCTAGCGAAGAACAGGCAATGGACTTGGATTGGAATAGAAGGCTTAATGTTGTTAAAGGAGTGGCCAATGCATTATCCTATTTGCACCATGATTGCTCGCCTCCAATCATTCATCGAGACATTTCCAGCAGCAATGTTCTTTTGGATTTGGAATACGAGGCTCATGTTTCGGATTTTGGGACAGCTCGGCTCTTGATGCCTGACTCGACCAACTGGACCTCATTTGCTGGCACTTTCGGATACACAGCTCCAGGTACATACTTGATTTCATTCTTAACATATATATATGAATCAATTGCTAAATTTCTGTTTATATGTCATAATGTTTTGGAGGCTCTTGAAAACATTATGACATACTAGCAGAACAATACAACCAGTACTGTGAAAATGGAGGGCTGCTTTTGGATGCTCTAAAGGTTATGTATAATAAATTGTCATATTAGCAGTACGATATAGCCAGTACTATGAGAAAATGACCAGAATTTTTGCAGAGCTAGCTTACACAATGAGAGTGAACGAGAAGTGCGATGTCTACAGCTTTGGAGTGGTCACAATGGAAGTAATAATGGGAATGCATCCGGGTGATCTCATCTCATCTCTTTCTGCATCTGCTTTTTCCTCCTCATCGTGCTCACAAATCAACCAGCAGACGTTGTTGAAGGATGTGATAGACCAACGTATCCCACTTCCTGAAAATCGAGTTGCAGAAGGTGTGGTCTCCATTATCAAAATAGCATTTGCATGCCTGCTTGCCAATCCCCAATCGAGGCCAACCATGCGACAAGTAGCTTCGGAACTCATAGCTCGATGGCCTCCGCTGCCAAAGTCATTCTCCGCAATAACATTGGAAGATCTGATGCCTCAAACAACTGTGACAGGCTGAGAATTTTCCATAAGATTTTTTATAATTAGTATGTGATTGTTTCGACTTATGTACTTTTGTCTTTAATAAATTATTTCACTGCTTTGTATTTTGTTTCTTCAACGATTAATATGTTTTAGTACAGTAGTATTATCAATCAAAGTGAATAAAGGCTCTCTGCTATAATGAGGACACCTGGATTTCAAGATTTTGTTTCATCCCTTGTAATAAAAGAAATCTTCAATTCATTATTGAGCTGAAATGAATAAACTAGCATGAGAGGCTTTTAGAATTGATGCACATACTATGCATCTGCACTTAAACTATGAATCCACACTGATAATACTACAAAAACTTAAACTATCAACTACACACAGTTCTTCACAGTGAACTCTTGAAGAATCCTTCGTGCAGCCTGGATTCTTTAAAGAAAAGAAAAAAGATACAAAAATAATTGAATCAAGAAATTTTAAAAGGAAGAATATAGTGTTTTTTAAGTTTTTGGTAAATAAATGAATCAATTAGTTGACACAAAAAAAAGTGACAGATTTGTAAATTCCTCACATCAACTACATTATCATTTTCATGGGTTCTGTTCATTTCCTTGTGGGTAGGGTTCTTCGGCTAAGTTATTTTGTTTCCTATAATTAAAGTAATATAATTTTGCAGGGGCGAGCAGGCCCATGAGGCCCGCTTTT
Source organism: Populus tomentosa (assembly GCA_018804465.1). Classification (NCBI taxonomy): domain Eukaryota; kingdom Viridiplantae; phylum Streptophyta; class Magnoliopsida; order Malpighiales; family Salicaceae; genus Populus; species Populus tomentosa. The sequence continues at coordinate 2,528,883 of CM031993.1, forward strand.
TTATACACTAAACTGCAGTTTAAGCCCAAACAAATATAAAAAAATATGCGTTTCAAAAAATATGCCAGAAACACAGACAAACATGTATTCAAATGGATATATAGAATTTGATGGAGGTTATTGTTTTTAAGAACAATTTTTTAAAAAATATATATTAAAATAGTATATATTTTTTAATTTTTAAAATTATTTTTATATTAATATATCAAAATAATTAAAAAATAAATTTTAATTTAAGATTAAAAAAAAACTATAAATTTTTTAAAAACATAAGTACTCACCACAAAAATAAGCAGAATCCAAGTTGTAACACAGAGTTCAAGGTTTATCATTTCAAGTTTTGAACCCAGAAATCAAAACGGTTAGAATCCAATTTTCTTAAAGCAACTTTGTTTGCTTTTGAAAATCTTTGACACAAATCAATGTTGGTATTTTAATATTTTTAAAACAAAAACAGAAATGATATCCAAATTCACGTTTTTCAGTAATTTGCCAGTACCATTATTCCTCTTTCCTTTGAAGCATAACATTCAGAAAAATAAAAAAATTACTTAAACGAATTGAAGCATAACAGGAGGCAATGTGCTGTGTTGTTTTTAATTTATTATTATTATTATTATTATTATTATTATTATTATTATTATTAATCCTTTTGGTTAAATACAAAATTTTGGCAATCAATATTTTATTTTGGCGCAGATTCGAATCTCGAGAAATCATTTGGCTTTTTTCTCCTTTGATAATTCATTAGATATTCGCATATGAATTTTATTTCATTAGATATTCGCATTGTTAATCAAAATTTATTATTTTAAAAAAAGACAATTGTAACAAAATACATAATCTAATATATATGTGGGAAAAACCAAAAATTAACAATTAAAGATATATTTAATTCTTTGTTTTTTTCTTCATCCTTCTTTGATGTTGGGAATTTTATATTTGTTTTTGGATTTTTTTTTAATTTAATCTTTGAGCATTTGATTTATTATGAAGTGATGTTCATGGATGTGATTTAATTTAATTGATATAAGATTATCATTTGCCCGGATAGCATCTGAACATTTGCTATAATTCATTATGTTATTTTATAAGAGAACATGACTTCCATGGCACAATCGATCATGAAGTCCAAACCCAGTGAGCACGATTAACAGGTTATTGGCTGGTGAAGCTTTAATGGCATGATGCTGTGGATGTAACAAGAAACAATTAACACGACAAGGTTTTAAATATGGTGTATCAGCTCCTTATATATATTTTTTTTATCTGTATCTGTTAGCTTTGTATATTTTTTTGTTTGCATTCTATTTTTGTAATTTTATTTTTCTTCTTTGCTTTTTCTTCTTTGTATTTTTTTCTTCTTTGCTTTTGGTTTTTTGTATCTTGCTTTTGGTTTTTCTGATCTGTATCTTGCTTTTCTTCAAAATTAGCTGTTCTTATTAACAGGAGGTGTCATTTGCTTTCTGTGTTTTGTAATTAACATGCTATTAATTAATTATTTTTTAGATCTATTTTAAAGAAAAAAGAATAAATATAAATAGAAGAGATAATAAATCCTACATGTAGAAATACATGCATAGAACAATTTTTGATCAACTGTTTTAACATGTCAGAAGACTATTATCTTGAAATTGGAAACAACTTTGTAAAGCAACTGAGGGAGTTGAAGACTAGGTAAGATTCAAGTCAACATAAACAATTAATCAAATGTTCTTAAACTTTGCCCAAAATTCTTCACCAGCATGATAACGTTCACACTGTTTTTTTGTGGTTCACGCAGCGATGGTTTTTTAAGAAGATGCTTCCATGAAACTCCTAAATGATTTTTTTACCTTGACGAACTGACGGTTAATGTCCTCCTCCCACCCCACACTTCACGGCGTCTAGACATGAGCAACCTTTCCACTTTCCATTCCTTCTTGGAAATCACCTCGCAAGTTGGACTCTATCCTATGATTTTTAAAGCCAAATAAGGTACTGAAAAAAAAAAAAAAACCATGAGAATATATGGTTGACAGGGTCAATAAAAATAAAATATTGATTTAAGATTTTTTTTGAAAAAAAATTAAAAAACATTTAAAAAAAATTAAAAATTAAATTTAATCTTGATGGGTTGATCAATTCTCTAATTTATCCACAAAATCTATTGGATTGCATCAATTAACTTCTATCTAATTTTATTTAAAGCTTAATTCAAACTAAATTATTAATTAATAAATTATTAGATTGATCCACCAAAACAAAAAAGTTTTGATAACATGCTTTCTATATTGGGTTAATAGGAAGCTACCATATGAGCTCCGGTTAGTTCACATAAATAAAAAAGATTGGTGAATATAACAAAAAAAAATGGTTTTTAATTTATTTAATTGAGTTATTATATAGGCTTCTCAAATAATACTCTTGATTTTTCATGTAAAAAACACATTGAACCAACCTACATATTTAATATTGTTTTTATAAAAAATTATAACATGCATGCCAAATTCATGATTTTAATGTGTTATTGTTCTTTTTATATTATTAAAAAATAATATAAATTATATTATAAAATTTCATTTAATAATTTAAACTATTAAATTTAGATAATTCTTTACACAAATCAAGCCTCGGAAAAACTGAGCGAGTTGAAGACTAGGTTAGATTCAAGTCAACATAAAGAAGAGTATAAAATTCTAATAACTACTCCTAAATGATTTCTTAAGAGGATGCTTCCATGAAACTACTCCTAAATGATTTTTACCTTGAAGATTAATTAATGTCCTACTCCCACCCCACACTTCACGCCCTCTAGACATGAGCAACCTATGATTTTTAAATCACCTCGCAGGCTGGCCCCTAACCTATGATTTTTAAAGCCAAATAAGGTCATAAATTAAAAAAAAAAACCATAAGAATATATGGTTGACCGGGTCAATTAAAATAAAATATTGTTTTAAGATTTCTTTCAAAGAATAAAAACATTGTTTAAAAAAGATTTAAAAATCAAATTCAGTCTTCATCAATTCTCTAATTTAACCACAAAATCTACTTGATTGCATGGATTAATTTCTATCTAATTTAATTTAAAACTTAATTCAAACTAAATTATTAATTATTAAATTATTAAATTTATTCACGAAGCACGCATTTTATACTGGATTAATAGGAAGCTACCATATGAGCTCTTAAATAAAAAAAAAATTGTGAACATAATTAGATAAATAAATAGTTATCAATTTAAAAAAGTTTTGTGAACATTGATGCATGTTACTTAATTATGCGAGCCTGACTTCTATATAACAGTGTATACATTTAATCTTAATTAGGCATGCCATATTGTATGTTCGGTATTATTATAAGTTGATAACCATTTAATCTTAAAGTGTACTGTCTTTTATCGTAATATTACGTGCTCCATTAATTATATTGGAAATATGTATCCCTATTCTCTAACATGAGTGTAAATTCTGCATTTCAATATACATAGTTATTTTTAATATTTTAGTGACATATATACATGTAAGCTCTTTTAAGCAATTAATCTTGTCTCAAGTTTCTTTCTGTTTTCTTCTTCAAGATTAGGTAGATTTGATCCCTCCAGTCCATTAGGGCATAACATTGACTGACTATAGATGTGAAAATGATAACTTCCTGATCCTCCGTTTCCATGAAAGTTCTTCTACGTAATAGAATATTCTAATTTACATTTTTAACTTTCCACGAAACTTCCTCTATATAATATAATATTCTAGTTTACTCGTGTAGTGTTCGCCAATGTCTTCACGTGCCTTGCTTTGCTGTTAATTCTAAGAGAATATATAACCAGTATCTTGTTAGATGAGATTTATTCGCCAATGTCTTCATCTTCTTCCTCCTCTCTACCAAGAATGACATATGATGTCTTTCTGAGTTTTAGAGGAGAAGATACTCGTATGAATTTTACTGATCATCTGTATACTGCTTTAGTCCAAGCAGGACTCCACACATTTCGAGATAATGATGAGCTTCCTAGAGGGGAAGAAATCTCCTCACAACTCCTCGAAGCAATTCATGGATCCAAGATTTCTATAGTGGTTTTCTCCAAGGGCTATGCTACTTCCACATGGTGTCTTGAAGAACTGGCAAATATTATGGAGTGCAGAAATAAAAAAGGTCAAGTTGTTCTTCCTATATTTTACTATATTGATCCGTCTGATGTTCGAAAGCAGAAAAGGACTTTTGCAGAAGCTTTTCAAACGCATGAACAATTTTTTAAGGAAGACATGGAGAAAGTCAACAGGTGGAGAAAAGCTCTAATAGAGGCTTCAAATCTCTCTGGGTGGGTTCTCAATACTATGGCAAATCGGTATGTCTTTTCTCAAGATGTTTTGGCTAAATTGGTTCCTAAATATCTATATGTTCCTGAGCACGTTGTGGGTATTGATTCTCACGTTGATAATATTATTGCCCTACTAAGAATTGTTACCGATGAAAGTCGCATTGTGGGCATACATGGAATGGGCGGGATAGGTAAGACAACTCTAGCAAAAGTTGTATTTAATCTGCTCTTCTGTGAATTTGAGGGAAGTAGTTTTCTTTCTAACGTCAGTGAACATTCAAAAGCCCTCAATGGTTTGGTTCAGTTACAAAACCAGCTGCTTTGTGATACTTTGAAAACAAAAAATATTGTTAAGATCAATAATGTAGACAGGGGAATGATTTCAATCACAGAAAGATTCTGTTCCAAAAGAGTTCTTGTTGTTCTTGATGATGTGGATAACGAGTATCAAGTTGAAGCATTGGTGGGAGAAAATAGGTTTGGTCCTGGAAGTGTAATAATTGTTACATCTAGAAATGAGCATTTGCTTGCTCGATTTGCAGTGCATGTAAAATATGAGGCTAAACTGTTGACACAAGATGAGTCCCTTCAGCTTTTCAGTAGGCATGCCTTTAGGACGATCCATCCACCGGATGATTACGCTGAGCTTTCCAATGATGTATTAAAGTGTGCTGCTGGGCTTCCTTTAGCTCTTCAAGTTTTGGGTGCTTCTTTGTTCGGAAAAAACAAATCTGAATGGAGAAGTGCTATTGAAAAACTGCGAAAAACTCCAGATCATGATGTCCAGGCAAAGCTCAAGATAAGTTTTGACGCACTGAATGATGATATACTAAAAAATACATTCCTTGATATTGCATGTTTCTTCGTTGGCAGAAACAAAGAATATGTGTCAACCATACTACATGCCCGCTATGGTTTCAATCAAGAAATCAATTTAGCAATTCTTGTTGAAAGGTCTCTCTTAGAAGTTAATTTACAGAATCAATTAAGGATGCATGATCTAGTAAGAGACATGGGAAGAGAGATAGTTTATCAAATGTGTCCCCAACATCCTGGAAAACGCAGCAGAATTTGGCATCATGAGGAAGCAGGGGAAGTGCTCAAAATGAACATGGTAAGATGCATTGCTGTAGTCTTATATGTATTTCCTGTTGAGCTTGTTTTCAAATAATTTTAACAAAATAATTTTGCATAGGTCTACTTCCAAACCATGATATATGTTGTTCTACTGAAATTTCTTGCTTTTGTTAGGGAACAAAAAAAGTGGGGGGTCTTGTGCTAGATGTTCAAACTTCAAATGCTGAACCTTTAAGAACAGAATCATTTGAAAACATGAAATATTTGCATTTACTCCAAATCAATGGAATTAGTCTCAAAGGATGCTACAGACATCTTCCCAAAGGGATTATATGGCTTTGTTGGCATGGATGCTCTTTGAGATCTTTTCCACCGAAATTTCACCTGCACTCTCTAGTTGTTCTTGATATGCAATACAGTAACATCGAAGAACTGAAGGTACAGACTATGTAGCATGCCCCCACAAAATTATTCCTCATGCAGATTAAATTACTTAAACAACAATTTTTTTTCATTGTTAATTCTTTCTCATTTTCCTCACTGTTTTGACAGTTTCTCAACAATCTGAAAATCCTCAATCTCAGCAATTCTAAGTTTGCTAAAACACCAAACTTCCTAGATGTCTTTAGACTTGAGAGACTAATACTTGAAGACTGCAGAGATTTAGCTGAGGTGCACCAGTCTGTTGGACATTTGAAGGAACTTGTTCACTTGAGTTTGAAAGGATGTTGCAGCCTAAATAATCTTCCAGAAAGCATTTGCAACTTGAAATCTCTTGAAACTCTAGACATTAGTATGTGCTCGAGGCTAGAGAATTTACCAGAGCACTTGGGTGTAATGGAATCCTTAACTGAGCTGCTAGCTGATGAAACTGCAATAAGGCAACTTCCCTCATCAGTTGGACAATTGAAGAGACTCAGAAAGTTATCATTGAGTGGATGCAATAGCAAGCAAGACTCACCGTTTACTTCTTGGCTTTCGCTATTTTCATCATGGCTTTCACCAACGAGTTCAACCTCCAAAGTTTTGCTGCCAGCTTCTCTTAGTAGTTTAAGCCTATTGGGAGGACTGGATCTTAGTTATCGTGGATTATCTGAAGGTGAGATTTCCATAGATCTCGGGAGTTTGTCCTCTCTCCAAGAATTGAATTTGTCCGGAAACAATTCGTCAATCTGCCTTCTGGCATTGGCCTCCTTCCCAAGCTTAACTATTTACTGGTTAAGGACTGTACAAATCTTCTATCAGTTCCGGAGCTCCCATCAAGTTTAATGGAACTGGATGCTGTTAATTGTTCGGGTATGGAAGGTATGGGTAAGAGATGGGTCCTTGTATCTGAAGACCGGAGCAATTTATCAAATAATTTGAAGCAGAGTCTTGTTCAGGTTCTCTCTCTCTCTCTCTCTCTCACACACACACACACACACAAGTCTCACGCATATGAATGCTGATTAGGTCTAAAGTTTTAGCTTTCCCTAAAACAGGCATTATGCAAGGGTGAAGAGTATGACATTGTCATTGCTGACGGTGAGATGCCAGAATTGTTCAGCAATCGAGCAGAAGGATCTTCATTATCATTTCACGTACCTCCAGGTTCAGACGGTAATAAAATCCAAGGGCTGGTTGCTTGGGTTGTCTGCGCCATCGATGGAAACATATCTGCTTATCTGCGGGGAGAGGCTGTTATAAAAAATAAGAGCAACGGTGTTCAATTGTTTAAAAGATCAATAATGTTGTTTACGATGAGCACAAATTCAAGCAACCAGTGTTCTTGGGTAAACCACATATCACTGGCTGCACTTCCTCCGAATGCAATGAAAGCTGGAGAGGAATTGGAGCTATCTGTTGAAGTAAAACATACCTCTTTCGAAGTACAAAAGTGTGGAGTCCATATGATAGTAAAGAAGCTTGAAGTTGAATAGTTTGGTGACAGCTAAAGAACTGTTCCCCGTCATGCTGACAATATCATACCATCTCTTCCCCTGTCCTTGTTCATTCTGTGTGTTCAGAAACTCAAGAATTGGCTGTGTGGCCTCATCCAATTAATAGGTCTCGATGACCTGAAAGGAATTAGAGTTCATATTCGTTGTGTTAAAAGTTAAAGAAAGGAACCGACGAAAGTTATTCATGTGATGAGGTAAGATGCTTGCATTAAAAAAAATATTACCTGATAACTAGAATAATGTATCGAAATCTTGTTCACGTGTTCTCTGTATTTTGTCAGCCTGAATTTTGTGTCCTTTTCCTACAGAAAATAAACTAATTCGACGCCCATCGGTTCATTATTTCCATTAGTTTGACTGGGGCAACTATCTCCTCCTGGACTCCAGTGAGCTCTACGCTTGGCAAAACCAGAGTGACTTTTTTAGTTTGTCTCCTTAAATAGAGAAGATAAAATTTTTATACAAATTGGAATACCATAGATTAAACTGGCACATTTGAGCACCTGGAAACCACCATATTGTAAGCTGTATGCCTTTACTGTTATCTCTTTCTGAGCTGCATATCAAATGAATTCCTAATTATGATGAACATGTCTGTACTGCTTTAATTAGTCCTTCTAGTCCTGTTTTATTGATGTTAATTTCGTAATGTGGAAGTGAGGACATATATATTCATCTATACAATGTACTACAACCAATTTACTAGTTGAATTTCTGATCGACGCTCTTCTTCGATATTACTTAATCTATACAATGCTTTAACTCCAGATTTTCATGTTCATATCTACCGTCCTCTGACCCCAAAAGACTGAAGGTGTGTGTCTGTGGAACCGGAAGAAATGCGTGCAGCTGTAGCCATTCTCACTTGAAGATTTTGAAAATGACATTTGCTACAAGAGCAGTAATTTGAATGCTGAAAATGCTTTCTGATTGGACAGACTATCTTTGTTATTTCATAGACATAACTAACATATATTCCCTATTTTTTTACTGGAGTCTTAAAAAAATTTGTTAATTTATTTTTATGTTTTCAGATCGGATATGTTGATCTCAAAAATAATTTTAAAAATATAAAAAATATATTATTTTGATGTATTTTTAAATAAAAAATACTTTGAACCGTAATTGTTATTATAATCTTAAACATGTCTGAAGGTCTCCAATCTGTCAATGAAACTAGGCAAATTGTATTGATTTTTTGTACTTTGAATTATTTTAAAAAAATATTCATGTAACAAAGATCTTGAAAACCCACAAATGATCTCGTAAGTCCTGTTAAGAGCATAACCAATTTTAAAATTATTTTTCTTTTTCATAAAAAAAAATATTATTTGTTTTTCTTAGCTAATTATATTTCTTTTGCTTGATTACTTTAATGGAGCTTATGGGATAAATTTATCATTTCTCTTTCTTAATTAAAAAAAAAATCAAATTTCATTTTCTAAGCATTATCTTCTTTTACTAATTGAGGGCTAAGTTGGATTTATTCAATATAAACACGAGCCATGCGAGCTTGACAACAAGTTAGTTAGTTGTAAACAAATTAATTAACCTGTTTGAAAACTTTGCATAAAATTCCTCACTAACATAACAATTTTCAAACTTTTTTTTTATTTTTCTTGGTGCACGAAGCAGATAACTTGTTAATAAGCTGTTTCCAAGAAACTACGCATCACCGAAACCAACTCCTAAAATGATTTTTTCTTTGAGGCTTGTCCTACTCGATGCTTCAGTTATCGGGCACGTCTCACGGCTACTATCCCTCACTGCATGCTGTTACCAAGCCGGCCGCTACCACCGCATGGCATTCTCTGGCCTTATAAAAGCCAGAGAAAGGCCACGAACCAGGGGGGAACGAAGGAGATAAAAAAACAGAGGAAACAGGGGAACGGACCAGGGAAACACGGAGGAGAGAGACATAAAAACCAGGAGAGAGAGAGCGAGGGACAAACGAAAAACAGAGAACATAAACAGAGAAAAAATCTGGGGGAAGACGCAAACAAAGGAAATTCCAAGGAATTGGGAGGGCGGGGGGCGGCTTTCAACACTAGAGGACAGACGAAGGGGACGGAAGAATATCAGCAACACGGGGGACAGAAGAAGACCATATAAATTTATATGGATTGATTTAAAATTATTTTACTGATTTATTAATGCGCATTAAGTCATTCAATAAATCCTTAATAATTTAAAATATAGGTAAAAAGCTTAAGAGATAATAATAATTTTTTATTTTAAACAATCAGTTTTATACCATAAAATTTGCTGATACAAATGAAAACAATAAAATTAAAAAATAAAAAATAATTAATAATTATATCAAATAACGAAAAGATTTTATTACTAAAAATTTTCTTTTTAAGTGGTCTGCTAAAACACAAGTTAAAAAACTTTTTTTTTATAATAGTACTAGGCCTATCTTAAAAAGGAAGGAAATCCTATTAAATAATTATAGAGTTATTCCATGAATTTTCTAAACTAAATAAAAAAGATAAAATTACCGATCATAATATTTTTTTTTTTGGTGTAATGAAAAGAAAAAAGAACAAACTAGCCTTCCCTACATTAGGTAGTACCAGAGGAGATAAGAAATCCCTGGAGGAGAGGAATCCTTAATATAAAACTCAATCATGTACTCTGCTCCCATCTTGGCTCCATTTTTTTTTTCTCACTGTTGAAAGCTTCCGACAAGATACAGAGTTTATAAACTGGATTGAATATGAATAAGAGCAACCCATAATAACAATTAAAATTAATGCTCTAATATCATATTAAATAATAAACAAAAATTAAAAGAAGCGAGAGAAAAAAAAAAAAAGAAGCCAAAGAAGCAAAAAAAAGAAAAAAACTGAAGGTGAGAGAAGCTGAAAAAGAAAATGAGAAAGAGAAAGAAGGTTGTAAAAGTGTGCAACTCCCAAATTATTTAATTCATCATCAATAATTCCCCCATAAAACAACTAATAATAATTAGGCCAAAACCTACAAAAATAAAACTAAAGTTTAAAATAAAATAATATCAAGTTTAATAACAAAACTCAACTAAAAATAATAAATTAAACCCAAAAATAAAAGTAGCTAAAGCCCAATCTCGTAATAGGTTAGGCTACCCTCTATCATTGATAATCATACACGGGTGCAAATTACATCTCGGGCATGATGTTTCCATGATTTAACTGTATGTTTCCTAAAATAGTTTTCTCCGTCAAATATAACAGGATTGGCTTGAATGACCTGATATAAAGTTGAAACTTTTTGAGAATATTCTGCTTTTATTTACTGTGAAATCAATTTTAAGTTTATAGAGATTGTTTACCTTCTCAATGTTTTGTAATCCAATTGATGGACAATCAAAGAAAGGAACCGGCAAATTCAAATTGCGCGAATACAACTTGGTACCTGAACAAAAAGCAAGGGGAATGAAGATTGAATTCCAAGTAATGCAAGCAGAATCTTATAACTTCATCAACGATGTAGCACATCATGGAATAATTTGAGATGAGGATTTGATTGAATATAGTTTCAGATCACAGCATAATCCCTAAAAATCCACGAAAATTACACCTCATAACAAGAAACAAAACTCTATTTTGTTTTGTTCCCGGACATCTTCCCAAGAAACAACCAGAAAACGCAATTGAAGAGGGAGAATAATAAGGAATATATCTCTCTTTGCCTGAGAAGCAGAAAACCCTTAAAAGCTCCGTGACCCCACTCACAGCCAATTTCAAAATCGGTGGGGTTTTAGTTCTAGTTTGGCTCTTCTTTTCATTATCTGTTGCTCCTGAGCAGCATCTAATTCCATGAATTCTCTGCAAAATTAATGCTAGTCAATTGGCTAGAAAGTAGAGAGAAATTCAACTTGAAAATTGAAACTTCGACAGAATGAATAACTTGAAGGGCGGGTCGATCTCTTGCTTTGTTACCTTAAAAGTCATTAAGGTTTTTGGATTCAGAGAGCATATTCCCGCCATTTTTGTAACAGACATGGAATGACAATAATATTACGCAATTGTAATATCCCCCCCACAATTTCTAAACTCAACCCCACACTTGCTCCCCCCCCCCCCCCTTCTCACACACACCTCTACAGTAACAAAAGATCTAGAGACTGACAATAATATTGAATCAAGAGGTTTTCTTCAGATGAAATACTTGATAGCAAACTGAGAAATCAAGGCCTCAAGTGAACAAAAGAGAACACAAGGACAAAGATACATTTTGCCAAAGAGAAAAAGCAGAGGCGCAAGGTGAAACAGAGAAGAACGACTAGAAATAACCCAACAGAAAACAGAAGTGGAGGGGAAGTTTTGGCCAGCCACCGCACCTTCGTCATCGTCCAGACCAGAAGTGGAGGGGAAGTTTTGGCCAGCCACCGCACCTTCGTCATCGTCCAGACCAGATCTGTCACTGTCGTCGGCCGATCTCTCATTCTTCTACCGTTGGATCAACTTGATTTTTGGGTATGTTATGTGTCTCTATAGTTCCTACATCCAGACCGGAGGGATCGTTCATATCTGCTGCCGTTTAAGAAATCTAATTGTTTAAAGATTTCTGGACAAACCACTCTCGGAACAGTAAGCTCCGCCGGCCTTTTTCTCACTTTTCTAGTAATTGATGTTTGAAGCTCTGTCCGGAATCTGTCATGACTTTCAATCCGAAACCCAAAACACCCAAAGCTAACATCACCCCCTCAACCACTAAACATCCCAAAAACCAACACCAAAACACCCAAAACACAGCCTCCCCATCGCAGGTTTGATTTCCAAAATCCCACAAACCAACAAACAATCAAAAATTCCTTTCCAACAACCATCTCTGCCCAAAACAACAACCACCCTCTAAACACAATTGCAGTATTCCTAGCCCAAAGAACAACGATACAATAACAAGATCTCCCAAAATGCTCCCAACCAAAAAGCCTTCGCTCACCCCTGCAAACCAGACCGTAGCAACGTTACTCAAACCTCACCTGAATAATACAGCCTCTCAAACACCTTCAAACACAACCTTCCCTGTTACACTAAGCCTACCGAGACCTGTTGATTAGTACTTAAAAGTGCATGTTTATCAAGGTTTTATATCATCATTTTGCACTTGAAGTATCAATAACTCCTTAACTAAAGCATGTTTTATAATAACAAGTTTGATACTATAAGATACCTTAATTTATGGTAAATGCTCATCTTATATGCAGGCCTATCACATAAATAAAAGGATTGATTGATGAGTTTAAGTATTGAAAGTGAAAGGACAAAGAGATGGCCAAACTTAGAAAAGAGATGTCGGTGCAGTCCAAACCGGAACATTGCTCGATAATTGGATCATATCTGGAGCTCTAGATTTCGGATTTAGGTCCACTTTATATGGATGGAAAGGTAAGACAAAGGCCTACAACTTTCATGGGAGCCCAAGATTTGAAAAGGTCGTTTTGAAGTTCAAATTGAAGGAACAACGAAGAAGTCCGAAGCTGTCCTGCAGCCCAAACACTATTTAGTGTTCAGCCCATATCTTGAGTTCTAGAAGTCCAAATGACCTCATCTTTTTTTTGTTGGAAAGCTGAGACAATTTCCTAGAACATTCCTGAGGATTCTGGGCAAATTATGATATTAGCAATGACGTCTTGATCAGACAAGAAGATAAGGATTGTTATCTAGTCAAGATGTGGCCACCCACTCATCAATTAGTCAACAAATCAATAGTTCCAAATTTTGGCCTATAAAAGGAGGCACTTACCATGTATTGAGGCATCTTGGTTTCCAGATCAAGATCATGCTCTTGCTTTCTCTCTTTGTATTGCTTATGTCTTGCTTTCATTAATATCAAGTCTATGCACTTCATTTCCTTTCCTTTACTTAGTTAACCTCTTTCTCATTTATGTTCTTATCTTGTTCATTTATGTTTCTTTCTTTCATTATGTTCAACTAAGTTAATTATGTCAAGGTGAAAAGGGTACACTAATGGTGTAAGAATAAGTATAATATAAACTTAACATGGACCTTAACGTTGGATACTAACATGTTTTATATTTGTTATCTTGTTCACTTTAATACTTTACTTGTTAAATGGTTAATCTAGATTTATGTTGTATAACACTTGGTACAACAAATACTTGGCACTTTCATAGCCCATACTGTATGGTTTAACCGACACCTGAGCTATGAAAGGAACTTGATTTGTTGTTAACATAAGTTATAATCATGAATGCCTGCCAACATTTACAAGTATTAGCTTTATTCGAATAAGATAATTAATGTAATCATGTTAACAATTTATAATCTGATTGGAACCTCCTTTATGTGTGGTTTCCAATTGAGTAATAAGAGTTTATATTATACTTGTTTGAAGTACCATTAGTGGATCCTCTAACCTTGACATTTGTTTTTATCATTGTTTAATCCTTACGTTAATCTTTCATCTCAAAGTTCTCATTAATTTCTTCATCTTCTGCTTTCATTATTATTATTATTATTATTTACATTCTGTTTATATTATATAATATATATATATTTGATCTTTTCATAAACTCAGTATATAGGCTGGAAACCTGTGACCCGATCTTTAGATCATTCTCAGGTATAACAACGCCACGTACTGAGTATAATAATAATAATTATTGTTATTATTATTGTTGTTGTTGTTATTGTTGTTGTTGTTGTTGTCTTGTTATTTATAATTTATACAATTAACCTCTCTGTGGTTCGACCCCGGTCTTGCCGGGCTATTTATTACTTCGACACTCCTGCACTTGGGAAAAGACATCAAGCTTTTGGTCGTGTCAAGTTTTTGGCGCCGTTGCCGGGGAGGTAAATTCTTGTATAAATTATAATACTTATTTTATTTTCTCTTTTCATTTTTTATTTTATTTTATTTTGCTTCATTTCTTTTCTTTTGTTTCGTTTTCTTCTCTTTTCTTTTCTTGCTTTTATTCTCTTCTTACACGTGCATGAGAGTTTGGTCACGTACATTAAGTGGTCGACTTTGTAGGGTATCCTCATCATTTTCAGAAAATATGGCCGAAGAAGATAATCAATCACTTCATAATGAGAATAATGAGAATAACCGTATGAGAACACTTAGAGACCACATGAATCCCACAAGAACAAGTGCACCATCATGCATAGTTTTCCCTCTTGATGCATCTCATTTTAATTTTAAGCCAGACATTATTCAACTCCTACCTTCTTTTCATGGTTTAGACCTAGAAAATCCATACTTGCATTTAAGGGAATTTGAGGAGGTCTGTAATACCTATAATGACTCAAATTGTAGCATGAACACCATTCGATTAAAGCTTTTTCATTTTTCATTAAAAGATAAAGCTAAAACATGGCTACAAAATTTGAGACCAGGATCCATTCGTGCTTGGGATGATATGCAACAACAATTTTTAAAGAAGTTTTTTCCGTCTCACAGAACAAACTCTTTCAAAAGACAAATCATCACTTTCACTCAAAAGCCAGGAGAAACATTTTACCAATGTTGGGATAGGTATCGAGATTTGCTTAATACTTGCCCACATCATGGTTTTGAAACATGGAGATTGGTTTCACATTTTTATGAAGGTTTAACACCTAGAGATAGGCAAATGGTTGAATTGATGTGCAATGGAACCTTTGAAGATAAAGACCCTAATGAAGCAATGGAGTACCTAGACTTGCTAGCCGAAAATGCTCAAAATTGGGACACCACAGGTACTTATGAGGCACCAGGTAAAATTCAACCTCATACATCTAGTGGAGGTATGCACAACCTTAGGGAAGATCATGACCTCCAAGCCAAGTTTGCATCTTTAGCTAGAAAGGTCGAAGCACTTGAATTGAAAAAGAGTGGTCAATTAAAATCTGTTCAAGACATTGTGTGTCAAATCTGTGAAACCAATGAACACTCAACAAATGATTGTCCAACTTTGCCTTCTTTTAGGGAATGCCTCCATGAACAAGCCCATGCTCTAAACAGTTTTCAAAGGCCCAACCATAACCCATACTCACAAACGTATAACCCTGGTTGGAGAAATCACCCAAATTTCAGTTGGAAGAGTGATAGCAACAATGCACAAACTTCACAACCACCGATTCAAGCACA
The DNA here is from genome assembly GCA_018804465.1 of Populus tomentosa. NCBI lineage: Eukaryota > Viridiplantae > Streptophyta > Magnoliopsida > Malpighiales > Salicaceae > Populus > Populus tomentosa. Next base: position 2,544,285 of record CM031993.1, read on the forward strand.
CCATAATTTCCAAAATTCTCATGGATATGCACCTCCTTATGCTCTACCTCCTAGAAGAAATTTTGAGGAAACATTGCATGCATTCATTGAAAAGCAGGAGACAATCAACACTCAACTTGCTCAAAGCATGATCGATTTTAAAGATGCTCTTGCAAAATTAACATCTGCTCTCAGTTTCCAAGAGAAAGGTAAGTTTCCTTCTCAACCACAGCAAAATCCAAAGGGGCAATACAATGCAAATGCAAGTAGTTCTGGAAGCCAACACATGGATCAAGTCAAATCAGTCATCACTCTTCGTAGTGGTAAGGTTATTGAAAAACCTATTCTTGAACCTTGTGAGAAAGATGATGAGTCTATCTCTGAGGGTAAGGAAGGGGTTGAACTGAACATTGCAAAGAAAAGGCTGATTCCCCGCCAGCACTTCCATTTCCTCATGCCATGACCAAACAAAGGAAAGTCAATCACAACTCTGAAATCTTTGAAACTTTCAAACAGGTAAGGATCAATATACCTTTGTTGGATGCTATTAAACAGGTTCCTTCCTATGCTAAATTTTTGAAAGATCTGTGCACTGTGAAGAGAAAATTGAATGTGAAAAAGAAAGCATTTTTAGCCGAACAAGTAAGTGTCATTCTTCAGAACAATAATGCTTTGAAATATAAAGACCCTGGTTGTCCTACAATTTCTTGCTTTATTGGAGAACATAAAATTGAAAGAGCCTTACTTGATCTTGGAGCTAGTGTGAATTTACTTCCATATTCAGTTTTTCAGAGTCTCAATCTAGGTGAGTTAAAACCAACCTCTGTAACTCTTTTACTCGCCGATAGATCTGTAAAAGTGCCTAGAGGAATAATTGAAGATGTGTTAGTACAAGTTGATAAATTCATTTATCCTGTGGATTTTGTTGTCTTGGACACGCAACCTGTTGAAGCATGTAATTCAATTCCTGTCATTTTAGAACGTCCATTTCTTGCCACTTCTAATGCATTGATTAATTGTAGGAATGGACTGATGAAGCTATCATTTGGAAACATGACATTGGAGATGAATATTTTCAACATTTACAAGCAACCTGGAGATGATAATGATTTACAGGAAGTGGACTTTATTGAAAAATTAGTTCATGATCAATTTCAAACCACTTCTAGTGAAACTGAGATTGATGAATCTGATGATTTGCAAATGGTCTACTTTCAGGAATCAAAGGCATGCAATTGGAGACCACAAATTGAAGAATTGCCACCACGATCAATTGAGCCCATACCTTCAAGTGTTCAACCACCAAAACCTGAATTGAAGCCGTTACCATTTAATCTCAAATACTCATTTTTGGGAGAAAATGAAACTTTTCCGGTAATAATCTCTTCCAAACATAATACACATCAAGAAGGTAAGTTATTACAGACTCTGAAAATGCACAAAAATGCATTAGGATGGACCATAGCTGACATAAAAGGAATTAGCCCTTTGATTTGCACACACAGGATTTATTTGGAGAAAAATGCTAAACCTTCTAGAGAAATGCAACGAAGGCTTAATCCTAATATGAAAGAAGTAGTGAAAAACGAAGTCATTAAGCTTCTAGATAATGGAATCATTTATCCTATTTCTGACAGCAAATGGGTAAGTCCTACCCAAGTTGTACCCAAAAAGTCTGGAGTTACTGTGATAACGAATGAGAAAAATGAGTTAATTCCAACTAGGACTGTTACGGGTTGGCGCATGTGCATTGACTATAGGAAACTTAATTCAATGACTAGAAAAGATCATTTCCCTTTACCTTTCATGGACCAAATCCTAGAAAGAGTTGCAGGTCATGAATTTTATTGTTTCCTAGATGGCTATTCAGGTTACAATCAAATTGAAATTGCATTGGAAGATCAAGAGAAGACTACTTTCACATGTCCATTTGGTACTTTTGCATATCGAAGGATGCCTTTTGGATTATGTAATGCACCAGCCACGTTTCAAAGATGCATGCTTAGCATATTCAGTGATATGGTTGAACGTTTTCTTGAGATTTTTATGGATGATTTTTCTGTTTTTGGTGATTCATTTGATTATTGTTTGACTAACTTAGAAAAGGTTTTGAGCAGGTGTGAAGAGAAGAATCTTGTACTGAATTGGGAAAAATGTCACTTTATGGTAACAAACGACATTGTACTTGGTCACATAGTTTCATCGAAAGGCATTGAGGTTGATAAATCTAAAATCGAGTTAATTGCCAACTTACCAACACCAAAATCTGTTAAGGATGTTAGATCATTCTTAGGACATACTGGTTTTTACAGAAGGTTCATCAAAGATTTTAGTGTAATATCTAAGCCCTTGAGTAACCTTCTAACAAAGGATAATATTTTTGAATGGACTGAACATTGTGAGGAAGCCTTTGTTACACTTAAAAACTTGCTTACTTCTGCTCCTGTCATTCAACCTCCTGATTGGTCATTACCTTTTGAAATAATGTGTGATGCTAGTGATTATGCCGTGGGTGCTGTCTTGGGACAAAGAAAAGATAAGAAACCTTATGTGATTTACTATGCAAGTAAAACTTTAAATAGTGCTCAAATGAATTACACCACCACTGAAAAAGAATTACTTGCAGTAGTATTTGCATGTGACAAGTTCAGATCTTATCTTGTTGGCTCACCTGTTGTTGTTTTTAGTGATCATGCAGCATTGAAATATCTTCTCTCTAAGAAAGATTCTAAGGCTAGATTGGTGCGGTGGATTTTGTTACTTCAAGAATTTGATATCACAATCAAAGACAAGAAAGGCACCGAAAATGTTGTCGCGGATCATTTGTCAAGATTGACAACCGATTCGAGATCTGACATTACACCAATCGATGACTACTTTCCTGATGAATCTTTATTTTCTGTCTCTACGATGCCTTGGTTTGCTAATATTGTTAATTTTCTTGTTTCAGGACAATTGCCAGCTCATTGGAGTACCCAAGACAAAAGAAAGTTCTTGAACAAAGTGAAGAACTTTTATTGGGATGACCCTTATTTATTCAAATATTGTCCTGATCAAATATTTCGAAGATGCATTCCTGACAGTGAGGTAAGTAGTGTCATTAAATTTTGTCATTCTGAGGCATGTGGGGGTCATTTCTCATCAAGAAAGACAGCTGCAAAAATCTTACAAAGTGGATTTTACTGGCCCACCATGTTCAAAGACTCACATGCATTCTGTAAGATTTGTGAAAATTGTCAAAAGTTGGGATCTATTTCGAAACGTCACATGATGCCTTTAAATCCTATTCTTGTCATTGAGATCTTTGACTGTTGGGGTATAGATTTCATGGGTCCATTTCCTCCATCATTTGGTTTCTTGTACATATTGGTCGCAGTAGATTATGTTTCAAAATGGATAGAGGCAATTCCAAGTCGAACCAATGATCACAAAACAGTGATAAAGTTTTTGAAAGAAAACATTTTAAGTCGATTTGGAATCCCTCGAGCCATGATAAGTGATGGTGGAACACATTTCTGCAACAAGCCATTTGCTTCTTTAATGAAGAAATATGGAATCACACACAAAGTTGCCACCCCTTATCATCCTCAGACAAGTGGACAAGTAGAGCTTGCTAATAGGGAAATCAAACAAATCTTGGAGAAAACAGTGAACCCTAATAGGAAAGACTGGTCTTTAAGACTTAATGATGCACTTTGGGCTTATCGAACTGCTTATAAAACATCATTAGGTATGTCACCTTATAGACTAGTCTATGGAAAACCTTGTCACTTGCCTGTGGAAATTGAACATAAAGCTTATTGGGCTATTAAAGCTTTCAATTCAAACCTTGATGATGCTAGTCAGCTGCGAAAATTGCAAATAAATGAGCTTGAGGAAATAAGAAATGATGCATATGACAATTCGAAAATTCATAAAGCAAGAATTAAAGAGTTTCATGACATGAAAATACTGAGAAAAACATTCAATGTTGGTCAAAAAGTCTTGCTTTATAATTCTCGACTCCATTTATTTCCTGGAAAACTAAGATCAAGATGGAGTGGTCCTTTTATTGTGAAACATGTGTATCCATATGGGGCCTGTGATATTGAGAATCCAAAGAATAGCAATGTTTTCAAGGTAAATGGGCATCGTTTGAAAGTTTATTTTGACAATTTTTCGGTTGAAAATGACTCTATTGAATTGAGTGATCCTGTGTATAAAGATTGATTCTTTTTCTCACATTGTTTTGTGTTTTGTTGTATCTATTGTTTTGCTAGTCTCTCTTTCACCCCGGTCAAATGGCGGATAACGGTACTCCGTGACTTAAGTCGGGTCTTTCAGTTTCCCAAATAACTGATATCTGTATATATTTGTATAATTCTTAGCTCTTTCTCCCTTCTTTGAATCTCTTCTCTAATTCTCTTTTGAAAATGGACACCACTCTTGAAAAGTTGAAAAGGTATTTTCCCGCTTTGCCTCCAAATGCGATTAATAAAATTTACCATGCTAGGTGTGCAAGATTGAGGTTGTTAATGAATCATGGAATTCCTGAAGATATTCGTTGGTTAATTGAAGCAAAGGTTCGATTATCAGGTGAGTCATCCAATTCTTTCACTTCACACATGCCTGGAACAGGTAAAAGCACTTCTGCAAAGAAACGTCGTGCAAAACGACTGAAAGTCTGTCACAGATGTGCCAGATGGACTTGTAATGCGACATGTCGTTCTTTAGGAATGGTATCTGTAAACCGTGAAGATAAGATACAATTCATTAAGGATGGCCTGAGTAAGGGGTCTTTAGATAATCTTTTGTTGACCCTTGAGACGCATCCTAGTGGAGATGTGCATCGTGTAATTCATGATTTATGGCCACAATTCCATAAAGAACATGATCGACTTAGTCTTGGGAATCTGACTAAAAAAGACCCTGTTTGCCAGTGTTTAAGAAAACTGGATGGGAAGCCTATCCCCGACCCATAGAGGGCGTTTAAGCCGTTCTTGGACGTAAAACCAAGGGAAGATGTGAGCCACAATCACAACTACCTGTACATACATGATTTGTCAAAATAAATAAATAAATAAATAAAGAGAGAGAGTGTGAGACAATAGCTGGCCTACATATAGGTGGTATGATTGCATTTTCCATTTTTCATCTATAAATTCTTCTCTTCCTTCCCTTCATTTCTACTCATCCCATACATTCATCAAATATAGAAGTGTGTAGAAATGGCAGGCTCCTCAAGTCATCACATAAAAAATATTTGTGTTTTCGGTGGATCCAGTCCTGGGAAAGAAAAAGAGTTTTTAGAATCAGCAAATCATCTTGGTCGGGTACTAGCTGAGAGAAAGATTCATTTAGTATATGGGGGAGGTAGCCTTGGGTTAATGGGAGGTGTGTCAATGGCTGCATTTTTGGGAGGTAGTCAAGTTTTGGGGGTTGTCCCCAAAGCTTTAGCAAATGGGGACATCATTGGAAAAACAATTGGAGAAGAACTACAGGTCCCAACAATGTCTGACCGACTGAATACCATGTTTAACCATGTTGATGCCTTCATTGCCTTACCAGGTGGTCTGGGCACATTGGAAGAGATCTTTCATATTTCATTTTGGGCCCAACTGCACATTCACCATAAACCTATAGGTTTGTTAAATGTTAATGGTTTTTATGATAAGTTGCTGTCTTTCCTTGATCAAGCTGTGGAACAGGAATTTCTAACATCTTCGGCACGACGAATCATAATCTCTGCTGCTACTGCTGAACAATTGATTGACCAACTACAATCTTTCATCCCTGTCATTGATCCCTGCATGAGTCGTTTAGATTGGTCAACTAAGGAAAGCCGTAAAAAGCTTAGATTAGATTTGAGCCTTCATCTGTGAAACCTTGTGTCTTTTGGTTTTATTAATAGCATATTATTTTGTTTTGTTACTTCTTATGTTTGTTTAAGTGTGTTTCAGGTTTGTCATTGTTCGTTGTTTCAGGTGATGTCTTCTATACTCTATCTTTCTACCTTCGGACATTGAGGACAATGTCTCGTTTTGGTTGGGGGGAGAGGGTAGTACTTCAAAAAAAAAAAAAAAAAAAAAACTAACTTGCTAACTGTTTTTGCTATTATTAAAACCATTTGACAAAAATTTTTATTAGGATGGCAGAGTATGGAATCAATTTTATTGACTCTAGAGACGCATCTTAGTAAGTTTCATTACCAAGGTCTATCATAATACTTCTTGAAATATTCAGGTTTACAAACTCTCACATTGTTATCAGTTGATTCTGCTCATATACTCATTTAACAAGTATTATTAAACCTTCATTTTCACACACACACTTTAACATATGATTGTGGGTTGCACATTGGATTATTACAGTAATTATGTTCTTTTGTTGAAGGTAACAACTAAGGGAAAAGGATAGTATATAATTTGCAAAAAAAAAAAAAAAAAAAAAAAAAAGATAGTATTGATGATAATAAAACGTGGATAAGTTTGGTTTCGTAGCCTCCATAACCTAAGCAATTAAGCCCGAAGGGGTGTTTTAACACCTAATACCCTAAAGTCAACTGACTTGGGAGCTATTGGCCCAAAGCTTGCTACATGGGTTAAGGAGAAAAGCTTAAGGGAATCAAACATTGCACTATCTACGTATCAGTATCTGCAACCCGAGTTGTTAAGCTCGTAGGGGTGTCTCAACACCTAATGCCCTAAGACCAACTGGTCTGGGAGTCATTAGCCTAAAACTCGTTACATGGGTTAAAGATACATTGTGTTTTAAGTTGTATGTGTATATAAATAAAAAGAGAAAAAAAAATAATAATAATAATACTAATCCCAACCCAAGGAAGTTCACCTTAAACATTTGAACATAATATTGTTTTCTTCCAACAAAAGCCCCATCATCTATGTTTTCATTGAGCACACAAAAAGAAGGTTTATTAATATCCTGTTTAAGAAGAATGAAGCAGGAATATAAATTTAATGAGAGTTTGTTTATCTGGATAGATTAATGGAAGTTGAATGATGAATGCCTTGCTTTGTGGAACTTGCAAATTGTTTCTCTATTTTAACGTTTTAGATTACTAGGGACTAGTAATAAGCTGGTTGGGGGGTGTGATTAGTACTTAAAAGTGCATGTTTATCAAGGTTTTATATCATCATTTTGCACTTGAAGTATCAATAACTCCTTAACTAAAGCATGTTTTATAATAACAAGTTTGATACTATAAGATACCTTAATTTATGGTAAATGCTCATCTTATATGCAGGCCTATCACATAAATAAAAGGATTGATTGATGAGTTTAAGTATTGAAAGTGAAAGGACAAAGAGATGGCCAAACTTAGAAAAGAGATGTCGGTGCAGTCCAAACCGGAACATTGCTCGGTAATTGGATCATATCTGGAGCTCTAGATTTCGGATTTAGGTCCACTTTATATGGATGGAAAGGTAAGACAAAGGCCTACAACTTTCATGGGAGCCCAAGATTTGAAAAGGTCGTTTTTAAGTCCAAATTGAAGGAACAACGAAGAAGTCCGAAGCTGTCCTGCAGCCCAAACACTATTTAGTGTTCAGCCCATATCTTGAGTTCTAGAAGTCCAAATGACCTCATCTTTTTTTTGTTGGAAAGCTGAGACAATTTCCTAAAACATTCCTGAGGATTCTGGGCAAATTATGATGTTAGCAATGATGTCTTGATCAGACAAGAAGATAAGGATTGTTATCTAGTCAAGATGTGGCCACCCACTCATCAATTAGTCAACAAATCAATAGTTCCAAATTTTGGCCTATAAAAGGAGGCACTTACCATGTATTGAGGCATCTTGGTTTCCAGATCAAGATCATGCTCTTGCTTTCTCTCTTTGTATTGCTTATGTCTTGCTTTCATTAATATCAAGTCTATGCACTTCATTTCCTTTCCTTTACTTAGTTAACCTCTTTCTCATTTATGTTCTTATCTTGTTCATTTATGTTCTTATCTTGTTCATTTATGTTCTTATCTTGTTCATTTATGTTTCTTTCTTTCATTATGTTCAACTAAGTTAATTATGTCAAGGTGAAAAGGGTACACTAATGGTGTAAGAATAAGTATAATATAAACTTAACATGGACCTTAACGTTGGATACTAACATGTTTTATATTTGTTATCTTGTTCACTTTAATACTTTGCTTGTTAAATAGTTAATCTAGATTTATGTTGTATAACACTTGGTACAACAAATACTTGGCACTTTCATAGCCCATACTGTATGGTTTAACCGACACCTGAGCTATGAAAGGAACTTGATTTGTTGTTAACATAAGTTATAATCATGAATGCCTGCCAACATTTACAAGTATTAGCTTTATTCGAATAAGATAATTAATGTAATCATGTTAACAATTTATAATCTGATTGGAACCTCCTTTATGTGTGGTTTCCAATTGAGTAATAAGAGTTTATATTATACTTGTTTGAAGTACCATTAGTGGATCCTCTAACCTTGACATTTGTTTTTATCATTGTTTAATCCTTACGTTAATCTTTCATCTCAAAGTTCTCATTAATTTCTTCATCTTCTGCTTTCATTATTATTATTATTATTATTTACATTCTGTTTATATTATATAATATATATATTTGATCTTTTCATAAACTCAGTATATAGGCTGGAAACCTGTGACCCGATCTTTAGATCATTCTCAGGTATAACAACGCCACGTACTGAGTATAATAATAATAATTATTGTTATTATTATTGTTGTTGTTGTTATTGTTGTTGTTGTTGTTGTCTTGTTATTTATAATTTATACAATTAACCTCTCTGTGGTTTGACCCCGGTCTTGCCGGGCTATTTATTACTTCGACACTCCTGCACTTGGGAAAAGACATCAAGCTTTTGGTCGTGTCACCTGTGCACCACACAATAAACGTCCATAACGTTAATAAGCCTTCTTCTAACACAACCTTCCCGACCTTTACCCCTTCTAAGTTCTTTATTGAACGTTTCCCATCATGGTTAGATTATCATGACCTCAAAAAGACGCTTGCAAAGATTGGTCCCATTACCAATCTTTTTGTCTCCAGGAAAAAAACATCACAAGGGAGACGGTTTGGGTTTGTTTCCTTCCTCTCCACCTTAAAAGAATCAGACATTTGTGACAGCTTGAACCTTATCTGGTTCGATTCATACAAAATTCGTGCAAACCCGGTCAGATTTCAGAAACCTCTAGACAAAAAACCAGACCTTGTTATAAAACCACAACCAAAAACCATGCCCAAACTCACCTTCAGGGACACCCAGACCTTCGTTGAAGCTCTTTCTGTCACAAAGCATCCAAAGAAAACAGTGATGTATGAGTCTATCCCCGATGACAAGGAATGGCTTCAGAGAAGTTTAGTGGGATTCATAGCCACAGACGTGGACTATGCTTAGCTTGAGCATATGGTGCTAGAAAATGTCAAGCAGACAGTTGGGTTTCGTTTTTTGGGAGCAAGCCAAGCAGTCATCACCTTTACAAATAGAGAATCTATGGAGAAAGAGCTGGTAAATGGATCCTCTGTTTTGGAAACATCATTCTTTCATTTGAAACCATGGGAAAAAGGAGCTAAAGCCATAGACAGATTTGTGTGGGTGTCCATATTAGGATTACCTTTGATAGGATGGAATCGCAGATGTATTGAATCCATTATTGAGAAAGCAGGGAAAATGCTTGGATATGACATTACCAGCGTGAGCCAAGGATCTCTCACAGGAGTTAAAGTGCTGCTGAGCACAACCTCATTTGAGACGCTAAATGAACATGTTTTGCTGGTTCTAGATGGCGACGAATTCGAAATCTCAATCATGGAAATGAAACCGAATTTTAGTCCCCTGTTGTCTACAATCAAACATTCAATGGGTGCATCAGGTATTCAAACATTAGATGAAGAGTTATGCAGTGAATTTGCAGCTTCAGATGAGGTTACGGCAGCGGGCACAAAGATTACTGACACTGACGGTGATCATTGTGCAACATACATTATTTTAACACAGTAATAAAAGGCGGATACAGATAGTGATTTCTCTCTCATTCTCTATCAAAGGTACACTGGACCAACAAACAACTTGGATCATACTGACACAAGTTCAAAAATTGCCTGCCTTTTTCCTGAAACAAAAGAAACACGTGATGAAGGGGCAACCGATAGTGATAGCAACACAGATGTCTCAGCACATTCAGTTACAAGAGTGGGCCTTGTAAAAAACGGAATCACAGGCCAGGTAAAAGGAACAAGGCTAATCAACAAGGCAATAAACTCATGTAACTCATTCTCTGATTTCATACGTGACCTGGCAGAGCCCCAAGAAGTAGTGGAAATGGAACTACAGGAAAAAAAAAAGGAAAAAGCTTAGACGAACCAGAAGACTTGGCCCTAAATATACATACAGAAAAGGGATGAAGGGGAAGAAAAACAGGCATGCTTTGGCTCTTAATGACACATCAGATATTGTTCCTGACTCATTCAGAAACACATCTCAAAAAGAAAACGGCTCACCCCCTGCTATTAAGTCATCTACTGATCAACATGAAGATATTACCTCTAATCATGCATCCATGGATACAGAGACCAGTGATACACATGCTCATCTACCAACCCTTTTGAACTCTCAGTGCAGCCAAGAGGCCTCCTCAGAAGCGATCAACGGAAACAACAGGAATGCTAGAAGCAAATCCAGGAAAATAAAATTGTTGCAAGCTAATGGTAGTGTAGCTAACACTACTGAGAAATGTGTCTCTTCTGATTCCCTCAATTCGGGAATTAAGCAAGGCAATGTCCGGTTCCAGACAACCTGTGAGAATAATCAAGCTGATGGTTTTGATATAGATAAGGAAACCCAGGAAATGTTACATGATGCAGCGGCTCTAGGCTTGGGACTATTCCAAGATCTTATAGGGTATGAAGAGGGAGTTCGGGGGAACATTGACAGAGAAGTAGACGAGTGGAAATCAGTCAATCAGTTGTAAGTTTCTTAACTTGCTAAGTTTTGTTCTGTCATGGTTTTGATCTACCTGTCGCACGTGTGCGGCGTCGCGGCGAAAATAACATAGTTTTTCCATTTTCTTAATCTATAATGTAAATCTATCTATATCTATGGGGATACAACAAAAATATTGTCTTTTATTGGTAGAAAATGGAATGGGAGTCGCCACCTAGTATTTTGGTCACTAGGAACCCTAACTGGTCTCAGAGATCGGGTACAGGGACTGGTTGCGTAAAGGGAAGGTATTAGCACCCCAAATACGCCCTACCTAAGGTAAGCTGCATTGTTTTATTGTCTGATAAAAACTAAGGTATTTTCGTGTTTTCCTAGTTGTTGGTCTGTCTATGGTTCAAGAAAAATCCTCCTCGGTAAGAAAGGCTTTATCTTATCGGGTAAAATCCTAACCGTTCTAACGTCCATACCAAAATTTCATTAATAATATTTAGGAATACGTTTTACGTATAAATTCGTAATCCCAAATACTAAAAGAAAACAAAAAAAAAAAGATTTTTTGAATTTTTGAAATATTGGCCTAGTTCTCATGGCTTAAATAAACTGGTTATTAAAGCCAAAATGCATGCTAATACATATATTGTTTTGAAAATTTTCTTTGTTGTGTGAAAATATGATGTTATAATATTTATATATATATATTGGAGAGACTAGGCCGTATGCATGAAAACAAAACCTTTTTTTGGAAAATATTTATTTTTTGATGCTTTAACAAAAATCGGGTATTTTAATACTGGGTTTGTATTCTTACGGTATAAAAATACAACCCAATATTAATCCACTTTGATAAAAATATGCAGAAAAATCAACAACATTTTTAGGGACTTTTTAGAATTTTTTTGAAAGCAAAAACATTTTTTATTCTGAAAATCTTTGATATTTTGACGAAAACCGGGTATTTTTAACACTGGTTTTGTATCTTTACGGTATAAAAATACAAACCAACATTAAACCACTTTGACAAAAACATGCAGAAAAATCAACAATATTTTTTAAGATTTTTCAAAAAATATTTTTTTAAAGAAAAAATATACATATATATATACATATATAATATAATATATTATAATATATAATATAATAATACACACACACACATATATATATAATTCACGTCCTGCGTGAACAGTAGGGCGTGAATTATATTTCACGCCTACTGTTCACGCAGTGAACAGTAGACAGGGAGGAAGAAGAAGAAGAAAAAGGAGGAAAGGAAAAGGAAGGAGGAGGAAAGGAAGAGGGGCTCACTTGGCCGAAGAGGTTGTGGCTGCTGCGATGAGGTGGTTCAGCCGGTGGTTGCAGCGGTGGAGTTGGAGGAAGACGGCGTCGGTTTCCTGTTGCAGAGGAAGAAAGAAGAAGAAGAAAAATCTGCAGAAATTGGGCGAAAATGCTGGTTTTTGGCTGACTTTGGACCTGAATTTTTCCACCCTCAGATCATCAAATCCGACTCTATTTATAGGCTGTGAAAGAGGGCAATCTTGTCTACGTTGGGGAAAAATTTCAGCCCTTGATTCAGTTGGGAAGCATCTCAACCGTTGGCTCAAAGTGTGCACCTCGAGCTGCCAAATTTGGCAGCTCCAGGCTGTGAACTGCCCGAGGTGGCCACTTTGAGCCACTCACCGGAGCCGTTTATGACTTTTTCGACCTGACCTGATCATTCTCCGGGATAAAGGGGTTGCATGTGGACATGTTGGTGTATGTTGTGTCGGATTTGGAGGCCACACGAGCCGGAAAACGCGCCTGGAAAGCAGCCACTCAGGCAGCTTTTTGAGGAAGAAAGTGAACAGTAATTTAAGGCACCTTTTCCAAATTGGTCCCTAGTTTCGGATTTTCTCAATTAAGTCCCTAATTGGCCATTAAACTTCAATATTTATGCAATTAAGCCCCTGATTTGACTTAATAAATTCCTAAAAAATATATTTTGGCCCCGGAACTTAAATTTCTTCTAATTAAAGCCCAAATTGACTTAAAAAACAATTTTTCTTGCAATCAAATCCCCTATAAAATCAATTAAAAATCCAATTAAGTCCATAAACATCCAAACTTGGGCTTTTCTCCTCAAAATTCAAATTTCCTTCTCAACAGGGCTCTCATCCTTCAAGAATAAACTGTAAAAAATCCATCTTTGTATTTTTAACCTCCTTGACCGATTTTTCTGACCATTTGCTGAGCGCTTCTGCCTCCTGTTATTTTTCTAACCTCCTTTGGCTATTTATTTTATTTCATTTATTTGGGGACCCAAAAATGGGTTACAACAGATGCCCCCTCTTTATAAAGCTTACGGAGCAGAGGTTTTGCGCAGTAAGTTTTATAAAGATAAACCAAAACTGAGCTCCTGAAACTGATCTGGCCGGAGCTCGATTGCTCTGAAACTTTTTCTTTACAACAATCTTCTTTGGCCTAAAACATTGGAATCCCATCTGGCGATTCCCTGAAAATATAAAAACATGAGGTCCGATCTGGCGACCCCCAAGATAGTGAAACACGAGATCCCTTCTGGCGATCTCAAACAATCTGGAATCCCATCTGGCGATTCCTTTTAACTAACATGAAATACGAGGTCCCATCTGGCGACCTCCAAATAGTGAATCACGAGATCCCTTCTGGCGATCTCCTTTAAACAACTTGGAATCCCATCTGGCGATTCCTTTTAACAATCATGAAATATGCGGTCCCATCTGGCGACCTCCAAACACTAAAATACGAGATCCCTTCTGGCGATCTCTAACAACTTGGAATCCCATCTGGCAATTCCTTTTATGAACATATGAGGTCCCTTCTGGCGACCTTCATCGAGATATGAGATCCCTTCTGGCGATCTCTTTTAACCAAACAACTTGGAATCCCATCTGACGATTCCCTTTTACCGATTGTGATCGATGTCGTTCTTCCAACTGTCAGGGTTTGAAAAAATATTATCTTCTCTTCTTGTCGTTCTAGAATCCACTCAGTGATTCCTTCTTCATCCACAATCTTGCGGGAATGCACTAAGATCTCCTCCTGTAACGATAAAAAGGATACATGCAATGATTTTATGATTAGATGCAATGCATGCCTTCGTACCTGGTTTTGAAACATAGGCCCCATCATCTTCTTCTAATTCATGAAACTCTTTCTTATCATGAGCTTGCTTTTTGAAGTAGTATGCTGCATTCATCTCCCGTGTTGCCTTTTTACTTATCATATTCTTGGAGAAGAAGTCTTTGACTTTCCTCCAGTAGTCCGCTTTTCAGAATGTAAGACTTTTTATTGCCCTTTTTTTTTTTCATGCTTTTGTCAAATGCTTTAGCTTGGTTTTCAAATCTATAGGCTTCCGTAAAAACTTTTCATAAAAAAAAACATTTTGTACATGCCCCCTGTGTAGGGGTGTGATCCTAGTCTGAGCTTTTATATAGAGAAGAAATTCGTTCAATCGATGCTAAACTTTTAAATGAGTTAAAAAATGATTGTTGTGAGATCAATGCACAAAAGGAAAGAAATCAATGGCCAAACTTTGCTTTATTGATTTAGAGGCCTACATCAAGCATAATATCTTTTTACAGAGTCAGAATTCACAGGTCGAGCTAGGTCTTCTCCATCCATTCTAGCTAACTTCAACGCTCCTCCTGAGAATGCCTCCGTTACTACATAAGGACCCTCGTAATTTGGTGCCCATTTGCTTTGATCATCTCCGGGTAATGACAATATTTTCTTCAATACTAGATCTCCTTCTCGAAACAACCGTGGTCTAACCTTCTTATCATACGCCTTAGCCATTCGTTTCTGGTAAAGCTGGTGATGACATATTGCGGCTATCCTCTTTTCACTAATCAGGTTCAGTTGCTCGTGTCTCACTTTGGCCCACTCGGCCTCTTCTAACTCGGAATCTATTAACACTCTTAACGACGGGATTTCCACTTCCAAAGGCATCACTGCTTCCATACCGTACACCAAAGAATATGGGGTAGCCCCTGTCGAGGTTCGAACTGCGGTGCGATATGCATGAAGGGCAAATGGCAACATCTCATGCCAATCCTTATAGGTGACTACCATCTTCTGAATAATCTTTTTGACATTCTTGTTAGCAGCTTCTACCGCCCCATTCATTTTCGGTCTATATGGCGAAGAATTGGAATGCTTGATTTTCCATTTAGTGCAGAGCTCTACTATCATCTTGCCGTTGAAATTCTGGGCATTATCAGTTATAATCTTTTCTGGTGGGCCATACCGACATATCAAATCTCTCTCGATAAATTTTTTCACCACTTTTTGCGTCACATGAGCAAATGACCCGGCTTCGACCCATTTTGTGAAGTAGTCAATAGCCACGAGGATAAATCTATGACCATTGCTCGCTTTTGGGTTTACAGGTCCAATCACATCAATTCCCCACATCGCGAAGGGCCATGGTGATGTTAAGTTAAACAATGGAGCTGGTGGCATATTGACCTTGTCACTATAAATTTGACATTTGTGACATTTTCTGACATAGTTGACACAGTTTTTTTCTAGTGTCATCCAAAAATAACCAGCCCTTTGGATTTTCCTTGCCATCATATGCCCGCTAGCATGGGTTGAGCAAATCCCTTCATGGACCTCTCTTAATGCCCTTCTAGCATCTGCCTCATCCAAACATCTTAACAGGGTTCCATCAAATGACCTTTTATATAAAATCTCTCCATCTAAATAGAAGTCTATGGCCAACCTTCTCAAGGTTTTCTTATCCGTCTTAGAAGCTCCCACCGGATATTCCTGCTTCTGCACCAGATTCTTGATATCATAATACCAAGGTTGTCCGTCCATCTCTCCTTCAATTAAACAACAGTGAGCTGGATCATTTCTAATATCAATGTGTACCGGTTGTACCTTGCACTTGAGATCAATGGTAGTCATAGCGGCTAGTGTGGCCAAAGCATCCGCGAAATGATTCCCCTCCCTTCCCAGATGGGTGAATCTAATTTCTTCAAATTCCTTCGCTAGCATTGATAGGTATTCTTGGTACGGCCTCAACTTTTCTTCTTTGGTTTGCCATTCCCCTTTTACCTGGCAGATGATCAACATTGAATCCCCATATACATCTATCTTCTTTATTTTCAACTCCAATGCGGCTTCTAAACCGAGGATACAAGCTTCATACTCAGCTGTATTGTTGGTGCACTCGAAGTGTAGTTTGACCGAAACTGGGTATTGTTTCTTATTAGGAGAGATTATTACTGCCCCTGCCCCGTTACCATATACATTTACTGCCCCATCAAAAAACATGGTCCACCAATCTGTCTTCTCTTCTTCCTTTTCTATTGACAATATATCTTCATCAGGGAAATCAAAATCCAAAGGTTCGTAATCTTCAACAGCATTATCGGCCAGATGGTCCGCGATTGCACTCCCTTTTACGGCTTTCCTTGTCATATACACTATGTCATATTCTGCTAATAAAACTTGCCACCTTGCAATTCTACTTGAGAGAAAAGGCTTATTACAAATATACCTTAGAGGATCCACTTTTGAAATCAACCAAGTGGTATAGTATAACATGTAATGTCGCAACCTCTTTGCCGCCCACACCAACGCACAACAAAGCCTTTCTATCTCCGTGTACCTGGACTCACATTCAGTGAATTTCTTACTCAAGTAATAAATAGCTCTTTCCTTCCTTCCGGTTTCATCATGCTGACCCAATACACATCCCATGGCTACTTCAGTTACGGTTAGATATAATACTAGAGGTTTTCCTGATATAGGAGGAACCAGTAAAGGTGGATTTTGTAAATAATGCTTGATTTTATTGAATGCCTCCTCACACTCCTCATTCCATGTTCCAGGATTCTTTTTCCTTAGTAGTCGGAATATAGGCTCGCATGTTGT
The DNA here is from genome assembly GCA_018804465.1 of Populus tomentosa. NCBI lineage: Eukaryota > Viridiplantae > Streptophyta > Magnoliopsida > Malpighiales > Salicaceae > Populus > Populus tomentosa. The sequence goes on from CM031993.1 coordinate 2,561,102, forward strand.
TGTTAGCTGAGCTATAAACCGAGCAATGTACTTCTTTCTCCGTTTTAGGGGACGACATGGCCTGGATGGCCCTTACTTTATCCGGATCTACCTCTATGCCTTTATCACTTACCACAAATCCCAACAGCTTGCCCGATTTAACCCCGAATGAACATTTTGCAGGATTAAGCCTTAGTTCATACTTCCTCAACCTCTCAAATAACTTTCTTAAAACTTCCACATGATCTTGTTCCTTTTGGGACTTGGCAATCATATCATCTACATATACCTCAATTTCTTTGTGCATCATATCGTGGAATAAAGTCACCATTGCTCTTTGATATGTTGCTCCTGCGTTCTTTAACCCAAATGGCATGACCTTGTAGCAGTAGGTCCCCCAAGGTGTGACAAAAGTTGTTTTCGCCTTATCCTCTAGAGCCATTTTTATTTGGTTGTATCCTGAAAAACCATCCATAAAGGAATAAGTGGAACTTCGGGCAGCATTGTCCACTAAAACATCTATGTGTGGTAGAGGAAAATCATCCTTTGGGCTAGCTCTATTCAAATTCCGAAAATCCACACAAACTCTAATCTTCCCTTCCTTCTTAGGCACCACAACAATGTTAGATACCCATTGTGGATATCTAACCACTTCTAGGAAACCAACATCCCATTGCTTTTCGAGTTCTGCCTTGACCTTGATCCAGACGTCCGGGTGGGCCCTTCTCAGTTTCTGCTTGACTGGCTTATAACCTTCTTCCAACGGTATCTTGTGTTCTACAATACTTGTATCCAAACCGGGCATATCTTCATAGGACCAAGCAAAGACATCTGAATATTCTTGTAATAAGGTGATCATTTTTATCCTTTGTTCAGAAGTAATTAGGGTACCTATTTTCAACTCTTTCTTGAACTGACCATTGCCCACATTGATGGTTTCGAGTTCCTCGGAGGCAGGCTTCCAAGTCTGTTCTTGTTGTTCTACTAGCCTGGTGAATTCGCTGATATTGCTTTCATCCCACTCTTCTTCTTCCATAGCTATTACATGCTCGTTCGAGTTTGGCCAATTATTCTTGATGCTAAATGTATGTAATGTTGTAGGAGATCCACTTTCAGGATTCCTGAAAGCGGGAAGTGCTCGATATAAATGCATATATAAAAACAATTTTTGAAGAAAAGCGCATGATCTCATATTTATTCAAAAGAAAAGGTGGGCTCCATGACAAACAGAGAATCTAGCTGACATCATGAGCCTTGATTGTCAACTAGAGAAAAACAAAAGCAAACATAAGCAATGACAAAAACATGTTAAGGCAAACAAAGTTGGTTTACATTTTGAAAACCACTGGAGCTTCTTGGATCACCCAGTTCTGAAACTTCTCGCCCTGAGCTAACTTGCGCACAAAGGTCTTGGCGGAGACTTCTTCTAGTGTATGGATCGTCAGTTGGGGCAGCGCTTCATCTTCTGTTCCCGCTACTACTTTCACATTATCTCCTTTCTTCTCATTTCCTTCCAAAGTGTTTATGCTCAAATTGGCCAGCTCTAAACCCAGGCTTTCAGCTCCTTTACCAGGTTGCGGGATGTGTGCAGCTTTTGTGAACGATATACTAAGGTGAGGGATTTCTAGCTTTTCTTCCTCAGGCTCTCTTCCTTTAATTCTAGCCATCCTTCTTGCCCTTCTCCGACTAGCAGCCCACTGATAATCCTTTTGGTTAGGTTGATATCCTAACCCAAATCTTTGGGCAGCATTTGCTATCCTTGCCGAATTAACCCTTTCTAGCATCCCGTCCGTAAAGTTATATTGACATGGGATTCCGCGTTCTAAAAAACATAGACTTGCCATCCTGGCTGCTTCTGAGATCCTTGGCCTTCTTAACACGGTGTTCTCCGGCATCCAGTCGGTGTTCACGATCTCGAAAGCATGGATATTGTCATCCTGGCAATCTTCCGCTTCGATGAAAGGCACAGCCACATTCTTTATCATGGATATTGCCTCCTCGGCCTTGACAGTCACCAACATCCCATTCATGATATATTTCAGGCATTGATGCAATGACGAAGTTACTGCCCCCGCTGCGTGGATCCAAGGTCTTCCCAACAACATACTATAGGAAGGGTGGATATCCATAACCTGAAGTGTCACTAGGAACATTTGCGGTCCCACATATAGCTCCACTTCTAAAGTCCCAAGTATTGGCCTGGGTGAGCCATCATACGCTCTAGCTATCATAGTACTTGGCTTCATATGGGATTCATCAATTGGCATTTCCTCCAGAATGTGTTTTGGCAGCACGTTGAGGGACGAGCCATTATCGACGAGCACCTTCCCTATGAGGCAGTCTTTGCATCTAATAGTAATGTATAAAGGCTTGTTGTGTCCGGTGCCTTCAGCATCAAGCTCATCAGCCGTGAAGTAGAGGTAATTAGTTGCATGGATCCTCCCCACTAAATGCTCCATGGTTTTGTGCTCAATGTCTTGGGGTACATATGCTTCATTCAATACCTTTTGCAAGGCATTTCGATGCGGCTCAGAGCTGAGTATCAAAGACATAAGGGAGATCCGAGCTGGAGTCTTTTTTAGTTGATCAACTATGCAATATTCGCTATGCTTGATCAATTTCAAAAACTCATTCGACTCCTCTTCTGTTACCGGCTTATTAATTTCTGGTGCTTTATCCAGATCGACCACTTCTTTACCCTTTTCCTTCCTCCATTCTTCAGGCGTAAAGCAACGACCACTCCTGGTCAAACTACCTATCTCTGTCTGGAACAAAGGAAGAGGCGCTCGAATGTTAGATGCATACCCATAATTATACGGCATGGCATTGTGATTCTCTTTTGTGCAAGACGGTTTAATCAAGATAAGCCTTGGGGGCCCATTAGCAGTCTGTTGGACCCTGCAAACTCCTGCCATCTCATCTTCACCTTCCATCATGCTTACCTCACACTTGCTCTCCATGGGTTCAATCCTCAATTGTCCCATCTTCAACATTTTTGCGATCTTTTCGCAAAACTCGGCGCAATCCTCAATGTGATGTCCGTCTCTTCCGTGAAACTCACAGTATTCATCTCTCTCCAATTGCCTTACCACTTTTGCCTCTAGAAATCCTGATTGTACTAACATGTCGTACAACCTTTTCTTCGGCACTTTCAACACCTTGCCTTGATTTCCCACTTCGATCATGCCTATTCCACCACTATTTGGAGCATGTTTAGGCAATGGGTTTGAATTAACATTGGGCTTGTCTTCGAAGGATACCCAACCCAACTTAATAAGCTCCAATAGCCTCTTCTTGAATGCATAACAGGTTTCAATCCCATGCCCGGGATTACCCCCATGGTACTCACAAGTCAAATCGGGCTTGTACCAAATTGGGAATGGTGGTTGTAGTGGTAGTGTAGGGATAGGAGCTACTTGTCCAATGCTCAACAGTTTGGCATACATGTCCTTCAAAGGCATGGGTAACGGTGGCAGTTGTTCTGAAGTGTATCCTGAGTGGGGTCTTTGGTAGTGATTTTGGTAGTTTGGTTGGTTATTTGTTCGGTTAGGTGAAAAAGATTGGTTAAAGTTTACGCGTGGGAATTGAGAGTTAGGTGTTTGTGGGCTGTGGAAATTTACTTTCTTGCCTTTGTACCCGCTTTCCAAATTGTTAACGTCCCCTTCTCTTTTCCTTCCCATAAAACCTTTCTTCTCTAAAGGCTCTACTATGCGCCCTGCTTTAATTCCTTGCTCTATCCTTTCCGCCACACGTACAACATCAAAGAAATGTTGAGATGAGCTACCCATTAAATGCTCATAGTAGGGTGCCTTGAATGTATTGGCGAACAAAGTCACCATCTCCGTTTCTATCAAAGGGGGTTGCACGTGCGTGGCCTCGTCCCTCCATCTTTGTGCATAAGCCCTCACCGACTCTTGGCTTCTCTTTTCCATTGACATGAGGCTCGTTCGATCTGGAGCAATTTCCAAATTGAACTTGTATTGCTTTAGGAAAGCCTCCACTAAGTCCTTCCATTTCTTAATCTTGACATTATCCAGCCTCATGTACCAACTTAGCGCAGATCCCGATAGACTATCTTGCAAAAAGTAGATCATTAACTTGTCGTCGTGAATCACTTCAGCCATCTTATTGCAATAAGATCGAAGGTGGGTGTTTGGGCATTCCAACCCAGTGTACCTTATAAACTCTGGTATCCTAAAGTCTTTTGGTACCGTGAGGTTAGGTACCAAGCATATTTCCGACGCTCGCATGGGGTCAAACCAATCATTTCCCTCGACTGCTCTTAACCTTTCTTCTAATGCGGATATCTTGTCATCGTTCACAAAACCAGTGGACCTATTATCGGAAGGCCCCTCGGCTGTTAAATCTACAGTGATGTGAGCTTGAGGGGGCTGAATGGGAATAGCAGGTGCAAAGTGCTGCCCCGTCGCTGAATCTGCCCCCAAGTTCTGAGATAACCCCGGGACATGAACTGATGGTACCCCTATAGGTGGTTGGGTAGACGTTCCCTCTCCGTTCCTGGTTCTTAAAAGTTGCTCCAGCAGATTGGTCAGTCGAGAAACTTCATTTTTCACCGATTCCAACTCGGTCTGGTAGTGCGACTCTAATTGAGCTCTTTCTTCGTTTTCCATTCTTGATCTGGACCGGGTTTGATGGACTCTGGATATGGGACCTATGCTTCACGATCTGGTGATGCATATGATGAATTAAAAACAAAATGTGTGATGAGAATGTGATGCAGATGTAATGTGCATATATATTTTATGAGCTGATTCATGACTTTCGTAACCTTTAAGCAAGATTTCTGAGTTGACCTGATTACCGTAAAGGAGGGTTTGCCAAGTTCTTATCATGGTGGCTTACTCAACACATTAAGAAAGAAAATACGTCATGGACTTCTTATAAATAACAAAATTGCTCATACAAAACCAAAATGAAAAAGAGAAGTCCTATACATTACTACTTCTAAAAGGCATTTCCCCTATTAGCTAAATCCCTAATAAAACAAACCATGGCCCCCATGTATTCTCGATACTTTGAAGCGTCGTTTCCAACTTCAGTGGCTTGCTGTTGCAACCTTTCCGCATAACGGGCTACGCGCTCAACTTGTTTTGACATATGGCTTATCCTATCATGGAATACAGTGTTATCTCCGATGACTGCTTCGTTGCTGGCTCCTAAGGCTTCGTTGCTTCTTTTCAATACTCGCACCATATCCTCTGATTGTGCCAACTTATCTCTTGTCCTCTGTAGCTCTTCCTTTTCGATATCCAGCTCTGCTGTTTTGGAATTGATTTGAACTGCAAAGCTGTCCATGTAGTCTTGGCATTCTTGACGCTCTTGCTTAGCCCTACTCATCTCTTCTTCCATCTTGAAGTAGTGACTTCTCAACTCCCTTAACTCTTCTTCTTGTACCTCGATCTCCGATTGTAAAGCCCTCATCCTTCCTTTTGAAGATTCAGCTCTCTTCTGGTAATCTCTCATGTCAGACTCAGCGGCCCTTCTCGCATTTCTTTCTTCCTCTAGTTGCACCATGTATTGAGCTCTAACCCTCGTTTCTTCTTCTATGTCAAGGTTGGCCAGACGATTCTTCTCCTTTTCATCTTCTATTTTCTTTAACAGAAGTTTCCTTCCCTTCTTCAAAGAATCCATCCTCCTTATCAACATTCACGCCCTTTGTTGACCTCTTAACCTTAGCCAATTCTTTTTCTGCTATCCCATTCTTCTTGACCAACTCGTCATAATCAGCTATTCGTTTCCTTAACTCAAACTGGACCCCCGTTGTTATCTCTTCAGCTACCTCGGCCCTTTTCTGCCATTCCTTTAGAGACATTAGTTGCTTCTCTTGTTTTTTTACCCGCTGATTCAAGAAAACCCTCATCGTATTTTCCTCCTCTAGCTGGTTCTCTAACAGTTGTTGTCGCCCCTTACTTTTGCTGAGTTCTATTATACACTGATCTAACTGTTTTCTTAGATCTTCTTCATCATCCTTTCTTTTCCTTTTCTGTAGTTCTATCGCTGCCTCGGACTGTTCTTGTGTAGAGAGACCCTTCACTTCAGAAAAATCTTCATTCCTCCACACTGTATAATTATGGCTAAATGAGGTTTCAAAACTGCTTCCTTCTTCTTTTTTCACCTTCAAGGGTCTTTCCCAATCCTGTCGGATAAGCTCCATTTCTTCGATGAACGGTTGGTGCTTGAATAACCCAATGAAATCAGCTAAACCCAAGGTTCTTGGCATATATTGCATTCCGCCTAATTGTCGTGTTACGAGAGCGGGCGCATAGCTGATGTAACCGGTTACCCCAATCAAAGGAACCCATCTCTTGCTTCCGCAGCTCATTGTGCAAATAGCGTTGTTCATCCACGGCGCTTTCCATTTGAAGTTGCTACCTGGCCATGCTGCATACTTATCCCTCCATGCCTTCTCGTCCCAATTCTTCCAAGTCTCATCTATGGTAATCTTTAACGGTCGCAAGTCAAACCACCAAAAGTTGTTGAAAATGTCTCTTGGTGCTTCGATATGGCTGATTATCCATAGGTATAACATAGAGACGCAGCATCTCATAGCTCCTTTTCCATGTGTTCGGCAGTGATTAAGAGATAACATGGTTTCCCCCAAGATGGCTGAGGAAGGATTGATCCGGTCATGCTCATATTCGACGAAGACACTCGCTGCTTCTAAACTGATGACCCCAGTTTCAGAAGGGAACAACACTAACCCAAAAATGGCAAAGGCCACCAACCTGTATCGTTCGTCTCCCAACTTGCCTTCTTCGGCATTTTTCTTCAGCCGGGCTTCAATGACCTTCCATTTAAAACCCCCTTCGGCGACTCGACACTGGCTGATCTTTCCTAAGCCTAATAAATTGACTACTTCTGAAGTTGTGTCTTCAAACCTGCGTCGGTGGTAGATTCTGTGGCTATCATTTGGAAAGTCCAGAATTCTCTCATATTCTTCCAAGGTGGGTGTCATATCGATGTTTCCAAAGGTAAAACACCGATAACTTGGATCCCAAAAATTCAGAAGAGCTTTGATCGCCGCTGCTTGTACAGGTAACTTCATTATTTGTGCAATTCTCCCATATCGCCTTTCAAACAAAGTCTCATCAACATACTCCATGATAGGCAGCAACTTTCCTAAGTCGTTTACCATGTGATTTACCTTGGTAATGCATGGTAAACCACTAGCATCGATTCTTGGGCATTTTCCTTCGGCAACCTGAGCCAACTCAGACTCTTGTCCATATTCTTGGAAAGAGAGGTACTTAGTCATGATTTCAGCTCAAAACCTGGGTTGATGAATTTAACAGTGTTAATCGTGATGCAAAATGAAAGTAAGATTCACAACCTAAGGACAAGCTCTAATTATCAAGTGAGAGTGGGTAGTTTTTCTATCTGGTCTCGAAGGGTCTCATATCTGCCCAGTGACGTTCTTCGTAAAGAAGTATGGGGGCGTTGCAAGGAACAGTTAAGACACGTATGCCCACCATTACCAAGCAGGCACTCAGATATGAGTTGGGTGTTTCACGCATTTAAACCCTGACCAATAGTCCTAGGGTAAACCGCTAATTCCCCTCTTAACTTAAAGCTTGTGTGTGCTTTTCAAAATTAAAGCAAGTGATGCATGAGACAATTGTATACAATGCATGAATAATATGAGTAAAAATGAAATAAATACGCAACTAAAAGGAAGGGCATATTAACAATAAACACACAAGAACACAAACAAATCAGACAAAAACAAAGCTTAGTCTACAAGGTCCCCAGTGGAGTCGCCATTCTGTCGCACGTGTGCGGCGTCGCGGCGAAAATAACATAGTTTTTCCATTTTCTTAATCTATAATGTAAATCTATCTATATCTATGGGGATACAACAAAAATATTGTCTTTTATTGGTAGAAAATGGAATGGGAGTCGCCACCTAGTATTTTGGTCACTAGGAACCCTAACTGGTCTCAGAGATCGGGTACGGGGACTGGTTGCGTAAAGGGAAGGTATTAGCACCCCAAATACGCCCTACCTAAGGTAAGCTGCATTGTTTTATTGTCTGATAAAAACTAAGGTATTTTCGTGTTTTCCTAGTTGTTGGTCTGTCTATGGTTCAAGAAAAATCCTCCTCGGTAAGAAAGGCTTTATCTTATCGGGTAAAATCCTAACCGTTCTAACGTCCATACCAAAATTTCATTAATAATATTTAGGAATACGTTTTACGTATAAATTCGTAATCCCAAATACTAAAAGAAAACAAAAAAAAAAAGATTTTTTGAAATTTTGAAATATTGGCCTAGTTCTCATGGTTTAAATAAACTGGTTATTAAAGCCAAAATGCATGCTAATACATATATTGTTTTGAAAATTTTCTTTGTTGTGTGAAAATATGATGTTATAATATTTATATATATATATTGGAGAGACTAGGCCGTATGCATGAAAACAAAACCTTTTTTTGGAAAATATTTATTTTTTGATGCTTTAACAAAAATCGGGTATTTTAATACTGGGTTTGTATTCTTACGGTATAAAAATACAACCCAATATTAATCCACTTTGATAAAAATATGCAGAAAAATCAACAACATTTTTAGGGACTTTTTAGAATTTTTTTGAAAGCAAAAACATTTTTTATTCTGAAAATCTTTGATATTTTGACGAAAACCGGGTATTTTTAACACTGGTTTTGTATCTTTACGGTATAAAAATACAAACCAACATTAAACCACTTTGACAAAAACATGCAGAAAAATCAACAATATTTTTTAAGATTTTTCAAAAAATATTTTTTTAAAGAAAAAATATACATATATATATACATATATAATATAATATATTATAATATATAATATAATAATACACACACACACATATATATATAATTCACGTCCTGCGTGAACAGTAGGGCGTGAATTATATTTCACGCCTACTGTTCACGCAGTGAACAGTAGACAGGGAGGAAGAAGAAGAAGAAAAAGGAGGAAAGGAAAAGGAAGGAGGAGGAAAGGAAGAGGGGCTCACTTGGCCGAAGAGGTTGTGGCTGCTGCGATGAGGTGGTTCAGCCGGTGGTTGCAGCGGTGGAGTTGGAGGAAGACGGCGTCGGTTTCCTGTTGCAGAGGAAGAAAGAAGAAGAAGAAAAATCTGCAGAAATTGGGCGAAAATGCTGGTTTTTGGCTGACTTTGGACCTGAATTTTTCCACCCTCAGATCATCAAATCCGACTCTATTTATAGGCTGTGAAAGAGGGCAATCTTGTCTACGTTGGGGAAAAATTTCAGCCCTTGATTCAGTTGGGAAGCATCTCAACCGTTGGCTCAAAGTGTGCACCTCGAGCTGCCAAATCTGTGAACTGCCCGAGGTGGCCACTTTGAGCCACTCACCGGAGCCGTTTATGACTTTTTCGACCCGACCTGATCATTCTCCGGGATAAAGGGGTTGCATGTGGACATGTTGGTGTATGTTGTGTCGGATTTGGAGGCCACACGAGCCGGAAAACGCGCCTGGAAAGCAGCCACTCAGGCAGCTTTTTGAGGAAGAAAGTGAACAGTAATTTAAGGCACCTTTTCCAAATTGGTCCCTAGTTTCGGATTTTCTCAATTAAGTCCCTAATTGGCCATTAAACTTCAATATTTATGCAATTAAGCCCCTGATTTGACTTAATAAATTCCTAAAAAATATATTTTGGCCCCGGAACTTAAATTTCTTCTAATTAAAGCCCAAATTGACTTAAAAAACAATTTTTCTTGCAATCAAATCCCCTATAAAATCAATTAAAAATCCAATTAAGTCCATAAACATCCAAACTTGGGCTTTTCTCCTCAAAATTCAAATTTCCTTCTCAACAGGGCTCTCATCCTTCAAGAATAAACTGTAAAAAATCCATCTTTGTATTTTTAACCTCCTTGACCGATTTTTCTGACCATTTGCTAAGCGCTTCTGCCTCCTGTTATTTTTCTAACCTCCTTTGGCTATTTATTTTATTTCATTTATTTGGGGACCCAAAAATGGGTTACAACACTACCTATGAATATTTTTGCTTGGAATAGTTGTGGGTTGGGTATGTTGAACAAACGCCATTCCATCCGGAATAGGTTGCTCAACAGTAATGTTGATATCTGCTTTTTATTAGAAACAAAAAAAGATAATTGTTGCGATTCATACATCAGGAATTTGTGGAATGTGGTAACTGTTAAATGGGCTTTGCTAGAGTTTGTAGGCAAATCAAGAGGGATAATTGTGATGTGGGATAGTTCTATCTTTGAGGTTAATTCCATAGAATTTGGGGGGCAATGGATCAGCCTATGCGGTAAACATGTTCATTCTTCCTTTAACTGCATGGTAGTTGGTGTATATGCTGCATCTTCTGTGCAAGATCGTGCTAAGTTGTGGGAAGACATCACTACTCTGAAGTTTGCCTTTGAATTACCAATGGTGGTGATAGGTGATTTCAATGAAACTCTTCAAGCTAATGAGAGAAGTAGCGGCTACATTAATCATTCAGGGTCAGCTGCTCTCCGTAATTTCCTGTCTGATTGTGCTCTGATTGAATTCAAACTGCAGGGCAACCGTTTCACTTGGTTTAGGGGGGGTTCTATGAGCTATATTGACAGGGCTTTCGCATCTCCAGAGTTCCATCTCCAGTTTCCATTCTTATCACTCTACCGTTATCCTAGGGGGATGTCTGATCACTGTCAATTGCTTCTTCAGGCACCAAAGGTAGATTGGGGATGGAAGCCTTTCCGCTTCATAAATAGTTGGTTGTCACACCCTATATTCTCAGCTGATTTTGAGATCTTCTGGTTTGATAGTTGCAAGGAATTTCCCGGTGACTATAGATTGGTAAAGAAACTAGGAACTTTGGGGAAAAGATTGAGACAATGGAACAAATCCACCTTCGGTAATCAAAATTCAAAACTTGCAGACATTCAGAACTCCATCACAACCATCGAAGACTTAAGCGAGGTACGCCTCTTGTCTGAGACTGAAAAAACAAAGCTCAAGAATCTGAACTCTGAACTTTGGGAGGTTAGTAGGAATGTCGAGGGCATTTGGAGGCAGAAATCCCGCCAAAACTGGTGCAAAATAGGGGATAAAAACACTCGGTTCTTCCATCTTTCAGCAAGTTTGAGGAATGGTCGGAACCATATTAGCAAGATTGAGCAGAATGGCAGATTTTTGGACTCTCCAAATGACATCAAAGAGGGTGCTGTCAACTTCTTCTCAACTCTGTTTGCCAAGCCACAATGCAGAAGAATTGAAATGGGAGACTCAGGGTTCTCTAAAATTTCAGAAGAAAGTTCAGTTTGGTTAGAAAGACTACCTTCATTGGAGGAAGTGAAGCAAGCCGTATGGGATTGTGATGGTTCAAAAGCCCCCGGTCCTGACGGGTTCACCTTCTCCTTCTATAAAAAGGAATGGAATCTTATCAGCCCTGACATCTTTGTGATGGTCACAGAATTTTTCAGAACAGGTAAATTACCAAAGGGGATCAGCTCGTCCTTCGTGACTTTGATTCCAAAGACCAAGAGGCCGAGCACTTTCTCCCAATTTCGACCAATTAGTTTGATTCATGGGTTATATAAAATAGTGGCAAAGCTCTTGTCCACTAGGCTCCGAAGCATTCTACCAGATGTGATAAGTGTAAACCAGTCTGCTTTCATTGCTGGGCGTCAGATTCTAGATGGGTTCATGATAGCAAATGAGGTTGTCCATAGTATTCGTAGCAAAAAGGACCACGGGTTTTTCCTAAAGGTAGATTTTCATAAAGCCTTCGACTCGATTTTATGGGAGCATATCGATTCTACCATGGGTTATATGGGTTTTGGATCTCACTGGAGGAAACTGATCTTTGAATGCATGTCCACTTCTAAATTGGCCAACCTGATTAATGGCTCACCAAGCAAAGAATTCAGTATGGAGAGGGGTCTCAGGCAAGGGGACCCCCTCTCTCCTTTCCTTTTTGACATAGCAGTTCAAGGGTTAACAGTTCTATTCAACAGTGCATCAGATTCAGGTTACTTTAAAGGTTTACAGACTTCGCAAGGACATCACATAACCCATTTGCAATATGCAGATGACACTCTGATTTTCCTGCCGAATGATTATACCTCTCTATTGCATGTCAAGAGGATCCTCCGCTGGTTTGAGATCATTTCAGGACTGAAAGTTAATTTCTATAAAAGCTCACTTATAGGAATTAATTTGGATAACGAATACACTTCAGGTCTGGCTAACACAATTTTCTGTCGCAGTGACTCTTTCCCAGTCAGATACCTTGGGTTGCCTCTTGGTGCTAACCCAAATAGGCTCTCCACTTGGAAACCGGTATTGTCCACAATCAGAGCAAAGTTAAGCAAATGGGAAGGGAAGTTTTTTAGCATGGCCGGAAGGATATGTCTTATTAAATCTGTCTTAAACTCTCTACCTCTATACTATATGTCGATATTTATTATGCCAAAGGGCATTGCAAAATCAATATCCTCAATCAACCGCTGTTTTCTCTGGAAGGGCTCCTCAAATTCACATGGTATTTGTAAGGTTGCTTAGCATAAGGTAATTAAGAGTAAGCCACTAGGAGGTCTCGGGCTTAGTTCTATACACAGTAAAAATCTGGCTCTGATGTTTAAATGGCTTTGGAACCTTAACAAAGGAGTGGTAGGAGGTTGGCAAGAGCTCATCTTACGAAAGTACCGGCCACATTTTACAAATGGCCTTCCTGTGTTTGCAGGTTCTTTATCTCCAACTTGGCGTGGCATGGTATCTGCAATTTCCTTAAATCACAGCATAGCCGCTCCCATCCAATCCAATGTTGGGTTTAAGGTGGGTGATGGGAGAAACATCAGGTTTTGGTCTGATTCTTGGCTAGGCTATGCAGCCCCTCTCCAGTTCATGTTCCCTAGGCTCTACAACCTCTCCCTGCAGCAATCTTTAAGCGTTGCAGAAGTTCATAACCCAACAGATAACTCAATCAATCTTTCTTGGAGAAGACCACTTCGATCCCAAGAACTCTGCATGTGTGAAAGCTTGATAGCAGAAGTGGAACGTGTCCTAGTCTTCTCTGATGGTGAAGACAACAAGATTTGGAAACACCATAGCTCCAACAATTACACAGTCTCCTCTGGGTGCCATCTCTTTGACGGTTTAAATGTTTCAGGACATCTTCACTCCCCTGATTTGCTTTGGAAAGGGTTTGCGCCTCCAAAAATAGATGTGTTCATATGGCTTCTTTTCAATGGCAGTGTCTGCACAAAGGGTTTCTTAGCTGAGAGGAGAATCATCAATTACGAGGAAGCTCTTTGTCCTTTCTGCTGCAAGGAGATTGAGACTACACATCATCTTTTCCATCTTTGTCCAAAATCATGGTCTCTTTGGGGCAGACTATTTAGTTGGTTTGGGTGTGTAGGTTGTCTGCCAAAAGAACCATATCATAACCTTCAGGAATGGTCCAACATGGTAAAAGGAAAATTCCAGCGTCAGGCAATTACCCTTCTCTGTAAAGGATTATACTGGTCAATTTGGATAGCGCGCAACCACATGATCTTTGACAACAAAACTCCAGATTGGGATGTGATTTTTGACCTCACCTTTCATCGGTTGGCCTTTTGGTTGAAGTCCTTTGTTAAAAATTTCAGCTATACGGGCTCTGATCTTTATAGGAATCCTGAATGTATTATGAACTGGACTAACTAGTCAGGTCTCTAGATTCCTTGTTTTCTTAATGTATTTTTAATTTTCCATGTAATCTTCCTTATCAGCCCTCATCTCCTTAATGGGGGCGTATTATTTATAATATTCTCGATTACTATAAAAAAAAAAAAACATGGAATGGAATCAGTTAGTCAGTCCATGGAGGTGTCATTTCTCCTGTACTGGTAGCCACTAATGATCTGCCTCGTCAAGGATTTTTGCTTAGCTTAGCTTTTCTTTCGGGTAGTGTTGGGGAGGATGAAAGTTATTATTTTTTAAAGTATTTTTTTATTTAAAAATAAGTAAAGATATTATTTTCTTAAAAAAAATATTTTTAACATTAATATATCAAAACAATTTAAAAATATAAAAATATTATTTTCAATCAAAAATGTTTTTTTAAAATACATAAAATACGATTTGAATCACAAAAATAAACATCTATCTACTCTAATCTAACATGTTCCTTCAACTTTTATATACAATGTTAAATGAGTGTATTAAAATATATATTTTTTAAGATATTGCTTTGAAATGTATTTTTTTCAAGAATAACAAATATACTCCCATATCCCATCTATCTATTTATTTCTTTAATATAATTGATGAATTTATATGAGATTCTTTTAAAAAAAGAAAAATTACTAAAATAACTGAATCAAGATATTTTAAAAGAAAGAATATATATATTTTTTTAAATTCAGTAGTTAGTATATATTATTAAATTCTACTCGAAATTCTATTGTGATTTATATATATATATATATATATATATATATATATATATATATATAGCCAATAAATAGTCCACCGCTAAATAATATTTGAATGAATATTTAAAATAACGGCTGTAAACTGACTTGTGTCCGTGTTTTTTATAATATAGTGTCCTGAACAGTGTCTACTTTCATGAATCCTCTGCAAAATCAAATTGATTAGTGAGAGAGGCATTGATCTTGTAAACTTCGTCGAGAAACTCATTAAGGCCGTAGGATTAATCTCAACTTTTGAGTGGCTGTGGTCCGTTCCATCTGGACTAGAGGAAAATCAAAGAGAATATGACTTCCTGATGACCAATATGTGGCTAGCTAAAGGAGTGTACTTCATGGCTAGTTATATGGTTGTGTTTGATGCCACCACGTATTGTGATACCAAACCTAATTGGATAAGAGATATGAGATATGCCACCTTTAAAAAATGATTCATATATTTTTCATTTTAGTGAGATAATAATTTAGGGGATCAACAATTACAAATCATCACATTTTGTGCCACAGGATTAATCAGCATTTTTTTTATATAGGCTTGAATTGGGCTCACTACTTTTATATTAGACTCTCAGTCATAGTGGAATACCAAACATTATTGGTTTTATCATCAGATAAGAGATTAATCTCGTCTTTCATATTATGTTTGGATTTTTGCCTTTAAAATGATTTTATCTAACCTAATATTCTTCATAAAAGATGTAGTCTTAGATGTGTAGAGGATTTTGAATTTTAGAATTATATGATTTTGATGTCTAAAATTCAAGATATACTCATTTAAATCTGTAGTGTCAAAGCAAAAAATTTTGTTGCAAGTATAATTTCAGGCTGATTTTGCTGAGGATTTCGGTCAATTAGTAATTTCAACTCCAATGGACACCATAAACATGTTATTGTTAGGTGAAGGTGAGATTTAGAATCTATTGTAACTTAGATTTTGTTTTTGACTTAGTTTCTTATAATATCCAATCATTTCAACTGTATTCTCTCATTCATGAAATGTTATAGGATTGATTTGCATGTTTTTTGGATCCTAAGACCTATTATTTTCATATTAGACTCTCAGCCATAGTGAAATGTTCGACACTGTTAGTTTTCTCATCAGATCAGGAGACCAATCTCGTCCTTTAGATTGCATCTGGATTTCCTTCTTCAAATTGATTTTATCTGACTTGGTATTCTTAATAAAAGTTGAAGTCTTGGATGTGTACACATATCTAATTTTGCAGGTCTGATTAGAGGTTTAAACAAACTTGGATTTTTTTCTCATAATATCTTTTTGAAAAACTTGATATGTGTACTTTAACTTTGATTCAGCATATATTTTATTTTGAAATTATAACACAGTGAAAAAGCTATCACAAGAAGCAAGGTATGAAACATAAAATATAAAAATTGTTATCTTTTAGCAATTAATTTACGAAGTCTCTTAGGATGTAAAACTCATAAAAATGAAACAAGTTGTATAATGAGACACCATATCATAATCTATATCCAAGTGATCAGTATACTAACTGCAGAAATCCCAACTTCATGATGCATCAGTGCATTTGAAAATTCAACCCTAACGAGCACGATAACAGTTTATTGGTTGCTGAAGCTTTCATTGCACGATCACGTAAATGGACCATGAAGCAATTATACAGAGAGTCCGCATCCTACAATGTGACAGTTTGTGACAATTCATGACAGATTCATTAAGCAAAGAAAAGCTCTACTTCGGACCATTCGACCACGATAAAAGGTTGATTACAAACGGACACAAGCAGTCAATTTATTTATTTTGAATAATCATCCAGAATATATTGAAAAGAACAAAGCAATCAAAATCATGACCAGGTAGTTTTGATAAATTTATGGCCTATATAAATTGGAGAATAAAGACAAGCAACAAATTTCTGATATTCTGAACTTTTGATTTGCTATATATGACCCGTTCCGTCCACTAGACCAAGGAAAAAACAAAAGAGAACATGACTTCCTGAAACCCCATGGCACAGTCTGGGGCCAAGGGAGTTCACTAGCTGTTGAACTTCCAACTTCATGATGCTTTCATGGAATAATGCTTTCAAGTCCATTAGTAAGTTTGAACCCATTGGGCACGATAAACAGGTTATTGGTCGGTGAGGCTTTCATGGAATAATGCTGTGGACGTACTATAATTAAGTAATTAATTAACATGAGAAGCTAGTTGTGACATTTCTTGACTGGTGCAACAATAGTTGTGTTTTTTTTCGAGAATAATTTTATATTATTTTTTAATATAATTTTTTTAATAAAAAAATTTTAGATTTAAAACTTATATATATCAACATTATTTTATTTTTAATTTTATTAATTAGAATAAATATATTAAAATTTAAATTCATAATTATTATTCGATTATTAAAATTCTAATATTATATTAAATAATCATTTCAATCAAGATATTTAAGCTATCATGTGAATTTTAAAAAATAATTTTATATTACTCTAAGACTATTCAACCTTGCGAAGCATGAAAACAACTTACATCAGATCCACCATGATATCACAGGCATAGCTTGTCAGTTTATAAATTCTAGAAAGTTACACCCTCGTGAAGATTTTCTGAGTCAACGAGTAAATGTAAAACATGCATGGTGTTAGAACACCTTTTTTACCTTTAATTTCTCTATGTGTTTTCAAAATTATATTTTCAGAAAAAATAATTTTTTATATTTAATTTAATTATGTTGATAATGAAAAAAGAAAGAAAAAAGAGTTTATGGTTCGAAATTAGAGGAAAGAAAGAAAAAGAGACTACTGATGATGGATTGTAACACAATAATATTATGAAATGTTTTTTTTTTTCATTGTAAAATATATATAGAGAAGAGATATAAAATGATGCAGTAGAAATGGATTCTTGTAATTTTATATTTAGTAGGACTTGTTTGTATGACTTAGATGTTAAGCACATGTTTAGAGATAATTTGTATACGTTTGAAAAATATCAAAGCTTATAAAGCAGAGGGAAATTATTCCTACTGTAACCAATTTAGAGCGTGAGAAGTAAGCAGCTAAGTGAAAAAGTAGACAGAATCACGCATTAATTGTGAAGGAAGAAAAATAAATGATAGATATTTCTAAGGCAATCGAGCATTTACTTGCTGAATTTAACGAGATGGATTGTTGTTAATGAGAGGTATTCAACATTACATAATTCTGGTGCGAAGAGTTAGTCTTTTAAATTTGCCACATTACAGACTTGGTTAGAAATTGAGGAGAAGGTAGAAATTTTGTTTTATGCATTTTTATCCATGTGAAAATAATCATAAGCTGCGTGAAAGGCATAAAAATACTGACATACTCACTAGCAATTTGCAAAGGCAACATTAAATATTATAGCAATTCATATGGTATATAATCCATGTGAATTTCTATATTATAGCAATTTGGTTTGTCCAACTCCAGAGCTGCTTTCTTGCGCTAAAGGCAGTTAAAAAGATACATCATGAATCTTTGGACAAGTCAAATGCATAGTACTTTCCAATTAATAGGGAGTCCTATGATTTGGAAAGGTAGAACAAAGAATATTTAGAAATTTCAGAACGAAAGACTCCTCTACCTTGCAATTCCAATTAATTCAGAGAGCCCGCGATTAATGAAAGATTTTGATTTGTTCACCGATTCAATTAAAGGAGAGAAAACTGATTCAAAAGATTTTAAAAAACAAAATATTTTTTTCCTAGTTATTTTTATTTTTTTATTTAATTTAGAAATGAGCTATGGATTTTGAACAAATGGGCCAACAATTAAGCATCTTTAGAAATTATAGGACTTGGAAATGAATTTTCCAAGATTTACCAAATCTTCCACCCAATAAAAACTGATGTCACTGTTGTTGACGTATATATGTCAAAGTCTGTAAAATAAGAACAAAGATTAATAGGAAATTTTGTAAATAAAAATTCAAACAAATATTCCATTTCTTTTTTTCTATAAATACCTATCATTGGAGCCTAGGATCTTCATCTTCCATAGCAAACCATATCCCTTAGACATGATGTCCTTCCTACAGAAACCAGTCTCAATGTTTCTCCAAGTCCTTTTTTTTCTCCTTCTAATGTGCATTCCTTCTTTCTTTGCCTTTCCTCCTAATTCCTCTGCAACTTCATTTGCTGCTGCTGAAGGTAATAAAGAAGCGGAGGCTCTCCTAAAATGGAAAGCAAGTCTTGATGACAACCACAGCCAAGCTGTCCTGTCTTCTTGGGTTGGCAGCAGCCCTTGCAAGTGGCTTGGAATCACTTGTGACAATTCTGGAAGTGTCGCGAATTTCAGCCTTTCACATTTCGGTCTGAGAGGTACGCTTCAAAGTTTCAACTTCTCATCCTTCCCCAATCTTCTCACTCTCAATCTCTGGAACAATTCACTCTATGGAACTATTCCATCCCACATTAGTAACCTGACCAAAATCACCAATTTAGACTTGAGTGATAATCATTTCACAGGAAATATTCCACTTGAGATAGGATTGTTAACAAGTCTTAACTTTTTATATCTTTCTGAAAATAATCTCACCAGTTTGATCCCAGCCTCTATTAGAACTCTAAAACACTTATTTGTTCTCTATCTATACCATAACAAGCTATCTGGCTTGATACCTCTAGAAATTGGATCACGACAGTCTCTCAGTGACCTTGAATTGTCAAGCAATGATTTAACTGGTAGGATCCCTTCTTCTATTGGAAATTTGAGAAACTTATCAATTCTATATCTAGAGAGTAACAAACTCTCTGGTTCCATTCCTTCTTCTATTAGGAACTTGACTAAGCTCATTAACTTGTGTCTTAGTGAAAATAATCTCACTGGTTTGATCTCAGCCTCTATTGGAACTTTGAAACACCTATCCATTCTCTATCTATGGGGTAACAAACTCTCTGGCTTGATACCTCCAGAAATTGGATCACTACAGTCTCTTAGTGACCTTGAATTGTCGAACAATGATTTAACTGGTAGGATCCCTTCTTCTATTGGAAATCTGAGAAACTTATCAATTCTCATTCTAGGGGGTAACAAACTCTCTGGTTCCATTCCTTCTTCTATTGGGAACATGACTATGCTCACTATACTTGATTTGAGCATGAATAATTTATCTGGATCTATTCCTCAGGAAATAGGACAACTTGAATCCCTTGTTGTATTGAGTATGCTCACTAATAATCTCAATGGTTCTCTACCCCCCGAGATGAATAATCTCACACATTTAATGGCTTTGCACTTGTCTTCAAACAATTTCACTGGCCATTTACCACGAGCCTTGTGCCTTGGTGGGTTGCTTGTAAATTTTACAGCCACCAACAATCATTTTTCTGGTCCAATCCCTAAAGGCTTGCGAAATTGTACTAGTCTATTTAGAGTTAGGCTTGAGTGGAAGCAATTGACGGGGAATATTTCTGAAGATTTTGGCCTCTACCCACACTTGGACTATGTGGACCTAAGTCACAATGATTTGTTTGGAGAGCTTACGTGGAAATGGGGAGGTTTTCACAACTTGGTGAGCCTAAAATTGTCAAACAATAATATCACCGGTGAGATACCATCAGAGCTTGGAAAGGCGACTGGGCTACGAATAATTGATCTCTCATCAAATCTCCTAAAGGGGAAAATTCCAAAAGAATTGGGGCAGTTGAAGGCGTTGTTCAACCTTACTCTTCATAATAACCATCTTTCTGGTGTCATTCCATTCCAAATGCTATCTCAACTTCAATTCCTTAATTTAGCTTCTAATAATCTTGGTGGATCAATCCCAAAACAACTGGGAGAGTGCTCAAATTTATTACAGTTGAACTTGAGTCATAATAAGTTCATAGGAAGCATCCCATCTCAGATAGGCGTCCTGCATTTTCTTGAAGATCTAGATCTCAGTGGGAATCTACTGGCAGGAGAGATACCATCAGAAATTGGGCAATTGAAACAGTTAGAAACGATGAACCTCTCTCACAGCAAACTTTCCGGTTTGATTCCAACTGCTTTTGTAGATTTGGTGAGCTTGACAACTGTAGACATCTCCTACAATGAACTAGAGGGCCCTATCCCCAAAATCAAAGGCTTCATTGAAGCTCCATTTGAAGCTTTTATGAATAATAGTGGTCTCTGTGGAAATGCCAGTGGTCTACAGCCTTGTACACTTCTTACAAGCAGGAGAAAGAGCAACAAGATTGTCATTTTGATTCTTTTTCCTCTCCTGGGCAGTCTACTACTTATCATGGTTGGGGGTTTATACTTTCGCCACCAAACAAGTACAGAAAGAATCTCGTTTTTAGGAGAGCGACAAAGTCCACTCAGTTTTGCAGTATGGGGCTATGAGGAGGAGATCCTACATGAAACTATCATCCAGGCCACTAATAATTTCAACTCCAATAATTATATAGGGAAAGGGGGATACGGAATTGTTTATCGAGCCATGTTGCCAACAGGTCAGGTGGTTGCCGTGAAGAAACTCCACCCATCAAGAGAGGGCGAGCTTATGGATTTGAAAACTTTTAGAAATGAGATTCGCATGTTAATAGATATTCGACATCGAAATATTGTGAAGTTATATGAATTTTGTTCATTAAGAGAGCACTCTTTTTTAGTTTACGAGTTCATAGAAAGGGGAAGTTTGAAGATGAATTTATCTAGCGAAGAACAGGCAATGGAATTGGGTTGGAATAGAAGGCTTAATGTTGTTAAAGGAGTGGCCAATGCATTATCCTATTTGCACCATGATTGCTCGCCTCCAATCATTCATCGAGACATTTCCAGCAGCAATGTTCTTCTAGATTCGGAATACGAGGCTCATGTTTCGGATTTTGGGACAGCTCGGCTCTTGATGCCTGACTCGACCAACTGGACCTCATTTGCTGGCACCTTCGGATACACAGCTCCAGGTACATACTTGATTTCATTCTTAACATATATATATGAATCAATTGCTAAATTTCTGTTTATATGTCATAATGTTTTGGAGGCTCTCGAAAACATTATGACATACTAGCAGAACAATACAACCAGGACTGTGAAAATGGAGGGCTGCTTTTGGATGCTCTAAAGGTTATGTATAATAAATTGTCATATTAGCAGTACGTACGATATAGCCAGTACTATGAAAAAATGACCAGAATCTTTGCAGAGCTAGCTTACACAATGAGAGTGAACGAGAAGTGCGATGTCTACAGCTTTGGAGTGGTCTCAATGGAAGTAATAATGGGAATGCATCCGGGTGATCTCATCTCATCTCTTTCTGCATCTGCATTTTCCTCCTCGTCGTGCTCACAAATCAACCAGCATGCATTGTTGAAGGATGTGATAGACCAACGCATCCCACTTCCTGAAAATCGAGTTGCAGAAGGTGTGGTCTCCATTATCAAAATAGCATTTGCATGCTTGCTTGCCAATCCCCAATCTAGGCCAACCATGCGACAAGTAGCTTCGGAGTTCATAGCTCGATGGCCCCCGCTGCCAAAGTCATTCTCCGCAATAACGTTGGAAGATCTGATGCCTCAAACAACTGTGACAGGTTGAGAATTTTCCAAAAGATTTTATATAATTAGTATGTGATTGTTTCTACTTATGTTCCTTTCAATTTTCGTAGCTTTGTTTGTAATAAATTATTTCTCTGCTTTGTATTTTGTTTCTTCAACGATTAATATATTTTTGTACAGTATTATTTCTCTGCCCTTTCTCGTAATATTATGATACTCCATGATATTGAAAATATGTATACCTATTATCTAATATGACTGTAAATTCTGCATTCAAAAAAAAAATGAGGGGTAATGAAATAATTTTTGTAAGTATTAATGTCAACATTTAAATTTAAAAATAAAATAAGGAACAAACATAATTGAGCATGTAGTTGTGTTAAAAAGATTTGTATCGTTCTGATTAAAGAAAAACAGTAAAAGTTTATGAACCTGTTAAAAAATTCTCATGAAGGTTGTTGTAACCCATTTTTGGGTCCCCATGAAAAATAAAATAAATAGCCAAAAGAGTTTAGAAAAAATAACAGAAGGCAGAAGCGCTCAGGAAACAGTTAGAAAATTGGTCAAGAAATTTAAAAATACAAGGATTAAATTTTTGACAGTATATTCTTGAAGGATGAAAGCCCTATTGAGAAGGAAAATTTGAATTTTGAGGAGAAAAGCCCAAATTTGGATGTTTATGGACTTAATTGGATTTTTATTTGAATTTATAAAGGATTTGATCGCAAGAAAAATTAATTTTTAAGTCAATTTGGGCTTTAAGTTGAAGAAATTTAAGTTCTGGGGCCAAAATATATTTTTTAGGAATTTATTGGGTCAAATCAGAGGCTTAATTGCATAAATATTGAAGTTTAAGGGCCAATTAGGGATTTAATTAAGAAAATCCGAAACCAAGGACCAAAGTGAAAAAGGCGGCCAACAAGAGGGGCAGGGACCGATTTGGAGGACTGATTTGAAGTTTGACCCATTTAAATGAAACGGCGCGTTTTATCCAAAACGACGCCGTTTCATACATATAAAATTAAAAAAAAAAAAAAAAGGGAAGATCAGAACGGTGCCGTTTTGAACGACACTGTTCATCTTCCCCCTTCCCCCCGAATAAACAGAAACAGGGACGAAAACCATTTTCGTTTTTTTTAAAACTTCCCGCCTCTCTCTCCTCGCCCCCACCACCACCACCGAAAGCATCAACGGCCGACCAGCCGTTGCGTGATTGAAGGCGCACTAACAAAAGGCATGTCGTTTCCTTTTTTGCTTATAAATAGAGAGACGCCGAGAGAGAGAGAGGCACCCGAGGATAGAGGGAGAAGAGAAATAACGCACGAAGGAGAGGAGAGAACAGAAACAGACCGAAAGCAAGGAAAAAAAAAACGAAACCAAAAACAGAAAGAAAAAAACCGAAGGGAGGAGAGAGAGAGGAGACCGAAGAGAGAGAGAACCAACGAGAGAGAGAGGAACAGTCACAGCGCCGCCGTCCTCGAGGCCACGACACCGCAGCGACACCACAGCTCCACCAACGATCGCCTCCACACCAGGTGCACATTCTTCCCCCCCCCCCCCGCATTTTTTTTCTTCGCACCGTAGCTGTTTGGCCTCCTGCATGTAGCATGCAGGAGGTGGGGGGGGGAGAAAAATAATTCTCCCCCCCCCCCGCTGGGCCGTAAGATGCTGGGCCAGCCCGATACTGGCCCAGCCTTGCAAGTCTGGGCCGGTCTTGGCCCAGACTGTAGAAGTTTTCGGGCCGAGACCGGCCCACTTTAGTTTTGGGTCGAGACCGGCCCACTTTTTAATTTTGGGCCGAGACCGGCCCACTTTAGTTTTGGGCCGAGACCGACCCAATATCATTGCGGGCCGAGATCGGCCTTCCCCCTTTTTGGGCTGAGCCTGGCCCATTTATTTGGGCCGGCCCAGCCCCATAATATAATATATTATATATTATATATTATGATATATTATAATATATATATGTATATATATGTTATATATATATAAAAAATATATTTATATAAAATAAATATTTTGAAAAATCTTAAAAAATATTGTGATTTTTCTGCATATTTTTGTCAACGTGGTTTAATGTTGGTTTGTATTTTTATACTGTAAAGATACAAAACCAGTGTTAAAAATACCCGGTTTTCGTCAAAACATCAAAGATTTTTCAGAATAAAAAATGTTTTTGCTTTCAAAAAAATTTCTAAAAAGTCCCTAAAAAATGTTGTTGATTTTTCTGCATATTTTTAGCAAAGTGGATTAATATTGGGTTGTATTTTTATACCGTAAGGATATAAACTCAGTATTAAAATACCCGATTTTCGTTAAAGCATAAAATAATAATATTTTCCAAATTTTTTTTTTGTTTTAAAATACGGCCTAGTTTCTCCAATATATATATATATATAAAAATATTATAACATCATATTTTCACACAACAAAGAAAATTTTCAAAACAATATATGTATTAACATGCATTTTGGCTTTAATAACCAGTTTATTCAAGCCATGAGAACTAGGCCAATATTTCAAAAATTCTAAAAAAAATCTTTTTGTTTTCTTTTAGTATTTGGGATTACAAATTTATACGTAAAACGTATTCCTAAATATTATTAATAAAGTTTGGTATAGACGTTAGAACGGTTAGGATTCTACCCGATAAGATAAAAGACCTTCTTACTGAGGAGGATTTTTCTTGAACCATAGACAGACCAACGACTAGAAGTACAATAACACTTTAGTTTTTTATCAGACAATAAAACAATGCAGCTTACCTTAGGTAGGGCGTATTTGGGGTGCTAATACATTCCCTTTACGCAACCAGTCTCCGTACCCGATCTCTGAGATCAGTTAGGTTCCTAGTGACCAAAATACTAGGTGGCGACTCCAAAGAACAAAAATAAAAATTCCGCCAGTCGAACCCGCAATTGAAATTCGTTTTTTGTGGGGTGCGACAAAGGTAATTTTGAATTCATTCAACTCCCACTAATCCTTAAAATTTTTCATTTATTTTTTGTATTTTGTTTTACTGCAGTATTTCTTGTGAAGATGAACAACTTCAAGATTAATATTTAATAAGTTGATCTTTAAAGAGAAATATAGGCAATTTGTGACATAAAATTTTTTTTTCCCACCAAAAATAAAATAAAATACACTAAATGATTAGTTTACATGAATCTTAGATTATAATTCTTTTTATTAATATAAGTATTTAAATTATTTTGTGTGTATTTTATTTTGAATAATCTAATAAATTTTAAAATTAATAATTATATAAATTTTAAAATTAATAATTATATAAATTTTTAATGATTTTAGATTTAGAATACTCGAAATAATAACTTCTTTTTTATAATTATTATGAACGTATATGGTGATGCTCATCCAACAGGATCACTTGCCACTCGTAACTCTTCGAAGTTCGCAGTCCTGTCTCCTTCACGACACCAAAAACAATCTCCACCGCCACCACCACCAATGGCCGAAACATCCGTCTCCTCCATGGCCGCCACAACCCCACCTCCTCTACCACCATGGAGCGAAGAAATAGAATGCATCTTGGACAATGCGCTCAGAGAAATGCCAATAATTGGTGCTAAAGATTCTAATCCTGTACAACAAGAGGAAAGTGCAAATACAAGCGCATGCACGCTCTTCTGTCTGGTGAAGAACAGAAAATTGGACCCTATCGAGATCATTCATAGATTTGGGCATGATTTGGTGGTGTTAAAAGGGAGTAAAAGAGTGTGGAACTTGAGTAAGAAAGCGAAATAGGATTCGGGTGTCGGTGATTATTTGTTTACGCCGGCCGGGGATGTGCATAGAGTGAAGTATTTTGAGGCTACTGAGTTTTTTTATCAAGTGGGAAGGGAAATGGGATATCTTCTTTGATGAAGAGATGGAGGTTGCTAAGAGTGAAGTTGAGAAGGAAGCAGGGGATGGGTTTGAGTTAGTAAAGTAAGACATTGTGTGTGATTTGAGCTTTGAATGATGACTTTGTTATGGGCGTTTAATGTTTTTGTGTGTTGGATGATGAGTTTTTGCCCTTTTAATGTTGATGTGCAGTTATGTAAAGAAGAATCATTAAAAATGATAAATCAACTTTGTGTTTAGAACAATTTTGTGGGGTTTGTTTGAAGCTTTTTACTCTTTTGATGTTGATTTCTTGCTATTGTGATTTCTTAGCTCAGCGGAAGATTTCATGCTCGACTAGGCAGGATTGCTAGAGAAAACACGCATAATGGTGAATTGGTGACAGATTTTGAAGAGAAGAATCTGTTTCTTTGGCCAGCTTCCTTGCTCTAGGTGAGAAAATGAGAGCAAGAGAAATGAACCATTTGTCATCTCAAAACCTGCAGCAGCAAGAATATTTTCAAGTAATTTGAGTTTAGGCCATCTTTCTCATGAACACATATATGTATGAAGTTGCCCTTTCCCTTGCCATTGCCATTCAAAGTCTGTTGTCTTTCCATGTGGCAAAATGTTAATCAGCTATTTCCAGGATTCCACACAATATTGAACTTGCCGAGGGAAGCTCCAAGGATCTTAAAAATTGCCGAGGTTGATTTTCGTTGAAGTTAAGTAACCAATTTTTTCGTAACAAAACAGTTAGAAAAAAAACCCTCAATAAACCCACCATTGCAGACACAATATCTGTCTTGCTCTTTTGTTTTTGTTTCTATGATTCGGTGTAGGACAATCTGTATTTTACCAAGATTATAGATTTGAAAATTTGTAGTTAATAAATACTCATCATAATTTTACACAAGTTACACTACAATATCTCTCAAAATCTTCAATAAAAAAAAAGCTATAATTTATATATTTTTTTACATTTATTTTTTCAAAACATATACTACAGTAAATCAAACAAACACTAAATATCATAATCAATTAAAATTAATTTAACAATTATATATCAGATAGCTTTAATGAAGCATGTTCGAATCCGACCAAAGCCGATGACAGGACATCAAAGAGATATAGCATAAATACCTAGATAGTGTCATAATTGAAACTAATCTTTACTTTGGCAGTGTTTAGAATTACATACATCATAAACTTACACCTATTTATTACAGCCATTTGACACCATACACATAAAGCTTTGATGCGTTATGTGTGATGAGATCATACAAGACTGAGCTCATCAATTAAATTTTGAGATTTTGTGCCATCTTGAGATTCGACAGCTGCAAGTGTCTTCCTCAAAGCTACTAACTCTTCCCCAGCACCGCATACATATGCTGAAGCTTGTCTTCCGGACAAGGTCGCTCCTTCCATGCTGTCTATGTAATCCTGTTCAATGCAGAAACCATGCTTAATTTATTAGGGTTTTTTTTCACATTTTTGTTGGTGGGAGAAACCATTGGTGGTGGCTTTGAAACACTCAGAGGGGATAAAACACACGGTTTTATTATAAAAAACAGAAGCTACAATTAATCAAAAGCTTAACACAATACACGCCCTCTCTCTCTATTCTCTTTCTAGTGTTCCTCTCAATTCTCTCCACACACTTTAACAGAGGCTGGGCACTCTATTTATACACGAAATCAGAATACAAAAAATCAATTGTTCCAAGTGTGAAGGCGGCTGGCGGCCGGTGGTGTGAAGGCGGCTGGCGGCTGTGGCTGGTGGGTGGTTGCCTTCCTTGACCTTCTGGATGTTGAGTTTAATATTCAACAAATCTCCCCCTTAAACTCAATCGAGGGAAGTCATGCCAAGCATGAACTTTAATCGGATGAATACTTCTCCCTTCAATGGTTTTGTGAAGATGTCAGCAACTTGATCATTTGTGTTGCAAGATATCAGTTGGACTTCTTCATTCTTCACATGTTCCTAGATAAAGTGATGACGTGTATCAATGTGTTTGCTCCTCTCATGATACACTGGGTTCTTTGCCAATGCGATTGCTGATCGATTGTCAATATAAATCTCCGTAGGATTTTCTTGAGGAAATCCCAAAAACTTCAGCATATTCCTTAACCATATTGAGTGGCATACGGCTGAGTTGGCAGCAACATACTCAGCTTCACAGCTTGATAATGTTACAATCGATTGCTTCTTGGATGACCATGTGAACGATGTGTCTCCCATGAAAAAGACAAACCCTGTTGTGCTTTTCCTTTCATCCAAATCTCTACCCCAATCACTATCCGAGTAGCCTACAAGATTAAAGTCTTTATTTGAGGTATAAAACATACCTTCATTCATTGTGCCTTTGGTGTAGCGAAGAATTCTCTTGGCTGCATTCAAGTGAGACTGGTCTGGTGTCTCCATGTATCTGCTGACGAGTCCGACTCCGTAGAGTATATCCGATCTGGTACATGTCAAGTACCTTAAGCTTCCTACTAAGCTTTTGAAGTAAGTTGGATCAACATTTCCAACCTTACTCTTCCTCAATTCCACTCCATTCTTAACTGGAGTTGATACCGGATTGCAGCTTTCCATCTTGAACCTTTCAAGAATATCTTTGGCGTAATCGCTTTGGGATACAAAAATCCTGTACCATGCTTTGTTTGAAGTCATCAAACATGGTAGGGTTGTTGCCGGTGAATATCAAATCATCAACATACAGGCACGCAAATAAGATGCTGCCATCTACTCCTTTCTTCACATATATGGTGTGTTCATATGGACATTTCTCAAATCCATTATCTTGAAAATACCTGTCAATTCTGGTATTCCAAGCACGCGGAGCTTGCTTCAAACCGTAGAGAGCTTTCTTCAACTTGTATACTTTGCCTTCATTTTCAGCTTCAATGTATCCAAGTGGTTGTTCAACATAGATCTCTTCTTCTAGGAAGCCATTCAGAAATGCAGACTTCACATCGAGTTGATAGATCTTCCATCTATGTTGTGCAGCTAGTGAGATCATCAGTCTGATTGTTTCTAGCCGGGCTACTGGAGCAAATACTTCTCCATAGTCAATGCCTTCTCTTTGTTTGTAGCCTAGCCACTAATCTGACTTTATATCTTTGCACTTTTCCTTTTGCATTCTTTTTCGTCTTGTGGACCCATTTGACACCTTTTGCTTTCTTGTTTTCTGGTGGATAAGTCAGCTTCCAGGTATCTTTCTTCTCAATGGCATGCATTTCTTCATCCATTGCTTTAATCCATTTCTCTTCTGTGATAGCTTCATTTAAGCTTAATGGGTCACTATCTGCATGGAAACAAAATAAAGTTGTATCTTCCATGACTTGAGTGGCATCGTACAGCTCTTCAAGATTCCTCATCCTTCTTGGTCCTTCTGATGAGGATGTTGATGGTGGTGTTGATGATGATGCTCCTGGTGTGTTCCTCCTGTTGAATACAGGGAATCTGTGTACCGGACTTTGTGGTTCAGCTGCTGGTATAAACACCGGACTTTGTGGTTCAGCTGCTGGCACAATCGGTTCTTTGACAAGTATTGTTGGTACTTCTTCACCTTCAAGGATCAAATCAAGATTGATCCATCTGACTGCTTCTTGATCATCATTCCATGCCCAAGATTTATCTTCTTCAAAGATAACATCTCTACTCATAATCACCTTCTTCGTGATGGGATTATACAGCTTGTATCCCATCCTTCTTTCACCATATCCGACAAAGATGCATTTCTCGCTTTTATCATCGAGCTTTCTCCTTCTTGCATCTGGGATCTTTGTATATGCCACACAACCAAAGACTCGTAGATGAGTAACACTTGGTTTGTGACCACTCCATGCTTCTTCTGGAATGACTCCTTGCAAACTTCTGGTTGGGCAGCGATTCAGTAGATACACTGCACATGATACAGCTTCAGCCCAATATTGCTTGGGCAACTTCTTTGCTTTGAGCAAACTTCTGGCCATGTCAAGAATCATTCGATTCTTCCTCTCGGCTACACCATTCAGCTGTGGTGTATAAGCTGGTGTTGTCTGATGTCGGATGCCTTCTTGTGTACAATAGGCTTCAAAGTCGTTTGCTGTATATTCTCCACCTTGATCAGATCTCACTGTTCTGATCGTATAACCAGTTTGCTTCTCCACAATTGCTTTAAAATCTTTAAAACAATTGAATACTTCTGACTTCCTTTTCAGAAAGTATATCCACGTCTTTCTACTAAAATCATCAGTAAAAGTGAGGAAGTACCTATTTTGTCCAGTCGACATAAGCGTTATTGGGCCACACATATCTGTGTGTACTACTCCGGTGGCCTCTTTGCTCTCCAGTTGACTTCTTTGGCAAAACTGGATCTGTGATGTTTGTTGAGGACACAACTTTCACAGACTTCATCTGGATGATCAATGTGAGGCAAACCTTTGACCATCTTCTTGCTTGCTGGCATCTTCAGACTTGTGAAATTAAGATGTCCAAGCCTCAGGTGCCAAAGCCATTCTTCACCGTTGGTGATGGCACTCAAACACCTTGTTGCATCATACTGGATGTTCAAAGGAAACATCCTATTCTTGGACATTTTCACGTAGGCCATTAATCTCCCATTGTTGTCTCTAAATGCCAGATGACAATTCTTCGAGTAAAAAGTACAAAAAAATCTAAAAATTATAAAAAACCATAAAAAAAATATCTTTTTATTCTAATCTAATCTGTTTCTCCAAATTTTTATATGGTTATGTTTGAATAATTTTAAATTTGAATGTTAAAATATATTATTTTAAATATTGCTTTGAAATTTGTTTTTTCAAGAATCTTATTTAAGAGCAAATATCCTCTCATCTATCTATTTATTTCTTTAATATAATAGATGAATTTATATAAGATTATTAAAAGAAAATGAAAATTACTAAAATAAAAAATTTCAGAGAAATAATTGAATCAAGATATTTTAAAGGAAGAATATATATTTTTTAAGTTTTTGGTAAATAAATGAATCAATTAATCGACACAAAAAAAAAAAAAAAGTGACAGTGGAGTGGATAATGGGCCATTTATATAGGCCGCGCTCTATCATAAACAAATGGGCTCAGGCATGAACTGGGCCTGCACCTTGTGACTGATTTTTCTACACGGTCGTTTGCTCGCACCATATGAAAGACTTTATTACGTGTAGAAAAAGACACACGGAACATAGATTTATTGACTTCGTGTTTTTTCTTCATCCTTCTTCAATGTTGTGATTTTTCTATTTTTTTCTGATTTTTTTTTTAATTTATCATTCGGTTTATTTTGAGCATTCATAATATATTTCAATTTGATTTATATAATATCCTATCATATGAACATCTTCAACATTTGCTATCTACTAACTACTGAATTTCCAAGTACTTCATTAATTAGCAAGTTCAAACCCAATGAGCACGATAAACATCTTATTGGTTGGTGAAGCTTTAATAGGGAGTCAAATTTGGACAACTCAAATTTGAAACGATGACCCACAATATTCTTTGGAAAGGTAGAACAAAGATTATTTAGAAATTTCAGAATGAAAGATTCCTCTACCTTGCAATTCCAATTAATTCAGAGAGCCCGCGTTTAATTAAGCATTATTTCGTCACCGATTCAATTAAAGGAGAGAAAACTGATGCAGGAGATTTTAAAAAACAAAATATTTTTTTCTTAATTATTTTTATTTTTTTATTTAGTTTAGAAATGAGCTACGGATTTTGAACAAATGAGCCAACAATTAAGCATCTTTAGAAATTACAGGACTTGGAAATGAGTTTTCCTAAGATTTAGAAATTACAGGTCACTGTTGTTGATGTATATATGTCAAATTCTTTAAAATAAGTACAAAGATGAATACGAAATTTCACAATTAAAAATTCCAATAAACATTCCATTTTTTTTTTCTATAAATACCTATCATTGGAGCCTAGAATCTTCATCTGCCGTAGGAAACCATATCCCTTAGACATGATGTCCTTACTACAGAAACCATACTCAAAGTTTCTCCAAGTCCTTTTTTTTCTCCTTCTAATGTGCATTCCTTCTTTCTTTGCCTTTCCTCCTAATTCCTCTGCAACTTCATTTGGTGCTGCCAGATATGTAGCTGCTGATGGTAATAGAGAAGCGGAGGCTCTCCTAAAATGGAAAGCAAGTCTTGATGACAACCACAACCAATCTGTCCTGTCTTCTTGGGTTGGCAGCAGCCCTTGCAAGTGGCTTGGAGTCACTTGTGACAATTCTGGAAGTGTCACGAATTTCAGCCTTCCAAATTTTGGTCTGAGAGGTACGCTTCATAGTTTCAACTTCTCATCCTTCCCCAATCTTCTCGCTCTCAATCTCTCGAGCAATTCACTCTACGGAACTATTCCATCCCACATTAGTAACCTGACCAAAATCACCAATTTAGACTTGAGTGATAATCATTTCACAGGAAATATTCCACATGAGATAGGATTGTTAACTTTCTCTACCTTCATGAAAATAATATCATTTGTTTGATCCCAGTCTCTATTGAAACCCTGAAACACCTATCCATTCTTTGTCTAAGGGGTAACAACCTCTTTGGCTTGATACCTCCAGAGATTGGATCATTACAGTCTCTCAGTTCCCTTGACTTGTCGATCAATGATTTAACTGGTAGGATCCCTTCTTCAATTGGAAATTTGAGAAACTTATCAATTCTTTCTCTTAGGGATAACAAACTCTCTGGTTCCATCCCTTCTTCTATTGAAAATCTAAGAAACTTATCTACTCTCAAACTCTCGAGAAACAAACTTTCTAGTTCCATTCCTTTTTCTTTTGGGAATATGAGTAAGCTCATTGGCTTGTATCTTAGTAAGAATAATCTCACTGGTTTGATCCCAGTTTCTATTGGAACTCTGAAACATCTATCCCTTTTTTATCTAAAAAATAACAAATTTTCTGGTTCCATTCCTTCTTCTATTGGGAACATGACTATGCTCACTATACTTCATCTGAGCACGAATAATTTATCTGGATCTATTCCTCGGGAAATAGGACAACTTGAATCCCTTGTTGAATTGAGTTTGCTCAATAATAATCTCAATGGTTCTCTACCCCCCGAGATGAATAATCTCACACATTTAATGGCTTTGCACTTGTCTTCAAACAATTTCACTGGCCATTTACCACGAGACTTGTGCCTTGGTGGGTTGCTTGTAAATTTTACAGCCGCCTACAACCATTTTTCTGGTCCAATCCCTAAAAGCTTGCGAAATTGTACTCGTCTATTTAGAGTTAGGCTTGAGTGGAACCAATTGACGGGGAATATTTCTGAAGATTTTGGCCTCTACCCAAACTTAAACTATGTGGACCTAAGTCACAATGATTTGTTTGGAGAGCTTACGTGGAAATGGGGAAGTTTTCACAACTTGACGAGCCTAAAATTGTCAAACAATAATCTCACCGGTGAGATACCATCAGAGCTTGGAAAGGCCACTGGACTACAACTGATTGATCTCTCATCAAATCTCCTAAAGGGGACAATTCCAAAAGAATTGGGGCAGTTGAAAGCGTTGTTCAACCTTACTCTTCATAACAACCATCTTTTTGGTGTCATTCCCTTTGAAATCCAAATGCTATCTCAACTTCAATTCCTTAATTTAGCTTCTAATAATCTTGGTGGATCAATCCCAAAACAACTGGGAGAGTGCTCAAATTTAGTACAGTTGAACTTGAGTCATAATAAGTTCATAGGGAGCATCCCATCTGAGATAGGCTTCCTGCATTTTCTTGGAAATCTAGATCTCAGTGGGAATGTTCTGGCAGGAGAGATACCATCACAAATTGGGCAATTGAAACAGTTAGAAACGATGAACCTCTCTCACAACAAACTTTCAGGTCCGATTCCAACTGCTTTTGTAGATTTGCTGAGCTTGACAGATGTAGACATCTCTTACAATGAACTAGAGGGCCCTATCCCCAAAATCAAAGCCTTCATTGAAGCTCCATTTGAAGCTTTTATGAATAATAGTGGTCTTTGTGGAAATGCCAGTGGTCTAAAGCCTTGTATACTTCTTACAAGCAGGAGAAAGAGCAACAAAATTGTCATTTTAATTCTTTTTTCTCTCCCGGGCAGTCTACTTCTACTACTTACCATGGTTGGATGTTTATACTTTCGCCACCAAACAAGTAGAGAAAGAATCTCCTTTTTAGGAGAGCGACAAAGTCCACTCAGTTTTGCAGTATGGGGCTATGAGGAAGAGATCCTACATGAAACTATCATCCAGGCCACTAATAATTTCAACTTCAATAACTGCATTGGGAAAGGGGGATATGGAATTGTTTATCGGGCCATGTTGCCAACAGGTCATGTGGTTGCGGTGAAGAAACTTCACCCATCAAGAGATGGCGAGCTTATGAATTTCATAACTTTTAGAAATGAGATTCGCATCTTAATAGATATTCGACATCGAAATATTGTGAAGTTATATGGATTTTGTTCATTAAAAGAGCACTCTTTTTTAGTTTACGAGTTCATAGAAAGGGGAAGTTTGAAGATGAATTTATCTAGCGAAGAACAGGCAATGGACTTGGATTGGAATAGAAGGCTTAATGTTGTTAAAGGAGTGGCCAATGCGTTATCCTATTTGCACCATGATTGCTCGCCTCCAATCATTCATCGAGACATTTCCAGCAGCAATGTTCTTCTAGATTTGGAATACGAGGCTCATGTTTCGGATTTTGGGACAGCTCGGCTCTTGATGCCTGACTCGACCAACTGGACCTCATTTGCTGGCACCTTCGGATACACAGCTCCAGGTACATACTTGATTTCATTCTTAACATATATATGTGTGAAAATGGAGGGCCGTTTTTGGATGCTCTAAGGGTTATGTATGATAAATTGTCATATTAGCAGTACAATACAGCCAGTACTACGAAAAAATGACCAAAATTTTTGCAGAGCTAGCTTACACAATGAGAGTGAACGAGAAGTGCGATGTCTACAGCTTTGGAGTGGTCACAATGGAAGTAATAATGGGAATGCATCCGGGTGATCTCATCTCATCTCTTTCTGCATCAGCATTTTCCTCCTCGTCGAGCTCACAAATCGTCCAGCATGCATTGTTGAAGGATGTGATAGACCAACGTATCCCACTTCCTGAAAATCGAGTTGCAGAAGGTGTGGTCTCCATTATCAAAATAGCATTTGCATGCTTGCTTGCCAATCCCCAATCTAGGCCAACCATGCGACAGGTAGCTTCGCAGCTCATAGCTCGATGGCCTCCGCTGCCAAAGTCATTCTCCGCAATAACATTGGAAGATCTGATGCCTCAAACAACTGTGACAGGCTGAGAATTTTCCAAAGGATTTTGAATAATTAGTATGTGATTGTTGCGACTTATGTTACTTTCAATTTTCGTAGCTTTGTTTGTAGTAAATTATTTCTCTGCTTTGTATTTTGTTTCTTCAACGATTAATATGTTTTAGTACAGTATTATTATCAATCAAAGTGAATAAAGGCTCTCTGCTATAATGAGGACACCTGGGTTTCAAGATTCTGTTTCATCCCTTGTAATAAAGGAAATCTTCAATTCAATATTGAGCTGAAATGAATAAACACAAAGTATAATTCAATATTGGTTTTTTATATCTTGCTTTTGGTTTTTCTGATCTGTATCTTGCTTTTCTTCAAAATTAGCAGTTCTTATTAACAGGTGGTTTCATTTGCTTTCTGTGTTTTCTAATTAACATGCTATTAATGATTTATTTTTTAGATCTATTTTAAAGAAAAAACAATAAATACATTTAGAAGAGATAATAAATCCTACATGTAGAAATACATGCATAGAACAATTTTTGATCAACTGTTTTAACATGTCAGAAGACTATTATCTTGAAATTGGAAACAACTTTTTAAAGCAACTGAGGGAGTTGAAGACCAGGTAAGATTCAAGTCAACATAAACAATTAATCAAATGTTCTTAAACTTTGCCCAAAATTCTTCACCAGCATGATAACCTTCACACTAGTTTTTTGTGGTTCACGCAGCGATGTTTTTTTAAGAAGATGCTTCCATGAAACTACGTATCGCTAAAAACAACTCCTAAATGATTTTTACCTTGACGAACTGACGGTTAATGTCCTCCTCCCACCCCACACTTCACGGCGTCTAGACATGGGCAACCTTTCCACTTCTATCTAATTTTATTTAAAGCTTAATTCAAACTAAATTATTAGATTGATCCACCAAAGCGAAACAGTTTTGATAACATGCTTTCTCTATTGGGTTAATAGGAAACTACCATATGAGCTCCGTTAGTTCACATAATAAAAAAGATTGGCGAATATAACCAAAAAAATAAATGGTTTTTAATATTTCCAACTTTTTTTTTCCTTCTTCTTTTTTATATGGACAGGCACGAATCAGATTTTATCCGAAATAAAATCTTCCTAAATTGGCTAAATTGGGTCCTAAATGTCTATATCGTCCTGAGCACCTTGTGGGTATTGATTGTCACGTTGATAATATTATTGCCCTACTAAGAATTTTTACAGATGAAAGTCGCATTGTGGGCATGCATGGAATGGGCGGGATAGGTAAGACAACTCTAGCAAAAATTCTTCAATGTTGGGATTTTTATATATATTTTTTTTAATTTTTCATTCGATTTATTTTGAACCCGTAATCGTAATATGTTTCAATTTGATTCATAATATGGTCTTGTTATTTTATATGACTTCCTGATAATCCACACCAATCTATCTATTTATTTCTTTAATATGATCAATGAATTTATATAGGCTTCTATAAATAAAAGACAAATTACTAAAATAAAACATAGAAATAATTGAATCAAGATATTTTAAAAGGAAGAATATAATTTTTTTTAATTTTTTTGATAACTAAATGAGTCAATCAATCGTTACAAAAGAATAAAATAACAGTGGAGTTATAAAATGGGTCATTTTGACATGCCATGCTTTGTCGTAAGAGATTGGGTTGTGGTCGGCACTAAATAAGGCTTGAATTGAGCTCATTACTTTTATATCAGGCTCTCAGCTATAGTGGAATACTAGGCATCGTTAATTTTATCATTAGATAAGAGACTATCTTTTCTTTCATATCATGTTTGATTTTTTGTCTTTATAATGATTTTATCTAACCTGATATTCTTCATAAAAAATATAATTTTAGATGTGTAGAGGATTTTGAACTTTAGAATCATATAATTTTAATGTCTGAAACTTAAGATATACTTATTTAAATATGTAGTATCAAAGCAGAAAATTCTATTGCAAGTATGATTTCAATTTGATTTTATTGAGGATTTCGGTTCATTAGTAATTTTTTGTTGAGGATTTCGGTTCATTAATAATTTCAACTCCAATGAGAACTGTTGCTATCCAATTTTTGATCTATATTTTTGATAATTTTTTTTTAAAAATTAAAAATAGCAAAAAAAAAATGAAAAACCCAAAAAATATATTTTTGATATATTTACATCATTTTTAGTATTTTCAATGTCACTTCAGAGGAATTTAAATTTTCAAAGATATTTTGAACATGTACAACTTTTAACGCGTTAATTTTATAATCATTGATTTTTCGTGTTGATTCGACGTTGATATTGCTCGTTTTTAAAAATACAAAAAAAAAAGAAAAATCAAAAGTTACAAGAAAAAAAAAAAAGAAGAGTCAATGTGATTTTGGCCAAGCAGATTCTCCTATAAATACCGAGCTACAGTGAAAGGAAAGGAGGAGAGAAATTGACACGGGGGGGGGGGGGGGAATTTAGAGGCAGGGGCGGAGAAAATTAACAAGGGGGCATCAGCTAAAAAAAAAAACCCTAAAATAGCCTATCACTTTCTTCTCCATTTTTCAGGCCGCCGCACCCCCCTTGCCCGAAAAAAAAACGAGAGAAACCCATCACCTAAACCGAAACCAGTCCTCCCTCTTCTGCTACCAGGCAACTGCCCGAAAAGAAAAACACAAGCTTTCATCTCTGACCAGTCGCCGCTGCAGAGTCTTCGAAAAGAGAGAAAAACAAACACCCGGCCGCGCCCATTTATTTTGCTTCTTCTTCTCCACTTAGCTGGACGGATCGTCCCCAGCTCATCATTTTTCCTTTTTGCATCCTCTTCCTCGGCCTTCTTCACTGCACGCAAATGAGCCTCCCCTTTCAGCCGCACAGACCACCCGAACCAGCCGTCCTCGCTGGAGATTCAGCAGCCAATCCCTTCTCCTGCCGAAACCAGAGAAACCAAGGCAACCCCTCCATCTTCACAGCGGCTCCACCAGACGCAGACAACAGCATCAAGGCCATCCGCCGCTGCAACCAACAGAAGTGAAGACCAACCCGGCAGCGCCAACAGACCGGCAATCCTTTGGTCATACGCCGGCCACCTGAAGTGAAGGAGACGAAGATGTAAGCCAAAGAAAGATCTGCGGTGGAACAGATTTAAAAATGGAAGAGGAGCCGATCTGAAAACAAAATTAAAACAGATTTGCTTGTTGCGTTTTTTGGGTGATTTGCAGGTAACGGCGCTGCTCACGGCCGACTGGAGGGTGAAGAGGGAAGGAAGCCATAACGGACGTCCCCACGCCTCTGGATTTCGCGGCGGCGCGTGGAGAAGACGCGCCGCACTGTTCCTGCAGACCGAGAACGCTGCCTCTGTAATTCCTAGATTTTTAGGGGTTTATTTTTTGTAATTTTTACATGATAGGATATGTATTTAAATTACCGTTTTTTAAAATTTATGTTATGCTGTAAATGTGTGACCATGAGTAAAAGATAATGAAAAGTGATGTGTGTGTAGGTAATGAACAGGGTGCGTGCTTGTATTAAATTGTACTGATCAGGGATTTAAAATAATCTAGTTGAGATTGTTTACAAAGCCTTGACAAATAATTATCAGCCACAAGCAGCAGCAGGGAAACAAGTTGTATAATGAGACACCATATCATAATCTATATCCAATAATCCAAGTGATCAGTGGACTAACAACAGAAATCCCAACTTGATGATGCATCAGTCCATTTGAAAATTCAACCCTAACGAGCACGGTAACAGCTCATTGGTTGGCGAAGCATTCATTGCATGTGACAGTTTGTGACAATTCCGAGAGTCCACATCCTGCAATGTGACAGTTCGTGACAGTTCATGACGGGTTCATTAAGCAAAGAAAAGCTGTTTCGGACCATTTGACCACGATAAAAGGTTGATTACAAACGGACATAATAGCAATCAAAATCATGACCCATTCCGTCGACTAGACTAGAGAAAAAAAAAAAAAGAGAACATGACTTCCACAATCTGGGGCCAAGGGAGTTCACTAGCTGTTGAACTTCCAACTTCATGATGCATAAAGTCCATTCGTAAGTTTCAACCCAATGAGCACGATAAACAGGTTATTGGTCCGTGAGGCTTTCATGGAATAATGTTGTGGACGTACAACAAGAAATTAATTAACACAAGTTGTGACATTTCTTGACTGATGCAACGCTAGTGATTTATTTTGTAAATAATTATTACAATTTAAAAACTTTATGTTAAAAAATTATTTTAATTTAATAATTTAAATTAAGAGATAATTTATATTATTTTTTTAACATATCCTTTCAAGTGAAAATTTTATAGACTCAGACTTACACAGATTCATATTATCTTGTGCTTGATTTTTTTTATCAAATAAATAGAAATGATAAAATTTAAACTCGTAACTATTTGGTCATCAAGACTCTGATACCATGTCAAAGAATCATCTCAACCCAATAACTTAAATTGTTGGGTGAAGTTTCATGATATAATTTATATTATTCTCTGACACTTTAAATTATTAGGTAAAATTATAATAATAATTATATATTATTTTCTAAGTTAATGTTCTTTAGATCTAAAATTATAAGTGTCTATATTATTTTATTTTTAATTTTATTAATTAAAATAAAAATATTGAAATTCCTACTTATTTCTTGACCCCTAACTTGAGCTTAATAACTATAAAAATAACCATAAGCTATATGAAAGGCATAAAAATACCGACATACTCACTAGAATGCAATTTGCAAAGGCAACATTGAGAAAAATAAATCATGATTATTGAGTAATGAAACAATATTAAATATTATCGCACCAGGTATGTTTGTTGATGAGTCAGATAAGTTTTTGAATAACTTAAACCTTCATTTACCTATCTGTATTGCTCTTATATATTCCATGTGAATTTTTATTTTTGATGTTACAACTCGATAGCTGCTTTCTTGCGCTACATTTATTAATATGTTACACAATCATATACAGTTAAAAGGCTACATCAAGAATCTTTGGACAGGTCAAATTTGGACACCCCGAGGCCCCCAATATTCATCGTACTTTCCAATCAATAGGGAGTCCTATGATTTGGAAAGGTAGAACGAAGATTATTTAGAAATTTCAGAATGAAAGATTCCTTCTACCTTGCAATTCCAATTAATTGAGAAAGCCCGAGAGCGATTAATTAAACATTATTTCTTCACCGATTCAATTAAAGGAGAGAAAACTGATGCAAAAGATTTTAAAAAACAAAATATTTTTTTCTTAGTTAGTTTTTTTATTTACTTTAGAAATGAGCTATGGATTTTGAACAAATGAGCCAACAATTAAGCATCTTTAGAAATTATAGGACTTGGAAATGAATTTTCCAAGATTTACCAAATCTTCCACCCAATAAAAACTGATGTCACTGTTGTTGACGTATATATGTCAAAGTCTGTAAAATAAGAACAAAGATTAATAGGAAATTTTGTAATTAAAAATTCCAACAAATATACCATTTCTTTTTTTCTATAAATACCTGTCATTGGAGCCTAGAATCTTCATCTTCCATAGGAAACCATATCCCTTAGACATGATGTCCTTCCTACAGAAACCAGTCTCAATGTTTCTCCAAGTCCTTTTTTTTCTCCTTCTAATGTGCATTCCTTCTTTCTTAGCCTTTCCTCCTAATTTCTCTGCAACTTCATTTGGTGCTGCCAAATATGTAGCTGCTGAAGGTAATAAAGAAGCGGAGGCTCTCCTAAAATGGAAAGCAAGTCTTGATGACAACCACAGCCAATCTGTCCTGTCTTCTTGGGTTGGCAGCAGCCCTTGCAAGTGGCTTGGGATCACTTGTGACAATTCTGGAAGGGTCGCGGATTTCAGCCTTCCACATTTTGGTCTGAGAGGTACGCTTCAAAGTTTCAACTTCTCATCCTTCCCAAATCTTCTCACTCTCAATCTCTGGAACAATTCACTCTATGGAACTATTCCATCCCACATTAGTAACCTGACCAAAATCACCAAATTAGACTTGAGTGATAATCATTTCTTTGGAAATATTCCACTTGAGATAGGATTGTTGACAAGTCTTAACCTTTTGGACCTTAGTGAAAATAATCTCACTGGTTTGATCCCAGCCTCTATTGGAACTCTAAAACACCTATCCATTTTCTATCTATGGGGTAACAAACTCTCTGGTTCCATCCCTTCTTCTCTTGGAAACATGACTAAGCTCATTGACTTGCGTTTTAGTAAAAATAATCTCACCGGTTTGATCCCAGCCTGTATTGGAACTTTGAAACACCTATATGTTCTCCATCTATTGGGTAACAAACTCTCTAGCTTGATACCTCCAGAGATTGGATCACTTCAATCTGTCAGTGACCTTGACCTGTCAATGAATGATTTAACTGGTAGGATCCCTTCTTCTATTGGAAATCTGAGAAACTTATCCACTCTTGATCTCTCATATAACAAACTCTCTGGTTCCATTCCTTCTTCTATTGGGAACATAACTAAGCTCATTGACTTGAGGCTTAATAAAAATAATCTCACCGGTTTGATCCCATCCTCTATTGGAACTCTGAAACACCTATCCATTCTCTATCTATGGGGTAACAAGCTATCTGGCTTGATACCTCCAGAGATTGGATCACTACAATCTCTTAGTGACCTTGAGTTGTCGAGGAATGATTTAACTGGTAGAATCCCTTCTTCTATTGAAAATCTGAGAAACTTATATGTTCTCTATCTATTCCATAACAAGCTATCTGGCTTGATACCTCCAGAGATTGGATCACTACAATCTCTTAGTGACCTTGAGTTGTCGAGCAATGATTTAACTGGTAGGATCCCTTCTTCTATTGGGAATCTGAGAAACTTATCCACTCTTGATCTCTCAGATAACAAACTCTCTGGTTCCATCACTTCTTCTATTGGGAACATAACTAAGCTCATTGACTTGAGGCTTAATGAAAATAATCTCATCGGTTTGATCCCATCCTCTATTGGAACTCTGAAACACCTATCCATTTTTTATCTACAGGATAACAAACTCTCTGGTTCCATCCCTTCTTCTATTGGGAACATGTCTATGCTCATTAAATTGAGTCTTGGTGAAAATAATCTCAGTGATTTGATCCCTTGTTCTATTGGAACTCTGAAACACCTATCCATTCTCTATCTAGGGGGTAACAAACTCTCTGGCTCCATCCCTTCTTCTATAGGACAGCTTGAATCCCTTGTTGAATTGAACTTGTCCCATAATAATCTCAATGGTTCTCTACCCCCTGAGATGAATAATCTCACACATTTGATGAATTTGCAATTATCTTTCAATAATTTCACTGGCCATTTACCACGAGACCTGTGCCT
Organism: Populus tomentosa; assembly: GCA_018804465.1. NCBI lineage: Eukaryota > Viridiplantae > Streptophyta > Magnoliopsida > Malpighiales > Salicaceae > Populus > Populus tomentosa. The sequence continues at coordinate 2,603,509 of CM031993.1, forward strand.
TGGTGGGTTACTTGTAAATTTTTCAGCCAGCTACAATTATTTTTCTGGTCCAATCCCTAAAAGCTTACGAAATTGTACTAGTCTTTTTAGATTTAGGCTTGACTGGAACCAATTGACAGGGAATATTTCTGAAGTTTTTGGCCTCTACCCAAAATTGAACTATGTGGACCTAAGTCACAATAATTTGTATGGTGAGCTTACGTGGAAATGGAGAGGTTTTCACAACTTAGTGAGCCTAAAATTGTCAAACAATAATATCACCGGTGAGATAACATCAGAGCTTGGAAAGGCTACTGGGCTACAAATGATTGATCTCTCGTCAAATCTCCTAAAAGGGACAATTCCAAAAGAATTGGGGCAGTTGAAGGCGTTGTTCAACCTTACTCTTCATAACAACCATCTTTTTGGTGTCATTCCCTTTGAAATCCAAATGCTATCTCAACTTCAATTCCTTAATTTAGCTTCTAATAATCTTGGTGGATCAATCCCGAAACAACTTGGAGAGTGCTCAAATTTAGTACAGTTGAACTTGAGTCATAATAAGTTCATAGGGAGCATCCCATCTGAGATAGGCTTCCTGCATTTTCTTGGAAATCTAGATCTCAGTGGGAATGTTCTGGCAGGAGAGATACCATCACAAATTGGGCAATTGAAACAGTTAGAAACGATGAACCTCTCTCACAACAAACTTTCAGGTTCGATTCCAACTGCTTTTGTAGATTTGGTGAGCTTGACAGCTGTAGACATCTCTTACAATGAACTAGAGGGCCCTATCCCCAAAATCAAAGGCTTCATGGAAGCTCCATTTGAAGCTTTTATGAATAATAGTGGTCTCTGTGGAAATGCCAGTGGTCTAAAGCCTTGTACACTTCTTACAAGCAGGAGAAAGAGCAACAAGATTGTCATTTTGATTCTTTTTCCTCTCCTGGGTAGTCTACTTCTACTACTTACCATGGTTGGATGTTTATACTTTCGCCACCAAACAAGTAGAGAAAGAATCTCGTTTTTAGGAGAGCGACAAAGTCCACTCAATTTTGCAGTATGGGGCTATGAGGAGGAGATCCTACATGAAACTATCATCCAGGCCACTAATAATTTCAACTCCAATAATTATATAGGGAAAGGGGGATACGGAATTGTTTATCGAGCCATATTGCCAACAGGTCAGGTCGTTGCCGTGAAGAAACTTCACCCATCAAGAGAGGGCGAGCTTATGGATTTGAAAACTTTTAGAAATGAGATTCACATGTTAATAGATATTCGACATCGAAATATTGTGAAGTTATATGGATTTTGTTCATTAATGGAGCACTCTTTTTTAGTTTACGAGTTCATAGAAAGGGGAAGTTTGAAGATGAATTTATCTAGCGAAGAACAGGCGATGGACTTGGATTGGAATAGAAGGCTTAATATTGTTAAAGGAGTGGCCAATGCGTTATCCTATTTGCACCATGATTGCTCACCTCCAATCATTCATCGAGACATTTCCAGCAGCAATGTTCTTTTAGATTCGGAATATGAGGCTCATGTTTCGGATTTTGGGACAGCTCGGCTCTTGATGCCTGACTCGACCAACTGGACCTCATTTGCTGGCACCTTCGGATACACAGCTCCAGGTACATACTTGATTTCATTCTTAACATATATATGTGTGAAAATGGAGGGCCGTTTTTGGATGCTCTAAGGGTTATGTATGATAAATTGTCATATTAGCAGTACAATACAGCCAGTACTACGAAAAAATGACCAAAATTTTTGCAGAGCTAGCTTACACAATGAGAGTGAACGAGAAGTGCGATGTCTACAGCTTTGGAGTGGTCACAATGGAAGTAATAATGGGAATGCATCCGGGTGATCTCATCTCATCTCTTTCTGCATCTGCTTTTTCCTCCTCGTCGTGCTCACAAATCAACCAGCATGCATTGTTGAAGGATGTGATAGACCAACGTATCCCACTTCCTGAAAATCGAGTTGCAGAAGGTGTGGTGTCCATTATCAAAATAGCATTTGCATGCTTTCTTGCCAATCCCCAGTCTAGGCCAACCATGCGACAGGTAGCTTCGCAGCACATAGCTCGATGGCCTCCGCTGCCAAAGTCATTCTCTGAAATAACATTGGAAGATCTGATGCCTCAAACAACTGTAACAGGCTGAGAATTTTCCAAAAGATTTTCTATAATTATGTAGCACGTGATTGTTTCTACTTATGTTACTTTCAATTTTCGTAGCTTTGTTTGTAATAAATTATTTCTCTGCTTTGTATTTTGTTTCTTCAAGGGTTATTATGTTTTAGTACAGTATTATTATCAATCAAAGTGAATAAAGGCTCTCTGCTATGATGAGGACACCTGGGTTTCAAGATTCTGTTTCATCCCTTGTAATAAAGGAAATCTTCAATTCAATATTGAGCTGAAATGAATAAACACAAAGTAATTTGCAACTTCAAATAGTGAATAGTTCTATGCAGAAAAGGAGAAGGTTTAGCTCAAGGAAATAGTTGCATGTGTTCTTCAGTGCACACTGCCACTGGGCATATTGGAACTATAAATTAGCAAGAGCAAATTGTAAGACAGCAACTCTTGTTATCGTAGACACCTATGCGTTTGTTTGTCCACACGGTTTCCCCAAAGGATATAACCTTCCATCCCCTAATTGTAATTTTTTTCCTTCTTTGCTTTGTATATTTTTTTATCTGCTTTCTGTTTTTTATTGTAATTTTTTATCTCCAACAGGATCACTTGCCACTCGTAACTCTTCGCTGTCCTGTCTCCTTCACGACACCAAAAAAATCTCCACCACCACCACCAATGGCCGAAACATCCGTCTCCTCCACCGCCGCCACAACCCCACCTCCTCTACCAACATGGAGCGAAGAAATAGAATGCATCTTGGACATTTCGCTCAGAGAAATGCCAATAATTGGTGCAAAAGATTCTAATCCTATACAACAAGAGGAAAGTGCAAATACAAGAGCGTTCGCGCTCTGCTGTCTGGTGAAGAACAGAAAATTGGACCCTGTCGAGATTATTGATAGATTTGGGCATGATTTGGTGGTGTTAAAAGGGAGTAAAAGAGTGGAATTTGAGTAAGAAAGCGAAATAGGATCCGGGTGTTGGTGATTATTTGTTTACGCCGGCCGGGGATGTGCATAGAGTGAAGTATTTTGAGGATACTGAGTTTTTTTATCAAGTGGGAAGGGAAATGGGATATCTTCTTTAATGAAGAGATGGAGGTTGCTCGGAGTGAAATTGAGAAGGAAGCAGGGGATGGGTTTGAGTTAGTAAATTAAGACATTGTGTGTGACTTGAGCTTTGAATGATGACTTGTCATGGGTGTTTAATGTTTTTGTGTCTTTGGTTTTGTGTGTTGGATGATGATTTTTTGCCCTTTTAATGTTGATGTGCAGTTATGTAAAGAAGAATCATTAAAAATGATAAATCAACTGTGTTTTAAACAATTTTGTGGGGTTTGCTTGAGGCTTTTTACTTTTTTGATTGATTTCTTGCTATTGTGATTTGTGTCGATGGTTGGACACTGTTTTGTGCGTACTTGATGTTAGTGAAGGCTGATGTTTTATATTTTTAGGCTCCGTTTGTTTGCTGGAAAGTAGTTTTTTTAAAAAAAATGAATCTCGGGGAAAGTAAATTCCAGGAAAATGAATTTCGAGAAAATATTTTCCGATGTTTGGTAATGTAATGGAAAATGAGTTAGAAATCACTTTCCAGTGTTTGGTTATGTCATGGAAAATCAGCTGGAAAATAACTTATTAATATTTTATTTTTCTTAAGTTTATTAAAATAATGAGGAACAAATCTTACAAATTAAAAGTTGAATGAGAATGAAATTAAAATATATATATATATATATATATATATATATAATTTCATAAATTATCTCAAATAAAATAAATAATAATCAAAATAATAGAGATCAAATCTAAAAAATTAAAAAAAAATAAAAGATGAAGAAATTAAAATAATAATAATAAATATTTCATAAATTATTTCAAATAAAATAAATAACAATCAAAAGAATGAGGACCAAATTTGATAGATAAAAAATTTCAATAAAAATATGATAAGAAAAAAGCAAATAGCAATTATAAAAATAAGGACCAAAGTTAATATAAAAATAAAATTTTAAGAGATGAAATTGAAAAATAAATATTCAAAACAAAATATATATAGCAATCAAAAGTTTGAGGATTAAATTTGATATAATTAGCAAATAATGACATTTCTAAATTTTTCATAACTTCCAGAAAGTGTTTTCCCCCTAAATTTTTCAGGAAAACACTTTCCTGAAAACCAAGCTAAATTTTTCTTTTACTGGAAAGTGTTTTCCATTGATCAGCTTTCCTACTAGCAAACAAACACAAGAAAGTTTTGAAAGTGATTTCCCGGAAACCACTTTCCGGAAAACAAACACAGCTAAAAGAAAAACACTTTCCTGAAAACCAAGTCAAATTTTTCTTTAACTGAAATTGACTAGAAAGTGTTTTTCGTTGATCGGAAAGTGTTTTTCGTTGATCGAAAAGTGTTTTCTGTTGACCAACTTTCCTAATGACAAACAAACACAAGAAAGTTTGGAAAATGGTTTCCCGGAAACTACTTTCCGAGAAACAAACATGGCCTTAGCTCGACGGAAGATTTTGAAGGCGTTTGGCTAAGCGACAGCTGCTGTTTTTATTTTGTTTTTGTCAAACTCAATAATATGGTGTTTGGTCATAATTAGCACCTGTGATTTGGCTCGTGGAACCCATTAAAAATAAGGTTTTATCGTGGGTTTTGCTGAAGCAATTTTTTTCTTTTTTCTCATGTTGCTGTGTGTTTTTGTACAGTGGAGAGTAAAACTCCACTGTTCACAACAGTGGAGTTCACCTCCACTGTTCCGGCCGGGTCTGGTTCAAAACTAAATATATTGAATCGGGTCCGATCCAGTTAAAAAAATATATTCTTATTTTTAATTGTGTTTTATTCAAAAAATTAGAATGAGATCACTTGATGATGTAGCATTTGCAGAATTTGATCGCAATCCCAATTTTGTTCTTGCCGAGTCCAACCCAGTAAAAAATATTCAATTTTTATTTTTATTTTTAATTGTATTTTATTCAAAAAATTAGAAGGGAATCGCTTGATGATGTAGCATTTGTAGAATTTGATTGCAATCCCAATTTTGTTCTTGCCGGGTTCGACCCAGTTAAAAAAATGCAATTTTTATTTTTATTTTTATTTTTAATTGTGTTTTAATCAAAAAATTAGAAGGAGATCGCTTGATGACGTAGCATTTTCAGAATTTGATCGCAATCCCAATTTTATTCTTAATGATATTTTACCTAATGTTGTTGTTCGCTTAAAAAAACCATGAAAAATATAGTCTTTGATAGATAGATTCCGTACATTATGAAATTGCATATAGTTTAATGGAATAATAAAAAATAGTTGATATCAATATTATTTATTTCATTGTGTAATAGCAGTAGTTAAATCTAATATTTAAATTAAAACCCATCAATATATATATATATATATATATATATATATAATCTCAATTTGAAAAACATTCTTTTAACCAAACACATTAAGTTATTTTTTGTTCAACCTCAATTTCAACCATAGTTTTAACAAAATATATATTTTTTTAAACCAACCTCAACTAAAAGTATTTTTTATAAAATACTTTTTTTCAAACCACAATTACAATAACTATCACATTACCAAACACACATGCTCGACTAGGCACGAATGCTAGAACAAACACGCATAATGGTGAATTGATGACAGATTTTCAAGAGAAGAATCTGTTTCTTTGGCCAGCTTCCTTGCTCTAGGAGAGAAAATGAGAGCAAGAGAAATGAATCATTTGTCATCTCAAAACCTGCAGCAGCAAGAATATTTTCAAGTAATTTGAGTTAAGGCCATCTTTCTCATGAACACATATTTCATCATTTACTATCCATCGCAATTTATGAAGTTGCCCTTTCCCTTGCCATTGCCATTCAAAGTCTGTTGTCTTTCCATGTGGCAAAATGTTAATCAGCTATTTCCAGGATTCGACACAATATTTGTCTGGTGGCTTGTGTCCTCCATGTGCATAGAATTCTTCAAGGGAAAAAAGTTTGTATATTGCGTAAGCTTTAAATAAAAGAAGAATTGCTTATAGAAGTTTGTTAGAATTTGGACAACTATGTAGATCTGAAATGGCTGGGCATGGCATGGGAGCATTGACCCCTAACCTCCATTTATTTTCTTTCTGATGATGTCCATTTTCCCATTATCGTCAAGTGTTTTTCTTCTCAAAGAGGGAGGCTCCAAGGATCTTAAAACAAAAAAAACCTCATTCAATCCATTGTAGACACAATATTTGTCTCGCTCTTTTGTTTGTGTAGGACAATCTGTATTTTACCAAGATTATAGATTTGAAAATTTAGTTAATAAACACTCATCATAATTTTACACAAGTTACACTACAATATCTCTCAAAATCTTAGTTAAAAAAAGCTATAATTTATATATTTTTAAAAAATTATTTTTTCAAACCATATACTACAGTAATATCAAGTTACACTACAATATCTCTCAAAATCTTAGTTAAAAAAAGCTATAATTTATATATTTTTAAAAAATTATTTTTTCAAACCATATACTACAGTAATATCAAACAAACACTAAATTTCATAATCAATTAAAATTAATTTAACAATTATATATCCTATAGCTTTAATGAAGCAAGTTCGAATCCGACCAAAGCCGATGACAGGACATCAAAGGGATACAGCATAAACACCTAGATTGCCTCATAATTCAAACTAATATTTACATAGGCAGCGTTTAGAATTACATAAATCATAAACTTAAACCTATTTATTACAGCCATTTGAGACCATACACGTAAAGCTTTGATGTGTGATGTGTGATGGGATCATACAAGACTGAGCTCATCAATTAAATTTTGAGATTTTGTGCCATCTTGAGATTCGACAGCTGCAAGTGTCTTCCTCAAAGCTACTAACTCTTCCCCAGCACCGCATACATATGCTGAAGCTTGTCTTCCGGACAAGGTCGCTCCTTCCATGCTGTCTATGTAATCCTGTTCAATGCAGAAGCCATGCTTAATTTATTAGTTTTTTTTTTCACATTATCACTCAAATAAAGCAAGTATTGCTTATCTCTCTGGTTGCTTTTGTTGCTCCCTTTTAATTAACAGGTTGTTTTTATACTGAAAGCTGTGGAGGCAAGCACTAAAGCTACTTTTCTATCAAGCTAAAGGGTCTAGGGAAATTTGAGTTACCTGTTTTGTATATGAACCAGCAAGGAAGAAATTCTTCACAGGTGTCCTCTGATCAGGTCTAAAGGGATCTTTGCCAGGTCCTTCACGATACAAAGATTGCGCAATTTTTACAACGGATGACCAAGTTACTTCTAGACCTTGGGATGACGGGAATAAAGTCAGGACCTGGTTATTTAAATAAATAAAAAAAGAGCAAACAATGAGAATATTGCACAACAATAAATGGATTCATCAAATGATAATTCAATACTCAAATAAGAATCAACTACCAACAATGAAAGTTAGGTGCGCATTATTTTAGCCATCTTTTTATAATGAAAGCACATTAACTCAAGCTAACCATCTGTGATGATGTAAACCTTTCATCTCTAACTGGCTTTTGGACTACCAAGAACCCATATCCACACAAAAGAGCAACTGCAGGCGGTATCAGAGCCAAAAAGGACTTGCATTAAGGCCTGGTTACTACATACACACACAATTTGGAATTTTATTGGTGCCAAACTAGCTGAGAATGATGTCCTAAAATTAACACAGATGTTTTCTTTATTCGCAAAAATATGTGCAAGTTGTTTGCAGTCAAGAACATACAAATGGCACATTTTCAAGGCATAATTACTTCAATCTGAAGCCAAGTTTACACTTCGCAAGCATGTGCATGTGCCCTTACGCAAAAAACTTTTAGCAACGAAAGAAGCCTTAGGGATAAGCACTCTTCAAGCTGAATGGATCAGAAGTTACTAAAGCCTGGATAGTTTAATCAAACGCTACCCACATTATGTTTTTGCATAACTTCCCAGTGTATGTAATAGGGCTTAGGACCATAGATAGTGGATGACTTTAGATGTTCAGAGATAATGTTTAAATGCTACAAACCTGCTTTGAAACTCTCTCTATGATTTTATCATTTGTCAAGGGCATGTAAGGATCTCCCGGTGTCAGAACACATCTGAAACATATAATATTTGTGAATACAACAGATAAGGATGGAAAAATAAAAGATACCTCAAGGGATATGTAAGGTAGATTGCCATTCCCTTGTAAAGCAGAAACTAACAGCAATATACTGGAGTAGAGATATTTGTTTTCTTACTGGAGCAATGAACCTTGTCCTTCAATGTAGTAATCTTCTGGAGAAGTGAGTGCTAGGTCAGCGAAACAAGAAAAATCTGCATCTGGAGTGTACAGGAGGTTATCTAAGCCAGCAGCTTGTCGCAACTGCCTGCCAATTGAAAGAAGCAAGGGCTTATCGGAAAAATGCCGTGTATAGTCTCAAAAAAAAAACCACAGCAGATGATATTCTTGGTCATTGAAAAAAGCATCCTGCTTTCACAATCAGAGCATCAGCATAGATAGAAATTCACCTTGATTGTTCTAGATCCTGCAACTCTGTAACCCAGCCATTGTATCTAAGTTGTACTGTCACAACAGGTACTCCCACTAGCTCATAAATATTATCAAAGAATTTTGATTCCCTCCACTGGGACGGAAGTAGTCTTTTAATTCCAGGGACATCACAAGCTACCATCAAATCAAACCATAGAATGAAAAAAGATCATCAATGCACGATTGATACAAGATATGAAGAAAGAGAAAGGGCATATATGACTGTATACCTGCAACATAAGCATCGGCTGTTACAACTTTCTTATCTGTAGCCTGCAATGATATGAATGTAATGTTTCATGAATGAAGACCTTACAAACACTGGTGGAAGATAAAAATAGCACACAGAAACCTCCAAAATACACACAAATAATCTGGTTTCCAAATTGTTAGATGCACAGTCCTGACCCTGCCATAGGACCCACAATGACACATCTATCATAGCATATCAATGGCACATCCTTGTACACTCCATTTCCTTCCATCTATTAATTTGGCCAGGTTCAACTTAACAAATTCTTTGTAGAGTATAGACTGAAGATTTTAATTTCTGAACCTTATAAGCACCAAATTCTATGCATCATTCTCAAGAAAATAACTCCACCAATTCTCCAATTGCAAACCCACAAACATGTGCTTGGGGAGTTAGACAGAGAATAGGATATTCATTTCCTATTCATTCATCAAAAGGTGCAGATTAAATAATTTGTCTTCCTCTCTTAAGCCTTTTCCATAGACCTCTTTAATTTAGAACCATAGCTTATTGAAATATTCATCAAAACAATGTCAAAGCAATTACATTGCATCCCTATTGATCCTTAAATTGGAGCAATGCAACCAGGTTTAAGATAGGATATTTGAACATGTAAATGATAATATCACAGCATCAATGTCCTAGAGGATCAAGTTTAAAATAAGGAAAATGAGAAGCCATTTACCTTCGACAAGGCAAGTCCTGTGACATGTATTTCTCCATCTGGTGATCTATCATAAATTATCTGTCTGCATCCCCACCTCAAATGAAACCTGCTCTTGCAGATAAAGAGTATCAATTATTGTGAGACCCAAAAAAAGTTTACAAGTAATGACTTTGAACCTATATTTACAACTGTACCTGCCTCCTTTATCTTCGATATACTTTCTAATGGGACCACTCAAGTAAACATCTGGAGAACCCTTGAGCATACGAAGTAAAGAAGCCTCTGTCTTGGTGGCAAACAATGAGAATATGGTCAGCATGCACCGAGCACTGATGTTATCACAGTCAATAAACCCAAGGGCATAAGCAACAGGATCCCACATTCTTTGGATACTCATGCGTGTTCCACCTTTGGACAAAAACCAATCAGAGAAGCTGATCTGTAAGAAGAAAATGTAATTTCAATGATAATATTAACAAAATGACCTGGGCAACTAATCAAAAGAAAGAGAAATGAGATAATTCTTACACTATCTAAATTCCTTATGTCCCTCAATGCACCATCAGGATCAACAAGAGCCTTTACAACTGGACTCAGGGCAAGCGCCATAGCATTTCTTGCTATATCATAACTCTGAAATTGAAAAGTACCACGAGATAACACATCAAAAGAGAGTTTAAGGGGTAGGAAATTTGGCACCAGCTAGTTCAGCTTCCCAAAAGATGTTGAAAGATGACATATGAAACCCTTATAGTTTCTTTTGCACTTTTTTTTTTAATTTTTGCTTCTGGCAAAAATTTGAATGCCAAAACTACACTACTTAGACTGCAATGAAAAATGTGAGGGTGTCACTAAAAATAGGAAATTAAATACCATTAGTAGTGATGCTTAATAGATGCAGTGCCATGGCCCAGGAGACATTCAAGCAAGAAAAGAGGCAGCAGTTAGAAGGATAATAAACATGTTGATGACATTTTCGGGTTACCATCTAAGGTGGAGGATATTGCCCCATAAAATTCAGAACGAACTGGATGCTGGGAAGATTACCTTAAGCTGATTTGTTGACAAAAATGCTCTAATCCCATGCAAAGGAGCTCCAAATGGAAACCGAAAATCAAGCTCTGGAATCAAGTTCAAGTTATGAAAGGACTTAATTATGGTAAACAAGATAAAATATGACACAATACAGGATGCTAGTAAGCCGAGGAAAAATGATTTCAATCAATGATACACACATCTACTGTAAGGAAAAATTTGATCAGATAAGGATCAAGAATAAATCATACCACCAATTTCACCTCCCTTGTTTACAAATGTGTGAGTATGATCCTTCACAAGCAGATTTTTATCTGCACCCACCTATGTTCGAGTAGTGATTCCGAAAAACTATCAGATTATTTAAAGAGTATTTGTGTTTGAAAAATATATTTTAAATTGTTATATCACAATAACCAAAGAAACTTGCTTCACCTTCTTCATCAAACGGAAAAGATTACTATAGCAACCAAAGAAAACATGAAGTCCCATTTCAATATGGTTTCCACGTCTATCAACAAATGAACCCACTTTACCACCAATGAAAGACCTTGAATCGTATATGTCCACCTGATAAAAAAAGAAAAGAAAAAGAACATCTATCTTCAGTTTACATTATAACATAAAACCATTAAATTACAACAATTCAAACTTTCTAGGAAATGGATGTCAAGTTTGCTCTTAACTATAAATAAGTTTGAACTATGCAATCCACAAGCTTGCATTTTTTTCGAGTTTCAATAAGGTCAAGATGATCAGATGACCACGCAAGACAAAGCAGAAAAAGCAAATACCTCATGGCCCTGATCCAATAGCTCCACTGCAGTTGACATGCCTGCCAACCCTGCTCCAATAATAGCCACCTTCAGCTTTGGCCCCCTATAATGTTCAGGTTCTGGTGGAAATAACCCCTTCGGAGCTGGGAATCATACAATTCAATGCATGGCCAGCGAGAAGAAAAATGTCATCTTACACATCTTACTGACCTTTAAATAAATAAAAAAGCAGTATTTTTTGTCACACATAATGAGGCATCATAACATATGCATTTGATCTGATGAAAATCTTTATTAGACAACAGTCAGCCATTTATAATTTATTCATAGCAGCTGAATGGCAGAATTAAATTTCAATGATACATTTACAAGTCATCTCAAAAAAAAAAAAAAAAAAAAAAAAAAAATTCAGAGCTAATTAAACAAACTCAACAGTAATGAGTAAACACCGTCAAAAATTAAAAATCACCATACCAACAATATAAAAAAGGATGAAAAGTCCCAATCTTTAAACCAAAAGAAAGCCGAGATAGGAAGAAAAAAAATGCACAAAAAATAAGTAAACAACACAATTCAAAGCAAACAAAAAAAAAAGTAAGCTTTGAGGAATTACCATTAACACTCATATCAGATACGTTTGTTTCCAAAGAATCCAAAGCAGACCGAACTGTAAACAACCTTTTATTCCTGAACCCCACCTGAACCACTGACCGCCTACGACCAACACGACAAGAGAACAATAACCCAGGTGGGCTAGTCTCGCTTCTAGTTCCAGTAACAGATTTTGCAGGGAAAAGAATCAAAGAAGCCATGATTCTCTTCACTGCTCAGTCAGGAATTCAAGAAAATTCTTCACCTCTTACTCTTCTTTCTATGAATTATTTTATATAAACCAAAAGACAACAAGTCTTGCTTGGCAGAGAGAGAGAGAGAGAGTAGAAGTAAAAGAAACCAAGAAAATGTGAAGTCTTCCTCTATAGTGATAGAGCGTCGTGTGTCAATAGAAAGCACGGATTTTTAACAGGACCAACCACATTTAGTAAACGTAAACAAAGGAGTGAAGGGCATCTCGCGTGGAGGGAGAGAAGATGCTTTGGTAGGAGAAATTTAACAATGAAGAGGTTGGTTTTGTTAATCGATATGTGTGGAGAGGTTATTTTTAAAAATATTTTAAAATATATTAAAATAATTTATTAATAATAAAAATAATAAAATAAAAAACAATTATTTTTATTAAAAAAAAAATTAACGGCAGCGTTGTCACTAAATATATGTTATCATGTCATTTCCTGTTGGTTAATTTGAAATTGTTGTAAAAATTATTTTTTAAAATATTTTTTAATTTAAAAAATATTAAAATAATATTTATTTAGGTTTTAAATTTTATTTTTGTATTAATATATTAAAACGATTCAAAAATTTTAAAAAAATTAAATTAAAACTAAAAATAATTAAAAAATTCCAAATATATAATTAAATCACAATGTCATATAAGGCTTGAACTAATAGTGGACATAGTTATTAAATTCAGACCAGCCTGGAGGGTCAATCTGGTAACTGAACCAGTCCGGGTAAAAAAACCAGTAAATAAAAAAATTTGACAAAACCTGGTCGACCTGGTAGGTCGACCCATGACCCCGACGACCCGGGCAAGACCCAGCATATATATATATATATATATATATATATATATATATATATATATATATTAACTTTACTTCCAACAAAGCAAAAGGAAAGAACCATGTATTCTGCACTAATTTTTTAATTGATTTCAGGATTCATGGTAAGATTCAAAATATGGTAAGATTTGAAATATAGTAGGAATAAAATAATAAAAATATAATTTGAAATTGATTTCAGGGTTCATGGTAAGATTCAAAATATGGTAAGAACAAAACAGCTATGAATAAAAAATGCAATGCATTGACAAAATTAGGAAAGAGAATTCAGTTTTTATATATATTTTCGATGGCGTTTGTCTACGCAGCTGCGGCTGCATTCTATTTAAAATGCATCCGCAGCCGTTTGGTAATAAAATAAATCAATTTACTGTGTATGGAGCCCACGTGATTTTTGCGTTTAAAATACTGGAAAGGAAAAGCTACGAAAACCTGCTTTGCATGCACTGTAGCGGATTAAAAACCTGCGGACAGTGCAATTCACTGCACTATTCACGAGTGAACTGCACTGTTCACGTGAACAGTGCAATTCACTTGCACTGTCCGCAGGTTTTTTCTTTTTAAGTGTGTTAATTGTATTAATTTTTTTAAAAAAAAATAGTTTGGAGAATTAAATTCATTCGCGATGTGAACAATATTTTTTTCTCGAAAAACTAGTATAGAGTTAATTAAATTCACTCGCATAATAATATCAATTTTATATCTGATAATATTTTATCTAATTGTATTACACGCTCAAAAAATTATGAAAACTGTAGTTTTTATTGGATGAATTTTGTACGTAATGGAATAATAAATAGTTTAATGGAATAATAAAAAATATTTTATATAAAGTATTATTTTTTTCATGATGTAATAAGAGTAATTAATTTTACAATATTTAAATTTAAAACCATCAATATTAATATATTTTTAAAAAAATTATTTTATAACCTCAATTTCAAAAGCATTCTTAACCAAACACATTAAACTATTTTTTCTTCAACCTCAATTTCAACCACAGTTTTAACCAAACATCTATTTTTTCAAACCAACCTCAATTAAAAATATCTTTTATAAAACAATTTTTTTAAAACCACAACCACAATAATTACAGCAATACCAAACTCACTCTTCATCTTTTCTCGTCAATTTTTTTTCGTCGAGGGGGAGGTAATTTTCCATACGAATAATGGGAGTGTTTAGCTAAAAGCTAGTGCTCTCTCCCTCATCCTTTTCCATTGTGTTTGCTTTCTCCTGGACCACGTTTCATTCGTTCATTCGTTCATCCATTCCCCCTTCCATGACCTTTTTGGTTGGAGACTTCTTTTCGTGGTGTTTTGGAATAAATTTCAATATGTTTTTATCAAAATTAATTATATTTTTATTTTAAATTAATTTTTTTAATATTTTTGAATTCTTTTATTATATTGATGTTAAAAATAAGTTTTAAAAAATAAAATAAAAATATATTATTTCGATACTTTTTTAAATAAAAAATATTTTAAAAAATAATCATTACTACGCTTTCAAATACCCTTTTCATCAACGTCGGTAGATTCACCACTTATATCCAAGCATAGACAATCGTCTTAGTGAAGAAAATCACTTTTTTTATTTTAAAAAAAAGTAATATTGATTAATCAAATAAAAAAAATAAAACAAAATAAAAATTAACTTACATCAACTTTTTAAATTTTTAACCCAGATCATTATACTAGGAGTATCTTACATGAAAAACAATTAAACTCAATATCCAATAAATATAACATTGAGTGATGAATTATTGTTATTGTTATTCCTATTATTATTATTATTATTATTAGTAGGAGGAGGAGGAGGAGGATGAAGTTATTATTATTATTAGCATTATTATTATCGTTACCGCTAGTAGTATTATCATAATTATTATTATTCTTATAACTATTATTATTATTATTATCACTATTATTACTATTATTATTATTAAAATATAAATTATAAAATTAATTTGAAGGATAAAATTAAAAATCATAAAAACTTTGACAAAAAAATCAAGGAAAACAAATAAGAAATAAAAAGAATGATCAAATTGAAAAAAAAAATTGAAAATTATAATTGAACGGAAGGATTAAATTAAAAACAAAAAAAAACTTTAACAAAAAAAAGATAAAAATAAAAAATAAAAACCAAAATAAAAAAATCTAAAACACTAATAATAATAATAATAAGGATAAAATTTTATTTTTTAAGGTACGAGAGTGAAGTGCAAAGAAAAATAAAAGTCAATCAACGATAAACTATCTACTGTAAGCTAATACATACCACTCAATAAAAAAGAGAACACAACAAATAATCCAATGAGATAGATATATTTTTCATCATCAGGAAACGTATGCTTTAACTTTTTTAATTAAAATATTATTAATTAAATATGAAATGATATTATTATTCTTAATCAAATCAATAACAATATCTTAATACCCTTATTCCATGGCTTAAATTGTTTTTTTAGCCCAATGACATATATAATTTAACGGTATATAAACAAATGACAAGACTTATATATATCTGCTCAACAGTGTTAGTATTTTTTTAGTGGAAGTATTTTGATTATTTTACTGCTTATTAAAATTTTTAAAAATAAAAATATAATAATTAATAAGTTGTGAGAAAGGGATAAAAATGTCCTTTAATTGAAGGCAAGTAATTTTGAAGGTGGCAACTTCTAATACAACATCATTATTTATTCATGCAACTAAATGAAAATAATAACCAACGATTGTTTATTCAAATAATTCGGTACTTGTTTTTTTAAATAGAATTTTGAATTTGAAACTTTTATATATGAAATACATTATTATTTAGAAAGTTTTATTTTTTAATGTACCGACCTGACTTGACTAGATTAGTCAGGGTCTAATAGGCTTCTAAATATCAGGGTTTAGACCAGAAAAAACTAAAAAAAAAAAAAATTATTACAAATCAAGACTTTTAAAAACCAAAAACATTATAATTATGGAAAAATACTCAAAATATTTTATTTTTATTCATTAAAATCTCACTTTATAAAATGCTATTATAATTCTTTATATAAAAAAAAATAGAAAACTCTATTGATACTAAATAAAAAAAATAAAATAAAAAACAATTAAAAATTATTTATTTTTCCAAAACACATTCACCACCTTCTTACTCGAAAACTTTGTCAAAAATTCTTACAAAAATCTTTTTTTAATAATGAAAGATAATTATACCAAAACACACGCGCGTATAGGGGAGAGAGAGACTCTTCCATCATACTTGTATGCAAATCAAAATTCAAAATACTTAACCATCTAAGTAGTGGCTCAGTGGTAAGAGCTTGGGATCAAGAGGTGTGCTCTCTCTGTGGTCTCAGGTTCGAGCCCTAAGTTGCTCATATGATGGCCACTAAAAGCTTACATGATCATTAACTTCAGGACCCATGAAATTAGTCGAGGTATGCACAAACTGATCCGGACACCCATATTAAACTAAAAAAAAATTCAAGATACCTTCACAAAATTCATCATTAACAATAAGCACTGAGCGAATGATTTCAAGAACTAGCCATCCCATTTCACTACGAGGGCAGGAATTCCAGCCCATGGCCTTTTTAGAAAAAAACAAGTTAGGGCCCGTCTAGCTATGGGGCCCAATATTTCCTACAGTATGGTCCTCCCAGGTTCTCTATGGTATGCATTTTAATTCTTTCTAGACATGGGCTCCGCGATACTCTGCTCTGCGGGTTCCCTTTTCTTCTTCTTTTTTTTCATAAAAATAATATCTAGAGACTGAAGTGTGTTTTAAAAAAAATAAAAAAATAAACAATTTAGATTATAATTTTTATTGGGTTTAATAAATTGTTTTTCTTTTAATTACACTATAAAAAAACAATAACGGTAAGGGTATATTTTTTTATTTTATAAAAAAATTAATTTATTAGAATCAATTTTGATAAATGAATGAATTTAGCAACGCCATTGATTTTTGTATAAAATGACAAAATCATTATTATATTATTCCATAATTATATTAAACTGAAAACAGTAAAAACTAACAATATGACCTTACTCACGGCTTTATACCGTGCTTTTTTATACTTCAAATATTCTAATATTAAAAAAAATCATCTCAGTCTAATAACTTAAACTTTTAAATGAAATTTTATAATATAATTTTATATTATTTTCTAACACACTTTCTTAAAAAAAAAAATTTAAACTTGAAACTTGCACAAGTACACATTACATTGTACTTAATTTTTATTAAATAAATAAAAATGATGATATTCGAACTTGTGATCGTTTGGTCATCAAGGCTTTGATACTATGTTAAAGAACTATCTCAATCTAATAGTTTAAATTGTTAGGTAAGATCCCATAATATAATTTATATTATTTTTTAAGAAGAATTACCTACTAATATAATTTGATAAACTAAATTTTTTTACGTTTTTTTATAGAAAAAAACTGAAAAAACGAGAAAGGAATTAGCTCATATGGCTAAGCATTCATCTAAAAAGATGCTAATGATGGTCAAGAATATCACAGCTCCACTAGACCACTGGTGCTTGTTATAGTTTCTGTTCCGCATAAGTGTATGGTATACCTTCATACGGAGGAACCATTGATGATCTGTCTGTAGCAAAAGTTTCTTCAGTTTTCCAAGTATTTGATAGTCTATTTATTTTATGTTTTAAATATGTTTTTTTTAATTATTTTTTTACTTTTAATTAATATTTTTTAATATTTTTAGATTATTTTAATATAACTAATAATGGTTGGTTCAAAGTGATTCAATATTTATTTTCAAGTAAGGTCTTGAATTCAAGCCTTGTAAATAAAGTACACCATTATTAAAAGAGCTTTTATTTTTAATAAATTGACCTAACTCAACTGGATTAGTTGAGGTCTAATGGACTTCTAAATACTAGAGTCTAGATAAAAATAGAATTATTTTAATATAATGATATTAAAAATAATTTTAATACTATTATTTTAACATATATTTTAAATTAAAAAAACACTTTAAACATATGCAACAATACTCCCAGTGTCCTTGTACCAGATTCTTGTATGCAAATTGGCTTTTTTTTTTTTTTAATATACATGGGTTCTTTGGATAAAGTTCCAAAAAAAGTTTATATTGTTTGATTTATTACTCAATTCTTTTTACTTTTTTTTATATATATATTTTCCACCCTTATTATTATATATTTTTTTGTACTAATTAATTTCACTCGAGCTCCGCCCCTGCAAACTAACTACAACAAATCAAAATATAGACTTTGGTTGTTAACACACTAAAAAACACAAAGACAAAGATAAGATAAGAGAGGAAGAAGATAAGAGCTGCAGTGATGACAAAACTAGCCTATCAGTGAATCTTAAGGTTTTTCTTTCTAATTGAAAACCAAGAGAGAGACAAAGAGTTAAATCTCAACTTAATCATTAACTCTTTATTCTCTTCCTTCTATAATTTCATAATATTAGTCAACACCAGAAGATCCACGCATTAGACCAAAAAAATCTTGAATATAAAAAAGAGAATGTACAAGTCATGAGGCTTTTTTATATATAATATCATTAAATTTAATTAAACAGATCAATCTTATAATTTCCCGACATTACTCATTGATTAGCTCGAATTTCAAATTAAATCATGTGATTATTGCATTAAAGTGACCTCGCTGAATTGATAAATTAAAAATTAACTTGGATAGCCAACAAAAATATAATTTGATTTTAAATAAAAAATTCAATATGATATATTTTTTTTCTTTTTAAGTTCAAGACAATAGCATATTGAATTATCCCTGGCTTCATCGCTTAACCCTTCAAACTCATGATCTGGTTCATAGACTTTATTGAGTTTAATAACTTGCTTTTTAAACTATTTTTTATTTAATTATAAGATAAAAAAAAATAGATATGCAAAGTCGAGCACAAATCTAGTGTCAGAATGTTTGTTTGAGACCGAAATAATTCTATAGAAAATAAACAGAAATAAATTATAAAATCTAATTTTCAATCAAATCAAGTTAACATGTCAAATTCACAATTTGAAACATGGATTCCACTCGATTTAATAGATTGTTTTAAAAAAACTTTTTTTTATTTTATTTATATGATAACTAAAATAGACGCCATATAATTGAGCACCAACAAAATACATAGATGTTTGTTTGAGACCACGATAACAATATAAAAAGCAAACTGAAAACTTTATTTTATTTTATTTATATGACAACTAAAATAGACATCACAAAATTGAGCACCAACAAAATGCAAGGATGTTTTTTTGATAGCGCAATAACTCTAGAGAAAGCAAAACAAAAAAAGTTATAAAAATCGATTCAAAATCAATCAAATGTTAAAAAATATGAAATTGAAAAAAAAATAAAAAAATTTCAATAAAACACAACATTAAAGGATGGATTTGAAAAAAATAAAAACCATCAAGCTTGCATGCCTTGACCTTTAAAAAAAATTGAAAAGAAAAAAACAAATAAAGCGTCATCTTCTACGACAGAGAAAAAATCATTTTTATTGTCAGAATCCAACAATTATTGTGTCAGTGAGTTGTTTTCAGCCTAAAAATTCATTTTTCAATTTATTTTCATCTAAAGACATATGATAACTATTCTTAAAACCTATATATATATATATATATATATATATATATACTCAAACTCTCCACCGTCAAATTAAATAGACCAAAAATACTAAATTAAATGATGAATTGTTTTTTCTTCGACCTTGATCTATTTTGTTAGACGAGATAAAAATTCAAAAAATCTCAACGGGGCTCCTCTCATTAACTTTGATATTGGCCATGAGATTTCTTTTTATTTTACGCTTTGATTTTTTTTTATTGAATATTTTTTCTTAATAAATTTAGTGATTAATTAGGCATGGAATGCTGTAACTGAATAAAACAATTGATGATAAAATTGAAAAAAATATTTTATGGAACTATGATCAGTTGAAAAGGCCTAATTCATCAACTTATAGTATATTTTGAAATCGTAATATTTAACAAAACATTCATGCAAATTGTTTAGGCTCAATTCTCTTAATGTTTAAGGATTACCGGGAGATAAATTTGTCTTTCTTCCTTGACTCCTCCCTCCCTTTCGAATAATTCCTTTCAATAATGCCATTGTGCGGTGATGCTATACATAAATTGCACCAAAACCTTTACATTTGTATAAAATTTGACCATGCAAGCTGATGAAGCTCCAAAATACTTTATGGTAGGTGTTACCTGTAAAACAATTCTTTGATATCAAAGTTGATTTAGGATTTGTCAGTTGATATATTATATGAAGAATAAATGGAGATGCAGTATTATTTATTTGGTGAAAAATATTTTTTTTAAGTAATTTTATTGAAAAATAAATTATTTTTCGATGTTTGACAATACCAAATAAAATAAGTTAGATATTTTCTAGTTTTTGAGACTTTATGTATTATATATTTATATATTATCAAAGCACTGATCATGGCTTACTTTGGAATTTTCGGTAATGTTTATAATTGTAGTAAAAATTATTTTTTGAAGTGTTTTTTACTTGAAAATATATAAAAATAATAATTTTTTTATTTTTAAAATTTTATTTTAATATTAACATATCAAAAATCAAAACGAACTGAAATTATATAAAAAAAATAGCTGAAAAAAAAAACATTCAAAAGTGTTTTTGCAATTTTAACGTGATAAATGTGAACTACAATGTTCTGCTTCATCTTTTATATGAGTGTCGGTTGGCACCGTGCAAAGTCTATACACTGCATTATGATGAATATTGGTGCCCAGCGTGGCTGCTGCAGGTTCAACTTTCTATTGATTATTATTTCATAATCTAAATAATTGAAACATTTGAGACAGGGAGACGTGTCCTTGTTCTTTAACTTGAAAAATTATTTTATGTTTTTATTTTTTTATCTGAAAATGTTTTTATCTCTTATTTATTTTATTTTAGAATACTAACCAACCGCAAGTTAAAAAAAAAAAAAAAAGAGTTCTCAATTATTAACATTACAACTTCTTAGAAACTTTGCAGAAATTATCCCTGATTGATTGATCAATAACCCCCAATGCTCATCGTTTGGATGTTAGAGGAGGTGTCTGGGAATCTACTAAAATAGACCAGAGAACATGAACATCTTCATACTGGCAGGACTTGACGTCTTCGTGCAGAATGTATATATCTTCAGCTGAAAAACAAAGATGCACACAGTCATTAGATATGGAGGATTGAGTACTAACTAGTATTCAGTGATCACAACAAGAAGAAAACCCCATGATTATTAATCTACCAGGCAATGTGAAGATATCGTAAGCAATCATGTGTGATCTATATGCTTTTCAGAAAACGTGGCTGCAAATCCAGCATAAATAATGGAGCCACAAATCTTGTAGATCATCTTAATGTGCTTCATTTACTGTGATGCTTAAAATTTGTCAAAGGGAACCAATAATGCAGTAGAGTTTGGCTATGTATATAAGCAAAGACTGGGAACAAATGGCAAACAACAGAAGAAAATCAGATCAACAAGGCTTAGAGTTGCAGTCTAGAACAAGAACGTACTCTTCTTATGAGCTGTTGAATGCTTGCGAAACCACAGCTTCTTCAAGGGAGAAAAGAGGGACTGCAGCCACCCCATTTTGACTATTTCATGGAGGTGAAAGGTGAAAACCAACGAAACATATAGAGGAGAAGAAATCAGAGAGAGAGAGAGAGAGAGAATGTCTGCCTAATTTTCTTATACAAAAGTGAATTCAGAACACCATGTATCTAACACTCAAGCATCCTCTTGCAGGCTTGCAGCAGCAGGCTATATGCATGCTAAGAATACATTTCCGATAGCCTGTGGCTGCCCTGTCTCAACAAAGCAAATTTTCCACTAGTAAGACGAGAGAGTTCCATTCTCAGACAACTACAAGACCCCTTTCTATAGCACTCTTCAATATGTACTGTTTAATTTCGTACTCGTATAATTCATATAAATTGTCGGTACCTTTTCTTGTCAAAAAATGGCCACCAAACTTGTCGGGCTGCTGCTTTCACTTTTACATGAAATTTATGTACAAAAATCATGCTTACATCACTTGAGCTACAGCCCGATTTTATGTAATTAGTTTGATCTAATTATGATAACCACCACGTTCACTAATGAATTACTGTTGAGCAAGAGTTGACAGTATTCAAAATCTAATGATCTGTGCTAGAGCCCAGATTTTATGTAATTAGTTTGATCTTATTAATTATTAATATGAAGTTTAGCGATCTTGTTGAACAAGAACAACTAGTAGCACCAATACAAAAGGGATGGGAGACATGTATCGCTATCTTGAGTCAGTGATCAGCTGGATTCTCTTACCAAAGAAAAGAACAGTTGAAATGTAACTGAGCATACTGTTCTATTGCAAAGCTTCCCTTGATCGTTCTTATCCATATGTTGTATCCTTCCGACCCCTCATTTTTTCCACATTCTAAAAATCATCCTTTTCTAGTTTATATATGTGCATGGCAGAGTATTCATACAGAAGATTAGAGTCATCAATTGCTTGCACGTTGATGCAGAAGCATTGCCTTTGGATCTTCATGCCATCTCAAACTTATGGAGATTTTGAACAAAAATTTTCATAGGTTTGATAGTTCAAAATCTCCATAGGTTTGATATTTATATTTAAAGATAATATTTAAATCTCAATGATTATTTTAAAAATTGACAAAAACAAAAAGGTTAAGAAAAGAAAGTAAATAAATTTTTTTAAAAAAAATACTAATGGTGGGCGGAGAATAATGGGCAATAGTGCTACCCACTGATAAAGCAAAAAAAAGTTTAAAACTCGACACTCTGAAAATGTTTGCTAAAAAAGAGAAACTTTATTGATAATATAAAATCAACCAATAAAAAGTGTAAATAGAAATACCATTAAACAATTATGAAAATTAATTACAATTTTCAATTATTCAAAATCCTTGATTTATGGTATTTGATTTTCTCTATAATTGGATTGCAATCCAAAATATACATTTGTTTCCCCACATGCAGGAAGCTCTTTAGTTTAGGCAAAATTGTTTCAAGTTTCTGCCATTTCTCGAAGGCTACAGAGATTTCTTGGAATCACTTATGTGGTAAATTTCCGTACCAGGACCGAACTGGCGAAGCATTCGAATAAGAAAACACAAGAACTTCTTCAGGTTTTTGAATTACGTTTCTTCTATAATTTGGTCAAAATGCTCATCTCCTGGACTCTTTCTCAAGGAGGTCGGTGCTGGCTTCTGTGAAGATATGCAGACAGCAGAGTACTTTTCGGTTGATAAGTCAACTGATAAGTGTTGCTGGAAAACTCCAATTCCTTCAACCACCACCACTTTCCATCTTTCTGCTTTAACGCGTGGTCCATCTCAAATTCACAACCTCTCTTTCCAGACTAGTCTTCACAGCATTTACCTTTTGACATAGTTTACAAAATCTCCTTTTGACATTTGCCTACCATGCTTCTCAAAGGCTTTAGAATGGTTAACAGCATTAACAACGACAGAAGTTTTAATAAATGACATAATTTTTCCTATTCTTATCGATGTAACTATACATTCTATGCCCCCATAAAAGAGCTCGTCGATTCTAAAATGTCAAACGATTAACAA
This sequence comes from Populus tomentosa, assembly GCA_018804465.1. Lineage (NCBI taxonomy): Eukaryota > Viridiplantae > Streptophyta > Magnoliopsida > Malpighiales > Salicaceae > Populus > Populus tomentosa. The sequence continues at coordinate 2,627,242 of CM031993.1, forward strand.
TTACATGAAGGAAATATTGGGACTTTTCTGATAGAATGAAAAAGCTTGCAGCTCCGAAGTTGTAAAGAGGAAACTATAATAGCAAACAAATAGGCATAGTATGTAGATTATATTACTGCGGAGATTATAACCAAGACAAATAGCAGTGCAGCTGCTCCAAGAATCAAACAGAAGGTCCAGCACACCTTCTTGATTAAACTTGTTGAAACAAAGGAACCAGAATCCTTGAACTGCTTATCCACAAAAATTAAGAGAAAATATTAATGATGATGATAATAGGAACAAGAAAATAATGGAGATTTGAACGGTAGAACACCCTCGAATGAATATTCAAGGAATGTACCTGCACTTGATCTTGGGCTGTATCCTCTGACTGCAAGGAGGAGCAGAACCAGCACGAAAGTGTCAAAAGCCTAATGAGAAGAAAATATTAGGAACATCTAATTGTGTTTTTAAATACTTACAGTAAGCAGCGTGAGCAGCTCTGGATCGAATTTGGAGAGCAACTTCCTTTTCTGATCTGCAGGACACCATGGATAGGTTAGATGAAATATTTTCCATTTCGCCATTTTTTTTTCTTGAAGGCATAAAAAGTAAGACCTCTCAAGCATCAAAATCGCCAACTTTGAGCACGCTAGTGTTTAGTGTGTGTTTTGTTGGGATTTTTAAAATTAACACAGCAAAGTGGAAGTTATTGTGATGTGTCTCCGCAGTCGGCAAGCTGAACTTGAAAGCTATTGAAGAGGAGAATAAATCTACTCCTGAAGGTTAAATAGTTTGTGGTGATTCAAGCCTGATCTTGCAAAATACCTACAATATCTGAGTTTTGGGTCACTGGCAAGTGCTACAAATCCACTTAAGACAATGCATGAAGGAGGCTTAATGGATCTAATGATTGGACAAACTCCAGAGCGTACCATGCCAACTCTTTCCTCATAAATCTGATCAGAGATGCCCACTATATTTAGAGTACCTTTTTGGGTGCCCCAGTTTTGTTATGAAGGAATCCAAGGCTAAGGTTAACCAATCATTTACAGTAAAAGAAATAACCAGGCAATAACACTAAGTTTTCGGTATGTTTATTCTCACTGAAGTTGCAGAATAGCAATGCTGTGACATGAGATTTATATGCTTGACCACATACATTAAATTTTAAAGTATTACCTTGATCAAGGCTGTTGGTTGTTCTACTGGTTCCAGTGGTAGTTGAAACCAGAAAACCTCCTGCCCTGTATGCACATACCAAGATCAAACCAATTTAAAGATTGATCCTTACTTTTCTGCAGCTAACATTCAAGAGGAATGAGGACATGAAACCAGCTGTACCTCTTTGTTGATGTATAGAGACGGAGAGCCAGTGCTCGTGTTCTTAGCTGTAAATCCGATAGCATTTTCCATCGAAATTCCGAATCTTCTCTAGTTCTGTAAAACCACTGCTGCAACAGATTATTTACTTTTATGGAAGCTTATTGAGTGCTAGATTGATGAATGCTTTCAAGTGTTACACAGATTACAGCAGTTTATGTTGGGAAAAACTGAATAGTCTTTTCAGTTCAAACCCACTTATAATTGCTGATTTCCCTTCCATTTGACTCATGAGATCCAGGACTTTTATTTTTTTTCATTTTACAAAAGTGTAATTCACAGAAACTCAAATTACAAAAAGGCAACAAGAAAATAGGATTAATCGCTCAATGATACAGTGAAGTATATCAAGCATCAGAAGATTAACATTTGAGAAATTGAAGATGGAAGATCAATAAACAGCAGTAAAACACTAGCAGAAACAGAAATTATAGACTGTTTCAAAATAAAGTAGAGAAACACCCATAAGGGAAAGATGTGAAGGATACGGAACATACAAGGCAGGCTTTGAAGGTGGGTTATGAAGGAGTGATTCAAGGCGATCAAGCTTGACTCCAGCTTCGATTAGCTTCGATTGAGCAATGTCTCTGAGCCTATTTTCTTCGGCTAAGTCTTTGTTCTTTATTCTGCTTTCTATGTCCTCCACCAACTTTGTTGCCTCTTGTGCTTCCCTTATCCATGCATCCATAACTAGACAGCACTCATGATTCATCATCTCTATCTCTCCCTGAACACCAAACTAAATCCCCTCCCTCTCTCTAAGCTACAAACAACATATAAAGAAACAAAAATGAAGTACGCATGAAAGTGAACAATAAAACAATTCGATCTTAGCTACCTTCCAAAACCACCTGTCTCTCTCTCTCTCAAAGAACAAAACAACAAGAAAGGTGACTAGTTTGAGGAAAAACTTTAAAATTTCAGTTGTCATAGCCAATGTGACATTGTTAATGAAGACAAGCAATGGATTTTAACAAGATATGGTTGTCCAGCTAAGAAGGTCCAACGATGGAAATTATCTTCGTCTTAAAGGCGTTTTCTGAAAGTTAATTTTAAACTGTTTTTATTCAAATTTAATTTTTTTATTATAAATTATTTTTTAATATTTTTAAATCATTTTTATATATTAATATAAAAAATAAATTTTAAAAAATAAAAATATATATATATTAAAATAAAAAATATTTTAAAAACAACCAATACTAAAATTTCAATCAACATCAAAATTATATTTTCAACAACATTATTTCTTGCTAAATTAGATATACATGGCAAGTGCATGTGGTATCCAATAATTATTTTTCCTTATATTTATTAAAACCAACTCTACTTGGGATTTGTTTGACCCACCCCTAGCAGTATTAGACATTATATTTTAAAAATATTTTTTAAAAAATTAAAATTATTTTTATTTTATTTTAAATTAATATGTTTTTAATATTTTCATATCATTTTAATATGCTGATATCAAAATTAATTTTTTAAAAAATAAAAAATATTATTTTAATGTGTTTTGGAGTAAAAAAAACAACCGCAACCACGTTTCCAAACATGAAATGGCCACAAAAATTCAATTTAAAATTAATCGGATAAACTTGAAATTACAAATGAATCTTTAAACTAATCAAAACCTAATTTCATTCTGAAAAAAAAAATTATTTTAATTTTAAAATAAATAAGACATTTTTTTTTAATTGTTATATCAATCTATCCAGTCCACAAGCTTTAATCTAGTATTCTTTCATTGCTATGGTTTTCTTTTTTTTTTGCATTTTTTTTTATGATGAGAGCATTTTATATTATATAGAAAACATTAATGAATATATTGACCTGAATTTTATATAAAAATAAAATATATTATTTTATTTTTTAAAATAATTCAAATAAAACTCAATCCAGGTTAATATATCATCAAATTAACTTACTAAATCAGACAAGTTTTATAATTATAATATCATATAACCCAAACTTATTAGATCATGCAATAAAGTGGGGATATTTATCATTGAAATTCTATATCATAAATAAGATTTTCTTTCTTTTATTAAAAATATATTATACAAACAACCAGCATTAAGAAAAAAGCCAATGATCATGCCAGGAAATGTGACAGGGCTCAAATTTGGGCTCAAATCGAAAAGCTTACCCCGTCCATGGATCTAGCCCAGGAAATGTGGCCCAAAGATAAAAGGTCGAAAAGGGACCGTTAAAGGAGTCACCGTGTTTAAAAGGAAATCAAAAGATTGGTACTCCAATGCCAAAATGTCAATCTCTATGTTAATTTTTTAATCTTTTTTTTTTAGCTTTTAATATTTTTTTCACAAAGCTCACCTCCCAAGAAAGAAAATAATCACCATCAGTCTTGTTGTTCAAGTTCCATTAGACAAGGAGATTAGGCAATCTTGCTTGGAGCTGGAGGTGTGCCCAAGATCTTTTTTTTATTGTTTTTCAATGGCTTTTAATGTGATAATATTAAAAAGAAAATAAATTTGAAAAAAAATATTTGAATATATTTTAAAATAAAAATACTTTAAAAAACAACTAATAACAAACACACAATTCCTCTAATGGATAAATAGGGAATTACCAAGTTGAAGATCAAGGCTATAAATATACATATCCACATCAAAATGTGGAAGTATCCATGATTGCAACCTCAGCAGGAACGGAACAAAAAGATCAAAGATATGATAAAAAGTACCAAAGCGAGCACAGAGAGGGCAAAAGCTTCACAAAGCACCTTGCCCTTCAGCACTCCTTTTTCCTCCCCGTTGTTCTCGCGTGAATGTCCCACTCTCTCAACCATCTGGTGCTTCCTCTGTATATTTGCATGTATTTCTTTCTAAATTTATCTCTTCTTTTTTTTATATCCACAAACTTTATGATGTTTTAAATTTTTGAGTTTTGTAGATTATCAATTTATTTTTAATAATAATTATAAAACTCGATTTAAGATAATAAATTAACTTAGTGATATTATATAATAATATAAATTATATTTTGAAATTTTACCTGACAATTTAAGCTATTAGATAAGGACGATTTTTTAACATGATATTAGAGTTTTGATAATCAAGTGGTCAAGAGTTTAAATTTTATCATTTTTATTTATTTTATAAAAATTAAACACAATGTAATGTGGGTATATACAAGTTTCAAACTCAAAATTTATTTACTTGAGGGATATGTTGGAGGATAATATAAATCATATCTTAGGACTTCACTTAACAATTTAAGCTATTGGATCGAGATAGTTATTTGACAAGTGATTCACCACTCGAAACCTAGCCCGAAAAAGTTTTACATTGAATCAATTTTTTTTACTAAAATAATATTACATTTAAAAAAATACTAATTTTTTTTTTAATAAAAGCTTAAGTCAACTTGCTGATCTATAAAAGCCTAACTGACAAGCCAGATTTTAAATGGAATTGGTTATTGTAACTATGCTTTTACCTTAGGGAAAGGGATGCTTAGAGGTGCATGAACCCTAGCCTAAAGGGACAACATGGCTAATAACTCCAATGAGGAGATTACACATAAAGTATAGTCGATGCACGATGTTTATTATATGATTTGTGTAAGACTCCGTAAAGTATTTGAATAGTTAATTAAATTATTGTTCCTTCCAATGTTGAGTTGGTCCAATCAAGCCCCATACCATGCCAATATCGAGTTACATAGAATTTATCCTATAAAATACAGATACATTATGCAAACAATACGGTGGCAATTGTACCTATGATGGCTGTGTTCGCTTGAAGCATGAGCACATGATGAACTTATGAGTTGCTGCTAGGCTCTTTATTTTTTTTATTATTTATTGAAGTCTAAGGCCTAGATTATTAAATTACATGTCAAAATTACAAATTCCATAAAAAATATTAATTTAGAAATTGAGAGTTGATAGTTACACAGTAAGTTTCACTTTCAATTTTACCAAAGATTATTAAATAATTTCTCCAAATAATAATAATATAAAGTTTCTAAAAAAATAAGCAGATTTAAAGATTTAAAGCATAGAAATCAACAAGTCAAACATGGTGGTACAAGTGAATATCGTGTCTCTATCGGTCCGTGAAGTACTAACAAACCACCTCAATTACCACAGTAATATGAGGTTGTGATGTCATGTCCTTACATGTCAGGGTGATTTGCACAATATTTTTTTAAATTTATTTTTAATAATAGTATATTAAAATAATTTACAATATTAAAAAAAATTAATTTAAAATAAAAAAGTTTTTTAAAAATAGTTAGCGAAACGATTTTTCAACCGCTGAGCCAAAACAAGGAATCCGTTGCATTGCCACCGCACCATCAAATCCTCTATATTAAAATTTAAAGTTTAATTATTATTTTTAAGTGTTTTTATTTAAAAATATATTAAAATAATATTTTTTTTATTTTTAAAAAATTATTTTTAACACATTGAAATAATTTTAAAATAAAAAAATATTAATTTAAAATAAAAAAATCAAAATATTAAATTTTTTAAAAATATTTTTAAACCATATAAATATTATATTCTTAGGCAATGCGATAACCATTACACAATAAATCGAGGATGTCCTTGATAAATTAAATAGTTTTCACAGCAATCAAATCAGGGCAGGTGTCCACCTTTCGCTCCTAACATAAATAAAAATATGTAGCCATCAATTTCCATGATTGGATTCCAAACCAAATGCTTCGTACCGTTGAATAGCCTATAAATTTTTTAAACTTTTAAGACCATTAGGGCTTAGGCATGATGTAACAACGAAAGAAAAACAACGTAGCCCTTGTTGATTTAAGGGACATCTGATTTGAATTCTAAATTATAGAGTACTAGCTGTAGTTGTAAAAAAAAAAAAACAGAGAGAATGATTGGAGTAATATTTTCTTTCTTTTTTTATTTATGGTAGCAATTGATTTCAAAAAAGAATTTTTTAAATTTTTTTAAAAATTTATTTTTAATATTAGTACATCAAAATGATTTAAAAATATTAAAAATATATTAATTTAAAATAAAAAAAATTAAATTAAAAAATACTTTTAAAATAAAAAACAAACATAATTTTAAATATAATAAAATAATAATACAAAAACAAGGCAGTCCTTGTTGATTCAAGGGATATATGAGTTGAATTCTATATTATATATAGAGTACTAGCTATAGTTGTAAAAGAAAAAAAAGAAAACAAAAAAACAGACAATGATCTGAGTAATATTTTCTTTCCTTTTTATTTAAGATAGCAATCGATTCCAAAAAAAGAATTCTGCTAACAAACTTCAATGCTACCTCGACTCCGAAAAAAACGATAATCACAACAATTATACATATATTTTTTCAATAATTAGAAAACAAATCTTTTTTTCCCCTTTCACAGCATAGGTTTACTAATTATACATATATTCTAGGAATGAGAGAGTGTTTCCTTTTTTACTATAATAAATTCTATTTTATTAATTTTAATTTAAATACTTGATCTAAGAGAATAAAATATTTTCGTTACTATTTATTATATTTTATTCGAAAAGATGGAAAGATGATAGGTAATTATAAAATTATACATGGAGACGGAAATATATCATCAATTATAGACATTAGTAGATAAGATCTGAGCTTTCAATGGACATTATTGAAGATTTTGAAGGTATTTAAGAATATGATATTAGTTATTTTTTAAAGTAATTTTTGTTTAAAAATATATTAGGATATCAAAACGATATGAAAACACTAAAAAAATTAATTTGAAGTAAAAAAAATTAATTTTTTTAAATAAATATTTTTAAAATATAAAAACAAAACGTATTTTTTAATTTTTTTTCATTTATTTCTCCACCACATTACCAATACCAAACCATCATTTTATAGTAAGTAATTAATTCTGGAAATTATTTTCCACTTGGTTACTTGGTCACACCATGGCATAAGACGTGAAGCCGGGATTAAAGGAGATTAAAAAAAAGGAATAAAACACGACACATAATAAAGGCAAGGATATTTGACTAATATTTAGCCAACCATTAATTTCTTATAATCACACCAATTAATTAAAGGGAAAAAGAGAGATCATACCATATCCATTGTTCAGAATCGAATCCCACCTCCAGATCATAGAATACCAACTCATTCACTACAAAATAAGGCTTCTGATGAGGCTGGCATGCCGATGAGGGATGAACACTCTTTGCTGGGCACCTTACGAAAAAAACAATCGTGTTTTCATTTTATAGTCTAAGTTATATTTTCTATTTTAGAAGTTTTGTTTAAAAAATATATTTTTTACTTTTTTATTTGTTAAATGTTTTTATATCGTTTTGATATATTAGTATTATAAATAATTTTTAAATAATAAAAATAATATTATTTTAATATATTTTCAAGTAAAAATTACTTTAAAAAACAACTATTATTACATCATCAAATATTCTCCAACATGCAAACTACTTTGTTCATATATTCATGTCTATCCTTTATATTCTCGTATCGTGCGGTTCCTCAAAAGTTATTTTTGTTTATCAGCTTAACTAGAACAAGAAATCAATTTATATTATCCATGCCTGAAATGAAAGATACTAGAGAAAATGGAGGATAATCCCCGCTAAGGAGAATGTTAATTTGCTCTAATGGCAAGATTATATAACGCTGCTTGTGCACGTGTTAATTAATAATAATTTGAAAAATAATTGTTATTATATTCTGAATCACCCTCTAAATAATATTGGTGTGTAAAAACCATTAAAATAACAAAAGTTGCTTGTACACATGTTTTTTTTTTTTTTTCACGAGGCCTGCGTCCGTTAAGTGGCATAAGAACGCCCTAGGGAGATATATAAAAACAAGTTTTTGATATTGATTTAATGTTTGATTTAATAAAATAACATTTTATTTTATTAATTCAAACTAATTAAAATTTAAAAAATTTAATTTTAAACTGAACAAATATTTAACCTTTTTGTTTCTTAAAAATAACATCTTTATCTTAATTTTTTAACTGATTTTTTTGTTAGAATTAACAAATGTATTATTATTTATCAATACATTTAATTCTTGATTTTTTTTTATTGAACACATGTATTTTAGTTTGTAATTATATTTTTTATGATAAAAAAATTAATAATGCTTGCACTATTTTTCCATTGAGGAAAAAAATAGCTTCATCCCGTAGCGTGGAGTGGGAATCAAACTAGTTATATATATATATATATATAAACTAATTCTGGTTGTTATAAAAACGAAAGCTAATTTGCTTGAGGAATCACCGTGACTTCACTCACAAACTACTATGGAAGGCTAGGAAAGTTTTTTTTTTTTTTTTCCAGTTCTTTAATGAAAATCAAGAGAAAAGAAGAGAAGATAAAAAAAAAAAAAAAAAAAAAAGAGTATCCTAGTCAAATTGTGCCTTCACTTACTACATGTGTTATCATATAATGAAGAGCATGATAAAATAATTTCAATAACATCAAAGAAAAATAGTATTGAATCTTGAAGGAAATCGCACATGTCACCCAGATGAGACGATTTCCTTACACATTGACACATGTTTTTTATGTGTTAACTATTTTTTTTTAATTTAGCCTCTAATTATTTTTGTTATTCAGTCCTTATTTCTTTGATAACTATTATTATTATTATTATTATTATTATTATTATTTAATTTAGTCCCTAATTCTTTTATAGCTTTTTAGTTTGTTTTCAAACTTCATCCCACCCGAGTCTAATGAAAACTCAGTCGAGGAGATAGGAAGTGACAGGAAATGAAAGATATTTTTTTATTTGTTTCTTGATTCTCTAATAACTCTTGGATTTTTTTATTATGGTCCCTAGTTATTTTGTAGCTATGTAGTTTGGTCCTAAACTTCATCCTTTTAGAGCCCAATGAAGGCTCAATGGGAGAGAAAGGAAAGGAAAAGAAGGAAAACAGAAAGGATAGCTGGCTAAATCAGGTAAGCTCATGTCATGACACTACCCATGCATTTAGCAAGTTATATCAGGTTGGTGAGGGTAGATTCAATATGACACTATTTTTTTCATTTTGCTTTTTGAATTTTTTTTGTGATTTTTTTCTTTGATTTTTTATTATTTCGCGTTTAAGCTTGATTGAGTTAAGCAAGAGTTGAAATGATAACTTTTTTAAATTCTTTTAAAGTCAGGTCGAGTTCTGAAAGGGCAATTGAATCGTGATTCAAACCATTAATCAAATGATACACGCTGAACCAACTTACTGAGTTAGGCAAGGGTTGAAACGATAATATCCTTAAATTTTTTTTAGCTAAACAATGTTTTGAACGGAAGTCATGATTGGGCTTCTTGGTTAAATGGCACACATTTAGCCAACTCCAACATGATTAAATTTAAAATAAAGAGCATTCATTGGCCTACCGCATAGATCAACACTAAACAAAAAAAAAAAAAAACAAAGGTAATATACTAGTAAGTTATTTTATTTTTAATTTAATTTTTTTATGCTGAATAAGCTTGCTAGATTTTGTTTTTTTATTTTATTTGCATCATTTACATTAATGATCAGTCTTTGTTTATAGTTAATATATTTTTTAATATTATTAAATTGGTTAAACACGTTAATAAGCTTTTGATGCATTATTTTATATTTTTTTACTTTTCAATTTAAAATTTAACATCATCCATGTGTTTTTGTTTTTGTTTTTTTTAAGGATTGAATCCAGCTTTTGATCTGCCCGCGTACTAATTATTTTGTGAAATCTTTATCTCCCACGAACTAAGGGTTTTTTTTTAGAAGGAAAACTCAATTAAACGTGACGTCGTGCTTGCATTAAATTTGTTGGACCCCACATTAAAGAACCGTTTCTCTCCGCAAAAAAGTTTCTTTGGCTTCTCATTTTCTTCCTTAAAAATCCTTAAATACATGCAAAATTGAAGCCTAAAAAAAGATTGCATATTTATGGCCCCTTCCATGAAACAGAAGGTTTCAACTCAGTCCCCCGCCTGTCTTGCATAAATGGCTCGGTCTCTTTCTCTTATTTACATGTGAACATGACATGGCAAAAAAGAAAGTCGAGATAGAGAGAGACTTTGAGAGAGACCTTAGAGAAAAAGGAAAGAGTGATGCTTTTTTAATTTTCTCAGTGTAGAGTTCTCTTCAAAGACCAGCCTTTCCTGCAATACACAGTTGCCAAATAAGTAACAGTTTGCTTTTTATTTTGTTCCCTTGGTTATTTCCGCTGTCACTTTCTTGAGGTATACATGTTTGTTGATCTTCTTCTTTTTCTTTTTTTGTAATAAAAACTTAAATTTTGATTTTAAATTGTTAGAGATGACACTGACAGTGAAACAAGTCTGCTTTTTGTCTGCTTCTTTCATCAGTTACTTTACCACCAGTACTTACCTACATTCCGCATTTTTGTCTTCAATTTAGATGTGCTAGCAGTTTTTCCCTGGATTTTTTAAAGCTTTTTTCATTTACTGCTTCTTTCAGAAATGCATCAAACTAGACTGTACCCAGATCAAAATCAAGTCTTGATTAGCTGTTTTTGCAGCATTTCTTATGTGGGTTTTTGAGATAAGAGCCCTTTTTTTTCTTAACTTCTAGTTTTGCTTTTTATTTACTGTTAGTTCAGTTTCTGAGTCTTTTTCTGTTGTGTTATTTTTAGCTGCAAAATTTGGGAGCAAGTGCTTGTGAAAAGTCTTAGAGAGAGTCTTGGAGTAGAAAAGTTCAGTTCTTTTAGTGTCAAAATGAGAGATTTCCCATCTTGTTTTGGTGAAAATGGGGTTCAAGTGGCTGATTCTTCGTCTTCAAATACAAGTAAAAATGCACAGAATTTGGTTACTTGTGTGTATCAATGTCGAATTCGAGGCCGGTCTTGCTTGATCACTATTACATGGAGTAAGAATTTGATGGGTCAAGGTCTAAGTGTAGGGATTGATGATTCTGCAAATCATTGTTTATGTAAGGTTGATATTAAACCGTGGTTGTTCTCAAAAAGAAAAGGGTCTAAGAGTTTAGAGGCATATTCTTGTAAAATTGATGTATATTGGGACCTCTCATCAGCTAAATTTGGATCTGGGCCGGAACCATCAGAGGGATTTTATGTTGCTGTTGTTGTGGATAGGCAAATGGCTCTCCTTCTTGGGGATATGAGAAAAGAAGCTTTCAAGAAAACTGGTGCCACTCCTATTCCTTCCAATTCTGTTTTTGTTGCAAAAAGAGAGCATGTTTTTGGCAAGAAAGCGTTCCGTACCAAGGCTCAGTTTTGTGACAATGGTCAAATTCATGATCTCGTGATTGAATGTGACACGATTGGTGTCAGTGACCCATGTCTTTTGCTTCGTGTGGACTGTAAGACAGTGATGCAGGTGAAGCAACTCCGGTGGAAGTTCCGAGGGAACCATACCATATTGGTTGATGGGCTAGCAATTGAATTGTTTTGGGATGTACATAACTGGCTCTTTGGTACATCAGTTGGAAATGCTGTTTTTATGTTCAAGACTTGCTCCTCCGCTGAGAAGTTGTGGGCTAGCCAACCGCTTTCAGATCGAAATGTGTTGCCATGGTCCTCCCAGAGATTTCTGGATTCCAGATCACAAAATCTTGGTTTTTCATTGATTTTGTATGCTTGGAAGCATGAATAGAGAGACTCAGTAATTCTTATTTGAGAACTAACAAAAACATTAGTGATTTGTGAATTTTATTAATTATGTCGGTTACACTCAGTGTTATTAAACGTGATCCATTTGTTTACTTCACCTGTTTTTTCCAGTTGAGAACTTTAGCAATTGAATGGATCACATAAAATTTTGTGTTTTCAGTTTGGCTGTGCATCCTTCATGGTGTGTTTCTCAATTTCATTTTTATGGTTCTTATTTGAAATCCAATATCAAGAAAATACTTATGTTCAATGGAGCTTCTTTTTTTGTGGCATGAATTTGTTGAAACCACATGCAACTTTTAGCATGTCATGCCTCAGAGACTTTTCACAATGAATTCCTCGCCATGACATGGTATGGGATATCTGAACTGTGAGTATGTGCTCCCTTCTAAAGTTGCTCCAGCCGATGCCAAAGTTATAGTTGGGTGACTTACCACTAGTTGGAATCAATCTCCTTGTGATGCAGGTGTCCTGGTTATTTCATCAAACGAGGGGAGTCAAAGTTCAAGGGGTCAGTGCATGTTTTGTAATCATGTCAGTTGGCTTGTTAGCTAGAAGGTGAAGAGAGCACTGTGCTATAAGGTATTTAACTCGAGTGATGCTGTTTCTTATTCTTTGCTCTTAAGGGTGGTGGCAAAGTGGTCCATTGGCTATGGGGCACGAACGGTATCAGACATTCTTTTTTTCATGCACAGTACTGTTGTGGTCGTTGGTGTTTAAAGTTGATCCTTTCCTGCCTGTGTTGTGTCCGTAGTTGTGGTCTGTGAAACAATATAAAGTGATGATCATACGAGGGGGCTAGTAGTTTGTTTAGAAACAAATGCCTACATTTGATGAATACAGGGCTTACACATTACATATAATTTTGCTTTGGAATTTGCTATTACGAGCATGGAGTATTTGGTTGTGAATGTCAAAAGTTCAAACCTTGCATGGCGTGGCCAGAGAAACCCATTGTGAATCTCCTGGGCGATTATTCTACCTATGGCAGTGGATACTGGATGGAAAGCCTGCACAAGGTAAAGGAGGATAGTTGTTGAACTTGAGAGGCTATCGGAGTTCTCTTGAAAATTCAAGTTCTAAACTCTGCCGAAATTGATGTGGTGTTTTTGTTCTTTCCGCCTTGATTATTGTGTTTACTGCTGTTCCAGTTCACTTCCTTGCTTTTTCATAGCTGGTTCTTAACCACTGAGGAGACAGAATAACATGCTTTTCTGTCTTCTGTGCTCTTTTCTGTTTAAAGGATGAAGATCAATTATAATTGGTAATGTCAAAGATCTGCAGGAGGTTTTTTCTTTTCAGAATTACACACACTTTTTAACATTCATACTTCTATGAATTTACCCCTGTTCACTTGTTTTGTAGTTGATTCAATTAATGTGAGGTGATATTTCGTAAATTCATTCATCTTGCATCATGCTTCCAGCACCCTTTTGACACATTGAGATTCTTTGGTCCTGCATTTCTATGTTTTGGCTTTAGGTTTACAACATATTTAGATGTGAAGTATGATGTTAGTTTCCACGCCTTGGTAGTTGGTGTCCAGTCAATTTCTGTTTGTTTGATTGTGGAAACTAACATGCGGAATCTGGTACCCAATTTTATGATAAGATGAAGACTCTGCATTGTCTGCAATCTCAGCTAGCAGCTCCTGTAAAGCCTGTTTGGAAATACGAGCCAATCCGTATTTTTAAAAAATTTAATTTTTGTTTTGGTAAAACTTAAATTTTTTTATATATATATGTTTTGGATTGTTTTAATGCATTGATCTTAAAATTAATTTTAAAAAAATAAAATAAAAATTATTTTAATACATTTCAACATGAAAAATATTTTAAAAAATAATCATAATCATATTTTTAAATATATTTTAGTCTAGTTAAAGGAATATTATTTAAACATGGTGCTCATGTACATAATAATTCCAGTCTCGTACTATTCTTCATGTCAGTCTCAATCTGAACTTCTACCTGGCATTTTTTGACATGGAAGATTGGTGTAAATTCATTAATTTCTTTCTTGAATCAAAATCTTGAAAGCTCAGGTTGTTGACTGTCATCTTATGTTCACAAAAACTGTCATCAAATGATATTTCATTTGATGCCGCAGTGCATATACGTGACAAAAGAGTACATGAGTAATTGCGACTTACAACTGCATATAAGCTTAGAGTTGTTACTGTGTTCACAAATATCGTACATGATCCAACCTGTTTAACGCCTTAATTTCCAGCTACAGAACAAAATAATGCAGATGCAAGGGTCTCTGTGAACTGAAGCCAATCTTGTAATGGGGTGGCTGGCATGCTGACTGCTTGTTGTGAGGTCCTATTCCAACTGTTTCAGACAAAAACGAAAGTCCTATTCCAATTGCTCCTGGTCTAGAGCTACACTTTTGTCGGGATTTTAGGCTGCATCTTGTGAAGAGATTAGCAGAATCTCTTAGCAAGACCAGATATCTTTTCAAAACTTTTTAATCAATTGTACAAAGCTACAAGACTAGAAACCACTGTCGTCTCCTGCAAGTGGCCACAGTTGTCTTGAGAGGTGGAATTCACGGGGACAACAGTTAAATGAGATCTGTGAAGGAAGTTTGTGATTTAATTATGTAGTTATGGTCTGTTTTTAGAGTCAATCTGTCAGTCTTGGCTATTAACTAGTCCCGATGTTCATGCTCGGATCAAAAGTCAATTCTGGCCTAAAAGAAAAGGAATTCAATTTTACTTCCAACGAAAAATCTGAAATGCAAACTGAAAGCTTATTACCTTTTACTTTAATAAATGCAAAAGAGAGCTGTTAACGATGTACTAACACTGAACCGAGATGCTAAGCAATGGATATAGATAAACGAACATGGTCTTGCATGAATTATGCTATTTAACATTTTTATTTAATTATATACCGATATTTTTTTTGAAAAAATAAAATTAAATCAAAACAAAATAACTTGTTGGTATAATTCATTTGTGTTTTATCAATATGACTTCGTCCTATGTTGTAATCTTTTGCATGGTCTGGGTTTGAAATCCAATCCGTTCATGACATTGTTGTAGGGGTTGCGAGGGCATCCATATTGTATTCTCTATGCCTTTTAGTTTTATTGTTAATATTGACATCAACATGACCACAATAAACTAACTAATTTAGTCATTTAACCTCTCTCTTTTCTCTTCCTTTTTTTTCTTTCCAATTGGGCTTTCATTGGACTTAGATAGGATAAAATATAAGATTAAATCGAATATATATATATATATATATATATATATATATATAAATATATAAAGCAGGGATCAAATCAATAAATTAAGGAGGCATAAAAGAATAAAAGACTAAATTAAAAAAATAAGATATTTCATTACAATGAAATTATTTTTCTTTATTTATTTATTTTAGGAATCTTAAATTTATACTATTTGTGGACCCTGTGCACATTGCATCCCTAATTATTTTTGCATAAAAAAAAACACGTGTTACAAACACATTTCAAAGAAGAGAAATAAATTCATAACTTAGATTATAAACTTGATTCTGTCAAATAAATTAATTTTATTTTAATAAGATGATATAAAAAAATAAACAAAGACAACATATGGACTAAATTTTTTTTTAAAAAAATTATCATAATAACTTGGAAAAAAATATTTTTTTTTTATAAAAAAACAATAATATAACTCACTTCTCAGCCCATTAAATATAAAAAATAAAATTGAATAAAATAAAAACCTAAAAAACTGATAAATCTATAACCATGATAAATAGAACCGAATCAATCTGAATTATCCCAAACTGCCTAACGAAAAGCTGGTCAATATTTTTAACTCTCAAGAGAGAAAAAGTATTTTCATCGTACATTTTAAAAAGTTAATAACTAAACTGCCCCACTCAATATGCAAACAACATTCGGATCCTGTAGAAAGGACATCTTTACGCCGCTTCCAATGGAATCGTTAAACGCAATGAAAGAAAAAATTGTTAATGCACAATATTTCTCCATACAATGAACAGGAAAAAGATGAGCCCTTTTTTTTTTTTGTAATTTTGCTGGTCAATTTGTTCTGAACTTGTTTAATAGAGTGAGGGATCGTGGGCCATAGTCACTTAATGAAGTAATAGGTTACTTTTTGCTTGAATCACGAGGCGTAAAAAGGACAAAGGGAGAAAAAGCAGCATGCTTTTTCTTTGTTTAGTTTTAACTCAATCCCTTGCTAAGAAAACAATCTGAAGAACTTTGTCTCGAGGAGAATCTCTCTTTTCAAAACCAATTGTTCTTGGAACTTGTAGGAATCCACCTAACTCCAACTCAGTAAAGTTGGGAATTGAAGATTGTGTTTACAAAAATATACTCTTAGATTTAGATCATCTCCATTCACAATTCTTTGAACTGTCCAACGGAATTCAACCATAATTTAATATTTTTTTTTCAAGGAAAACATACTTTAATAAACACCAATAAATGTTCTCAGACATGCCTTGAGTCAAAACCAAATAGAAATGACGGAAACGAAGAGGAAAGCAATGGTGATTCTTGGACATTGCTTCGAACAATTACTTGCAAGAGAAATTACATAAAGTGCTGCAGAACATGTCAAATGCTAGAAACTGATGCTCCTGTAATAAATAAGACTCCTACCATCTCGGTATCCTGTATCTATAAATATCTATTTTATCTACACTACAAAATAATCAAGAAAACCGTTAAATGAATTCATCCCTAACCATAAAATTCTCCTACCAATAAAATCAAAGAATACGAGTATCCTACCTTGTAGATGCAAGACAGTTATCATGGTAACCATACACGTATTTGTAAAGCCAGCATACCGCTCCCCTGAATTATTAAATTGGAGACTTGCGAATAAATCATACTTTGACATCAATGTCTACACGGGTTTTGATTGGTTTGAGCTTGATACCCAGACTCTCTGGGGAGAGAAGTTCCGGTGCTATACAGCAGCGACTTGAAGGACTGGTAGGGTTGGAGCCAATACTTGATGAGGAAGCAAAATACGGTTGTCTGTGGTACCCAAACCCCATTAGAAAAAACTCTATCGGAATTATCATGGCATAAGGGTGCTCTTCTGTGACTAATGAACCACATGCTTCAACCTGTTGGAGATAACAAATAAACACTTTTAAGATGCAAAAAGGAAAACAAGCACCTTAAACTTGAAAGTGATATTAAATAAACTTCCAATAAAATGTCCATATATTTTTTAGATTACGGTGGCGTGCTTGGACATACTGCAGGTGATCTCATTTTTAGTTAATAGTCAAGGTATAATCCTTTCATGCAGGAACATATACATGCCTTGTCAACATTATGATCCAACAAGATGACCAATTAGGCCATGGAAATTTCAGAGTGTTTTTAATTGTATTGCTAGTCTTACCAAGAAAATTGGATCTGTCAGTGTTGTTCATGTCAATTGGGAAGAGAAGAATTATTGGCATGGTTGTAATCTTTTTCTCAGCCTTTAGAGTTACTTTCTTTATGGTTCCTTTTGGGTTATAATACAGCTTTTCAATTTTCATAAAAAAAAAGAAGAAAGATTATTAATTAGGCAATTATATCACTAAATATTGCGTATGCTAAAAAAGCCAACTGCTCATAATGAAACAAATGGTCTGAAGAAGTGAAACCACCCTACCTCTACAAGAGCACAAGTTTTCTTGCCCATTTTGGTACTCATGTATACTGATTCATCACGAAATTGACTACTTTCCCCCACAAAAATAAGCGTCCTGCACTGCAAATTCTCCAAGCCCTCTGTAAGGTCATACCTCCTGCTTAATAAAACACCTTGATAATTAGTTGATCATAGGCATTTTTACAAGACACAGAGGCTATTTATGTTACGCAATTAGTTCCAAAACTTTGTAGCAACTGGCTAAGTTACAGTCTAACGCAGACATGCTAGTTTAAATGGCACCACAAAATGAAAGAATTCAGTGGTCAGCAGAAGAGATTCGGGCTAATGATGTATGAACAAGAAGATGCTTAAACAAGTTACAAATACTCACTCATTGATTGCTTGAAGAAAGCGCATTACATTCAAACTTTTTCTTTCATCCAGCAACTGCCAACAAATGATAAATGAGATTGACATCAAATATCTCAAAAAGGCACCGTATAGGATGTACCCTTCCTAGACACTGATAAGAGTGACAGGTTGCTCTGACAATATATCACAAAGGGTAATGCGTTTTTGTTATCGCCAATTCTGAGACTGTACAAGTCAAATGGAATTAACAGGAAATAAGACATTGAAACCAAGAATCCTTACCCTTCTACAAGCTTGAATGATGTCTGCTTCTGCGCCCTGCACACTGCACCTAATTTCCTACATTCAGAATCTGATAATTATACATCACATTCCAAAATTGGAAAAGATTTTTTTTTTAAAAAAAAAAGTCATCAATAGTACCTTACTGAAGTAACGCTGGAGAAGGCATTCCTTCAATATTCCACACATTCCATAGAAGTATAACAAGTTCATTAACACCTGAAAAGGCAAGTCCAGTAAAACCCTAAGCAACTTGGATTACTGTGAAGATGTGTGAAACAGTGTGTATATTAGTTTTATCCTAATCTTTTTTAGGTGTCCCAGGTGAATGGTTTCCTTCAAATTTATATTTTTTCCTCAAAAAAAAAAAAAAAAAAAGTTGCCTTGACTTAAAGATGGAGAGTAAAACCTTATTGTAAAACCATTCAGTCCATGAAGGTGCCTTGCAAATAGGGGAAACAAGAATTAGCCCAAGCACCCGTTCTTGATATCTCATCTGTACCACAAGGAAAAATAAACATGTATCTGAACATCAGGGTAAAAACAGAGGCAACTGACAAGGGTAGACTTTTCCCAACTTACAGTGAAAAGTGTCAGGATGTAAGCACCAGCCATTACGCCTAAGCACAGAACCTGTTTCAGCCTGATTTAGAAAAGTGAGTTAGATCTTAAACATACTGTAACATGTCTTCATGACAGAGATATATCACTTAATGGTTAGATTAGGATTCCTCTTAGGACCTTTACATGAGAAAAACATTGATAATTCACATTTCTGGACACTAATCTTGTGTATCGGGAAATGAATTCTGGCTACTATTGCAGCAATTTTGCACAAAGTGAATCCTATTTTGGCTTGAAACTGCAAACATTTAATCACTCGAGACATTAATCAATACACTTGGTAACTGCCTTTCCTAATTGATCTTCGCTCCTGCTCCCAAAATCTCAGTGTCTAAAAATTTAGCTAGTTATAAACAACAGTAACTCTTTATTGGGAGCTCTCTTGAATAAGACACAAAATTAATGCAGGGCATGACAGAACTTTGTGCAACTGGTGTTGCAGAATAAAAACAAGATTCCAGATAGCCGAGCCTACCAAAATCAATAGGACTCATAGACAAAGGATGGTCAATGGTTCATAAGTAATCCAGATAACAGGACAACAAAATGAACCAGACCTTTAGCATGAAAGCACTAATAAGAAATGATCAGACAACCAACTTGAAAACAACAAGAAGCAGATCAAATCTTCATTGGTACACAAAAAATTCATAATTGGAAAAGCATGTAAGAAACCAGTAAATGCAGCAAGCAGTTAAATACCCGAAGAAATCAAGCACTTCAGCAACCTGGTCTGCTAAGTCATCAACACTAAGTAATGGAACATCAGAAGAAATGACATCAGCTCCCAACTGCAAGAGCTCTTGAACAAAGGGTGGAGAGAGACTTTATTAGCATCGTTCAAAGGGGAAAAAAAAGAAGAGATAATAAACCATAAACAAACAAAATTAAACAATTAAACTCCGCCAACGTTAAAGAACCAACAGCGACACTGACCTCATGCCCTGGGGCATCGATGTGGTATATGCAGAAGTTATGGAGCAACAAGGAAGCTGCATCAGGGCTAAATAAGAGACCTTGGAAACAAGTCATAGCTGTGAAAAAACCCAGAAAGCAAAAAACACCAACATATCAAAAACAAATTGAAACTCAGATCTTTTCAATTAGAAGCAACTAAAGCATGCCAGCTCAATAACACTTAAACTCATTATTTCTTCACTAAAACTCAAGAATCAATTAAGAACCATAAAAATTCTAAATACTAAGAATTTAATTATCATAAATATGCTTAGATTAAATTAAAAGCATTCATTACAGCTGCTTTCAAGGAACTCAGTCTGAACCACCCCATTTATTGTAAAACAAAGCACTGCAGTTACAATTTTTCTTCAAGAGCACAGAAAGTATAACAAACTTTCAAACAAAAGCACCAAAAAAGCCCGGAAATAATTGAATTTCACCTCACATGAGCTAAACACACAAACCCATTTAAGGTAAATTAGAGAAAATCAGAAAGAAAAATAGCCCATTAAGTAAAAAGAAGAAGAAATTACAAGAAAATGGAACATACAATTAAGAGCAACATCAGGGTAAGTTATCAAAGCAGGCTTCTCTTGATCACCACAAACATACACAGAGATTGAACCTCTGCTTGTTTTCACCACATGCTCCTGCTTACATTACACATAACACCAAAATCCATTAATAAAGCTTAAAGCTTGTAAGACACGGAGTGTAATCAAGAAAACAAGAAAGATATCATTTTTTTTCCTTTCTTCTTGTTAGTTAGAGTTCGTTAATTACCTTCCCACCAAAAGATAGCATGTCAATATCCACCGAAACTGAGTCACTTGACTCACCCATGACTCACTTCTTTCAACACTCACAATGCAGCAGCAATACAAAAACTAAACAGCAAATCACTGAATTGAAGTTATCTCTTCTTGTTTCTTCGTCTTCTTTCTGAACTCTCTCTCTGGGTCCTCTCTCGTTTTCTTTCATTTTCAGAACTTAAAAATACTAAACTGCCCTGACCAAGTCACTGAAATTACATCAAATCCGTGTTTGTTTTTGCAAAATACCAAACTTGCCCTATGGTCAAAGATGTTACTACGGTCTTCTTGTTTGTTTTGAGGGTGAAAAAGTGACCGTTGCATTGGCGTAGAAGGGTAAAATGGTCAATTTGAGGGCATTTTGGTCAGTGCGAAAGCGGCATCGTTTTCTGGTGATTGAGGTCATTTCATAGATAGGTATCAGACAGCTGTTTGCCACCTGGAAGCTGGAAAGGGAGACGGTCCCATTGGGTTAATCTATCATAGTGCGCCAGCTCATCATTGTCCATGCTTGCTGTTGTATACCTCATTTAGCCACTCCAATCATTAATGATGAAGATGATGATAATATTGTATAGTTATTATTTTTAGAATAAAGTTTTGTTCTCTAATGTTAATTTTCTATGGTTTACGTTGTCTTGATTTTAAGAGGCACATGGAGTGTGGCAGCTAGATTAGTTGTTAAACTTCTTTTGTTTAGAAACTGTTTGGGTCGTGGTTGTACTTATCTTTAATGAAATTTTAATTTTTATATATATATTTTTAAATTGTTTTGATGTGTTAATAACAAAATAAAATAAAATAAAATAAAATAAAAATAAAAATATTATTGTAATATATTTAAAAAAATATTTTAAAAAACAATATTTATCATATTCTCAAACAAGTTATCAATCTATTCAATAAAAAATAAAAAGGGATAGGATAATATACTTGTTAAATTTAGCTCAATTTAATTGGTTGATTCAAAAAGTTTATAATCTAAATCTAATCTAAAAAGAATTTAAAATTGAAGTGATTTAAAATTAGCTCGTGACTTGCTTAACTTATTAAATTTTTTTCATGCTCGGTTTAGCAAGAATTATAAAAAATTTAAATAATAATAATAATAATAATAAATTATCCAATGAAGAATTGTTAAAATGTAAAATAAGGGAGCTTGATCGTGGTCTAAACTCCCAAGATTAGCGGGTCATTATTATCGAAATAAAGGATGAATCAGGATCACTCATCATCCCCAGTGGAAAGTACTCGAAAACTTGGGACAGGATTGGTCTGTCATTCGCAGTCGGAAAACGCGTTTTTGAACGGCAATCACGGGCACTGCAAAACATGCACGGTTACGTTGAAATTTGTCCTTCCCACCCCCATAGTCTTCTTCTTCACTGCCATGTAGAATTCGATGCTTTGTGTGTTTTGACCAGCCTCGTCCTCTTTTGGCAACAAATTTATTTCAACTTCTTCGTGACAGTTATTTTTATGTTTTAAAATTATTTTTTAAAAAATTATTTTTTTATTTTAAATTAATATTTTTGATTTTTTTATTATTTTGATGCATTAATATTAAAACTAATTTTTTAAAAATAAAAAAATATTTTTTAAATAAAAAATATTTTAAAAAATAATTATAACTATATTTCCAAATATATTCTTTTAACTACCAAACCAACCAACCCTTTATAGCTGAACAACATTTTGTTGAGATCTTGAATGGATCCATAGATCCAATAAATTCACCAATCTAATTTCTTTATTACTGTGATTTGACTTAATTTGAACATCAACTCACCTGAGACTTCAACATCAACATATAAATTTAAAGGGAAAAACTAGCCTAGAGGAAATTATAACTTCACTTGCATGCCAAAACAATTAGTATTAGTTGATTACTTGATGTCAATTGTTTAATAACAATTAAACTCAGGTCAACTGTTTAATTTGCTAGAACTTGTTTGGGATCATGATTCAAATATAGTTTAAAATGTTTAAAACTAAAAGATTTTACGTGATTTTAAATCGTTTTAATATGTTTGTATTAAAAGTAAATTTTTAAAAATAAAAAATATTAATTTGATATATTTTAAAATAAAAAAAATATTAAAAAAACAATGCTTAATAATAACTAGTTACATGACCCGCACGATGCCGCGGGTCTTTTTTTTTGCATAAAAAATATATATAAAAAAAACTAAGATTTAAAAGTGTTAGGTTTTTCTACAAAGCTATACCTAAGAGTCTTGGGTTTGGCTGCAACGTCTGACCTAAGAGTAATATTTATAATATTAATAATAACATTAAACTTGCATAATCCAAGTTTAAGTGAGCCTAACTGTAACACCGGACCCAAGAATATTGGATGTAGGTCTGGTTATAAGGTCGTGTCATAAAAGTATGATAATTAAATATATTAATTAAAAAGAAAAAAACCAACATGAAAAAAAAACTAATGAAAAAAAAGAAAAAAAATCTGAATTAATTGGGTTAACGCTTCAAACCAGGTTAACCCGTAAAACCTGGGATTCACATCATAAAAATTTGATAACTAAATAGAAAAAAAAAATTGATGGGTTTACCCATAATTAACTGGGTTAACCCATCAAACCAAGTTAACCCGTAAAGCTCAGAATATGTGTCATGAAAGTTTGATAATTAAATAGAAATAAATTTAATATTAACAAACTAAACTAAACGAAAAAAATTAATTAAAAAAAAAATTCAGGTTAATTCATCAACTCAGGTTAATCCATTAAACTCAGGATCTGTATCATGAAAATCTAATAACTAAATAAATAAAAAATTAACATTAATAAACTAAATCAAACAAAAAAAATTTATTAAAAAAACAGTTATATAATATAATATAATAATAATAATAATAATAATTATAATATAATATATTAATAAGTGACAGGTGTGGAGAAAGCTACAATATATCTTTTAAAATGTTTTATAATAAATAATAAATACGAGTGTTATTAAGATTTTTTATTCAATGATGACTATTTATAAAAACAGGTATGATAAGTAAAAATAGGATTATGATTTCAATATTTTTAATTTAAAAGTCAAAATGATATAAGCTTGAAGTAATCTATTTAACATGACCCGGAATCAAACATTATAGTAAACTTTAAGTTTACAAGAATATAATTATAAATAGTAATAAAAATGTTTAATTTGTTTTTTTAATCTTTTTTTTCTTCGTTCCTGGTTGTCAATAAAATTCTAAAACGTAAAAATCCCTTTTCTTTTCCTTTTCTTTATTCTTGAAAAGAAAGAAAACATTTTTCATCTTATAAACTTTGTAATCTCCAATGTTATTTGTTTTATATTGGCCAATCTCTCTTTATATTTATAGTTGCTACACTTTGAATGTGTTAGTTGTGCTGGTTTTCTAATATTATATCAAGAAAAATGGTGAGATCGGATTTAACCATTTAACATTACAAGCTTTACAAGGACACCACATGTAAGAAATAAATAAATATATATATATATATATATATATATATATATATATTTGTTTGACAATAATTATATAGTAATTTTATTAGAAGCCAAATAATGAACTAACTTATAATAATTTTACAATTTAACATATATTTATTATATAAATCATTTTTTTTTAACTTGAAAACCAATAAAATTAGACTAAAAACATTTTAACTTAAAAAAATGTTAACTCATAATTCTAATAACAATTATACATTGTCATTGAAAATATTAATTTTATCTAATTGTTAGAAAAAAAAAAGCAAGAATTAAACATTGTTGTGATTTTTTTCTTCATTCTCAATTTAGATAATATTTGAGAGTGTGATGATAATTGTTTTTTAAAATGTTTTTTTTAGAAATATATACAAATAATATATATTTTTATTTTTTAAAAATTATTTTTTAAATATGAACATCAAAACAAATAATAAAATAAAATAAAAATTAATTTTAAATAATTTTTTTTTAAAATCACAAACACGATTTTAACAAATATCCCAGACCTTGCCTTGGCACCGGAGACCTAAGAATGAAAATCAAAATCTCCAACTCTCACATTCACAGCCACCAACTCTGATAGGAGCAGCAATCAGGAGCTCAATCTTCTTTCTTTCCAAAGGCCAAGCTGTTGTGCTTTGTTTTCTCCTTCCTCATGGCCATCAGGAACACGACGTAGTGGCAGAGATGCAGACAAGAACACATCATCAAAGATGTTCGTTTTGATGGCCCTCATCACTTAACCAAATTTCAGCCTCATAAAGCGTTTTTTTTTTTTTTTGAATCAATCTTTCATGCAACCAGTTCTTCATCCTTGATTTAGTACACTGTTGTTGTTAGGAAAGGGGTTTTGATTTTCTCGATGGGTTCCTTGCTTTCTTCATCCCTTTTCCATTGAAAGAAAGGCTTCATGGTGTGTATTCAAAAGCAACCCCACATTCTTGTCCTCTCTTCATCTTTTCTGTTCATTAATCTAGGCATCGGTTATTTAAAAGTAGAGTAGTAGTTGTTTTTTATTTTTTAAGTATTTTTTGTTTAAAAATATATTAAAATAATATTTTTTAAAATTATTTTTGATATTAATATATTAAAAAAATTTAAAAATAATTTTAAATAAAAAAATTTAAAATTTACTCAATCCTGCTATAAAGACTTAGTTGTTCGAAATTGTGATCGATTAAAATTCAATTCTTTTTATATAAAATTGTTTTAATATGTTATGTAAAAAATGAATTTTAAAAAATAAAAATAAATTATTTTAATATAACTAAAAAAAACATTAAAACTGCCTTGCATGTGATCTCTCATTTGTCAAGTTGATTGGTAATGGCGTTTTACTAACATGCATGTTATTTGTTAAAATTACATAATTATTAGTTAATAAAAATCTATGTATATTAATATTTTATTTTAAAATTATTTAAATTATATTTAAATTCTTACATGAATTTAAAGATAAAATAATTTACTTATAATTTTACTAATAGTGTTTACAATTTAAGTTTTCATTATATATAAGTTATATTTCATGAATAATATATTTTTTTTATAATGGATAAAGATACAAGCATACAAACCTAATGGGTTTACGGTTTTGGCCCAAATTTGTTAAACCATTAAAAAAAAAATTATGCTTTCTTTCCCGCCTTCCCAGCTCTTCTCTCTCTTTCCTTCTCTCACTTCAATTCTTCTCTCTTTCTTGTGTGTGAGACAGAGTCACCCAGAGAAAGATAGAGACATTTTAGTGTGTGTGTGTGTGTGAGAGAGAGAGGGAGGGAGAGAGAGAGGGAGAGGGAGAGAGCAGGACTTGCGTGTTTTCAGCTTCGAAAGTGAGAGTCCTTTAGAGGTAGAAGAGGAGAAGTGCAGTGTAGTTCTAATGGAGCTAAACACACCCAGTAAGAACCTAATCCCCTCCACTAACCCCCTCTCTCAATTCGAGGTCTACTTTCTTTAAACCCCTTATTTATTTATTTATTTATTTTCTTTTATCTTTGTTTCGTGTTAAATGCATAATTATGTGTGGGTTTTTATTTGCTGGTCTTTTGGGTCTCTGTTCTTTCTCACGTTGAGGGTAGAATCATGGGTTATGGTTTTTTTTCTGGGTTATTTTGCTTCAAAGTTGAGATTATGGTTGTTTTTTTTTTAGGTTTACATGATGTTTTGTTTCGTATCTGTGTATACTTGTCTGAATTGATTTGGATTTTAGTGGGTTTGGGTCCTTCAGAGTTTTTTCACTGTTAACCTATTAGGGTTTTGGAGTTTTTGTTTATCTATGTTAATTTGAAGGATATGGGTAAATTGCTATCATTTTAATGAGTATGGAATCCAATCTGGATTCCAACTGAGCTAAAAGAAGAAAATAAATGGTAAAAGAAAAATGAAAGATTTCCTTATGCAGATTTTGTTCAAGGTTTGGAAAGTATGCAACTTTAATGATTTTGGGTAATTTCCTTTCATCGTGGTGGCTCTTTATCATTCGTTAATAGTCGGGTTCTAAGGCTGCTGCTTCTGAGAAGTAATGATTTGGTAACCTTGCAGGATTCTCCTGTGTTTAATTACATCAACAATCTCTCGCCAATTGAGTTAGTCAAGTCCATACACACTGTTCAAGCATTCAACTTGCCATCATTTGCATCCCCACTTTCTGTATTCACTTCACCTCAGCTTAGTTCCCAGCGCGACACCAGATCATTTACTAGAAGGTAAAATGGATTGCCTGGCTTTGTTCAACAGAACCAGGATCAAAAGTATAGCAATTGTTGTTAAATACACTAGTTTAACTTAGAGTTGTTTCCTCTATCAGGGACCGATTCTCAGAGCCTTCAAAACCTGAGCTCCTTCAAAGCAAAGATGAAAACAGCACAAGTGAAGGGAATTCTGAGGCTGCTAAATCAACCGGTTTGAGTGTTGAACAATCAGAATGCTTCATTCCTGGGAATTCAGGTAAAGGAGTTATTACTAAGCCACCCAGCGAGCACTTGGAATTAGCAATCGAGGAGCGAAAAGCCTTGAAATATGGTTGTTCTAGCTCAGGTGGAAACATGATCATGGTGCCTCTCAATGCAATTACTGAGCCAGAGATGGCAGGCAATTTAAATGAAAGATATCAATCATATGAAAGTGAAAGGGATTTACATAAAATTGGTCAAACTAGGCAAAATGAAGATGAACCAGGATGTGATTGGGTGGCTCTGATTTCTGATGTAGCTGATATCTTGACCTTGGGGCCATCCTTTGATGAGGAATCTGCTGAGGAGCAAAAAATGGTGGATCCTGGGACCATATCTTTTATCTCAAATGTTCTACAGGTTCCACAGGATAACAACAATGATTCAGAAACTTCCAATTGTGTAGGTTCTTTCCAGCATTGTGATATGGGAGATCTGGGAATTCAGCCAAAAGAATTTGGAGAACAGAACGAAGTAGATCAGACTCCATCTGTACTTCCTAGCACTTTACTAGATAAACCATTAGTTACTGATGTGTCTGCAACAGTTGATGTCAAGGGGAAGAACTGCCAGTCTATCAGCAAGGTAAAAACTTAAGAACTAAGACTATTTGCTTGTACCTATGTTCTGATGGTTGTTGCCCAATACCATGTAAACATCTTCAAGCTGAGTTCTGTGAGCAACCTAAAAATTGACTAATATAACCGAGTTAATGTTCTGTTTACTTCCTGAAAGCCTTTCATGATTGAACTATGTGTCATTTATCTTGATAAATGTGTATCCATCAATTTCGGAACACCTGTAGACTCTCAACGTCAAAGGACTCTTGTTATAATCTCACTCTTACAAATAACTCCAATCTCGGCTTATCATGATTGTTTTGTGTTTCATAAGATTACAAGTTTCACGGCAGTGTTGTTGTTAGTTGTCACAGACAAATAGGATGAGATGGGCAGCATTTGAAGGAGTGGCTCCTATAAGCAAACCTTAGTATTTTTTTGTTCATTTAGAATTGTATACTTATCTGTTTTGATGATAAATGAGTAACAATACATGTGTAGGCATTGGTGCTGATGATTTTTCCGAGAACAATTTTTCTCCTTGGTCAATTTTCATTATACCTGCAAAATGCTTTGTTGTAATCAACAAGCTATCTGCTAGAAGACTCTTATTGCAGCTGCAAGTTTGTCTGTTGTGATACAAATGTTCATCAAAAGCTGTGGTGATCATTACGGGTTTTCATAGAAGTCTGTGGCTCTGGTACAACTGTTAGAATCACACCAGAGGCTTTTTATGCCTGCAGAACATTGACAAAAATGACTGATTTGATAATGTACACAAGGATTGAATGAAAGAAAGAAATTGCAAATGTGCTTCAAATTATGCCAGTCAGAAAATTTTTCCTTTGTGTTTCACTAGTTTACTGGAGTAGCATCATGAGTTATTTTGAACAGGATTGACATTTAGTATGAAATATAAGCATGTAAGAGTAAGTTCACAATGGAAGAACATAGAAGGTAAGTGGTACTTAAAAGATTAATTAGGCCAAGGCCCAAGTGCACTCCAAGGTAGAAATTTAAAGGTATTAAGTTTATATGCATATAGAATAAATTCTTGATACCATCACTAACCAAAGCTTCAATAAACCTTAATGTAGTTCTTCTGCTGTTTGTAGGACACAAAATTGACCTTGTTGTTTAGGTTGTGTGTTTGGTTTGGGGTTAAAGGGGGTAAAATGTTAATCCCCTTTAACCCTGTTTGGGAAAATTTAGCGGTGGATAACAAAAATGTTTAGGGGGGGGGGGATTTTGGGACTTGTGCATCTGTGTTTTCTTTTTTCAAACTAACCATTCATTTTGTTTTCTTTTCTCTACATATAATCATGGGTCTCACAAACATATACATATGCATCATCTTTTATTCTGTTTAATTTAAAACTTGATTATAATTTTATTGGATCCTAGCATTACACATAATTTTTACGCACATACCAAACATCTTTAACATTTTACCCTTCAACCACTTGTTTATACCCTTACATTTAACCCCTTGACACTTAACCTCCAATTTTTATCCCTGAACCAAACACAACCTTAAAAGAAATTTTTATGTTGGCTAATTATGCTGATGCCAGCAGCCAAGTAGATTTTCTGTTCTATTATTAATTGCGATTACATGAATTCCAATGTTCCACAGTACAACATATAGACTAATTTATTCTTCATTCAGTTTAATATTAATCACTTTTTTTAAACATCTTTAGCTTATTTTTAGCAGCAGCATAAAATACGAAGGCGGTGCCTGGTTTTTGAGATGGGAGCTCATAAAAAGAAATTAGCATTTGAATCTAATAGTAGTTCAACCTCGTCACAATTAGATCATAATGGTGCCTACAAGGAAAAGCATGCATCTTCTAGGAGGACAGAAAAGGGAAAGACATTATCTGCATTATCTGGAAGGGGTATTGGTTTGCACTTGAATGCTCTCACTGCTGCAAGCAATGGCAAAGCTGTCAAGATTGAGACGCGAGCTTCTGTAAAGCAAGAAATAAGTGAACCGCCTTCCCCTGCTCTGAACATGACATCTGGTCAAGATCCTGCTATTAAATCCATAGCTCTGACAACTGTGCAAACAAATTTTGTTCCTTTTGATAACAAAAATAAGATCATGGAAAATGCTCCTCACGCATCAATGGTTGTGAATGAAGAGTTTGGCATAAGCAGTCCCAACATGAAGAGGTACATGCGGAAATTAATACATTCTAATCTCTGAGGCCAAATTCCCCAGGTAAAGTTTTTGATTTGTTTTAAATTTCAGGCAAAAATTGGAAAATCAAGGAGCATCATGCAAGCGCTGCAATTGTAAGAGATCAAAATGCCTAAAGCTGTAAGTTCATCAGTTTCCTAAATTTACTTTTAGTATTCATGTGTCTGATTTTTGGAGGACCTAACTACTCAAAATTCATCAGCTAATTCTTTCATTTTCTGTAGCATGATAAATGCTGCTGTAATAGTAATAAATATGAAAATAGGCAGAACCTGAAGGCTAGTTAATCTCATTGATTCCGATGCTTGATGATTCTAAATTGGCCTTTGAAAACAGGGGTCAGAATCTTGATTACAGTGGATTTAAACAGTATGCCTTGGTTTTCTTCTCCGAGCCATACTTAACAGCTCCCTTTCTAGATATAAAATAGATATCAAGTTTCACACTAGAAATTGAATTAGATTCAAGCTTATATTGTGGTTATTGTATGCTTACAAGATCTTGTTATCTGTACAGTTATTGTGAATGCTTTGCTGCTGGTCTCTATTGTATTGAGCCTTGTTCATGTCTAGATTGTTTCAACAATCCTGGTCATGAAGGCACTGTTCTGGAAACACGCGGACAGATTGAGTCTCGCAACCCTCTTGCATTTGCTCCCAAAGTGATAAGAAACTTGGATTCTGCCTCTGAATTTAGGGTAAGGAATTCTCCTAAATTATACTGCTATTTTGGTTTATGAATTGCGCTGGCATCACAGCATCCACACTCACTGCTCTATTTTGTTTGAGTATGGTCTCATTTGTGAGGTAAAAAGCCACAATGATGCATAGCCTTCACAAAAATTAATGAAGAGGATTGTATGTTGAAGGTTGTGATGCCATTACAAATGGTCAAAATGTATTTTGCCTTTGGCTGTTTGTAATTTCCTCGAACTACATGTAATCAATTTTTGTTCATGTAGGAGACTAACAAAACTCCAGCTTCAGCCAGGCATAAAAGAGGATGCAACTGTAAAAAATCAAGTTGCTTAAAGAAATATTGCGAATGCTTTCAGGTTAATATTGCAAATGCTTCTTGATTTACCACTTGTCTCTTTCTATGTGCAATGTTTGTAACCCCATCTAACATGAAATTTTACTTGTGTACAAAGGGTGGTGTTGGTTGCTCTTCCTACTGTAGATGCGAAGGATGTAAAAACACTTTTGGTTGCAAGAGTGGTAAGTGTTGTAATAATCTCCATGCTCCCATACATGTCTTAGCAATTGAATTAACTGATTCAAAGTTAGTTATCTTAGTTTCCAAAATTATCTCATTTTGGCTGTGTTTTGAATAATGCTCTTGCTTTTTCACTAATAAAAGGGTTAATATTCTTTATTTATTTTAATTATTTTGAACTAATTATAGGAGTTGAAGAAGATGACCTGAAATGGGAGGAATCTAAAATACATGAGGATGCATCAGACCTGAATTTACTTGATATAATAGAAAAGGGTGAAGATCACCCAGATCTTATGCCACCTTCTCAAAATTCCAGGTATGATATTTTAACATATTATTAGTCCAGCATGGTATTTGTACTGATCATGTTGTCTGTTTTAAAGATAAAAGGTTTGTACATGTTCAGGTCTCCAGTTCATCTGCAAATCCCCATTAGTGCGCAGCTCCAAGGATCTTCCCTTTGAGATGTTAGTCCAATTAACACAAATACGCACCGTCCAAAAGTTTAGAACACATTTTTTCTATCACCAGCCTAAATATGAGAAGCATCTTAAGGTAATTCCAGAAGATGAAACTCCTGAAATTCTGAACAGCAATTGCTCACCTACAAGTGAAGTTAAGTCAGTCTCTCCAAGCTGCCCGAGGGGTTCACCTCCTCATCATGGTTTTGGTTCATCAGCTTCTTGGATGATTCTGAGATCTCTCAATCCATCCCCATCTCTCAACCCATCAAGTGAGCAGTGAATTTCAACCTCTCCCGCAACATGCTGTCTCATGATGCAAAGGCATACTATTTACTCGTTTGAGCTCCAGCTTCCAATCAAGTTTCTCAAAGTATAATGGTACAAGAAGAATTTGCTTCCCCATATTGCTAGCCCGTATAGAACAAATTTTATGAAAATCTACGCCCTGTATCTATAATAGATGTGTTGTACAAGATGAAAGTTGTGCCTGTTGTGTAACTATACACTTGATTAAGTTAGTTGTTACAATTAAATAGATGTGTTGTAATAGAATTACTCTCTTCTCAATCCTTTTGCTTCCATATGAACTAAGTTCAGGTTCCTGAGGACAAACGTTATGGATAAGCACTTTCATCTTCCAGCGATCCTGTCAATGTAATGTGAACAGTACATGAGTTCACAAGTGCAACTGATGCATAATCAATCTGCAAGAACTCAGGAAGAGAAACATAAACCGGTTTGCTTGACAGGTTTCTTGGTTGCGTTTGGTTAATGCTTCTTTTAACCTAATTTAGAACCGCTCTGAATAAACTAGATTATCCCCGACTCCAATATAATTGATTGTAAAGAGGAAAGTAAAGAATTTGTCGATGACTACATTCTTTAAAAAGGTATGTTTTCCTCTTCGTAAAGTGGATGAGGAAGATGGCCAGAGGAGGAGATGTTAGCCATTTGGTCCTAGTTTTCAAAGCCCTAGCTAAAGCTACAGGATTGTGAGTGAAGGAAGACACGTCTTCCACGTCCTTGTCTTTGTGCTTGCGCATGGGCTCGCCGCTCAACTACCTTCAGATCAGTTGCCAGAGTAAAGGAAATATTAAAAATTCTCAATCCTAGGTCTTATAAGCCCTAGATTTCACACTAAATGCATAAGAAGTAGAATAGAAAAACTACTTTACAGCTAATAAAATGCATGGGAAGTTCGCCGATGGCGTGGGAGTTGAAGCTGAGGGCTTTCCTTTAAGTCCTCAAGAAAACTGTTGTTAATAATTATGTTTTTTTAGAATTTTTACTCAAGAGGCAGCTTGTGTTCTATCATGGGTAAAAAGAAATAAAAATAAATTAGACAATTATATTATAATATTTTTTAAAGAACCGAGAGAAACAAATTCAATAAACTTAGTATAATTATATAAAAAAAAACAAAAAACAAAAAACAAAAAACAAAAACAATGATCCATAAAAAAAATATTTGCCAATGATTTGAAAAGATATACTCTAAATATTCTTAAAAGATCTCAATGATGTTATTTGATAATAAAATCAAAATTAAATGAGAATGTGATAAATTCTTAAAGAGAAAAATAAAAGAAGTTTGAAGTTCAATTACCATCAAAGTAAATATTGAAGGACAAACAAACTAAATGAAGGTCACCTCTCAAGCCCGGTTATGAGACTGATATAAGCTTGCACAAAGAAAAAATGAATAAAACAGTGAAGGGCAACTCTCGAGCAAATTAAATGATAAAAGAAGAAACTAAAAAAAAAATTCAATTTTAAAAAACATAAGAAAAAACTTGAGTTAACTCAAGATAACTTAACTAATCCACGACCCGAAATATAAGATTAGGATAACTCCATAGAAAAAAAAATTAAAAAAGAAGAAGCTCAAGACTCAATAACCTAATGTCGAATGATGAAATTGAAAAGAAAAACTAAAATTAAAAAAAAAAAATCTAAAAAAAGATCAAAGCTAAACCAGAGTAATCTTTAAAACTCATGACCTGCATTATAAGACCGAGATTACCCTATGGAAGACAAGCATGAAAAAATCACGAAGCAAAATCTCTAATAATCCAAGATTGAAAAACAAAATAAATAATAAAAAAAGAATAATAATCAAATTAGATATGAAAATCACATAAAATAAAATGGTGAGATGAAATTAAAAAATAATCAAGAAAAGGATTAAAATAATAATAATTAAAACAATAAGTACCAAATTCGATATAAAAATTAAATGATATAAAATGACGAGGAACAAAATTGAAAAGAAAAAAGTCAAGAAAATGATAAAAACAAAAAAATAACAATAAAAATAATAAAGATCAGATTAAATATCATTCTAAAACTAAACTCTTTTACACATCCCTACTTTAAATCTGAAGCTATCTTTCAAAATAAAAAAGATTAATTACTGGAGTGAATAATAGAGAAAATATATGACCATATAGTAGACAGATGCTTTGAAAATAAAGCATGCCATTTTGAACTTGTCGTTTGTATTTGTTGTTGATGAACTCTTCCTAACCTTCTTGGTTTTCTAACCCCAATTGTCAAAGCCATTTAAATAGAAGGGTTTTGTTTATAGGGCTCCGGAGCATACGCACTTCATAGTTAATTATAGGCAAGATAAACCTCTTGCCTATAATTAACAAAAATTACTAATTTTTATATGATAGATTGTATGAAGTGCGTATACTCCGGAGCCCTAGAAACCTCTTGCCTATAATTAACTATGAAGCATCATACGTATGCTTCAACATATGTAGTTCAACGTTTTAAAAGTCCCACTTTCTTTCTTTCTTTTCAAACTAATGCTTTCGAAAGTAATTATAAGAAATACATATGTAGTTGAGCTTGTTATTTAGGTTTCCCAAACAGGGTTAAAGGGGCAACATTAAGACTATATTTTCTAAAAATTTAATTTATTTTTTTATATGATAATATTAAAGTTAATTTTAAAAAATAAAAAAAATTATTTTAATATACTTTTAAACAAAAAAAACTTTTAAAATAAAACAATATATGATTACTCAGGGACGCTATCCGTCTTCTAAGACTTCTTCTAACAGCTATTCTTGTTTGATTTAACTTTATATTAAATTAATTAACACTTGATATATTAATAATATTAATTATATAGTTTTTTGCATTGTATATAGTTACAATGTATTGATGTTTTTGCATTGTATATAGTTTTTTGAGACCCCCCCCCAAAACTTATAGCTTTTTGTTAACAAATACCCCTTCTGATTTGATCTTAAAAAGAGCTGAAATTTTGTTAAGAGATTTTAGAAATTTTGTTTTGGTTAAAATTTTGTATCTATAGGAGGTCAAAAGAGCCTTCAAATAAGGTCCTTAAGTTATTGGTTTGGATTTACCATATTTTTCTAGTTAATTTAGGATTTGTTTTTCAATTTTGTTTAAAATTCTTTTTTTTTTTTCCAGATTTGTTTAGGATATTTTTTTCTAATATAAATAAGTTTATTTAGCTTGTATTTCATTATACTATTTGAAGAAAAATACCTAGTGATAAAATCTTGAATTAGAGTTTTTGTATGATGATCTTATTCAATATAATTCTATGTTATTTGTGCTTGTTATCTTTTTTTATATTGTTTTTGTTTGCATTAGTATATGATTAGAATTTGATGTTTAGATAGAAATTAAAAACTATACTAACATAAATATGTCATCTAGTAGTTCAACCCTATATATGCAATTTATTTCTTTTCTTTAATTTTTTTCCCCTAGTGATTGCTTTTAGTTACAACTTTATTTATCCTTTTTTTCTTTTAATTATGGATCTTCTCTATTTATTTTTATTCTTGTATGATGTTGTTTGTGATAGATATATATTTTCTAAGGTTTTAAATTTTAGAATATTTAATTTTGCAAAGTTTTACTTGTCTATGCTCATGGTTTAGTTTTTGGTTATAATTTTTTCTCATTGGAAAAAAAAATATCATGTAGCATAATTATAAAAAAAAATTGAATATTAATCAGTTGATTAATCAAAGATTTATAGCACAATTACTTGTGAGATCAACACAATATGTTTTCTTCTGTCTGTCTCCTCTCGCCTGCTTGGAGCTTTACTCGTTATTGGGTAAAGTTTAATTGCAAATTTAGTCATAATAAAAGTGTCCTGGACTTCCCTCCACAGCACATGACAGACCGCAATCTATCATATAAAAATTTACTGATGTATTCAAAACTTTTTTTTTGTTCGCCCTTCTGTTCCACAGATGTGATCTTATTATTATTGTCAAAATGATGGATTCACTTGTAAAATCTTATAATTTTATGAGTTAATTTTTATTTAATATATATGTAAGATTAAATTAAAAATTTAGAAATTAGTAAAATTAAATTCAACTCGAGGAAAAATAGTGATTATAAGAAACATAAATGCGATGTAAGATAGATAATTCTATTGATTTAATATGAATAACTGCTAAACTGAGATAGAAGAGGTTGACCGATAGAAGGAAGTTAAACTGCGAATCAACGGTGGATACAAGCTAGTTGGCTGGGAATATTAATATATAATTAGTTAACAAATTGTAGTTTGCCACACACCTACCGATCTCGCTGCTTGTCGCGTTTCAAACGAAGGAAAAAGTAGACTATTTGTTTTGGATTTCCACCCATCACTTGGCGCGAAGTTTCCTGCTGACTGAACTGATATATCTAAGCATCATCTAAGCATGCTTAGTCTCTGTTTCTCTTACTATAATTAGTTAACAGATTGTAGCTTGCCACACACCACTGGGTTTCATCTTTCTAAACATTTACGACGCTTCCTTCAGAAACAAAAACCCTGAAGACTGTTTACAAACACTTCTCCATTTCAATCTGTTGTTTTTCTTTATTCAAACTCGCCTTAGTAGCATCATGGCTATGAGCTCTCGAAAAACTGGAGACAAAATCATTATTCATCAAGAAAATCTGTTACCAGAGCCAAAACGCAATCAGAGAAGGTGGAAGATGGCTTACACGGCCATCTATTTCATAAGACTTCTTGTTTCTTTGTCCAAGAAAGATCTTGACAGCCAGACCAAGATCTTGGGCTCCCCATCCTATGTTGCTATTGATGTTCATGATGATAGATCCCCATGTGAGAATAAACTTGTTCCTTTGATTAATGTCTATCAGAGAACACTCATCGATATGGTAAAAGAAAAGAGCCTTGAAGTCTTGAATCAATTGGGAGGAGTTTTGCAAGTTGCTATCATTCTTGAAACTGATGTTAAGGATGGTGTAGGGGAAGTTGATGTTGCTCCCAGAAGGGATGTTTTTGGTGAAAATAGCTATAAGAAGCCTCCTTCTAAAAGATTTCTAAGCTATCTTCTTGAAGAATGCAAGGACCCGACCATTATCATTCTTTTGTTCTGTGCTATTATGTCCTTGGGATTCGGTATCAAACTGCATGGGCTGAGAGATGGGTGGTACGATGGTGGCAGTATTATTCTCGCAGCTGTTCATCTTGTTGCTGTCCCTTCTATTAGCAAATTCATGAAATCCAATCAATTTGACAAACTATCTCGTGTGAGAAATGATATAAAGGTACAAGTAGTGAGAGGCGGGGGGCAACATAAGATTTCTATTTTTGATGTGGTGGTGGGCGACGTGGTGTATTTGAATAAAGGAGACCAAATACCAGCTGATGGGTTGCTCTTGAATGATTCTTCTTTGAAGGTGGATGAATCAAGCATGATCAGTAGTGAAATGGACCATGTTGAGGTGAAAGGAAGGGAAAACCCTTTCTTGCTTTCTGGCACAAAGGTAGCGGATGGCAATGGCTTCATGCTTGTTACGTCTGTTGGAGTGAATACGGCATGGGGTGAGATGATGAGTTCTAGAAGCCATGATCTGGATGAACAGACTCCATTACGATCTCACCTCGATAAGATCATTTCTTACATGAGGAAGGTTGGATGGACAGTTGCTTTATTGGTTCTTGTAGTGCTGCTGATGAGGTACTTCACACGGAACACTAGAGATGATAGTGGTTATTATGAATACAATGGGAGCAAGACAAAGATTAATGATGTGCTGGATCCAGTTGTGCACATTATTGTTGCAGCTGCGACTATTGTGGTGGTGGCAACTCCTGAAGGTCTCTCTTTGGCTGTAACTCTGACTTATATATACTTCATGAAGAGAATGATGAAAGACGGAGTCATGGTTCGTGAACTCTCTGCTTGTGAAAAAATGGGTTCAGCGACAACGATCATCATAGATAAGAAAGACATTCTTACTTTGAATCAGATGGAGGTTGTGGAATTCTTCATTGGAGAAGATATAATCAAAGCTAAACCTTCAAATGGTGAAATAGAATCGAAGGTCCTTGAGTTACTACAAGAAGGGGCGGCTTTGAATACAACCGGTACTACTGTTTACAAACCTCAGTCTACTTCAATTCTTGAAATTTCTGGTAGTCCAACTGAAAAAGCAATACTTTCCTGGGCTATGTCGCATTTGGGCATAAATATTGACGAGGAAAAGAAAAAAGTTGAAATAAAACATGCAGAGAACTCGAATCCTGAGAATAACGGAAGCGGGGCACTATTGGTGAGGAGAAACAAAGAGAAGGTAGTTCGTCACAGGAAGGGAGATGCCGAGGTGATACTAGCCATGTGTTCAAACTATTATGTTAGAAATGGGGAAATTAGAGACGTGGATGAGGATGCAAGAAAGCAGTTGAAGGAGATAATTCGGAGTATGGCAGTCAAAAGCCTCTGCTGTATGGCGTTTGCCTGTAAAGAAGTTGAAGACAGTGGACAGGCCTCTGACGAGCTTGAAGAAGCTGGATTCACTTTGTTGGGGCTCGTGGGGCTGAAGGACCCATGCAGAATTGTAGAATCATGTAAGAACGCAGGAGTGAAAGTTATATTGGTCACCGGTGACGATGTGCGCACAGCAAGAGCTACAGCCATTGAATGTGGAGTTTTCAGTTGTGATCAAGAGGATGTGGAAAGCGATGCTATAGTCGAAGGAGTCCAATTCAGTAACTACTCGCGGGAGCAGAGAATGGAAAGGATTGGAAAAATCCTTGTGATGGGAAGTTCATCCCCATCTGACAAGCTTGAAATGATACGATGTTTAAAGGAGGAAGGCCATGTGGTAGCAGTAACTGGTGGTGGTACCAACGATGCCCTAGCTTTGAAGGAAGCAGATATTGGGCTCTCCATTGGAATACGAGGGACTGAGGTAGCGAAAGAGAGCTCAGACATTGTCATATTGGATGATAACTTCATTTCCGTGGTGACTATGTTGAGCTGGGGAAGGTGCGTCTACAACAATATTCAGAAGTTCATTCAATTTCAGCTTACAATGAGCGTTGCAGCCCTTGTCATCAACCTTATCTCAGCTTGTTCTTCCGGTGTATTATCATTTTCAGCATTCCAGACACTCTGGGAAAAGGTTATCATTGATACCCTGGGCCTACTAGCAGTGATCAGTCATGACCAGCCCACCAAAGATCTCATGAGAAAGCCTCCTGTATGTTGGTCGAAGCGACCTATCAACGAAAGCATCTTCAACAACATCCTCATCCAGGTCTTTTATCAGGCAGTTACTCTATCAGCTCTACAATTCAATGTGGGTAAGTCAATTCTGGGTTTGGCGATTAATAACACACTTGTTTTCAATACCTCAGTCATCTGCCAAGTTTTCAATATATTTGCTGCGAGGCTGCCTGTGGAGAAGAAGAGCATGTTTATGTGGATACGCAAGAACAAGCGTTTCTTAGCGGCTGTGCTTGTTGTCACAGTTGCTCAAGGAGTGATAGTGGAGTTATCGAACAAGGTGACTAACAGCAGTGAGAAACTGGATCGGAAGCAGTGGTGTGTCTCCTTAAGCATTGCTGCTTCATCTTGGTTGTTTGATCAGCTTGTAAGGCGTATGATTCTTCCTAAAATCAGCTTTCTTGGATCTTGAAAAGTTCCACTTAGGGTTTTCTTTTATATATGTATATATTTTACTACTGGTCCTTGAAGCTGTTTTGGCTGTTACTTATTGTACGAAAACATGGTTTCTGTCCGAAGACCTTCTGTTGTAACATCTATTAGATGTAAGACATTCACACTTGGTTAATGTGTTATAAGATCTTGTCCGTTAAAAACATTGCAAAAGGGAGAGACAATCTCATCAACCATCCATCAATTCTATCAGTGGCTGATCTGTTATAAAATAGCATCCAGATGTACGCACATCAGCCAATTAATTCACCACTATCGTGGAAAGTAGGTTAGTGAAGCGTAGGATTTCTTAGGAACAAAATGCCACGTGCAGGGTATTTGTGGTCCTGAGTTGTCCTCATCAGCAGCTATTTTTGACATAACTTGCTTTTCCTTAAAATTGTGATTGAGATGTCAGGAAATCGAGGAAGATAATTGGTCTTCGCAGCCTATTTTTTCAACCTTAACTTGATTAGGGTTTTTAGTTATGTTAGATTCCTATATTTTTGTACCGGTTCAAGTCCCGGGAAGTTTGGCCTTTAAACTTTCTCTTCTTTACAATTGAACCCCGATTGCCAATTAACTTATTAAAAATCAAAGTTGGTCCCTAGAATTTCCGGTTCTTGTAATTTGACCCGAATTACACTTCCAAGCTTGAGGATGATGTGTATAAAAGGCATGGTGGAAATTAGCATATATCATAAGAAAAAGGAGATTTTCTTGGTCCTTGATTTATTGAAAGGATGATTGTGAGTTTGTTGTTTGATTTGAAGAAAACATAGGTTAGTTATCATGCCCGCAAAATGCAGGAGATAATGAGCATGGGATTTTAAGTCAAATTGCATGGGATTTAGAGTTTTTGGATGTTAAGGTGGTACTTGATGCTTCTCCTAACATGGAATGTGGTTATGTTGGAACATGGAGTTAAGGTTTTGTGTTTGGTTAGAGAAGATCATGAAAGTTAGATTCTTAAAACGTTTCCTTTGGTCATGGTCACTTAATTAGATTGTGGGAACATCTTAGAAATAGTTTGTGGTAGGTGTGAGATATCATTTAATCTTGTTAATCCTAAGGTTTTTATAACCTATTTCATAAAAAAAATCCATGTTATTTTGGTATCACAATCAACTTATCAATGTGCTGTGATTAATTAATCTCAACATTGCATGGTTTCTTTGATTATTC
Source organism: Populus tomentosa (assembly GCA_018804465.1). Classification (NCBI taxonomy): domain Eukaryota; kingdom Viridiplantae; phylum Streptophyta; class Magnoliopsida; order Malpighiales; family Salicaceae; genus Populus; species Populus tomentosa. The sequence continues at coordinate 2,667,940 of CM031993.1, forward strand.
TGGATCAAGTTCATATTTTATGTCCTTGTTTGCAATAAAATGAGAAAATAGTGGGACTTGTTATGAGCATGTTGTTTTTTATAATGCATGAAAGAGAGTCATGGAAGTTTGAAATCCTTTTATTCTAGGGTTTAGATTTTATTAAGGATTTACCCTTTCATGTTCGTAAGGGTACTATATATATGTGTGTGTTTTTTAATTATTGATATCATTTTAGTATTTTTATTTTTTATATTTGCATTTAAAAAAAAAACAAAAATACTTTTCATATCACATGCATCCATTTTAGGGTTTTATGACTTATTTGTAAAATCCAATCCACATTAAAAAACCCTTGAAGGGCAATTGATGCCAAATACAGTAATTACTATGTAGCGTATTATGCAGGATAAATATATACAAGGAAAGTACAATATTTCATATATTACAACACATCCCATAATAAATTTAATCATTAGCACGAGTTGAAATTTTGCTAGGAGATTTTAGAAGTCTTGTTTACTATAAGGTTAAAATTTTGTATTGATAGGAGGTTAAAATGGCCTTCAAATAAGATCTAGAAGTTATTGGTTTGGATTTACCATATCTTTTTAGTTAATTTAGAATTTTTGTTTTCAATTTAGTTTAATACTCTCTTATTTTTTTTATTATTTTTTAGGATATTTTTTTTTCTAATATAAATAGGCTTATTTAACTTATATTTCATGATACTATTTGAAGAACAATACCTAATAATAAAATTATGAATTGAAGTTTTTGTATGATGACCTGTTCGGAATAATTACATGTTATTTTTATTTGTTATTTTTTTGTGTTGTTTTTGTTTGTGTTATTACATAATTAGAATTTTATTAGAATTTGACAATAAATAATTTTATTGGTTTTAATTATATGAATATAGTTTCCTAGAAGCTAGATGAATGTTTTCCCATAAGGACAAATTATAGACTTCACACATTTGATACCCCCGACAGTCGGCAGTGCAGTGCGGGCCGTTGACCCTTGAAGCTAAGCAAAAAGTCAACCAAAAACTTCGAATCTTTGTGGATTTTCGTTAACAAAAAGGTCCACAGTGCAGCTCACGTTTCTTTACCATTTCTCTTCTTAAAAAGCAACCTGTTATTTTTCTTTATTCATTAATATCTTTACCATCAATATCTGTTATTTTTCTTTATTCAATTTCTTTTGCTGTCTTCTCGGTTGGGAATAATTGAAATCGTGGGCTCCGCAAGGTGTCAATTATGGCCGGGAAGTAGCAAAGAAATAATTAAATTATAATTACAGGGAAAGAACATGTGCTATGTTTTACATAACTTGCTTTTCCTTAAAATTGCTACTGTTTGAGGTGTCAGGAAATCGAGGAAGATAATTTTGTCTCTATAACCTATTTTTTCAACTATTTTTATACAAAAATATATGTAAAATGTCACAGAGACACGAATAAACTCTCATTTGTTGTCTTATTTTTATTTTATTTTTTAAAATTACTTTTCTTTTAATTTAACATTTAAATTCAAAACAATTGGTATAATTTATTTTTTATTTTTATTTTCCCTCTCATTTTATCAATTACATTTTTTATTATTTAAATTTTTTATATATAATTAATTATTTGCTATCAATTTCGTCATGCTTATAAATAGCTAAATAACATTATTTCAAACAACTTTTTAAAAAAAGTAAAAGGAATTTTTATTTGGTATTTAACCATATTTTATCACAAATTAACTAAAATGCAAGTAGTTTCAGGTTTTTGATTATACTATCATTCTATATTTTTAAAAAATTTAGACCACCTTTGAACTTTTTTTTCTTAACAATTAAACCCTAATATCAAAGTTGATGCCTATAACTTTCAATTCTGGTAATTCGACGTAAATGACACTTCCAAACTTAATTTTCAACAATAGGCACTCCGAACACGCCATACAGCTTCCACAGCCACCGTCATTGCATCTATTCACATATTTTATGTAATTTGAAGAACTGGAAAGATCTGGTGAAATTATTCTCAATGTCATTTACATACACGTCATCACCCTGTTCTTTCAAGTGGCAATATACACAATGCAAAAACATGTTTGATCATGAAGTTCCAAAGATTGAGCTAAGTATTCATCCACTAAGCACATGTTCTTTCCCTGTAATTATAATTTAATTATTTCTTTGCTACTTTCCGGCCATAATTGACACCTTGCGGAGCCCACGACTTCAATTATTCCCAACCGATCGAAGTCAGCAAGAGAAATTGATCAACTCTAAGCTATATATATATATATATATATATATATATATATATACAAACATAAAATTAATATTCTAATTTTCAGCTATATACCCACATAAATTCAAACTAAACACCATTATCACTTTAAACCAACCTTCTTTGATTATTCTGAAGTTCATATTTTAATTCCTTGTTTGCAATAAAATGTGAAATAGTGGACTATATATGAGCATGTTCTTAATTTTTTATAATGCACGAAAGAGTACGTGGAAGTTTGAAATCCTTTCACTCTAGGGTTTAAATTTTATTTAGGATTTACCCTCTCATGTTCATAATGGTTAGCTATATATACATCCTTACATCTATTTTAAAATTTATAAATGTCTTCTTAAATTATTGATTGATATCATTTTAGTATTTTTTTTTTATGTTTGCATTAAAAAAAAACAAAAATATTTGTCTTATCACATGCATCTATTTTGGGGTTTTAATGATTTATTAGTAAAATTCATTCAGATTTGACCCACATTAAAAAGATTATTGAAAGGCCAACATTTCAAAACCCTAAAAAATAAATTCTCTTCTAAAATTGCGTTGAAAATATATTCATAACGGGTAATTATCTTAAATATTAATGAGAAGTAATACATTTTAATATCGATCCTTGGTTTTTGAAACATGTCTTCCTATTAAGCCTTCAGATATAATATTCATCAATGATACGGTAATGACAATCATGAGAATTAATTTTTTATTTAGTTTAATATTCATTAGTAATTTCTTATAAAATTTTGAATGTATATACCACTTTGAATATCTAAGGATTGGAGTACAAAAAGTTTCATTTAGCAAAAATTACTATTGTCAGATAAATGAATCTAAATAGCTTAATCTAAAATGTTTAGTGATATCTTCTTCTAATATTTGGATCTGGGTTCCATGAGCCCAATAAAAACCCACTTATTTATTCATTAACATGATTTAATAAACTATTAATAGTGACATAATATAAGGAGTAAATAAACAAAGAAATATTAATTCACCAAATAAATTGGAAGTAACAAAAATTAAAAACAGTAAATTAAAAACTTTAAAATGTCAAAACCTATTTTGAATTTAACTCATTGTAGTGAATCTTTTCTCACCCATGCAAGTAAATCACTGATAGATTAGTCATCACATACTATTAGAATAAAATATAATTAGCAATACAGTTTATGTAATATATATATATATATTTTCCGGAAACCGACAGTGGATAAAATCCAAATAAAGCAAGAGGGAAAAATCCTTGTAATCTTCCTAGTCTGTGATCTGTGCATTCTAAATAATACATCAAATTCTCATATTAAGGACCTCAGCATAGAAAAAAAAAAAAATCAAAGGAAAAATAAACAAAAAGACCGATATTATAACTCATTTAAATTATATGGAATCTGCAATGTTTATAAAATTTAGCTTTTGGTTAGGTTACTGAGGGCCCCTTCAGATTTTAGAGTCTGGGGCAACAAAGAAAATCTTAAAAAAAAAAGAGGATCGAGTTATGATGAAACTTTCAAGCTTTTAAAACCTGAAGTGAACACAGAGAGTTTGTCAGAAGCTCTCTGCTTGTACTCTTTCTCCAAAGCTGCTGTTGCCAAAGACTGCAAGTCTGGACTGTCCTTGTCTTCCTTGTTTCGTCCTTTTGAAAGCTGTGCAATAGCTGACGTGCACTGGTGACAAAGAATCATAGTTTCCTTGTTAGTCACAAAGTTCAGAAACATTGTCAAAGGCGCGGGATAGGAAAAGGGAGAGCTTCGAATTCCTAAAGATAATAATGAAGCTAATAAATGGCCTCAATACAAACATTAGATGGGAACTTCAGAGGAAGGAGAAAAGAAAACCTAAACAACGAATTTCAATGCCAGAATCACCCCAAAGAAGATGTAGCTACATCCTCAAGTAAAATATTTGCACGCACATACACACATAGGGGAGGAGGAGGTATCTCACCAGACAAATACCAAAAAGTGCCCTGGTGTTCTTGCCCCCAGTCAAATCTATAGTGGAAGAATAATATTTCTTCGCTGTCAGAAGGTTTTCAATTCCACCAAGAGTGTAAAGCACCTGTTGATTCAAGAAAGCAAAGGCAATTTAGTAATCATTGTTAACAAAGGGAGTCGTCTCTGAATTGATCTGGGTTGCTATTCCTGTGCATGCCTAATAATATTAGCATATACTATTATGGTGTGTGTTAGATGTCATAAACTGGCATTCTATCCATATTCCCAAAATTGTTTGAAATGCCCAATAAAAAGTCTATGCAAGATGAATTCTTTAAGCACGGTTCAGTTGATGTCAAATGCACGATCCTATTTGGATATACCAGTGAATTCTATGTGTTGGTATCTCTGGTTAAGCAGCCAATATAAAATTATTCTCTAAATAATGTTGCTTAGAAGCTTTTAGCAAAAGATAAGAACAATACAAAACAATAGCTTCAGCAGTGGTTACACATTTAAAGAAGCAGGATGATACAGTGGCAAAGGCTTAAATGATCAAGTGGAACTGCAGGTTGAGATAATATAGCTGAAATAAAGAAGTTCCTCACATCAGCATACGCTAAATGATACAGTGGGACCATAGGTCGAGATAATATCAGCTCTTCATAGCAGAACGCTGCTTGCTTGTACCTAATTCATTAAGGCAGGAACTGGTTTAAGCTACTGATAAAGAATAAAACAGCAACACACAAATAATTTGATAGACAGTAGCTTTCCCAACATATAAAGGAAAATTCCTCACATTTGCAAGGAGATGTATATTTCAGCAAGCTCTCTCCAGGCATCATGATCAGCCATAAATCTAAGGATGGCAAAGAGGAAAAATAACATAAGATCAAATTCAGTTCTGTGTTAATTAATATCACCAAAACAGGGAGAAAGTAGGGTTTCAAGAACTGCCTCACGTTTCAAGATACTTATTGAGAAAGTCAATTGCCCCTGTCGAATTGCCTTGTGCCTTTGCCAAAGCTACCCTTCTCTTGTGCACTACCTGCGTAAGAAAAATGGCATTGGCCTGATTTGAATATAAGTTCTTCTTAATTAACACCAATAATACTTCACGATTGAGAAAGACAGCACAATGAGGCTTTGTAAGGAACTACATTTCAAAAAAAATTGGTTACAAAAATTTACCTGATCAAAAGGATTGTCCTCTAAAAGGCTTGAGTAAGCCTTTTCTGCCTCTCCCCAAGATCCCTTTGCTTCAAGTAACATTGCCTCCAGTCTGCCTGTGATTTGTGTGAAAAAAGAAAAAACCATTCCATCACATGTTAAGATCAAAACAAAAATTTTCCTTGTACTTCCTATAGGGACTCAAACTACAGCTGAAAAATTAAACTGTAGAGAAAACACCTAAAGCCACACGAACAAATGTGTATGGTCATAATATTAACATTTTGATGTTCCTATTTGAATGGTATCCCCACTGACGCTAAAGAAAAAACAAACTGCCACCTCACCTTGTAGAACAATTTAAAAAATGAGGAAACTGTGATATAAGAAATTCTTAATGCAGGAGAGCTATTAAATGATAGGGAACTTGGCCACGTAAGATCATGCATCACATGCAATTGAACAATTATAAACAAAAGGAAAGTTGAAAGATCGTTATTAGTTCTCACTCATAACCAAAACAAAGCACACTTGTAAGCCATATGTTATTTTTAACTTACCAACTCTTTTACTCTCGGGAAATTTCTTCTGCAACACATTTACACAGTCCTGCAAAAGATTGCAGATTAAATATTGCATCAACTTCAAAACAGAGAATCTCACACCATCCAACTATAGTAACCAGAAAAAGCATATGAGTTAGGTCAAATAAGCTCGAATACAAAACCTATGGATGCAAGACCCAAGTTTATAGCAGTCATGTTGAACGGCAATGCAATAGTGAGGAAAGAAGACAAAAAGGAAAAGGAAAAAAAGAGGGATATGAATGAAGTTTCAGGGATAAACTGTCCAAAAATCTTTATTCACTCCATCTATAGCCAACGTTCTAAATTAGAACGTTCAGGAGACTACAAATTTTTATTATAAACTTTTGGTTCAATCAGAAAAAGTAGCATGCCTCGCAGTCATGCCTTGAAAATAAACAGTTGAGGAATAGTGAGAACCTAAAATAAAGGCCAAGGAACAAGAAAATTTAATGAATAAGGTGGAATTTCTAAGCACATCCTTGTTATGGGCCAAGGGCTAAGAAAGAATAGAAGCAAAAAATAAAATAAGAAATAAGACAGTGATCCTGGAACCAAATAAGTACCCACTGCCTACCAACCTTCAGAAAATCAACCATCACCAAAACCTAAAGCTAACACCGTTTGAAATATCAATTAACTCACAGAAGAACCATAATTTGTGCAAAATATTGCTTCACCAACAATCTGAATGTAGGGATTCGTGCTATATTTAACATCAGAAGAACTGAGAAGTATGGTGGAACATTGATATGAGTTTGATTTCTTTGAACTAATGAAATCTCAAGGCATTAGGACATATCATAGAAATGCACAACCAGCGTCTTTTGCAATAGCTCCAACTGTGTGCCTACGCGAGATTATTAACTATAAGAACAGTAAAAGGAGGAGACAAGTTCGATATGAAAAAAATCCAAGAATGATGAATATATTAACTATTCTCAATCTACAGAAATTAGTTCGTTAATGATCAGTAGAAACTAGAAACATCTGCTAAAGCACCTAGAGTGAAAATGATTTGAAACTAAAATAAAATATATAAAAAAAAACACTAAGCTGAAAATGAAACAATTGATACCTTTGCAACCTCAAGAGATTGGCAGTCCATGGCTGCAACTGCAACCTGTTCATATAGAGTCCATTCTACATCAACAACGAAGAACTAATAAATCAGTATACATTCAACAACTTAGTGGCTGCAATTCGTAAAAAAAGGAGCTTTAAACCATTGAAACAACCAGCACAACGTGTGTGTTTGCAATCCATAACCAATCAACATCAAGTTTCAAAACCTCGAATCTCAATTATTCAACAAAAAATTTCAAAACTCAATAACCAAATTACACAGTCACGGTAATTCTTACTCAAACCCAATTCAAATCAAGCTCCAAACTTTCAAACCCAGAAACAAAACTGAATCCAAAAAGACTCCAAATTTCCAATAATTGAGCAGAACCCAGAGGAGCAAGAACCCATCAAAAGAGAGAAAGTACACCTTCGGGACCAAGACTGGATCTTTTATTGGAGTCATTCAAGATCAATAAACCATGCTTTAACACCTTGACAGAACGCCTAACTTTGAGCTTTCTAACCATGCAGAGATACTCCCATGCCCCTCCTCCTCCATTGTCCACTTGACTCTCCAATCTATTCAATTGCGTCTCTTCTGTTTTGGTCACCATATTTACTCTGCTTCTCTCTCTTTCTCTTTGTGCGTTTCTCTGTCAGAGTGTCTGTGGACACTGTTACAGATATGCTATATTCTGAAGAGTATTACATGAATTTTTTAATAATATAAATATCATTTTTTAAATTTAAATTCTAAATATAAAAAAGTCATTTATAACAGCTACTTGTTTTTTTTTAATATATTTAATAAACTATTATTTTAACAACCTGAATTATAATTCAGGTATAAAAATAATCGGATAATTTTTAATTAATCTAATATTAAAAAAAAATTAATTCTACTAATTCAGTGATCTTCAGTAATCTCATCAAACCTATAGCAACAATTATAAAATCATAATAATTTTAGTTTTAGTATTATAGAAGTAATACTATTGATACAATAACATTATTTTAAAATATATATTAAAAAATTAAAATAATTTTTTTTTCAACTCTTTCTTTTTTTATCTCCTAATTGTTGACCTCTTGGAACGTCATAACTGATGAATGATAAATACTTACATGAAAAAAAGAAGAAGAAGAAAAAAAAAACCCAAATTAGTCCCCGTTAATGCATGTTTAGTCCCTATACTGTTTAGGTATCGACACATTAAACCTTCTACTACCAAGTTTGTTCAATCAATTTTTCGCACGTCTAAATTTTGGACAGATGTGTTCTTATTCCTTGTTTCTTAATCTGTTTGATTACACTGTTAAGATTTTGTCCAGGATATATGAATAATAAATGACTGCTTTATGTTTTATTTTGGACAGAGTTCTTTTCAATTGGCATTGAACAGCTCCTGAAAGACACAGTCATTACAAATTTCATCCATGGTTATATATATCCACTACTGTCCAATCCCTCCAGATTTGAGCTCACAGCTTTTACACATTTCCTTAGAGGAATCATTGCAGATTCTGAAGACACCATCAAGGCATCTGCAAATTCCTTAGCAAGGCATGGTTTCATTAACTATTTTGGTTTACAGGTACCTCCTTGATAACCCCTTTGGAAGCCTGCTGAGTTTTTTGGCTGACAGTAGTTGCCGATCTTCAACAATTGCTTTACTTAGTTTCCAATGATTTGACTTGTACATTAGGTTGTATACTTTTCAGCGTTTTGAAAGTGGTTCAGTGTCGACGCGTTTCCTTGGAGCTGCATTGCTCCGAGGAGAGTGGGAAAGTGCAGTAAGCAAGATCCTTGATCCAAGAGATGTGATGAGGAAGGCTCGGGGATATTATGAGGAAAGTATGATATTGTGGGGACCCTAAGGCAACTCCCTCGCCATCTGGTGGCTGAATGGGACATAGTAAGTTGCCGGCTGTCCCTGCTCCGGTGTAAATTTCTTTATCTGACATCCTGCTAGTACCAGTGCTTCCATGAAAAGTATTTTTAGTAAATTTTTAATCTTAAACATGTGATTCTTTCCCCTCTTTGTTTGTATCATCTATTTTCTAGCTATGCAGTCCTCGTATCAGTCGTAAGATTTGTACAAGATGCAATATAATTAAGCATGATTACTTTAATTACTTCTCACATGCCATTGATGAACATTAATTGTACTTCTTTTTAAAATCATACATCTTCAGTGTTTAAAGAATGTCCTGGGGACTCCTTGCAGGCCCTGAAAACTATACCTAGGACTATGAGAATGATGCAAGTGATTATTCAACCAGTATTAGAACATGATTTCCTCATTATAACATATACACTAAAACGCCTAGAAAATCACCGTAGCTTCTTTTTTTTCCGACTCAAATTCTTTTCTTTTTCAATCGAATCTTTCTAAGCCCAAATTGATGACCAATTTGTTAGTTTTTTTAAGGATTGGAAAAATCCAATAATAGAGAACCAAAATGAAAAATATGAAGAAATATAGTTACCAACATGATATAATGAGGTGAGGTTCATTTTGGCCCAAAAGTTCATTTTTTTTTAATTTTATGTTATTTTTTGTATCAATACATGCTTTTCTAGCTTGGTTGCATGGAATAAAGCATTAAATTATAGTAAAATTATCAAATTAAAAGTTTGAGGATTGTAAAAGTAAAATACATTTTATAGCCACCCATATGTGTACACTAAATTTCATTGTGGTCCTTTTTTAATTTTTCGGTCCCTTGATGTGAGAGGAATAGAGAGCTGCTGGAAAATGGCATTAGAGAAAAAGTATTCCCATAATCAAAATGACCGGTCTTGGTTGAAAAATGAGTTGTTTTGGTACAAAAATAAAACTCGGTTTTCTGCTCTTTAAAAACTAGGCAAATAAATGACATGCCATATACTGTAACAAATGATTTATTATCTTTGCCATCCACCACCTTAATAAAAAAATAAAAATAAAAAACAAAAAAATAAACCAAGTGCTTGGACCTGGCCTTCTTCTAGAGTATGCCCATGGCCTAGGCCCGCCTTCCTTCCTTCCTTCCTTCCTTTCTACTTCATTTGTGCTTCTTTTTTTTCACTTAAAAGGCCTTCCAATTTGTCATGTTGTCTCTCTTGTGGCAGGAACTAATCAAGTTGTTCTGGGGGACTTGGTGTATTGTAAAGGAGAGATGATACCGAAAAGGAGACAGTCAGAGTTAATTCCAAATGTGACGATGACAACTGTGATGATACATATGATTGCAGTCATTGAGGTGAAGCCTCGGGAACTGATCTTCCTTAAAGGAAAAATATTCTTGTCTTGGTCAGCCCTCGTATTATAGCTGTTGGATGAATCCTACTGTTATTTTTAGCAAACAAATGGCATTGTGTGTCTTAGGAACGTTTCTTCTGGATCATCCAAAGTTATGCATTGCAAGTTAACATTGCAAGTTATTTTTGTGGTCGAGCTTCCTGCTGTTCATCTGATGTATAACCCACTGGTAAACCATTATCCTAATTTTGTTCATCTGATGTAATTTTGTTCTTCTGGCAGATCTACGGTAATTCTTCCGACAAATATCGCCAAAAGTTATCATGACTTTGGATAAGAAGGTTGTTTACACCTTAGTACATCTTATCTAATTCTTTATGACACAATTGCTTTCTGGATATTATGGTGCTTGTGCGTGTAAGTGGTATTTAAACATATCAGAAAGATAAGCATGCATATTACAGGTCTCTGTCGGGTTAAGCTTGGAAGAAACCCCAGGTAAGGCTTTGAATGTTGTCAAGAGGTCTTTGCCCATGAGGTTACTATTTTCCTTTCATGATCTTAAATTTTCAGTTCTCAGCAAATAGGCAACACACCGCAAGACCTCTCATTACAAGCATGCAGACTCCTGAATATATCACTGGTTGTTACTCCAAGTTCGAGGGCGCTGTTGCTTTTAATAATTGTCTTATTTGTTTTGATCAGGATGGTATCAATTTGACTGAAAGCGTCCATAGTGTCTAGTACGTTACGTAATCCTCTCTCCCCATGCATGCTTACTGTATTCTGATTGGAGTTATGTGTGTTGGTGTTCTTTGCAGGGCATTTCCCATAACCAGTATGGAAGTTATAGGCGTGTTTTTCAGAAGCTACTGGACTTTGAATGGAATGCCAAAAATTCAATATGTTAATTAAATAATTCTGTCTGTCAAGTTTTCATGGCTGAGCCAAAAAGCTCCCGTAGATATCGAATGCACAGATTTACAACAATGGACGCTTTTGCTATGATAGCATGATAGCAACTAGCTTGTCTCGTGATTCCAAAAATTCTTTAGCTGCTATCATGGGCCATCGGATGAACTTTTAGTAGATATTCTGATGGGGCTGCAATCAGAAGAATAAAGGACTCAAGAAAACCGAAAGTAATTAGGAAGAGAAGTAAATATTGAAATGAAATTTGACTGCTAACTCACCTCATATGTGACAAGAACTTTGCTGTAGTTGGAATATTGAGTGCTAGTTGTGATGTTGTCATCATCATAACTGCCCTTTGACTTTGTTGGTCTATAGAGTTTTATAAACCATGGATCTTGGTTTTCATGAACCATGTGCTTTGAGTGCGAAGATGAGCATTGTGACTGAGCATCTTGGTGGCCATTCAGTCCATCCATCCAAGTAGTTTGCTTGTTTTTAGCTCTGGTGCTTTCTTTAGGTCGCTGTTTCGGTTCGCTTTGTGACCTGACTCTAGCCTTGGAAGATTCTGTGTCGGCCATGTAGCTTGGTAGGAATGAAAATTGATTAGAAAGAGTGTCGACATAGTCTGGCCGTTCGTAAGAGGAGGAAGCTCTTCCCCGGGTGGTTTTGGAAGGGGGCGAACCAGTTGTGGGACTGTTTTGTGCCATGAAGGAAAACTCCTTGTATTGAAGTTCTTGCCTTGAGATTTTTAGTTCCCCAGAGTAGAATCTGGGAATCTCTCTCTCTACTCTGTCTATTAATGAATGATTCGTGTAGCCACTTCTGTTCTTTGAAACTCCTCGGATTTCATGAAGGTTAACATCAACTGCCTCCTATGTATGAACACAAGTTAGCATCACAAATCAGATTTTGAAGGATTAGATTGCATGTTTTTCGTTAACCCTGATGGTACAGCAAAGTTAACACATTAATTATGCCATGTTGACAGATTTTGGGGTGATGGACATTATCTCATTTCCAAATTAGCTGCATCCTATAGTTCATCGTAGAAGATACTGTGATTTGGAAGGTACTGCAGGCAAAAGTGGGACTACTTACTCTGTTTCTTGATGATTTTCTTTTCATGGCAAGTTGTTGTGATTCTCCGGCCATCTGAATATGACAACGAGCTCTTGCTTGTATTGTCATGAGTGTATGCATTCGTCGAAGAGTTGCAGTTGTTTGTTTCCTCACCTGGTGACCTCTTACTAATGCTTGTAACTTGACTAATCCCCTTAACGCACACAAAGCTTTACTGGCCTGTAAAATGAAGCAATTGATACACATATCTCATCCATGAAGAAAGGTTAAAAATCAAGTAGAAAGGAAGTTTATATGAATACCAGGTAAGAACGAAAGACAGCTTGAATCCTGGTGGCAGCTGCATCTTCCACTGCCCTTCCTATTCTTTCTGCCGCATGTGGTTGGCAAAGCAAATGATGATCTATGTGCTAAATATGGGGTAGTGATGATCGAGTCGAGAGATCTTCGACCCCTGTAAACTCTCTCTTTCTTTGCAGATTTGCCAAAGCTCCATCTCCTCTTATAAGCTGGAGTTGCAGCTGGTGTTGTCTCCTTCTCTGCATGGAAGGAGACATCGTTCTTCTTTGTTTTCTCCTCCTTTTTTCCTAGCAAGAAGTTTATCGTCCACCTGCTTGCCTTTCCCATTGTTCTGCATCACCCCATCGAAGATCCTACTTCAAACCATGTTTAACACTGAAAGGAGAAAATGATGAGCAACTACTGATGAACCTGTCTCTGTATTTCCAATTACTTGAGCACGAAGACGGAGGCCATCTTATTTATACCCAATTATAAGGAAGATGATCTTTGCTGACTCATGAATGCATGTTGTATATAAGTATACATGCATCTTCTTCTTCCTAACCGCGGTCAAGCCGACTTGTGTCATAGTCGATAGGCTAATTGAGGCCTGCAGAAGGTTTTGTGATCAAGTCATTTGCCACGCTCCTAAAGGTTGATGGTAGAGATTCTTCTCCCTTGATGAGGCCTTCGCACCTGTTCAAACTTCTGTCTTTTCTAGGGCAAGTTTTTCCCTCTACAAACAAACTTTTTAATATATTAATATTAAAAATTATATATATATATATATATATATATATATATATTTTTTTTTAATTTAAAAAATACTTTCCAATACATCACCGAAAACATAACCTCATCCCGGAACCTCACCTGAACAAGACTACACATTATGGATTAACCGGATATATGAGAAACTTATAATCTTTGATGCACAAAAAGGTGACAAGTGTGTTTGGTCGTTTGTCAAGATTTTTTAACATGGTTCCAGCCATGGCATGGTTAGGTAGGAGTAAAAAAACTGATAAATTAATTAAATTAAAAAAATTAAAAAAAAATAAATCATGAAAAAAATTAATTAAATTAATTAAAATAATCCAGTTTAGTTTCATAAGCTTAAAATAAAAAAAACTTCATCGAACTGGTTTATTTTGAAATAAAACAAAACCAAACCAAAACCAAAACCTATCAAAATATCCAAAAAAAACCTCAAAAAACAATATAATTTATTGTTTTTAATATAAAATAATCGACACCAAACAAAACCGAAACTGGTCAGTTAGGTTTTTGATATAAAATAACCGAATCAAACTAAAACCAATTTTGATTTAGTTTCAATTTTAATTTTATTATTTTTTTGAATAAAAACTTGATCAAAATTGATCACCGGCATGTCATAGGATTTATATTTTCTAGTCGGTTTTTCTTTTTTGCTTTTGACAAGACCAGGTTAACGGCCCATCGGATCGAATGTAAATTCAAAAGAGCAAGTATGGAAGTGATTAAGTTAAAACACATTTAGTTTACCACAGCTCAGCCATGGAAGTATAGCATACTGAATAGAGGGACACGGCCTTGCTACTTCTGTTCATTTGCATAAATAACATATAGTAATGGGGCATCTCAATTGGCTTTAAAATTTTACAGCCTATAAAGTTGTCTGCCTAAACATCTATCGTCTCCCCCATAAATCGTTGGCAAAAAGCCAATAGACTAGACTCTAAAAACAGTTGCAGTTACAAAATATAGTACACACGGAACCGGTCGCTGTCAATCTTCTGGTTTGGCAGTATTTTCCTTGAAGCTCTTTGTCAGCCATATGGCAGTTTCCCTGGGGGAGACCTTTCCAGGTCCAAATGGCTTTAGCAGCACCCCAAGCTCATCGTACCTTGCCGCTTGCAGCAATCTTGCACTGAATTCTAACAAACCTTCCAGAGCTTCCGCGCGCTGCTGGAGTGATGAGGTGTCAAACCTGCGCTGCCTCGTGTCTGATGAGGTGCGGCTTGATGCCCCAGCAGTGGCGTTTTGATTGGAGGAATTGCTTCCGTTCTCTTCATCTACCTGAAACATACCAAGTTCAATTCCTTGCCAGGCCTCCGTGAGATTGGGCCTTGCAGAGGTTCTGTCGCTGAGCTGAACCGTGCATTTATCCTTTGTGATTGAGCAGTCACCATGACGCAAGGAGTTGGATGACCCTCTTGCTGAGGTTGATGAAGTTTTCCGGATAGGGAGGAATGGTTCATCATATGAAGCCAGCGGGAATTCAGCCATCCTATCAATTCGAGGAGCATTGACAGAAACATCCGGCGATTTTATCTGGCTAAGGATGCTAATATTAGTCCCACTAGGGGAATTTTGTATCTTGCCTTTTGATGGCAATGGAAAAGATGCTCTGCGAGCTGATGGGTTGGAGTTTTTAGTCGGTGTTTTTCGAGTGACAGGAAGCTGAAAAGTTGAAAAAGGACGAGTGAGATCCAAATTGTAAAACTATCAGAAGTTGTTCATAATTTCTGCATTTGTGTGAGTGCATGTGAGAGAGAGGGGGGGGGGGTGAGAGAGAGAGAGATTCATGTGCTTACAGATTCACATTTTCTTGCAGGCTCTGTCCGTCTCTTAATAGTGACAGAGGCTTTGGTCGGTGTGAGTTTTGGAGTCTTGGCACTGTTTGAAGGTTTTGAAGCAATTGATCTACAAATGACTGTTCCTTGGCTGCACTCGATGGATGAATCTGATAACCTTCGATTCAAATAAATCGGTGTATCATGTATCCCTTCAGTAGAACACACAGAATCTTGCTCTGCTACAGATATACTTGGATTTAATGCCCTATCATTACCAAGTGAATACCTCTTGTCCCTGTGAACTTTGCGAGGATTATCTTCTGGCACTAAAAATCTTGTTTTCTTCATGTAATGGGGTTCAGGCCATTGAAAAGGTAATGTATTCTGTCTAGGGCTGCTCATCTTAAGATGAATCTTAAGGACGTAAGGCTGAAGATGCGGATGCCTGAGCAGCTCTGCAGCCTGTGACAGTGAATATTTTGAGTGAGAACAGGACACATTACTATGCCACATAAATGCAAATGCTCAAATTTCCTTCTATTGCAATGGTTGACCTATAGGCAATTATTACACAAAATGCATGGCTGTCATGTACAAACTGGCAAACCTTTTGCTGGCTCCATTTCTACATGCTTTCTGAAAAGTATTTGAGAGTAGCAATCAAGAAAACTTATTCACTCGATTTACTGCACAATGCAAGGGTAAAACATATTCATAAAGTCCCAGTAATATTATTTTCCTTGTTAGAAAGAAAGAAAGAAACCTCCCCCTCTATGTTAGTGTTTGTTGAGTATCCAGGCAAGTACATGTAATGCACGAGGGGGTCAATGATTACAGCTGCGCTTATGAAGCTTAGGTGAGGGTGAAATGTTGCTACAAACTTATGGTAAATGCAGTGGGCATTGTGGCATAGCAACCATCCAATCAACAAAGCATACTGAAGCTTGCATGGTGCCTTTGTGGTGTTGTAGATAAGGATTTAGGAGAAACTAATTATTTTTCCACTTGCCTGGAGATAACACTTCGGTGAATTTAATAAATTTCCATGGTAATTTATTTTCAGTTCTCTGGCAACATTTGCCTTTAGTAGTTTAGGATGACTCTTGTTGTTGGAAGAAAACAAAATGGCACAACAAATCTCACTTCCACAGCAGACCTTGAATCAGTTTCCAACTCTTGGAGATTGTCTCTACATGCAAAGTAAATTCAAAGAACGAACAAAAATGAAGTAATTTTATGAATCATCTTTATGTGGGCCTATAGTCATGCAGTGTACTAGATTCACATATAATGTAAGATGCAGATTAAAAGAGATCACACGTACACCGGGTCTGAGTTCTGGATTCTTTCGCAGCATGCTTTTAACAAGTCCTCGGCTAAAAACATAAACATGAACATGATTAGATGATTATAGGAACAACAGTAAATCCAGCATCTTAAATACAAACAGCGACAACATTGGGAAAACAAATGATGAAGACTTACAAGGCACCAGAATATTTAGTTGGAAGTGGAGCCACAATTGACTTGTTTATTTTGTTAATCAGTGCTTGCATATCCTGCTCAAGAGATGGAAAATAAAATCCATACAGAGAAATGAACAAAAAATTAGAGCACAAAATGCAGGAGAAAGCTCAAACAGAAATGGATGGGATGAAAGCCTTCTAATGTTGATCATACTGATCAAGCTGCAGACCAAAAGGGCTAGTGAACGTGGGACTTGTATGGTCTCCGAATGACATAATTGTCATGTTTAGCCGGGCACTATAATGGTGCGTAGTTCTTTCTTTCTTTCTCATCTTTTTTTTTTCCTTTTTGGTGGGAAGACCAGGGAAGGGGGAGGGGGCGGGGAGGTAAATCCTCTACCAAAAAGTCTTGGTGAAACTCAAACCAGAGTATAAAATAATCCATAATGATTGTTTTTCAACTTTGACAGAAAACATAATATATGCAGCAAACCTTGGGACTGTAATATAAGAACATTCATGATTTTGGGCAGGAAAATAACACATTGATGATGCTAGGTATCACTTGGAGTCCTAGTTCAATGTAAATGCATGAGAGCATGACTTGTTCATCTTTGAAATTCTGCCAAGTATAGAAACAGGATAAAAAAAACTTACAAATGCTTTAAATGCAGGCCTAAGAGAGGTCATTTCATATATACAGCAACCTGGGAGACAAATTTTGAGAAGCACAGGTAGTTGTGAGTAACTGAAAGAGCAATCAAGAACGTGTAACTTCTGCATACACATCAGTACACTGAGCAACTTACCTAAAGACCAAATATCTGACTTAGAACCATAAGGTATGTCAGCAAGAAGCTCAGGACACATATAGCTGGGCGTTCCCACGACCTGAACACATATGAGCAAGTCCCACCAGTGATAAATCACAATCAAGGAAACTGAGATAAAATTGGAAGATTAGCCCAGCTTAAGGGCTGCGTAACTTACAGAGGAAGCAAGGTCATCTGAAGTTAATATTTTGGCAAGTCCAAAATCACCTGTAACAGGATGGGTTGTGAATTATTCAGAAAAAAGTACAATCCCTTTCATTAAAATCAGAAGGTATCAATCAGATCACTTACCAAGACGAATGTCTTGCTGTTTTGTCAAGAAGATATTGGAGCACTGAACAAATCATGAGGCCTTGTCAGTAAAATGCAGTTTCAATTATTGGCACTGTTTTGAATCTGAGTACACAAAATACATGCCACTAACCTTGACATCACGGTGAAGAATGTGGTTCATATGCAAGTAGTCAAGTGCCATGAGAAGCTGAACGAGCCACTTACAGAGCTTCTGAAACATTCAATAACTAAGAATCAGTTATTCAGTTGCAAAAAGATCCTTCAAATTGAAAACTTGAATTCATAAAAAAATTATATGTTAAGGTTGTAAATGAAAACTAAATTTCTGAAAAAGAGAAGGGCCTCCCCCAAGCACAAAACAAAAGAAAAGAAACAAAGAAGGATAGAAAAGATTTTTAAAAAAAAAAACAACCTCTTCAGAGAACAGCATGCCATTAGCTTTCTTTATAGCTTCTGCCCTGTAATAACAAGGAAAGGAAGAAAGAATCAGGCATGGTCAAGGTTATTCTAGGCTTCAAGTAAAAGCAACGCCAGTTCCAGCAAGAGTGAAAACTTACATGTCTCCTCCTTCACAATAACCTATAATAATGCACACATAGCAACCCTGACTCCAAAGCATAAAAAAGAACCAATATTAGCCTATTTATAAAAATTAAAAAAATAAAATAAAATTCAACTACTTGTGTTTTTAGCTCAATCCTTAGATAACTAAAATATTTTTTTCCCAACCTAACAGAATGATTCAGAAACCCCATCTCAACTCAACTAAACATCACCTTATCCCAAATAACAAGGAAAAAGCTTTGAATACTGAGTAGAAAAAACAATATTACGCAAAAGTAGTACACCTTTTGCACGTCGTTGAAAAAATGAAGCTTTTGCTAGATTAAATAAAGCATATTGGAGTTCAGAAATATAAAATGTAAATTTATATGGAGAGTTGACTTAAAAAGGAGTAAGAAATAATGCCAAGTTTCAGGTAATGTCTGTCAATGACATTCATTAATGATATAACGCAACCATGAAGTTAAATTTCATGTGCTTAACATTAACGTTAAGGATAGCTACTTGATGATGGGAAAAAATAGTTAGAATGCAACAAGTTTAAGGCACGTCCCTGAACGATTTAGTAAAGACTAATAGGACATCGGTCTACGTTATCTGATTGCAAAAGCAGCAATCTATAGAAGTTGAGTTAGGAATAGGATTTTAAAACCTTACAGAAAATATGGAACATTGAACACCAAGATTCTCTAAATCAAAAAATGAACATCCAACCATGAAAAACCATTAGAGATCAAGACAAAATGAAGAAGAGGTAAAGACATTTACTCATAAATAAGTAATAACAACAGGAACAGTATACCTTTTCTACCCAGGAATCTTTGTACTCTACAATAAATGGACTTCGGATCCTAGAAATGAGCTCTTTCTGTATAAAACAGGAAAGGGGTTAGACCTGCAGATCCAGTATAATCTATCAAAGGTGAAAGCTAGCTCAACCAGCTCTGCATGCATAGTTCATTACTCTCGGCTATATTAGAAAATTGTTCTGTCAGCATTTCTGATGTACAGGTTCAAGCATCCTAATTTTGAAGGGTATTAACATGTAAAGCTAATTAATTCAGGGCATTGATTAACAGTGTGATATAAGTATCTTTACATATGCAACAAAGACAGTAGAAACATTTGTTTTTCTCCTCTCTTTTTTTTTCTCTCAAACAACTTTATTAGCAAGTTTTAATTGCAAGAACAAAGTCAAAGCATAACAGAACATCAGTTAAACAGAAACATAGGAGGATTACAAACATAAACAGAGTCAATGTCAGATTTGGTGTTAGATGATGGAGATGAGTCATTCTGTCAAAGTCTTAAAAAAAAAAAAAAAAAACATTGACCTCTTGATGTGCAGATCGACGTGACCTGTCAGTCTGCCTGGCAAGCCTGATCTTTTTCAACACATACCTTAAATTGACATAACAATAGAATCAGAGTTGAAATGAAACCAATCACCTGAGTATATGATATTGCTCACAATTTATCATTGTAATGGTGGGATTTTACAGCAAGTGAAGAAATGCAGGAAGAGCAGAGTGTAAGTTTCATTCTCACTTCTTTTTTTCATGTTTATGCCTCACAAGAAGAGCTGAACCAAAAGAACCCTTCCCTATTTGCTCTAATATTTCATACTGCTCCATCTGAGAGATTGAAATGACTTGCTTCTCTGGATGTAGACAAAAAGAAATCTTCAACGCCATAAAGAGAATGCAGTAAGGTAATAATGAGAAAAAGCTACACTGTCTGTAAAGTTACTCCATAAATGCATATACTATAAGCTACCAAAAACTTCTTTACTAACAAAGAAAGGAACTGCGCGAAATTGACCAAAAATAAAATAAAATAACTGGGAAGGCCCTTGAAAGCTAAGAAATAAAAGAATTATGAGAGCAGTTTAGGTAAGCATGAATAATAAAATCATCCAATAATCTCACAAATGGGGAAAAAAATTTAATTGTATGCTTATTAGCCAGAAAAAGAAGAGGAAATCAAGGGAAATGAAATGAATATTTGTGGGTTCTGTTTTTAGTGGCATAATGCTTAATTTTTCTATGAACAGATCAAGTAAACTATTTTAATTGTATAAAGCTCGACTATTCATGAAACTATCAATTTCTTACCAGCCCCTAATTGTTGCATAGTTAAGCATCCTAAAGACCATATTTCCTGCCTTTTTCTTCATTTTCTCAGTAACCAAACACTCTCATTACAAAAAAAAGACAGGGAGAGAGAGAGACTGTACAAAAAAAAATATCTACCTAAAGTAGCACATAAAAAGACCACAAATTCATCAACTTGTCTCCCTACATTACAAATCAAGAACTTCAAGACTTAACAAGTTAAACAACTAAGATCCCAAGGAACCTTGAGAAGACAAATGCAGCTCCAGGAAATGCAAAGCAGACTAAAAACAGGAGCAGTTTTTACATTGACAAAAAGAAAGTGAATCAAATCTACAGATTCCACAAAGAAAAAGAAAAGAAAAGAAAGGGAAGTACCTGAGTGATGTAAACAGGTAGTAGATCAAAAGAGAAAGAGAGATCACAATGTGAGCGAAAGAGAGGGAAACAAGAATGTGGCGTTAGACATTTTCATGGAAAGAAAGAAACTAGGGGGTTCAGATGACAGAAGTACAAGAAGAAGGAGAAGCTGGAGTTGAAGAGGAAGTTGCAGCATTAGCAGCAACAGTGCTTCTTGAGACATTGATGTGTGTGCCTGTGTTTTTTGGAGTGAGAGAGAATGACAAATTTTGGGGTGTGTATATATATATATATATATATATATGTATATATATAAAAAAGAAAAGAGAAATAAAGAAGGCAAGAAAAATGTTATGGGACCACAAGTCCCATGGATTCATAGACTATTTGACATTAAAATGGAGAAAGACATTAGGAAGGAGATTGGGTGTGCTAATTGTTGGGTTATATTACTATTTTTTTTCTCGCAGAAAGCAACAAAAGCAGAGAGTCTAGGCAACGAAAGCCTAGCCCTAAAGAAAGAAACAAAGCATAGGCTAAGAGAGTTGATGCATCTTTTTGTAGGTGAGGAAGAGACAAAGTAGAGTCACAAATCACATGAAACTCGAAGAAAGTTAACGCTAAATGCTTTAGCTTGAAGCACTAATGGAAGATTTTTAGAGGGAGCTTAGCATGGGACCCTATCATAAACATGTTAATCAAATCAAATTATTATTGATTCATATTTGACAAATATTCCATGTCAATTTACAAATGTTGGAGTTGGATTCTCTCCTTGTGTCCAAATTTCACAATTGATTTCGGATTCTTCGATTTAGATTAGGTGGGAAAAAAAATAATTCCTTGTTTTTATAATGCATCAAATCATAATTATTTAATTTGAACTAAATGGTTTAGATTCATGAAAATAAGAGGATCCTAATCCACAAACATAGTTTGGAAGGGGGATGATTTATTTCTTAGAGCAGTTTTCTTTCCTATCCAAATGATAATTTTGTTCATTTTCCAAGAGTTTTGAAAAAAAATTATTGAATTTCTTTTACATACTAAACCATATACATACTACTTGCAATCTAATTGGAAAGATAATAGTAGTTTTAGGATATTTAGAAGTGTAGCCATTATTGTTTTTTTAAAATTATTTTTTATTCTAAAATACATTAAAATAATATATTTTTTATTTTTTAAAAGTTATTTTTGATATCAACACATCAAAACGATTTGAAAACATTAAAAATATATTAATTTAAAATAAAAATTTTAAAAATTTAAATTTTTTAAAATGTATTTTTGAAATGCAGTGCCAAAAATTCCTTAATTTTTTATAATTTTTTTAGAAGTATTTTTTTTCTATGTTTAAATAAAAAGATAATTTTAGAGCAAACAAAAATAGAAAACTAGGCAATATATACTAAATTATCAATTATGTTTTAGATAGACTTAGGAATATTAATCAAGAGATTCTAATTAATCATAATAATAGAAGGTGAGGAATGACAAGTCAAGATTGATGGGTTCTTTTCTTGCTTTCTAGAGGAGTTAGTGTCATGAAAAGGAGTGAAGGAAGGAGGGAGAAGTGGTCATGGGCTAAAACATAATGAGTCAAAAAGACTGAAAAGAAATGAGACTTAAGGTGAGGGACTGTCAGTTAATTTGTCAGCTTTCTTGGGCTCTTTTCATAATTACAGGATTTTCATTTTTTTATAAAATTATAATATTGTGTGGCGTCGTGCTTGGTTTAGATTTTGGTGGTAAATTCTTGAGATTGATTCGTGGAGGGAAGAAGACCGGCCGGAGGAAACAGCAGTGGATCCCACATCCCTATCTTCAATCACGAGGCTAATTATCCGGCGCTTTTTATTCTTCTTACATGACCAAACTACCCTTCTTCTTTTTTAAAACTCCACCATCTGCCCTCTGGTTCAGTAAGACTGCACCGCCTGTCATGGTCAAGATTACTGTACATGAGGAATCTGGTTGGTAACACGATAAGATAAAAGTTATTTTCTTAAAGTATTTTTATTTTAAAATATATGATGTAAAGCTTACAAAATTCAAAAAAAATTTAAAATTATTATTGAATTGTAATAGAGTATTATTATATTATATTTTGTGGTTATGATTTGTAAAAATAAATTTTAAAAAATAATATTTATTTATTTGATATCATGTTAGTTTCTCAAATGGTTTTAAATTATTTTAATTTTAAAAAGTATCAAATTGATATTATTTACATGTGTTTTTGATAATTTTGATATATTAATATAAAAAATATTATTTTAAATTAAAAATATTTTCCATTACATTACCAAATATAATCTATAAATTATAGTGTTTTAGTAATTAATTTTCAATATAAAATTTTTAGTTGAATCATTGCAAAACTATAATTTCTTAATTAAATAAATATTTTTAAAATTATAGGTAAAATCTAACACCAATCACATCTCACTGTACTACCAAATAAACTATAAATTTATTTGGTTAAATATCAAAATCACATGTTAATTATATTAATTTAAGACCATCCAAAATAATATAATTTTAAAATTAAAATAATATATGATTCACCACTCAGCAAAGCTCGAAGATAATAAATCTGATAACTTACTACATCATCACATATCAAGCTCGATTTTGAGCTGAGCTTAAAAATTATAGTTTCGATGACTCTTCAAATCTATATGTAGACTTAATATTTAGCTAAACTCGATAGAATTGAATTATTTCCCGGTTGCTAATTTAAAAGAAGGTAAGTCCCTCTCCAGTTCAATGCCGACGTGAAAGAAGAGGCCTTCTTCTTCTTCTTCTTCTTCAAGTGGATGGTTGCGGCGAAATCTAACCAATGTGCTTTAACTCGGGATCACATGCAATACCATGGTCCCCGGAAGCAAACGCTGCTGGCATCCACCCCACCTTCGTAGAGACCACATTTGACTCTTCCCCAACAAACTAAGTGCATGTTTCATTAACTGTCGGTTCACCCTTCGCCCCATTGAGTTACAGAAAGATTTCCAAAAATATCATTTCTTTCGATGATTTCATCAAACATGATTGAAAAGTGAAAACTTTTGGATAAGTATTTTATATTTGTTTTTAAAATATTCTTTTGAATTATTATTTACTTTAAAAAATATTAAATTGATGTTTTTCAAATATTTCTTTTTAGTTTTAATGTATTAATGTCAATACCTAATAACCCAATTGCATTTACCAACCTCAATCAATAGAAAAAATATTATCATTTTTTTATAATTTAAAGGGAATTTATATATTGGTGTAATTAAATCCAATTACCCATTAATGCATAGTGGTGTAGTTAAATCCAAACTTTAATTTTTAAATTTCGGTGACTCATTTCGTCTCTAATTTCCCCTCTGTCCACAGGTAAAGTATCTTCAATGCTGGTTGCTTGCCTGTGTTTCTAAGAATCGACAAAACCTACTAATACTTGATAAAGAAATGGAGCTACATTTGTGGCTGGCGCTTTGATCTCACATTAAGTTCACCGGGGCTTCACCTTTTCCCTTTATGGTTGAAGATATAACTTCTAGCTAGAGAAAAGTTGAAGAACACACCAAGATTTGACCTTTGTCATCACTGTTCCATGCCATGTAAAAGGAACCCGCCCATTGATTGGGATGCGTGGCTCCCTTGAGTAACTACACAGGAGGGTGTCACATCCTCGTGATTGTTCGGAAACGTGGTTAAAATTATATTTTTAAAAATTTTTAATTTTTTTTATTTATATTTTACTAAAATTTAATATAGTTTATATATTTTATATTATTTTAATGTGCTGATATTAAAAATAATTTTTAAAAAATAAAAAAAAATTATTGACATGTATTTCAACATGAAAAATTATTTAAAAAACAACTACTACTACATTACCAACTACTCTCATCATCTACAGCAAAAGAAAATGTTCAAGCTCAACCAACTCACATAAAAGGTGATGGATCATCACCCATGGAGTGTGATAAAAATCCAACCTTTATGTGATCTTACTCAATGGAGTGTTATCTCCACAAACTAACCATGGTGATGATCATTGCACACATGCCTCCTTTGACTTTGAGGCAATCCCAAAAGGTAAACCACGTCTAAATTAGAACAATAAAGAATTGAAGCCTTGTATGCTTGAAGGGAAGCATGAAATAGAATGGCTGGAAGAGTCGTGTTCTTAACTAAAGAAAGGATAATGGTGGCTTTTCAATGTATTGGCAAGCACGATTATGGTTCAGGGCATGCTCTAGCACCGTGGGTTGGGCACACGTCGATTGTGGATTTCATTTTCCTTTCACAAATAAAGTTGAGTTATACAATTGAAAAAAAAAAAAAAAAAACCCTCTCGATAACCTTTGTAATGATAAAAGAGGACCAAAAATACAAAGAAAAAATTCTGCCAGAGGAAGTCTTTGTGTAAATAATTTCTCTCTTTTTGTTTTTTCCTTGAGGGGATTTGGGGGGTAACGAGGGTTTTTTGGTGAGATACTGCGGGAGAACATGGTGAAATGGTACAGAAAATGTCTAAAATCAGATAAAGATATAGATATAAGAGGGATATGGAGGGTGCCACCCACAACAAAAGTCCAAACTCACATGACTCGGTCCTTAAACACCACTCAAGTTGTCAAGTTGATGTTCTTAATGTAGCAGCTGGCTCATAGAATCAAAAGGTTAAACTGTGGTTGGAAGAGAGGAAAAAAGACCTGCATAATTGAAAGGTGAAACATCGAAGACTTTTGGCAGAAATTGATTTTGATAGGTTTCACCTCGAACCTACATGGCATCGAATGAACAGTGATGTTAGCTTCGAATCCTAACCTAAATACAGTGGTAGCCACAACGGACACTACGATGCAGAATGTTTTTCTATTAAAAAGATATTTTTTCATAATTTCTTTTAATTTGATGTTTTTCATTCAAATACCGGATTGTCACTGTAAAGGAAATTTTGGATAAGAACAATATCAATAGAAAATCTACCAAATTACTGTTCTACTCATAAAGTAAACATGTGCGCATTTCAACAGTCAAAAGAAAAAGAAAAATGGAAATTCTCTGTATAGAATACATAGAACAACTTTTTATTTATTTATTTATTTATTAACGTGAGTGTTTGGATTAGCTTACTTGTATCTCGATTAATCCTACAAGCCTTGAAATTAACGATTATATAAGTCTTTAGTAACCATTATATAAGTAACTTCAAAACTCGAATTTAAAACCATAAAAAAAAAATTATTTTTTAATTTTTCTTATTGGATGACTTTCGAGATGGTTCAAATATAACAACTTTATTTTCATTAGTGGATGGGATGAAATATTTTTGTGCCTGTCAAAACTTAAATTCTTGAAGGCATGCACATCATACACATGACTCACACGTTAAATACATCATGAGGTGCAGGAAATCAGATGTGTAGCGGGACTTTGATGCATATGGCTGACATGTTGGGCAAATTCTTGATGGCAGCTCAATGCAGAAGAAAAAAAATAAAATTATGGTAATTATTCTTTCTCCAATCCAACAACTATATAAAAATCACTCTGCCAATATATATTGGATATATAAACCTCTAGAACCAAAGTTTTTGGTGTTCATAATTAACTGGATGCAGTTGTCAAGGTTGCTGCAACGACAGTACTGTGTATATCTTTGATCTACGCAAGCTGTGATTGTGCATGAACACTGAAGGTGCAGAGACTCTTTCTGATTACAGTGAATGAACCCAGAGTAGAAACAGAAAAGAGAGCTTGAAAAGTAAAATACTTGGGAGTTTTTAGTATTTTCAACATAGCCAGGCATTGAAGCAATGGGACCTTGCATAACGACATGAAATAGATGGTCACAGAGTATATAGATCAATTAGTCAGATAGAAACAATTCAGGAAGGTTTGTGAATTGTAACTGTCAATTAACCATGATCATAACTTTTGATCTCAACATCTGATTTGCACTCATAAATTCAATTCGAAAAACCAACACACAGCTATCCACCAGTCTAGAGATATTGCAAAGTCTGCAGAGAAACCTCAAGATCCATTTTGAAGACGTGTATTTGGACTCTTTTATGATTCAATCAATCAATCCATTTCAAGATCCATATTTGTTTCAAGTTCCCAACTTTATTTATGTTAGTTGACGATGCTATAGGATTGAAGTTCTTTTCTTGATTTTGTCCTAATTCCAAAC
Organism: Populus tomentosa; assembly: GCA_018804465.1. Taxonomy (NCBI): domain Eukaryota; kingdom Viridiplantae; phylum Streptophyta; class Magnoliopsida; order Malpighiales; family Salicaceae; genus Populus; species Populus tomentosa. The sequence continues at coordinate 2,694,890 of CM031993.1, forward strand.
TGGGTTTTTCTTGAATACGTAAGACCGAGAGTCTGGAAAGGCAAATTATCTTTGTAGGAAAAAGAATAGATTCTGCTGCAGATTTGCAGTGCTTCGCTTTCATGGCGTCACAGAGACAATTCAATTACAAACAAGAAACCTAAAACACAGACTTCATGTGAAAACCTGACTTGGATACGTATCTAAAACGGTGCAGACTTCAGAAAATAATAAATATATTCCCGTAGCTATTTTCACAGATTGGATCCTTTAGTTAACTTGAAAAAGTTGGTTCCTTGTGGCAATATTATATTTTCTGTGAAAATATGTGAAACCCCATGACCTAACAGGATATACATGCCTCTCCTTCTCCTTTACAAGTTGAAAAAGGGTAGCTCGTTTGATGCTTAGAATGTCACAAGTAGCTCGAGACATATCATGGAGAATCTTGCAAGACTAAAATTTGAGAAATTAAAATGAGTTCCGAACTTCGAATAGAATAGCATGTCATCTTGATTTTCATATAACCCGAATTTGTGCTAAACTTTAAATTAAATTAGGTGATAATTGACCTAACAGGTTAATTATTCAACTTATTAAAATCTAGTTTGATTTTTATTTTATTTTTTAAAAATAATATTATTTTTAATTTTTTTAAAATGATTTTAAAATAATATTATTTTAAATTTATTTTAGTTAAGTTACCATACCTAAGAAATCATGAATTCAGCCGTATTTAATAACTTTGTTTCACCTTAACCCACGCATGTACAAACTAAAATAGCATGGATTAAACTTCACCCCCAAAGTTTGTCTATAGCCCATCCATGAAGCATAAAAATTACTAGACAGTCCCTTTGTGCTGTATCAAGAGTTCGTTTTTTTTTTTTCCAAAAACAAAAATAAATATCTAGACATTGTTAACTTGTTACTAAAAAACATTTAATCATGAATTTAAAATACATTGTATGCTGAATAATTTTTTAAAAAAATTAAAATAGTAATATATTAAAATAATTTCTTTTGAAATATTAAAAAAACAACATAATCGATCGACTTGAATCAATATGGATTAACCAGTCAAACTCGTTACCTGTTTTATGAAACCACAATCAATCAAGTTAATGTTAAATAATAAAATTATAAAAGATATATTGAATTAAAAATAAAATGAAAAAACTTAAATGAATTCATGTTAACCTAACAACCTACAATTTGGATTCTGCACCGCACTAGATTTAACAAATTTGTATCAAAGAAATCATATTTTATTTAATTATATGACAATTATACATGTGAGACTTTTTTATATTAAATAATAATTTTTTTATGAAAAAATAAAAAATAAATAAGTTAGGCATGATGGACTGAAATAACAAAGGCATGCTTAAATTTTTAAAATTAAATAACAAAGATATTTATTTTTTTTAAAAGTCACATATCAAAAGGAGACCTTTAAATAAAAAAAAAAAAAAAAAGGAAAGGGTTTTTTAAAACCAAGAGAAAAATGCATTGAAAAATAAGGCTATATGTTTAGGCCTACTAGCCAAGGCCTAGAGTGTCTAGGCCTCAAATAAAAAAAAAACAAAAAAGCCTAGATTCATGGGCCATTCAATTTAGGCTTGTACGCCTGAGCTTAATTGTGTTTTAGGCCCTGTTTGTTTGCTGAAAAGTATTTTTTTTTGAAAAATGAATTATGAAAAAGTAAATTTCAAGAAAGTATTTTTCAATGTTTGGTAGTGTAATGGAAGATAAGTTGAAAAACATTTTCCAGTGTTTGGTTATGTAATGAAAAATAAGCTGGAAAATAACTTATTAATATTTTATTTTTCTCAAGTTTATTAAAATAATGAGAAACAAATCTTACAAATTAAAAATTTGAATGAGAATGAAATTGAAAAAAAAAATATATAATTTCATAAATTATCTCAAATAAAATAAATAATAATCAAAATAATAGAGATCAAATCTAAAAAATAAAAAATAAAAAGATGAAGAAATTAAAATAATCATAATCAACATTTTATAAATTATTTCAGATAAAATAAGTAACAATCAAAAGAATGAGGACCAAATTTGATAGATAAAAAATTTCAATAAAAAAATGATAAGGAAAAAGCAAATAACAATTATAAAAATAAGGACCAAAGTTAATATAAAAATAAAATTTTAAGAGATGAAATTGAAAAATAAATATTCAAAACAAAATATATATAGTAATCAAAAGTTTGAGGATCAAATTTGATATAATAAGCAAATAATGACATTTCTAAATTTTTCACAACTTCTGGAAAGTGTTTTACCCCCAAATTTTTCAAGAAAACACTTTCTTGAAAACAAGCCAAATTTTCTTTTTACTGGAAAGTGTTTTCCATTGACTCACTTTTCTAATGGCAAACAAACACAAGAAAGTTTGGAAAGTGATTTCCCGGAAACCACTTTTCGGAAAACAAACACAGCTAAAGGGAAAATATTTTCTCGAAAACCAAGCCAAATTTTTCCTTGACTGGAAAGTATTTTTCGTTAACTAGAAAGTGTTTTCTATTGACCGAAAAATGTTTTTCGTTAACCAACTTTTCTAATGACAAACAAACACAGGAAAGTTTGGAAAATGGTTTTCCAGAAACTACTTTCCGGGAAACAAACATGGCCTTAGTGAAGTAGGCAAATAACATGTTATATACCTAGTATTTATTTTTAATTAAAAAAAGATTGTAGACAACATGTCGTCTACAATCCAGAGTCTAACGACAAGAGGACTGCCAGAAAACAAAGCTAGGGTTGTTTTACAACAACAAAAAAGCCTAGTTGTCAACTATTTCTTGATCCAAAAACCCTTAAAAAAAACCCAAACACCTATGAAACCCATTTATGTCCTTAAACAATTTAAAAACCAATTGGCTAAAACCCAAAAACTTTCCAATCTCATATATTTTCTTAGAAAATTTTAAGGTGAAAGAACACCTCAATGAAATTCATCTAATTTAATGGAACCTGTTGTCACCAAAATCAATTATTTTGATGGTCAAAATTGATGTCAACCAATATTTTTTCTCTTTACTATCATAATATGACGAAACACTCTCTCTTATCTCAATGAAATTCACCTTAGATAATTTTAAAGTGAAAAAACACCTCATTAATAAAATTCATTTTATTTAATAAGACATGTTGTCATTAAAATCAACTATTTTTATTGTTGAAATTAGTATCATTTAATATTTAATTTCTCTACCACAAGAATCTGGCGACACACTCTCTCCTCTCTCAATCTAGAAACTAAAAAATAATAAAAATAAACTTCTAAACCAAGATTGAATTTTAAAAAGTTATAAGGTCCCAAATTCTATCAATGGGAAAGTAGGAGGACCAAGGATAACTTTTTGCACCAATTTTGAGAGAGCCACCTTGTTTGTTTGTTTTTTTTATTCTAATCCTCTAACTTTCAATCATGCCTTCATCAAAAAATCAGAAATTATTAGCCTTCAATTTAGTCATAAAAGGGGGAAATCGTTGAAAAGAATAGTTTTATAATGAAAAAAAAAAAAATCAGTGTGTGAATTTAAATGTGAGGGGGCACGATACATTTAGCATAGTAGAACCCTCTTACACAGCTTAGTATTTTTGTTAATTATGTCAAATATACAAGGACATTTTTATATCAGACCTCTTGGTTTTCTAAAGTTTGATGACTAACAAAATATGCTATTTTTTAATTAATTATATAAGATTTTTATGAATCTCTTAATTTTTAAATTTGACATAAACAACTTACTTTTGTCTAAACTAAATAGATTAACAGTTTTTTACTGGAAATTTTCTTTTTCACCTACACCAAGCTAGGCTACGGTCTCAGGCTCTAAAATGGTTTATCTCCTTTTGATGAGATGAACTTTTATGGTTTGGCTGAATTCAGCTTTCTACTTATCTAGATTAGAGGCAAATTATTATTATTATTAAAATTAAAATTACTTCTTTAAAATTAATTAAGTTTTATTATTCCTTTCTCAGGATTTCAATACCATCACTTTATTTAGGTGCATACTTAAATAAGATCCAACAAACCTAGAAAATAGTACTAAATTATTTATCTACAATGACTAAATCTAAGCTCATTAGGAGGAGATTCTAAGAGAAAATAAGGTTTTAAATCCAGAAGAGAAATTCTGGAAAATTAAGTAAGGAAAAATATCAAATTTTGTTAGAGCAATACAAAATTAATCAACCCCTAACACTCCTTTTCAACCCTATTTTATAAATAATTTTATGAACCAAAAATGGATGGACTTCCTCCACTAATAGTTTTGATTATCCACAATAAACCAGAATTAAGTTTTAGGAATAAAATTATGTGACTTTTAAACTAAAAAAATTATATATGTATTGTTGAAAGAATTCTAAAAAACTAATAAGATTTTACTTTTCATGACCTAGACAAACCAGTGAATTAAGAGAAATAATTATTTATGGACCAAGCCCTATTATCAGCTAGGCTGAGCCAACATGTAAATGGGTATAAGCTCGAAACCTATTTTGTATTTTTATTTTTATAATAGTTTGTTTATATAAAAAATTATTTTAGTAAATAAATTTAGCAATTATAACTCGGTGAATGTCTTATTTTTTAAAATTAAATATTTTGACCTATACTTGTTTTTTTATTTTTTAAGTTTTATTTTTAGCTATTATTAATGATTTATTTATTTATTTATTAACATAATTTTTATTTATTTAATTATATGTATGTATAATATTTTTAATTTAAACTTAGATTTTTAAAATTATAAAAATACATTGAAAAAACTATATATATATAATTTTTTTATAAAAAATAAAAATACTTGACCTGCAAAACTAAGTTTAAATCTATATTAATACGGTAAAAATCCAAACAAATATTTGTTATCATCTCAATTCGTGCCCTAAAGTGAAAGCACCCAATAGTGGGCAAGTCAAAACCTTCTTTGACAAGAAGAAGACAAAAGTCAAAACTTTAATATCACTCTTTCAAATTACCCAGCTTAAAAGGTGCGCACTCACACGCCCAAGTCAACCAGATGAGATCACTTGACTTGAACAATCCAAGTCAGCCATTATGAACCGTCCGATCTAGCAGGGACCCACAAAATGATTCACTGGTAAACGGGTCCAAACTCAGTGATTTGTCTGTATATCAGAGCAGCTCAAGCTCTGTCCCTGCATTTTCATGGCTGGCGAAACAGTACATGCCTGCAGCGACACCACCATCTTCACATGTGACGCGCTGCAGGTAAATCCACACACACAACATATAATATTCATAAAGTTTTTCGCATCAAAACATTAAAAAAATCAATTTCTTAAAAAAAAAAACCAAGATTTTTGTAAGCACAGCAGGCCAACCGCGTTCCCCTGCTACAGAGAGAACCCACGAGCGGGCTTGGTGTTAACAGAGAAAGAGGAAAGAAGGTGATTATTATTATTTATTTTTATTTTTATTTTTATTTTTATTTTTTTCAAAGTTTTTGGAGACATTCACCATAGACATCCACATCTCTGCAGATGTCATATCTGATAAGGTGGTCATGTGGTAGGTCCCATTACACAAACTGAATCATTGTGTCATGTTTCTGTGTTGTCGCTGTAAGTTTTTTTGGAGTTTAGTAGCAGCTGTGTCTGAATGATAAATAGAATTTCAAAAAAAAAAAAAAACAAATATTATATTACAGCACTCAATGATGAGAGTAATTTATAATTTTTGTATTTCAAAAATATTTAAAAAATTAATTTTTTTATTTTAAATGAATTTTTTATATTTTCATATGTTTTGATATATATTTATAAAAAAAACATTTTAAAAAATAACATTAATAAAAACATTCTGTTACAACATTTTGTCAAGATCTTAATTAATGTTTAGGATACACTTGTACTCCTACAAATCTTGAAATCCTAACCAAGATTCCAAAAATTAAATCAATGTTATTAATTAACTCATAGTTCTAAGAATGATTTTTATATTATTTATTAAAAGAATTTCTTTCAAATACATGTAAACATATATAAAAGATGCAATGCTCTCCAATTGGATCCTAATCACATTGGATTTTAAGGATAAAAAAATACTCTATATATAGTGGTCAATTTAATGATGTTCATAATTATTTAATTGTATATTAAAAAATAAATAATTATTTTAAAGTCTGGGAATAGTTCAGATTTAATAGCTTTTCACCACAGTGAACTTGCATTAAACGTCAGTAATTATATGTTGCTATCCACACGCAATTAATTAATTGGACATTTTAATTATTTTTTCAAGTGAAAATAGAAATTATAAACACAATATCCATGCATATATCTTTGAATATTCCAGTTGGGTTCGAAAAAGTAATGATTCGCGCTTTCCTTTTCGACTGACTAAAGCTTTGCAAATTGTTTTGGTTTATTTGGCAAGAATATTGAAAAGGCCAGGACAAATGCCATATAAGGAAAACAAACTCCTAAAGGATAAAATTTAGAGCAGAAAATTGAAAATTATATATATATATATAGAACAATTATTTTATATCTGAAGAAAACAAGAAATTCAGTTCTCAATTTTTTTTTCCCTCTCAAATTGTCGGTGCCCACTAAAATACAAATATTCATACATGTCTCTCCTCCAAAATACATCGAAACAATGTCAAATACAAGATACTATCTATTGTTTACAAAATTTAAAACATACCCACTTAAATATTATTATAGTCCTATGTGTTATTATTGCCATTACCACATAGAGAAGCAAAATTAGAATTCAAAATCCAAAGGTGGTACCTGAACCATAGTTTTCTCACCATCACCAACATGCAATGTTGAATTACTAGTCCCATTTTCAGATGAACTGCTATGCCTGGTTTCTGGTAAGCTTGACCGGTTTTCCGGGGAAGCCGAGCGGTTATCCGGTGCTACGAGTGTTCCCTGGTTGTACAAGGTGCTTAATTGGTGAAAGTAAGGACATGTCCTTGAATCGATGGACCTCTTCTTGTTAACATCCTTGGTTTTTCTGAAGTACTTGTTTATGTTCTCCCATTTTTCCTTGCATCTCTTCGCGCTCCTCTTGTAACCCAATTCCAACATCCCTTGTGAGATTCTTTCCCATAGTGGAGCCTTTGCTGATCCTTCTTTGTCTTCATTGTTGTTGTAGAGACTGCACCTTAGGTTTATCAAAGCTAACACCTCATCTCTTGGCCATCTCTTGCCAATGTCATCTTTATATGTAGACTTTGCTTGCACTTTATTATGACTTGGCAACGTGTTTGGTGGTCCTGATGTGCTGCTGTGAGAATTGAGAAAATTAGGGTTTTGGGGGGCTGCAGGTACTACTAGTGTAGATGAAGTCGTCAGCACTTGTGGAATGTTTGGGGAAAGAGTTGAGGTAGGGTTTTGCGGTTCTTGATTTTCTGTCCATGAAGTATTGGTTTTGGCTAGAATGGAGGTGGACTTTTGATGGTCTAAAGCTGTAGCGGATGATGTAGCTGTTTTAAGTTGGCTTTCGTTACTGGTCTGACTAACTGGATTAGGGTTTTGTTCCAGCACCAAGGAAGATGAACTGGAAGCATTTGAAGAGTTTGGTACATTAACAGGATCTGGGGCAGTTTTCTCTCCAAGAATTTCAACAGAAGAGTCACTTGATGTGAATTTTTTCAAGAACCTGATTAATGTAGCTTGTCTATCATTTGCAAGAGCTTGTTCATGTGCCCTAAGTTCGAGTTCCTTGTTGATCCTATCCATTTCTAGCTTCTTCCGTGCTTCTTCTTTTGCAACCTTCTCTTCATCTCTCTTAACCATATCTTCAAGAAGTTTATTATGCATCTCTTCTTGTTGAGCCATCATGGTGTTCACAATATCTTCACAAAGACGCTTGAACATCTCAAACTTCTTCTCCCTTTTTCTTTTATTGCTCTTTGATTTTTCAACCAGTGCTAATTTCCCATTATTATCTTGGTGAGTTTGGTTTCCTACCGTTAGATCAATTCTCGTTTCTTCTTCCAGGTTCTGTCTCATCTTGTCTTGTTCTTCATCTTCAGTACCTGGCTTGTCTATCTTTTTGTTCTTTTCTCCAGCTGTAACTTCTTGGTGAGGGTTTTGATCTCCATGATAAATCTCTTCTAACTCACTAAAGCTAGCCCTGTAATTCTTGTTGTAATTAATGTTGCTAATATTGAAGTATCTGCTCTCTTCTTCAAATTTCTCCTTGCACTTCTCAGCACTCCTTTTGAAACCAGCCTCTGCAAGCTTCCTGTAGCCATCATAAACGTGTAAAACCAAAACAACCTGTATATCATTAGCATTTATTTTCTTCTTTCCATTAATTATTATTCCTAATTGTATAATATACAAACAAGTTCTTCTTTAAATACTGTCCACCTTGGCTCTCTCCTTCTCTCAATAATTAAGTGTGAGTGTGTGTGTGTGTGTGTATGAGATTCGAAATCCCCACACAAGATACTGATCATATACTTGAAGAAAGAACTTATCTATAGCATAGCTTTGATTAATCATGATCACATCTTCAAGTACTCTTGCTAAAGATTCACTTAATTCGACCAGATATCTAACTAGCTAGTTAACTTCCGATAACAAAACGCTTGTACCAAAACCACGCCAAGCGTTTAATTTGTGACTCAAAGAAAAGAAGAGAAAATAGAAGAAACATGAGCAAAAACATCAAAATCTTGATGTATATATCTATGTATTGTCTTTACCTGGATACAGTTTCCCATGTGAATTCAGGAAACCAGGTCTCCATGCTAGATCTGATCCTCAACAGTGCAAGTACTTCATCATTAGACCACGGATTGACCAATTCCGGCATTGATCTTTCTCTTTCAAACTGGTCCATATTCATAGCCACCAAGTTATTCTCTTGTTTCTCACCATCTTTGTTGGTGGGTGCACCTGGGTGCAATATTGGGTGCAAAAGGTTTGGCTGCAGTGGTACTTGTTGAGAAGAGGTAGTGTAAGGATAAAAAGTAGGGAAGTTGGTAGTATTAGAGGATCCCTGGAGAAGAGGAAAAGAGAGACCAGGGGGGGGTAGTGATGCTGTTCTTGAAGCTATGAATTGATGGAATTGTTCCGGGACTCCTTCAAACATTTTTGTGCTTTGTGTTTGTGTTCTCTCTACCCTTCTTTACTCAACTCTATCGCTGTAAATTGCAAAATTGAAAATGGTATTCACAACACTACAAAAACTAGTTTTCTCTCTCTCATTTATCAAGGACTTTGTCATATCATGGAAGGCTAAAGATAGCCCACCACACCCTTTAGGAGGAAAGTGAACTCACTATCCCACGAGAGAAAATGGCACACTGTGTTTGGAGGAGGAAAGTGCAATACATAGCCATAGTTGAGAATGGGGGTGGGAGGCTAGACAACGATACTTATTATTGTATTTTTAGGTCTTTTAGAATCCTATGCAGTAGCTGATGCTCATGATGGTGTAATTAGCGGCAAGGGGATGGCAGGACACGTGAAAACATGCAGAGACTGGGACCAAATTATTTAAGGAAGGAAGCCATGGGGTATTTTCACATGGTACTGAAGGCTACAGCAGCATTTGCACAGCTTTAGCGAGGCCAGTCCTCCTATTTTTGGGATCAATTGGTGTGTTCATGGGGGTATTCACAGTTTGAAGACTGCTCTGTAATTCCATGAATTCTTGAAGAGTTTAATCAAGTTTTGAATCAATGAGTGATGTAATTTCATCTTTCGAGAGATATTGACCAGATTCTTCCCTCCCGGGTTTTAAATTTTCTTTTGATGGAGATTTTATGGTGTTAAAACATGGACATTTCTACCCTGTGAGGCTGAGTTGTTTTATTAATTGTCTTCTCATCACATTCATGCTCCTGAAAACAATAAAAAGCAACAAGTCCTTTCAGAATAAAGGCTGCTGAGGTCTTAGAAATCTTCCATGTCCAGAAATAAAAGCTGTAGGGCAGCAGCCAGCTCGCTTGATTTCAGTCTCTCGGGTCCAGAGCGCAAACCGTGTCCATACTCAACCTGTCCTTATCCTCAAACTGGGCTTTTTTGCTTTTTACTGTTGAAAGAATCAAATGTTGGGCTTCTGCTTCGTTTCCATCCAACTCATTTGATTTCTGAGATGAAGATATTTTATTTTATTTATTTTTGTAAATTATTAGTTTTATTTTTTGTTTTTTTAAAGGTAAATCTGAAAAATAACTAATAAAATGATACTAATTATTGTCCGTAAAATTTTCCTGAATCAATACACTTATGTTAATTAAATTAAATGAAGTATGAAATGATGGGTGTTTCTGGAGTGCTTCGGATATTTCTACCATAATTAATAATGTCAATTTATTTCCTTCGTTTTCTAAAAGAGAGTGCTCTGGCTAAAATTGTGCATCACTGGCGTCTTGAAAGTGCAAGAAAGACTAATGGGTTTTGACTTTTCTCTTTTCCTATGCTTTTGAATTATTGTATTTGCATGGCTCCACAAGCATTGGGCTATGCAGTGGCATAGTCCTTTTTTTGTCCCAATAAGTTCAATAGAAATCTCAAAGGCTCATCAAGTTTTTCTCAAGGCCTATTTAGAAATTTCATTTTTTTAAAATTATTTTTAAAATTAACATATTAAAACAATTTAAAATATTAAAAAATATATTATTTTTTAATTAAAAAAATTAAATTTTTAAAGGTTGACCTACATTTCCAAACGCTATCTTATTATCGCAATACAAGTAGCATTAGTTATTCATTTATTTATTCATATTCATAGAAAACTAAATGTATATTAAATTTAATGAAGTCACGAGAAACTTTAGAATAAATTTAAGCTTTTTATTGATGCCTCATAAGCTAGTGATTACATGCAAAACTAGTTCCTTATTAAAATAGAAGGCTCCACAATGACTTATTGGATAGTTATTAATGGAAATGTTGTTTCGAGATAATTTAAGAGAAATTATTTATTGGCAAGAAAAGATTATTTAAGTATAAATTCAATTGGATTTAGGTTAGAGAAAGTTTGATTGGGCTTTAAAAATAAAAAGTTAGAGATGAGAAGGTTAAATTGAGCCCAAAAAAAATTAAGTTAAGCCACAAGTTTTTGTTTATTTATGAGCTTGTTGGCCTTTTTTTTTTATATATTTAAGTTTAGTTAGATGTTTTTTTTAAAAAATAAAAATTATATTCTTGATATGACTACTTGTTTAAAACCTAATTTTGTTTTTTCCTCATATATTTTTTTATAATTTTTTTTTTATTTTCTCCCCCTTTCTATTCCATTTCCATCCAAGTAAAGGAAAGAAGATTAAAATACATTCACTTTACATTCCTTCATTCTTTGCTTTGGCTTTAAAACAATATCAATTTTAGTACTAAACCAAGCATAGTCTAACATGCAATTTTTAACTTATTTTTTATGCAGTTTAATTATCTTTAAAAAATTTATATTATATTTAATGTGATTTTTATAAATTAATTTAGTTATTTTTTAATATTTAACTCAAGAAATGGTTATAAGTATGTTTGGTTTAAAATTAAGTGAAAATTTTGATTTAATCAAAATTTTAATTTTTAATTGGTATATTTAAACTTATATTAAATTTATTTTTAAAAAGTTACTTTGAGTCAATTTTATCAAACATAATTTTAATTTAAGGTCATGTTAACTCATTGTTATCATAATTTATTGATGAAAAACAACTTTTAAATAATGATTTAAAATTAAAAATCATAATTTAAAATTTACACTAAACAAATTCTTAATATATTTATTGGCTTCATCAAGATTAATTAAAGCACAAATTATTTTATTAAATTAACAAGTCCATCTACATTATGGATTGTAAACAAGGATGATGGGCGACAACGACAAACTTTCACCAAGTAAAATCCAAAATTAAGAATGATGTGAAGAATAGGATTCTTTGATCCTACGGGGGCATACATGAGTTGTCTCAAACATCCACGTGTAATTGATCCATCCGTTTGGAAATAATATAACAGTAAAGCTAAAAAAAACTCATTATAGTCGTAGATTTAATATATTCTAGTATTTATGGTTGAAGTATAATTACTATTTTCTCATTCTAAAAAAAATCAAATGCTTTTGTGGTGCGTATTTGATTTTTTTTTTTAATGTTCATTGGTCATTAAATAACAATTTTAGTGTTCAAATTACCCTAGAATATAAATGTGTTTTCTAATTTTTAAGTACAATAAAATTATCTTCTTATGTTTTTTTATTTTTTAAATATAATAAAATGACAAGTTTACCTTTTAGATAAAAATAAATAAACAATGTATCTTTTGATATTTTCACTCTGCTTTTTTTATTATCAAGTTTTTCAATGACAATTTGATCTTTTAACAACAATTAATTGTTATTTAAATGGAAAAAGTTATGAGAGGTACATACAAAGCTTGGGAGGTGCATATGCATTTTAGCCTACATGTGTTGGCAACGGTTGAGTGATTTATCGCTGGTGTGGTTTGTTTTCTTCTATTTCTCTCTCTTCTTCTAGGAAATGAGGGTTATACTCGCTTATAAAGCATAATGGCGACTTTTTTTTCTAAGAAATATTTTTTCAGTGACAAAACTCATTACATGGCTCTAATGAAACATTGTTTATTGAGAGAATTATCATGTACAGGTGGAGAATTTCTATATATACAAAAGTAAATAAATATGTCATGACCTAATAGACACGAGGTAGATTAATAGAAGTGAGCTATCACTTTTTTCAATTTAATTATACCTTAGTCAAGAATTAATCTAACAATTATCCAGAATTTCAAGATCTTCACTTGATAAGTGAAAAACAGAGGAATTTGGATGGAAGTTTGGTTGAGAATTTAGTTAATATGTTATTGGGAAAATAGTAACAATACAAGGAACCGAAGAAGTGTGCTTTTCCCTTTATATTTGTAGAAATAATTCAATTATGTAAGAATAAAACGATACATTTTCCTTGTTTGATAAAAAGATGTGAATTAGAACAAAATAATGTATCAAAAAAAACAAATGAAAACAAAATAAAAATACAACTATAGAATTAAGTTCTTATTTTTTAACTAATCAGACTCAAGCCTAGAACAAAGTTATGAACCAACTTGAATCTTTTAACTATGCTTATATTTTTTTCCTAAATACATAACATGTCATTCATGATGATGACCCATTACATGGATGATATACAATATTTTTATTATTATTAATATAGATGTTCAGATTAGTTTACATGTATCTTGATCAATTCTACAAGCCCTAAAGTTAATAACAATATAAGCTTCCAGTGATTCTGAGATTTGTAAAACTCGAACTGATAACCTCTAGAAAATAAATCGAAGATCTAATAAGCTAAATTATACCTCTTAAAATTAACCTATTAACCTATTAATTTTAGAGATAATGAATCACATGTTATTTATTAACCAATTTAATACCGAGTTATTAATTTTGATCATTTTAAATTGAGTTTAACTAGTTGCATTACTTAAGAGATCTAATTAAAAAATATATATTGATTTATTAATTTATTAATAAAATCCATGAATTTGGTTTGGTGTTGGTAACATTTTCCTTAACTATGTGATTTATGTGTTTATTATGCTGAGAATGAACTTGGATAAATTAGAAATATTGATAATCGAAAGATGTAACCAAAACTAATTTTAATTGAAACGCAACCTTCTATCTTGTTGCAATTGTATTTTACCATGTATAGTTTGGATAACATAAAAGCTTAAAAAAATTTCTTTTAACAATTAATTAATTTTTAAATTTTTATCTTGTTCAAAGATAAATTCACATAAACTTGGTCAATATTATAGATTAATTAATATATCAATAAAAAAAAAAAGAAACTCTCAAATAAAACATAAAGACATGGCCATGTAAGTTGGATAGCATACCATTAGAATCTGAATTTCAATACCCAAAAAAAGAAAAATAAATAAATAAAATCAAGGAATTTACAAAATTGCTAGAAGTCTCTCCACCGCACCCTAAAACCTTTTTTTTTTTGCTGGCCTAGTCAGCCTAGAAGACTGGCTAGGCCAGCAAAAATATCACCCTAAATCCTTGAAAACCCTTCTTCCTCGTTAAACCCTAGAAGACTCGAAAAAAACCACCTCCTCCTTCCTTCCTCCAGACCTCTCCTTTGACCAAAAAGGAAAGTAAACCCAAATCAACAATAACCCTAGACCCTTCTTTCCTCAACCAACTAAAATCCCTCTCCCTCTCGGAAAACCCACGTGAACCCATAAAAGTTCAATCTTTATCTCTCAAGAAAAGCTATAAAGATCCAATCTTTCTCAAAAAAACTACATAAAAATCCCACCTTTTTTCCGAAAAGATCAAAATTTTGATCGCAAAATGAATGACCCAAATGATCACAAGTACAGAAAATACCACCCATATCAAGACCTCTACAATGTTCCAGCTCAAAACCTCTACAACCTTCCAACATCCCCTGAATTTCTCTTCCATGAAGAATCTTTAAACCAACGCCGTTCTTGGAGTGAAAATCTCCAATACTACACAGGCACAGGTTACTTATCTGGAGCTATACTAGGCGGTTCTAAAGGTTCTATTGAAGGAATCCGTGCCGCGGAGCCCGGAGAGTCATTAAAGTTGAGGGTTAATCGTGTTTTGAATTCTGGTGGTCATGCGGGTAGAAAATTTGGAAACAATTTGGGTGTTTTGGGACTCATGTTTGCGGGGATTGAGAGTGGTTTGATTCATTGGAGAGATACTGATGATTTGGTTAATACTGTGCTTGCTGGTCTTAGTACTGGTGCTATTTATCGTGCTGCAAAAGGGCCTAGGTCTGCTGCTATTGCTGGTGCTATTGGCGGGATTGCTGCAGCTGGTGCAGTTGCTGCGAAGCAGGCTGTTAAGAGATATGTGCCTATTTGAAAATTTTGAAATTTATGGTTTTAGGCATTATGGGGCTAGGGATTTATGGGGGATAAATGGTTTTGTGGGGGGTTTGGTTGTTTGGTGATATACGGATTGGTTTAATGGATTGGCGCAAATAATTTGTATGACCGTCTTTTATAATTCTATTTGTCGACTTGGCATGTGTTCCTGATCTCGTTCCTGTTTAATGGAAGTTTTGGGCTTCGAACTTGAACTTTTATTATAAAAACTTTGGTATGGTTATTAATTGGCTAGAAATTGAATTGTCTGTTGTTGTTTTGATGGGGATTAGTAGAGTGTATAATTGAATTATTTTGGGTGAGCATTGTTGTTTTCCCGTGATCGAGCCTGTTAGTTTGCCTTTACTTTGCTAACATAATCCTGTATAATGGATTATTTGAACCTATGAATCTGTGTGGTTGTTCAGGTTTTTGGCCTATGTAATGATTTCTATGTGTGATGCTATTTTATCTTTTTAGGTTTGTTCTGTTTGATAATTTCCTGACATAATTTATGATGTAATGTTGTAGTTTTCATTGTTGCACCTTGACCATGGATTGCTTGCCTGTTAGGGCATCGGCTTCCTATATAATGCTAGTTTTCCATGTAAACGTGCTATTTTCAATACTTGTATTCTTTATAGGTTTATTCTGGTGTCCTCTATGGTTGGGATCTGCTGGTGTTTTCGGTGGGAATTGGTTGAAAATCTAGGAATTAGTGGGAAGAAAAGATTTGGGAGTAGTAGATAATGTTTCTCCTAAGTTTGAGGTATACTGATCAGTTAGTGCACAACAGAGTTCTCTATACAATATTATTTAGCAACACATAACTGAGAAATCTCTCTTTGGCTCCAAACTTTTTCTGGAGTTTAAGCTTAAAGATTGTCGATCATTTGGTGGTCAAAAACTCCTTAGAATCTCTTAGCAATGTATTCAATCTTCTCTTCAACCTTTTATTATACAGGACTAAAATGGATAATAGTAGATCATGGCCTCTTTTCCTTTTGCATCTAAAGCAAAATTAAATGAGATTTTTATTCCTTTAAGATCAGGGCCTTTTCTCCTTGCATGATATGCTCCTAACACCTATGCCTTGACCTTTTTTGGGAAAGAGGATGGTGCGGGGTCCAGAATTCCGATGTTGCATTCTGTATCCAGAGAAATATAGTTGCAAATGGTATCCATAGATATCACACTGCCTTTGATGGCTGTAGATTGTCGTTGTTTCTTGAGAATTTTGACTTCAGAAGCACTCTCTTCCTGAAATTGATCAACACGCGTAGAATGGTTAGATGTGTAGCAAAACTAGTGGCTAGTTGATTATATCTATTATCCAGAGAATCCCATGGTGCAACTTCTTTCTCCAAACATGTCTTGAGAATTGAATTATCCGGCTTGCTAAATTCTTTACTCCCAATTCATGTGTTTTTGCATGTAATTAAATGGCTGCTTTCTCTGTTTTTTTTCCCTTCTGATCTCAGTTCTGTCCTTGTCTTTCAACTCCCATTTTAAATCCTACTTTACTTTTTATACTCGGACTTTCTTCCTCGATTGTGATTATGTGGTAAACTCTTCAACGAATGATTAAGTTCCTTCAAATCTATTTCTCTGACTCTTTTTTTGTTTCATCTTCCTGAGTATAATGTCGTTACCAGATGTCTGCGGGTAGTTGAGTATGTGGGAACTTTTTTCAATGTTCCTCTGCTTAATTTGTAGTCTTTTCATGTATGCAATTTTGAATCTATGGTGCTGCTTATGTTTCTTATGTTTATTATTGACCCTTTTTTTTTTTCGAGTCTTGGGTGGTTGTATAGGAGTTTAAACTTTAAAGTAAGAAATCTGTTGCATGCATGCACTTAGCTTTTGGACCATGTCAAGTCTTTTTTATGATATCATGGGTTTTGCTGTCAAAATTTGTTTGGAAGACGAAACAGAATTATTTCTGTGAAAGATAGAATGCTAGGAGATGTTGATTTTTAAAAAATCTGTCTTGTCAAAGCTTAAATCAAGTAAATTTTAGTGTGCTGAGGCAGGGAATAGGATCGAAGATCGTGGATTTTGCTTTACACGTTATTTAGCTGAGGCTTCATTATGATATTTACAGATTTGAAGTTTCATTATGACATTTACAGATTTTCTATTGTAAAATTGTGTTACGAGGGATGAAGGTAAGGAGCTGATAAGAGAAAAATATTAACGCTGTTGTAACTGCAACAGGTTCACTGATTACATGGGTGATCGTCTGAGTGTCATGTTATTCTGGAATCGAAACAATCTATTTGGGTTCTTGTCATTTGTGCCCCCCTTGACACCTTTCTAACATGCTGATATCTCTGTGGGCCTTATGGCGGCAGGTTAGGTTAGGTTAGGAGGCTCTTGGAGTTTGTGGTTGGTGAAGTTTTCATTTTGAGGATCCGTAGGGAAAACATGGAAAGGGACAAACATGGTTTGCTGACAATTTTCTTTCAAGCACCATAGTTTAGGGCAGCTCTCAAAGTACTTGCTCTCTCTCCTATCATCCTTTAAATATTAACCATTTCTTGTATTCTGACCAGCCTCACTGCGACTTATAAACACTGCCTTCCTGGGAAAATTCGCCAGGTGAGCCGGAAGAGTCTTACTCTGACATCACGTTGTCAGCCTGGTTGTGCAACTAGTTCCACGACATGGGTTCGGCACCCTCTGCTAAACTGGCTTGCACAGAGAGATCCTACCAGTGTAGGGGTAGCTTGGAATGACTCTACCTTGAGTTTCGAGTGTGAGATCTATGCCAGTCACCCTGCAATATCGAGAGAGTTGGTGAACTTTTGTGGCCTCCAAATTCTGACCAAAAAAAAAAAAAGTCCTAAACGTGATGCATGCAGGAAACGTGAAAATAAATTTCTTTTTCAACCCAAGAAGTTGAATTGGGAATAACTCGTTCTAACTCCTAACTCTTGTTGCTAAATTATTTTAAAAGAAGAAACGAAAACAAGAAGGAAAAAAAAAAGTGCGTGGAGGAAAACATTCCTAGTTCTTCCCAGCTTTTAAGAGATCTAATTTTAAATCTTAAATCAATAAACATCATTCATGAATACCTAATTTGTTCCTATTTTTGCTAAAATACAACAAGAATAATACGAATAAAAACGAATCTATCAATTAACAGAATACTTTGATAAGATTATCGTATAAAAATATTAACATGGTAAATGTTTTTTTATTTATTAATGCTTAGATTATCGTAGACATCTTGAGAGTATTGGTAGATAATATAGATGAAAGAAATCTTTGGATTTATAATAAAACATGCAAGTATATAACTCTATGATTACAAAGCCCTTGACTTCAATGATAAATAAGATTAATTATAAATTATGTACTTGTGTAATTCAAGGATATCTTATTAATAATTTAATAATTTATATTTGAGAAAAAAAGTAGAGAACAATCGACCACCGTCCAACGTGTGAAACATAAATATATTATATTAACTAAATATTGCTTATGTTAACTTGAAATTAGATTAAAAAAAATTAGCAAAATTCCACCAGAAGGACAGTCTTT
The DNA here is from genome assembly GCA_018804465.1 of Populus tomentosa. Classification (NCBI taxonomy): domain Eukaryota; kingdom Viridiplantae; phylum Streptophyta; class Magnoliopsida; order Malpighiales; family Salicaceae; genus Populus; species Populus tomentosa. The sequence continues at coordinate 2,713,328 of CM031993.1, forward strand.
GACAATGGAGGCTTGGGTTTCTGTTTCTCATGTGTGGCCAAATGTCAAAGCTCATCAAGCGCATCAAATTGACTGCAAATACAAGGCACTCGTTTTTTTTTTTGTTTTTATAGTTGATTAGAGCAGAGAACGATTCCAACGTATGAAACAAATCTTTCAAATTAAGGCTTGATATCTGTGTTAATTTAATCCTTGACATGTTCTTTAACCATCAAGAAACCACTTCGAAATTGTAATTGATTATTTCTTGTTCGGAGGCATCAATTCTCTGGTTCTAGTATCTCCACTTCTTGTTAAGTTTTCACTCTGTAGGCCAAGTGTTCTTGGGTTTTTGTTAGGTGACCATCTATGTATCTCCTTTTGATTTTGAAATTATTTTCCAAGAATTACTGAGTGCTAGGATTCTTTTTTGCCGTTTGTTAAGTAGTATTTAATTAGTATCCTAAAATAAAAAAGGTATAAGATAACGAGGATAAAAAAACATGTTTTTTTATATTTTCTATTTTAAAAGGATAAAAAATTATTATAAAATTATTTTAAAGATGTATTTATTTTACGTTTTTATTTTTATCTCTTCAATGAAACATGTTTTTGTTTTTTTATCCTGAAATATTAATCGAAAACAAAAAATATAGTGCAAAAACATTTGATCAAGGCTTGAAAAATAGACCTAGAACAATTTTCAGAGGACCTTGATCATGTAGGGTTAGTTGTTAAGTAACCTCTATTTCACCAAACCAAATGTTGCCAAAGTCATTTGAATGTGTAGACTAACAATAAAATGTTTGAGCCTGTGAATGACCCTTTATTTTGGTTGTTTAATAAAATATATTAAAATAATATTTTATTTATTTATTTATTTTTAAAATATTTTTAATATCATCCAAAAATTTTAAAAAATATATATAAAAAACATTAAATTTCTATGAAATGTGAAATCCAAACTGCTCGGTAGACTATGATTTCTCTCTTTTGATTTTTTTGTCCGCTCGACAACCTAATCTGACCTTTACTTTATTTAAGAATGGCCAAACCTAAGCTTGGTTGAGGATAATGTTGTCATAAAATAGAAAGAAGAAGTAGCAGATTTGAGACCTGTTCAATTTATAATAATACACTGAACCTTCTGTTACATGACAATCTAGAAGGAAGACAATAAGATTTAATGTTTCTAGTTTGTTTGATTTATTCAACTATAATAAAAAGACCGACCATAGACAATAAATAAAATTCTAAGAGAAGAAAAAATCTGCAGAATTGATCCTTTCTGCCTACACAGAAGCTTCTATCAAGTAAACTATTTTGTTCTATTGAATAGAGAAAAAAACAAGAAATAACCATCAAAATCTGAAGTGTCTTTATGGTAATTCTATCTGTTTGAATTCCAAGAAAACTTCCAAGTCTTTGTGATCTCTTATAAATACGCACCTCATTAAGTACAGATAGCACCTCCTCCAGCCTTCACTGCAAATCACTTGTTCTCTCAGAGTTACAAATGGCTTCCTCTAAAGCTCTTCCTTTTGTGACCATGCTTCTTGTGGTGCTACCTATGGTTGCTATGGCAGATATTGATGGCAACCTGACTGCTTTCTATGGTACACAACACTCTCTATCCTGCACTTTCATGCAGTGCACGGGTAAAATCCTGGATGTATGATTTGTTCTTTGTGAATTGCAGACAGGTTGTGTAAAGAAGTGGATTGCGGAAGAGGAACATGCGTAGGAGACAAATCATACCCATTGAGCTACAAGTGTGAATGTCAAGCTGGATGGAAGCAAACCCAGTACGATGACGATGATGTTGATGATGAACACAAGTTCCTCCCTTGCGTGATTCCAAACTGTAACCTCCTTTTCTTTTTGGCTTTCTTTTCTGAACTTCATTCTGGGAAATTGTACATGCAAGTAGCAGAACAAGACATGTTCTGATGAATTAAAAAGACAGCTTTTGTACGTAATTTTACACATTCAAGTAAATTGGTTCATTTTCTTGTTTTTTTTTCCAGGTACTCTGAAATATGGCAGCTGCCAGCCAGCCCCACCTCCAGTTCCACAAAAAGAAGCTCCCCACAACAGCTCATTCTTCGATCGTAATCACCAAAACCAAAGACCTTTATTCACATAATAAGATTCTAAAAATACTGCAGTCCTGCCTAATATCCTCTCTCTCTCTCTTTTTGCCACTAATTCTCTGTCCTGTTGATCGTGTAGCTTGCTATTGGATGTACTGTGGAGAAGGTCAATGCACAAAAAATGGAACATATAGACACACGTGTACATGCAAACCTGGTTTCGTTAATCTTCTCAACATCTCTTACTACCCTTGCTACAGTGCATGTAAGAACTTTTACATGAAGTTTTAGCAGTGAATACTGACGGTAGATCAAAGCAACAAACTTTAAAAACTGATCTGTGCTATGGTTTTGGTTGTCAAGGTACTCTCGGATCTGATTGTTCTGACATTATTAGAATCGCAAACTCAACTGGAACTGGAACCGGAACTGGAACCGGTGGAAATCCTGGTGAGAATACAAACCAAATATATCACCCAGTCCTCGTAACATAAAAGATGTTATTTCAGATCTTGATGGTTTCTCATCTATTTTTGTTATCCAGCTAGCACCATTCTTCCAGCAAAGTTCCAATGGATGATTATTTTGCTCGTCTCTATGCTTATGGCTCTGATGTAGGATGAGAATTGAAGGAGGATCCTGGCTAACCAGCTTTTCAGTTTCGTGATACTTGATTATACTCACTAGTAAATTTCATTTGGTGCATCTTTCGTTTGATCATTCACCAGATTCTTATGTAGAAATTCAGTTTGTATGCGAATGAAAGTCGGAACACAGACCTAGATGGAGGACGAGTGTTGTCTATATAACACTACAGGATCCATTTGGTTTTTATGTAGTTGTATTGATTATTTATTTATAAATAACTGAGCTTGTGAAAAATATTTATCTATTCTTCTCTTTGGATTCAAGCTATCCACATAGATATAAAGCAACAAGATCCAAGTAGCTTCTGGGACGAATCCTATTTGTTAAATCGCCATCTAGTTTGATGATTGATAATTCAAATAACATGGCAATAACAAGAACGATGTAGCCTACATAATTTGGCCACAAAACTAAACACCGAGTACAAGTAACAAGCTACACAGTTGCCTTCTGCCAGGTGTGATTTTTCCTATCCGTTTCTGCACAAGACAGCCTTCTGTATTAGGTGCAAGCAAGTCCTTGTTAAGCAATCAAAATTCAAGATTTGTGTTATAAATGGAAAGGATAAATGAGCCACAGCCTCAAAGCACATCGCCACTAAAGCGTTAAGTCTAGGCTGGCAGAGAAAAACAAAATTATACAACTAAGGCTGCTCATTTCTAATCCATAGTTCACGTTTGATTCGAGGGGGAAACGAACTGCCTCTTGGAACCACACAAGATGTTTCTCCAAATGAACGATCCCAAAACATTAAGACTATAGGATGCTATCGCAGTGAGTGATAAAAAAAAATCAACTCTAACAATCTTGTAATGCTTCCACACCAAAATTTGCTCATTGGTGACTGTACATCTGATAACAAAACAGTCGATATTGCTAAGCTTTTCCCCTCACCTGCTCAACACAATAAAATGAGATTCAAAGCTGGTATAGATTCATAATTGATCCCAAATCTACAGGCTACACTTGAATTGACGTTTGCTAGAGATTCCACTTTACAAAAGCATATGTACCGCGCAATAGCAGCACATACCAGTCACTGAAGCATAACCAGCACAATGAGCTGTGCTATAGTCACTGTACTATCTACCTGGGAAAACACGTGGAACTCAATGTGTATTACATTGCATGCAGGAGACTCCAACAAGACATAGGATATTCACTTCATTGTGCCCTGGCTTCCTCTCTAAAGATTCTGAAAGCAGGAATATATAGATAGAATCATATTCAAACTTCTGTAAACCAGCATCATGATTGAACTATGGATACCTCTCAAATATTATTTATGAGCTTCTGTGAAACCATAACCATCTCAGTATCGATCTCTAATCCCTCTATACAACTATTAGAAGTTAGGGTTTCAAATGTAACCAGTTAGCTTTTTCAGCTTTGTCTCCCGAAATCTTTTCACTCAAGCATCTACAAGTCCTCCTTTCCATACTCTTCAGGCTTTGAACTAATTGATAGAACTAGACCTATGCTGGTTGCCAATTTGATGCACAATCAATCCACTACTGTTTTTGAGACTAGAATGCAAAGTATAAATAGTCACTTGAAAGCCAAAACACATCCCCTGTTCTCCTGGAAACTGCTATTACTAGAGGAACTAAACAAACCTGTTGCGTCACCTGAGAAACATGTTTATAGTAGACAGACATGCCACTGCTCATGCAATTGAGACGCCCATTAACCTAGTGGATTCGTTTTCAGCGTGGTAGATTAGCATCATTAACAAAGTAAAAGAAAAGATGGAAACCGTCTAAGATGTTGCTTGAGCACTTTCCTTTAAAAAACAAAAAACTTCACTGCAGAACAACAAGAGAGAGCAACCCATAAACTAAGGCTTGGGCACTTTTACTCCAGTTGTCCTCACCAATGCACTTGTTATTGCCAAATTGCCAGTAGAGCAGTACAGACCTTCAGGTTTCAATGGAGTTGAGTTTCCCATCTTCTCACTTATAGACAACACAGTAAAAGGGGGGGGGGGGGAAGGCATTGATGATTTTTTACATACAGGGGAATGCATTGGCACAAATTAAACCCTGTTGATTATAAATAACAAGACGCGAAGAAACAATATTACAGGCCATCCATTTATTCATCCCAAAATCAAAACAAGGTGGCAATAACCATGAAACCACTTCATTCATTTTGATCATTTCCCATTATTTCACATTTCCATTCCTAAACTAATGAGAAAAGTAACAAGAATATCCAACTAGAGTCCCAACAGCTCAAATTCACCGCAACAAAAATAATGAACAACAACAGTGTCAATATAACAAAGCCATCATATAACACAAGATTCGAAATTCTCACTTGCTTTTAACCTCAACTCCTGTCTTCCCAGCAATAATAACCGCGGTCGCCATATCCAAAAACAACCCATGTTCCACAACACCTTCAAGCCCCGAAATCTCCTTTCCGGCAGCATATCCATCTTTAATCGGATTCTCAAAATACAAATCAACAATATAATTAAAATTATCGGTCACATAGGGCTTCCCATCTTCACCAACTCTCAATTTAGCCTCAACCCCTTCATCTTTAAACAACTCTTGTAACCTCACCAAATTAAATTTCCAACAAAATTGCACTACTTCAACTGGCATTGCCAGTTTACTTCCACCAAGACCATCAACAAGCTTAGTCTCATCAGCAACAACAACAAACTCATCTGATGCTGCTTCAACCATTTTCTCTCTTAAAAGGGCTCCGCCGCGACCCTTCACTAAATTAAGTAGTGGGTCCACCTCATCAGCCCCGTCAATGGCAAGATCAATGTGGGGGTGGTCATCGAGTATTGAAAGAGGAATGTTAAGAGAACGAGCTTGTTCTTCTGTGCGTTTTGAAGTTGGGACTCCAATGATATTCGTCAGTTCACCGGTTTTTAAGAGCTCGCCGAGTTTGGCTACCACGAAGGCGGCGGTAGACCCGGTTCCAAGGCCGAGGACCATGCCGGATTTGACATACTCGACGGCTTTGTCGGCTGCGATCTTTTTAAGGTCGTCTTGGGTGAGGACGGGGGTCGATTGGGCTTTAAGGGAGAAGATTTTGGTTGGGGCGCGGAGGTTAAGTGAGGGTGTCCGTAAGAAGATGCGGGAGGAGGAAGGGGTGGTGTTGTGGAGGGAGGAAAGAGAGGAGGAGGAAGGAGGGGAGAGGAAGGATAAGGAGGCCATGGTAGCTGGTGGTGGTTGAGGGATTGGGAAATGAGAGGTGTTTTTTTTTTTTAATGGGTTTGTTCAATCTTTCAAAGTGGTGTGGTTGTTATAAGTTTGTTCGTACTCGTGGAAAGAAACGAGGAAGACAAGACTTATAGCTCTTTTCTTTTTTTTTTTTAGGTTGTTGGCTGAGATTGTTGATGAAAAGGAATTTTATCTTTTCTTTTTTAGTTTATTGGTTAGGTGGTTGCTAGCAATAATTTTATGCTATCAAGGGTGTGTTTGATGCCTTGTTGGTTTCGGTAATGTTTTATAAAATTTTGATTGTTTTGTTTAAATTAATATATTTTTAATATTTTTGTATTGATAATATGCAGATATTAAAAATAAATTTTAAAATATATTATTTTTAATTTTCAACTTGTGGATGTTTATAGGTGAAATTAATTACATTTTTGGAGATGCCATCAAAACAGACGGAGCTAGCAAAGCAGGGGGAGGACTGAGGTAGAAGAAGACGACTACTTCCGCATATGAGGAAGTGAAGGTACAGAGAAGATGAAGCTTAGGTAGAAGAAAGCATAATAATCCATTGTCATGTGCATGATAAATCTCATATCGCTTTTAGCATTTGTTTTAATAAATATTTAGCGAAAATACTATTCATCCACGGATCAGTAATGCATAGAGTTTTTGTTTTTTGTTTTGTTTTTCCAGAGAAGAGCCCAACAGACTTCAATTGAGTCACAAGTTGTGATAAAATTACTAGATTTTTTATTTTTTATTTATTAATATAGGTAGTTATGCTGAATATATTTCGATTAATTTTACGAGCCTTGAAATTAACAATCATATAAATTTTTAGTAGCTATCATATAACCAACCATATGATTCGAATCTAAAATCATAAAAAATTAATCTTTTTAATCCCAAACTTTTATCATTAAATCACTTTTTAGATTAGATTTTAATTGTTCATCAAGTTTATTTTTACATAAACAAAACAATATTTTTATATTAAAAAAATAAATAATCAACAAATTATAATTAAATTTTATTAGATCAGTTAAATCATTAACTTAACTTGAATTTTTAAATGAATCATCCAAATTTTTTCATTCCTTTATTTTTTTTAAATTCAGTTTAATTTTTACCCTGGATGACAGATCGACCTATAAACCTAGCCGGGTTTTGAAACTATACTTTTAAAATGTCCTTGAGCTTAAGAGCCCAAACAGACCTAAACACGCACCAAACAGTGTCGTTTTATTCCGTCAAAACAAATCCATCTTCCTCTGGCAAATATAAATCGCTGTCCTAAGGAACAGAGAAAAAGGAACTATTCTTTGTGTTTATTCTGTAAGCAATCCCTCCTTCTTGTCTACCAAATACCCAAGCAGTACCAAAAAAGAAAAAGAAAAAATGGCTGCAGAGTCAGCTACTGCAATTCCAAGAGGCCAAGTAAGTATTTTTTTTGTTCTCTTTGTTTGATTTTCGAGAAAATTCATGGCATTTCTTGGAATCTGGGAACTGGGTTTATTGAGATTCGTTGATATGGGAATTAAAGTTTGAATCTTTTTGTGAATGAATCAGGTTGATTTATTGGACTTTATTGATTTTTCTGGAGTTGAATGTCTTAACCAAAGCCCAAGCCACTCCCTTTCCAATGCGATCAAGCAGGTAATTTTACTTTTTTGGTTCTTCTTTTAAACAAAATTTGAATGCAACTTCTAAAATTATTTTATTAATTATTATGCCATGATAGAATTATCTTTTATGTTTTTAGAGTCATGGTATTGCATGCAAGCATTTAGGGATTGTGTAGCTAGTAATTATCCTCTTCTTGGATGCTAGTTTAGTTGAAGTTATGTAAAGAGAATTAGATTTGAATGTAAAAGGAAAAATTATTGGAAACCCATATGGTAGCTCTATTAAGTTTTCTTGAGTGCTCCTTTTGTCTCTAAGTGTTCGGGCTTCATGCAATCGAAGTTTGGAGTCTAATAATGTTGTTATTGTTATGTTAGGCTTTGCTAAAAAAAAAATTCTTGTTACGGAAAACTGGCCCCTTGGTTTCTTTCAACATGTTGTTGATTGAATTATAATTTTTGTACTTTCTTGAATTTTAGGGTTATAGAGAAGATGATGGTTTGAATCTAGAGAGCGATGCAGATGAGCAGTTATTGATTTATGTACCTTTCAATCAAGTTGTTAAACTGCATTCTATTGCCATCAAAGGACCTGAAGAAGAAGGTATTTGTTGTTCTAATCTAAACTTTTCTTCTGAAGTGCATTTCTCTAATGTTTCTCACCTGCAAACTATGTTTTGCATTACATTAAAACAGTCCCTATGAAACGGATTGGATGTGCTTGTCTATCATTCTAATGTGAAGGTTTGTTTCTCCAGGTCCAAAGACGGTAAAACTTTTCTCAAACAAGGAGCATATGGGATTTAGGTATTGTTAGTAATGATTAATTGATTTAAGTTTTGAAAGAAATTGCAATATTTCTTATCTTACAATTATTGCATGGTTTGATTATGGCAGTAATGTTAATGACTACCCTCCAAGTGACACTATAGTTTTATCGCCAGATACTCTCAAGGTGGAAATTATTTTCTTGTCCTGCTGCTATGATGTTGATGTTCACGATAAGGAAATAATTGCTGAGAAATATGTTGATATAATCTCTTACATTACCATTATGCTTGGTTTATGCTTTTGTAGGGAAAACCTGTGGTCTTAAAATATGTAAAGTTTCAGAATGTTCGTAGGTATGCTAAAAGTTTTTGCATTTACACTTGTTTTCTTTCTTGTCATGAAATGTTGCAGCTGTAAATCTTACTTGTAAATTTTGATCAGCTTGACAATATTTATCGAGGACAATCAATCAGATTCTGAGATCACGAAAGTTCAAAAGATTGCTTTGTTTGGAACAACGTAAGCTTCTATCTCTACATCTGTGATGTACCTCTGTCAGCAACTAACTTAAGCTCTTATCTAGTGAATTAGGCATTACCATATTCTTTGCCTTTTATCTTGGATACATAAGTGAAACCATAACGTTAATATAATCTGGTGGCTAGAAGAACTGCCAAAATAGTGAAATTTGAAATCAAAATGTTATGCTCAAATAACACAGTTTATCTTTAAGTGTTTATTTTAATTTGATTCAATTGATAGGCTGTGGATTCATATTTTCTAGATGTGTGGTGAAGTTTTGTTTTGCATTATACCTTATGCACTTCAAACACCTAGAGAACAGAGGGTCATGTCATTTTCTCCTGCTTGATATTTTCTGCTCTGTAGATTGAATTTATGTTAACATAAATGATTTTTTATGAACTGAGAATTACTTAGAGTTTAGATGACCATTATCATCTTAGTTATTTCTTCTTAATTTGGAGCTACTTCTGAGTATATTGTCTGGGTGTTAAGTTGTTCAAATGCTATCAGTCACATGTGCACTGGACATGCTAGTCCTTTTGCTTTCATAGCTTAGTCTAGGTCTTGACTGTCAAACAAGCAAATGAGAAGGGTGCATGTCTTCTTTCACCAGCTATTTCGTATGAAATGCCTCATGCCATGGAATGATGTGCTTAGCAATGAAGGAAAGAAACACTTTGGTTGTTTACTTGTGAATAGTATTCCAGATCTCTAGAAACATGTTCTAGGAAACAGCAAAACTAGAGAGAACATATTTACTAATCATTGTTTTATAGGAACACGTGCTCCTTATTTTTTCAATTTTATAAAAAACTGGAATAAAAAATCTTCTTTTTCAAATTCTCTACTTGAGACAACGAGAACCCTTGTTTGGTTTTGTTGTTATTTAATCTCTATCAAATTTTAAAAATCGATCCCAACAATCCCCTTGAAGTATTGGTTAGTAAACATCTTTGTTGGATGAATAATTTTAGAATAAAGATGAAAAGTGATGACAAAAATTTAAAACTCTTTCTAAAGTAAACGCAACCTTTAAATTTCACTTTATTCAGCATTGATCCATCCAACCCCAGATGTTTCCCCTTGTTTTAAATGTTACATGCTCTCGTCTCCCGCATTAATTTTGTGAGCCTTGTTTTTGTAACAGGGTGGAAACAACAGACATGAAAAGCCTGAAGAAGATTGAGGATCACTAATCCCAGATGTGAGGGAAAAGGAATGAAGGTGCTCTGAAGTATTGCTGTTATCTCTGAACTTTCTCTATTTTCCCATTGTTTATCCCATTGACAATTCAAGAATTATCTGCAAGAATGCATCAAATGTTATGTTCCGGAAAGGGCCATGTTGAATCAACGTTGTGATACTTGTCTTCTTAAGCCTTTTCTTTCTACCCTTTTTCCTGCTTTAGTAAAGCAGCTCCTTTAATTCTGGATATGTTTGCCGAGTGATTTCTACGTTGTGATACATTTCGAGGCGAACATTGTTATGAACTTGGAATTACATCCCGTGTGCTGGTCGACTTGTGGTTCCTTGTGCCAAGCAAGCATTGCCTAGTTGCTTGGCACACCAGTATCAACGATCCATGGGAACTTATATTGGTTCAATTCAGCTAGATGTTTTAAAGGGCTGTTTATTTGCTTTGCTGCTGGAAAGTAGATTTTTTTTTTTAAAAAAATAAATTTTAAGAAAGTAAATTATTTTTTAATATTTAATAGTGTGTAATAAAAAATAAATTAAAAAATATTTTTCAGTGTTTGGTTATGTCATAAAAAATAAGCTGAAAAATAACTTATTAATGTTTTATTTTTTTTTCAAGTTTATTAAAATAATGAGAAATAAATCTTACAAATTAAAAAGTTGAATGAGAATGAAATTGAAAAAAAATATAATTTCATAAATTATCTCAAATAAAATAAATAATTAAATAACAATTATAAAAATTAAAATTAAAATTAATATAAAAATTAAATTTTAAAAGATAAAATTAAAAAATAAATATTCAAAACAAAAGTATATATAGCAATTAAAAATTTAAAGATCAAATTTAATATACTCAGCAAATAATATGATATTTTTAATTTTTTTTCATAATTTTTAAAAAGTGTTTTTCGCTCAAAATAAAAAAAAAATATTTCACTAAAAACCCTGAAAAGTGTTTTTTATTAACCAAAATTTTAATTAACCAATTTTTTTAATAACAAACAAATATAAAAAAAGATTTTAAATTTTTTTTAAAAAAAATCAAAACAAAAACATTCCAAGAGTTACTCGCAAGTAATAGGATTAAATTGCAGCTTGGCTCGTGGGTGCAAGAGATGGGCTAGCCTGGCATGTTTCCCTGCGGTCATGTTTTGATAAATGCACTTACGGCAGCCATACTGTAGAAATACACACAAACGAGTCATGTGGCTCCCTCATCAGGTCCAATCTCTCCTCCCACTGGAGCGGTGGAAAAAAGCACAGGGCACCGCACCCTTTTTTATATTGATGATAAATTGTACATGAACATCCTACATATTCAAACATCGCCTGATTCGGTATGTCTGGGCAAGACACAGAAATTTGCTGAAAATGAACCACCACCACTGCCCAGGAATTGGGCGATTATGAATACAGATTGACTAAATACGGTGTACCCATATGGCAAAGCATTGTGAGATTGCTTGCTTCCATGGACAAATATTTACTACCAAGTAGTTATAGAATAGCATCAAAGTCTGGAACAGCGCGTCAGCAACCAATGTGTGGTTGACCATTCCTCTCTTATAAAACTTAATTGCTGCTTGCATACAGATCTATGCTACCCAATTGTAGGCGTGAATTTGATTGAACGTCTCTGGCAGCCAGAAATTGGAATCTGTCATGTTATAACTTGTTAGATCAACGATCACGAGGAACTAAAATGTGGGGTGCATGTAAGTTGGTTTGGATCAACAGGATTTACCTGAAAGTGTTGCATGGGACACTATCTGAATTAATCTTAAATGATTTACGCTGAAAACGATTTTTGAACATCTGAGAAGTTTGTTTATCCAGAATACGCCAGCTAGAACCACCATCATGACTACCCTCGACAACCCTGTTAAGAAAACAACCAGAAATCATGAAAGCTAATAACATATAACTATGCGACAAACATGTAGTTGTGAGAACTATAAAATAAATGCAGAGAGAAATCATTCACTTGGCGCCAGATGGTTGTTAATAGAATATTACCAGTCCATAGGGTCTCTCTCTGGGGCATCATTAGCCGACATTATATCATATGCCACTAGTTTGTGCATCTGGCTGTCCGATAGTTTATAAACAATCCAGCAACCTACGAGAGGCATTGTTAAAATACATGAGATATGTCTACATTAATCCAACATTTGTTTCATGCCAAGTACAAAGAAACAACTGAGAAATGCAAGAAAATTTAACTGAGGCATCTATATTCCAAGCTTGATTTTTCAGATGTGTTCAGCAGACCAAATCTCCAATCATGGTTACTCGGGCTTATAGTCTATGATCACCAACAAAACACATGCCATTTTCATATTTTTCCAATTCCACAAGACAACACCAAGCACAGTACATTGAGAGCACAGAATGGAAGGATCTGTATCAAAAATTAATAGTTCAACATCACAAGTTTTTCTAATATGATTTACATTACCTCTCGCTCCATCTGGTTCTTCCCATTTAGACGTGCGAAGTCCATCAAATGCTGATGTGGCCTGAAATTGTGTTAAAAGTGGAATGATAAAGGAACTTTTGGGAGAATTCCTACATATGAGCAAAAAAGTAGATTGATGTGTGACAATTAGAGAAACCGGATACTACTCACAATTCCAGAAGGAAGTTCCTCGCCACTTGCAAGAACAGAACCTGAATGGATCCTATTCACCTTTATTAGTGGCCAGGAGAGAGAAACTTTGCTTATGTTGTCAAAGTTGTTAAGAACATTGATCAAATCATCCAATGCATCCAACACAACAGGCAGTCCTAAAGAGGTGTTGACAGGGTCAGCAGCCAAACAGATGTCCACTTTTCCATCAGTATCAATCTCGCTCTTCAATGACAGAGCATTTATTAACTCCTCAAAATAAGGCAGCAAATGAAGTATAAAAGGGTTTATGGAAGTTCGCCTGGTTTTATAGGACGAATTCCCAAGTTCCACCAAAATTCCTTTGAATATCTTCAGTATTTCAACAATTCTTGATTTGGGAAGAGAGTGGTCAACACAACGAGAAAGGAGAGGGGAAAATGCATTGTAAATCTTTGTCACATGCTCATCTATGCATACACGAATGGGACATGAAGTACAACTCCAAGAACAACGATCATCAGAACCAATTTCTGATCTTGCAATGCGCCATTCCTTGTTCCCACTTTGTCTACCAGGCAATGAGACTGAAGAATCATCAGTGGAACATAAAGATCTCTCAAGCTCTTCTGATTCAATCTTATCACGGTCTTCAAGTACAGAAAGAATTTGAGTTGTAAAGCTTCTTCTGCATTCACGAGTCATGCTATGGAGAGTAGCCAACAAATCAGGCTCTCTGGTAATGTTTCGTCGGGATAGAACCTGCAAATTTAGAAATTCTTTTGGTCAAGAACTCAACATAAGAGAACATAACATTGCACATGAAGAAATGGAAATACCTACATGAAAGAATGGCATTTCAATAGTTAAAATTACCTCAACCCACTTCCTTGTGTAACGCTTAGTGACGTCATAAACTCCATCTTTTGCAATAGCAATGACATAGTTCAATTTCTTATTCCACCTATGTGAAAAGAATGAAATCAGATTTATACAAAGTATGTTCAGAGCCAAAATAGACTATTGAAGATCCTGAAGCAGGGCAGAAGAAAAATCGTTCAGTAGGCAACCATGTGCATATATGTAGATCACATAGATTAAGTAAATAAATTACCCCTTCTCATATAGTAATGGTCTGTCAAACACTCCTTCACAAGGGTCAAGATGCATCCATCTGTATAATAACATCACAGAGTACATGCAAATGACGGTTACCATGACAAAGAGCATGGTTTAGCTTAATTATTACTCTTCTGGAATGCTTCTGAAGAAAATAGAAGACATCGTTTTTTTTAAATGAACCTTACCTGCCTAGAAATTCAGAAAAGCACTCAGTCCAAACATGATCAGTGAAATCCAGGATCTGATCAAACACGATATGGGAAAAGGTCATATACTGACTTTCATCATGGCCAAGTTCTTTCATAAAACAAAATTTGAAGCACCCTCAAATTCTTCCACATTATTACAGTGCATGAACACAAGCATGCCCATTTGAGGACTTCCAGAAAACAAGAGATTCCTTGATAAAGGGGAACAACCTTTTCAAAGTATTTCATTTTAGTTCACGTTTCACAAGGTATTGTATGGGAAGCCATGATTTTGAGCCCAAATACATTCCAAGACACAAAAAGTAGTTTAAGTTTTCACCAGAATTTCTTTACTACATTCAGAACTCCTTGAAAACAGACAAAGGTAGTGCCCATATATTAAGCTACTTCGGATTTGTAATAATATAGAAAAATAACAGAAAACTTTATTGTTCTTCACAGAACCAAGGTAGAACAAAGGTAGTGCCCATATATTAAGCTACTTTGGATTTGTAATAATATAGAAAAATAACAGAAAACATTATTGTTCTTCACAGAACCCAGGTAGACTTCTATCATTGTGTTCAGTCTTTACATCAGAAAAATATTGATCTAACAGAACATGATCCAAAGTGAGATTGTGCCATTTGGGTGTTGTATTTGAATTAAAGAAACTGACATACCAGACGAGATTCATAGTCAAAAGCACGACAATAAAGAGTAAAGCAATTGGCCCATTCCCCACAGCGACCCCTTCGAGTTTCCAAGAGCTACATGGTGAAAGAGGAGAAAGAAGAATAAGACAACAGAGAAGGAGATTATGGAATATAAACTTGTCAATTGGCTCAAGTAAAAATACCTTTAATGGATCATTGTAGCGTGGGAAACGGGTAATTCTTGAACAAGAATTGCAGCTGAGATATTACCATGACAAAAAAAAAAGTGAGGGGTGATGAACATGAGAACATATGCTTCTGTGCAGAGGAGGAAACGAAAACCAAATAGTCATGACAAACCAATCTACCTATGACTGCTATTCATCATCAGAACAAAGATGTGTGTTGCACACACTTCTCTGTTTAGTATCACACATGTCAGCTAGCTCTTTAGTTTCGATTTTATTCCAGAATCGATAAAGCAGATTGGACCACAAGATCCTCACTAGAACACTATTTACAAACTATGAGCAAGAAGGGGGGGAATCTTTTCAAATAAAAAAACTCGACACTAAAACAGCCATATATCATGTGACCATGCTGATACAGGTAGGGATGGGACTGAATTTAATTTTCCGGTCGATTATAAACAATGGGCGAAGGGGCAGAAAGAAGAAGAAAGGTCTAGCCAAGGTGCAGACTTTCCCTTTGATATGCAACATCAATTTCAAGAGCTGTACAGTTTAAATTTTTTGAAATTCCCATATATGAATGACTACCATATAAACTGTTATCAATACACACAGCGCTGATCAAGTACACAGCTGGCTATAAAAGTGAGTAACTTGTCATGAGATCATTTGATACAATAAATATCACTAAGAATAAATTACATGTTCAAGGTTACAAACCAAACGTATGAAATACAAGACCTGAACTTGGGGAATAGTTACAAACCAAAGGAGGACAAGTGATTAGGAAAAATAAATCAAATAAAACAGGAAGTTTAAATAAATCATGAAGAAACAATATATAAGATTAAAAAGAAAACAAAATAAAATTCCAAAAAATATGAAAAAACTCAAAAATAACAAAAAAAATATAGACGCGGTGCATACCGGTAAATTTCAACTCGAGCTGCTCCATATTGAGTTTCTGAAGGAAGCGCAGCATCCATTCCTTGAGCAACGGTATCCTTGCCACAGCCATCACAAGGAGGTTCATTAACCCACCTACAATATCAGAAGATGGCAATCATACATGGACAGCATTTTTAATTCTGCTGGCAACCTGTTGTAAGAAACAAGAAAAGAAAACTTTTCGATTGAAAATTAAACACTAATTATTCTGTTTGTGGTCGGAAAACAAACACATTCACATAACTATTCCATGGAAACATTTTAAAACCTTTAGATGAGGAAAGCATCTCTGGTACTTACTGTGGTTCAAAACCATTTTGGAAAACTTGGAGAGAGAATCAATATTTCTAGACATATAAAGCCATTGGCACATATATGCATTGTGTACATAAGAAACACCAAACTTAACGATGCAAAAGATTCCAACCAGCTTAAAAAAAAATTGAGCTTTCCTTGGAAAATAAACATACAAGCGTCAAGCAAGAACAGCAACCATCCACTGCTTTCTTACTGCTGAAAGCCTTCTCTTTCATAAGAAGTAAACTTTGTTACAGAACTTTGAAGCAGAACCACTAAGTACTTCCAAAAACTACATATGTTGGAATCATTGAAGCTTGCTTCCTCCTTGCTGAATAGATCCTAAACTTCTAGCAAATAAAGGCCATGTCCAAGAAATTAAGATCCTATCAATTTAATCAGACTTTCCTGACATCATAAAGCAAAAAAAGCAAATTCCATGTTTGCTCAAGAGTTTGTTACATCAACAAGGCACCATCCTTTGGTGCTACTCATAACATGAGATATCTAGTTTTAAAAATGATCTTTCTATGAAAATAGTGTCATTCTATAAGCATAACATACAAAAGATAACAATCTATTTACACAGTATAGTTCCTTACTCAGAGTACTTGTAAGTTGTGCAAGTATTTATTGCTGGGATATGTGACTATTTATTAAGCAGTATTTTGTTAATTTTAAGGGCAAATCCAATGTAAAAACAGCAAAGGAATGAAAAACACCTGAATGATTGTTTGAACCAGAAAAGCAGCTGCAACAGGAAAGCATGGTCTTGTTCGGTTTTTGATGGTTTAAAGTTCCCCTCCTAAAACAAATTTATAAAATCACCAATTACCATGGCATATTAGCAGAGCAAACTCTAGAGGTGAAATTATTAAAACAGCTTAAACCAGTTTGATCAACATGAACCACCTTTCTTATTTATTCCAATTATGACGTGGTTGCAATTCACATTGAAATACAAGAGTAGATAAGAAATTGCAGTTGAAAACAAAAAAAAAATTACGTGGATAAAACACGAATCAGCATTGCAAGACAATCATAAAACTAGCCAAGGTCTCCAAGTTTTCCATCCACCAACATTGAACAACAAAATTTTAAATAAAAAACTACAACCACTAATATACTGCTGCCAATAGTTCTATTGAGCATCAGGATAACCACAATAATGCGAGAAATCCTTTAAATATTATTTCCATTGCGGTTGGCCACCCGCCATGAGTGATGCTTGTGAGAGAAATTTTTTGAATATACCATATTTATAGCAAACTTCTGTCAAACTTAATTTGTTATGTTCAACTGTAGTTCAACGCAGGTCCAAATAGCTGTTCTAAATTGTTTTAATACTAAGATAGCACAATTAATCAAGTTTAGAGCCTATAGATTGTATTTGAGGTATATTTGATTGGATAGTTAATGCATCTAATAATTAAATGTGAGACAAACTACACTGAGAATTTTATTATGCTAAAAGCTGTCCAAGGATATTTTAGTGATTTAATCAAACAGTGAAGGGTTTTATGTCAACTAACTGTTTGGACACCCTAATGCACATTTATATATAATATTATAGATTAATAAGTTGATGACATCAAGGTGAGTGAGTTCAGGTCCATAAACAATAGTCTATAACGGGGGAAAAAAAAACATAAAACACACAAGTGGTCGACAACCAAAATAGTGGGACTTTAGCTGCATGATTATTAAATAAAAGAGACTGAGCCTCTACAAGCAATGAGGAAAAAGAAAAGATAGAGAACGAAACAAAAACCTCTACAGTCATTGTAGCACGTCTATCAAATTCCATTGGCATAATTTTTTTTACAAGTTGACCTTTTGTTGCTCATTATTCTGAATTTATTCTATAGCCAATGACTCAAATGTTTAGTTTCCTCGTCACTATAAAAGAAAAAACAAAAAGCCATTACCTTTGCCAGAGAAACCAAAGCTTTCTCCTCAAGCTCTTCTCTAGGAACCGTCTTCCGTGCTGCCTCCTGCCTCACCGGGTCTTCATACTATATCAACAACAGGCCAAGTACTAAATAAATACTATCTCTTGGAAATTATCCCTATCTAGCGTGCGACTGATTTAACAATCGATCATAAACAAAAAAAAAAAAAGATTTGCACACTATTTTCCTGTTGAATGAACAGATTGAAGAAAATACCATTTTTAATTTTATTGGGAAGAACAAAATGATACATTTTGAAACTCAAATCTCTTTTTGAGTAACCAAACAAATGAAGAAAAACAAAAATGATAAACCTCAAAATTTGAAATTACCATTTGAACTTGACTGATATAGGGCCGTATTTTCTGCCCAATCTCTTCACGTTGTTCACTCACTGCAAACTCTTGCAACATAAGCGCTTCCTCCTCTGCCTAAACACAAACAGGCCCTATAAACATAATGTTTAAATTACTCTCACAAACCGAAAATTGAAACACAAGCACAAAAAATTATAAAAAACCTGTAACATCCGCGCAAGTTCCTCATCCGATTTCATCAAATCGGCAGCAGTACTAAGTAATTCTTTGAGTTCATTCGAAACATGAACGACATCAGAACCATCCGACACGTCATCTCCTCCAAGAATCTACACAACACACCGTTTTAATACACAAATGCATAACAGCAGCAGCAGCAGCAAAATTCTGAATTAATTGCATAAAGAAATAAAATTATAAGAAAAAAAGACCGGCACGTCACGAATTGATTCCTCTTCATTTTGCTGCGCAACAACAGCTGCAATTGATTCTTGTAGCTTGACTTCCTTCTCTTCCTCGTTGATTTTTATCAATTTGAGTTTGTTAGACATGCCAGTGAGATCAGAATCGTCCGATACGACTTGATCATCATCTTCTCCGGTGATCTACACAAAAAACACCGATAAAAAGAAACGCACACACGCAAGTGTTGATGACGAAGCAAACAAAACAACAAAAACCTGCTGGAGATGAGGAGGGATTGAAGTGAGAGAGAAAAGCTGGATCTTAAAAACCTGCAATATTAGTCATAACAATCAAACAAACACTACTGTTGATAAAAATCGAGAGAACTGTGTTTTAGAGAGTGCGAGACTGACTTCGAGACCGTCTTCGGTGTCATAATCGACGTCAAAGATGGAGTCCTTGTGGCTGACGATGAATTGGCGAGCTACCATCTTTACTGTTTTTATTTTTTTTCTCTTCTCTTTGAGAGAGAGATTAAGAATTAAGAATTTTGTTTCAGTTTATTTAATTAATGTAGTTTTTATTTTGTTTATTTCGAAGGGAAGGTATTAGATTCTTTTCTTACCGTACCCGTCTCACACAAGTCCTGCGTCGTATTATTTTAATTTGAATTAAAAAAAAAAAACAAATTATCATTTTCTTTTGGTATAAAGTATTACCTGTAATGTAAACGCGTGGAAATTGACACATTTTTACTATTAAAAAAAGAAGAAGAAGAAAATGTGCATGAGAACATTGTCTAGTTGCACTGTTTACTCTTTTATATTTTATTATAAATAATATTATTTATTTATTTTTAGTTTTATTATAAATTTTTAAAAAAAATATTAAACTCAGTTGAGTTCATAAATCATATTCACCTTAAATAAACTAAAACGTATGAGGTGAACACTATACAAACATATTATTCATCCCCTTATATTTTACCCAATGTTTTAAAACCCGACCCGATCTGGGTCTGGAACGGGGCCGGGTTGAAGACAAAAGCAAATGGGGATTTGACTCGGCAAAACTCGAACGACCCGAAGGGTTGACCCAGAACCCGGACGACCTGGGTAAACTCAGCTGAGACCCAATTGTTTTATATATATATATATATATATATATATATATATATATATATATCAGTAAAACGATATCGTTTTTGGCCTAAACACTCAATTTAATTGAAAGCCATCGTCTCTCTTTGTCTCCAAGCCAAAATCTGTGGATTTCAATCCTTGCTAGTTGCTTAAACTCTTTCTCTCCCAGAAGCTCACAAAAAGAAAGTATATGGCGTTCAAAATCTGGTCAAAGAAAGAAAATACCCTTTCATTTTTGCTCTTGCTACTTTACTCGTTTCCGCCACTATCTTCTTCTTATACTCAAAACAATTTTCAATCTCTCACATTCTTTCTCGTAGATCTCCAAAAATCTATCCCCACCACCTCAATTTTTTTTTAAAAAATCCAAATCCAAGGTGTTTGATGCCTCTTTCTAATGGGTATAACGAAACTAATTCCTCATATTGAAATTCATGTCTTCAAACGGATCTACATATTGCTTTTTTATGATGTTTTGTTTTGTCACATTGGAGAGGTGGGAGGTTTTATGTCTAGTATTGAAAAAGAGAAGATGGTTTTATATCCATTAATGGTATGTGATGTTTTGTTGATTTAATCAACTTGATTATCACAGGTGGAGTAATAGTAACCCTTTCATCAGCTTTTTTCTGTTTTTTTTGTTGACCTGGGTTAACCCGGGTCAACCTATCTAACCCGTGACCCAATTATTATATTGGATCGATCACTAGGTCGGGTTTAAAAACTATGATTGTATTGTGGGTGATATAGTTAAAATGATAAATGACCAAAGTTAAAATGACAAGTAAAATAGGTGCTGGTTTCAAATTTCATAAAACAAATTATTTTGGTCCACTTTAGAATTTGTAACTTTACTATAAAAATATCTCATTTCAAAGTTTTTTGGTTTATAGGTGATTAGTCCTATTAGTTTTTAAAAATTTAATTTTGGTACTAAAGTTCATTTCTTTTTTTTTTTAATCTTTTTTTAGGAGAGTAGAGAGAAAGATGACTGTTGAATTCTAGTGTAAAGAGAAAAAGTTATCATTTACTCCTATTTCAACCATTAAAATGGTTGAAATTGGTGTTAATAAGTTCCATTTGGTGAGATGAGTCTAATAATGGTTGTTTTGAGCCTTAATATTGCCTAATAAAAATAGATATAAGTCAAGGATGAGAAAATTTACTCAGTTTGATTTTGTGCTTTAAGCTATATTTTGGGGTTTTTTAGGTTGCTAAATTGGTTTCAACATGTTCTAGGACTTGTTTTTGGGTGTTTTAGGCTTTAAATGAGTTGAAAATGGATTTGTTGGATTAAAAACCAATAGCCGTGATTTTCTAGCCACCATAGTGATGCCCGAAATCTGAGATGAAAAACAATATGTTGCTTGCCCCTTTAAAAGATAAAAAAGGCCCAGATACATAAACTTGAGCTTAAAGGCTCATGCAAATAGGTTGTTTCTTCTAAAGGTCCTGTGCGCTTGGTCATAGCCCCGCGATGATAAGCTTTTTTTTTTGTTTTTTTTAGATGCATATTTATGATAGAAAATTAACGTAGTTAATTCCATGACCTGAATTGTAAGTTCAATAAGCTAGGCTACAATATCTAGTCTATTTGTTTTTTGTTTAACGCTTTTTTAATCCCTCAATTAAAAAAAATGCAATTGCACCATTTTTGTTTTATTAATGATCTATTTTTTATTTAACTTAAAATTAAAAAAATATAGTTTCACCATTTGTTATCAACGATTAGCTTTTGCTATCTCATTCTCACGCGTCTGTCATATTTTTTTAAAAAATATATTTGATACAAAAAAATCACATCCGCTTTATTGTCATATAAATCTATCTAATAAAAAATAATCTATGAAATAAAAAAATTAACTTTCATTCAAAGTTAGGTTGGTTGAATCAAGTTAACTTTAAACAACTATTTATACAAAATGTTAACTTTTAGAAAATGCTAGATTATTGTTTGTATTACGTTATAAGTCAGATCAAATTTTTTAACATAAAAAAATGTATTCAGATGCTATTAATATATTTTTGGTGGAATGTTTTTTAACTATATATGGATTAGCTTCATATAGCCTGACCGATTTAACAAGTTAAAAGATAACCCGGATGACCAATAAAAATATAATTTGATTAAAAAAATTTAAAATAATATTATTTTTTAATATTATAATAAAAACATATCAAATCCACACAAATCAACTTGTGTTAATCTCATATTATATATTATGAGACTTTGATAAAATTAAAATAAATAAATAAATAAATAAATTTGTCCTGGCCTGTGGAGTTAATTATAAATGAATTCTTACCTTCTGCCGACGAAACTGGGCACCTTGTCTTAAATGTAACCCAACAAAAACCGGTTCCTCCTCTTAAATTCTGATGACAGAGCCAAAGCTGTATATCTTCGCACAAGCAAGCATCCTTTCTATATATATATATATATATATATATATATATATATATATAATAGGTTTAAGTATTAGTGATTCCAATTTACTTTGATTGTTTTGTAATTTACTTCAATACATTTGGGAAGGGTTATTTAATCATATAAATTCAAAATTTAGATGATATTTATTTTTGTATTTTAAAAATGTTTTAATAAAAATTTATTTTTTTTATATTTTAGGTAATTTTAACACGTTTATATTAAAAATAATTTTTTAAAAATAAAAAATATTATTTTAATATATTTATAGTTATTGTTTTTTTAAATAACGACAACGGACTCTCTCAACGAGCCCGAAAAGTCATAAAAAGATAAAAGACTTCTTCAACTCTTTTGCACGCATAGTCGTGTATAAATACCCACCCACCTACCCACCACCTTCATCTCTCTGAACATCCGGTCCAGGTTTTGTTCTTTGCCTCTTTTAGTGAAAAAATGGTGAAAAAACATAGTAGGGTTAGTGTCCGTTCAATGTTAACGGCAGTATCCAGTAACCCAGTCGGGTCGGGTAAAACTCATCCATTATCAGTACTTGATCATGCAATGGGTCTCCATACAGTACATGTAGTTTTTTACTACAGGAAAAACCCATTTGGGATTTTTGACGTAGATCCTTTAAGGATTGCTTTGTCAGAGGTTCTTTGTTTGTACCCACAAGTTACGGGTCGGTTGACCCGAGGGGAGTCGGGTAATTGGTCAGTGAAGTGTAATGATGCTGGTGTTAGAGTTTTGAGAGCAAAAGTTGAGGCCACCATGGATGAATGGCTGAGATCAGCTGATGGTTCAGAGGAGAAAGATTTAACGTTTTGGGAGGAAATTCCCGAGGAACCTAGTACATGGTCACCCTTTCGAATCCAGGTTTTTTTTTTTCCCTGTGATTTTCTTGCTTGCTGAAGTTTTCGCTTGGGTTGCTCCATTTCCGTGCTATGAGTGTGTTTGATACTGTTCAAGCAAAGAGTGCTCAGATGAATTAAATTCACCGCCGTTTGAGAACTAGTTGAGAGCTGCTTCTTATGAACTGACGGTTTTAACGGGCTTCATATACATAATAATTTACATTTTAATATTATCAAACATATTGTTTACATGATTTGTTTTAAAAATTGTCGTAGCCGCGTAAATAAACGGTGTCATATCTCACCTGATGCTAAAAACCATATTCTATGTAGAAATTGATGAAGATTGTTTTTAAGGAAAAACAAATCTAAACCCTTAGGCATGTACTTGTTGATTTTTCACGTACAGTATCCTTTTACTTTTTATAAATATCAAAGTTATTCTATTTGGCTAATGATTTGATTTAAAATTTAATTTATGGATTTACTATGTAAACTTAAATTAATTATTAAAAAAATATTATTTTAAAAAAATTATTTGAGTTTTGATTCGATTATGAATTAATTATCATTTGATTTGATCAAAAATATATTTGATATTGTGATAATTGTTATTTTTTAAAGTGTTAATTTTTAGAAATATATTAAAATAATAATATTTTTTAAAAATTTATTTTTAATACTATCACATTAAAAACAATTTGAAAATATTAAAAAAAATAATATAAAATAAAATATATTTTTTTGAATTTTTTTCAAAAATATTTTACATCATAAAAAGTAGGCTCTTATTCTGTTGAGTTTACTAATTTAAACCAAATCATTATTGGATTAACTTTTTTTTCTCTTACTTTAAACCTAAACCAGATCAGGTGTGTGTGTATATATATGACAATTTTATTCTTAACAACTAACAAATAATGAAAAGAAAATCCGAAGTACTCAAAAACTAACATTATAAACTTGCTTTCCAATAATCTTCATATATATATGGAGAATTTAGATCTTGCATTTGTTTTTTAAATTATTTTTTGATCGAAAAAAATATTAAATTAATATTTTAAAATATTTTTTATAATTTTAATATAGTCATATTAAAAATAAAAATATTAAAAAAAAGTTATTTTAATATATTTTTAATTAAAAATCACTTTTAAAAATTAAAAACAGACATTCTAGCATAAAAGCTTTTATTTATTTAATTACTTATGACAAAGTGATAAGTATCCCAAAAGTCAGGAGAGTGATGTTTGCTAACATAATTGAAAGTTGCAGCGAGTAGAAAGGTATTCTCAAAGCCATATTTAAAGTGTGGGGGCTTGGGCAGCCTTTAAGACAGGGAGGGCTGAGTAGAATTCGTGTAGTTATAACATCGGTCATGCATTACATTAATGATACCGGCAGCTTGGTAGCTGGACGGACGGTCAGTCTTCTTGCTTTGGTAGCCTGTGGGCAGCTAGTTTATATGCATGGCGGTGATCCATTTTTTTCTAAAAGTAAACCTGCAACTTCTGCTAAGCTAGGTTATCTTCCCAGTTCTTGTTCAGGTTCAGCATGCTGTCCTCCCTGAAAAATTATTATATGAACCTAGTCCATTTAATTAGTTCATGCATTAATTATTGGTTAATGTAGCAGTAAATTCATACAACGTATGAGTCTGGTTTACATGAACAAGGTTACGTCTGATATATAGTTTAATTCTCCTAGTTTTCACGTTTGATTTCATGTTAATGTGCTTACCTCCAACTCTGGAGATGGCTTAAACTAATAATTTATCACCTATGGTTCTCCAGGTAAATGAATTTGAAGGAGGAGGTGTAGCTTTTGGGCTAAGTTGTACACACATGAATGCAGACCCAACTTCCATAACTATACTCTTCAAATCCTGGATTGAGAGTCACCGCCAGGAGCCCATTGAGCACCCACCCCTGTTCAAATCAACTACCCTCCATCACCAACAAGTTCCTAATACCAGCACTAAACCAGACAATTACTATGCAACTAAGGGCAATGCAGAAACTCCCTCGGTGAAAATGGTCACAGCCACGTTCAAGTTCTCCGATTCAGCAATCAAGAAATGGCTTGACGAAGTGCGTGATCAATGTGCTAAAGCTACTCCTTTTGATTTGCTAGCTGCACTCTTTTGGACACGTGTTGCACATCTAAAGGCTCCAAAAAACGACAACAAACACTCCCTCTCAATTTGCTTGGACTTTAGAAGGCTAGTGCAGCCACCAATTCCTCTTGGTTACTTTGGCAATGCATTGCATTTTTCACTGGTGACACTAGATGACGAAGAAGTGGACTACGGTAAGTTGGGACATGTGGTGGAGTTGGTGCATCGCCATGTTTCAGATGTAGGGGAAGAGGAGGTCTGGTCTGTTGTAGATTGGTTTGAATCACAGAAGGAAGAGGGAGGGAAGTATGCACAACCTTTTACAATGTATGGTCCTGAGCTAACTTGTGTCAGCATGGAACACATGATAATAGGGCATAAATCGTTGATGTTCTCAGCAAGTTTCAAGAGTGGTGAAAAACCAGTTCACGTTGCATGTCATGTTGGAAATGTAAGGGGTGAAGGTCTGATTGTGGTGCTGCCTTCAGTAGAAGGAGGGCTTGCAAGGACAGTGATGGTAACCTTGCCAGAGGAGGAGATGCCTAAACTATGCGAGGATCAAGCTATCCAGTGTCTCCAACCAACAATGCTGATAGGTGGAAGATAATAAGCTTCGTCTGTTTCAAGATGTTGAGCAAAGGATAGTATGGCCTCCTAGTCTGTTGCTTTAATTTTCATGCATAATATATCTATGTGCTAATTATCCCTTAGAGGGATGCAGATGCCAAACCCTACCATGTGTTGGGTGGAACAAGAGCTGTTGCTAGCAACTCAAATTGTAAGCTTTTATTATATCTGTGTGTTCTGTACTAAATTTTGCAATGTTGATTTCTCTCTCTCTCTACCCCCTCAAGTACTGGAAAAGAAAAAAGATAAAAAGAGAAGTTTGAAATCAGACAGCAGCCTCCTAGCCAGCCAACATTTGAGCAAACATCGATCAAACAAACGGCATGTTACAAAAACAACCATACAAGTAGTTCATATTATTCATTGAGTAACATGATGCAATGATACAGAAGTTATTGCTCAATTATCCATAAATGTAAGATCCCAGTACAGTACTGGAATTAATTGTTTTAAGTTGAATCCTTAATGGTTTTAAGTTGAAACCTTGCTATCTTCTGGAGGAGTGCTGGCAAACTTCCATGACGAAAGCCGCATGCCTTCATATATGTTCTATCACCTGCTGCCTCTTCAATGGATGCAACAACAGGAATTTCTCTCAGTTCCTCTTCTGCAGGTTTCACCTTCAAGGAGCCAATGTTCTTATCTAGATTTTTTTTATCGAAGTGGTCCCTGGGAAAAGTCAAAATAATACAGCAACGTCGTCTTAATTGCGGCATTTAATAATTTCTGTTGTAAATGAAAACAACGCCGAGCGGGCTGATGAACTGGCAACTGCAGAAACTTGAATAATATTATTAAAATAATATTATTTTTTAAAAAATACATTGAATATGAATGTTCTTGTTCGAGTTCTCTCCTAGAAACCGAGGATGTGTAGCCTTCAAAAAGACAAAAGAAATTATCAAATATTTCTGTGAGAGATAATTAATTTCCATCGGCAGAAAAGAAAATGCTTATGACGCCTCCAACTTTTAGAGGCGGTCCAAAAGAAAAGAATAGCCAAGATTAAAGAGTCCAATTTAAAGAGTGTTTATTTAAATTTAAAATTATTTTTGTTTAAAATTAATTTTTTATATTTTTATATTGTTTTAATATGGTGATATTAAAAATATATTTTAAAAAATAATAAAAATATTATTTTAATATATTTCTAAATAAAAAATATTTTATATCATCATTCCTACCAAAATCTTAAACAAACTCATATGAAAACGTCCGGTCAGTTAAAAAAAGAGAAAGTGACAGCTTCCAATGAATTATTGTTTTTGTGAAGGAGATCATGGGATATTTTTCTATGGGTGAACTCGGAGGAAAGGAAAACCGCTCTCAAAAAATTTAATTTATTTTTTTATATATAAAAAATTAATTATTTTTTTATATATTTTGAATATTTTAATGCGTTGATCTCAAAAAAAATAAAAATAATTTTTTTAAAATAAAAAAATATTATTTTAATATATTTCAATATAAAACTATTTCAAAAACACTTATAACCATACTTTTATAAAGTATCTCAGCTTTTATGGCAAGTGTGGATTGCTAAGTGAAAATACAGTACAAGTCATGTTTAAAATCTATCATAGGGTAACCATGAAAATAAATAGAGACCAAAAAATGTTTCCCGGTAGTGTGTTCTTGTAACCATTATCCATTTATCAAACGTGTAGGGAAAACACTTACACAGACTTTGATGATTTGGTCCTACAAAATGTATATAAATTAACAACCGAAAAAAAAGTCAAACAATTCTTATGAAATAGACTTTAATCTCACTCTTCTTGATGATTTATAAGCTTGAACTCTTGTTAAGCATTGTATTAATAGATTCATGATTTTATTATTTAATTTTATATAATCAATAAAAATAATCTCATTTAAAAATAAATATTTTATGATATTATGTATTTTATAATTATGTCAAGACTTAATGTTTTATATAATATTCTATATTCTACTAATTACATATGGGTTATTACAATCTATACAAATTGACATAAAATTTTGACAAACTTGAAATATCATTAATAAAGTTTAAGAAGCTACTCTTTCTTATTTTTTTCTAAAAGCTATAAATTTGAATTCCTTCATAGATTTGGGTATGCATGTTTATTTAAAGAATTTGTAAGAGATAATATCTCCTCCATTTGTAGATTTGGAATCTTTATTATTAGATATACAGTTAATATTATTATATCCTTAAAGTACAATTATATATTCTCATATCATGTGCCGTCCTTGTTTCTAACTTTCGCTGGACCACACCCCCCCCTCCCCACCAACACTTCCATGTATTTATATGGAAGTCTTTGAATACTCTATAACTTATAATTTTGTTTTTTGAGGTATTTTATTTAGAATATGATTTATTGATAAAATAGCCTCTCCTATAAATCCTAAGGTAATCTTGAACTTATCAACATGACATTATCAATTCTTTTAATGTTTGGTTCTTGCATTTAGCAATATCATTCTTAATTGTTTCTTATCACCTTGATTTTCATGCTAAGTTGATTTTCAACCCTTTTTTCAGAATATTTGAACACTTCTAAAGCTTTATTTTTGTTTCTAAACAAATTAACATGATAACATCTTGTCTATTCATCAAAGGAAATAATTAAATACTTTTTACTACTTGTGATTTAAATAAAAGGAAATAATTAAATACTTTTTATTACTTGTAATTTTAAATACTTTTTACTACTTGTAATTTAAATAAATTTTAAATCACAAATATCAAAGTAAATTAAATCTAGAGGCTTGTTATTTCTGTTTATAGAATTATTCAAAAGATTCAACCATATAAACAAAAAAATAATAATATTTATTAATATTCCTGGCTTTCTGCTATAATAGTCATCATATTAAGCTCGAGATTACATAAATATCACTAGCTCATATAAATCTCACTCTTGGCAAGTACAAACTTTTCAGACTAAAAAATCATCCTAAGCCCGGTTTTGCTCAGCAATGAGCCAAAAACCCAATTCTTTCAAATATCAATACATAAAATAATATATTAGTCTAGCCTTTCCAGCAAGATTTCATAAAGATATTTTTTCACCCATATTTATTGACCATATCATACATTGTATAAGCAAAGTTAAATTGTTTTAAGATTGTTGGAGCAGTACTTTAAATACTTTGTAAGATTGTTGTTCCTCTTTAATCTGAAGATCTGGCCGGTTTCTACAAAACATGAACATGCATATAAATTAACTGGTTTCTGCAAAACATAAAACATGAATATAAATTAACAACCGAAAGAAAAATCAACTTACAATATCTATTGATAGAAAATAGACTTGAAGAGGTAGATTGAGGTAAGGATCAATCCTTTAGTCTTAAAACAGTTTATTGTCTGCTCTCTGGTATTAGCATTATAATTGCAATAATGTTTCTTAAGCTTACTCAATATTTTATTCTTGATATCACAACTAATAATTAACAACGAACCAAAATTTATATCTTACTCCACAAGAATTTTGAATTAAAAAAGCATAATTTTTTTTTTAGAAAGACTGTAAGTTTTCTTATAATCAAATCCATGTCAGAATTCTGAAATTTAATTTGAACTTATTTTTTAAAACAAAATGATACAATTTTCTGATTTATAAATCAATTTTAATTTAAATAGAGATTTAACTAACACAACTTTTTATATAAATTATATTCTGAATCTTATATAATAGTTTAAATTATTAGATTAAAATAATTTTTTAATATAATATTAAAATTTAGATAAGCAAGCAATCTCTAGAAGAAAATCACTAATGAGTCTCGTGATCTTAATCACTCTCTAATCATATAAATACATTTGCAAACCATAAATCGTTGTTTATATGGAAATGGGAGATTTTACCTCGAGCCCTTGGCTACCGAGTTTCGCTCTTGGAATGTCTTCTTCTCCCCTGCCAATTTTTTTTAGCCGTCGTGTTCTTTTGCGAAAGGTTCTCGTCAGTGGAAGTGGTAGGTGAGTTGGCATGGAGCTCGGGGGACGATTTTGGGTATATATAACTCAAAATGACAACATGGTTCTTGGTTTGGTCTCAACTTTTTGTAGAAAGGATTGATTGATATTTGACTATGGAAGGACAGAGAAAAAAGAAAAAAAAAAAGCATTTGCACCGTGGCAGGGTACTATTCTACCACTAGACCACTGGTGCCTTGTTGGAAAACCTGCGAAGTAATTATATATATTTATTTTGCAATAAAATACTTGGCTAATATTAATATTGGAGGATAGTTTCCTAAAATGTGTTAGATTAATTTATGAACATTTGTTTTCGTGTATGAAAAACTGTTAAATTAATATTTTTCATATATATTAATATAGAAAAAATATTTTAATATATTTTAGAATAAAAAATATTTTTTAAAAACAATGTGCATCAAACATATTGTTAATTGCATTGAGTGAAATTGTAGAAGGTTTGTGAGTGTTTATTCTTTCAAATCAAATTATCATTATTTAATTTAAATAATTTAATTTAAAATTAATGATAAAAATTAGGATAAAATTTTTTATTTTCTTAATTATGCTATGCTAAGTTTGTTGTCATTTAGAGGTAAACTAGATATCCAACTCGCGTTGCACTATTAGCTGAATTTTTGTTTTCAATAAGAAAAATTGGATATGCAAACATTTGCAACATAATTTTTTATATAAATAATACCAAGTGTAAGTAATAAAAAACTTATGTAAACATAAATCAACAACCATTTATATCAATAAAAAAAATATTAAAATATTTGATATCGTAACACAATTCATTAACTTAATTGTATTTAATAACTATTTATTATTAAAATTATTTTTTTATTTAATAAAATAAAAAAATATCTTGTAAGGTCATATTTATTAAAAATAATATAAAAAAAAAGGAATTAATTTTAATATAAATTGAGAAATTATTTAAAAAAAACACTGAAAACCGTGATGTTTTTAAAGGAAATTATTTTTTTTTTAAACAAAAAAAAAGGAAGAAGAAGAGAAAGAGTCCAAGCTAGCGCCTGGTTTATTTATAAAGGATATACGTGAATTTTAAAAAAACTCAATTTAGGTGAATGAAAAATATTTTCTAAAAAAAGGTTCCAACAATAACTCGCGATATTTTCTAGATTCTGGCCATTATATTGAACAGAAAAATATAGTCTATGTGTTTTACTAAAAAAACTCATTTGTAACACAATTTTAACCCTAAACATCTTGAAAAAAACCCATAAATAAACTTAAAAAAAATACACATAAAATCTGAAATCAACTTAAACAAAAACTCTTCTCTATCAAAGATCTAGTTTTAATTCAAGGTAAAAATACATTTAAGTTGAACTCTTACCAAATAAAACATTTTGACATAGTCTGAATCGATATCAACTTTGATTCTTTCTCTAGCTACCACTAATGGCGTTAACTTTAATTCTTTCTCTTTTAACTTTGATCTATCTTTTAATAAATTTGATTCAATTATACCAAAAAAAAAAAAAAGTCATCATACAAAGTAAAAATTTTAAGACCAAAATGAAAAACAATTTTAAATAATAAATCCATAGTAAAATGTAAGGAAGCGAACAGTGTACATGTGCACAACGTTTATATCACATCGTTTAAAGTTGCTGATAAAGTTTCTCATCCTCCATACTGGTTCTACAATATGTTACTACATCGACTACTGTAGTTGCAACACCAGAACAACCTTCAAAGACATTCGGCAGCCTTTATAAATTTTCCAGGAAGTTGTCAGCACAAAGGTACCCAGAAATGGTCTTTTTAGGTTGTCCAAGATTTGTACAGGAAGTTGTTTACACTAGGGTATGACACTACATTATTTTGTTACCTTTTCACCATGATAAAACTTGTCCAAGATGGAATTTATTTAACAAGCCGAAATAAAACCTAGCAACAACCCTTTGCTCTCACGTGCATATCAAGTTCAGACTTGGCTACTTTTAGGTTGTGGTGTGTCAGCGAACTTCCATGTAAGTTGGAACTGCGGAGATCTTACTCCAGCCACTTCATTGATGGGAACAGCATCGGATATTTCCTTTAAATCTTCTTTTGTCAGCTTAACTTGCAATGATCCAACATTGTCGTCCAGATTTTTAATCTTAGTGGTTCCTAGAGAATATTTGTAGAAAAGATTAGCAAGCTACAACTTGTGAGATTTGATACCTTAATCAAAATTTTGGAGCTTGAATCAGAGAACTAAACATATATAAACACAAGCTGACTCACCAGGGATAGGCACCACATCATCCCCTTGATTGATAACCCAAGCAAGGGCAAGCTGAGCAGGAGTACAGCCATGCTTTGCAGCCAGTTTTTCTATTCGAGAATAAAACACCTTGTTCTTCTCGATATTTTCTTCCGTGAACCTTGGATGTGATTTCTAAAACAACGCAAGAAGGCCACATATTACCAGGCATGTTAAGTCAAATAAGCAACAAGACAGAAATATTAGCACAGAATTAAATTGGGTTAATGATGTTCAAGTTTCAGCAGTTTTCTTTAAGCACAAAAGGAAGTATTAAAAGATTGAATTGCAGTAACTTGATACGGTTTTCTTTTTATCTCATTACGCGAGGGTGTGTGTGGAGCTTCATACCAGTACAGTCTCCGAAGGCAAACTTTCCATGACTGCTCTGCCACCAAAAAAACCACGACCGATAGGGCTATATGCAACTACTGCAATTCCAAGTTCCCTGCACAAGTTGAACAACTAAGAGGTTAAAAAGGCAACCAATGTAAAAACAAAAATTTAAATTTTACAAATGAATCAAAGAAAAAGACTAATAACTTAATTCGTGAAGACCTTGATAAGAAGTTTTAAATTACAGAAAGTGTCCATTATAAATGATCAACTTGAAATGAAAATCCCATTGATATGGATACCTGCAAAGTGGGATTATTTCTTCTTCAATGTCACGAGACCAAAGTGACCATTCCATTTGTACTGCACTAATGGGATGGACTGCATGTGCCCTCTTTATTGTGTCGGGACTTGCTTCAGATAATCCAATATACTTAACTTTTCCCTCTTCCACTAACTTCTTAAGCTCTCCCATCTGCCAACTCAAAGTAATTGGATTAGAAATTAAATAGCGCACGCAGTTAGTTTGAACTATTCCGTAGTGAAAGAAAGGAAAAGAACATACAGTTTCCTCTATTGGAACGGAAGTGTCGGTACGGTGCTGATAGTAGAGATCAATGTACTCCAGATCGAGACGCTTCAGGCTAGCATCACAACATGCACGGATGTATTCAGGACTGCCATTGATTGCACAATTTTTAAAATCAGAACCGATTCGAACAATGCCAAATTTTGTGGCCAACTGGATCTTTTCTCTAGGCAAATGCTTCAGTGCCTGCAAAATGCAAGTCTTGGCGATAAATAAACAAAGAAAAATACCACCTGATGCTATATCAGAAATTCCTCTTATCCCAAAAGCTCTTATAGGGGAGGAGAGACACATGCCATTTGAAACAAAGGCTCATTGGCCAACTGTTCATTAAATATATTAGGCATGATCTTCATATGTCAATTGCTTGCTTCAGCGACCTATTTTTTTTTGTTTTCGGAGTCCATTGTTGGACATGCTAGCTCCTCATTTACAAACACTGTTTCAATTCTTCAAATGGAGATGACCATATACCCTTTTAATCTTTAAGGTTTTCAAGCCATGACCACTCCTTTGCAGGGAATTACTTAACCGGTGATTTGATGAGTGGGGAAAACCTTTTATTGCAAGAAGATAAAAGCACTTCAGTACCCCTGAGTTTGAGAAACTCAAGCATGTCCAAGAATTGATGAAATGATAGTGACACATAGCCCTACAAATGCAATATATTTACGGCCTTCAACAACGAGAACATTTATGAGAAATAATAGCATGAAAAGAAAGTCATATCCATCTAAAGAATTGCATCAGTACGATGCCAAAATGACATATAAATAGAAAAACAGAAAGGGACTAGCTTCATCAGGAGAGTCCAGATATTTTCAATTCTGATGCTGAGGCAAATATAAGGAAAGAAATAAGGTCCAATTGAAGATGGAACTTTGCAGGCAAGAATTTCACTATCATCAAAACTATATTATACTGGCCAATTCTTTTACATGAAAGCATATTATGAAAGAACCTTAGAAAAAATATTTCGAAACTTACCTTCCCAACTAAGATTTCATTAGTGTGAGGTCCATAAACATCTGCTGTATCAAAAAAAGTAATCCCCTTGCTATAAGCTTCCTTGATGATTGAAATGACAACCTCTTCAGGGAGGGGGGCATTGTACATTCCAGAAAGCCCCATGCATCCAAAGCCCAACTTTGAGACCTAAAAGTCGAAAAATATCACGCAGAAAAATCAAGAGACAATAACACTTTTCCTTTTTTAGCACATACAAAATTTTATCTCCCTCCAAAAGGGTTTCTTTTATAATAACCAATCATTCTCCCATTTTTGCAACATTTCAATCAAGAATCTCTGAGGCGTTGAGGCTATGAATATGATAAGGGTTATGCCTCGAGTGCTTGAATCCCAAATCTGATCCCTAATTTTGCCCTATTTTGTTTTCATCAATATATCAAATCCATAAATGATCTGTTGATAGAATGGCGGGTTAAGAAGAGTACACATGCAAATGATTTTTGCCCACAGTCTTAATCTTCATTATTACTCATTAGCTCAAACTATAACTATTAAGTAATCATAAGGATTAAAAACAAAGAAGTATTTAATTAATCACAAAGGAGAGGAACATCATATTTCATACAATGCCATGTAAGTCTTAAAAATTGTACTTTTACAAGACATCTATCTAATAGAGAAACGGATATTCATAGAGAGAAAGAGAGAATGGTGAGAAGGGGTTTTACCTCTAATCCTTGGTTACCCAGTTTCACTCTTGGAATGATAACTTTCTGCTCCTCGGCCATCGTTTTCAATTCTTCTCCTTTTGTGTTGTTGCTGTGGAAGTGAGGCAGTAAAGGCAGAGAGAGTAGGGGAGTGAGTGTGACAAGAGCTCTCGCCAACTCTTTATGTAATATAGCCGTGGCAAGGTAGATTTCTAGTGGCTGCTGTCAGTTGACATCAAAAGGCAAATACTGACGCATGATCTGACGTCTGGATATCAACCGACGCGTGATCATATGTCACTGGAGCAGACAGCAATCAACTCTCCTTTTCATTTTTTACAACATTTTATATTAAGTAAAAATCGTGGCTGGTGTCAGTGGACAACAAAAGGCAAATACTGACGCATGATCTTACGTCTGGATATCAACTGACGCGTAATCATGTGTCACTGGAGTAGAGTATGAAATTATCTATTTATCCTTAAATGGAGAAAAACAAGTATTAAAAGTGAGGGTGCTTTGATCTTTTACGCTTGTTAATTTGTTATTGGTTATTTAAGAGATTATTTGGTGTGTCTAGTTTTTTTTTTTTTTTTTCAAAAAAATAATAGTGTTTTACTTCTAGAATTAACAAGATATATTGATTTGAGATTTTTTTTCAACTTGTTATAAACTTTTAAATAATAAAAATATTTCTTTAATCCAAGTTTAAAAAATTATTAAGATGTTCGAGATACCATTCCCACTGTTGGTATGGTGTTGAATTTTTAATGGTAGATGCCCATTATTGACCTAATGTCAAATTGGTAGCTCTTTAATTAGCACAGGCACGCTTGAGATTCAAGCTCAATCACAAGTTGTTAATTTTATATGTATTTGGACCGTAAAGTAAATACAGGAAACACCTCGTAACTTTATCACAAGTAAATTAATAGTTTAACTGTTAATAATCGAGTGGTAAATAATTAATTAGAAAAAAATATATGATCGTTAAGAATGATGTATTGATGGTTTTTTCTTGTGATTTGGCTCTTAATAGTAACCATTTATTTATGAATCACAGTAATAAATCCACAATAATAAAATAAAATAAAAAACATAAAAGATTAACTTTATAGATAGTTTACAATGCAAGGTCAATAAAAAGTTGAAAAACTAGGAGAGAATTTGGTTGAAATATTATCAGAACTCTATTTTTATTGTATATAAATGCACTATAAACTAAGTGATAATTCACCATGGATTTATTGTATATGTGAATTGTGGATCTAGAGACACTTCATTATAGATTTACTGTGCATGTACTGTAGACCAATAAATAATTAATTGTGGACTCGCACACTTACTTTGCTATATATATTAAAATGTATGGCCATTATGTACACAAATACAATGCACTGTGGATAATCAGTGTAACAATAAAACCTTTGCACTATAGCATCCTGGGCCCGTTCCTTACTATAATTTTAGGTCCTGTATCATGACCCATTTTATTTAGATTCTGTGTCAAGAGTGAAGAGAAATGGATCTTGAAGCAAGACTCAAGAGCATTTAGTCTTGAGACAAGACCAAGTTAGCGATGGGCCTTGCTCGTAGCAAGCCATGCTTCCCACCACACTAGGATCAAACAACATTGAGTTTATTACCAGGACCTAGCAGCTTTGGCCCCTGCTTTTCACCATGACCCAACACCTAATTGAGCCTTACCTTTACCAGGATCCAATGCTATGGATCATGCTAGAAGGCCAAGCCTAGCAGCGTTGGGTGGACCTGTTACAGTTAAAATCTAGGTCTATAATTGATTTGAAGTAAATTAGTTAACCTGCTAGGCCAACACATAACTAGGATAGTCCGGCAAAAATCTAAAGGAGAATTTTTTTTTAAATGTATTTTTTCTCCTACCCTAAAGTGACGTGCTGAATTAAAAAATCAAAAATTTTAAAAATAGATAAAACATTTTTTTTTTTATTTTGTTAAGAAGCTCTTTGAAATTTTTTAATTATTTGACTCGTGACAAATTGCAGGTTACATAGCTAGTAGAATCTATTAGACGAGGTAACCGTGCTCTGCTGCGGGTTGTTGATAATTTGTCCTGGAATTCGGTTGATGTCGATTAAAGTAAGAATTTAATTGTGCAAACTGTAATCAAATGAGTGAAAAAAAGAGAGTAAAGCAGTTATAATAGGTAAACGGTAGCAAGCATTGCATTCAAGACTTGGCAGAGGCTGCCACAACGATCCATGTCAAAAAAAACAAAAACAGAAGTAAAGAACAAAAGATAATGCTGGTCTTCTGCAGTCAAAGACTTCACTGTTTGCATAGGGCAAGCTAAAAGCTGAAGTCAATTAACGCAGGCTTGTCTTGGAAATTCGAAAAGCTGGATAATTAAGAACAAACAACAAAGTAAAAAGCTTAAAAGCATTCTTGCATAGGGTAATAGAAGATGTAGCATGGTAAGTAGGACAGGGCCAGCAGTTTAAACAAAAGAAAAACACACGCATGGTCGAAGGGCCTGAATGCATAAAGGGCTAGAAAGCAGTATATCTGCAAGAAAGTAACGGTGAAGGTAGGTATTAGAGTAATGAAGTAATTAGAAGAGTGAGACTTGCTCGTAAATTTGATGAACACATGTTAGCCAAGAGAAAGCAAAACTATTGAAGATACTGAAGATATTATGAAGATTTCTACCATTATGTCATTGTCTAATTGAGCTCTGTGTTATTGAATGAATTCAATTATCTTTCTTGATCAAGATCTATCATTATTACCTTTAGTGGAAGATCTAAGTTGGGTTTTATAAATAGTTCTACCTTTTCCCTAGAAGTTAATGATCCAGAATATGAAGTGTGACTTTCGAAAGACCAACTAGTTATGCTCAGCAGAGGACTTTTTTCTTTCTTTCAATATATACTAACAGAAGCAAAAGCAAAGAAGTCTCGTGAACTTAATCACTCTCTAATCATATAAATACATTTGCAAACCAGAACTCGTTGTTTATATATATATAAAACAAAGGGTATTCAAGGAAATGGGAGATTTTACCTCGAGCCCTTGGCTACCGAGTTTCACTCTTGGAACTTGGAATGTCTTCTTCCCCTCTGCCATTTTTTTTTTAGCTGTAGTGTTCTTTTGCGAAAGGTTTCTTGTCAGTGGAGGTGGTAGGTGAGTTGGTATGGAGCTCAGGGGACCATTTTGTGTATACATGACTCAAAATGACAGCATGGTTGTTGGTTTGGTCTCAGCTTTGTAGAAAGGATTGACAGATATTTGACTATGGAAGGACAAAGACGGAAAAAAAAAAAAAAGCACTTGCACCAGCCGGGAATCGAACCCGGGTCTGTACCGTGGCAGGGTACTATTCTACCACTAGACCACTGGTGCCTTGACGTTAATACTGGGAAGTAATTAGATATGTACTATGTAATTAATTACATTTCAAAAAGTAAAATAATAATATTATTTTAATATATTTTTTTAAAAATAATATTTTCAAAAAGTAGAATGCAACATACATTTAATTTCATTAAGTGAAATTATAGAAGATTAATAAGTGTTTATTCATTCATTTAATCTAAATCATTGAATTGAAATTGAATAATCAATATTTAGTATATGATATAAATGAAAAAAATTTAACTAATTAATATTTTGTTTCTCTTATTTAATTTAAATAATTGAATTTAAAATTAATGAGAAAAATTAGGATATAAATTTTAATTTTCTTAGCCATATTTTTAGTTATGTTGTGGTAATTCTAGTATCATTTAGAGGTAAACTAGTTATTTGATTTATATTCTACCGCAAGTTGATTACTTTTTTTAATAAAAAAATAAATATGCAGGCATTTGCCATATATTTTTTTTTTTAACATAAATAGTATCAAGTGTAAGTTAAAAAATTTATGTATGTATTTAATTAAATAAATTGAGAACTATCTATACCAATAAATAAATAAAAACATTAATAATAACTAAATATATATTTGGAAAAGTCAAGAGATGGATGTAAATTAAGATATTTAATCTTGCAATAAAGTCCATTCATCTGATTATGTTCAATAACTCTATTTATTAAAATTATTTTTTTATTTAACAGAATAATAATAAAAATAGATATACATATAAAATTGATTGAATAAAATCAAAGGAAAAAACATATTTCGCAAGGTTGAACTTATTAAAAATACTATCCAAAAATAAATATTTTTCATCTTTTAAAATAAATTTCAATTATATAAAACATTAAAAAAATTCTAGATGAATTATAATAATCTCTTTAAATATTAAATATATACAAGAATAATTAAAAAAAACAACCACTATAAGAAAAAAAACTAAATACTAAAAAAAAAGAAATTAGAGAGAGGGAAATTAATTTCAATATAAATTAAGAAATTATTAAAAAAACACATTTAACAAAAATCATGATTTTTTCAAAATGATTTTTTTTAAAAGAAAAGATTACAAAGCACCTGGTTTATTTAGAAAGGACATGCACATATGTCTTATTAATATTTTTTTAAAAAATTCAATTTAGGTAAACAACAAATATTTTCTGAATTTTTTTTTTTAAACGAGGTTTTACCTGGTATTGTTTAGATTCTAGCCACTATAGTGGGTAAAAAAATAGGATCTATATTGTTTTACCAAAAAATCCATTTTCAACTCAATTTTAACCCTAAATGCCTTGAAAAACCTATAAATGCACTTAAAAACCTAAAACAATAACACAAAAACTTGAAAATCAACTAAAACAAAAACTCTACTGTGGCTTAGATCTAGTTTTTAAGGCTATTTCAAGGTAAAAAAAAACATTTAAGTTAAACTCTCTTACCAAATGAAACATTATATATAGCTAAAAGAGATCAGTGTTTTACTGTGAATTGCACTGTGCAGTCCACAGTAAAATACTGATCTCTTATCCCTGTTGCTTTACATTTTGTTTTGTTTTGTTTTGTTTTTTTTTTTTTTTTAAGTTGTTTCTTTTGGCTGTTTTTTTAAGCCTTTTGGAAAATTATTTTTTGCTTCTTTTTTTGTTTTTTTTAGCAAAGTTTTTTTCTTTAATTTAGTTTATTAATGTTTTATTTTTTTATTTAGTTATCAGATTTTCATGACACGTTTTCTGAATTTAACGGGTTAACCTGGTTTGACAAGTTAACCTAGAATATTTTTTTTTTGCTTTTTATTCTTTTTAATTAATTTTTTTTTAGTTTAGTTTAGTTGTTAATATTAAATTTCTTTCTATTTAGTTATTAGATTTTCATGACATATATCCCGAGTTTCACGGGTTAACCTGGTTTCACGGGAAAACCTAGTTAATTCTGGGTTGACCCGTTAATTTTTTTATTTATTTTTATTTTCATAAATTTTTTTGTTTAATTTAGTTTGTTAATGTTAAATTTTTTTTATTTAGTTATCAGACTTTCATGATACAAATCCTGGGTTTAACAGGTTAACATGGTTTGACGAGTTAACCCGGATTTGTTTTTTGATTTTTTCTTTTTATTTAATTTTTTTCGTTTAGTTCAGTTTGTTAATGTTCATTTTTTTTTTATTTAGTTACCAGACATTCATGACAGGGATCCAGGGTTTAACGGGTTAACTTGGTTTGACGAGTTAACCTGAATTTTTTTTTTTGCTTTTTTTTCTTTTAAATTAATTTTTTTCGTTTAATTTAAATTGTTGATGTTAATTTTTTTTTTCTATTTAGTTATCAAACTTTTATGACACGGATTCCGGGTTTGACAGGTTAACCTGGTTTAACGAGTTAGCTCAGTTAATTCTGGGTTAACCCATTAATTTGTTTTTTCATTTTTAATTATCAAACTTTCACGATGCGAATTCAAGGTATGACGGGTTAACCCAATTAATTCATATTTTTTTTTTCTTTTTCTTCATTAGTTTTTTTCTTCCTGGTGGTTTTTTTTCTTTGTTTTTTTCTTTTTAACTAATCTATTTAATTATCATACTTTTATGACACGACCTTGCAATCAGACCCACGTCCAATGCTATTGGGTCTGGTATTGCAGTCCAGACACTTTTATGTTAAGGGTTAACCCAAGTTTAATGTTATTATTAATATTATAAATATTACTCTTGGATCAGGCGTTGCAACCAAACCTAAGATTCTTGGGTATAACTTTGTAAAAAAACCTAATATTTTTAGATCTTAGCTTTTTTTGAAATACAAAAAATAATTGACCTGCGGCATCGCGCGGGGCATATAACTAGTTTTAACCCTAAAATCAATCATTTGGTGGTTAAAATTGGTATCAACTTTAATTTTCTTTTTATATCACTAAAAACCAGCATCCTCTTTCTCCTCTCTCAAACTAGAAATTAAAACATAAGAAAAATAAATTTTGTACCAAAATTTAATTAAAAAACTATTGAGGAATCAAACATGTATAATTTGTAAAATTTAAGAACTAAAATAAACGTTTTGTGATTACTTTGAAAGCATCATTCATTTGTAACACTTATTTCACTTGGTCCTCTATTTTTCAATTTTATTTTTAATCAACAATTTTGATTCAATTGTTCTTTAATTGGGCCAAAACAAGATGCAATCGTACAATATAAAAATCTGAGTATCAAAATAAAAAAACAATTTTAAACAGTAAGAACATAATAAAACATGTAAATGGGAACAGTGTGCGTGTGCCCAATATTTATAACACAACATTTAGTGTCTGTGTAACAGTACTCGGACATTTAAGCAACCTCTATCATACATGACATAAAGATTCAAGGTTCTACAATATGTTTACTACATCGACTCTTGCAGCTGCAACACCAGAACAACCTTCAAAGACTTTCAGCAGCTTTTATAAATTTTCCAGGAAGTTGTCTACAGAAAGGTACCAGAAATACTGTTTTTTAGGTTGTCCAAGATTTGTACAGGAAGTTGTTTACACTAGGTTATGACACTACATTATTCTGTTACCTTTT
Source organism: Populus tomentosa (assembly GCA_018804465.1). NCBI lineage: Eukaryota > Viridiplantae > Streptophyta > Magnoliopsida > Malpighiales > Salicaceae > Populus > Populus tomentosa. The sequence continues at coordinate 2,755,007 of CM031993.1, forward strand.
CACCATGATAAAACTTGTCCGAGATGGAATTTATTTAACAAGCCGAAAGAAAACCTAGCAACAACTATTTGCTCTCACGTACATATCAAGTTCAGACTTGGCTGTTTTTAGGTTGTGGTGTGTCAGCGAACTTCCATGTAAGGTGGAACTGCGCAGATCTTACTCCAGCCACTTCATTGATGGGAACAGCATCGGAGATTTCCTCTAAATCTTCTTTTGTCAGCTTAATTTGCAATGATCCAATATTGTCGTACAGATTTTTAATCTTAGTGGTTCCTAGAGAATATTTGAAGAAAATATTAGCAATCTACAATCTGTGGGATTTGATACCTTAATCAAAATTTTGGAGCTTGAATCAGAGAACTAAACATACATAAACACAAGCTGACTCACCAGGGATAGGGACCACATCATCCCCTTGATTGAGAACCCAAGCAAGGGCAAGCTGAGCAGGAGTACAGCCATGCTTTGCAGCCAGTTTTTCTATTCGAGTATAAAACACCTTGTTCTTCTCGATATTTTCTTCCGTGAACCTTGGATAAATTTTCTAAAACAACGCAAACAGGCCACAAGTTACCATGCATGTTAGGTCAAATAAGCAACGACACAAAAGTATAAGCACAAAAATAAATTGGGTTAATGGTGTTCAAGTTTCAGTAGTTTTCTTAAAGCACAAAGGGCAGTATTTAAAGATTGAATTGCAGCAACTAGATACGGTTTTCTTTTTATCTCATTACGTGACGTGTGTCTGGAGCTTCATACCAGCACAGACTCCGAAGGCAAACTTTCCACGACTGCTCTGCCACCAAAAATACCGCGACCGATAGGGCTATATGCAACCACTGCAATTCCAAGCTCCCTGCACAAGTTAAACAACTAAAACGTTAAAAAGGCAACAAATGTAAAAACAAAAATTTAAATTTTACAAATGAATCGAAGAAAAAGATTAATAACTTAATTCGTGAAGACCTTGATAGGAAGTTTTAAATTACAGAAAGTGTCCATTATAAATGATCAATTTGAAATGAAAATCCCATTGATATGGATACCTGCAAAGTGGGATTATTTCTTCTTCAACGTCACGAGACCAAAGTGACCATTCCATTTGTACTGCACTAATGGGATGGACTGCATGTGCCCTCTTTATTGTGTCGGGACTTGCTTCAGATAATCCAATATACTTAACTTTTCCCTCTTCCACTAACTTCTTAAGCTCTCCCATCTGCCAACTCAAAGTAATTGGATTAGAAATTAAATAGTGCACGCAGTTAATTTGAACATACAGTTTACGTAGTGAAAGAAAGGAAAAGAACATACAGTTTCCTCTATTGGAACGGAAGTGTCGACACGGTGCTGATAGTAGAGATCAATGCACCCCAGATCAAGACGCTTCAGGCTAGCATCGCAACATGCACGGATGTATTCAGGACTGCCATTGATTGTAGGGTTCTTGATTTCAGTACGGTTTGGAAAAACGCCAAATTTTGTAGCCAACTGGATCTTTTCTCTAGGCAAATGCTTCAATGCCTGCAAAAGGCAAGTCTTGGCGATAAATAAACAAAGAAAAATACCACCTGATGCTATATCAGAAATTGCTCTTATCCCAAAAGCTCTTTTAGGGGAGGAGAGACACATGCCATTTGAAACAAAGGCTCATTGGCCAACTGTTCATTACATATATTAGGCATGATCTTCATATGTTAATTGCTCGCTTCAGTGACATATTTTTTTGTTTGGGGAGTCCATTGTTGGACATGCTAGCTTCTCATTTACAAACACTGTTTCAATTCTTCAAATGGTGATGACCATATACCCTTTTAATCCTTAAGCTTTTCAAGCCATGACAACTCCTTTGCAGGCCATGACAGCTTTTCAAGTCATATCCATCTAAAGAATTGCATCAGCTCGATGCCAATATGACATATAAATAGAAAAACAGAAAGGGACTAGCTTCATCAGGAGAGTCCAGCTTTTCAAGTCAGTTGAAGATGGAACTCCGCAGGCAAGTCATCAAAACTATATACCAGCCTACTAGTTTGTGATTGCGGCTTGGTTATTATTATTATAAAAAACTAGATACCATATTATACTGGCCAATTCTTTTACATGAGAGCATATTATGAAAGAACCTTAGAAAAAACATTTCGAAACTTACCTTCCCAACCAAGATTTCATTAGTGTGAGGTCCATAAACATCTGCTGTATCAAAAAAAGTAATCCCCTTGCTATAAGCTTCCTTGATGAATGAAATACCAACCTCTTCAGGGAGTGGGGCATTGTAGATTCCAGAAAGCCCCATGCATCCAAAGCCCAACTTTGAGACCTAAAAGTCGAAAAATATCACGCAGAAAAATCAAGAGACAATAACACCTTTCCTTTTGCTTAGCACATACAAAATTTTATCTCCCTACAAAAGGGTTTCTTTTATAGCAACCAATCATTCTCCCATTTTTGCAATATTTCACTCAAGAATCTCTGAGGCGTTGAGGCTATGAATATGATAAGTTATAAAAATTGTACTTTTACAAGACATCTATCTAATAGAGAAACGGATATTCATAGAGAGAAAGGTGAAAAGGGGTTTTACCTCTAATCCTTGGTTACCCAGTTTCACTCTTGGAATGATAACTTTCTGTTCCTCGGCCATTGTTTTCAATTGTTCTCCTTTTGCGTTGTTGCTATGGAAGTGAGGCAATGACGACGATTCGAGAGTAGGGGAGTGAGTGTGTCAAAAGCTCTCGCCAACTATTTATGTAATAGAGCCGTGGCAAGTTAGATTGCTAGAAGCTGCTGTCAGTTGACTACAAAAGGCAAATACTGACGCATGATCTTATGTAAGGATATCAACTGACGCATGATCATGTCACTGGAGTAGACAGCAATCAATTCTCCTTTTCATTTTGGATAACATTTTATATGAATGATCGGTTAGAATTTAGAAATGAAATTTAAAGTATTTTTTTTTAATTTTTAAAATTAATTTTTGATATTATTATATTAAAATGATTAAAAATACTAAAAATAAATTTATTTAAAATAATTTTTTTTTATAAATACTTTCAAAATACAAAAAACAAACAAACCTTTCAGTAAATAAATGTGGCTGAAAATATCTAAATAGACAAAAAAATAAAAATAAAATTTTTTGATTGTTTAACCAGATCTAATAACACTTTTTAACTAATAAATAGAAAAGAAAATGCCTCCCGGTGCCACAATATCATTCAAAGTGCAAACATTTCGTGTTTATAATGCAATGAGTCTATGTCCATAATACTATTTTTTAAAATATATTTTTTTTAAAAAATATATTGAGATAATATATTTTTATTTTTTATATCATCACATCAAAATAATATAAAAATATAAAAAAAATATTAATTTGATGTAAAAAAAAATTAAAATTTTTAAATACCATTTTTGAAACACAAAAACAAACTTGTTTTAATAAGAAAATTCAATTCAACCTGAAATGAAAAAAATTTATCTCACCTAACTTTTATACAATAAAAAAAATCACATAAATTTATTTCCTTATTACATATGAAAAAAAAATCAATAAGAGAAAAAAAATTAAAAAGAAAAAAAATAAAATTAAAAATATCTTAAAGTCACATCAATTTATTTCATCTTTATAGTGTAAAAAAAAAATCAATAAGAAAAAAAAAATTTAAAGAGAAAAAAAATAAAATTAAAAATATTTTAAAAGGAAAAACATTAAAGGGTTACTGGTATATTATGCATTGCTTTGCTATACGCTGTTCATGGAACTACTATAAACAAATATTTTATTTGAAGATAATGATAGTGCATATACATTATGTGCATTTAACTCAAGTATTTTTATATTTTATAAAAATTGTTATTGATCTGTTGTGTTGTGCGGGCCCATATGCTATTTATTAATTTATTACATAATGGTTATTTTTAAAATATTATTTTTAAAAATATATTGAGATAATATTTTTTTATTTTTTAAAATTAAAATTTTATATTATCACATCAAAATAATATAAAAACATGAAAACATAGTAATTTCTGACCAAATACACAAAAAATAATGCCCCATATGGCGCTAAAGTATGGTTAATGATACAAATACTTTATTTTTATAATGTAATTCATAATATAATGCAATGAGTTTAATACACAGCACACATCTTTTAAAATATAATATAATATGTATTCAGACAGCAAAGGAAATAGTGGTAACACCACATAACTTTATCACAAGAAAGTTAATAGCGGCTGGGGAGACAGAAGTCTCCTCAGTTGCCTGGGTTCGATTCTTAAACTCATTCGTTTACTTGAGGGTTTTGTTAATGGGAAAAATGTTTGTTTCCTTCCTATACCGCACGGGTTAGAACCCCTTTGTATATCTTCCTGTCATCCCCGCGGTGACTTACCTGCCTTCTGGGCTTGCAGGGTGCTCAGTTAGGCCCTGGGGATTAGTCATGATGCGCGCAAGCTGGCCCGAACACCCCAGGTTAATAAAAAAAAAAAAAAAAAAGAAGTAAGTTAATAGCAACTGATAAGAGTCAAGTAGTAAATAGTAAATTAGAGGAAAATGTATGATTATTAAAAGAATCTTGTGTTGACGGGTTTTCTCTCATGATTTTACTCTTAAAAATGACCGCCTATCCATAAATCACAGTAATATCTCCACGACCAAAAAAAAATAAAAAATAAAAATAGAAGCTTATCTTCATAGATAGTTTACAACGCAAGGCTCAATAAGAAGATGGAAAACAAGGAGAGAACTTGGTTCAAATATAGAACCCTATTAGAGGAGGTAACCGTGCTCTGCTGCGGGTTGTTGATAAGCATTGCATTCAAGACTTGGCAGAGGCTGCCACAACGATCCATGTCAAGAAAACAAAAACAGAAGTAAAGAACAAAAGATAATGCTGGTCTTCTTCACTGTTTGCATAGGGCAAGCTAAAAGCTGAAGTCAATTAACGCAGGCTTGTCTCGGAAATTCAAAAGGCTGGATAATTAAGAACAAACAACAAAGTAAAAAGCTTAAAAGCATTCTTGCGTAGGGTAAAAAAAGAAAAACACACGCATGGTCGAAGGGCCTGAATGCACAATGGACTAGAAAGCAGTATATCTCCAAGAAAGTAACGGTGAAGGTAGGTATTAGAGCAACGAAGGTAATTAGAAGAGTGAGACTTGCTTGTAAATTTGATGAACACATGTTGGCCAAGAGAAAGCAAAACCAAAGAAAAAAACAAAAGAGAGTATAAATAGATGGGTCTTTGTTAGATATTAACAGAAGAGTCTAAGCATGGGATAACTGGAAAATTTCTGCAGGAGGAGCAACTGCAGTAGGGAAAACTGATGTAAAATCTTCATAGATAAAAAAAACATCTTGGCTTGTAGCATAGCATTTACTAAAATTACCGGTGTGTGTTCTTGAGAATTGGTCTCCTGACATAAGATGTTGATCATCCAAGGCATATTAGTATGGTATACTTCTCCTGTTTAAACCGGGGTTTGAAACCAGACTTCTTCTCAGGAGGATAGATAGGACGATTCAGGTGAGATCCAATATAGATATAAATTTCTATTTACTTATGGGTTCTGGGCGGTCTGGGAGGGCCACCATAGCTCTTCTTTTCTCAAGAATCCAAATATCTCTTATTAGTGTATGGACAATTATATCTCGAGCACAGGTTTATCTTCAGCCTCAATGGAAAAATAAAATGGAGCACTATCTTCACATATCAAGAATTATAAAATCACCCCTTTTATTCTAGGAAGACAGAGGGATCGTACCATTCGAGTTTTTTTTTTAATGCTAATATTTGCTCATTTTCTTAATTTTTTAAGTTTAGATCTTGAGACCAGTTTCAAGAGGAGAATTTATTGATTCTTCTAAATACAATGTGAAATTGATGTCGTTGTCGTTGAAAAACAAAAAGTCTTTTCCATTGTGTATATTTCTCTCCTTCTCGTTTCTGCTTTAAATCTCGAAAAAAAGGTTAAATGCGTATTTGGGCTCGTAAGAAGAAACTCAATGGATCTGGGGCTGGCCATGGTTGAGCACTTGAGTAATTAAATTGGACTGAGCCCGAAAAGCTTTATAGAACAAGGAGAACGAACATTTTCTCCCTCCAATTTCTCCAAAAAAAAAAAAAAAAACTTGCCATTTGCACACAGGTGGTAGCTAGAGTCTGTAAATAGCTCTAAAAAAAGGGCATTCATTGCTGGTTCGAGTGTCTATTTGGTAAAGAAATGTATGAAATAGTTTGTTTAAAATATTATTATCATTTATCCACACAAATAATACCAAAATGAGAAATTAATAGCCATGAATGCAAGCATCTTTTATTTCTCAACAACGCAATCTATTAGCGCAAGTCATTCGTTAGCAAACATAGAAATCACTGTGAGCATGGGAATAAAGGTAAGCAAACTGGTAGCCACAAGCTTCCAACAATTTAAGAATTATTTTTTTGTTATTTATCAAGAAAAAATGTCACTTAAGAGTCCACTCATGTCTCTGATTAAAAAGATATCAACGATAATTATTATTATTATTATTATTAAAGTAAGTAGCATAGAGGTAGGTGATTAATAAAGTTTGTTTGGTTTTGTATCTTAAAAGTATTTTTTTTAAAAAATTAAAATATTTTTATATTTTTACTTTAAATTAATATCTTTTTATGTTTTCAAATTATTTTGATATTAAAAATAATTTTTTTTATTAAAAAATTATTTTAATATATTTTTATTAAAAATTAACTACTAAATACTCCCAAATATGCTGATAGCATTCCTTCATTTTCTCGGTGAAATGATGGATGGTCCTTTATGAATGTTATCTACTTCCATCAGACTTTTAATAATAATAATAATAATAAACCCTGAAAGAGACCACTAAGGTGCACACAATTGGATATGTAAACCATTAATAAAACAACACTTGCACTAATCATTGCCCTTCAATTCTTTGATTATAAAAAGATGAAGATTTAGTTTCAGAGAAGATTGCTTCTTTGGGAAGTCATCAATTTGATTCTTAATACCTGTGATCATCCATATAGCATCCAAAAAACAAAATAAAAAAAAGATTAACTCTCAAATATGGCTAGCAAATTGCAACCAAACTAACTGTGCAATATTGGCCAACATGAAGGAACAATTTCCTCATGATAAAATTTTAAAAAATAACAAAAAAATATATTTTTAATGTATTTTTATATAATTGTTTTTTAAAAAAACAACCATAAAATTTTTCTGTTTGGGTACAAGCATAGCTCAGCATGGCCCCAGAGTACATGTCGCACAATGCTGTGAAAATCATTGTCTGGCTATTGCCTCATGATAGTTACATACATTATGCAACACACATTAAGGAAAAATTGATAATAAAATAAAAGATAACAACTATCATTACCACTGTAATGATAGTTGGGTCATATAATGATGCTTTTACAGGTCTTTTTCCTGATTGAATATGCTCTTAATTAAGAGAGGTGAAATAAAAACAATATATATTCTCTTAATTGACATGCATTTAATCATTCACTATATAATATGGGAGAAATGATCATCTTATAATCAATTTAAGAACTATAATCATGTTCAAGATCTGAGTTCTTAAACGGTCAGGATTACTTATTAATATAATTATTCACACGATTTTGGCCTTGGCTACTAAGGGATGTAAATATGTTATACTTTTTTCTTTTAGTGTGTTGAGTATTATGATAGATGTATTTTTTTTTTTTGTAAATGTATTAAAATATTTTTTCAGTTTTTTTAATATATTTTTGATTTAACACATCAAAACTATATAAAAACACTAAAAAAATTTATTAATTTAATATTTTTTCAAATAGAAATAAATTTTTAAAAAATACTGAAATATAATTATAAACACAAAACAAATGGTACTGATGTGGAATTCCTTGATAATCTCTTGTATTACATGATCAAATATGCATACTGTTAGAGAATAATATAAATCATATCCTAAGCTATTGGGTATAAATGATTATTTGATATGGTATCAGAGCCTTGATGATTAAACGGTTACGAGTTCGAATCTTACTATTTCTATTTATTTGATAAAAATTAAATACAAAATAATATAGGCTCTACAAGTTTCTCAAGCCCAAATAACTGTCACTTGAGTATATATTTTAAAAAATAATATAAATCTTATCTAACAGTTTAAATTATTAGATTGAGATGATTTTTTAATACATATACATACACATACTGTGACAAATATAAAAATTGACCATGTCTACTCAAGTAAAAAAGTATATAGATAAGATGTTTTACATGTTAAAAAAGAAAGTCTTCCAGGGACTACCAAAGGGTTTAATTAGGTAAGATGGAAAATGATGAGGAAGCCGTGATGCTTTTATTTATTTAGTAACGTTTTCTTGTATATTAAAATCATGACAGGTATTAGCTGTACTGATATAAGATCTTGTATATCCCAGTTCTTTGTAAACCTTGAAGAAGAAGAGAAAAAGTGACATTAAACAAATGGCAGCACTACTCCAACAATTGATTATGTGCGATAATGGATACCAAATGGTCGGCTAGAAGATATGTCTGAAAAAGCCACAAATAACGCCTCAACCCGCACATTAACACAGCAATTAAGCAAAATCTTTTAGCCTCATCAGAAAGCAGAAAGCAACGCTATCGATCTACACATTAAATTGAGGGTATCGTACATGATTAACAATAGTTAATCAGGGTTTAGGACCAAGAGCCACCGGTAATCGGTTGATTAGTGGGAGCATGCATGTACAATCAGTGTATGGCGAATTTCCCACCACATAATCCCATGTCTTGCACCTTCTAAACAAGTTGATTAAGGGAATAAATTAAAGGGCGAAAAGGAGGAGAGAGTCCAAATCACAACCATCTCTCATCAAAGTGTAGGCATTTTTTTTCTATTTTTCCAAAGTTGGATGTGGATCACTTTACAGACTAATGTCCCATATGTTACCTCCTAAGTGGTAATATAATTAATTTGTTCAAAGTATTTGCCTCCAATGTGTGATTAGCACCAATAAAAAAGCAGGTCCCGTAAGCATATAAAATATGGGTTATTCCCTTGTTTGCAAGTGAAAAATAAACATGTTACCATCATTTAACAAGCTAAAGGCACATTAATGAAGTAAATTATGCACTACCCATCAAGAGAAAAGAGCGATTTTGACTGGCTAAGGTGCCTTTTTCTTGTTTGCCTTTCTTTTTCTTTATGTGCCTACCTTGTTCAAGAGCTATGAAGCCATGCAAACTGGTCCCCTGTATGCTACTTGCGTTTCATTCTCTTGGTGGTTCATGGTTGATGCTTACCTTACAACACCCCCACAGATAGAAAGAGAAAGAGAAAGAGAAGGAGAAAGAGAGAGGCGCCATGAATGAAAGGGTCATCCATATAAAGTTATGAAAGCCTCCTAGAAAATTTAGAAATTATCACTTGCCTGTCTGCTTTCGTGGCCGAGGCGTGACAATATTCAAATTTTTTTTTTCTTTTGGGACCACCCTATCGTTTTTTCTTCTTCTTGAGTTCTACTTTTCAATTTTCCTACTAGCTAGAGCTTTGTTGTTTCTTTTTCCTGTTTTCTTTACTATCCTTAACAGCGTAAAATTACCAAAATTACTAGGCTAAGCGCATCAACTTTGCTATTCCTTTTGAATTTATTATTGTCAACAAGACAAGGTAAATTATATTCTTAGCTACATTTAATGTTGCTCGTCATTTTCATATATGATTTTTTTTCCAATTATATACGTATATATATCACCGAGTTAGTTTCTACGCCAATATTAGAAATTATATATATATATATTTGAGTGTTGTATCTAAGATTTGAATACAAAAAATTTGCAAAAGAAAAAAAAACCTTTATCCTTGAAATTAGAGAAAAACAATTTGTCTTCTATATGATGGTTCATAGCATGCTAGATTCCTGGTCACATAAAAGTCACGATTAAAGAAATTAATAATGGGATTGGAAACAGCCAAAGTATATGACTGTATGAGGTAGAAAGAAATATTGTAACTCCTCTATAAATATTCCTCTCTGGTTACACCCTCCCATATCTTTCCCCATCTATGAAACCTTCAACCAGAAGAAAGAATAAGAAGATGGAGAGGCAACTTCAAGCCCTAGACAAGTGCATCACAGCGAGTCAAATACCGATAGCCTTTAATCATGCACCGCTATTAGTTGAAGCTGCCAGCATGATCTGAGTTTTCCTTGATTTTCCTATACGGGAAAGACTAGATCATGTGGCAGTTTCACCTATTGATGGTGGTATGGAAAACCCTAATCAGAACCCTAATTTCCTCCACTGATCTATCTCTGCGAACCCCATTAGGGTTCGGCCTTGGAGAAGAAAACACTAGATGAGGTATGTCTTCTTTTTCCTGTTTGATTTTCACTGATCTGTGTATGTGTTCCCTTATTGTTCTTTTCCCCACCACCAGCTGCTCTTTTATATATGATGGGATGTTTTTTCCTTGTAGTATCTTGAAGTTGTTTCTGTGCCGTACTGCTGTGTTGTGTTCTTCTTATCCATGTCAAAGTTTGTTAAAGAATAGCAAGATGTGATCTTTTAGGGTTGTAACTGACGAGATTTTTGTCTTGACTTGGTTGGTGCTTTTGAGATCTATCTTCCCGTGCCTTGAAGAGAGTGCGTCGTTTCATATTGGAAGAGAGCGCCTTTATATAGTTTCTCCTTTACAGTTCATGTCAATTTCTGTGTTGTTGGTCATGCATATCCCTTTGCACATCACTGAGAGCCTAATTTCAGCTATGAGAATTAATTTTTAGTAGAGACAGTATTTCAAGTATAGATAAATACATATATATCACTAATTTAGTTGTTTTTTCCTATTATGTTTCTTTTTTTTGTTTTCATCTTGTCTCATTTGTAACCCACTTATTTTGTTTTTCTGTAATTAATTATTCAACTCTTTAGAGTTCATCTTTTAAATAACTATTTTTTAATTAATATACTCGATTATTATTAAAAAAAAGAAACATCATGCATGTTCAATCTTCCATCTAGACAGTCTTATTTTCTTTGTTGAGTATTGGGACTGGATACATTTTGTTTTATGCCAAGGATCATCCTGAAAATATAACCAAAATACAACTTAGTACAAAATATGTGGGATGATAATGCTCATATACGGATTGATGTCTACTTGTCAAATTGAGACTGATTGCCTGGAAGATCACATATATAGCTAGCTGATATATATCGATATGGAGAATAAAACTCTCTCTCTCTCTGTGTGGGTGGAGAGTATGGGGTGTGTTTTGTTCTGGAGTCAACAAATTATATATAATCATGAAAATGGCTAGCAATAGCATGACTGCAGATGCATGAAATATAGGACCAGTCCATATAATGGTGCACTGCTGGACATAAATTAATGCAACTTGATCAGATATGAATATATAGAGCCTCAGATCTAGTAGAGGATAGCATAAATTTCCTACTTTTATGTTTTTTCTTAGGGAAAAAGAACCAAACATATTAGAGTAGGACCTTGAAACGCACACCCCCTATGGAATAATATCATTAGTGCTCCAGGGGATCTCCCGTTGGAATGCAAGCCAAGATCCCATTTTGGATTCTCAAACTCTCTAGTAAAAGATTAAAAAAAAAAGAACCAATTTTTATTTACCGTGTAGATATTTGTGATGGATGCATAATTGTAATATAAATTTGTATCAAATGTGTTACATCAAGTAATTAGAACAAGCTGCAGCAACGTGCTCTATAAACCATTAGTTCTATGTGGTTTAGTTCTTAACTGCCATCATTATCATCCAACCGACCTTTATCTAAATCTCAAGGTCAAACTAGATGACAAATTCTAATAAATTTAGGTCGAATTAGATGAAAGAACACGTATATATGGTTTATTCCTTTCTAGTATCGCCCTCTCATTTTCATGGTCAAGTCCATATTTTCTATACTTTTTCCTTTTTTTTCTCTAGAAAAACATCAATTAATTATATGTGGTGATTATTGATGTCCTGATTTGTTGTTCTTGCCTAAGATAAGTTTTGCCCTTCTTTTCTTGTTGGGGTTTGAGATCGATGAAGCACAAGTTTCTTAGAGGAAGTTAGAATATGGTCAATTTTCTCTACGCCATGAACTCCATGGCACTGCCTCATATGTGAGACTATATATTTTCCTCTTCCATCTGTTTGGATCTCTCTTACGTGTATAGATATATAATGCCTGCCTGCCTTGTGATATTTGTTCTTGTAGCAATTTAGGGGAAGAGCATAAGTTTACTGATTAATTTGAGTGTCTCTTAATTACTTATTCACTTTCGTTTTTTTTTTTTAATCTTGCTTCATTTTTCAAAAGAAAAACTCTGTTTAAGTATAACATCCTTAATTACACTTATTATGTATTGAAAAGTCTATATTTTCAAAAGCCTTTATCTCTGTAGATGATTCCTTTTCCCTTTACTCATGATCATGTAGATGTGTCTAGCTAGTACAATTATAAATTCTATATTCGACCTTAATTATTTAACTGTTTCAGTTTTTTTGTTTGAGCGATTCTCATTGGATGTGGAAGGCTTTTACTCAAGGGGCATGCTAATAAAGTATACATATAGCTCAAGCATTGGATTAAGTGACGGCCATTTAATCTCTAGCAGTGCAGATCCATTTACAAAAGTATGGTGACAACAAATGCAGAAGGAGCCTGCTTGTGAGTTGCACGACATCAATGCTCAATATAATTTAATTTATGGTGTTTCTCTTTACTTTGGTTGCTGTAGGATGTTACATGTCTTGTCTTTGTCTAGAAGCTCGATCTGGATAGGCTCCATGAAACCTTTCTAAGATTCCCAAAGACAGTACCCACGTCAAAGAAACGTCACCGATCGGCCTCTCATGTATTTTCTTTTTGTCTTCATCTTAATTTCAGGTACTGGAAGACAAGGTTTCTGGGTTCCTTGATAGCGTTCGTTACAAGACATTAATGGGACTCTCACATGAAGTCTACTAACCCTAGCAGGCATATATCTTCTTGACTCTGGCATTGTTGTTCAGTTACTTATAATTACTCATTGGTCTGTACTTGGAACATATATATTTAGGCTGCCAAAAGAACTTCAACGCCATGGTTCGAACTTTGAAGTCAGAAGCCATAGCATAAGCCGATAATTAGCACTAATTAACTTCTTCATTTCAGGGATTTGACTACTTAAGTTAGGGTGCTGACCCTTTTTGGCATTAATGTATCAGTTAGCACCCAGAAAAGTAAAGTGGGTGATTCACTGTTTTCTCAAAAATTAGAAAAAAATTTGATGCTCTGGAATGGAATCTTATTGTAAGATCTTATACATAGAAATTATGCTGGTCAGCTCCTCTTCTTTACAATATCGATCCCACCAGGGTTTATACAGTGTGCTGAGGAAGACGTGATCTCAAGTACTATATTTGGATTGCTTATGGATGGATTTCTGTTTCTTGTGGACCACTACGATGGAACCTTTTCTTGAAAAAAAACAAGATAGGTATTCATTGATGAAATTAAAAACCGTAGAGGAGGAGTTACTGTGGCTCAAAGAAACCCACAGGCAGCTAACTATGTATTGGTACATAACTCATGTGAATTATGCAACTTAACCCTTCTTAACAATTTATAGATGAAAATATTAGAACAAGTGGATAGTTTCGCATGTTTATCCTCCGTGACTGCTATTTAATTTTGTTCCATTTATCGTATTTATTGTAAAATCAGCAGCAGCAGCAGAAGGCAATACATACATACATTTATTTATTTATTTTTGACGTTTCTATATATTTGAACACTCATATTTTAGTGTCATCGATTGTGTTTCCCAGCATTACAAGAAATTGCGACAATGACAACACTTCCTAATTGTTTCATATACTGCATAAGAGTAAAGAATGATAATCTGCTCTTTCCAATTAATTAATTTATTTAAGTTTTAATACTTCGTATATGCATACATTAAAGAAGAATTAGACTCATTTTTCTACACAAGAACAACAAAAGAACACTCATTTTAAGCTGCTAGCTAGCTCTTTTGTATCTTTTCGCCAATCTATTATTTTCCAATTGGTGTCCTATTAATTAATGCAATTGCTGCAGTAAACTCACTCTACAAGGTAAATAATGATAGCCACACCACCATTGAAGAGCCTCCTCCGTTCAACCAGCTTCACATTGCCACAAACCACTGCTATTAACTTTGATTTTTTATACTGTTGTTCTGTGTATGAATATGCAGGTAGCTTATGATTATTGTGTGTGGAAAATATATAGAGAAACACCAGAGAAAAAGAATCAGCGAGATTTTTTTCAATATATATAAGATTGTGTTTTCTAAAATAAAAACAATTTATTTTATCTCATCTGAATGTTTCTAACCCACCATTATTAGTGGATTCTCCCACCAACATATATAACATTCATTGTATATATAGTTCAAGATTCTATAGTTCTCTGATGAAGATCCATTGATTGTTTAGCACCAAATTTAAATCAGAGATACTAAACTATGTTTAATTGTGCTCAACTTAAGGTTTGGACTGCAAACTAGCTAGCTACTGGTGAAAGTACAAAGATGACAGAGTGTGAGTTGGCATGCATTTTCAAAGCATTACCTGCCTTGATCCAACTCCCAATTGCAAAAATAGAAAATGGAGTTTATTCCTTTTTACATATATACTTGTCATTGACCAAATTAAAGAAAAAACTAAAGTTGGCTTAATATATTTAATGCAAATGAATTTTTGAGAGCGCAATGATACCAGTCACATATATTCAGCCTCAAATCAATCTTCTTTTTTTTTTTTTAATTAATAGCTAATTAAATAGTTATTAATCTCAATCCGGAAATTGACATAGAAAAAAACCTAGATAATTGAATCACTAACATAATTATTTTTATAAAAATAATATTATTTTATTTTTTTATAATATTATTCTGATTAAATTTAAATCAGGGTTCATTGAATTAACTAAATCACTTATAATTCAATAAGTTTCATCTGGTCATTGTTTTATTGGATTCAATTAAAAATAAAATATTTTAAATCCTAATTTTTTTCATGCCAGGCCAAATTGGATTTAACAATAAGGGGTGACATGTCACTAGAGAAGCACTATGGTGCAAACTCTTTACGGGTTTTTTTTGGCCCATAAAAGTGATTGCTAGGTTAAATTAGCCTAGCTCAGCAAAAAGTCTGGAAAACTTAACATTAGCCCAGTTTAGATTAGGCTTGTGGCCCAATGCGATAACACAGCGCAATTGGACCAGCCCACAAAAGCCCAGACTAATGGCATAAACTCCTCAGGAGAATCAACCACTCTGATACAACTCATATTGAATTTCCACGTTAATTTAAATAAAATAAAAAAATATTTTTCAATTTATCTCATACTTCCTCCACGAACATCATTAAGATTCCATGGCAACTAAATGTGAGGTAATTTGTATTTTTTTTAATACAAAAATATAATTTTTTAATTTTGATGTGATTTATACTTAAAAAATATTATACTTTAAAAAAAAAACCACCATGATTCCAATCCAAACACATTCTTATCTCTTTCTCTAAAGTTCATATCTTGTTTTACCTTTTTTTTTTTTTTAATTAAAGTAATTTTTATCAACCAGAATTATTACTTCTTGTCATTTTATTTTAAATGGATATTGTTTTCAGAAAAACAATGAAAAAAAGGACCATTTGGGAAATACATGACCATACGAGATAAAATTATAGTTTGTTTTTAGAGCTCAATGACAAAATGAAAAAAAAAAACCCAATTTTTAAAACAATTTGACTGATTTACTCTTTAGAAAGATTGTTAGTAAATAATTTCGAGTTTTTATTATCAGTTTTTTTTTTCTTAAAAAAGAATCTCAATATTTATGAATTTTAAGCAAGTTGAATTTTGATCAAAATATAAAGTTGAGGGCCGCCGGCGCGTGTGGTGAAGGAATTGCTAAAACCTCTGCCACTGTCCTTACAGTGCTCAAGAAGACATTGCCCCTCCTAAAACCGTACACAGATGAAGTTCGGAGCTTTGTCAATGCTTGATGGGTCCCATCTCAAAATGGGTTTAAGACATCTCCTAACCAACAAGAGCTTGTGGTGGTGGGGCAATCCTGTCAAGACAACAAGGTGCTCTTTTCTTCCTGTTTAATTCTGTTTCTTTTTTTCTTTTTCTTTTTACTGTTTCAAGTGTTATTTTCTGTGCCCACACAACTCCTATAGCACCTTGCTCTTTCCATTTGCTGTTGCTTCAAAATAAAACCAAAGAAACAAGAAAGAAAAAGATTTCAAATTGAATAATAAACATGGGAATTTTTCGTAAGTAAAGTTTGAAGATGACCAGAAATGCGAAATGGGATACTTTATGGCATTAGCTTTCCTATTTGATTTCAATGGCGGGTTTCTACTTTTTTACTGCTATGTTTGAAGGGGCAATTCAAGAAGTGATTTTGATATGGCTATGAGGGTTCAATGAAGAGGATCATAGGAATTTCTAGTTTTCATTTTGCTTCGCTTGTGCTCTGCCATCAATATCGACAACATTTTTGTGTTTGGAATATTTTACTTCATGTTTGTTGAGCTAACTGCGTTTGGGAATTGGATAATGTTGTCCAATGGAGGGTCATGGTAAAGCAGTTTTCCCCACAAGTTCGTTAATAAAATGTGCATAGAATAGCATATCGAGACAGCATTGTGTATTCAATTGAATGAGAAACAATGTACAAATGAAAAGAACAAAAGCATAGTTTGAAAATAAGGACTGTTTGACTCCAAATTTCCATGTACCCTTATAACTTGAAATCAAAATGACAAGTTACAGAGGCCCATACATAGGAACATTCATGAGGTTTTAACTCCTCGAAGCTGTAGTGATGGAGTGAAATTCACCATCATTCCGAAATTGCTCAGTTTTATCATGTCTTTTGGTGGATGGAGATACCTTGTTATAAAATGCATCTGGTGATTGGTATTGTGCCAAGCCATCAGACTTAGCAGTAAATTTCGAAATGAGAGTTCATGGTGAGGCATATGCCAGCAGATAGATTTATTTTAAATCAAGTGTCTGGACTCCTATGGACAATAAATTCTTGAGCATGAGGGATGTTTAAACTGAAAAGTTGTAATATTGATAGATACTAAAATTAACAAATATGCTTACAGATACTGTCTTAGAATGAGGCCATGTTGACATTTATTTTTTCATGCGATCACCTAGAATATTTTTATGATGTCCTCCACTGCAGAACATAATATCTTTTCAGATTTGAAGTTTCTATTGTTGTTTTCCTTGTTTAATATGCTATGGCAATTGGTTTTCTTTTTGGTCCGTTTTCTGCTGTAGCATGGGAGTTGCGCAAGGACTAGGTTGAAGAACTGAAGTGCCAAGCATATCCTTCTTTTTTGGTTACATATCATTCATGTTCTTACACACACTCATGTATGCTCATGTGCGTGCGCGCACACAGCCAAACATACCAGAAGAACAATGAAATTAGAATTATGATAGCTGAAACTTTTGGAGCAAAGGTCGTTGGTTTGAATTGAATATCTTCAATATCAAAAAATAATTTTTAATTCCACCGGACCCTGTTTGCCATCTCTCTAAAACTTCACGTTGTAGTTTACCATTTGATGCAACTTTTTATATGTTCAGTTTCTCTGGTCTTCTGACTTGCAACTCCGTTCTGTATTTCAATTATTTTGTTGAGAAATCTGATCCTTGCTGTTCAACCCCAACTCTTCATTAGGTTTCTTCCTGCCCATCCCAAAGTTGAATGAAAAAACTTCAATCATATTTTAGCTCGGGGTTTAACTGTAAGAGGAAATGTTCAAGCCCATGTGAGCTTCTTTGCTTTTCTTTTCTAGTGTCCCTAACTTGAAACTTTTCTTTTGTGACCCGTCAAATGATCTTATGGTTAGTGAATATAGAGCAGATATCAGGTATATTTATGTTTCCGTCATCCCATTTAAGAAATGGTTTGTTTCTGTTATTGTGCTCTGCGTGTTTAAGTGAAGTGCTAAGATTATTTGGAGCATTAGGACATGTTTATTTTAAAAAATTATTTTCTGCTGAGTTTTGGCCTCCCCCACACTCGAATCCGGGAACCATTACATAAGTGCACACACCTGTGAATAACTTGTGCTTCAGTACAATTATGCTACATTAGTTATTCTCTGTTACACAAGCAATGACTTATAAGTTCTTAAACCTTTGAAATTGAGAGTAATTGCTTTTTACATAGAATTATCACAATCCATATATTAGAATCCTTTTGGTCTCTGAAAGTAAATCTGTGAGTTCCCATTTCGAAAGTAGCTTGGTTTAAATGACTGAATAGTTGTTTGTCACAAACATAGCCTTGGGTGTGAGGTCCGTGGTTGACCTTCTATTAGTTCAATGATGGAAATTCCTCTTCGTTCTTCTTATCTGGTCTTCTATTAGTGCCTACATTCAAGGGCATGTATGGGCTCGAGTGGGCTCTAGCCTAGGTTAAGATTTTATTAATATTTTTTGACTAGTTTTATGTAAAGAAAAATTGTAATTCTTAATTGAGGTATTAAAAAATTCTGAAAATTTACATGAAGCCTTCTAATATGATGCTTTAGCTTGGGTTAAAATTTCAGAATTTTAGGAGAAATTTAGAAATTTGATAAAAAAAATCACAATTTGATCAATTTTATGTTATTGGGTGTAATTTTCTATCCGATCACCAGATTGAACTGAAATTTTACGAGGAATCTTAAAATATATTGAATAAAATCTGGTTAAAATTTTAGGATGAATAGAGTTTGGTAGTGCTAACAAAAAAAACATCAAATAAAAGCAAAGTGACTTATTAAAGGTAAAATGGTTATTTGCCATTAAAAAATAAAACAAATCAGTTTTTCTTTCCTTTTATATGTTGCTGACTGGGTAGAAGCAGAATATAAAAAGAAAGAAAAGAAAAAGTGAGAGAGAAGAGAGAAAAGTAAGGGAAAAATATAAAAAAAATATCCAAGGAAAAAAAGAAAAGAAAAGTGAGAGAATAACCTTTTAAACTTATAAAGTCCAACTTATAAAATACTAATCTAAAGAAGAATCAAGTGAAGGAAGGAGGAATTGAGAGAGGGGAAAAATTTAATTACTTTGTTTTTCAGTTGACATGAGATTCTTATTTTATCCCAGTTGAGGGGTTGTTATAATATTGATTCAGATTCGATTATAAATGAATTATATTCCACAAAATATCGAAGTGTATAACTTTAATAATGAGTTTATTTTTACTTTTACTTTAATTTTTTATACTTTCAAATTTATATTTTAGTATTTTGGGTAGTGTATTTGAATTAAAACCTTACTGTTAACTTTAAAAATTCATGTACATAAATTAATAATTTATCTTAAATTTTTTTTATATATTTATTTATTAACCCAGGGCAGGAAAAATTCCTAGCTTTGCCCTTGCTTACATATAATTGCAAATAAGATACGAAAGCGAAATAAGAACAAGAACTTTCTCATCAATTGGGCAGGGGATTTCATTCAGAACATAAGGATATAAAATGCAGTTACTAGATTCCATATTTGCACAAATTTGATTCCATATATTCTCTAAAAGAAACTGCAAACAACAAGCTTTGAAATCTAAAATTTCCTTGTCTGATCTACCCTGAACAGGAGAAAAAGAAGAAGAAGAAACAATGATAACTGATTAGTGGCTATGTGTTCTTATGATCCATCGGCTGCTTGGAAGAAACTGGAATGCATTTCACAAGACAGTCAGTTGGGCAAGACAGAACTGCAATGGCAATGCAAGCACCCCGCTGCAGTAATTAGATTCACTTAATTCCATATATACTTCAAAAGAAACAGCTAACAATTGAAAGCTTTAAAAATCATAATTATCTAAACATTCCTGGTTAAATCTACCATATGCAGGAAAAGCAAAATGAATAAAGTAGGAGGATAACTGTGTAGAATTGTTAGAGTATGAAAATGATATTTATCTTATTCTTAATGCATGAGTACAATATGTATATATACAGGTTTAGGATTAATCTAAATCCGTAGAATCAAGCTATAATTGAATGCATATAAATCAATCCTGCAATCAGTCTTATAATTGACAACCATATAGTTGACTTACTCTATTTAGAACAATAATCTATTTTATAATTGATTTACTATATTTACAACATTTCCCCTCAAGCTGGAGCATATATATTAATCATGCCCAGCTTGGTACAAATATATTCAATCCTAAGATCACTCAAATGAAGATATCACCCAGCTACTCTGTAGTTTTGACAAACTAAGTTTTGACACGAATAGTAAAAAAGCCCAATTGATTTAGTATATTTACAACAAACTGATTAGTGGATTCGTGTCCGCTTGCAAGAAACTGGAATGCACTTCACTAGACAACCAATTGGCCAAGAAAGAACTGCAATGGCAATGCAGGCACCCCACTGCTGCCAATTCAACCTTTCAGTGCTGGCAAACTTCTTCAGAAGCTCCACCATCAGCACTTGAAGAATTATGGTAATTCCTATGATTGCTAAGAATAACTTGTTCTTATGTATCCCCTTGAATATGTTCATCTTCTCCAGCTTCCGTGCATTGAACTCATTAAACACTTGGCAGAGGACAAAAGTGTTGAAGATGAGGGTATTCTTAACTTCCTCATCCACACCAAATATCGCTTTTCCCTTGAACTGTAGAGTCAGTAAGATGGTGACCTGATACAGGGCCTGAGCAAGGAGGTTCCTCCACATGATTTTGGTGATAAGTGGCTCTGATCGACCCACAGGTGGCTTTGCCATGAGATCATTCGTGGGTTGTTCAGTGGCCAAGGCTAGTGCTCCCAAGGTGTCCATTATAAGATTAACCCACAGCAGCTGGACTGCAGTCAGAGGGACTTTTCCAGAAGAAACAGCTGCAACGAAGTTGATGACAAGGGCAGCAACATTGACAGTGAGCTGAAATTGAATGAACTTCTGAATATTGTTGTAGACACACCTTCCCCACCTCAATACAGTCACCACAGAGGTGAAGTTATCATCCAATATGACAATGTCTGAGCTCTCCTTTGCCACCTCGGTCCCTTGAATTCCCATGGAGAGCCCAATATCTGCTTCCTTTAGAGCGGGGGCATCATTTGTGCCATCACCAGTGACTGCTACCACGTGACCTTTCTCCTTTAAGCACTTTACCATGAGAAGCTTGTCGAATGGGGATGATCTTGCCATAACCTGGATATTATCAATCTTGGCCATCCTCTCTTCAGGTGAGTAGTTTCTGAATTGTAAACCTTCTACTACAGCACCATTCTTCATGTCTTGTTCAGGATTGAGAATCCCGCATTCAATAGCTATAGCTCTTGCTGTATGCATATTGTCACCAGTAATCATTTTAACATTCACTCCTGCATTCTTACATGATTCCACTGCCGTTTTGACTCCTCTTCGGCATGGGTCCTTCAAACCCACAAGCCCCATAAAGGTCATTCCATTTTCTTCAAGCTTCGCAGACGCCTGGCTATTCTCTTCTACAACCTTTTTGTGGGCAAAAGCAATGCATCTTAGGCCTTTGGCTGCCATACTCTGAATTATGGCCCCAAATTGCACTTTTTCTTCCTCATTCAAGTCTCTTAGCTCTCCATTTCTGACATAATAATTTGAACAAATTGCGAGTATCATCTCGGCAGCTCCCTTCCAGTGTGTGTGAATCGCCTTTTCACTGTTTTTCCTCATCAACACTCCACTTCTCTTTTTCTCGGAATTAAAGGTTTCTACATGTATTATTTCACATTTTCCCTTTGTTTCATTGATATCCATGCCCAAATCCATTACAGCCCAAGAAAGTATTGCTTTTTCAGTCGGACTGCCAATAATTTCAGGAACTAAGTTAGGATGAGATTTGTTGACAGTACCTGTTGTATTTAAAGCAACCCCTTCTTGTAGTAACTGATAGACCTCTGATTCTATTTCAGTCTTATCCTCAATTGTTTCTTTCCCAAGACAAAACTCTGTAACCTTCATTTGGTTCAAGGTAAGAGTGCCTGTTTTGTCTGTGCAGATTGTTGTGGCTGAACCCATTGTTTCACAAGCAGAGAGCTTACGGACCATGGCGTTATCTTTCATCATTTTTTTCATAGAGTAAGCCAGAGTTAGGGTTACAGCTAGAGGGAGACCTTCTGGAATTGCCACCACGACAATGGTCACTGCTGCAGCAATAATGCTCACAACTGAATCCAGTACATCACTGACCTTTGTTTTTCTCCCATAGTATTCTTTCCGACCATTATCATCTCTAGTATTTCCTGTGAAGTACCTTATCATCATAACGGCAAGCACAAGAATTGCAACTGTCAATCCAACCTTCCCAATATAAGAAGTGAGCTTGTTGAGGCGAGCTTGCAATGGAGTTTGCTCATCCAAATCACGACTTATCGAACTCATCATCTCTCCCCATGCTGTATTCATGCCAACAGATGTGACAAGCATGAAGCCAAAGCCATCAGTCACCTTTGTACCAGAGAACAAGAAAGGGTTTTCGCTTCCATTCACCTCAACGTGGTCGCTTTCTCCGGTCATGCTAGATTCGTCCACCTTCAAAGAATACCCATGCAAGAATAACCCATCAGCAGGTATTTGGTCTCCAATCTTCAAAGACACCACATCACCCACCACCACATCAAAAATAGATATATGATTGTGCCTCCCATCTCTCACTACTTGCACAGTTATGTCGCGGCTCTCATCAGATAACTTCTCAAATTGTTTGGATTGCTTGAAGTTGCTGATAGCAGAGACAGCAATAACTAGAACAACTGCGACAATAATGCTTCCTCCATCATACCACCCATTTTTCAGGCCATGCTGTTTGATACCGAATACCAAGGACATAATAGCACAGACCAAAAGAATGATAATGGTCGGGTCCTTGAATGCTTCGATAACAAAGCTTAGAAAGCTTTTTGAAGGAGGCTTCTTAAACCTATTTGCACCAAAAACATTCCTTCTAAACGCAGCATCAGCCTCCCTTGTACCATCCTTCACATCAGTTTCTAGAATTGTGGCAACTTGTATAACTCCTCCCCGTTGTTTCAAAGATTCAAGGTTCTTTTCTTTTATAATATCATTGAGGGTTCTCTGATCGACTTTAGTCAAAGAACCAAGTTTATTCTCATGCTGGAACGTATCATCATGAACATCAACAGCAACATAGGATAGGGAGCGCAGGATCTTGGTCTGTCTTTCAAGAGCTTTCTTCGATAAAGAAACAAGAAGCCTTGTGAAATATATGGCCGTGTAAGCAATCCTCCACCTTCTCTGATTGCGTTTTGGCTCTGGTATCAGATTTTCTTGATCAAGAGTAATTTTGTCGCTAGTTTTTCGAGACCTCATAGTCATGGTGATGACTAATTAGGAAAGTTTGATTAAAGTAAAAACAACAGGTTGAAAAAGAGTCAAGTGTGTTTCCAAACAGTGTTTAGGGTTTTTTGTTTCTGAAGGAACAGACATCAAGGTTTGGAAAGATGAAACTGAAGGTTGCTCTGCTATATAGAACGCAAAAATACGTCCCTTCTGTCAGACAGTTACACAGTGATTTCCTTCACGGAGAATATATATATATATATATATATATATATATATATATATATATCAAATGCGTTGACTGTCATCGAGTTTTTTAGTATTATTTTTTTTTAATTATAAATTGAAGATTTGATATATATTCTTAATAAAATAAATTAATAATTATGTGTTAATAAATGATAGAAAAAGATTATTAATGTTAACACTAAGTAGAAAAGCCCAATTTAATTATATTGTAATAATTTATTTTTGTAAGAAATACAATAATTTAAATCCTCCTGAAACAAAATAATTTACTATTATAATTTTTCTAAAAAAATTAACCTTTTTCATTCTATGTTCTTTATTTAATAAAAATTAAAAGCAATAAAAAAAAATATCAAAACTTCTTTGTCTTTACTAAGAGCATCTCCAATGAAAGATGCTATTTTAAAGAGGTAAATTGATAAAATAGTATTTTGAATAAAATAAATATAGTTTTTTTACTATGTATATTCCAATGAAAAAAAGTTATTTGAAAAGCAAATTCTATTAGAGTGGAATAAATAAGTGTTTTATTTTTTTTAATGATTTTGATGTTATTTTTTTTTTATATGGCTAGATTTAATTGATTTATTTTTTTATTGGTCTCACTTTGTTAGTTTTAGCTCTTTTAAAAGATATGTAGGAATATTATTTGTGGGAAAAAAAAGATATTTTAGCATTTTATTTGGCTTTTCCCTTGGAATAAGAAAAGCAAGTAAAGAAAAGCTAAAATATTAATTTTTTATTTTTGGCTATCCATTTAGCAACTCCATTGGAGATGCTTTAACAAGCCTCAATATTAGTTTTTAATTCTTTTTTTATATTGAGATAAAAATATTTTGAATTGGTATAGGATAATTTTTTAAATTTATAATCATCAGTATCATAAAAATATAGTTGAGTTTAATAATTTTTTTAATTTATTTTTTATTTAATTATTTAATAATAAAAAATAAACATGTATAGAAAGTCATCAAATAAAATTTTAAAAAAATATTGAAAGACGGTATAAAAGCAATTGCTAATATATATATATATATATATATATATATATATATAATCTTATTTAAGAACAAAGTTAAAATTGAATGGTATTTAATAAAGTATAAATTAAATATATTTTTAGTTAATTTATTTTAATGAATTGTATTGATTTTTTTTTATTGCTCCTTCCTCGCGTAACTTTGAATTGCCCAACCAACATGGAATAAATAGAAATGTGTTTTTGATTAGATGAATAAAGATATAGATATAAAATTAATTTATTTTTATAACAAATTTAAAATAAATTTATATTATTTCAAAATAAGAAAAACTCGTAACTTGTCCTCTCTGTTTCTATTATATATTTTCATCCTCATGGTTATTTTACCTTCGGCAACAAGTAATGTAATTTTTATGCTATATTCCGAGCAGCTTCTGATAGACCCAGCTTTAGGTAGTGTTTGGGGCTCTGTTTGTATTTGTATTTTGGGAAATTTTGAATTTTTTTGTTTTACTAAAATTGAGTACGGTTTGTATTTTTTTGATCGTTTTGATGTGCTGATGTCAAAAATAATTTTAAAAAAATAAAAAAAATCATTGGCATATATTTCGGCACGAAAAGCTATTTGAAAATCAACCGCTACCACACTGCCAAACACGCCCTTAGTTTTTATATTAAAAGGCGTGGGGAAACTACTGTAGCTTCCCCACGTCTTTTATTATTTTTTTTTTGTAGTTTTTTTTTTCTGTGGCAATTTTCTTTTTGTTTTTTTTTTTTCTGTAGCAATTTTTCCTTTTTTTTTTGCTTTTGCTTTTGCTTTTGTTTTTTTTTTTTTTAATGTTTTTTCATTGTAGTAGCTTTTTTTTTTTTATATATATATATATATTTTTAACGCGTGGGTTTTTCACTGTAGTAACTTTGTTTTTTTTTTTTCCTCGCTTTTGTTTCTTTTGTTTTTTACATATAATATATCACTGTGCACACAGTAAAACACTTGACTTTTTTTTTGGTTTTGCCCATTGTTTTTTTTTTTTTGCTTTTTTCTTTGTGTTTTTTTTGTTTAATTTAGTTTATTAATGTGAAAAAAAAATTAATTTAGTTATCATACTTTCATTACATGGATCTCGGTTTTTTATATATATTAAGCTAGTTGAGAACTTAGCTTTGTAGCTTTTTTAAAAAAGAAAAAAAAACACTATGGATTACTATAGTGTTTCCCTTACATGATTTTTGTTTGGCTGCAGTGTTTTCCCCACATGTTTATTTTTTAAATTATCTTTGTTAAATTTATTTTTTTAATATTGAGTTGGTTGAGAATTTAGCTTTAGCTTTAGCTTTCCCCATATTTTTTCATTATAATTATTATTATATTGTATTATATTATATGACTTTTTTTTCTTTTGTTTTTTTTTAATGAATTTTTTTATTTGATTTAGTTTGTTAATGTTAATTTTTTTTTATTTAGTTATCATATTTTCATGATACGAATCTCGGGTTTGACGGGTTAACCTGATTTGACGAGTTATTTTTTTCATTTAGTTTAGTTTGTTAAAGTTAATTTTCTTTCTATTTAATTATCAGACTTTCATGATACGTATCCTGGGCTTGACGAGTTAAACTTGGTTTGATGGGTTAACCAGGTTAATTATGGGTAAACCCGTTATTTTTTTTTCTATTTAGTTATCAAACTTTTATGACGCAAATCCCAGGTTTTACGAGATAACCTGGTTTAAAGGGTTAACCCAATTAATTCAAATTTTTTTTCATTAGTTTTTTCCTTACTGTTGATTTTTTTCTTTGTTTTTTTTAATTAATCTATTTAATTATCACACTTTTATGACATGACCTTACAGCCAGACCCACATCCAATATTCTTGGGTCCGGTGTTACAGTCAGACTCACTTAAACTTGGGTTATGCAAGTTTAATTTTATTATTAATATTATAAATATTACTCTTAGGTCAAACGTTGCAGCCAAACCCAAGATTCCTGGGTATAACTTTGCAGAAAAACCAAGATTTTTAAATTTTTATTTTTTTAATATTTTTTATATAAAAAAATGACCCGCGGCATCGCGCGGGTATCAAAGCTAGTCTTATCATAAGTCTTGTGATTCCATGAAAGGAAGAAAAGCAATTTCTTAATTATATATTAAGTTATTTTTTTAATTAAAGTTAAAAGTACTTTAAAAAGTTATGAAAAAAAAAACTTTTAAAAATTATGGACTTATTTGTTTTTGTGTTTTAAAAACATTTTAAAAAAAAATTATTAACTTTAAATTAATATATTTTTAGTGTTTTCAAATCATTTTGATATACTGATGTTAAAAATAATTTTTAAAAAATAAAAAATTATTATTAACAAACAAGCTAGCAAAAAGCAAATAGGTGGGGAGGAAAATATATCACTTTTCTTGGTTGGCAGAATCCAAAAAGTAATAAGCTTCGCCCTTTTATGTTTTCCTTCATGGTCCTTTCCTTGCCATCTAAGTTTAAGGCCATATTTGTTTTCCGGAAAGTAGTTTCTGGAAAATCATTTTCCAAACTTTCCTGTATTTGTTTGTCATTAGGAAAGTTGGTCAACAGGAAATATTTTCCGGTCAACGGAAAACACTTTCCGGTCAATTTTAGTCAGAAAAATTTAACTTGGTTTTCAGGAAAGTGTTTTCTCTTTAGCTTTGTTTGTTTTCCGGAAAGTGGTTTTCGGGAAATCACTTTCCAAACTTTCTTGTGTTTGTTTGCCAGTAGGAAAGTTGGTCAATGGAAAACACTTTCCAGTAAAAGAAAAATTTGGCTTTGTTTTCAAAAAAGTGTTTTCTTGAAATATTTGGGGGGAAAACACTTTCCGGAAGTTGTGAAAAATTTAGAAATGTCATTATTTGCTAATTATATCAAATTTGATTCTCAAAGTTTTAATTTGATTGCTATACATATTTTGTTTAGAATATTTATTTTTCAATTTCATCTCTTAAAATTTTATTTTTATATTAACTTTGGTTCTTATTTTTATAATTGCTATTTGCTTTTTCCTTATCATTTTTTTATTGAAATTTTTTATCTATCAAATTTGACCCTCATTCTTTTGATTGTTACTTATTTTATTTGAAATAATTTATGAAATGTTGATTATTATTATTTTAATTTCTTCATCTTTCATTTTTTAAAATTTTTTTAGATTTGATCTCTATTATTTTGATTATTATTTATTTTATTTGAGATAATTTATGAAGTTATATTTTTTTTTCAATTTCATTCTCATTCAAATTTTTAATTTGTAAGATTTGTTCCTCATTATTTTAATAAATTTGAGAAAAATAAAATATTAATAAATTATTTTCCAGCTCATTTTCCATGACATAACCAAACACTGGAAAGTGTTTTCCAACTTATTTTTCATTACACTACCAAATATCAAAAAATACTTTCTTGAAATTCACTTTTCTGGAATTCACTTTTCCCAAAATTTATTTTTTTAAAAAAAACTACTTTCCAGCAAACAAACGGAGCCTAATAAACATAATAAAAGCTTATGGAACTACCAAACACCTACAAGAAAAGTGTTTTTTCTG
Source organism: Populus tomentosa (assembly GCA_018804465.1). Taxonomy (NCBI): domain Eukaryota; kingdom Viridiplantae; phylum Streptophyta; class Magnoliopsida; order Malpighiales; family Salicaceae; genus Populus; species Populus tomentosa. The sequence goes on from CM031993.1 coordinate 2,783,211, forward strand.
ACTCAACATGACAGTACGTGCTCTTGGCAAACGAATTATTTAGCAAGACAGTGACGAGTTTGGCTAATAAAACCCAGAATTCATTACATTTCAAACTTAATTAGAAAGGGTTGGATTTCAAATCTCTGTAACATTGCATTATATTTATTGATTGTTTGCTAGCAATATTCTTTCGGGAACTCTTCTGCCATGAAATGTTTTCCAAAGACTTGGATGATTAACGCTAATAAATTATAACTTTGCATTGATGTTTTCCTCTTTTATTTTAAGAGTTTCGAGTTCAAATGAGGATGGAATAATTTGTCTGGCTGATGACCACGCAAGAGAAACTTTCCATTTTACTGTTGTCCTACTGTTTTTCAATTTATGACAATTACACTTCAATATCGATGATCTGTTCTTGACTCCTATCAGCACCCTAATCTTTGACTGCTGTATGGCATGGAAGAGCAATAATGTTCTTAAAAGTTAAATTAAGATTGTGACATATTGAACGAGCATTGCAACGTTTTAAAACCACACCAACCATGATTGAGCTTCAAGCTCCTGAGTCTCAGCCTTGCAAGAAACAAAATAAAAAATAGTCCATGTTTTTCAAAACCATGAGATTCCCTAGTGTTCTTGAAAGGCTAGACATCGAATCTGTATTCGTGTTTTTCATGGAATAAAAGCATAGCCTAATGGGGAGAGGAAAGGATAAATTCAAGTGTGATTAAGATTGTTAGTACAAGTACAAGTAATAAGTAGAATCGATCCCTTTGGGGGGGGGGGGGAGAAAGAACATTAAAAAGTAGAAGGTGATTCCCAGGGAAGTAACATCGAAGGCAAGTAAAGGATTTCTCAAAGTTTTTTTCAACCTTTTTATGAGAAGTATGTTTATTTTCTAAACTCAAACAAGTCTTTACGCGTTAACGTAGCATCCACAAGTTACTATATACAACTTGGACTGGAAAATAGCCAGTTTTTTGGATTCAGGTTTTACGTTTGCATGATGTTATTGTGAACAACTATGATCATCGAGCCTTTGTTTTCAAAAAGACGAGACTTAAACGAGTCCTCGTCAATTCTAAAGCGACTACGTTAAAGTAGCCAGAAACTTTCTGTGATGATTTGAAGAAACTCATACAATATATTATTAAAAAAAAAAAAAAAAAGGAAGTAAAAAACGTAAAAAGTCTTGACACGTTCTCGAAGTCCTAGTCTTAATTTCTGAAGGATGGAGGTTAAGGAATAACCCTTCAAGGATGTTACTTGGAAATGATGCTTGACATATTTTGTTGTTTCTCCATTCACTCATGCATTCTCCTTCGTTATCATAATTTGTGGAATCTTGTTGAGCACGCAACAAAAGTTGCTTCGGAAACGACTCACGAGTCACATCAATTGACATGGAATATATTGTAGGAATGTGTGACACGGAGAGTAGAGTTTTTAATATCGGTTTGGTGGTTGACGTAACTTAAGACTTTATTATAGGTTTTGATTAGATTATGGAATCAACAGATAACATAAAAAATAAAGTATATTAACATAAAAAATTTAGATTTTATTGACATTGATTAATTCTGTTAGAGTATTGATTCAAAATAATGATTATATTGAGGTATAAGGTAATTTTTAACGATGAAAATGTGACTTTCAAAAACAGTTTCTCTTTAATTCTTTATCATCTATCGAACTAGCTCAAGTCTGTAGATAAGTTCTTCATAGCTACTAGTACTACTTTAATTATGGGGTCTAAATGTATTATAGATTGGTCTAACACAAAATTAAAGCTTTAAGCATTGCGTATCAGCTCTTTTAATCCTGATATTCCTTTTCGATTATGGATTTGTTGGCTTTTTTTTTTATGTTTGCTTTTTATTTTTATGATTCTCTTTTCTTTTCTGCTTTTCTTCTGTGTATCTTGTTTTTAGCTACTTTCGGGTTAACCCTTTCAATATATCGATTTCTTCCAAAAAAAAATGATTATACCATTAGTTATTGCTTATGCTATTAATACTTTTATAAATAATAATTCTTGTATTCCTATTTTGAATGGTCAAAAATTTTTAGATTGGAAAGACAAAATTCTCTTGATTGTAGACCTTGCATTCCATGTATTTGAGTTACATGTGCAGCAGAATCAAGTTTCACTATGGATAAAATAGCCCATGAACGATGAGAGCGATCCAACTGTTTAAGTTTAATGCTTATAAAGTCACATATTAATAAGAACATTAGGGAATCGATTCTAAAGTGTGATAAGGTAAAAGACTGTATAAAAGCTACTGAAGAGAAATTTGTTAATTTTGACAAGAAATTAGCCAGTTTCATGATGAACAAGTTATTTGTGATGAAACCTCACAAATCAAGGACCGTGTATGAACATAATGAAAATAAAGGACATTGCAGCTCAACTTACATCTTTAGAGATTTATATTTTAGATTCCTTCCTTATCTATTTAATACTCAACTTTTTCCATAAAGAATATATATGGAATATAAAATATCTTATAACACACATATAGAATAATGGTCAGTTTATAAACTTTGAACTATGTGTTTGCAAGATGAGGAGAGGTTAAAGCATGAAAATTAAGAGATTGCTAACTTTGTCACTCATAAAGTAAAAAAAAAAAAAAAAGGCAAGATAAGAAGGATAAAGGTGATGACAATGTGAGAAAAAGAAAGAAAAAGTGTCATAAAAGGGATGTAAACATAGTTACATGTTTTTTCTTTTTTTAAAGGAGACACATGAAAAAAGATTACTAGAAATACAAGAGCTTACTTACAAATAAATGTAATATGAATATAACTTTATATACTCTTAACAAAATACTTTATGGATTGATTCGAGTACTACAATTCATGTTGTTGATGTTATGCATGACTTTCTAAGCCCGAGACCTATAGGAAGTGAAAAAGACATTTATTCAAAAAATAAGATGTGTTCACATGTTAAAGTTGAAGATACTTTTAAACTTATTTTCCTAAATGGAATTTTTTAGACCTTATAAACATTTTTTATGTTCCTTTCTTTTTTTAGAAACCTGATTTAAATTTCTAGGTTGGTACATTTTGGATATAAATTTAATTTTATTGGTTTAGAACTTTTTATTTTCAAAGATTCAATTTTCATATTTGAGTAATAAAAAAATATTAACTTATAATTTTTCTCAATTAAAACTACATTACTAGTATTTAATATTTGAGTTAGTTATAACTTAGGCCATGTAATTTATTGAAAATAATATATTAATTTTATAGTATAAAAATAATTAAATAGTACAACGAACAATATTGATCATACAAGTAATTGTTTGTTTTTTTCCTTTCAAAGTTTCCTTTTTATATATAAAAATTGATTATTTATTACAAATTATTTGACTAGGTTTATTTACAAATAACTTTTAGTATGCATTTACGATATCAACATGAGATGAATTTATATTTTTAGTTGTTGATCAAATATAAAAAGTATCCCTTAATATTATAGATGTGATATTTCCTAACTAAATAAATGTGTTGAAGGTCTTACAATAAAACTTCCCTTCTTCATAAGCAAAATAATGTTATTAACTTGAATAGAATAAAAAACAAAAGAAGAAAAAAAAAAAAGGATGATTGCATTATAGAAGTCAAAATATTTTAATTGTATATCCGATTCCAAATTAGGGATTAGATATTTTGTTCAAAAGGGAAGATCCATACGTTAAAATTTAATATTTCTCCAAGTTTTAGATTTAGGAAAATAGAACAAAGATGTTCTAAGATTGAAGAATGACAATCTTTATTATATAATATGAGACTTGATACAACTTCTATAGATCGTATCAAAACGTTTAAATAATATTTTACAACATAAAACAAAATCTTGTTTAAAGTCACTAATCACATCTTATCAATTACAATATCATTTCTTAAAATTCCAATTTCTGCATGTATATAAGTATGCAGATCGTGCATCCATCTAATCCATTTAAGAACTATTTATCATTTTGTATGTGGAATCGTATCATTAATTTAGCATTGATAGGTAGGTTGGAGATAATGTTTGTTCAAACTGCCAACATCATTCTCATAAATTCCTCATAATTAACCCGACCATCTCCGTCCAAGTCAGCTACTTGAATCATCAGCTCTAGCTCTTTGTCTGTCAACTGCTCTCCTAAACTAATCATTGCATGCCTCAACTGCATGACAAAAGTGGAAACATAGAAAATCTTAAGACATACTGAAAGAGATTATCATATATTGATCATTATCATTATTATCACCAAATTTATGTCGTCATGCGGTAAGGTTATTGGTTTTGACAATATCAGTTATCATTATAGCAGTCTTGGACATATTAATTTCTTAATTGGCACAAGGCACGATAGATTCACTAAGGAATTGACAACTCTGAATTTGAGGGGAATTGATTATCATATTAATGTTAAGGAGTTTGATCCTTTGTATTGTCTAGTGTTTGAAGCCATTGGGTACAACTGTACACCAAGAAGGCCTTTAATCTTATGATGAATGAAGAAGTTGATGATACAGAGTCCATATCTGATAGTTTAGAAAGCATGGGTGCTGTTGACACATGTACCAATATTGATGGAACAAAAGCCCTAGGTCCTGACGACTTCACTTTTACTTTCTATAAGAAAACATGGCAGCTGATAAGGGCTGACATTTTTTATATGGTGCTTGAATTTTTTTCAAATCAAGAAATTACCAAAGGACGTTAACTCTCTCATATGGCCTTCATTCCAAAATCAAAGCAACCTATTAGACTTTCAGAGTATAGGCCAGCTAGTTTAGTGCATGGCATGCACAAAATTGTTGGTAAACTACATCCAACATATTAGTGCTAATCAAATAGCTTATATCTCTGGCAAGTGGATTTTAGATGTTTTTATAATAGCTAATGAAGTTGTACACAATGTTAAGAAAAACGAGCAACATGGTTTTGTTATGAAAGTGGACTTTCATAAGGCTTTTAATGTGGTTGTCTAGGAGTATCTAGAGGAAGTGAAGTCATATATGAGTTTTAGAAAGAGGTAGATCACTCTAATACACGACTTCATTGTGGAATCTAAATTAAAAATACTTAATAATGGTTCACCAAGCATGAAGTTTGGAGTAGAACATGGATTACATTATGGCGATCCACAGTCATTTTTTTTTTACATAGTTGTGGAAAGGTTATCAATTCTATTCAAGAAAGCTTGCACTCATAGATTATTTAAAAGGAATAAGTTATGGAAATAACATGTATCTAAGTCATTTGCAATATGATGATGATACCTTAGTGTTTATTCCTATTAACTTCATTTTGATAACTCATGCTAAAAGGGTTTTGAGGTGGTTTGAATTGGTTTCAGATCTGAAGGTACACTTTCATGAAAGTTTCCTACTTGGCATCAACCTAGATGATGAGTTTACAACATGAATGAAAAATATGATATACTGCAAATGGGATATATTTTCTATTCAATACTTGGGATATTTTTGGGGGAGTAACCCGAAAATACTCTCCACTTGGAAACCTATAATAAATAGCTTTTGTACAAGACCCGAACTATGGAAATGAAGATTACTGAGCATGACAAGAAGAGTTTGTCTTATTAAAACTATGTTGTACTCCATATGTTTGCATTACATGTCAATCTTTCTTATGCTAAAGAAAATTGTTAGAGTTATTAATTCGATCAAGAGGAGGTTCTTATGGTCTGGGGATCCTGGTGTAAAATAAATATATAAGGTTGGTTCAGGTGATTGTAAGGGGAAAAAATAAAGGGGTCTAGATGTTGGCTTACTAGAAGGTAAAAACAAGGCACTACTATTTAAATGGCTTTAACATCTAGGAGACAACAATCATAAAGGTTAGAAATAACTTATAAGTAAAAAATATCAGGCTGCTTTTGTCATTTGACTCTTAATACTTAAAGTACCCTTTCAGAAACATGGCACTTAATATACTTTATTATCAACTTAGACTCTTAAACGATAGAGGCTTTGAAGAATATATGCTAGTTTTAGGTTGGAAATGGTAGCAACATTCATTTCTAGACAGACAAGTGGTTTGTAAGTGGGATGTTGAGACAACTATTTTCCTTGTTAATATCATTATCTTCTTGCTTGATAGATATGAAAGATTATGCTGTGGATCAGTGGCACTAGAGGCTTAACTGAAAGAGATGATTATTGAAATAAGAAGGGGAGCAATTATATAATCTTAATCAATTGTTAGCAGGGGTTACATTGCAATCCATCAGAACTGATAAACAAATATAGAAAGGTGACATTAAGGGGTTTATACTGTCAAGTTTGGCAGTAATTTAATCGACAAGATTCTATTATCAGGAAGTTTCTCATCCACTCCACTTTTGCAAAAAGATTTGTCTCACCAAAGATAGAAATATTCATATGGATATTGCTCTAAGGCAGAGTATATACAAAGGCCTTTTTAGCACGCCAACATTTATTACCTCCCAACCAGGCAGTCTGTCCTTTTATAAACAAAACACAAAGCATGTTAATCATATTTTCCTTCATTACTACCATACTTAGAGATTATAGCAACACTTTATAAGTTGGTCTGATACCTTTGGGTGTATACCGAATACAATAGAACAAGTGATCTGGCAATAAAGTGATATGATCAAAGGTGAGTTCGAGCAAAGTGCTTTCATGATGCTATCATATGGAATTTTATGGGGTATTTGGATTGCTAGAAACAAACTAATCTTCGAGGATAATAAGACTGATTGGAATACATTGTTTCAACTTATCTTTCATCATCTCGTATTTTGGTTAAAGAGCTGGAACAATAATTTTTTATATCCAGGGAATGGTTTGATTAGAGGCCCTAAGGGTATTTTGACATGGTCTGATGAGAGATACATTCTTATTTGTAAGAGCTTATTCGTTGTCATCTCCTATGTAACTTCCCTTCGTATTCTCATCTTTAACTTTCATTATAACATAGTCTTAATAGTATTATGATTTTTCTTTATTATTATATATATAAAAAAGATTCAATCTTTTACCCTCTTATCTCTCTCCTAAAATAACTTCATGCATAATTAGTTAGATTGGGATTAAAATACTTTTGAAGCAATACTATCTCATGGAGGAATTCACTTTTAATATGTGTGATTTTGATTAGGAAATGAAATAATAAATTGATCACATAATCTAACATCTACATATTATTTTTTATTTTTTATTTCCACTGAAAGATATAAGAAAATCAAACCTCATTAGGTGAAATGTAACCATCTTGATCTTTGTCGAATACTTTGAAAGCCTCTTTCAGTTCATCATCAGCATCATTTTCCTACAGATGTATAATGTTTTTAATTATCAAAACATGTGAAGTGCTATCCATCAACATGGCAAGGTTTGACAAATTGACCACTATATATAGCTTACATACTAAAATGCGGTGGATTTTCACTATACAATATTTATCACTGTGCAAAATTTTGTTTTGTTTTTTTTTTTTCAGTTTGATCCTCAAACTTTGTTTTTGGACGATCAAGTCCTATTTAAGGAGCAATTAATTTCAAATTCTTATGAAAGGGTGAGATTGGAAGGTGGAGGATCGAAATGAAAAACATGGCAAACATAGGTGACATACCATAAGTTTCGAAAACATTCACTTGTGTCCTCCAATTTAAACAATCACACAAATTATACAATTGTAGTTCCTTAAAAAAATTTCATTTTCATTTTGGTATAAAGGTTTTTTTTTTGTTATTTTTTTATCCTTGGTTGAGAGAGGAGAGAGGGAGGGGTCGTTGGATTCCAACGGTGTTTTTGTATCAAATTGTTCCATTTGATGCGGGAAGTACATATTAGGTGTTTTTATACCTTCAAGTTTGTGAAAAAATAGATCCGAGCTCGTGTTGATTTTTGATTTCGGGTTAAGTTCGGTTTTTGGGGCAGTTTTTTAAGGCTATGAATAGGTTTGTCATGATTTTTAAGGTGTTTTGGGTAAAAACACGTGTTGTAAAAGAGGAATTTGGGTTAAAAAAACATAGGTCTTGATTTTCCGACAACCATGGTAACCAAAATTTGGGCAAAACATGTAACACGTTGTATGCCTCAGTAGGTAACGCGTCTTCTATTGCTAGCATCTTTACCAGACCTAGGCGTCTGGATCTGGCAACCATGCCAGACCCCACGTGCCTAGGTCTGTCATGGTTACTGTGAAATTATAACTTTAAAAAACGCAATTGAAAAGAGATAAAGTGACGTGACCGGTTAAAAAACTAAAAAAAAAATATACAAAACTTCTTCTTTTTATTTATTTATTTAGAGAGCCTCTTTAAATAATATTGATTTTTTTATCATGCATTTAATTTTTGGAGAGGTTTTTCTGTTCATCTATGACTTTGTTTTTATCTTTTATATAAATAAATTATATTTTTGAAAAAAATATATTTTCAAATGATATTATTTAATATGTGTAGACTTACATATTATTTTATTTTATTTTATTTTATTCAATTAATTTAATGTCCTATTTTTCAAGATTAAATATCTTGATCTACATCTGTCTCTTTTTTTCCAAGTTTTGTTTTTAGATATCATTAATGATTATTTATTTATTTATTTATTTATTAATTAATACATATAACTCTTAATTTATTTGATTACATGTATACATAAACTTTTTGATTTGTTATATTTTTTGAACTACTAAAATATATTGGAAAAACTTAAATATATATATTTTTTATAAAAAAATATTAATATTTAACCCGTGCGACACGGATCATTGCATAATGCTTACCTTAATTTTCCTTGCCATTAGATTCCGGAACTCCCCAAATTCTATGGTTCCATTACCATCGACATCCGCCTCTTTGATCATATGACGTAACTCTTCTTCTGTGGCGCCATGGTCAAGAGATTTGATTACAGTGGCCAGTTCCTCGAAGGTAATGCGCCCTAACAAATATTAATCATCAAGACGTCAGTAGAGTGTGTGTGTGTGTGAGAGAGAGAGAGAGAGTATATATAAGAAATCCAAAGAAAAAGAAAAGGAGATGGAGGGCATGGCGGAACAGTGTAGACAAGTGAGTTTGATATGTACCATCTCCATCCTTGTCAAATAGACAAAAGGCTTCTTGGAACTCAGCAATCTGCTTCCCTGTAAGCACATCCGCCATGCTTGTTCTTTTCTATGGAGCTAGACAACTCTTGGTTTTTGAAGTTAGAACTTAGAACACACACACACACAAACACACAATTTATGTAATGGATGCTTAGACTACACAAAGCTACCTAACGAGAGGCTCCTTTTATATATGCGAACTCTGAAAGCTAATGGGCACAGCTTCCCTCTTGTTCGTGCCATGTAAAGAAAAAGATTTTAGTATTAGTCAAAACGACGACTCATAACAGGGGGCAGAATTTCCACCCTTGCGCCCATGAATCTTCTGCAACTTGGTTTTCAAAGTTTTTGTCAAAATCAAAGTTTAAAAGTCATACGGTGCAGAAAACAACCGTGAATAGTTGATGAACATTTTGCTGACCGTTGATTATTTCGAGTGATTTCGTAAACCACTAGTGCATATCTTCAGAGCAAATCTTATATGGGAAGAATTTCTTGTAGAAATACTGTATTTCACATCATCTGTGTACACATAGGTGGACAAACATTGGATGATTATTGGTTTAATACCTCAAGAACTGTACTTTGGAGAACTTTGAGCACGTGTTAGAAAGAATAATATTATTTTGCTTATTTGGAGAAAAAGAAAATACAGCTAGCTAAGACATTATAATACAAATCTCAAGCAAACTAAGTCTTAAGCGATCTTAACATTAAATGAAAGTGAAGCTCTCTTAGATAACGGTTGGGAGGGGTTATTGATGGCAGCAACCAGAGCACGACGTCATGTTTGTTTTCTCACGTAAAAGATTGAAGGAAATTGCCGAGGGAAAAAAAAATTTGTACTACTATATTATTAATTAAATTTACAGGTCAAGTTAATCTAGTTTTATAATTTTTATTAAAATAATACTATTTTTTATTATTATTAACTCAATCAGATTTATTAAATTAATCAAACCATTAAAAGCTTGAGTGAGTCAAATTCATGTTAATATTTTTTTCTATTGAACTAAAAATTTAATTGGAATTATAATTTGAATTTTAAATTTTTCTAGTCAATCCACCGATAATCCAAGGTTTAGGATGTGTTTGAAAGTGTGGTAACGATTATTTTTTAAAGTATTTTTTATTTAGAAATGTATTAAAATAATATATCTTTTATTTTTAAAAAAATTATTTTTGATATTAATATATTAAAACGATCTAAAAATATAAAAAAAATATAATTTTTATAAAATATAATTTGTACCATATTTTCAAACTGCCTTTTAACATATATGAATGACACATACTTACAAAAAAAATAAAAATTATTGAAATGCCAAAACCTCTCCCCTCTTTCCTTTGAAATAAACAGAACGCAAAACCCACAACCCCCGATTGTTTATGCCCAAACCCACAGCACCAAATCCAATTATTTCCACCATGTATCGGCGGCCCGCCCGAAGTCGCCGCCTGAAAAATACCCTTTCTAAGCCTCCTCACCCACCAAAAAAATTCCTCCGGCAAAGCATAACCATAACAAAAGAAAAAAGGACTCGAGAAATTAAATATATGCTCACCCCTACAAACAAAGTAAGCCGGAAAAAAAGAAATGAAAAAAAACCACCTTCCATGTTTAAACTCCAAGCCATTTCTAATATCAAATATTGGATTGGCTGTTTTTTTCCTCCTTTCTTTCATGTTTTTGACTGATTTTACTCTGAATTTTAAGCTTCTTTTGAGAGAGATTTATATGTTCTTTTGTTTTTGCTTTGTTGATACTTTTACTCCGAACTATAAATGATGGGCACGAGGAATACATCATCGAGTCAAATCCACAGTATATATAGAAAGGGGAAGGATGGGTTATTTATGTTTTTTTTTTCAATTATATATATATATATATATATATATATATATATATATATATATATAGTTAGCTGGTGTAATTAATTAATACTCCATACTTTATGGTTATGATTTGACAATCTATGAAATTGGAAAAGTAAGAAAGAGTAGGCGAAGCTAGGGACCAGCTTTTAATACAATTTCTCTTGGCTTTTTAGACCTTGACTTACGTTCTGCTTGACCCTATAGTTTTAATTAAGCATTCCAAAAAAAAAAACGTTAATACGATCATTGAGAAATCATTTTTATCTTTTTTTAATAAACTTTTTATTTTAAATTATTTTTATATGATATCTCACAGTTTTTTTTATCAAACAGTTGGAAGTTTAAATCCAATTTATTTGATCCCTAGAGATTTAGATATCCTTTGTTGGTTTATGATTTTGAAAACAGAAAATAAAAACATATCAGTTTTATGTTTTTTTTCTTTCAAATTAATTTTTGATAATATGAACACAAAACAGGAATGATAGCACCAAACCAACTTAGTTTCCTAAGAAAATTAATTAACATAACTACATTTGGTCTGTGATATTATCACCATTTACTGGTTCCTACACTCGTAGACAAGAGAAAAGGCTGAGGTTGTGACCTCATGAAGATTGAATGTGCTGTTTATGTGAATAAATTATTCTTCATCACAACATGTTCTCAAGCTAATTATTTAAGTTATTATATAAGATTTTAAAATATAATTTATATTATTTTTTAATATATATTTTTAAATGATATATTTTTATTTAAAATTTACACACGTTTACACTACTTTGTACTATTAATTAAATGATAGAATATTGATGGTGAAATTTAAACTTGTTAAGAACTATTTTAACTCAATAACCTAAGCTATTAGGTGAGATAAAGTGTTAAGATATGATTTATATTATTTTCGGGCAATCTTGAACTCCATATAATCTCTCCCTAAATTGAACCTACTCTTGGCTAGCATTTTGATGCCTTTTATTTTTATTTTTATTAATATGGATGTCTGGATGAGTTTACGTGTACTTCGATTAATCTACAGGTCCTGAAGTTAACAATTATATAAGTCTCCAGTAGCCCTAAAAGAACTCAAACTCATAATCATTAGAAAGCAAACTCAAGCCTAACCAGTTGAGTTTTACCTCATTGTTATTTTGGTCCATTTTATTAGTTGTATTGGTAAATATCCATGCTTGATTACGCTAGTGATGATAAATTTAGCATGCCATGTAACACAATTTTTTCTTGTCATTGGCTGCTTGCTAGCTAGATGACCAATCATTACTGGTATCATCTCAAAATATAGATTATTTCCGAGTCAGATATTCCTCTTCTGTTGTTCTCTGGTGGAGAAAGTTCAAACCTATAGACAAATTGCCTTCCCGGGCCGGCCATAACCCAATGCCACACACGTAAAACAACACTCCATGCATAAACAACAAACAATTATTATCCTTTTTCTCTCCTCTTCATTCATGTATAGAAACTATCACCTCTCATTTCCTTTTGCCATTCTTGCATTTCAATCTCCATTTCGATTCGAAAACGTCACGAAACCTGACACTGCTCAAGAAATCGCATGAAGCTGCCCTCTAACTTGTTGCCTGATGAGGCTAGCCCGGTATGGATGAACAAGGGAGACAATGCATGGCAACTCACAGCAGCTACACTGGTGGGCCTTCAAAGCATCCCAGGCCTTGTGGTTCTATACGGCAGCATAGTAAAAAAGAAATGGGCCATAAACTCAGCATTCATGGTCTTTTATGCCTTTGCAATGGTACTTGTTGGTTGGGTAGGGTGTGGTCACCGCATGTCATTTGATGAAAAACTTGTGTTTTTCCTAGGAAAACCTGCGGTTGCCTTGGATGAGAAGTTCTTGCTAGGGCAAGCATTTTTAGGCTGCTTTCCAACAGCTACAATGGTGTTCTTTCAAGGCGTATTCGCTTGTATCACGTTGATTTTGATCGCTGGTTGTCTGTTAGGAAGGATGAATTTCCGTGCTTGGATCATGTTTGTGCCCTTGTGGCTCACATTTTCTAACACCATCTAACACCATCACTGCATTTAGTATATGGTGCCCGGACGGATGGTTGGCCAAACTTGGGGTAATTGATTTTTCAGGAGGGTATCTTATTCATCTCTCCGCCGGTGTTGCCGGCTTCACTGCAGCATATTGGGTAAGCCTAAATGCAAAATTAGCACAGATTCCGCTTGATATATTGAAATGTTAACTTAAGCTAGCAATACTATTAAAATCACTGAGTTGTAGTGGTTGAGTGTTTGGTTACTAGCTTCCATGATCAGTTAACCCCACAAGAAACATTAGAAATTAAGAAAGTGCTAGAAAATAATATAAATTATATTTTGAAATTTCATTTAATAGCTTAAGCTATTAGGTTAAGATAGTTCTTTAACATGGTATCAGAGCCTTAATAACTAAGCGGTTACGAGTTCGAATCTCATTATTTTTATTTATTTGCTAAAAATTAAGCATGAGGTAATATAGATCTGTGCAAGTTTTAAGTCTAGAGAGCTTTCATTTAACGGAATGTGTTAAAAAATAATATATATTATATCTTGAGACCTTACTTAATAGCTTAAGCTATTTGATTAAGATAGTTCAGAAACCACTGGCTTTCAATTTCAAGACTAAAAACTAACAATATGCAAATCATGTCTGAACTGATCCAGGTGGATCCAAGATTAGACAAGGACAGAGAGATGTTCCCACCAAACAATATAATTCTGATGCTTGCAGGAGCAGGCTTGCTTTGGATGGGGTGTGGGGCGGATTCAACGGTGGAGGTCCCTTTGCTGCCAGTACAATTCATCTCTAACAGTCCTTAACACCCATGTGTGCACAGCCACTAGTTTGCTTACATGGCTACTTCTCGACACTTGTTTCTTTGGAAAGCCCTCTGTGATTGGCGCTGTACAAGGCATGATCACCGGTCTTGTTTGCATCACTCCCGCTGCAGGTCATTTTACTTTATTTCCGGTCATATATGCACCTTCATTTTTAGAGAAGAACACAACAGACCTTTGAGAATTTTCCATAAAAAAATCATACTTTTTCTGAACAGGAGTTGTGTAATGCTGGGCAGCAATTCTGATGGGAATTGTATCAGGAAGTGTTCCATGGTACACAATGATGATTCTACACTAGAAGGTGAAGTTCTTAAGACTAGTCGACGATCCCATCGCCATATTCCACACGCATGCCATCGCCGGAGGTCTAGGAGGCATCCTCACCGGCTTCTTCGCCGTGCCTAAATTATGTCGCCTTTTTTACATGGTGCCCGATTGGGAAAAATACATCGGCTTAGGATATGGACTCCAAAATGGTCAAACTTCTGCCGGACTCCGACAAATGGGAATTCAACTAGGAGGCGTTCTTTTTGTTATATTTATAAACATTTCCACTATTAGCATGATTTGTTGGTTTGTTGGGCTATTTGTTCCACTAAGATTGTCTGATGATGAACTGCAAATCGGTGATGATGCCACCATACATGGAGAGGAAGTTTTTGCACTGTGGAATGATGAGGAGACATTTCAGAATACCAAGACTAACTCAGCTTTTGAAGCTGAAGATTCATCCTCTATGAAATCAAGGTCTTTGGGTGATGTTCAAATGGTATGATGGAATCCGGAAAGATTGTTAGAATCCATGTTTGTACCCTCTTATTATATATAACTTCTTGCAAAATCTCTGCTGTCAGCTTTCCGGATCAGAAATATTATCTCATGTATGGCTTGTTATTTTTCTTTAATATACAACATTATAATTGTTCGAACTATGAAAATAATTACAATTTTTTGTTTTTTTCTCGTTAATGACATGGGAACATTTTTTTAGCCGAACTTTAGAAAATAAATTGTTTTAATACCTGCTTGTTTTATGAAAAATTATTTTTAAAAAATTATTTTTTAAATTTTCTAGTGTTTCTTTGTCATTAAAAAAACTAATTAACGAAAAACACCTTTTAATCAAAGAAAAATTTAACTTGATTTTTAAAAAAGTATTATCCTTATTTTGGATGAAAAACACTTTCCAGGTGAAGAATTTAAAAATATCATATTATTTGCTTATTATATCAAATTTGATCCTTAAACTTTTAATTATTATAATTTTGTTTTCATTTTTTTTTCAGTTTTATCCGTTAGAATTGATTTAATTTGATTTTAATATTAATTTTAGTTCTTATTTTTTTATTGTTATTTTCTTTTCTCTTATTATTTTTTTAATTGAAATTTTTTATCTATCAAATTTAGTCCTTATTCTTTTAATTATTATTTATTTTATTTGAAATAATTTATAAAATTTTAATTATTATATTTTAATTTTATTATTTTTTTATTTATTAGATTTGATCTCTATTATTTTAATTATTATTTATTTTATTTGATATAATCTATGAAATTAGATTTTTTTTAATTTTATTTTCATTTAACTTTTTAATTTGTAAAAATTATTTTTTATTATTTTAATAATTGAAAAAAATAAAATATTAATAAGTTATTTTTTATTATATAATTAAATTTTAAAAAATATTTTTTAATTTATTTTTTTATAACATTACCGAACATCATTTTAAAAAACCATTATTTTCTAAAAAAAAAATATTATTTTGCAGCAGACAAACACGAAACCTTCCCGGAAATGTATATGAAGGCCCGAGCGCGTTGTCACAGGAAAAATCTCATGAGGTGTCCCCACCAAACTCAACCACTGGCCCTACAAATCCTCCGTCCCGCGTTTGTCACCTTTTATACCTATGCCCTTGCTTCTCTACTGAATTACCAAATCATCAAACCACTTAAATTGTTGGGAAAAACAATGGGTTATGATAATTAAATTGGAGGTTTAGATTTTATTTAATAGCTAATTAAAAAAATATTTTAATTTATCTCTTAAAATAGTTAGATGTAATTTTATCGTAGAATAAATTATTTATAACTTTATGATGATCGCTTTCTAGACAGACAAAAATATTACTTAGTCAAAATATAAAACTTAATATTGTAGTCTGTTATGATTTCCTTCCTAATCTGCTAGTCTGCAGGCAAAATTATATTTGAAACAAAAATTTTCTTCTTTTTTTTTTCATCAAGGAACTAATTAATTAATCATCGCAAGAACAGTGGCAGTTTCGGAATTGTAGGAAAATCTATGAAGACCTTAGAAAGTCTTTAGCAGTATCTTACTACCTACGACATTCCGAGAGGTTTTAACCAAGACTAGTTCATTCAGACTATTCAGTTCCTGCTTTCTTTTTCAAACCTCGGACGACAATCCTCTCAAATCCCTCCCCTCTCTTCAAAATGGGCGACGTAGGCATAACGGTACTAGACGGAGACACTCTAAGATCGCTCCATGTGTCCTTACGGGAGGACACCGTCTCTCTTACCGGAGCTCAGGTCCTCGATTTAGCAGAATCTGAAGCCTCCCGCTCTCTCCTTGGCCTCTCATTGCCTCAACACCTCAAGTCCTCCGCTCTCCGTCGCATGAACATCGACGGCGTTGGCGATGACGTCGATTTCCGACGTAAAGAACTCAGTCCAGAAGAGGCTTCAAGGAAGCTCAATGAGTATCTCTCCGCCATCGCTGATGAACTCAAAGGTATTGATCTTGGTAGCCAATCCTGTACAAATGTGTTTTTATGTATTTATTTATTGTGAGGATAATACTTTTCTTAAATCCTTGTTGTGGTTTGTTGGATTAGATAATCCATTAGTGGCGTCGAATTTGGATGGGAGTGCGTTGCGGATGTTTTTGGAGGATGAAGATGATTTTGCTATGATAGCAGAGAATTTATTTACTGATTTGGATACAAAGGATAAAGGGATGATTAGCAAGAGGGAGATAAGAAATGCAGTTGTTAATATGGGAGTCGAAATGGGTGTCCCTCCTCTTGAAGGTTTTCTTCCTTTTTCCCTCTTATTTCTTAAGTCATTTGTGCATGCATCTGTATAATTTATCAACTATAGCTATCTGATTGGTATTATTAAGGTATATCAAGAATATGAGTGTTATTAAGCTGAATTATCAAATAATTGGCTGCATGTGCTTCCTCGATTCACAAATTGCAACGCTTACAGGTCGATGGTGTTGTGGACTTACATTTTTCTGGATATAACCTTTACTTAGAATGAACTGTACTGTCTTGTGCCATAGAACCCTGTGATGTAACCGCTGATCTGTTAGTTTTTTCATTACTTTTTGTCAACAGCAGCATTAATATGAATTTGGCAATTTTTGCAAATATCTGAAGACACCTTAAGATTTGGTTGCTTTCCGCTTTTATCAGTTCTGGTGTTGTCATGCTCTACTGACAAGATAGTAGCGTCTAGTCGTTCTCTTTCAAAACTTCCTGGGAATTGTTGTTTTCCTCTTAGGATTTAGGAAGGTGTTTCTTCCCTGTTTTAGTTTAGGTCACCAGTTGCCGTCCGTTTAAGTGGCAACTTTAAAACCTGCAGACCTGCTACCTCCTGTCAAGGTGCAACATTTTGTTTCATGGAAAATGCTAGTTATCAAATTCATGAATTGTTGACCTGCCATGGAATTTTAAAATTTTCATGTTTGATCATTGCACCCTTGAGTTTTTCTTGCTCAATAAAGAAGTACTGGTTGGTGTCATATGCTTGATCTTTGGATATTGGGGTTTCCTACCTCACTCGATGCCCCCATAGTTTGCTTCAAGCTTTTGTTAGATGATAAATGAGTGGCTACTCCAAGAATGTGTAGAATGTAATCGATTTCATCTAGAGCATATAGCTCTTCTTCTTATATATATAAAAAAAGGTACTTGTTGCTGCATATTGTGCATAATCATTTTGAGCTGATGCTGATGAGTGATGATATGGGGAATGAATGTTACCTACCTTAGGACTTTTTGATTGGTATTGCAGTAGATTCTAATCTTTTTGAAAAACCTACTTGATTTTAGGATAACAGGATTAGCATGGCCATCTAATTTTGAATAGTTTGTGTAATTGGAACAATTTGTAAGCTCACTCAGGTTGTTACCGGAAGTAATGAGGAAAATAATTTTTATTTTGGAAATATAACTCAATATGGTAAGTTTCTTTGGAGGACTAGTTTCATTCTTTTGATGGTGTTTGATATGTAAATTCACCAAACTTCTTCATTAAGCCTTAACTGGTATGGATTTGGATCCTTTACGAATGTGACCGCATTGTTCATTAAATCTAAATCATTGAATTCAAATTGAATGGTCATGATTTAGTGTATGATAAAAATGAAAAAAACTTAACTCATTATTTTATTTCTCTCATCTAATCTGAATCATTGAATTCAAAATCAATTGTGAGATTTGGAATATGATTGGTAATGTTCCTAAAAGAACATGAGAGGATCCTAACCGGCTGGTATGTGAAATGACCTCTGGAATCATGTTGATCATAATTGCCTTCTCGTTTTCTTTGTTTTCCGAGATTTAGAGCAGCCAAAGTATGCTCTAGTTCCTGGAGATTAGTATTAGTTTTTTTCCCTTCATCATTCAAAAGTAATTTAATTTTATAGATGAATAATTTATTTCCTTCTTATGCAATTGTTCCCTATTGCATGAAAGTTGATGAATACACGTTCTGGTTGAACAGAATTTCCTTTGATAAATGACATTTTAAAGAAGCATGGAGCAGAGGAGGAAGGAGAATTGGGCCAATCACAATTTGCCGAGTTACTTCAGCCTATTCTACAAGAAATTGCAGATGCTTTGGCTAAAAATCATTTTGCTGTCATCCATAACATCAAGATAGTTAATGGTTCTGAGCTGAAAAAGGTAGGTCGTTATCAGCATCTTATCATTAAGTTAATTATCCCCCAGTTGGTGGTATCTCTGCATGTCTGTTTATTGAAGTTTTTCGAAGGGAAATTAAGGAACATTTTACTCTTTAATTTTTTAACGTTGTTTGATCCCATATGAATTTTCTAATTCTGCTTTCCCACATGGCTTAACTCCCTCCTGTGCTGACAAATTAAGATGTAGAAATATGTTATCTGGATGGGAAGCATGTAGATATTCTGTAAACCTAACTGTATGTGATAGGTTTTATAAGTTTGCTAGTAATGTATGATTTTGAAGTGCTCGGGATGTCTCCATATTTTTGAGGTCACTAAAGAAACTGATAGATTTGGTTTTCAAACCCCAATTTGGTTCGGTCATTTAGATCATTGAGTAGATTGCTGGCTTAGGTTGACCAAGATAAGTAAAAACGGAAAAGCATGCCTCAATTTACTGTTTCTGACAATCAGCAGTCTACTCAGGTGGTCGTGAGTGGTGTTATAGAACCAATCACAAAATTACCAAGGCACATAGGTATGGAAATCACAACTCAAGTTAGAGAGATACAGAGAAACTCAGCTTTTTTTTTTTAGTGAAACGTCAAGCATGTATTTTTAATTATAGAAATTCAATGACAGTGGCTTTGTTGGCTCACTATGGACTGAGCTTGGATTTATTGACAACGAGCACAAGCACTAAGTAGAAATAACTGGATGGTTAAAATGTAGATTTTCCTATTATGGAAATTGCCATGATCTCTCGTAAACATTTGCAGGTTTTGGCTAACGAGAAGAAATTGAACGATGTAATAGCAAAGATAAAGCAGGAAAAGGACAATGGAAATAGTGGCCATAAGAGCACAGAGATAATCAAGGATTTCCTGGAGAAAAATGGAAAAGAACTGGGCTTGCCACCAGCAGAAGCCAATGAAGCAGTGATTCTACTTTATGATGCTGTATTTGCTGACATAGACAGTGGAGAGGGTGCTTCTGAAGCGGAAGATGAATTTAGGACACTGGTGACGAAAATTCTTGAGAAATTTGCAGAGCAGCTTGAGGCTAATCCTATCTACTGTGATCTGGACGGTTGAGAGAGGCAATTTGGTATCTTATTTCAAATTGTCTGGCAGGTAGCACCGGTTGTTTGTGCAGCATCACATATAATTTTACAATCCATGTATGTCGATTGGATTTTACAGACATGAATATCATCATATACACATTGTTACACCAGTCCTATATCTATCTTGGTGGTAGTATATCTATGTATTGCTTTTATGTGATTATTAAATGATAAAATTTAAAAAAAAAATCAATTAAAACAAATATAGAACTGGATTGAAAGGGCTTTAAAAATTGAGGGACTGGATTGAAAGAAAAAGGGAAAAGTACCTTGTGAAGCACACGCCAGGGCATGATGAAGGCCTGCATCCTTTGGGCAAAATATTAGCATTCATTCGAGCTCTGATTTATGTCTTTTTTATTTTGTTGAATTCGTTGTGACCTCCTCTTCCATGTCAGGTGGGAGGTCTGGCTTGGCTTCAATTACCCATTCTTTTTTTATAAAACAAACACGATGAATCCTACTCCAGACCCTTCTCTTTCTTCTTAGATATAATTTCTCCCTCTTAAGAAAACCCTAACAAAGCTCCAAATTGGCTTCTCATCTCCAATTGAAGGTCAGATCTAGTAGAAATTTTACGGGCAAAGGGAAGTAAACAACCCAAAGGCTTTGTGCTAGTTATTTGAATTTTCTCTCCTCCTTGGTCTTAAATCCAGCCATTTGTACGGTTAAGAATCAGTTCATGGGTGTGGTGGTTAGCCTCTGGATTGAAGAAAGCTCTAGCGACGATTAGAAAAGAGTTGTGTCTGGGTTGCCCATCAATTACAGTGATAGCTTGATCAAAATGAAGTTTTGAAAGAAAAAAAATTGTTTGGCCCAGCTTCTTATATTTGTTGAAACCTTGATTGCTGTAATGTTTAATGCCTTGATGAAGCCAATTTGCTAGAATGTCTTTTTTTGTCAGGCACATGTTCTTCCTCTTTATATGTGTGACCAACGATGAATTCTTGATCTCAACAGCGGCTTTCCACTCTGTGTTGATGATGTTACTGTCTTTTGATTTGCAAGAGGTGTCCAAGAGAGTGGCCCTAAATAGTCAGCCCTTCGGCTCCCTCACTCTGGGTGACTAACGGTGGTTCTCGATCTCAACAGTGGCTTTTCACTGTGTTGATTAGGCGTAGGGGTATCATGTATGTGAGAGGGAGGAGGAGGAAGGCACTCTGGTTTGACAAATGATCAAACCAGAAAGTGCTTATCAGTCACAAAAAGGCCTTGCAGGAAGAAGGCACCAGGTGCAAATCTACACCACATGTAGCGGATTTATTCAAGCAAATTGCAGAAAGTTGTCGTTCTCAGACATTATAACATGAATATTGACAAAACACGACTTTGGACATCGAGCATGTACTTTTTGGAGCCTTGTTCTTCCACGTTACACGACAGGTTCCTTGTGTTTCTCTTGAACCATAGTCCATAGCCCTTCTAAATCAGCTCCCCCAAGTTGTGAACCACCACATCCAAGCCCGTGACCTGGTCGGTGCCTTTCACTGTCTAGAATTAGTCGTATTAAATTGGGGGCACCAGATTTTATTCTCGTGTTTTCGCTAAATATTTATTGGAGGACAACTATGGAAGGTTACGGCGCCATCCAGTATAAACTTGGCCAAAATAACCAGAGGCAGGTAAACTACTCCACTACAATTTACCAAGTAAGCTAACTGTCATCTACTCTGGCATCATAAAAAAGGAAATGTTATGGCAAGGAACAACGGAATCTGTTGCATTGGAATCTAAACAACAATGGTGAAAAAAGATATTATTCATCACAGACCACCAATGGTAAATAGTTATTGCAGGAACAAAATGAGGTTCCAAGGCTATTACGCCTGCAACATAATATTACAGCAGCAGGTTGCTAGAAAAACCAGATTGATAGGAATGAGGGCATAAAAGCTTCCCTCGGAAAAACCAACATGGTGCACACCCGAAACTAAAGCAATGTGGATTACAGCCCTGTGACTCCAGAACCATGGCTGATTTCCCACCACAATATCATTGACATATCATAATAAGAAAACCTGGCTTTCTGAAGTATAAGTGCAAGACATCTATAGCTTCAACATTTCATTCTTTACCATCAGCAGCACGAAGTGAGCCCAATTGAACGGGTGCTTGGGTTCCCACCACTTTAGAGGAACCATAAATAGACAAGTCCATTCCTTGTGACTTCTCTTTCTCAATCTGTTCCTTGATCCAAAAGTATGTAATTCTCAACCCATCCTGCAACATAATAATTAGCATGTTCAGAGTCCTTAGTGGTAAAGGCAAGGTTAAACAGAGGATGCATAACCCAAAATCATATCTTGAAAGACGGGTACCTTCAGCTTCATTGTAGGAGCCCAACCAAGCTTCTCTTTGATTAGTGTGTTGTCAGAGTTACGTCCACGCACACCTTCTGGACCAGGAATGTGATGAATAGGGAGATTCTTGTTCTCGAAGCTGAGAACAATCTCAGCCATCTCATTCATGCTAACCATCTCATCACTTCCAATGTTCACTGGCTCTCGGAAGTCTGACTTTGTCAATCTGAAACAGAGAAAATGTATTCAAGGATAA
This sequence comes from Populus tomentosa, assembly GCA_018804465.1. Classification (NCBI taxonomy): domain Eukaryota; kingdom Viridiplantae; phylum Streptophyta; class Magnoliopsida; order Malpighiales; family Salicaceae; genus Populus; species Populus tomentosa. Next base: position 2,805,669 of record CM031993.1, read on the forward strand.
TTAATTGAGGAATAATTCTGGCCGAACCCATGGGATATGACAAGAATGATGATCAATATCAGTACAAACCCAAGTATCCCAATACGACAAGTGAGTGCTTCGATTATACATGATAGAAAAAACACAAAGCACTCACCTAAGCACACCTTCCACACATTCATCAATGAATGTGAAGGATCGGGTTTGAAGTCCATCTCCCCACATCTCAAATTTATCAATAGAAGTGATAGCCTTTCTGCAGAAAGCAGCGGGTGCCTTCTCCCTACCACCTATGGTGGACATATGAAATAACAAATTAGAATAATCCAAGGAAGCAGAAAAAATTAATACAAAGCAAGAAATCCCTCCATATAGCAAGTGATTGCAGTTGTTAAGCACTAGCCTTTCCATGTTCCAAAAGGACCATAAATGTTATGGAACCTTCCAATGCGGCATTCAATCCCAAAGTCTTTGGTGTAATGCTTGCACAACTCTTCCGTTGCAAGCTTCTCCAAGCCATAAGCATCTTGAGGCTAAAACACAAGTTGGGAAATTATATTCATCAAGCACTCCAATCATTTACAGGTAAAAATATAAGTGATTTGCATTCCTCTTAACCAGAAAGAGCAACCAACCTCTGCAGGCCAGGCATCAGATTCCTTGAGGCTCACATTAGTCTCCAGCTGCTTAAATTCAGGGTAAATACAAGCACTAGAGGCATAGAATAACCTGCAGGAAGAAAAACATCAACACTTTCTGAGCACACGTCAAATTAAACAGGAGTGCTCCTTATCCTATCAACAACAACTAACCTCTTAACGCCATTGATCCTGGAAGCTTCAAGCATGTTGAAGCTGATCATTGTGTTGTTATACATAATGACAGAGTGGTTGGACTGAATGAAGCCCATCCCGCCCATATCAGCAGCCAGGTTGAAAACATGGTCAACTCCTTTTGTAACCTTCAGGCAATTATCCATGACCCTAAGATCAACAAGATGGAATTCATGACAGAACATGTCTTCTGTCATGTGCTCGTTCTTCTTCCAGTCAGAAGCAATAATATAATGACCCTCAGACTTCAAACGGCGAGCAATGTGGGAGGCAATAAAACCACCTGCTCCAGTGATGGAAATTTTGAGATTTTCAGATGGCCAGTAAGGCTCCCTCTCGAGGGCCTCATAGGTGTATGCACCATAGCTTCCATCAGCACTTCCCATTCTGTATTTTATAAAATCAACAAGAGGACACAGAAAAAGCTAAACAATGATTACTAGAATTACTTTTCATTTAACACAGAACCAAAGATTCTAAATTAAATGCTTCATAACTGGAAAACCTAAAGAAAAATTACATGTAAACACAAAATGATAACTTAATCATGACATAGCCATTCCTAAAAAGAAAAAACAAATTGGTAGTGCTAACTGACACATTTGCATACGTAATTCGTGACACCAAGCTTACAAAATTTCATATTTAACATTTAATTAAGCCCGAATCTCATTAATATCGTCAAAGTTTGTAGAATTAACCAAGTGAAGAGGAAAGAAAAATAAGAGAGATAATGGCAAAACCTACTCCCTAAAAGACAAAAAGGAATTCCAGTCAGCCAAATCCTAATCCCACCAACAAGGAAACATAGTCAGGGATTATACATCAGAATTAACCAAATAAAAAGCACCTACTCAAGAGAGAGAGGTTGAAATTACAGGACAAATAAAATATTTAGAAAGCTACACAAACATATTCCTAGAAGAGAAAAAAAAAATACTATTTTACTTGACTTAACAACATCAGAGCATCCGCGGATATTACTTAAGGTAGAAAATAGAAAAGAAAGATCACATGAGAAACAATAAACTGACCAGTAACCTCATATCGTTGGAAAGAATTAGTACAACACAGCTAGTGAAAACAAACTAGGGTAAATTAAAAGTTCCACTGAAAATTACATGCACATAATTCATGAGAAGACAAGAACAAGCAGCTGTTTTCAGAATTAGCTAAGAAACAAAGGACAAGGTAATTACCCATGTCACTGAATTGAACAAAGATTTGAAATTTAGCATACCAAGAGCCCAATAACATATAATTCATAACAGGGTCTGAACCAGAGGATTCAGTTAATGGTAAAACAAACCCGTTTCAAATTCTAACCCTAACACCTAAAAAGAAACAAGAAACTAAAAATGCAAGTATCTTGGTCACAAAAAGATGTATTTTGAGCTAGAAAAGTGCGCAACAAAGACAAGTTCAGATTTTATTTTTTTACCTGAGTAATTGGAAATCTGGGGTTTTGTAGCTTTGCTAATGAAGATAATATGCAGAGAAAGTAAAGGGATTGATTGCGAGAGAGCGAGAGAGAGTGAGAGTAGATTCATAAGGCCATAACTCTTATAGTATTTATAGAGCCAGCATAGGAAAGAGAAACCTGACACCAAGACTCATGGCTGTTTGGGATTTAGATAACGAAGCCCTTTCTCTTCTTTTATCAACAGACTTATGTATAGGATTCATTCACCCATGGTTGGGAAAAAAAGTATTTTTTATTTAAAAATATATTAAAATAATATTTTATTTTATTTTTTAAAATTATTTTTAAAATCAGCATAATAAAACAATTTTAAAATATAAAAATAATAAATTTTAACAAAAATAAATTAAAATTTAAAAGAACATGGTTTCAACCGCGTTCCCAAACAAAACATTAGCTGCTATTCATAGTGTCCCAAGTTTTAATAATACTAGGTTTGGCTCTGGTCATGATTGGGTTTGGTAGTATGACAAGTCCTGACATGCTGGGTTTTGTGTTAATCAAACCTAAACGCAATTGGATTTGGCAGTGTGTCAAGTCTTGAGCATACTAAGCTCGATAGCATGCGAAGCCCTGAGCACGCCCATTAGAATGTGCATCCTTCCTTAAAATGCCCAAGGAAATGACCATCTTTCATCGACACGCCTAAGTAAATGAGGTAACATGGGTTTAGCAAATATGTTAGAATCAAGACACTTATACTTGGCATTCTATTAAGTCTATTGCTTGTGGACTTGGCAGTCAATCAGGTCCACAAATAACATGGGTCTGGCAAACATGTCAGACCCAAAATACCTGGACCTGACCACTCACCATGTCCGAGGTAATGCGGGTCTGGCGAACATGTCAAACTCATGATACTTAAACTTGACATTTAACTAAGTTCAAAGTAACGAGGGTCTAACAAACATACCAAACCCAAAGTACTTGGACTTGGTAGTTAGTCAAGTCCAGAATAACACGAGTCTGACAACCATGCCAGACCCAAGATACTTGCCCTTGGCAGTTAGCCAAGTCTAAGGTAACGACTATCCTCCCTTAACACACCCAAGGGAATAGTCATCTTCCCTTGGCACGCCTAAGAGAATGTGGTAATGCAGGTCTGGAAAACATGTTAGATCCAAAATACTTGGACTTGGCAATCAGACAAGTCCAAAACAATGTAGGCCTCACAAACATACCAAAACCTAGGTACTTGGACTTGGCAATTAGCCAAGTCCAAAATAACGACCATCTTCCCTTAGCACACCCAAGAGAATAGTATCTTTCCATGGCATGCCCAAGAGAATGAGGTAATGCGAGTCTGAAAAACATATTAGGCCTTAGATACTTGGACTTGGTTGTTGGACAAGTCTAAGACAACGTGGGTTTTACAAACATATCAAACCCAAGGTATTTAGACTTGGTAGTTAACCAAATTAAAGGTAACGACCATCCTTCCTTAGACACCCCAAGGGAATGGCCATCCTTAATTGGTGTGCTCAAAGGAATGATCATCCTCCCTTAGATCTAACATTGGGAAGGAACTCAGTCTCCATAGGTTTAACTACATTGTACATCTTAGACTCTAATCTTCATCACTGTTTAGGTGTATAAAAGGCTTCCAAAGACCCACCATATTCCCATCAAACATTCATATAGATGTAAGGGATATTTATCTTTCATTAAATGTTATCAGGTTAAGATTACACTTCAAACTCTCTTCTTCACAAAAAAACAATATTCATGAATATAAATACATCATTAAACCTTTAGAATAAAAGTTCATAGTCTCCATTCTCTATTGTATATATATTTTCAGAGCATCTCTCTAGAATATTCTTGTATTTTCTCTCTCCAAAAAGATACTTATTTAAGCATCGGAGAGTCTTCACCTCCATAAAAAAAAACTTTTTGCAAGTATTAACTACAAACCACCTTAACCTACCAAGCATCAAGTATAAGCTATCAATTACCTTTGTTAGGGAGAATATATAAAATTATTAGGACCAATTAATTAACCAATTATTTAACCTGAAAATTCTATTTTTATATTTTTAGGACTTCAACAAAATTAAAAACAAATATTATGTATGATAAGGTAATATTATTCAATAGTGTGTGTATTAGGATTCATTCAATGATGATCGATAATCACTCTTCTTCACACGCTACATTATCTTACCTTAATTGTTTTAAAAGGCTAGCTTAATGTTTTTGAGATAAAAGAAAAATATCACCTTTGAAAAAGGGTTTTTTAGTCTTGAATAATGAATAAATGATTACTTCTAAACGTGAAAGATTCTTTTGCATAATATTTCGATCCCTTTTAATCAAGAGTACTTTAATGGGATTAATTCTTTCAATAGAGTTCATGAATGGGTTAAAATTATGAATATCAAACCAATTGTCTATTTAGAGTATATATAAAAATGTGGTTGTGATTATTGCTCAAAATAATTTTTATTTACAAATAAATTGAAATAATATTTTTATTAATTTTTAAAAATTATTTTTAATATTAGCTCATCAAAATAATCTAAAAATATCAAAAAATATTAATTTGAAATAAAAAAATAAAATAAAAATTTAAATTTTTTAAAAATACTTTTAAAATATAAAAATAAATAGAATCTTAATACTTAAAATGCAGAAGAATGATAAAGAAAACTCTACTATACTATCATTTTATTGTTATTAGCATCTATGCCTTTCTTCTGCTATATTCTTTTTTCTGATTGAAAAAGACTTTTTTATATATTTTTAAATTGGTTAGTTGGAAGGGATAAATCAATGCGAATCATTATCATTAGGTGAATATTCAGCAATTTCTTAAGACTTATTACGATAGCTATGATCGTTTTTCTAGCTTTTAGAAAAATGGGATCCTTCCCTGTCGGTAGCTGCTACTTGCAGCTCACATCACCACCACTTTCGTAATGCAGAGGTTAATCTTAATCCTCTAATTAAAACAGCCACGGGTTAATTTATGAACCTAGTGATTAATATCCTATCCTTGTTAAATTATATATATTATCAAACTCTGTCATGTCTAATAAGTTAATTCAGGATATATATAACACATGTTAAATTTTATAAAAAATAAAATAAAAATCAATTTAATATGATTCGAAATCAAAATATTTATTCAATTATCATTTTAAAACATCACGTTACATAAACTTCCGAGCTGAGGTTTACGTGTTTTCAACATAATACATGTCATGCTTTGTCTAATTGATTCTTTTTTTTGTGAACAATTCATAAACTTAAAGTGCTAAGAAAAATGACAATTAAACAACACACAGCACTCTCCATGATTGCAGGCATCATGTGCAGCTTCCATGAATAGTGTCTCCTTTCATAATCTCCCTTTTTTATATGACTAAACATCGCCATGTCCAGTAATCCCAAGATAATATGGTGATTTCTTTTTCTTTTTTTATTAATCTATCATGCTCGGTGGGATACCTAACATCCTGGAACTTACAAGTTTGGACTCATCTGTCACTGATGAGATGAATCTTGTTTGGGTTAGCTGCAGCTCATGTGCCCTTGATCAGAGTGAAATTTCCAGGAAGGTGTTGCGGTGGTGCAACGCCTTTTTATGGCTGGGACCATCGGAAATTACTTGGAAAATGCTTTATCATGGCTGTTTCGGCGTCTACTTCGGGTGTATTTTTTCGTTTTAATATCTTGATGTTAAAAATAATAATAAAATATTTTAAAAACAATCCTAACATAATTATAATAAATAAAATAATCGGTTTCATGGCAAGACAGTACTGAAACATGCAGTAATAGTAGATTTCAGTTCACTTTTTGTTCCATATCTTCGAACTAGTTTATGAATCAATTGAGACTCTTTTTTTTTTTTCTAAATGATTGAGCTAATGTATTTATGAGAACTCTATATTATGTCTAAACTCCTGTGTATAATATTCTAGGTTTTACTGGTAAAATTATTTTTGAATCAACTTAGAATTAAATTTTGTAATATTTTTTTTTTTTGCATCACTACACATGAGTATTTTTAATATTTAGCTCTAAAAAAAAGTTGAAGAGAATTTATTCCTTTTGAATTTGAATATACAAAGGCAAAACATGTGAAATTCCAGCTTAATTAGATACCGTGATCTCCATTACAGATCATACAAAATCCTGATAAAATCAACACCCTGACTATATGATATCAGCCTATTGCCACCTACTGCAAATTTTCTAAGCTAACAAGCAGTCATGGCTGAGTAATCGACACATCAATCATTGTGTGCTTTGGTAACTAAACAACAATCTCGTTTCATAAAAAAAAAAAAAAAAAAAAAAAAATTGTTATTTGGATATTGAAATCAATGGACCAACCATTGTCCTGATACCAATATATATGCAGTGATGCGATTTTTTCATCATTAAATTATGAGTCAAGTTGGATAAAAGAATGTGTATAAATTATGTGTCAAGTTGGATAAAATAATGTGTAGGTTGGAAAAGAAGGATTAATTAAGTATTAGTCTCCACCTCTCTCATTTTGGAGTGAGTGAAGTACCTTATGACATAATAATAGAATTTACACTTACAACGTGGTGGATTGGAGTATATAAAAAATATCCAAACATTTTAATATAGTTTTTAATAAAAAATAATTATGAAACTCAAAATATAGGACTTGTTGGACAATATTTTTAAAAAATATTAAAACAAAGATATATTAAATGTTATTTTTTTAAAATATTAAGATGGTGACATGTTGAATCAATTTGAATTACCTATTAAATATATAACTCATGTCATAAGGCAATGATAATTCTATAAAAAATAAAGATAATAAATTTTTTACAAGTAATGTACCAAAAAAGAATGCATTAAGGATCGAAATTAATTTTGATCACCTCATAGTTAGGTACAAGTATAAATATGTTCAATTTTACATTTTAAAAGAGTGAAAACTTTATTGATATTAAAAAAATATTTATTAAACATGGTTTGGTCTAATGTGGTAATGATATTTCAAAATTCAAAATAAATAATAAAAAATTATTTAGTATTTGCTATAGTGATTAATCAAAATGTTCATGTTCTTGAGCCTTTTATTCTTAATCTAAGGAACTAGACTTACAATAAAAATTTTGAATTCTAGAAAAAACAGTTTGAATTAGAGAAACTTAAAAATCCTCTGATAATAAATTAAATATTTTTTGAAAAAAATATTAAATGACTTAAAAAATCTTTGAATTTCAAAAACAAAGATATTTATTTTTGAGTTTTAAATTTATTAATATTATAAAATTTAAATATTTTTATTTTAAAAGATAAGAAGTTATGAATTGAGGAAAATTTTTAAGCTGATGACTTTGTGTTTTTTTTATTTTTTTATTAGGTTTTTATTGTTATAAGCTAGTTGAGATATTTTAATAAATATAAAATATAATTAAAAAACAAAATTAGTTAGCATTTCCACCGTTCAAGATAACATGTGGGACATGTCTCGGTAATCAAAAATCCCTTTTCATCACTTCGTTGGAATCACCATGGTGAGATCCTTCTAGTAAGGTGGCCCATATGACGGTGTGACCCTAAAATCAAACTGACTCTTTTTACAAAAAAAAATAATTTCAACCTACCTTTTCTCACATGGTTACAGGCCAAAATCATATGCTCCCATCTCTCAGGCAAATTCATTCACGGGTAGATCAATCTTTTTGTGCAAGAACATGGCCAATCAAAAGGTTTTTCTTTCCTCCCCTTTTACAATGACTTTTTAACCCCTCATTCAACTCATAGGGAGAAAAAAAAAAAAAGGAGAAATGGAAGTTTAGGATTAAAATGTAAATGCTTAAAAGTACAAGAACTATTACAAAACAAATTAAAAAATAAAGAGACTAAAATGAAAAGCCACCAAAATTACATGGATAAGATATGAAAATATGAAAAACTAAAGGATCAAAATGGATTTTCATAACCCTGTGATTAATGGTATTCTATTATCTTTTACTATAATAATAGTTATTGACCTCTCGGGATAATTTTCAAAATCTATTTTTATTTAGTTTTTTTTTTACAATTAAAATAAATATTTGTGCAAAAAACTATGATTATATATATATTATGAAACGAATTATTCTATTTTTATTCATGGATTTTTTTACCAAAATATTGTTTTTAATTAAAAGTAAAAACAATCAAAATATATTGGAAAAAAAATGTATTTGGTCAATCAAAACTACATTTCTTTATCAAGTCATTTCATTTTTTTTTTACAAATTTTTTTTTGTTTTTGTTTTTATCATAACCATCATTTTTTTTTATTTAAAAACGTTTTAACAAAAAAAAAACATTGAAAATCATGTCTTGTTATTTTTATGCAATTGAAGGGAAAACTTTAATATGAGAAGATCTTGTAAAATAATTATAAGAAGAATATAAGAAAATATGTTTTTAATGCTCATGATCACAAATCTAAACAAAATAATATATATTAGGTTCATATATAATATATAAATAAAGTATTGCTAATATTATAAAAAAGATATAATCTTATTTCAAAAAAGGAAAAATTGAATGGTATTTAATGTGATAATATTTTAAATCTAATTTGAATTATTTTTTTATAATGAATTTTCATTAAAATTCAAGGGAAAAATTCAAAAAATAAACCAAAAGATTGTATTGAAAGGGGCGAACACTTAGCCTCAATAGTTTGGAGTGCATGCCTAGCCCAATACAAAAAAGCCCAGATGTGAGTGGATCTTAAAGGCAAGACTTACAAGTTTGAACTTTTTTTTCCTTTTTTGCTTAATACACATCATTCCATCTTTTTTCACTTTTAAAAAATAAATAAACCACTAGTCATATGTAGCGTCAAACAATGCATCATATACTGGTAAAAATTTTGACGGTTAGAGGTGGCTAAAAATCAATGTATGAATTTTTCGACCCTAAAAATCCATATTAATCTAGTTTTCATATGAAAATATTTAAAAAATACTTTAAGCATCTAAATAAAACTTATTTTTTATCAGAAAACACACTTAGATTAGTCAAAAAAAAAATTAAATAAAATAAAAAATATTTTGTTGAGCTATTATCTATTTTTTCTAATAAGATAAAAGTTTAGAAACACCTCAATGATATTCTTCTCATTAAGAAGAATTCATTAATACTAAGATTGGTTTTTTTTTTTTTATGTTGAAATGTGGTCAACTAACCATTTTCTCTCTCATCTCTCTCTTCTCTCAAAATTGAGGAACCAAAACATAAAATAAATGAAGTTAAGGATCAAATTGTAAAATCCTAAAACTAAAGGGATTAAAAATGAACAAATGAAGAAATTCTAGATGAAAATGACTTTTTTGTGAGAATTTGAAAACAGCCCGTTAGTTTTTTTTTTGTTGCTTATTTTTGGTCCTTTTCTTATAAATTTTTTCAATATTATAAATTGAAATCTCATTTCATTAATTGGCCTCTAATTCAGTTTTTAAATTTCTTTAAACACCTTGAATTGTCAAGAAAATGTAAGGGAGAAGAAAACACCAACACATAAAATATAACAAACATCATATAAAATAATAAAATTGAAAAAAATGATTAAACTTGTTCTTTGAAGAGTACCATCCGAAGAGAAAGTAGAGGAGATGAACAGTACAGAACACTAGTGGCAGCTTAATATTTATATATTCTCTCTCTCCCTATCCTGTTTCTTCTATCCATTGCTTTTCTTCTCTCTGATTTTCCTTTTAGTCTTTTAGAATGTAACGATTTACATTTAGATATTAGATTGTATTTGTGTCCGAATTCCTGTTGTTTTAGAATGCATAGTTTTTCAAATAAAGGTTTTGTCCTCTTGTTAATTGAAAAAGATTGACATTTTTTATAGCTTTGAATGGCTAAAATCTTACATCAATGAAATCTGACAGCACAGTTCGCTCTCTCATTGATACGTGAAGGTATTATGCTTGAATATGCGGGTGATGTGCCAAAAATAAATCCCATCTAAGACAATTCACATCAAAACATTTCATTTATTTTTTGGTAACGTTCTTGAAGAGATTAATTACTGCCTAGAAGATCATTAATTCATCACTATTGTAAGTGTTTTGTCAATTTATTTTTGATGAACAGGTTACAAAGCCCATCTAATTTTTTCCGGCTGCAGTGGACGTGCAGAGAAATACCATCTATCTAGTAGTTGATTCAAGCATGTTTAATTACTGATGTCTCTATAAATCTGTGCAATTGCTGATCAATGGAAAGGCTCAGGTCAGGATTGTTTGGAGACAAAAAAGAACTTGGACATATGAAAATGGCATAATTTCTGAGGGAAGTTGATGTTCGTCTTGACTTGTAATATTCATGTTTATGCTCAGAAACAACTGTGAAAGCAATTGAAGATTCATTCAAGGAGTTCGCCACAAAGGAGGAGGACATTGCAATGGTCTTGATCAGCCAATATGTAAGTTGTTGCTCATATAACTTGATATTACTACGTCGGGCACTGAGGCGGGAATCTAACTGACGTTAGGCTTCTGGTAATCAGGCAATGGTGACGAGTCCTCGAGGTTGTCTAACAGAAGAACAGGAGGACAGAGAAGAAAGATGAGGCACTAACCCTTCAGAATAACTCTAACTTATTTCACAGCTCAAATCTCCTGAAAATCAAAGCATACAATAGCATCCCTATTTCATAGAGATAATTAAGACTCCCTGAAAGACTAGGGTAACTAGTCCTTACTTGGCTAGGAAATAAACTAAACTGGAATGAACTATTAAAGACCAAAGACACCAAATTTAACCATGTAGCTTTAGATTTCCAAAGTGCAGAGTGTTTCTCCAAGTATAACACGTATACGTGTGTTTCTCTAAGTATAACATAGCCTCATCCATTATCATATTCATTGATTTGTCCTGGTGGGATCATAATGGGGAAAGGCCACCTTATTTAATTGTTTGCTTTTCTTTTTGTGATTAATCAACGTGAAATCTACGAATAAATCGCCTTCAAACGCTGGTTCAGGATTTTTGTCAATAACATTCTGTGAACCCCTCCATCGCCTGTAGTATCATTGGGATCTAGGCTTTTCTGATCTACCTTGTCTTTTCTTTGGAAAACTTATGACTCCTGTGTACTAAATGTTCTAGTGAGGAGACAAATTATTTGACAGTCATGCATAAACAATGAACACCCCATCCTATGAGTTCTTCTGTCAATCCAAGCTGAAATGATTTGATCAGTGAATTTGCTTGTTTTCTTCGCTTCATCTAACATGATGTATTGTTTGGATATTGCAAAGCTTTTTTCTATCAATGGGAGACTAGGGATTTTGTCCACCAGGTAGCATCTATCTTCTTCATACTGAATTTGATGACCTAGTGGGATGTGAAGCTGTCAGCTGTTGGGATTTCGTGGTCTTGAAAAGTTCATAAAGGTGATTTCTAAATGCTTTCAAATTTATAGATTGCATGCACAAATCAAGATGTTCTTGGTAGATTGAACCCTGGACCCCATTTTATCATCCCTTCGGTAAATCATCTTGGCCCTAGCAGAAGGCCACGCGCCAAAGCTGAATCTAAATTCAAATGATAAGTCAAAACTGGATCAAGCAACCTTACCAAAGCAAAGATTATAGACATAGATAGCCGAGCTGCTATTTATTTAAAGATCATCAAGATGACAGGATCAGAGACAAGCAAATAAATTAATCCCAGCAGAGGCCATATATCGAAAGGTCATAAACTGCCAGACCCTTTTTCCATTTTGCACCGACGACACTCAGCAACGCGACACGCCGAACAGTTTATTCAATGCGATTCAATTGAGTGTACTGTCTTCTGATATTCATTTGGGATTCTCTAATAATATTAATAAATTAAGATTAAGATAAAAACTTGTGGGAGAAATACTAGCAGTAAGAGAAAACAATGTGGATGATATTAGTGTTTTGCGATGTTTTCTCGTCTTTTATTTTTTTATTTTTTTTGGTTTTTTGATTTTTATTTTTATTTTAATCCCTTAACTTTTTTGTTCTTGATTTTTTTCTTCAATGATAAGTTTATTTGAGATTATACTTTAGTATTTTTATTTTAGCTGTATGGGCATGGAGATCTCACATTGCCAAGAAAATATTTTGTCACTATGCTTGGTTTGATAAAATTAAATAAAATTTTATTAATTTGAAACAATTAAAATTTTGAGAACCGAATTTGAATATTAAACATATTTAACCTTTTGTTTTGCTAGCACCAAGGACTGAATTCAGCAGGTAAGAAAAAATGCTCAACCCTCTTCTTCTTTTCTTTTTTTTTTTTCTTTCAAGTTTATAATTTCACATTGAGTTCATCTAATATTTGATTTAATAGTTTGTTTTGGTTTCTAGATCTAGGAATATCGTGATGTCGAGGAAAAAATCTGACCCACAATTAATGCTTGGTTTTGCAGAATAAGATTCAATATTATTAATTTAAAACAATTAAAGTTTAAGGACCAAATCTAAAACTAAAATAAGAACATAGACAAAATTAAACAAGCAAAGGGTAATGTGGCCCATGCAATTCATGCACCAGCATACGAGGAAAGTTGTTGCATGATGGAGGCATGTGCAACCTTCGTCGCCCTCCAAAGAAGGTCTTTTATGGTGTCTCTTGAATCATTATGGTAAGCTCTTCAATTTCTGGTGGCATGTGATCAAGTATAGGGGGTGTGTGCCTTTAATGAACCATTTTTCTTTTATTTTCCTCCGCTCTCTTTTTCTTTCATCATCTCAATTTTCTTGCTATGCTTGTTAATTTTCTCTTATGTCAATTTTGGTCTCCCTCCTTCTTATTGTTGTTTGCAATTGTTTTGAATCTTTTTTTTTTTCAATTTCATTCTTCAATATTGAGTCGGTCAGGGATTGATCTCTGTAATTTCTTTTATTTTTTTTGTATGGGATAATCCCGATCTCATAACTTGGATCATGGATTTAAGAGCTTAGCCTCGTTTGACTCGGGTTGTTTTTTTTATATCTTTTTTTAAATTTATTTTGTTTTCAATTTCAGACTTCAACATGTAGTTTATCGGAATTGACCTTCATTATTTTTTTATTAATTTGCCTTTTATGAAGTTATTCTAATTTCATGACCCAGGACACGAGTTTAGTGGGTTAACTCAGGTTGACTTGAGTTATTTTTTCATTATTTTTTTTTCAATTTTCCCATTCAATAATGAGTTTGTTCAAAATTGAGCTTTGTGATTTTCTTTTTATGGGGGCAATCTTGTACTCATAACTCAAGACGTGAGTTTATTTGGGTTGACTTGAGTCACTTTTTTATATTGAATATTTTTTAATTATCATTCTTCAATATTTGGTTGATTAAAAATTAGACTTCCTAGTTTGTTTTGTTTTTTTTTTTTCGATGGCCTTATCATGATCTCATCACTCGGGTTAGGGGTTTTGCGGGTAAGTAGGGTATAGTCGGGTCAATCCAATATGTCATCGTCTCAATATTAAAAACAGAAAATGTTGAACAATATGCATTAGATTTTTTGCTCATAATTGAATTCTTTTTTTGTTAAAAAACATATCAGCAATGCCATTATATATTTTTTACTTTCTTAAAAAAAACTTAATCTGACCCAAGAGAAGACAAATATTTAGTTCTAAACTTATGAAATAAAAATGTTACACTAATGTTAAATTGATACGAAACTTATAATAAAGATACATGCATCATATTAACATATAGAAATGGAAGAAATCAACTAGAAAGGAAAAAACTATATTCAGTTTTGATAGATTATACCTTTGATTTAGGTGTTCACTTGGGGTTGTGAACCTAGTCTAGAAAGCTAATTTATAGGTTTAAATATGGTTTTTAAAAAACAATTAGTAAAATAATACCATTTGAAAAAATTTAGCAAAATAGTTTAATTTGGTACATATCATGATTTGAAAATAGTTTCTTTGAAATAATGCTTCTTTTTTTTTTTCCATTTGCATCATCTTAAAATATCACTTTTCTTCTAATTATGACATATACTATATTGTGCTATTTTACCATAACTTTTCTATCTATTTATTAGAATAATATTTTTTTCAAATGATGTTAATAAGCAAAGATACCCTATAATATAAAAATGGCAAAAGTACTAGCAAGGATCATTTCCATCCATAAAATATACTAGTTCATTCGCTTGCGCTTCTCTACGAGTCAGCCTTCTTTTTTTAAAACTTAAAAAAAGAATGTTAAGAGTATGAGAAATTTTTTGGTAGTGTCATTAAATCTGATCAAGTGGTTTGATCTTAAAACCTGCTGACCCGACTCCTTACCTAGTTTGAGTTTCCTATTAAACCGTGTGACAACTGACCCAAAGTGAATCGGTCAATTTCATGGGTTCAAAATAATTTTGATGATCGGTAAAAATATGACATAACTTTTAAAAAAAACTTTAAGATGCCAATTTCTTTTTAAATTATTGAGATGATACCAAGACCCCGGTCACCCTACAACCTGAGCCATGGACTTTAATCAATTTAATAACTTTGTTGTTTTTTTAAGTTATTTTTGTTTGATTTTGTAATAAAAATAGATGCTTTTAAAATTGAGTATCAACCCTAAAAAATATGTTTATTTAAGATTGTGATAATTTTATAAAAAATAGATAAAAATAAATCATGAATTCCATTTCCCAACTAATCCAATATTAAAGAAGAGTGAACTAAAAGAAAAAACAATTAAAAAATTTAAATGACCGAAAACTAAAAAAAAAAAAAACATCAGGTTTGATAGGTAAACCTGTGAATCAGGTAACTCGGATCAACACGTTAAACTTGCAAGCCGAGTAAAAGACTTGCAAGCCAAGTAAAAGACTCCATTGGGATTAATACCTTGGTTTTTTTTTTCTTTCTAAACTATTGATTATTTAATTATATGATAACAAAAATAGACGATCACATAATTAAGCGTCAACCCAATACTGAGATTTTTTTAAGACTATGATAACTTCATAAAAAATAAAACAAAATAAATTATGAAACTCAATTCCCAATCAACCTAATATCAAATGATAAAAAAAAAAAGAATAAAAAAGCTAAACTCACCAAACTCAAGAACAAGACCATGAACTTTTTAAAATTTAACAACATAGTTTTTTTAAAAAAAATTATTTTTTAACTATATGATAAAAAGAAAAATAAATAATCACATAATCGAGTTCAATTAGAAAAAAGAGGGAAAAAAAGTTACTCTGCTAAACCCATGAACAAGGGTAATCAGTGTTGACCCGCCAAACTCGCAAACTGAGTCATTGATTCCACGAAATTTAATAACTTAGTTTTTTAAAAAAATTATTTTTATTTAACTGATATTTTTTAAAAATAGATTATATCATGATATTGAGATTTTTTTTTTGATTCCACGATAATCATAAAAATACAAATTAAAATAAATTATCAACTCTAAATCAATAAACACATAATATATGGACCAAATTAAAAATTAAAAAATCAATAATAAAAAAAACATAAAACATAAAACACTATATATTACCATTGTAATCCATATTTTTCATTCCCGAAGCTTTTTTTGTAATTCCAAAGTCCTATTTTCATGCCCTTTTAGTGGTTCGCTAGGCTTATCACGTCTAGATTAATATGCTATGATTAGTGCTTAAATCATATAATAATTTACTCTAATATCTTATTCAAATGAGTTTCTCAAATAACTGCATTGGTTGGATGATCAGGTCATCCTGCATCTGGGGTTCCTTTCTCTGGTGGATAAAAAAGCTCAGAAAACTAATTTAACATCATCCCAACTGCTTCCAACATGGAGAAGCAAAGACAAAAACAAAAACAAAGATATTGTCTGAAAGCTTAGTTAGCAGTTATAACTCCATATTGCTCATTTTTTATTGTTTTATTTTTTTGTAATCAATAGCAGCTTCTCAGTGGGGCGAATCCAAGCTCATTTTTGGCCTTTCTACAAGTTTTGTTAATGGCAAAAACATTGATGGCAACAGCAATACCAGGTTCAACGATGTTGTAGCCAAACACATCCTTGCATTGCCTTGAAGGAAAATAAATCAAAAAGGTTGCGGGCCCAAGAGATACCATGGCCCGCCATAATTCAGATTCAGTATTTATCCAGAAATTGAGCCGCCGCATCCCCCAAGAAGAGCCGTCCAATGGAAGCCACCGGAATTTGGGAGAAAAAGTCGCCTCTCCTATGATCCTATGCATCTTCAACAAATACCTAGCAAGTAGGAGGAGATTCTAGTGTGTGTCTGAGGCCCTTTTTTTTGGCTAGTCAAATCACTCCTAGCCGGTGATTAGGAGTGATTTTTTTATGTACGAATGCTCTTCTATATTTTTTTTTTCACTCCAAGATTATTGCGATAAACAACTATTATATGGAAGGTTTTATTATATTAAAAATGATTATTTTCGTCAGAGATTTTTTTTTTTGCGGGAATGTCAAATAATAGTGTGAAGGGTTTAGATTATCCTTATTTGATTTCCATGGAAGGGTTTTTTTTTTCCCAATCTTTTCCATAATTTCCACTTTTTCCAAGGTGGAATTGTTATATCCATTCAAGTTGTTTTCAAAGGAATAAAATAGATATTTATAAGATATTTAAAGGAGAAGAAGAAGAATTTCTAGATTCAAATGGTTGAAAGATCAATGATTTTTTCCCAAGAATATTTCTATGTTTATTTTTCAAAGGTAATAATATAAAGTGTTTTGTCTCATCGTAGTAGTAATTGTTGTTTGATGAAAAGTAAGTGAAATTTCATGCTGCTTATACACCTAAAGAGAAAAAAAAAATTAAAAAAAATAATTTTTTAAAAGGAAAAACAAATTCTTATCATTTTGTGTGAGACTTAGATATGATATATATATATATTTTTTGTGTTTATCCTTTTTCTATAGGATAAGCATTCATAGTTTGAGCACCATATATTTTTTCTAAAAATGGTGCATTACCAAGATTTTTTCTAATGTTTTTTTGGATTGTAATCAAATAATAAATCCACTTACCATTTGGAGCTAATATCTTTAAAGTATATACCCATTTAAAAAGTAATTTTATTTTTAATGGAAATGACTAAATCAACATATTTATGATTTTCTAAATTTAGATTTGATAAAAAAAAAATCATCCAAGCTTTGAATATTTAGTTTGTGATAGAAAAAAACCAGAAATATTACTAGAATTATATTTGATAAAAATAAAAAAAAACACAAATCATCTAGAGAAATATATCACTAGATCAAATTGAATAGAACACAAAAGATCAAAATCCCCACCGTCCAAATTATCAAAAAAAAAAAAAAAACCCTCATCAAAATGGATATGCACAAATGTTGATCATACATCTTCTTCTTCTCCTAGTAGTAGGAGGGAGTAGAGTAGGGACCATAAACATGATTGATTTTCTGCATCGTGCAAGTAGTGGATATTTCTCCCCACTTGCCTAAAAGTAATACATGGATGGCTCCTCCACATTGCCGCAAATAATAATAAAATATAAGATGGACCCCTCCCCCAAAAATGAAGCCAACAACAAACGAAAAGAAAGGTGGGAAAATCATTAGTAAAACTCCATTTTATCCATTCCCACCTCAGACCCGCATCACCTCCACCTAATCTTATTCTATTTAAGACAGCATTATAAACATCTACAGGCTAGTTTAAACTTGAACATACATGGAGAGGGTATTTTCAGTGGAGGATAACATTACTGAGCATTTTTGGTCACCACCACCACCACCTGAAGACTTGTCCAAAATGAACCGGTCTGAGTCTGAATGGGCTTTCGAAAGATTCCTTCAAGAAGCCTCTGCTGTAACCCTTGATGACAACACTTCTTCTAATTCTTCTGCTGATAAAACTGACGTTGTTCAAATCAAAGATCATGGTAATAGTAATAACAACGCTACAAGTAAGTGTTCCTTTAGTAATGGGACCTGTGCCACTGCTGCTTCCTCCTTTGCTGCTCCGGCGATTATTCCGGTGGAATCTGACGATTATCATGCGTTTTTGAAGAGTAAACTCAATTTGGCTTGCGCTGCTGTTGCTTTGACTCGGGTAAAAAAATTTTTAATTTAAATTGAGAATATACGTGTATATTTATGTATTTATATGTTTTTTGTGTGATTTTTCATGTGGGATTTTTAGTTTGTTGCTTAGCAAGTTAAAGAAAAGAAAAAAGGTTGGATCTTTAGGTATTCTTTTTTTCCTTGGTGGTTGTGTTCGAGTAGTGAGAAAAAATTGGGAAAGGGAGTAAACCAAGTAAAGTATGGATTTTTATTTTTTTTTGCGTGTTTTAAAGTTCTTACCATGTTGTTTTAGTTTCTTGGTAATGGAAACATTAGTTTAATTAGTTAACTAGCTGATAGATTTGTTTTTCCTTTCATTTCTGGGAAAATTGAAGAAAGCTAAAAAGAAGTGCATTTATGGGTGCTTTTGCTCTTAGTTCATTGGAAATGGAAAAGTTCGCTGGATTTAGTTCTTTTTTTTCTTAGAGTAGTTCAATAGCTGTTTTGGTTTCAGATTGAGTGAAGAATTTGGTTTTCATGGGTGCCTCATGGTTGGCAGTTAGGTCTATCCCCCCCCCCCCCCCCCTACTTTGCTGCCATTTTGTGTCAACCAAACAAGATTTATCAATTATTTTTTATCGGGTGGGTGGTGGTGTTCCAAGCTCCCAATAACTTTATTTGCTTTTAACTTGTCGCTTTGTCAAGTTGAATGTGGAGATTTCACATGGAGTTGGCTATAAGGTTTGTGCCTTTGTGGGGTCTGTTAAGGAAAGCAACTTTTTCCATAAAAGGAAATTGTCCATAGAGATGAAAGAATGGCCAGGGCCAAAGTAGGCATCAGTTGTACTAGGGAAATGCTGCTTGATGCTTGACTAAAACTGAAGCAAGGAATTCACTGGGTATGAAACATTAGAACAAAAGTTATTGTTGAAGCTAGGTAGTAAGGTCTATTTTATGCTTCAGCGAGAGGAAGACAGGAAGTCCACAAATCATTTTAACCAATTGAATTGTCAGAATCATTGCCTGAATTATTGATTGCAAAGGGATTGTTAAAGCCACTTTTTTTTGGAATGGTGGAGGTCCCAAGTTAAGAACTTTAGCTTGGAAACTAATT
Organism: Populus tomentosa; assembly: GCA_018804465.1. NCBI lineage: Eukaryota > Viridiplantae > Streptophyta > Magnoliopsida > Malpighiales > Salicaceae > Populus > Populus tomentosa. Next base: position 2,825,071 of record CM031993.1, read on the forward strand.
TGGAATGGTGGAACTAAAGATTTTTTAAGCAACAGAACCTAAATGGTGTTTTGTGAACAACAAGGGTTAAGTGCTAGTTAGCTTATGTTAATTTGTAAATTAACGCTATGTTTGGATAAAGCAAATGCAAAACATCCATACAATTTTGCGTTCTTTTTTCTTTAGTTATTTTTGGTTACTGTAAATATTTAAAAAGGTTTATCATGGTTTATTTAATATGTTGCTCTTGTCAATAGGCATCATTTGTAAAGCCTCTAGATTCTCCTGCCACAGCTGAAAGTGGATCACAGGCTTCAAATACTTCACATTTGGGATCTCATGCTCCTTCTAAAGGTTCAACTTCCTTTATTTGCCGTTTCTATGCATGTTGTTGTTCAAATGTACATATACCTATACCTTTCTGGGAAATGTCCACTTTCAATATAACAAGAAATTATTACAGAGAGATTAGATATAGTGGTTTAAAAGGTACAAGAGCCGAGTCATTTTGATAGGGATAAACAACTCAGAATGGATAAACAAACTTAGCATGCCAACTTATTTTTCTGGACTACCAGATTCATTTAGCATGTAAATCAATCATGGAAGTCTAGTGATGTAGCCCATGTTAACAAGGGAAATGGGATTCCTGTGCACCTTAGAAAAAGGAGTTCTTAAATAACCCCAGAAAGAAATTTTAAAGAATCTTATGTAGGAAAGGGTTACTGCAATCTAGTATTACCTTGGAAGGGGCTTTTGCTCGATGATCCACTGTCTTGTCATTCCCTTATCTGGTCTCAAACTAGATGAGAATGCTTTGAAAACCAGTGTTAAGCCATTGCTTCTTGGAAGAAGGTAGCGACAGGCTACCAGCATATAAGGGAATCTGGCTTCAGGAACCTGAAATCCAAGTGATATGATGAGCTTACACATAAGAGAAATCTGGCTGATGGGAAAGTGAAGGAGAAAGAGAGGTATCATGAAGTGAAGGAAATTAGAAGGTCATTTCCCCATATCCCTAACTAAGGCTTCTTTGATGAAAAAATTAATGTTATCAGTTCATTTGACAAAAATGTTAGTAGCTCCAAGTAGGAAATTTGAAAAGGTGTTCTGAATAGTCTTGCATTGTTCCCTTGCTAAAAATATGGAAAAACTTGAATCATCTAGCCATAATTGATATGTTTGCATTTTGATGCTATGATCAGCATATGTTGCCTAATCCTAAATCCTAAACATGTTCTTTTCTCTTTCACCCGCAGCGGACCTCTCCACCGAGTTGGTGTAAGGTTTTGCATACTCTCATAAAGCACTTGTACTGTTGCTCTTTTAGTTATTTCCCTTTTTAATTACCTATGCAGGAAATGGATTTGATTTACCGAGATCCCAAGATAAAGATGGTAATGAGCCTCTTGGAACTCCCTCCTTACCTTCCATGCAAAGGAAATCTGCAGTTACTGTGAAGCCAACAACTAGTGTATCATCCAGAGAACTTTCAGAGGATGATGAAAATGAAGCAGAAACTGAATTAACTGAGAATATGCGCCCTACTGATGCAAAGCGTGTGAGGAGGTAACTACTTCTGTGCTTTTCTGATTGTTAGTATTATAGGCTTGCTGCTTGTAGATTGAAATATAAATTATTCTTCATAAATTGGGAAATTCATGTTTCTTCCATCTGATATGTAATAAACACTTTCACCGCAAAACCACATGTTCCAGATGCAACTTTAAGTGGATAGCAATTGTTTTGTTTTGTTACCATACTCTGGTCCTGCAATGTTTGATTGGTATGCCAGAGAGAGAGTAAGAATGTTCGGTCAGTTTATGCGGAACAAGCATATTCCATTCCCTTTCAGATAACAGTTCATAAAACATCAGTTTACTGTAATTTTTTGACCTCTATCTCATGCATTTAGGATTAGATTCATCAAAGAGACAGCCAACTAAAACATGGGCATGTGTGCAAGAACAAATGGCTTAATGGAAAACAGCTGGTAGCATATTTGATGATGGCATTGGAAACTTGAGCACAATTTTTTTTTTCTAATTTGTGGACACTGGTGGATCAGTTTATATTCTTCTGAATTTTCTGCTATTGGTTCCATTCCCTTCCATGGAATCATGCGGGTATGTTTTCTTTTCCAGAATGCTTTCAAATAGAGAGTCAGCTCGACGATCAAGAAGTAGAAAGCAGGCCCATTTGACTGAGCTTGAGACACAGGTCTGGTTCTTTTAACTGCCTGCTTGCCTTTTTGTTTTTCCTCTTCTACAGAAATCCCAAACATTTTTCTTTTCAGGTTGCTCAATTGAGGGTTGAAAATTCATCTCTACTGAAGAGCCTCACTGACATAAGTCAGAAGTACAATGAGTCAGCTGTTGACAACAGAGTTTTAAAAGCTGATGTTGAAACACTGAGAGCGAAGGTAACTCATTTAACTGTTTTGTCTTTAAACTTAAGAGTATACAACAAGATATCTACATAGCAATGGCAAGGCTTTCACCTCCACTACCCAGCTAAATACATGCCAGTGCATGTGTAGTGAAACTACAATCATTATATCAAGAGAACAAAATCTAGTGATTCTAGTGGCATGCACTGGCATGTAAGCACATACAAAGGGGAGAGATTTTGGTGTACAATGGGAGGGCAGAAAACTGACTGGTTTTTTTTTTTTTTCGTTTGGTGATTGCATGCATATCCAGGTGAAGATGGCTGAAGAGACAGTCAAAAGATTTACTGGGTTGAACAATTTGTTCCATGCCATGCCTGATATATCCACAATGAGTATGTCATCATTTGATGGAAGCGCCTCTGACACAGCAGCAGATGCTGCTATTCCTGTACAGGATGACCCAAAGCATCACTTTTATCAAGCTCCAAACAATCCTAAAACAACTCATGACTCCAGGCCCAGAGGCAACAATGTGTTGGCAGATATATCTTCAGTTGAAAATGTGCAGCCAAATCCTGTACCAGCAGCAGGAGTATCAGGGAACAAGATGGGGCGAACACCTTCCTTGCAGCGAGTAGCTAGCTTGGAGCATTTGCAGAAACGGATTCGTGGGGGTGCAAGTCCTTGCGGGCCTCAGTCCAATGGGGAGCAGGCAAAATGATCCTCGAGTGTGAGGATTTTTATTGACAGATTTGGAGAAGACGTTTCCATTCGAGTATGATTTTTTGTTTAACTGTATGTAAAGGTTCTATTCCTTGACTATATGTTGAATCAAACAGCTATTTTTTACCACCATTGACAATGCGAAATCTTGCTGTATAGAACAAGCTTATCAATTTAGTTGTCGACTTTTTACAATACTGTTGTTTGTCAGAGGCTTTCTTGCACCTCTGTGAATGGTTTGTTCCTCGCCATGAATAGGAGCATAAGATATAGAGTTGCCACAGATTAATCAATAGCTAGGATACCATGAATAGCATCCATGCTCTCCGGCGAGGTGAACGAGCTTTGGTCGTTTCGGCCTGTCCACTTCTACAACCTCAAATTTTATTCTGAGAGCAAGACACGTTTACAAAAACATCCTTTTCTCATCACGTGTTTTGTCTAAATAAATAAACCATATTAGTTATTAGTCTTTGCAAAGACAAAGCAAATGAATTTCGATACGGAACATTTGAGGTAACTACAAACAAGGGTTAGGGTTCGGGAAGTCACACAAGACATGACGAGTTTGGTCTCATCTGGATTGAGGCAGCAATCCATCTCAACAATTTGTCATTCTTATCCAATTGTGTTTTTGAAATATTTTAAGTTTTTTTAGTTTTAGATTAATTTTTTATATATTTTTTTAATAATTTTGATATATTAATATTAAAAATAAAAAAAATATTTTAATACTATTTATAAATAAAAAATAATTTAAAAAACTACTTTTACACACTTCCAAACAAACCCTTCTTACAATCCAAAGTAAGTGGAACTCTCGTTTTTTTTTTTTTTTTTCCCGCCCTCTTTTCCGAATAACATCTCCAAAATATAAAAAAGGCAGTTACAATGTCACTGATCACACATTAAAATAATTTTAAGGGAAACTACAATCACTGGCTTCACTTGTGACCTGGTGGCAGGGTGTAGATCATTGCTCAGGTCATGAGTTCGAGGGCTAGTAGAGAAGGAAGAAAAAGAGAAGAAAAAAATGATAATTAAAAGGAGGTATTCTAAAATACCTTTTTAACCCTTCTTATTTCGATTAAAAAAAGAAAAATTGTTTAGATATGAAAAATGTTAATAATTACTAGTTGCAATTTATTCAAAGATCTTTATGCTAAAAACTTGTTTGTTTTTTATTTTAAAAAAAATAATTTTTTTTCATTTTAAATTATATTTTTTATGTTCATATCATTTTAATATGTTAGTATTTAAAAAATTAAAAAAAAATACTATTTTGATATATTTCCATTTAAAAATAAGACTGATGGAGCTATATTTATAGTTTCATGATAAAAACACAATCCTACCTTCTTGTCCTAAAGACTATACGGGGAGTATTTGAAAGTGTAGTAATAGTTATTTTTTAAAATATTTTTTTTCTTGAAAATACATCAAAATAAATTTTTTATTTTTAAAAAAACTATTTTTAACATCAGCACATCAAAATGATTTGAAAGCATTATAAAAAACATTATTTAAAACAAAGAAAAAAAATTAAATTTTTTTCAAAAGCACTTTTAAAATATAAAAACAAATAGACCTTCAATCTCCAAGTTTTGCAAATAAAACACAACAACACATTTGATATTACTAAAAGGATATTTGTTTTTGTGTTTCAAAAACTCTTTTGAATTTTTTTTTTCAAATTATTTATTTAGTGTTTTCACATTATTTTAATATGTTAATACCAAAAATAATTTTTAAAAAATAAATAAAAATTTATTTTAATATATTAAAAAAAACACTTTAAAAAACACCCAATATTTTTCCTCCTCACCGGATGTTAGAACTACCAACAAGAGAACCACATAGAGCTCTCCGATCTGCCTAATGTGAGGACAGTGACATCTATATAATTTTAATCCTATGCAAATTAACCACTAGCTAGCCAAAAATAAAAGGGATGAAAAAGGTTTAGACTTCTCAGTGCAAACTCATATTAATCAGCAATTACAGTAATGACCAAGTCTTTAGTATAATGGAAGTAAGTTTTATAATCTCCCAAGGGCTTGTTCTCTGCATTTTAGATAATACAGTAAGAGTGAACCAACCAGCTTTGGAATTGTAGCCTGTGGCAATACACCATCTGCTCCTTAGGCTTTGTATTCCAAAAGCACAGATCGCCTTCACCCAGCATTTGCACTTGCAACGTTCTTCACTGGAATAACTCCATTCATATTGCAAAGATACTCAAAGGAATGCTTCGAAGTAGATGTTTTTGGGAGGTATACAAAAGATATTGGCAATCTAAACAACTATACCATACAACAAGATTCACTCGTCAGAACTTTTCATCATATAAAATATTTGTTTTCTCAAAACCATCAGCAGTTAGACTTACCCTCGTCACAGGAAGCTTCATCAAGCATGTCAAGAAATCCTTTTTGTGCAGACCCTTGGAATGCAGAAGCATCTAAACGGAACCCATATGTAGATGCTGCTTCAAATTTTGTCCAAAGTTCCTTCTTCAGCGTATTCTCACCAGGACGCTTCCCTGTCCTTATTGTGCTTTCAGGCTCCTTCCATAAAGGAGTGCTTTCTATTATTGGCTTTGAAACGCCGCATACAGGTCCTGTTGGAAAAGAGGACTTCGATTATGATAGTGTTCGACATGCTATCAGAGTTGACAAAGAACATTATGAAAATGAATGGATACCTCCATTGCAAGGTTTCTTGATTTGATGACAATCTCCTTGAACATCACATTCTTTTGAAAGAGTCGAATTCGTTTGCTGATTCAAAACAGGAGCATGGACTTTCAAGTGGTGATCAGCAGCATGGATGTCCAATGATTTCTCAACTGGTGGCTCCAAGACAACACAAGTTTTAGGAGGTGAAAAGGACCAGTTTGGAGATGACTCTAGATCTTTAATTCCCATTCTAGATCTATAAGCTCGTTGTATCCCTAAGAGCTCTGGGTACTTCAAAGTCAGATCCTCAGAACCTTCACTGCCAGAGGATTCAGAAATGTGTGAATGAATTCCAACAGGAAACGGCGTGGACTTCCGCAACCTATAATTGCCTTTATGAGTCGACTGAGAGATGGGTTCGAGCAACACACAAGATTTTGGAGGAGACATGTTTAAGCATGGGGTCATAGCAACAAAGTGGTTTTGTTTTGAAAACATCGGGGAAGAAAGACACTCAAGTTTTCCTTCAGTTGCAACAGGATCAGAAGGCTTACTTGTGATCGGTTTTGTTGCCATGTCTTCAAGCAAATCTTCATTTCCATCTCCAAAAATAGTAGAAGTTGATGGTGGCTCAACAGCAGGATTTAAAGCAATCTTTTCAAATACTGATTTAGGCAAGTCTTGACATCTAGAAGATAGTGTTTTTGGCATAGGGAGGGGTGTTAGCAGAAATAGTTGCCTACCTCTCTCAACATTGCAGCCAGCTCGCCAGGATACAAGGGGAGAAGGAGAGATAAGCGAATCCATGTTGGTCTTTTCTGGGCTTTCAACATCAAAGCTTCCATCTTCATTTATTTCAGAAACAGTTTTATGCGGTAATTGATTTTCAGGCTCCACAAAATGACTGGAAAGAACCTTCTGAAACCTAGGGACCCATGGCTGCAATAATTGAACATGATACCTATATCATTTGCACAACAGTGTATGCAAGGGAAGTAAAATACGGAGAAAGAAAATGGTAGAGTAGTAACCTTTAAAGAAGAAAGCATATTGGACACGACATGCATAAACGATTCAATTTCTTGTCTTCCCTCTTTGCTTGTGGCCTTCAATTTAAATGCTTGCGCAACAAGTTCATCTATCTGTAATTTGATAGATTAATAATGCATGAGACATCTACAAATTAAACATGAAACTAAAATATGTTCACAAAAGAGGATGTTATATATCCTAAGCCAAAATGCAAAACAAATTACACACAAACACAGAGTAAATCTTAAAATTATGAAACAAAATGAGAATAAGAACTCTATCTCAATTCTCGAAGGATGACATCATGTCAGTAACAATTGGCAATCAATCACTAAAGAATCTAAAACAACCCGCCACTAAACAATCCTGTCGAATTCCTTCAGCATTGCAGCATACAGATACAGTACCGCATTGAACATGTTCAATAATACCTGCTGAAAAAAAACTTTGACACATCTCAAAAGTGAAGAAGCTAGCAATTGAAATCAGCAAACTAGTAACCAAAACATATCCCACTACAGTGTGTTACCGAATTAATTAAATTACCAATAAGATTTAACTAAACCCTTCTTGGTGATGCGTAAAGATTTGCTTGGAGCTGGCTGAAACGTACAAGATATAGAAAACACATGCTCCAATCCTCCTCTTTCGAGGTTCATGATTGAAAAAAAGTGCACCCTTCATCCATTAATGCTTTCCCTAAAACCTGCCTCAACTATCATGGTAAAATCGCACTAAGCTTATTGAAGCTTCTTGGTTTCAGAATCAAAAATTTCTTTATTGGGTTACATATATACTTGACAAAATAAAGAAAACACTAGACAGATCAAAATCATCCAATTAATCAAGAAATTTGAATTCTCTCCGAGTTTCATCAGAAACAATTAAAAATCAAAACTTTCTCCATAAACAAAATGTAGTAAATGGAAGATTTGGTCTTAAATGAAGAAGTAAGCAAGTACCTGGCGAGTGAGAGACGAGAGATCAGAACGGACAAGCAAGAGGCGATCGAGACAGTCATCGTCTTGTTGTTGTTGTTGAACCCTAACAACACTTTCTTTATCACCGATTTCCTTGGCTGGCATTGATATTTTCTTGGGGTTCACAGATTTCAAGAATCTTCCATTGTTATTTGACAAGTCTTTCAGTGGCTTCCTCACCGATGATTTTGATGCTACTGAGACCTGATGAGACTGCTTCATCTCTTTATTGATTCTGATAAACAAACAAAGAAATCGCTATTCAATAAGCCAACGTCAAATTAGGGTTCTTAGAATAGATTTTTTTTTTTTTCAAAGATGGAGACTGAGATGGCGTTTGGTGTGGAGAGTTTTGAAATTCAAATCTCAACGGTAACAGAGGAATAAACACCATCATCAATAAATGGTTTATTTATAAATTACAATTTCCAACTTGGTTCTTAAACCGGCTCAACTTGATGAGTTGATGCGGAAAAACTCTGGTCATTATCCAGGATGGATTTTTAATTGAACATGGCAAACATTGACCCGGTTAAGTTGATTGGGTTTTTAGAAATCTGGTCAAACCCGATTAGTTTAACTATAGTTTGTTAAACTCGGCCACATAAGTTTATCTTGTGACTTGGAGCCTGACCTGTACCCGGTTTTATTTCAAATTATTTTTTATATTGATTCATCTAAACTTGAATGATCTGATATGTTGCTATGTGACTTGAAAAAATCAATCTCAATTTAGCGGAGTCAAAATTGAGATATTTAAAAAAATTAAAATAGTATTTTTTTTTAATGAAAAAAATAATAGTCTCGATGACCTTTGGGTTGAATAGGCAAATTCTAATGACTCACTCAGGTCCTAAATTAGGTCAAATTCTATCCTAGATCTATCTATTTATTTTTACGTTTTAAAAATATATTTAAAAAAAATTAAAAAAAATTTATTTTTTTATTTGCTTCAAATTAATATTTTTTTTATATTTTTAAATTATTTTAATGTGCTGATATTAAAAATAATTTTTTAAAAAATATATATATATATATTATTTTAATATATCTATAAGTAAAAAAACATTTTAAAAATCAACCATAATTATATTCCCAAATAAACTAAAAATAATAACTATAATATCAATACTAAAAGATTCAAGGTATCAAGCATAATAACTATGCTCAATCGAAGCCAAGTCACATTGTTAGGTCTAGGTGCAATGCTTGGTTCAAAAACGTATAAAGTAAGTAAGTTTGGTGTTAAATTCAAGAAATTTATTTTTGGATGATTGTTTTAGATTTTTTAATTTAATTAAATTTATTTGAATACTTCTTCCTCAATATTGAACTGAAAATTATATAGACAAAATGAAGATTTAATGGGAGTACACATTTGCTTCCACATGATTATGAGTTAATTCATTGTTGGAACTTGAAACAAAACATGATTTATCAAAACAATTCAACAATTTCACTTTCTTGTTTATATAATTTGAAATGCGAGAACCGGCACCGGCCGCCCTCGTAGCTCGGTGGCTTGTGTCTGTCATTCACAACCCACAAATCAAGGGTTCAAAGGCTGGTAGATGATGATGATGATGATGGATATACGCTAATTAATTATTGATCAACACAGGTATTCTAAAATACCTTTTTTAAAATAAAAAATGAAGTATTTTTGAGATATTTTTGAAAGTATGTTTTGATTGATTTTTAAAATGTTTTTAGTACTGAAATATATTAAAATAATTATTTTTATTTTTTTAAATTAACACATCAAAATGATTTAAAATATGAAAAAAATTAACTTTTTATCAAAAAAATAAATTTATTAAAAATAAGAATTGACCTATATTTCCAAACATAATCTAAAATGTTCATTGCATTTATACCATCACATGCCCATTATTATTGTGAATATTTTTATATTTTTATCATCATTAATTATCATTTGAAAAATAAAAAATAATTTTTTTTGAAGAAAGCTTTGATAGAGGTAGCCAAGTTTCACACATATAACATCAACACACAGACTAGAAATGCGAAAAGTGTTTTTCAAAGAATGAATCCCAAATCGGAGTTTTTGTTGTCTTCTCTGGTAGGTGATGGGAATCCGTTGAGAATATTGTTGTATGTTTTTGTATTTTAAAAATATTTTTATTTTTATTTTTATTTTTATTTTTTTATTAACTTTAAAATAATATATTTTTAGTGTTTTAAAATTATTTTGATATACTAATATCAAAAATAAATTTTTTAAAATAAAAAAAATATTATTACCATATATTTTGGCATAAAAAATTATTTGAAGAACAGTCACAACTATACTGTCAAACAAAAATATTTTCACGGTTATATATTTTCAAAAACTTAAAACTTACATCAAATAGTTTTTTTGCACGGTTTTTTTTCATTATTATTGGGTTATTTGAGAGGTAACTTTTGATATTTTTATAAATATATATAAAAAATCACCTTTTAATCATATCATTGAAATTTTCATAATGTTTTTTTTTATATAAAGATAACACGTTCACATTTATTGCAACAACATTTTCTTTTAATCTCTCCTTTCTCTCTCATTCCCTCAAAATTGATGTTGACTATACAAAATTTTAGAGTTATTTTTTTATTTATGGGTATTGCTACTAAAATTCTTATTATTTTGATTTTTAATTTTAATTTTTAGCTCTTTTGTAAGAGAATTATTTTTTTTATTTCATCATTTAATTTCAATTTGAAATATGTTATATTTTTTTAATTTGATCATTATTTTTTGATTGTTTTTTTATTCCTTAAAAAAATTATCTATTTTCAATTTTATCTTTCAATCTTAAATTGGGATATGTTATTTTATCTAATTTGATTCTTATTTTTTTGATTTTTTTTTTGATTTTTTTTTCAAATTGATTTTTCTTTTCAATTGCATCATTCAATAAAAAAATTATTTTTTATTTTTTATTTTGAATTTGATCCTCATTCTTTTAATTGTTTTAATTTTTTTGGATTGTTAATTTTTTTTTCTTTTTAATTTCACCATTTAATAAAAAAATAAAATTTATTTTGTATTTCAATTTTGATCTCATTATTTTAATTACTATTTTTTATTTTGAATCTTTTTGTATAATTAATTTTATTTTTTAATTTTATCATTTAATATTTGATTGATTGAAAACTAAGATTTGTGATCTTTCAAATAGAATATTTTGAATCTAATGACTTGGATTATGGGTTTGAAAAACTAAACAAGTTGATATTTTTAAATGAATTTTTTTATTTTTCTTGTGTTTTTTTTATTGAATTATCTCTGTTGTAACCCATTTTTGGGTCCCCATGTAAAAAATAATAAATACAAAAAAAAAGAAAAAAAAAGAAAAAAGAGCCCGAAACAGTGCTGTTTTGACAGCACTGTGGGTCTTCTTCTTCCCCTGGACACGCGAGGCAGGGGAAGAAGAAGATTTTTTTCTTCCCCTTTTCGCCTAATTTCTTTCCTTCTTTTGCTCAAAAAGACGCCGAAATAAGGACACCACTTGCCGACCACTTTCCACGTGTTGGACGGGCGTTGGACGGGCGGCAGCACACCGGCCACCACCATGACGTCCCCCCCTGTTTTTCGCCTATAAAAACAGGGGAGGAAGAGGAGAAAAAAAAAAAAAAAAAAAGGGGGAGAAGGGAGACGAACCGAGATAAAAAAGAAGAGACCTGAGAGAGGGGGAAGAGAAGAGAAGGGAGAGCAAAGAGAGGGGAAAAGAGAGAGAAGGGAGAACACAGAAGAAGAAGAAGAAGAAGGAGCAGCAGAGGAGAGAACAAAAAACACAGAGGAGAGAGAGAAGGAAAACGCAGAGCAACTCCGGCCACCCCACTGTCAGCGCCGCTTCCTGTCGCCACCAGCAGCTCCGCCATCGACGACAGCCACCACAGGTCAGCCCTCAACCCCTTATCGTCGTTACTGTTCATCTTCTTGCATGCAGAACGTGCACTGTGCACGTTCTGCAAGCCATGAATTAATTACCCGGTTACTGTGCATGTGCACAGTAACTTGGCAAATTAATTCACTGGTTACTGTGTGCACAGTAACCCGGTTACTGTGCACACAGTAACCAGCCATTTGGGCCTGGGCTGGGACGTCAGCCAGCCCATGTAAATGGGCCAGGTTTGGCCCAGCCCATGCAATTGGGCCTGATCCGGCCCATTTAAAAAAAGAAAAAAAATATTATTGTTTTAAAAAATATTTATGAGGCTCCCATTTTTTATTTATGTCATTTTGATTAATATCAGGCAGTATTTGTACATCGTAAAAAAATATAAATCCGGTATTAAAATACCCGGTTTTCGGCAAAAACTTCCACAAAATACAAAAAAATTAAAACAAGAGAAAAAAATGTTTTTGTGCATACGGCCAAGTGTCTCAAAGCTAAAAATTCATATTGTATTTTGCATACACCAAAAAAAAAAATGTTTTAGCATGCATTTTGGCTTTAATAACCAGTTTATTAAAGTCAAGAGAATATTGGCCAAAATTTCGAAAAACAACAAAAATTTTATTTTGTTTGTCTCTTAGTATCCGGGGTATGACTTTACATGTAATGCATATTCCGGATATTTAATTCTTTTTTCGGACAATAGTATCCGGGGTATGACTTTACACGTAATGCATATTCCAGATATTTAATTCTTTTTTTTTTCAGACAATAGAACCTGGGATATGACATTACATGTAATGCGTATTCCGAACAATAATATTAAAAACCACAAACACAACCTTAGATGTTATCAGACATTAAAACAATGCAGCCTACCTTAGGTAGGGTGTAGTTGGGGTGCTAATACCTTCCCTTTACGCAACCAGTCTCCGTACCCGATCTCTAAAGACCAGTTAAGGTTCCTAGTAACCAGAATACTAGGTGGCGACTCCCAGTCCATATTTTCACTTGTAGAGACTAGAATTCCTTGTCTCTCCCTATTTTTCCAGGAATAAACATTTCTGATTTTTCCTTGAGGGTGGACGATCGCCGCGCCGCCGCACACGTGCGACAGAATGGCGACTCCACTGGGGACCTTGTGGATTAAGCTTTGTTGTTGTCTGATTATTGTGTTTTTTGCTGTGGTTTGCGTGTTTATTTTTTAAATATGCATTTCCTTTATTTATTTCTTACGCGCTTTAATTTCTGTACATATTTGTTCATGTATTGTATAGAACTGCCTCATGCATCACATGCTTTATATTTTTTAAGCACACACAAGCTTCTAAGTTAAGTGGGGAATTAACGATCTGCCTTTGACTATTGGTCGGGTTCAGATGCGTGAAACACCCAACTCATATCTGAGAGCCTGCTTGGTAATGGTGGGCATACGTGCCTTAACTGTTCTTTGCAACGCCTCCATACTGCCTTTACGAAGGACGTCACTGGGCAGATATGAAACCCTTTTGAGACCAGGTAGAAAACCTATTCATGAATAGACCCTGTCTTTAGTTGGTATGCGCTATCTTTCTTTACAGAATATGTCATACAAAAAAAAAAAAAAATCATGTCACCCCTTTGAGGGGCAAGTGCATCATATAAATTACATGTTCAAACATTTAACATGCATACATGCCAGATCGAAATATAGGTCCCCAAAAAGTCTACAACACCCGACTTCGAGCAAGAAACATGGAAGATGAAGAACGTGCTCAACGTGAGGCCTATTTGCACGACGAGTTGGAGTCTCTGAAAATAAGTGTGGCTCACCTCACTAGCTTACTCAAGCAAACATTAAGAAATACCTCTGATGAAGGTCCTTCTAATCGACCGATCACCTTTGCTCCGACTCCTACTACAGTTTAGCCTGAGGAAAGAATGAGCGAACATGGTCAAGAACCTCAACACCAACATTTGTGCAGTCAACGACACCTGCACCATCCCCAACAGTCGTGAAGGCATCTGCTAATGAGTCCCATAAGGCTAAGTCATCTGATAGCATTGATCAAGCTAAGATGGAGGCGCTGGAAGCCAGACTTAAAGCCATTGAAGGGATAGACTTATATGACCCGGTCCGGGCAACAGAGATGTGTTTGGTCCCAAATGTGGTTGTCCCAAAGAAATTTCGTGTTCCTGAATTCATCAAATATAATGGAACACAATGCCCCATGACTCATCTCAGGTCCTACTGCAATAAAATGGCTGAGGTAGTACATGATGAAAAACTACTAATGCACTTTTTCCAAGACAGTTTAAGTAGGGCAACTTTGAGTTGGTACATGAGATTGGATAACACAAAAATTCGCAACTGGAAAAATCTTGTGGATGCTTTCGTCAAGCAATACAAGTACAACATGGACATTGCGCCCGACAGAACCAGTTTGTCCAATATAGAGAAAAAGGATAAAGAAAGCATAAGGGAATATGCTCAAAGATGGCGAGAATTAGCTGCTCAAGTACATCCCCCACTTTTGGACAAAGAGATGGTCTCTTTATTTGCCAACACACTTAAAGCACCATATTACGAACATATGATGGGTAGTTCAGCCCAACAATTCACTGATGCTGTGATAGTGTGTGAACGCATAGAGCAGGGTATCAAGAGTGGTAGAATTGCTGCACCAACCGAGAAAAGAGGCGTCGAAAGAAAAGAGGTTCACCATGTTGAAGATGGCTACATGGGTAAAACAAATACATCCCGAAATTACCATCCTCCATCCCAAATTGCCAACATCAAAAAACCTGAACCCCAAAACTTTCAAGCCAAAAGCCAAATTGGAAATTTCCAAAGGGTTCAAGAACAACTACCTCCACTACCGTTACCCCTGGATGAGATGTATCAAAAGCTATTGAGCATCGGGAAAATAGCTCCAGAACCTCTAACACCTCTGCAGCCACCTTATCCTAATTGGTACAAGCCAGAACTCAATTGTGAATACCATGCCGGTATTACTGGGCATAGCATCTATACCTGCAACGCCTTCAAGAGAAAGCTTCTGCAATTAATCAAGGCTGGGTGGATAGAATTGGAAGATGCCCCCAATGTGAATACGAACCCGTTGCCTAATCATGCTTGAAGCATATTAGGATTGAATGTTTGGGGAATTGGAAAGCATCAATGGTCCAACATGATAGCTTGAATTTTAGGGAATTTTGACCGTGGTGTTTGTTCCACATTGTCTTTGAGTCCTCTACGTAGAGCTTTTGAGAGGAGTTTAGCCTATGAACAGATTTGCCAAAATAGAGGAATGAAGCCTGCCTTGTTATTGCCTTTTGTTAATGCTTTTGAATAAGACTTTCTCTGTTAATGAGTTTTTCTTGTGAAATAAGATCATGTGTTTTCTTGTGTTCACATCACAATCTTCTTTGTTGTTATTACATGTAAATAACATTTTGAGCGCAACTTTGCTCACAACACTACAACATGAAGAATCCTTTGGTGTTCCTTTCTTCCAAACCCATACATTAATCTCATATGTTTTTCAAGGATATTTTTTTTGGGACCTCCAAAGTGAGTACAAAAACAAAAATCGTGTTGATATTTGTCCAAAACAAATGCATTTTGAAAATTCAAGTGATTCCTTAAATAGGTACACATATACCTAGAAAACTTGAAAGAAAAAAGACAACAAAGATAAACAACACTATGAGGTGACTCAAAAGCTGAGTTTTATTTGACTGAATAAATCATTTGGCATACGCGCATGAAAGCAAGACCTATCGATCCTTAATGCATGAGTTTGAGATGAGGAAAGGCCATCTTTGATAATCCTTTCACAAGGCTAAAAAATATCCGTTGCAGTCCCATTTTGAGCCTAGTAATGTTTTTTAGAAATAACCTTGACTAGGATCACACCCCACACTGGGGGGCAAAATAATAGAGTTTTTACCCATCCAGACAAAGCAGTGAAGATGGGTGCTGGATTTGATCATGTAATTTTTAATCTTTCATTATCATCTAAATGAAGCAGTGATTGGTTAAGAAAAGAAAAGAAGAAGATCTAAAGGATCTAAAAGATTTGAGCTTCTCATATAAACAACTGATATGATTATGCTCAACCAAACAAAAATGGAGAAAACAAAGAGAAAAGCCCAAACCCGACACTGGGGGGCATGAAGACTATTTTGAAAAAAACAAATCCAAAAGACAAAAGGTCAGGAAACAAGCACAAGTGATCCCTAGTCTTGAAATCCCTTAAACACTTTTTGAGCCTGCAACATATCCATTTTCTTCGTAACCAATAGCCAAAGCCTACATTACATACCTGATAAAGCCCTTTCTGATCAAAGGCAAGCAATCTGGATAGGTAGGCAGTGCTTTCTCGTGCGGGTCAAATCATTATTCATGCAAATAAAATAAATGCTTTGAATCATTTCGGTTCTCAATAACCCTCAAATTGACATTTATTTAGTGACCAACCAGATGTCACCTTCATCTTTAAACAAAAGCAAAAACCTTTCATCACTTCAAAAAAACCTGTCCATAGAAATCACTTGAATTTTTTAGAACAAGTTTATTTTGAACCAATATCAAAATCATTTTTATGATTGGAATAACTTGGAAGTTCCAAAAATTTTGTATGAAAACATTTCATTGTACAAAAAACTCAAACTTACTTTCACATATCCTCACCCCAAACTAAACCCAAGTTGAACACTTGGGGGGCATGATCAAGCTGGGGGGGCAATCAAAAACACATGGTAGGGCTGACTCCATGATTCCTTTTCTAAGGAAAATGTCGGGCAAAATTGGTAACTCTTGAGATAAAGGGTGAAGGACAAAGATGTATGATGATATCAAACCCTTCCCAGAGGTCAAGATCACAATATGTAACCCGAGTAAGCAAAAGTGGAAAAGCCATCGAAGTTTACTACCAACACTACAACTTTTGAGAGAGAAGAAAGACACCATGAAGAAACGGGGGCCTATATTTCTCAAGTAAGTATACATGCATATCAATCATAATGCATTTGCTTTTAACATTGCCATATCAATGTTTCATCATCATTTCTCTTAGGTATTGCGTTTTATAACCTCACCTCCCTTTGAGTGCGCCTTTGAGCCCTCATCCCTTAGGTAGTGCGTTTTCTAACCTTACCTCTTGTTTGAATGCGCCTTTGAGCCTTCACTTCCTTTTGAGTGCGCCTTTGAGCCCTCAACTCCTTTTGAGTGCGCCTTTGAGCCCTCAACTCCATCTTGAGTGCGCCTTTGAGCCCTCACCTCCTTTTTGAGTGCGCCTTTGAGCCCTCAACTCCTTTTGAGTGCGCCTTTGAGCCCTCATCCCTTCGGTAGTGCGTTTTCTAACCCTACCTCCTTTTGAGTGCGCCTTTGAGCCCTCACCTCCATTTTGAGTGCGCCTTTGAGCCCTCATCCCTTCGGTAGTGCGTTTTCTAACCCTACCTCCCTTTGAGTGCGCCTTTGAGCCCTCATCTCCTTCGGTAGTGCGTTTTTCTAACCCTACCTCCTTTTGAGTGCGCCTTTGAGCCCTCACCTCCATTTTGAGTGCGCCTTTGAGCCCTCATCCCTTAGGTAGTGTGTTTTCTAACCCTACCTCCCTTTGAGTGCGCCTTTGAGCCCTCACCTCCATTTTGAGTGCGCCTTTGAGCCCTCATCCCTTGGGTAGTGCGTTTTCTAACCCTACCTCCTTTTGAGTGCGCCTTTGAGCCCTCACCTCCATTTTGAGTGCGCCTTTGAGCCCTCATCCCTTGGGTAGTGCGTTTTCTAACCCTACCTCCCTTTGAGTGCGCCTTTGAGCCCTCAACTCCTTTGGTAGTGCGTTTTTCTAACCCTACCTCTTTTTGAGTGTGCCTTTAAGCCCTCGCCATCCAATTCTTCATATTTTTTCTATCTGGGTAGGTCACCCATTACAATGAGACCACTCTTTACTTTTATGTTTGGGCAGGTCGCCCATGAAAATAGACCAATGTCAGCGTAAGTGTGTGGGCTGGTCGCCCCTGAAAATAGACCACCTTAAGTATGTGTTGGGCAGCTCGCCCGTGAAAATATACCATCTTCAAAAACAAAGGGTTTGAACACACAGGATTTTGGTTCTGGTTAGAGGGGATTGCCGAAAGGGATCTCAGTCTATCCCAACCACACACAGGATTTTGGTTCTGGTTAGAGGGGATTGCCGAAAGGAATCTCAGTCTATCCCAACCACACACAGGTTTTTGGTTCTGGTTAGAGGGGATTGCCGAAAGGAATCTCAGTCTATCCCAACCACACACAGGTTTTTAGTTCTGGTTAGAGGGGATTGCCGAAAGGAATCTTAGTTCAGCCCAACCACACACAGGACTTTGGGTCCGGTTGAAGTTTTAGGTCAATCAAATTTTGAGATGACCAGTTTCGGAAGACCAATGTTATTTTATCTTTACAACACTTACTATGCACAAATCTTTGCTCTGTAAGCATTGTAAAGAGGGGGGCAACTGTTGTAACCCATTTTTGGGTCCCCATGTAAAAAATAATAAATACAAAAAAAAAGAAAAAAAAAGAAAAAAGAGCCCGAAACAGTGCTGTTTTGACAGCACTGTGGGTCTTCTTCTTCCCCTGGACACGCGAGGCAGGGGAAGAAGAAGATTTTTTTCTTCCCCTTTTCGCCTAATTTCTTTCCTTCTTTTGCTCAAAAAGACGCCGAAATAAGGACACCACTTGCCGACCACTTTCCACGTGTTGGACGGGCGTTGGACGGGCGGCAGCACACCGGCCACCACCATGACGTCCCCCCCCTGTTTTTCGCCTATAAAAACAGGGGAGGAAGAGGAGAAAAAAAAAAAAAAAGGGGGAGAAGGGAGACGAACCGAGATAAAAAAGAAGAGACCTGAGAGAGGGGGAAGAGAAGAGAAGGGAGAGCAAAGAGAGGGGAAAAGAGAGAGAAAGGAGAACACAGAAGAAGAAGAAGAAGAAGGAGCAGCAGAGGAGAGAACAAAAAACACAGAGGAGAGAGAGAAGGAAAACGCAGAGCAACTCCGGCCACCCCACTGTCAGCGCCGCTTCCTGTCGCCACCAGCAGCTCCGCCATCGACGACAGCCACCACAGGTCAGCCCTCAACCCCTTATCGTCGTTACTGTTCATCTTCTTGCATGCAGAACGTGCACTGTGCACGTTCTGCAAGCCATGAATTAATTACCCGGTTACTGTGCATGTGCACAGTAACTTGGCAAATTAATTCACTGGTTACTGTGTGCACAGTAACCCGGTTACTGTGCACACAGTAACCAGCCATTTGGGCCTGGGCTGGGACGTCAGCCAGCCCATGTAAATGGGCCAGGTTTGGCCCAGCCCATGCAATTGGGCCTGATCCGGCCCATTTAAAAAAAGAAAAAAAATATTATTGTTTTAAAAAATATTTATGAGGCTCCCATTTTTTATTTATGTCATTTTGATTAATATCAGGCAGTATTTGTACATCGTAAAAAAATATAAATCCGGTATTAAAATACCCGGTTTTCGGCAAAAACTTCCACAAAATACAAAAAAATTAAAACAAGAGAAAAAAATGTTTTTGTGCATACGGCCAAGTGTCTCAAAGATAAAAATTCATATTGTATTTTGCATACACCAAAAAAAAAAATGTTTTAGCATGCATTTTGGCTTTAATAACCAGTTTATTAAAGTCAAGAGAATATTGGCCAAAATTTCGAAAAACAACAAAAATTTTATTTTGTTTGTCTCTTAGTATCCGGGGTATGACTTTACATGTAATGCATATTCCGGATATTTAATTCTTTTTTCGGACAATAGTATCCGGGGTATGACTTTACACGTAATGCATATTCCAGATATTTAATTCTTTTTTTTTCATACAATAGAACCTGGGATATGACATTACATGTAATGCGTATTCCGAACAATAATATTAAAAACCACAAACACAACCTTAGATGTTATCAGACATTAAAACAATGCAGCCTACCTTAGGTAGGGTGTAGTTGGGGTGCTAATACCTTCCCTTTACGCAACCAGTCTCCGTACCCGATCTCTAAAGACCAGTTAAGGTTCCTAGTAACCAGAATACTAGGTGGCGACTCCCAGTCCATATTTTCACTTGTAGAGACTAGAATTCCTTGTCTCTCCCTATTTTTCCAGGAATAAACATTCTGATTTTTCCTTGAGGGTGGACGATCGCCGCGCCGCCGCACACGTGCGACAATCTCGATCTCATAACTTGGATTATAATTTTAGTAAATTAACTCAGGTTAACTTAGCTTTAATTATCAAAATTATAAATTTATCATGTTAGTAGTTATTTTTTCATAGGATAGTAATCAACTCATTGTTCTTGATTAAAGCAAGCAGAGTATCAACTGTTTTTCTTTTATCTTATTTATATAATTTGAAATGTGAAACCCGTCACCAGCCGCCCTCGGAGCATGTTGGCTTGTGCCATGCACATGCCACACATCGAGGGTTCAAAGGCTGGTAGATGAAGATGGAGGCCATTGATTACTTAATTATATTGATAAATGGAGGTATTCTAAAATACCTTTTCTTTTTAAATCTTTCCTATACTGTCAAATACATTTTAGGTATTTTTTAGATATTACAGTGAAATGAGAAGAAGAAAAATAATACTCCAAGGATAAAAGTTGTCGAGGAAAGCTTTGATAGAGTTAGCCAAGTATCCACAATTTCAATCACTATGCAACCATATCCTCAATTGAGTTGTCAAAATTAAAGATTATAGGTTTTTTTTTTTTTTTGAAGTCAAGGAGTCAAAGATTGTTGAAGAATAATCAAATGATATTTTAAAAAACAAACAAAAATAAAATCATGAAAAGAGGTACTTCAAAATAAGTTTTTTATTATTCCACTTCTACTTTTTCTTAAAAAAATTATAAGCTGATAAGTTAATATAGTGTTTAAAAATATAATAATAGTTATTTTTAAAAATATTTTTTGTTAAAAATACATCAAAATAATATATATTTTTTATTTTTTAAAAATATTTTTGATATCGCCACATCAAAACCATCCAATACTATAATTTTTTTTAATATAAAATTTTAAAAAATATTATTTAGAACCTGATTCCAACTGGTCTCTAAATAAATAAATAACACATTAAATAAAAAAAATGTAAACCTAATTAGATCATTATACAAAATCATATACAAACTCATCATCTACAAAAATGACTTCCTAGTCCAACGAAAATTCGGGCTAAGATTAGGATTGCAGCAAGTGCAGGAAGGGAGAGATGTTTTTGGACTTTGTAATTTAAGTGAACAAGTTTGAGTCAACAATGAACTGAGAATTATCTATCAGAAAACAAATAGCTGAAAACGGATTATACATTATTTTCACACAAGAATCGTTCTTGATTTCGAACGCCGGCACGGTTTGCCGGACAAGGTGGGATTCATTGAAGCCTCAAGCTAATGAACTGTTCTTTCCAGAGCACAAAGAGATTAAAAAGAAGAATCAAGAATCAACGCCAGCCTTCCTTGTAGCCTGTTGGTTTGAGTTAAACACGCTCGATCCCAAAGGTTATGGGTTCGAGGCTGGCACACAGAGAAGGAAAGAAACCATATATACTTCGAAAAGAGGTATTCTAAAATACCTTTTTGCCGGCCCCCAAAACACATCTTGCATCCAGCCGGTACACCGTGTGCTGGTAGACTGAAAATGATAATACTGACCAAATTTTAATTAATTTTATGAGATTTTAAAATGACCGCTTTTAATATCTCTTAAAAAAACTTCAACTAGTAGTTATTGGATAACAAAACCGCCAACCAATAGATTAAAAACCATCATCTTCCTCTTTCCTTGTTGGCACGGTGAGAAAGAAATATATATAAAATGAAGAAATGTACATACTAAAATGTGTTTTTAAAAATATGGTAATGATTATTTTTTATTTAAAAAAATATGTTAATAATATTTTTTTAATTTTAAAAAATATTTTTAAGATTAATACATTAAAATAATTTGAAAACATCAAAAATATATTAATTAAAAAAAATTAAATTTTTTTAAAAATACTTTTAAAATGCAACACTAAACACATCTAAAGGGTGTCCAAACACCATAATATATGCTCCCTTCTCTTCCCCCGCTCCCATCCTTGTTTCATTTTGTAAAAAATTAATTCATTTCACACATTCCTCGTTTTTCTCACGACATTGCATTTATCATATATTCAATACAACTTAACTAATCCAAATCTCTAAGGGACTCCAAATCTATACAATAGACTTTTTTTGTAGGCTTTCGTGAACTTCCAGGGCACCACTTCTCCTTCATCTTTACAGCCTGATTATTTGTCGTTGATTTTTCTTTTGTATTCTTCCTAGTACCGACAACTGGCCTTTTGATTTTATAAAGTGGAGCATCAAATATGAAATAATCAAGTGAGGGATCAAGTGATTCAAATGACCTTAATCATACACTAAAAATTAAGCACAATCTTCAAGACAAGATTCAAATCCGGAGGCTGTGTTTGTTTACCGAAAACAAAACCAAAATACGATGAACTCCTATTTTCCAAGCAATTCATTAACAAACAAACAAACTGCAATTATCTAAAAGATACTACTGTAGTAACCAGAAGATCTAGCAGCCCTAAAATACACAAAAACAAAACACCAAAAACACAGTAAAAAAAATAATCCAAAAAAACTCAATCCCCACCACCACAACATCATCTTCATCATCGTGTTATCATCCCCTTCTCCTCAAACTTAGTAAACAAAAAATCTCCTCAAAACCCACAAGTCCCAGAAAGGCAAATAGACATGAACATGGAGATCTCATCAGTAACTCTATCTCTTCCAAAACCCCCACGTTCTCTTCCCTTCTCTTCCTCTAACTCCACCTTCTTGAACACCACTGCTTTCTTCAACAAAACCAAGTCTTGTAACTCTCTGGTTCTTGGCAAAACAACAAGTGGAAGTCAGAGGGCTAAAAAGGGTCTAACTTGCAATGCTTTGTTTGGTCTAGGAGTGCCTGAACTGGTTGTTATTGCTGGAGTGGCTGCTTTGGTTTTTGGGCCCAAGAAATTGCCTGAAGTGGGAAAAAGTATTGGCAAGACTGTCAAAAGCTTCCAACAGGTTAGTGGTTCCTCCTGGCTCTCTTTGGTATTCAAGTAGATGACAGAAATTTCTTAGCTTTATTGTTATGCTGTTCAGGTATTTGGGTAGTGAATATGATTGGAAATTTAGTTAAGTTTGTGGATTTCATGCTAGACCCAGAATAGAATATGAGGAGAAGAACAGAAAGGGGGATGAAAGATTGTTACTTGCTTCAATTGTGGTTGATTTGTTTTGGGTGTTTAAAGAAAAAAAATGGGGGACAGAAGTGGTTCAAGGTAGATTCTTGCAACATATGTCTGCTATGTTGGTTTGGTTTCAGTTAAATCTACTCTTGATATTCCAAATAGATGCACAAGATTGAGCAGGGATTTCTGGATTGTAGATCTTGGTCTTAATGATTGAAAATTAGCCTGTGAAGTTATTGATTTTGTTCATACATCTTCTGATCGTAATGGTCCGATCGATTAATTTAGCTTCTACTGATTCTGGGGTTGTTTTATTGGGGGCTATTTGCATGGCAGTCGTTTCTCTCTGGTTCATGTGTATTTCTATAACCATATTGTGCCTGCTCGGATCAGTGGACATGTTAGGTGACTATCTATTTTCTATTTTGCAATCCCTCTCTTTTTCGGTGACAATGCTTGGAGTATTCCCGTCTTGCTGTTAACATCCATGATTAATAGAAATTTGGTTTATTGGTAGTCTTTTTACTGGAGTTTGAAGCCCCCACCACCCTTCCTCACTTTTCCACCACCTTTTTCTGTTCTTTATCAGGTGATCACACCTTCCACTGAATTTATATACTCAGGATGCTTGCATTCCCCCCCTTTTTTTTCAGGTCACAATTTGAACTTAGTAACTAAGATAAGGGTTAGGGCTTAATTATTGGGACTTGGACTATGTAACGTTGATATGTTAACCAAGCTGGCAGGGAAAAGCTTTAAAGCCTAATATGTCATTGATTTCTGAATCCATGCCTCCTAAGTTTTTCCTTGTAATTGCTTTTTATAGACAACAGAACATAATAGAAATGAATCCTTAAACTCAGTTTTCTGGTTATAATATCTTTAAATAAAACAGTTCCTTTCTATCACCCATTTGATGGATCACCAGCTTGACTTTGCATAAATTCTTCACCTTTTCTAGGCCTCAGAACTCTGTATCCAGTTCTGTGCAAAGAAGTGCAAAGAATGGTTCTTGTGCTGGTCAACTTTAAAGTGAATAAATCTTCCCAAACAAACTGGCATGCATGGACAAGGCTGCAAACCAGATAATTTGATGGTGAATATCAATTAATGTTACCCGATCTGTTTTGGGTAGGTTGTGGCCAGTTTGCCTTAGAGATTGCTTTTTGGGATTTTGATGTGAAAAAAGAAATGAAAACAAAGGGCACCTGTGGAGATAAAGTTGGGTGAGAACAATGCTTTGTTAAGATGTGTTGTCGATGACTCAATAGCGCTTTCTTTCCTCAATGCCAAAAAAACATTAAATTTTAGCCTTTGTCAAATCTGGGAAAAACACTGATTTGGGTGTGTGCCCCATCAACTGCTTTTCATAACCAAGCACTTCTGAAATGTGATTGGGGCAAATGGAGCTCCAATTGCGATAAAAAAAAATTCTGTCTTAAACTGTTTGGCTATGCCTACACAGAGTCCTGTCATTCCT
Source organism: Populus tomentosa (assembly GCA_018804465.1). Taxonomy (NCBI): domain Eukaryota; kingdom Viridiplantae; phylum Streptophyta; class Magnoliopsida; order Malpighiales; family Salicaceae; genus Populus; species Populus tomentosa. The sequence goes on from CM031993.1 coordinate 2,849,505, forward strand.
CTGTGTGTGTGTGTGTGTGCACGCACTCATGTGCATGCATCCCTATAGTTTATCTTTTTAATGGAGCAGATGTCAGTGAAAGATGGAAACAGATGGAATTTACAGCTTGGTTGAAAAAGAGAGAAAGAGAATAGAAGCTACTGCTTTGAGTTTGTGCAGTACAAATTAAAGACTGGAATTGATAACAAATAAAGGAACTTATTTTGGGACCCTAACAATTGCTGACAATTTCAGATTCAATTTACTTTTAGTTTGCACAAAGAAACAACAGTAGATCTGTCCATTTTACATGTTGTGCACCTGTTTTATGTGCTTTCAAGGAACATTTTGCCTTTAATTAGGACTTGATTAAAGAAGTGACTTTTGTGGAATTGGTCCATGATGACTTCCATGCTTGCTGTTTGCAAGTACGTTTTCGTTTCTTTATTTCCTAGAAGAGTAAATTATACCAGTGGTAACTCTTTAGTATTGATTGGGAAATGTTTTTTTTTTTTTTTTCCCTTCCTTATGCCAACTGGGCCTATATTGGGGTTGAGAGTAGACTGAGTCTGAATCTCCTTGACATCTCAAAAGAAAAAGGTTTGTCTCAGGTCTTCTTTTGGGAGTTCTTTGATGTTTATTTTTTTCCCAAAGCTGACTGAAATTTACTGCTAGAAAAACCATGCATCAACTTACTATTCCCTTCATCAAAATTCTCTGTAACCAGAGAGTTCCTCGTAACTATGTATGGCAGTGTTTTATACTTGGGCATTTTATAGATAATATTGAGGTCTTTTTTTCTGAGCAATTGACATTGAGGACATTTGACGAAACCAGTGTGCTTTTGGATGGCATCATGTTTTGATGATTCCTGCTCTGGTTTTTTTTCAATGTTAGTGACATGACCTTTTCAAACCAAAGAACCTGGCCCTGTTAATTTGTGGTTTCTATTTTCAGGAAGCTGTTTCATGCTTTTGTATGTTTGTTTGCATTGATTCTATTTTGAGGACCCAAACTTCCTTCAAACTTTTCTTTGGATGCTTTTCTGGTTTTACTATAAATGCATGCAAGTCTCAAATGCTCCTTTGTGTTTTTTCCTTGAGTGCAAAGGCCATTTCCATCATAGAAAAGTAATGAAGTTTTTAGAGTGGTGTTATTAGTGTTGGAATTGGCTGGTCATGTTACTTGTGGGCATGCAGAATCCCACTTGATATTGAATCAATATATAGTACACAGATGGATAATCTAATTCTATGGCAAGTTATAGGAGGATATTCTGGAAAATAAGTTCAACGTGTTGAAATCATCAATCAAGCAGTGCACTTGTAAAAAACAAGTGCTCTAGGAAAACCAAAATGGTTCATTTGTTTATCAAATTAAAACATAAAAAGAAATAGCATAATGGACTCACTTTAATAGTTTAAAGAACTGTGATGGACTGATCAATTTTTTAAGGATCTCTGTGGACCCCATGCTGAATTTCTGGTAGAGATAAAAATAATACAGATGGGCAAGGAGCCATTAGTAAGGGCTTGAAGAAAAAGTAAACAGTAAACTGGATCATTCTGCTGCTTTACTCTAAAGATAATCTGATCTCTAGTGTTTTCTTTTTTAAAGCTTGCTTCTAAACCAATGTCTGTACTCTGAGAATTATCTGGTGTTGTTTTTGACAATTTCTGGCAATGATTTATTCATGTTGCTACATCTTCTTTGTTCTCTTTTTAGGACATGTAAATTAATACAATTCGTTTAAATTTGCAGGCAGCAAAAGAGTTTGAGTCTGAGCTTAAAAAGGAACCTGAATCTGAATCAGAGACCCCTGGAGAGCAACCTAAAGCAATCATTGAAGAGAAGAAACAAGACGTCGAAGTCTCTAGCTCTAAGGAGAGTGTATGAGTTTGTAGACATATGTAAGTTGCTACGTTTTCTCTAGCCCTAAGCTGTTGTGTCCTCTTCCTTAGATCAGATTATTCATATTGATTTGCGATGTAGATGAGTGAGAAACCTTGATCTGGCAAATAGTAAAACCATCATGTTTTTGTCTTCTATTTTTCATGATGCCTGATAAAGAAGTTCACAAGCTAGGTCAGCTGGCTCGCTGGCCTAGCCTTTCCAGAATCAGAGTGCAGTGATGAAGGATGTATTCTATGCCCGTGGCCCAAATTTATTCACATTAAAATTGCCAAAAACTAGAGCTTTTCCTTCTCCTTTCCCTTCATTATCACCGATTTCCCTTCATTATCACTGATTTCGAGTCGGTCTTGGCACTCAAAGCCGAAGCCTATTATAATTTATTTATAATTATAATTATAAGGAGCTCTCAAAAACATGGGTTTTTCATGGTAGTAATCCACTGTATCCATAGTTGTTTTTTGTTAATTTGGTCATTAATCTTTATTTATTTTCAATTACATCCTTCTATGCTAAAATTCATGGCTAATTTTTAATGAGGGACAAAATTGGAATAAAGGGGATAGAAGTGTAAAACAAGTGGCTGTATCAAAATTGAAACAAAAGTACATTTTGATTTTCTTTTAAAATGATAACTTTTCGGTCTCTAAATATTTAAAATATTCCATTGTGGTGCAAAACTTTATTATTTCTTTTTTTTTAATTTTTGATTTGAGGTTGGAGATAGAAAGTCATTTGATTCTAATAGTAGAAAGAAAAAATATAATTTGACAATGCTTCCACCAAACAAAATGATTGATTTTGGTATTTACTAATTTATTTGATAAAAAAAAAATTTTAATAAGGTGTTTTTCATTTTCAAGTTTTCTGAAAAAGTAGATCTAACTTTAGAAATTTTTTAGGTTTCATGTTGATTTTTTAGGCCTTTTTTGAATTATTTTAAGGAATAATCAAGTTTATTTAGGTTTCTATGTTTTTTTTATATAAGAAAATGGTTAAAAATAGATTTATTGAGTGTTGAACACCATTGGCCAAAGTTTCTAGTAATCTCTAGCCATCAAAATTTAGACAGAGCAAGTGATGTGTCACCTATTCTTGTTTACCCCATAAAAAAAGAAAAAGTTTAGCAGGCATAGGTTGCCTTAGGGCAGTGTGCATGAACTTATTTTTGAATGCCCATGCTTATGCACCTAAGCTTGTTTTTTTTTTTTTAAAAAAAAAAGAGTTTTGGATTGGGTTTTTTTAAATCAATTTAATCCTTCACTGTTAACTTTTTGTTTAGTAATTTGTTTTTGGATTTTTTTTTCTAATTTGATCATTCACAATTGGATCTTTATTGATGTTTATACTTATTTTTTAAATTTTATTCTTTAATATTTTATTGATATTTTATTGGACAACGTAATTTATTTTGGTTTGATATTTGTAGATTTATCATGATTTTAAACAAACATCCTGATATTTAGTTGATTTTTTATTTTATGAAAATTTATTTTTATTATCATATAATTGAATAAAAAATTATAAAAAGTTGTTTATCTTAATTGAGTCCATGACCCGAGTTATGGATTTGACTAGTTAACTTTAATTGGTTAGGAATAAGGCTTCATAATTTGTTTCTTTTGCACAAATAATTCTTGATTTATTTAATTAAATGCATGCATAAAATTTTTCAATTTATAATTGAGATTTTTTAAATAAGAAAAACACGTAGAAAATGCTAAAGTATTCCTTTTTTGTGTTGAAAAAAAGAAACTATATAAACCACAGAGAAACACAGGTTTGATAACTAGTGAGAAATGGTAGCTTTATAACTACGATAATGATTTAATTATGTTTTGATGATAACATAAACATTGTATATTGATATTATTAATTAAGTAATATGTTATATGTCAATAATAAAACGTTGATTTGATATAATTTTGATGAATGCATATGTTCATGCATATATAAATGCCACACTATAATGACAAAATGATTTAATAAGTCTATGCAAACATATGAAACTTGTTTTAATTGACTAAGACACAATTAATACATGCCATGTAAATATAAATATATAGATCATGTGTTGCACACACTCTTGTGATGATTTAAACATGTTTACAACATTCAAGAATCATCAAAAAAATAAGAAAAGGATTTGTGAAGATAAAAAACAAATAGTTTGTAAGAATAATGATTACCAACTTTGCCGATCAAGATATTGTAATAGGATTTTACTCGACTTGATTTGGACACCTTGTAATATTCATACAACCTAAATAAACCTAAAAGAATTAAAAAAAAAACCAAGAAAATACCAAAATACAAAAAACAACACAAATTTGAACAATAGCCAAAATGATCAAACTATTTCTTGAAACAATTTAGCCGTTTTACAAAATAATTAGTTTATTTCTAGAAAATTTCCAAAAAATCTTGGGGTTCTTCAAAATGATCTGTTCGATTTTAAAAGAATCTGACCGATTCTAAAAAATGATCTGATCAATTTTAAAAAGATCTGATCGATTCTAAAAACAATATAACTGATTCTTCAATAAATAGAAAATTATGTTTAACAACTAGTTTATATTATAAGCATATAAATAGCCATTTCCTTGTCAAAAACAAGTGTGGAATTTTTAAGTAAAAAAATCAAAGCATATTTGCTCTCAAAAGTAACTTCTAACATCTTTATTTTACTTGTAATCATTCAAATATAACATTTAATGTGATTTTTTTTTTCCTAAAAAATTTGTGTCATCCGCCCCATTTACAAATAAAAACAATTAAGGGTCCACTCCCCGAGCTTGGCTTCTTTCCAAAGAATTACAAGGACCATAGCTAAACACGGTTAAACCAAGTAGCACAAATTAAAACATGTTGTTGCTTTCTTTCTTGGCGATCGATCCATTCACAAGGATTTTTGTTCCACGAAATAAATTTTTAAAGCAATAGTTGGCATTCCAGTCATAAGCCCACCAGAAAATGAGAAGATGTAATTAAAACATTCTTCATCTGAGTCAATAAAAACCTAATCATATCAAGATTTGCTGATAAGCCAACCACCCCGATGACCGAAAGACTTGGTTTTCTAGAGGATAAAAGATGATCATGTCCATTAGGAGTGACAGGTCTCTTAAAACACTTAAACCCTAAAAAGAATCAGGAAAGTCTGATGGCAAAAGTTGGTGAGACTGAAAGTTTTGTCTAGTATCATCATGGTGCCATGATTAAAGAAATGAAGATATCAAATTTGTCACACACCACCATTGTTGTCGCTGCTGCTTGGGTTGGTGGATAGGATAGGATAGGATAGGATAGGGTTATTACATGTGGTAACTCCATTACATTGTTATTTAGAAATATCACAGATCAAGCAGCTTTTGATTTTGTTTTTCCTAACCTAACATAAACTTGGGTGTTAGTAGATTTATATGCTAGATTAACTCAAACCACAGTGGCAGGGGAAGAGGCTTGCGTTATGCGGCTCCATAATACCTGGTAAAGGGACCGATCCAACTTTTTAGAGGTAGTAGACAGGCACTTTAAAGCAACTTTACTTGTTGTTTTTGGTTCGAAAAGCTTGAATTTCAAACGAGTCATGCTAACATCACATACAAGAGGACATTACATTATGATCATCTAGTCATTGATTGTCCAGTCGTTTGTCTATCATCTTCCTTTACAGCACAAGGAATTTAATGATATCTTCGTTTTTTTCTTTCATATTTTATAAGTTTTAATATGATACATACCCGGTTTATAATGAACTCCATCCTTTTTATGATTCCAGCTTTAATCACATGCAAGTCTCCTTTTATATATGAGCACTCACAACCATAGTTTCCAGAGCTAGTTTAAGGTTTCGTCTGAATAAAGGCTCGGATTGTTGGGCTAGTTCACTAGATCAACTAACATGTCAATCATTTTCTTAACAAAATAACATCGTTTCGTTCCTTCTTTTTAAATATTTTTTAGTGTTCATCCAACTAAGTTTGAATTGACTGAATTAATTTGCTAAGCTTGATAACATTAATAACTTTTCTAATTCAAATTCAAACACAATTTGAAATTAGATTTTTATTTATGGATTTTCATATCATTCAGCTAGACTAGAACAAATTTAATAAATATACCTGCAACACGAAGCATCAACATAATATCAAGAAATCTTTTGCTGCAGTAATGTTTTGAAAAGATGCAAACAAATAATTTCTTTCTCTCTGAGAGACGTTGGAATGAACAACACATCTTTAGGGTTGGAAAACTCCAAAACCATTTTTAAGGAATTTGAGAACTTTATAAATAGCATGCATGCAAGTATAGAAACTGATGAATCAATTGGGAGATGAAATTGTGGTAGATTAGATTGATTGGTTAATTGTGTCATTAGAGAGTGTAAATAACAAATTAAGCAAGATTATTTAGTTTAACAAAAAAAAAAAGAAGCTTATTAAGCATAAGAATATTTCAAGGAAAGTCTTAGAGTTTACGCATGTTGCAACTATAAGCATGCAATAAACTTGTGAACATATATATCATGTCAATCATGTTATCAAATACTAAAATATATAAAAGTTTCAACAAGCATATAGTATGCATTCAAAGAAACTTAAGAGATTGAAAAAAACTATTATAACATGTGTGCTAACGAAAAAGAATTAAACAAAAAAAAATATTTATCTATTAAAACACTTTAAAATTGATGAAGTTTTGTTATTTTTAAGGATAAATAAAGACTTTATTGCTTATCTCTTAGTGCAATGAATATTTGCAATAAATTTCTTAAGATTCCAACAACATTGCCCTTAATTTATATACACTTCTAAACAAGATATATTAACCAAATATTATGTAATTCTAATATTTCTTAAAAAAATAAACTTAAACTCTATATTTGAAATGAAAATCAAAGCATAAAAAAAACCAATAAAAATAAAATGAGAAAGAATGTATAAAAATCTGAAAAGCATTGTCACAAACTCTTCATTCACCTCTTTTTTATACTAAATTTTAAAAGCTTAAAGGTTAGAGAACTAATTCAAAATTAATTTTCATTATTATTAATATTTGATTAGTTATCATAAATCAATAATTAAATATGAACATAGCAACCATAAATATAAATTTTTTGAGCTACAAAAACTATTCAGATTTGTATAAGATACTTTTGGAATAGAATGTTAACATTAATGAGCTGAAGAAACAATTCTTCGTGGAACAGACCATATTCAAATTTCAACTGGTAATAAATAATTTTCTGTAACACAAAATATTATTTTAATATAAACTCATGACTAGGTCCAACCTTCACATTTGTGAGTTTAAACTTAAAACTCATTTTGCATATAATTTCTCTTTTTTATTCAAACCTAACTTTTTAACTTATAAATACCAATAAAATTTTGATTTTTTTTCTATATAAAATAAAAGCTTTTAAAAAGTTTTATCAAAAGATGTCATTCAAGGTTTGTTTATATTAATTTCACATTTATCTATAATTTATTAAAACTATATTAATATTTTATATTAAAAAGCATACTGACATTTAAAGATTAAATCCAAATAAATTTTCAACCTATTTTGTTCTCATATGCACATCAATCATATTTTTTAATCAAATTTCGTAAAGAGAAATGAAAATATAATAATCACAGCCTTTCTGAGCACGTAGAGCCAGCAGGAAGTGACCAGCAATAGTTAAGGGCAGGGCAGGTCACACACGGCACTAACCACAAGTCAGACCCCATAAGCAAACGAAAACCAGCTCAAGAAAACACTGAATATGATATTCTTCTTAATTTCTCCTCTCCATCTCTTTTACTGAACGAAATACGTCAAGATAATAGTAACGGCCATACCCATTAATCCCATCTCGGAATCCACAGCTCACTTTCCGGGTTATTGGGCTCCGGATCTGCCACCCAATTCACCAACACAGCACTCTTTTTCTCGGGTTTCCCATAAACATCCCCCATATATTCCCTTTCATCGTCTCGAACTCTATGCATTTTCTCTCTCTTTCTCGAAGAACCAACACAAAACAAAGTACAGATATAAGTCTTTTTGCTAAGTTTTATTAGTAGTAGTGCTTATACATACCAGGCTAAACAAAGTCTTCTTGCACATATATATTTATTGATAGTTGTAGTATTTCGTGTCATATATTTGCATGCATGGCAGGAAATCCTCCACCTGAAGGGTTGGGAGATGATTTCCTCGAGCAGATCTTGGCAGTGCAGCCACCTGGTTATGGTGGTGGTGGGGAGGTTATGGGGTCCACTAGCCTGCCCATGATGGGGCTGCAGTTAGGGTCTTGTGCTGGTAATGTTGGATTACTGAGGAGTAATGCTAATAATAACATGGGAATGATGCCTTTAGGGCTGAACTTAGAGCATCATGGGTTTTTAAGGCAACAACAAGATGATAGTGGTAGTTCCTTGGATACCAACAACAGCAATAATATCAATAACACTTCTCCTTCTATAAAATCTGCTCGAATCTTGGTAAGCTCAATCCTTTTTTCCTCTCTAATTGCTGCCGTTATTCTGTTTTTTTTTGTCTAAATCCTCTTGTTAATGCTAACTTATTATTTACTCTTTTTTTTTTTTTTTTCCTGTATCTATCTTGGTGGTTTTCTAACTGGACTTGTCTGCTTGTTTGTTTGTACTTTTGAGTTGGTTTTGGTATCTGTTTTTTTGCATTTGTCTTGTCATTTTTCTGGATTTTGTTTTGGTAAGAATAAAGATAACTGTGTGGCGCGCGCATATATATATATGGGGTGTGTCAGTTTTGGATTTCTTTGAGTGCATGACATGATGATACTAACAGGCTATTTTGTTTTCCGATTCAAGAAACATTTTGATTTCTTGCTAAGCTAGTTTGGAGAAACACTGATATAGTTTACTGTGTTTCTCCTCTCTCATTAGATAAAAAAAACTTAATAATATTGCCAACCATCAAAATTTGAAAATTGGAAACCAGAGACTATGAGACTGATTTTGCTAATGGTAAATTTGGTCCAAAGGGTTGATTTGTAACTATGTAATTGTGGTGGCAGGGGGGAGATTCGGTGCACATGACAAGCTTGTTTCCAACATTTGGACATCTGCAGATTCATTCATCAATCCGGCCTACACCACCTCCTCCTGGACCACCTCAAATTCACCAGGTAAGAAACATGAGTGTTTGGACTAAAACACCTTGCTATTCACCTACATCTGGACAGCTTTTGTTATTCAACCATGTAAAATCTGGACATCTCAGACAGAACTACCTTCTTCATTTTCTCCTTTCTATTTAAATTTGAGACTGAGAAGTACTGCCCTTTTTGATTGGGATAATAATAGTTTTTGGTTGTTAAATTCTTGGTTACTCAAAAATTATATTCAAGACTGGATGGCGCTTCATTTAATTGTTGGACAATATCATTAGGATGTGATTTTTTTCTTCTAGTGCTCAGAATCTTGTGCTTTTAGGAGAAAGTATCACTGCACTAAATGCTTATTGGTACAATAGTACCTAGCTAGTTGTTTTTTCATCCTTTCTAGCGCTAGTCTTTGTCAATATTCAGTGGAAAGATGAGTGTCAGCATGCGCTTGTATAATTGCAGTACTCCTTAGGTAACTTGTGAATGCGTTTCTCTTTTCTTGTTGAGTCTCACCAATAAAAAGAAGAGTACTCCCTCTCAGGAATTGATCCTGGTCAAATGTTCATTATTTCTCAAATTTTCATGCTTGGCATGGTTTTCTGGGGTCAAAATTAAAAATTCGTTGAATTTCTTATTCGACGCAACTTTCCATTGTCAGCCTTAGTTGAATCGGTTTAATTAATTTGTGCAAGAACATGTCTGGAAAAGTGTTGTGCAACCGTGACTGTTTAAGGAGTACTACATGTTTTACTTGATGGATAATTTTTGCCTTCTTAAACCCCCATCATTGCATTGCATCTAAACATTTACCATCTGTTGTTTAAACTTTTTGCACAGATTAATAGCCATCCAAATCCAGGAGCAGTTTCAGCTGTACCACAACCGCCTGGCATCCGGCCACGGGTGCGAGCAAGACGGGGGCAAGCCACGGATCCACACAGTATTGCTGAGAGGGTATATACTTGATCTCTAATTGCTCGATATTTCTGTTTATGGAATCTGTATATGAATATTCGTGTGGTTTCTTGGAAAATCTCTCCATATTTAAGTTGCAGAACAAGTAATTAGTTATGCTTAATTTTTTTTCAACATTTCTATAGCTGTTTCTGTATTGGTATAGATTTTTAACCAGTTTTTGATCATATGTTTTCTGGATGCAGCTGCGAAGAGTAAGAATCACGGAGAGGGTGAAGGCGTTGCAAGAATTGGTTCCCACTTGCAACAAGGTTTGCATATACTCGGTGCATTTACACACAGTCAACTGGAGTTCTTCCTGTTCCTCTCCATAAATTTCCAATTATTGAATCTGCAACCAATTAATTCTGGTTCTGCATGTGTTGAATCCTTTTATTCTTAACTCATGAAATTAATAGTTCGAATTTGCAATGTCGACAACGTCAAGGAGTCGGTTTCTTTCGGAAACCACAAGATTAATTTCACCTTAGCCGATCTTTTTGCAGTTCCTGATTTTATTATATGCTAACATATTCCAAATTCCATGCAGACAGATAGGGCAGCCATGCTTGATGAAATTGTGGACTATGTGAAGTTTCTAAGACTCCAAATCAAGGTATTAGAATCGGAAGGCGCCTTTGCTATCCAAACAGATTTATGATCTAGAGGAGATTGATTGTATTCCTTTATTATTGAAAATTATCTTTCTGGTATGCATTATTAAAGCATTAACAGGCTCTCACCTTGCTATCCAGAAGGCGAGTCTGATTCCAATAAGTCTATAAATTTTCTCTTTAGGAGTTCTTCATATCATGGTGGGGCCATAACCTTTTGACTATCCTAGACATAGACATAGTTGAAGACCTTTAAATATTTGTTTAAATGAATTAGTTAAGATGTCGAGCCTGAAGTGGATCTGTCTTTCGTCGGCATCTGCACGCTTGCAATTAAATCATCATTGAATACATGAACTAGAAAGGGACATAAACTGTACTACTGGCATTTCTGTCCTCATTTTTCTTGCACTATTTTTCTTGACCTCCATAATAATACTTTGATTTCATTTGCATGCTCAATCAGGTTCTGAGCATGAGCAGACTAGGTGCAACAGGCGCTGTGGCTCAACTTGTAGCCGATGTTCCATTGTCATTAGTTCAGGTAGTAGAGTTAGAAGAAATGTTAATTAACACTTTTTTTCTTGAACTTTTTTTTTTTTTTCATCATATCTATTAAGTTATGGTTTTGATGAGATTAAGGGAGAGGGCAATGAAGGAGGAGCCAATCAGCAATCTTGGGAAAATTGGTCAAATGATGACACTGAACAAGAAGTAGCTAAGTTAATGGAAGAAGACGTTGGAGCTGCCATGCAATTGCTTCAGTCTAAGGCACTCTGCATCATGCCCATATCGCTTGCTTCAGCTGTCTTCCGAGCACGCCCACCTAACGCATCAACGCTCATCAACACCGAATCGAACACCCCTTCATAAACCTAAGCAAGAAAGTGCATACTTCGTGTGCTCGTCGATCATTCCAGCAGGCATCTGGGTCCCAAATCTTGTTCTTGTCCCATTTTTACATCGACAGTCAGTTCAAGTGTCAACTTCCACTAGTCGACCTTACTGAAAGAAAGAAAGAAATAATGAATTCAGAGAAATTGTACTTCTTTTTTCCTGTTTCGTCAACCTCACGGGCACTTGATGTTATAGCCATGGTTAAGTCAAGGCAGAAACTTTCAAAACCTCCATTAATGTGCTGGTGTTATCTATGGTGGGCCCGGGTTAGTGGAAAATGACCAAAATATTAGTGGTAAGAACTCTTTTTTCTTTCTCTTTGCATTGTGGGATGTAGGGCCTTTCAAAAGAGATTGATGGGCATGTGTATTATGTGTTTGGAGAAATTTGTATGCAAGTTGAAATAGATAATAGTAGGTTGCCTTCTAAAGTTCTGTAAGAAGCTTCTTTTTGGCAAAAATAATTGCCTGCCTTTTGTTTATAGGGTGATTTTGTTTTCTTCTGGAAAAGTAAATAGAGCCCCTTTTCCATCCTCTCTTAAAATTAAAATAAAAAATGGTGCCCCTTTTGCAAATTCTTGCTTCAAAGAATATTGAAGGAAGAGTTGTTGGAGAGAGACATGATCTCATATACTTTTTTCCCTTCTTTCTTTTTCCAATGAGGGAATTTTATGGGCCAACTCATAGAGCTCGGAGCTTGCACCACTCACCAGATGCAAGCTCTCCCTGAAAACTGGGTTCCACAGTAAATGGTTCAAGTCAGCCAGTTATTCAGACGTTCCTGACTGCCCTTGATCTTTTGATCTCTAAGGTATCCTCACCTCTGGCTTGCCCATGTTCTGGATGTTGCATCAGTGTTGCTTAAGACCTTGGAAAGTATGGAAAACAAATAGCACCAAGCTAATTATATGCTTTAGGCTGATAGCCAAAGCAATCAAAGAAAAGCAAAGACATAACAAATCCTGTTGGATATGTTTTCCTGCGTTAAGAAGTAGGAAGAAATTGTCAGACAACTCTCAGTTTTGGGCTTAACTGTGCTGCAACTGCTATAGGGTGTTTGTTTTTTATTTGGAAATATATTTTTTTAATTTTTTTTTTTAATATTAATATACCAAACGGTTTGGTTGTATTAGATGTAGTAAGGTTTAGGTTAGGTTAAGATTAGTCCAAGGCTGTCCAACTCACCTTTTCTCCTCCGGCTTTCCTTTCTTCCCACATTCGGTTGGGCTAGATTAGGGAGGGTTTGATTGGGCTGGTTGACCAGATGTTGTTTTTTTTTCTTGGGCCCCATCATGAAGCAAGTGTACTCCAGAGAATGGGCTGATGAGGCTTGCACATCAGGTATTGAGAATGGACACATGTTGATAGAGGTTTGATTGTTTAACCTCCTCCTTCAATAACACGAGATGCAGAGATATTTCATCTGTTGTCCGCCGGCTGCCGGCTGCCGGCTGCTGCGTTGGCGTGTCATTCCAAACATGCAAACAATATTCTTTTCCTGCGACGCTCATTCAAATTAAGAGGGCTGATGGAGCGCACGATGAGGCTGTGGTTTACAAGCAGCCAGATTAGGATACCAGTCTGGAAGTATATTGTTGCACAAGGGTTCTTAAGAATTAGCTGAATCGGTGACCAGATGAAAATGAGGCTTCCATTTTAAGCAGCTCAGTGAATCTAGATGGATGGATGGTTGGGAACGTCTTAATGCTCACAAAAGCTTTGATATTTTGAACCAGATGGGAGTGCTGATCTAATGCAGGCACCGTTGCAATTCCTTGGACCTAAAATGGATAGGAAGCTTTCTTTTACATTATACGAGGAATATCACAGCATGGTTTTACGAAAGAATTCTCATTATACATTCCAGCAGCTTAAACGAGGAACCTCACAGCATGGCAGCTGCAGCTTCATGTCAAGACATTTGATTTTTCGAAAGAAACTTGAATGGTGTGCTTTTTATCAGTACATTAATGGACCGGCTCAAGCACAATCAACAACTCTGGATGGAGAAATGGAACACCAGAGGAAGGAAAAGGAATCCAAGCTCCTGATTCAGCTTGGAAAGATGGAGGAGAGAGATGAAAAAAATGGAAACAGGTCTTCCCATTATCTCGAACTTAATTAACTATATCAAGCGCATAAATCCTTCTTCCTGCGTGGCCTTCCCATCCATTCATCTTCATTTCTATCCAAACACTGGTAAAAAATCAAGTTGAAAGACATCATTCTTATAAAAATAATACACCAGACACAATGGAGGTATTGAATTGCGACATGCATCACGCTGGTGAGCCAATCTCGGACACTACTTGGTTTCAAACTCGGTTTAGTTTTATGGAAAAGCAAAGTGGCAGATCTTTAAATGGAGCGACTTCCCTGCCCGCGAGAGATTTATAAAAGTGGGAACATGGACAAGTGTCAACATATACATAAAAATAATGTCCTCGAACAGTCTGAAAACAATCTTAGACACCTTCGGAACGCCCTTCGAGGGTATACAACAGTCACGAAGTTTGTCTACTCAGCAACTATGATTTCTGTACAGAGGAAAACAACCGCTACAATACCGGTATCTGCAAAAATAATTTACATCCTAATCATCAGAACACTGGATCAGCTATTTAAACGAGTCAAAAAGTCCTGCACGGTCATCTGTATCTTCGACAGAACTTGTTGCCATCATTTGACCTTATCTCGCATCAATGCAAGGCCCTATCTACTTTCCTCATTCCAAATATTGCCAATAATTCAAAGATTGATGTTGCAAGCAGTAAACCTATCTAATCACGTTGTCCCAGAGCTTGCAGTAACTCCACTGCCATCTCTCAACCCTTGGAGGCACATATGCAGCGTTTTTTGCACACCATCTGCAACTACTCTCAACCTTCCTTGGGCATCTCCTGTCAAAGATCCTTTCACTTCCACAGTTTGAGCCACCCTCTGTTTACTTTTCTCCCAGTCATCAACATGTGACCAGCAAGCTCGGCCGCCGTGGCTTCCTTCCATGCCAAGGAAAGACACATTCATGGTTTCACCAAACAAGTATCTCAACCTCACTGAGACACAGTAGGGTAACCAGGCAGCACCACCCGCAGCATTAATGTGAGGTATGTGAGCAGGATCAAGGACAACAGTCAGTGCAAAATCAACAGAATTATGGGGCCGATCATAATGGATATTACTTTTTGCAGCAGATGAATTCTCAGCCACATTTAAACCCGTATGATTTTCAAGGCATAATTCAATTCGGGGTTTTTGTCCAGGTGCCATCTCCCCACCTTGTGCCTGAGCCAATCCTTTCTTCCATGCAATTAATTTTAAAAATTCTTTTAAAACCGATATGGGTAGAGTGAGAAAGGTAATGAATGATGCAACACGAGAAGCATCATAGGGCTCTGATGCTACCCGGCGACTGAAATAGTCGCATATTTCTCCAATTTCAGATTGAGTCAATTCTTCTTGAGCAGCTGCATTGTTTTGTTGCTGTTGTTGCTGCTGTTGATGATGAAAGCGCTTGACGCTAAGTACTTGAAGAAGAAGTTGAACTCTGTGGACACTTACAGCAAACACATAGCCCCTGCAGAGAAAAAATAATGATCAGGTCATGTAAGAAAATGGACAAACAAGGTCCCAGCACAAAGACACAGCAAATACATATAGCCCTTCCAGGAGACAAACATACTCTGGCCTGGAAATATTTAAATACACCACCATTACAGATAACAGCAAACACTGTTATCTGCAGTTTCGCACTGACTTGCAACAAGGAAAAAAGATTCTTGTACTTACCCCACAAAGAAGCGCAAGGCTGGCTGTTCCTGGTCCAAATTCAAGAGCGCACCTTCATTTTCCTTCAAAATTGACCCTAGGATCTCTTTCAAAAGGCCTGGTAATTGAGCAAAAAGCCACAGCACTCCAAGGTATTTAAGAATGCCTCTTAGAACCTTCTTAAGAGCAACAAGAGGAACCCATCCACCTCCATACCCTCCATCATCACCAAGACCGATAATGGCTGTATTCAGCTCTCCTCTAACATGAGCAGGGACACCAACACCAGGGGATCTGCGTATGGGCAATCCTGAGCTTAGGACAGCCAAATTTGATGATCCCGGAACACCATTTCCAACACGATTCAATGCAGCCACTTGATTTGCTGCCCTGGATGTTGCTGAAGAATTAGGAAGGTTAACTCTATTTCCATTAACACTTGATAGTTGAGAACATGAACTTGGGTTAGGATTGTTAGAATTTCCCAGTCCAACTGTCTGCTGACCACCAGCAAAGCCAGGATCTAATCCATTCAGTTCTTGGGCAACATGCTCCATGATGAAAGGGCGAAACTGTGGACAGGGTAATGATCCTCCAACTGAAGGACCCCCCTTAGGTGGTGTTGCTGGTTGCAACCAAACCTGATCTCCAGCAAAGCAACGCATATCAACTGCAAAATGCTTCCGGTATATAATCCGGATCCAGTAGGGGCCTCGTAGCACAACAGAGACATCAATTGGCAACAGTGAGCTGGGAACAATGCCAGGGCCACCTCGACCAGTAGCAGCTAACATTGCAACATTATGAGGGTTGTGATTCCCAAGAGGTCCAGTACTAGAAGAAACATTGCTTACAGGGCCAGAAGTTAGCTGGCTAATATTATTCACCAAACTGCTGGGCAAGAGTCCCTGGGATTGGATGTACCCTGCCTGTTTCGGCATAGAAGCAACAGTTGCTGTTGCACCTGGAACAGCTGGAGCAGGACCAGCTCTTGCAGGGCGAGTAGCAGCAGCAAGAGCATGCAAGGGTCCGGCAGTTAGGCGAATGCAATCCAACAGGGATGCAACTTCAGCCCCATTTATAAAATCTTCCAGGAACTAAACAAAATACCAAATTCTAGAGATGTAAGAGCAGCTCACTTAAGTCACAAACACAACATAAAACACAAGATCACAAAACAAAAATAACTAAAACTAGATCCATGATAAGGCTGAACAACAAAAGTTCTATACAGCATCAGAATTTTACCAGGTATATCAAAATATACATTAAGAAAGGAAAATGGTATTAATCAGTAAAATACATGACTTGTACCATCCAAAACTGTTTTGCCTCTTTCATGTTAATCAACTACTGACAATAAGGCATCACAAAAAGAATTCAATGTACAAACCGCAAGACCAGCTGACTGCAGAAGAGCACTTCAAAGCAAAATATCATTATGCTAGATATCTGAAGAGAGCTGAAATTTAGTGGTGTGGTGCAGGATAGACAGGACTGCAATCAGACATGAAAAAGAAGAAAAAACAAGGGACTGGATTGCAACCAGATAGTAATTTAACAATTGAGAAGACAGAAACACAGGAAAAAGAAAACGTAAAAATCTATGCTGGTTTAAACAAGTGAAAAGATGGACCAAAAATGATGGTGAATCACATAGAGCACGTAAGCTGCTCCACAAGAACTTCATGTCATGATGATAAATGCAGGTGACCAAAATAACTTGGTATAAACACATTGATGACAATAACCCAACATAAGCACAGTAAAGACCGAAATAAAAAATGAACACAAACAAAAACAAAATATAACATACCTTAGTATGAGGCCAAAGTTGGTCTGGTAAAACATGCAATGTGCACCCTTCTTTACCCGATTCCCACTCAACAACAAAACGAGCTAGAACACCTGAACCAAAGCTAAACCACAAACTCATCAGTCCAACTGCCTCAATTCTAAATGCCCTCCTCATCTGTTCAAACAGTTTATCAGCTCCCGCTCCCTCAGGAGCATTTTTTCCTCCAATGGGCACTTTAAGATCAGAGTTTGCACTGCTTTCCTCTAGTTTCTCATCTGCTCTTACTCCAAGCAGCTTACGCATTCCAAGAGCAAACATTCTAGCATTAGAAAGCCTTTGAATATCTGCCACTAGCTTCTTTATACTATCAGACTCAACAGACTGGTAACTCAGGACAACGCCATCTGGATCGTAACGAATGTGGGAATCCACATCAGATGCATTCGCAATATGGACCCCAGAACCCCAGGGAGTGCCACTGCTTCCCTTCTGAAGTTCCCACAAATCCCTGAAGTGCTGATCATTTATTTTGACATCCCAATACATGCTTCCAGGTCTGCTAAGCCGCAAGCAAATATGTTGCCATGAATCGCCTCGCGCAAGTGGAAGTCGGAACCATATATTTGAGGATGCACTTCTTAGACCCACTTCTTCAACATATGGAATTTCCAAGTCGTCCATCTGGCTAGTTAGTCTAGCATGCTTAATGGAAAGTGAGCAATGTCTAACCATGTGAAAAAGAGCAGAGACATAAATGCTTGAAGGTGAATTCCCTTTATTTGCTTCCGCAATAAGGTTCCCATAGCTGTATCTCTCATTTTTATAAACCATTTCTGATGATACAAGCATCTGTGAAGAAACCTGCTGAAAGTGAGCTGATTCTGAGGTTCTTCTTCTCTTAGAAAATCCTGCTTTAGCATCTATATCTTGGAGAGATGGAATCATGCTCAACATGTCTAAAACTGTACGCTTTCTTGGATTTTTTTCATGTATGGATATATCATGACTAGAGCCCAGAGATACTGCAGTATCTCCTGCTGTATGGGCTGAAAAAGGTATTTTCTAGTCAAACATGGCTAAAATAGCAGAAGAAAAATAAAAGTCGGAAAAGTATCCTGTGAATTTAATGAATGCAGATAAAATTATAGAAGGTATCTTACATACGGAAGTTGTAGCTAATGGGCTTGATCCAGCAACTCTGACCACAGACCCAGCTGGCGAGCTTCTGGCTCCAATAGGTTTCACATTTGATGCTGAAATTGGAGAGCCTGTTGGTCGAGATGGAGATGACAATCGAGCGGGCCTGATCCCAGATAGTGCATCCTTTGATGCATCATTCAGCAGTCTTAGATGATCATCATCCATTGCGGAATTAGTGCCAACCTCAACCAGATGTTGAGATCTAAGAGAGGACAAATCCTGATCAGATTTTGAAGCTGATAATATTTTCACAGCTGTGGTCCTTCCTAGACCAGAAGATAGTGAGCTGAATGAACTGGAATGCACAGATCCCTTCAGGTTGTTTGATGGATACAAGGATCCATTATAGTGAGAGGCCACACTTGACACTTTAGCAACACTGTTAACTTGTGACCCCTGCATGCCTGCTTCCCACTTAGGAGGAGTTCCAGCTTTAATAGTTTGAAGATTCGTCGGAACAGATCCAAAATGAGAAGCAGGAGATGCATTGAATGAGGTAACATTCTTAAGTGGGAATGAAGGTGCAGATGCCCCTTTCTCAAGTTCAAATACTTCATCAACAACGGATGAAAAACTTGATGTAGGACATCCTGCAATTGGCATGGGACCCTCCAGACGGAATTCTGATAGAAGACCATGTTCGGATGTCTGGTTATAAGGAGAGGCATTAGGCAAAAGGTGATTCAATTTTCCCAGGTCAGCAATACTCAGATCATCTTCAAGCATCTGCATCTGGTTAACATCGATCTTCTTCATGCGCATTACAGCAGTTGAGTCATTAGACGAATGAACTTTTCCAGATGGATCTGGTTGTGTCTCCAGCAACTTAAACAGAGGTTTGAAATCCTTATCAAGTTGTGCCAGCAGAAAATACAAATTCCCACAGTCTGGGAACCCCATTAGCAGCATAGTTGAACCATTCAAAAGGCTTTTAGGTACTTTCACTGCAGCAAAACCATGTTCATATACCTGCAAAATTCATATCCTATGTTTTAGTGACTTTTACCCATGAATGCCTAGGCGAAATTCAAAATTCAGAGCAATTTAATCAGATCTAATAAGACATTCATTTTTTTTCTCAAAATTAAAAGTTACCTCGAGACCTAAGAACCTGCCAATAGATGCAAATAAGTGCAAGATACTTTTGCTCCTCAAACTAATGAAAACTTCAGCTGCAGTTATGCTTCCTTGATTTAAAGCTTCTTCAAAATCTATCAGCACTGAAGGTGTAATTATATTTTGGGATGATCGGAGGAGAAAACGGCCATTCCTGCAAGAAAAAATGAAACTCAGACAATGTAGAAAATGTGAGAAATGCATCCCCTAACAGGCATTAAATGTAATAGAACAGAGCCTTATTGTGTATGGTTTCTACTATGAAACAAAGAAGTTTGTTATACACAAGGATGGACAGCTTCTTCAAGAGTTTTTTAGCATATCAATACCAGTAGTCTAAATTGCCCTTCTTTATGCATATGCATACTAGATGATGACCATTTATCCTTAAAAGAAAGAAAAAAGAAAATTGAGAGTTATAAAATCCTTATTATGCCCCTGTTTAATCTTTTCCACACACAAAGGAAGAATTAGACAACCCAGAAGTAGACATGCAGATGAAATAAAAATTGTTCCATATGCATGGGTCAAGGGAAGACACCTTATATTTATTCCAAGGGTAAAAAACGATGATCCATAGGCACGAACATGCAGTACTTCCTGCCCCTCTTGATCCCCACCATCAGACTTAGTTTCTTTCTGCATATAGAATTCAATAAAGGGAAAAGAATAATTCAGGAATGATACGCCTTTAAGATCATAGCTACAAAAAAATAAATGCACCAAACAAAAAGGTAATTATCCTCCATGAAGACAGTCTTAAACACACCGGAGGAACTAAGGCTCCTTCACTATTTATGCACCACAAGTTTCTTGATTTGAGAATTTCTAAAAGCTCAAGCAAAATGTGTTGAAAAATCCATATTAAATGAAAACCAACCTTTTTATGGTCAACATCAGGTTCATCTATGTGGAACTGAAGAATAATGTCACCTGCACCACGGCAGATCTGAACATTTTTTCCCAGCTCTTTCTGAATTTCAAGCAAACGAGTATATCTATTACAACATATTGCTCTGAGAAGCAACTTCTCAACATCGATGCAGCTCTGGTCAAGGGAGAATTCTGCCGCCCTTCCATTTAGAGGATCTATAACAAAAGTGCTATGAATACATTTTATCCGTAGATCAGGTCCTGGTTCAATTTTTATAAATGGGCAAATCCCCGAGTCGGATGTGCCCGAGTTTTTATCCAAATCTAACCAATATATAATTTTCAAACCTGGTGTTCGTAAACCAGCTGAATCAGCTTCTCCATCTTGATTTAGCTGAGTGGCATTACTACTACTGCTATCAGATATGAGCTCAAACTGAATTACATCTTTCCATCTTCCTTGACGGAGTGCTTGTACTTGCCTTAGAACAGTATCCATAACTAATGCAACACAAAGCTCATGAAGAACTGAATATAGAATCGTAAATGGATTCTCTGCTGCAGCCATTCTGCGCTCCAAATCATCTCCCAGAACATGCCGTCGCAATTCTTCCAGTTTCACAGATCCACTTCTCTCACCAACAAGCAATTCCATATGCAGTATCCTCCACATTGAAAGGTGCCCTCTGTAGCCAAGAGTAACTAAAACTTTAAATTCTCCATCCACACGAAGCAATGCAGTACCATCAGACACTTTCACCTTGGAAATTTCCTTTGGTAATGAAACTTCAAGTAACTTGGATTGCACAAGTGTGTCCAACTTTCTTAAAGCTGGCTTCTGCTGAACCTCAGTTAATGTTCCCTGGATACCCACATCTTCTATACATTTTGGTAAACGCTCATAAGATCCAGTTAGGAGTACTTCTATAGCAGATGGAACATCATAGCTAGGAGCACGAGCCTGTTGTAGCCCCTCGTGCATGAAAAATAAAGAGTCTGCAGCTTGGATAAAACAAGTATCATGACTTGACAAGGTTGATTGAAGTTGCTGACAATACTGTATCAACGGAACCTGCAAAACAAAAGTTGAGTTAAAAATCAGTACTATTTGAACATTAAAGTGGCCTTCCATTCCATAACTTACACAAGAATCCGAAGCATAAAATTACCTATAACACATTAGATTTTAACAAAATTAAGACTTTTTAAATTTCAAATGCTTGGGAAATACTTGAGGCCCGACATGTGTTCTTGAGCTATTGTAGAATATTGAGTTTTGATGATGAAGTTAATGACTTAGGAAGTTGGAAGTTTTTTCACTAGTTTATTTTGTCCTTGTACATAAAAGGTTGCCACCTTCTAAACTTCAAATGTTCATAATGCTTTCACATAAGATTGTACATGAGGACTATGGACAGAAGCAGATGCCTATTCTGCAATTTTTTCCTATTCATCTCAACTAACAAACCATGATTGCAATAACCCACCATGTATACAAAGTTTTGTTGGTTTCTAATCTCATGTGATAATACTGATTCAATGCCATCAATACCTTTTCCTACTGAAATCTGGTGCCTTAGTTAATGGCACAACATGAATGTATTGACTATAGACACAGCATATGCTTTGGAAATTTTCAAACCCAAATTACTTTCAGAAGGCTAAATAAACCCCTCAAATAAAATTTCAGCACATATCTTAAAACTAATGTTCATAGTGCTTGAGCACTGATGCTGATCTATCTCATTCAACTCTCTAGCACTATTAATATAATTGATTTAAATCCAGGCTGGCTCTTTGATAATGTTACCAACGTTCATCAGGAAAATAACACGATCTACCAACAGATAAATATCATAATTTTTTTTGCTTCTTGACTACACAAGCTACTGGAAACAATAAACTCCCACACGTTACCTCCTCCATTATGTTTACTTTTGCAAGCATGTTCATATTTTTTTTCTAATTGCACACAGCATCGACTTAAATTTAGAGAGGGGGCTACGAGATTTTTTTCCACCGACTATTGAGTCAAAAACCAAGCAAATTTATAGTATCTCCTCCCGAGTTCAAAACTTTGGAGGAAAATTTTAATTCAAATTACTGCGAATGAAGATATATCTGATTTCATCTTTTATAAGGAACGCTAATATAATTACTGAAATGCAGTTAGCAATCTACCAAATTTCCTAGCATTTCCAACAAATCAAGTCCCAAGAAAATGCTTGAGAATTTCTTCCCAGTTCTACATTTCGAATAGATCCTAAACTCACCAAAACAACCTATAACAAATTAAAAAATTAAACTAACAAACCAAAACTTGCACACTCTTTTATCCAATTAGACACCCAACCAATGACTTGCCTGTAGCCACAAATTTCCAATTTTTTAAAAAATCAAAATCACCCAAATGAGCCACATAGTCCAGAGACCAGCATTCTCAAACTAAACTAGCAATCTTTTAACAATAGCCCAAAAATTCAATCCTTCATTCCTTACAGCCACAATTTTTTAACACATAAAAATCTCAACAAACCCTAAATTCAAAAGTATTCAAGTATAGAGCAAAAACCCAAAATTTCCTTCTTCAACCAATAAAAAAAAATATTTTTGACCTGTTGGCACCATTTAGCAAGGACAATGAGTCTAGGCATACGCTGTTGAGTGTGAATCAAATTAACTCTTTAACACAAAAACCCAACCAAGCAAAAAAAAAAAATCTTCTTGACCTGTTGGCACCATTTAGCAAGGACATTGAGTCTAAGCATACGCTGTTGAGTGTGAACCAAGTACTTCAAAAGACTAATCTTCTTGTCAGAATCAGATTGTTGGGTGGATTTGGATTTGTCCACCAATTCTTTCAAAGAAAGAAACGAATCCTCAGCAGCTCGACTCACGAGAGTCGAGAATTCCACAGTTTGTTGCCCTAACTCAGCCATTCCAGGTCTTCAAGAGTTAGGGCTTTATTTCTTCTTTTGGTTTGTTACTGGATTTGCGTATTACTATTACTGTTATGAAGGCATGATAGAAGAAGCTAGGGTTTTTGGAGACAGAAACAGAAGAATAGGTTTTGTTTTCTTTTACTTTTATTTTCTGTGTTTTTTTAAGGTTTCGGAAGGGGAGAGAGATGTTTGGAGTCTGAAGGAAATTCGAGGCCTTTTCTGGGCTCTCCCCTCTCTTTTTTTATTTTTCTTTTGTTAAAGAATAGAGAGAACAGAGAAGCGTTAGCTTGCTAATCCGCTTGCTATTTATGATGATTAGAAGCTTTTTGGGCGTTGCGGCCCGCTCCATTTTTTCTAATATTATGTTTTCAGGAGCACGGAAGTAATGGATTTGAAGAGCGATGTTTTAAAATATTGTTTTGGTTATTTTTTAAAGTAGTTTTTATTTATAAATATATAAAAATAATATTATTTTTAATTTTTAAAAATTATTTTTAAAATTAGTTTATTAAAATGATTTAAATACATTGAAAAAATATTAATTTAAAATAAAAAAAATAAAAATTTTGAATTTTTTTTAAAAATACTTTTAAAACACAAAAATAAATAGGGTCAAAATAATATATTTTTTTAATTTTAAAATTTATTTTTCATATTAATATATTAAAAAAATTTAAAAATAATTTAATTTTTATTTTAATATATTAAAATAATTTAAAATTAAAAAAAAAATTAACCTGCCTCTATTTTGACTACAATCTCAAATGAAACCAAGTTTCGTTTGCGTCATCGCCATTCCTTAACTTTTCTTCGTATATACAGTATTTTCATAGGTTTTGCTGTTGTTTTCATTGTTTAAGGCATAGTTGTATGATTTAGTTTAGAGATTAAACTTGGAAAAGGGCATGCCTTATTAATTCATTGATTTATTTCAAATGAATTTCGAGTAAATTATTATTATTTTCCTTGAAGCTGAAATGATGGATTTTGACTGAATTAATCAGCCAACTACGTTTTACTTAATCAATATATTTTTTTATTCAATCTCAAACTTAACTTTAGTGAAGTTTTGTATCATAAATTTTTCAAATCAAAGCCCTCATGCCACTTGAACAAGTTTCAGTGATTTTATTAGTTATTGTATTTGTGCTTTACTTTGGGTTATATAATTTTTTTTCAGTAAAAAATAAATATATAGGTTTTTCTAACTTGAATATAAAAAATTCTTTAATTATAAATTGAAATGCTTGTACACACATATAATTAAATATATAAATATTTAATAAAGAAATAACTAAAATTGAGATATTTTATCTCGCAATACTAGTAATGTGCTCAGCTATTTTTAGTAATTTTGTTTCTTATAATAAATCTTTTACTTAATCAAATAATTATTTGTGCCAATAAAAGGTAAAAAAAAGTCGTTAATAAAAGTAAATTTAATAAGACTATGAAGCTCAAATATTAAATAATACAATGTTGAATAACAAAACTAAAAATAAAAATTAAAAAGTGGCAAAAAAAAAAGTTTTCGGTCAAATCAGGCTAACCTTGCAATTATAAGCACAAGATTGAGATAGCCTCATATAAAGAAAAGTGAAAAAAAAAACCATGAAAACTAATTCAAAAAAAATATTGGAGGATGAAAATAAAAAAAAAATCAATTTAAAAAAAAAGACTTAAAAAAACATCAAAGTCAATTTGTGTTAACTTTGATTTTGCTCATGAGATCGGGACTAATCGTATAGAAAGTAAACCCCAAAAAACAACAAATCAAGATTCTTAAAAGAAAATTATTGAGTCAACACGAATTAACTCGTTAACCTCGTGACCATGAGCATAAGAATGGGATGACCCCTAAAAAAAAAGAAAAAAAAACACAAAGACCAATAAAAAATGAAGCATCGGGTGATGAAATTAAAAATAAATTATTTTTTTAAATGAGCATAAAAAGGACCAAAGTCAACTTGTGTTAACCTTCAAAACTCGTAACCCTGGTTATGAAACTGAGATTAACCCTATAAAAGAGGGAAAAAAATTACAATAAGAAAAATATTAATGAATGAAATTGAAAAAAAAAAGATGCCATAAAAAAGATAAAAAAAAAACAATAATAAAAAGAACGAGAACCAAATTTGACATAAAAATAAATTAAAATCAAATGTTGGGGGATAAAATTCAAAACAAAATTAATTAGCAAAAGAGTTTAAGAAAATCAAAAGAATAAAGTCCAAATTTAATATAAAAGTCAAATTAGATCAAATGATATGGATGAAATTGAAAGAGAAAATCAATTAAAAGAATATAAAAAAATTTAAAAAAATAGCAATAAAAAAAGGATGAAATTAAATTTATAAGACATATAAGAGGAACCATCATACTTTAATGAAGAGAAGAGAGAAAAAAGAAAAAGAAGAAGAAAAAAGATCACTGAAGTCCAACTGTCACGCACACATGAGCCATACCACTAAGAAGAGGATGTTGACGCGCTTCTAATGCTATAATGGAAGGTGATATTTGATATCAAGACATTGCCAACACATGCTACCCGAAGAGCTCAGGCAGCGTCAACTCAGTAACACATGTTTCTCACAATTAATAATGTTTTTTTTAAAAAAACATTTTATATTATTGAAAGACAGGAATGCCCCTGAACCCACCTAAAAATAACAAAAAAAAAAACTAAAGATAAAGATGAAAAAATCTTGTGTAAGGAAGTTTTAAAATTATTTGATTTTGAGGGCATTAAAGTTTTTTTACTATTCATTAAGAAAATGACCATAAAACCCCTAGATAAAAAGATCATTTTTTTTTTTTACCTAAAATGTTAATTTAGTAACTCAACTATTCAAATAAAATGTAAAAATAAAAAAAAATTATGCCACAATGAATTTTTAAAAGATAGATGTGTCTCTATAAAAAAGATCATAATACTCTCATTGCAAGTATTTTCTTTCATGTGGAGAGGGTCAAAATAAAAAAAATAAAAAAATAACATTGTGGATTCACTAGGTACATCCATAATGTTTTTCCCACATGGTTTAAAGTTTTTTTTTAATTTTAATATAAAATAAAATTTATTAAAGTTAAGATAACCAGAAATCATGATAGAAAAACACATATTTTATGTTATTCTTAATTTTCTTTTAGCAATTTCAAATTATGTATTCGGGTAAGACTATATAAACACTTAGAAAACAAATATTCGTTAATCTACATATGTTCATTGCTCATAAGTAAAACTAGCTAATCATTTGTTTTTACATTTTAGAGCATTGAAAAAACATCAAATTGATGTCTTTTTAGTGTTTTTTTAATGATTTTGATGTGCTAATATTAAAAATAAAAAAAAAATATTTTAATGTATTTTCAAGCGAAAATCACTTTTAAAAAGAATTATATACCATCAAATGCACATTAAAAAAAAGTATGTTTCCATGTCAGCCGTTCTTCTAGTATTGATGCAAATAAAAAAAAAATGATGATCTATGTATAACATCTTCCATAACACTTTTTGAAACATTGAGAGAGTTGTTAGCATAAAGTTGTCAAGTGGCAAGAAATATATAGATATCCCATTTCCAATCCTAATTTTAACAAAATAAGTTTGACATGGCTTATGTAACTTTTGGATTAATTGGAAAATTTGGAATATAATTATGAGTGATATGACCTTTCTTTTTTATCATTCCTTACAATAATATCAAAATTTATTCTCTTAAAAGAAACATGTGTGCATATATATATATATATATATATATATATATATATATATATATATATCAACTTTGTATTTTTGTATTACTTGTTCCTATTAAGTGTTAATTGACCCAATATAAAATAGTTTTATATTTGACTTTGTCTTTTAAATGTTGATTATCGGGTAATAAGGTGAATAAAAAAATGATCAATTAATTAATTGTTTTTATTAATTACTAATCAACCCATACAAGTTTAGAAAGATTACATAAATATATATATATCATTAAAAATATATAGTAATGTATCTTATCTTAAATAAAATATATAAGATGATATCCATCTTTTTTATTACATAACAAGTTTTTTATTTAGAATTTTTATAAACCGGTTATGATTTTTAGTTAATATAAAATTATGTAAAGATTTGTTTTTCTTTGTATCTTACTTCTTTTATATATAACTCGTCTTGATGTACCTTTCCTTCAACATTAGGTGACACTAATTATTTTTTTAAAAAAAAGTTCTACCTACATTGGGAAGAAATACAAACCTATCAGTTGAGCTCCAATTCATGAAAAAAATAAGGGCTGGTCCGCACTAGGTTCAGTAGTAACATTGGCCGATCGAAGGAGAAGTGCGAAGCCAGATCGATCAAAGCATAGAACAAAAGCTCAGATCAAAAGCCAACATAATTCCAGACCATGAAGGGAGCATCAAGACTGGAGCTAATTATAAGGGAAGTGCAGCAGAGGAAGACTTAATTAGCGGCCAGCCAATCAACAAAAACACCATAAGATAAGAGTCATAGGTAATTAGTAATTGGGATGATTGTGTTGGAAGTGACAATACTTATGGTAAGATCATGGGTGAGATTTTTCACAATTATAATAATGAAAGCTATATTGTTCCTGCATAAAAGAAAGAACAATGTCACATGCAATTCCTATTGTTTTGACCAGAAAAAGCCAATCATTTTTTTTATTCATTAATCACACACTAATTTTGTTAATAAAATACAATCTACTTGGTGCAAAGTGGGTGTGTTATGATGTAATGGCGACACTCATAATTCTCTCTCTCTCCCCCCCTCTCCCTCCCTCTCTCTCTCTCTCTTCTATTAGAAAGTCAAATAAGGTTGGATTTATACGAGGCAATGATGATAGTCATTTTTTTTTTTTTTATTATCATCACTCACACTCTACACACACACACACACACACACACACATATATCACGCATGGTGGTTATTCTTTAATGTGAGAATTTCTAAGTTCAATGATCAATAAAATATCACGCATGGTGGTGCATCCAGAAGCTGTAGTTTAAAGTAACAACATTATCTATAAAAAAAATATAGATCATAGATATATGAAATATCATATAGTCATTTGACTCATTCCAATGAAAATTATTGTAGGGAAGATATATATATATATATATATATATATATATATATATATACTCGTATACAACTGTCCGCTATGATTAGAGCATATCTTATTTTTTTATTCTCATTTTGATTTCGCAAAGCTTTTAATTCTACTAAATGACAGAAAATATGTCGAAGACAAAGAGCATCCAATTCTCATCCTCTTGATACTACCTGATGAGTCTTTAGTTCAACGATATTCACTTCTACCACAAAGCAAAGAAAGGGAGAGAGAGCAAAGGCCTCGAATCTGATCTTGTAATTCCTTCCAAGTTTTTTTTTCTAAAAGGAAAACAAAAGGAATATGTTTATCGATCCCTCTCTATCTTGTAGCTCCAACGACGCACCCTAAACAGATAAAACTTAAGCACATACCTCTAACATGGCATTGAAAAGTATTTTGCATCATTTATAAGTAATTAATATGGTCTATTCCATTGCTACATGGAGAAACTTGTGATCTGATGTTGAACTCTTTGTACAATTGCATTCAAGAAGCAAACTTGCCAACTATACATGCAGATCTGTGATATCCTAACAAATCCTTCTAAAATCTTCTATTACATGCAATCCAACAAAGGAAAAATCCAGATCCATTTTTTTTTTCTTTCTGGGTGATAAAATTGATCCATATTTGATATTTCTTCTCGGAGCGAACCCAGGCTAAAAGTGCAACTCTTCCCTCTCTCTTTCTGATCTCTTCTTCATCTTTTGTTAGGGGCCTAAATTGCATGTGTGAGGCTTTACACAGCACAGCCCAAACCTCTAGCTTCTGACTCTTTCATGATTCTCAGCCTCTTACATGAATTGATGAACATACTGTATTCAGGGGGGGGGAACAAGTGTAAGTTTAGCTAAACAATGGAGTAATTGATTGACTAATCTCCTTTTCTATTAATAAGGAAATTGCAATCTAAGAGCAACAAGAGAAGAACTTACTCCCACGGAACATCTCCAACCAACATCCAATCTCCATCTTTGTCTTCATATGTTGGTACATGTTCTGATCCATTATACCCTTCCCTCTCCGAATACTCACCTGCAAAAAGAAATATACGTGTATTTAATTTTAAATTCAAAAACATATGTATTTTGTTCTCATATTAATTAAATCAACCTCTTTACAGTGTTGTGTAGTTAGTTTAAAGAGAAAAAAAGGAAAAAAAATCATACGTACCAACTTTGGATTTGAACATCTCTTCCAAGGCCTTGAGGAGTTCTGGATATCCTTTGTAAACCTTCAAATCAATCTTTCTGAGATAAGGAGCACCATCCATGCTAACTTTCACGTAAAGTCCAGCAGCTTCAGCCTCTAGTTTCTTTGCTTGTAGACAGTTTTTCCTGTAAGATCTGATTGGTGGCCACCCTACCACTTGTGCCCTATAAAATCACACCCATCCACCCTATAATTAGCTCATTATTCAAAACCATGCATGCATAACCCTCAAACATCTAATCATCACCAAAGTACTAATAAACCCAGATCACTAGAAGGAATAAACAAGAATATATATATTTAACATGTTTTGACACAATTCATCGAGGCCTCTAGCTAGGATTTTCTGATTGTGAAGAGAAGAAGCTGGCAAACTTACTTGATGGGTGGAGGAGCAGTTTCTTGGTCATGGCTTTTTTCTTCATTTGATGACACAGTGCTAGAATTTTCCCTTGATGATCCTGAAGGATCTTCATTCATGTCAGGCAATGATCTTTTGTTGCTCTTGGCAAGATTTGAGTTAGGTGTTTGCTTCTCTGACTGTTTTGTGGCAGTGCCGGGGAGGCCTAACCTAAGCTCTGTTGCATCAAGATTAAGATCTCTCTCAAATTCCATACTTTTCGTTTCTTTGTTCAACGATCTTGAATGAAATGAAGTTTGTGTCTCTTCTAAAGTGGCAGCGAATTAACTTCTCTGTATTTCCTGCGTGGTTGCAAAGCACTCTGAGATGGCTGAAGCAAATGCATGCCTACGTTATATAAGCAACTTGGCAATTGAAATTAATTAAAGGCAAAGAACAGTATGGTTTGGGAAAACAAAAACAGTATTATCTTCACCCCTCATGGCGCGTGGATAACAAATTAAGTATGTTTCTAATAAATTCCTTTAATTTCAGTTAATTGATAGAACTACTTATCATTAATTCTAATAACAACTCCTATGAGTTCAAAGTTAACATATAGTACAATGATAACTAGAGTAAAAAGAAGAAGAAGAAGAAGAAAAAGCTTAATTAATGCTTAGGGCCTAATCTCGCAAGGATAAATTAGGTTATTAAGGATAGATGCAAGATAAAAATTACTCATTAAAAATAAAATTATATGCTCAACATAAAATTATAGAATATTTAAGATATATAACATAAAAGATAAAAAAGTTAACTTAAGATATGGAGATATGAAACCCAAGTTTCATTATTAAGTAGAATAAGTTTTGTAATATTTTTTTTTTTTTTGTTGGCGATCAAACATGGAGCCTCTTCTTAAAAATACAAGCTAAATTCTTGTTATTTACATGCTTGATACAATTAATTTTAAATTACTAAAAAAACTAGTTATGAAAATTAAAAAAAATCAAAAAATAACCCATTATATGATAATGTGTGTGTATATATATATATATAAAAGATATATTACTCATATCTTAGCAATATACATGTATTTCAATATAAAAATAGATATTGCAATTTGACAATTACTTTGCTAAAATATTGGAATGCTAGTCTTTTATATTTAATCATGTAAATGAGGTGATTCATGCCCTAAAACGAATTCTTTTCTTCTCTCTTTTTAATAACGAAATCATGAGGTTTCAAATATTAAGGCTTGCATGCATTAATTTTTCTTTTTCTAAAAACAAGATTTTGATCGGGGAAGTGGACTACACACACCCTGAAGAGAGAGTGAAGTAAGAACATTGGAGAGAGGAATCTGAAAGCACAAATTTGGAGATGGGCAGCAAATTGTCTCTGTCACATGAACGGCAAGATAGAGAAAGTTGTCCTTGCATTTTGGGAACAAGGAGGGGACAAAGCTGAGCCGATCACATTGAATACCGTGACTCTCAAATGAACGGTCAAGATGCGACCATGGATTCCGCTGGAAGGAATGAGGAGCATTGGATTAATCATGAGTGGAGGTTTGGTGCCGCCCATGTGAGTTGGGCCCACATGGGTTGTCCTTGAAGGGCAAGGGCATGGTGTTTGTGGGGGAGACCCTAGCTAGGGCTTATTATTTTGGTCTTTAGATTTAGAGGAATTCAAGTTTTTGCATATTTACATGTGGGCATGGTCAAGCCCCATGAGCCATTGCCATGCATTAAGGAATTCTTCCTCTTATTAATTCAACCTTGGAAAACCACAAGTCAATAACCCACCTTTCCAATTTAAAAAGAAATTATTAAATTTACTTTTTATATACGAAAAAAGTTGAGCTCTATAATTATTAATATAATAGCCATTAGAATTTTATATGATCGTTAATTTTAAGACCTATAAAATTAATCAAGGTACGCGCAAATTAACCTGAATACCCACATTAATAAAAAAAAGTTATTAATAAGTTAATCTTAATTGATTTGTTTCAATTTTTTAAAAAAATTTCAAACTAGATTATGACTAGATTGTTTGGGTTAAATTAAATTAAATTTGGATTTATTATTTTTAAACTCAACCCAAACTAAACACCAATTTTTAGTTAATTTGTTGAGTTGAGTGAGGTATTATAACTATAATTAAAAATTAAAGGTAGACATAAAAATGCAAATTTCCATTTTCCTTTGAATTTTATATGGGATGATCGAAAAAAAAGTAATTATTTTGGGGATTTTATGGATGATGTGTACTTCTTTAGCAAATGTTGAAGTAAAATCTCAAGATAAAATCGAAGAAAGGCTATTTTTATGCCATAGGAAGAAGCTATGGCATTTGAAAAAAAAAAAGGCAAACTAATTAATACGACTAACGATAGAGACAACTTTTCAAGTTACTAGTAAAAGTGTCCCTTTTCTCTCTTGATTGTGTAACATTACGACGTACGTGGGTGATAAACTATATCCCCACAATTATTTTAAGAAGATAAGCATCAATAATTCTTAATTATTAATTAGTCATTGAGATCGCAGTTAAAAAAAAAAAAAGTGCATTTTCCTGATCCTGCCAAGCCCAATAAACACTTCAGAAACGGCCTTTGCACGTAAGAGTAACCCAATGCATGTCAATTTGCGAAGCTAATCTCTAAAATTATTGGGATTTGGACTGGATGAGCTTCGTTGAAATGCAGCAGAAAGTGTCGAGCTAGTTGCTTTTAATTGATAATGTGTCTTTATATATATATATATATATATATATATATATATATATATATATATATATATATTTGATTAGACCGAGTGGATAGGTAACAAAGAGTTAAAGATAGTGAACAAATCTTCGATTGAGCTTCTCTAATGACACGAAATGCATGCATGCGACGGTGAAAAATAATGCCTCTAACTCTCCTGACAATCCAATTACTCTTAGACCCTCCAAAACATAAGAGTTGGGGGGATAGCTTTTTTGAATATGGAGCATGCAGCTAATTGTTAAATTAATTTATTTTTATATTTTAAAATTATTTTGATATGTTAATATTAAAAATAATTTTTTTTAAAAAAATATTTTTTTAATATATTTTCAAATGAAAAAATACTTTAAACTGTAACTGTTATCACATTAAAAAAAATAAATTTCAAACCCAAGTTTATAAACATCTCATGCTATGCAAGGAAAATACATGGGATTAATTACACATGGTGATATAAATCTTGGCATGATTAAGCAAACATACTTTGAATCCAGTTCTACAGTATTCTTGCGATCTATCGACCATTTACTTTTTGGACACGAGGAGTTAACTTTACGTTCATACTAGAGAAAGGTGACCATTCTATTTCCATGGCACCGACACATGAACCCTAAATGGTCCTAATGTATCGAACCAAATTAGCAAAATTGCATGTGGCTTTGGCATAAAGAGACCCCTAACCCCTTCTCTGCTTTTTCCTGCGCCTGCTGGCATAAAAACGGCTAAATGGTGCGCACCCAAATCATATTTTGGAACCCCAGGGACACCCAGGGTCCACTACTCTTGCTGATTTATGACACTGCATTATGAGCTTTCTCTCCGGTGTCTGGTTCGGGTCTATTCTCCAATGGTGGCCAGCCAATCTGGGGTCCACTCTACTTACAGGTTTGGGTCCCGTTGTCAATTAGGCTAGACCGGATGGGTCCCTCGAAAGCCACCTCCAGCTAATTATCGCTATCTTAAGCTTTATCTACTTTAGTTAACATTTTTTTATTCTCCGAAGACCCTTTCTTTTTCCTCGGCTTTTAATTTGCCACCCAACAAGGTGGCCCAATTTCAGTTTTTAATCTGGTTTGAACGTGTATTTATATCCCGTAAATCATGTAAATTAACTTTATAACCCGTAAATCATGTAAATGAAGTTAATTAACTTGTATTTTTTTTGTTTTTTTGGAATAAGTCGATATATTGAAACTTGTATTTTTTTTTGTAATTGGGAAAACACCCTTCTAGCTTGTTCATGTCTATTCAAGATTATGGAAAATCTATGGTTTTTATGCCAGATCGTCAAAGCCTTTCTATTTTTAATTATTGGTGTCCTTTACGTGTTGGATGAGAACCGCACAAAATAATTGAAATATTAAAATAATTAAAGGGGATTAAATATTAAATTTGTTATTCTATTTTATATTTACTTTCAATACATTACTATAAGTCTGGTTGCTCTTAGTTTATCCTTATATTTTACATAATTCCTTAACTACTCTTCTAATAGATATTTCAGTGCAAACTAATATAATATCATCACTTAAAAAACTCAAACCCACCTATATTTTTTTAAAATAAAATTATTATATTATGTTAAAAGTAATTGTCTTCATGATGATTTTGCAATTATTTTCTTAGCAAGTGTTTTGATTAGCCTATAAGGAAATAACCAAGGATTCGATTTAATATTTTTTGATGGATTTTGATGTAATTTGATTATTTTTTAATTTAATATTTTATGTTTTTCATTAGCTTGTTATTATGTCTTTTTAAAGTTTTACTAGTTAAATTAACATACTAATATGGTGGTACTGTATAGTTCAGAAGTTATTTAAGTAGTTTACTTTATGTTATTTAGGATTTTATATGGTGTATAAATAAAAATAAATAAAAAAGGAATTGACCTATATTTTATGATTCATTCTAAAAAAATAACCTTTTTAGGAATTAAAAATTTTGTTTTTTTAGAATTCAACCAGTATTGATCTTTTTCTTAATTATAGATGGAGTTGAATCTATTTATTAATATTGATAAATATATTATCAAACGAGTAGTTTTTTAAAGTAAAGATTGCATATTATGACTGAGTCCAATGTTTATGTGTGTAGTAATTTTCTTAATAAAGTAGTATTGGAATTCCAACGAGAGGTTTACTCCTTATTATATAGTATATTACATATTAAAAGCCTATATATATTTAGAAAAGATTTATTATTCTTGTATTATAATTTTTACATTAATTATTGTACATTATCCTACATATATAAACAGAAATGATTGACTAACTAATATGTTATGCTTTTTATTATTTTTAACTTGGTATTAGAGCTATTACACTGTAAAACTCTCTTTTCTTTATAGTTCTTTTCAAGATTTTGATTAGAATGATGATTTGGTCACTGTTTTTATATAAAAGTTTGTTAGTATATGATTTGGTCACTATTTTTATATAAAAAGTCTGTCAGTATATTCATGTTTTTACATATATATATTGGATTATTATTAAATGCATCATGCGTTATCTTAAAGGTACAATTTTCTCTAGTCTCTATATCATCCGTAGCTCATCCTTTTCCTTGCATGATTTTACAGATGTTAATTGGACTAATAGTATTGATGATCATAAATCTACTTGTGACTATCTTGTTTTCTTTGGACATACACCAATATCATGGAAGTCAGGGAAACAACATGTTGTGGCTTGTTTTTCTATCGAAAATGAGTATAAAGCCTTAGCTGATGGTATTTTTAAGGCCATATGGATTTAATATTTATTATCGGATTTATAAATTACTTTTCCTTTTGTGTTTATATTTTGGTATTATAATATGGATTTTACTTATTTATCTGCCAAATCTATTTTCTATACTTGTATTAAGCATGTTAATGTTGATTATCATTTTCTAAGTAATAGAGTTGCTAAAAAGATCATTCAAATTCACTTTATTTCTTTCAATGATCAACTTTCAAATGTTCTTATAAAACTTCTCTTCACTGTGTTTTTTATTATTTTTAGATCAAGCTTCAGGTTCAACCGCTATTCTAAACTTGAGAAGTGTATTATAGTATATTATGTATTAGAGACTTGTATATATTTAGGAAAGATCTATTTTTGTGTTATAATATATATATATATATATTAACTATTGTATATTACCCCTACATATATAAATAGAAAATGTTGTCTAACTAATTTGTTAAGTTTCTTATTATTCTCAATTTTTTTACTGTGTAGTTGAAAATTCTTATAGTCTGCACTGAATAAAAATAAATAAATAGTAAAAATAAAATTCTCATACATAATCATCACTATAAGAAAATTGGCCATTGCTTCACATTGCTGCATGAATATATAATTGTATTCTCCAATTAACATCGATGTCCACTGTGCGCAAGTATAGACTATAGAACATGGATTCATTCACCATGCAAATTAAAAAGTTTTTAATTTTACAAAATTCAACGAATAAATTGAACAGTATCGCCTTTTGGCACATAAAATTCAATGTAGAAAATTAACAACCCTATCGGGCATTACGAGTGTAGAATTTCAACAATATTCATCCATCAGCTATTAGTCATGTTTATATATATATATATATATATATATATATATATATATATATATTACCATCACTTTCTCTCGAGAAGATCTTGTTGGAGCAGGAGGGAGACAATCCACTCGTGGCTTTAACTCGGCCACGTTCAAGAATTAATTGCTAGGATATACTTGAGGGATTTTGACAAATAAAAAAAAAGTTACGAGAATGTGATTTGTATAATGTCTCAGCGATAATTATGTATGGTAAAATAATCATATTAATTTAATAATTTAAATTATTAGATAATATTTTAATATATAATTTATATTATTTTTTAATATATTTTTTTAAGTGTAACCTTTTAAGCTTAAAATTTATATGCATATACTACTTTATTCTTAATTTTTATCAAATAAATAGAAATAATAAGATTTAAACTCGTGATTGATTAATCATTAAAATTTTAATACCATATTAAAAAACCATCTTAATTCAATAAGTTGAACTATTAAATAAAATTATAATATATAATTTATATTATTTTTTAATATATATATATATATATAAAATCTGAAAAGATTTTTTCAACTATTTAGAGTGGTCTCATTTCCCTACATTTAGAGTGGCTATTCAACTATTCTTGATTAAGATTAGCGATAGGATTTGTCTTCAATACTTTTAAAATCACGATACAGTCTTAAGAGACCTTGATATCAAATCGATTCTTCCCCGCGCAATCCAAAAGAATCAAATTTGATGGTTTTGTCTCCAAGAACACCAATAAATGCACCTAGCCATAGCCATTATTAAGCTATATATTTAGCCAGCAATTATCAGAATACATTCATCATTCGAAACCTTGAAAATATTCTTGTGTTAATGTTCAAACGAGCACTTGTCATAAGCCCTTAAATTTAAGGATTGAAATCATATTGGAAGGGGTGCGACACTCGGACATTTGGCAAGAAGGATGGAAGAAGAAAATGGTTTGAAGGCAATATTGGCATTCGAATTTGGACCATACGGTAAAAGTGAAGAGAACATTTTACCTGAGCAAGTAGGAGAGCCCAACAAGTGGAGGGATACTTCTCTAAGAGGACAGTACGAACCCCTAAAAAAGGTACTCTTTCTTGTAAGGATAAGGAGTTTGTGACGAGGCTGTGTTTGTTTTGTAAACTGCGATGTTCCTGTTTGGGCCTCCGTGGTAAGATCGTGGGAGGGAAACTGAGCTGACCTATTAATGTCCACACGTGTGATGTCTCTCGTAGATGTGGACAGTGCTGCCATGGTGTACCTACCGGTGATGGCTGCACACGTGTTTCGGTTCAGTGAAGGTGACAGTGAGCTTTGTTTGGTGGTGGTGGTGGTGGACCTTAGCCCACACGAGGGGACATCTGAGTGTTGGATTGGTTGGCATGGGGTCCGATCCATTCCTCTTCCTCTTATTTTTGTTTGTTTGGACTTTGGAGGAGTAGAGGGCAGGTCCTTTTCTGCCCTAGCTTTCTGTGTTTTGTCAGCTTTGGGAGTAATTTAATTCTCATCTATCAAGATGTTGGCTATGTCATGTACATCAATGGCCGTCTAGCATCATCATCACCACCCACAAGAGACAAGCCATTCGGTTTGACTGAAAAACTCAATTTGGTCCATCAGTCTTGAGTGATAATTCAATGGAGCCCTCTGATTCTTTTTTTTTTTTTATCAAGTTGATGATAATTTGGAAAGTTATTGAAGCCCATTAATTATAAATCTAGTATAATGCCTCCATTTTACTAATTTGTGTTCCAAATTGCCATAGTCAAATTTTTTAAGAGTAATTGGTAGTTAGAGGGAGCGTCTGAGGTAGGTTTTACTTCATCAACCTATTTAAAGGACATTCCCCATTTTGTTAATCGTTGCCTGCCTGTTCTGTCAGGGTTTTCCGTCATTCCTCCGGTAATTTTGAGTTCTTATGCATCTTCAAGCTTCCCCTTAATTTAAAGTTTGTTGTGTTCATTGTATCCTGGGCTTATCAGAAAAAAAGAATGGTGATAAATGCAAAGAATTGCCAGAATTAATGATCAGGGATGCATTCAAAGAATCTCGTGAGTTTAATTAGGGACATGGATAATAAATATAAGAAACGGGCAATGAATTCCATGATTCTAGCTGTAATAATATAGAACGACTATTAATTCTGTAGCTATATTACAAAAGTAT
Organism: Populus tomentosa; assembly: GCA_018804465.1. Classification (NCBI taxonomy): domain Eukaryota; kingdom Viridiplantae; phylum Streptophyta; class Magnoliopsida; order Malpighiales; family Salicaceae; genus Populus; species Populus tomentosa. The sequence continues at coordinate 2,887,893 of CM031993.1, forward strand.
TCCATGACACGGGGGTGTGGGAGGGGGGGGGGGGGGGGGAAGAAGAAGACGGGTGCTGAAATTATTAGGGCATTGTATTCATTGCATGTGTTCATGGACTATGAAAATAAGAAAATTAGAGGAAAAGAAAAAGGACACAAGTTTATCACCTTAAGAACTCGCTGACTATGCCAACAAAAAAACTCAAAGAATTGCCAAAAATGAGGGATACATTCAAAGAACTGGCAATGAATTCAATGACTCTAACCGTACGTGCTGCAAGAAGAAATAACATATAATTTGGTTATTTACGAGGTCACAAAATCCAATAAGTTGAGAAATAAGATTAATATATTGAATAAATGATTATTTTAAGTAATGTAATTCATTCTTGTAATACGGTTTCTAGTAGCTTGAAATGAAAATCCAAGATAATTAATAACTAGTGGTATATCTGTTAAATTAATGGATAAGTAGCTAGCATATGCAAGAGATCATTTTTAATGAATATGAATGTTTTTATATGTTTAAATTAGTAATTTTATAAAAAGAGAAAGTGTGATGATATTTTAGAGAGATAAACTCTGAAAATATATACACTAAAAATGTTAAGAATGAAGAGATACCGAACCTTATCTTTTTGTGGAGAGGAAATGCTAAAATATAATTTTATTCTATGATATTTTGAGTTGTATTCTACTTAAAATAATATATATATTGAATTAAAATAAAATACTAAAAAACCCGCATGAGGTTCTGAAAAAATTTTCAATTGAGTGTTAGGCTCGAAGATGGTGCATGAGCCTAATAGAGAGGTGAAAAATGAATTTAGACTTGCTTCATATACTCAAGCATGTTGAGTAAGACGCCAAACATGTTGGTTCTAACATGGTAGCTCAAGCGCATATGGGTAGGTGCTGGGTAACACGCCCAGCCTGAGCGTCCACCCTGCATAGACTTGGGCTACCATTCCTGAGCCTATGTAGCTTAGTAATAAATGAGAGGTTAATCCCATTAAAAATTTTTTAGATCTTTTAATGAGTTTTTCGAGCCTGCTAAATTTAAACTTATTAGTTATTAATTTGAGTAATTTTATGGTTCTAGCTATTGTACAAAACTATTCCAGGACAAGGATATAAAATGGGGTTAAACTCGTTATTTACTCCTTATGTTTTTACTGACTCATAAAAAGCCTTTTTTTTTATCACTAAGGTCAACTAAATGCTTATATTTTCAATTTCAGCCAATAAAGTACAATTTACGGAATTGAAAAAAAAGATACCACTCAATGAGAAGGGTGAGATGGTGGGGTGAGTGATGAAATTAATATGAATGAATAAAAAAAAAAGGGTTAACTTGAAGAAGACTACTCCGTTGATTGAGATAAATTTTCAATTTTGATAAATTGTACTTGATTGCTTGAAATAAAAAAATACAGGGTTTATTTGACTAAATTGATAATGGAAGGACACTTTTGATAAGTTAGTGAAAAGGTAGGGTCCACATAAAAAGTTTTGCAGGAAAAAGAAGAAGAAGAAAACGGCTGCTGAAAGTATTAGGGCAGTGAAATTTATTATAAATTTCATTGCAGTATGTTCATGGACTATGAAATTCAGAAAATTATAGCGGGGGAAAGGCACAACATTATCACCTTGGTAACTTATTAACCAAACCACAAAAACATCTTGTTCAATAAATTTGTTGTATATTTTTTTATATAAAATAATTTTAGGGATTCAAAATTAGGTTATGAAAATTGTTTTGGTACTTTTTTTTTTGACAAATTCATTTTGCTGGCCTTTATCGTGACTACAGACTTGATTCCTGCGATTCTTTAGAAGGAGATAAGATAGAATGAGAATCAATTACTATAAAAGTTTTTTTTTTTTGATGATATAAAATTGATTCTTTCATGTGTTAATATTTAATTGAAGAGTAAATTGTTAGTGAAAGGAAGAAAATAATTAAATTATTAGTAATTATTGATGAAAAAGAAATAAAAAACCATTTGATTTGTAAAAACACGAAATATGTAAAATTTAACCTTCAAAAGCATTAATTTAGGAGCAATTATTATACCCTTAATAATTCACCTTGCCTAAAAATGAAACAAAGATACATACTTTAAATTAGAAAAAAATATACTCCTCTATCAAGGAAAAAAATTATGTTGTATTGGGGGGGGGGGGGGGGGGATTGTTTTCTCAAAAAAAAAAATCAATTTTGAAAAATAAAAATAAAAATCACATATCATCTTTATTGTTTTTTTATGTTTTTGCATTACTCATATATGTTATCATACTAACTATAAAATGATTAGAAATAGAAAATAAGTTATTTGTGTACCAACTATATATGCAAACATATATATATTTAAACCCATTTTTCCTAGTATAATCAAACAAAAAAAAATTTAAAAATCATTTTCAAAAAAACATAAATTTATTTTCCTACAAATATTTTTTTGATTAAAAATAAAAATTTAATAAATCAAAATAAAATAAGTCAAGAAGTTGACAAGTTATATACACACAGGAAACTTGTTCATTGGTTTTTCTGATTTATTTTTTAAAAAATTATCACAAACTGGATTAAAGGATCACATGAATATTCCCAAAGCTAAAGATAAACAAATTCATAGAATTTGCAAGGGAGAAAAAACAAAAGGGAAAAGGGAAACCCGATTCTAATTTATAACTTCATTCTATACAAATAGAAAAGGTCCATTCCTCCTCTCAATCTCTCCTATTCATGATGTGAAGTACTGGATTTGACCCCAAATGTCTTAAAATATACAATTGACAAAAAAAAAAAAGAGGTAATTAAGGAAAGTTTCTACTTTTACGTGGAAGAACATATACAATGTCTGACATTATGCATTAAGGTGCGAATATGCACATTTTTTTTCTTCAAGCATGCCTTTGTTTTTTTACCTCTTTCTCTATCTTACATTTCCTCTCTCTTCTACTATTATATAGTGAGCATTTAGTGGCACGCATCCTTGCCATTATATATGTATGTGCTTTGAATGGTTACCACTGGAAGTGGAGAGTGCATAAACCAGATGAAGATCGAAAAGATTTTGAAGTAACCTTGGAATGACAGGGATACCTCCTTTTTTGGATTTGGAAATGGTCTCATCTCACAAACAGCATGCGGGCAAATCCTGCTCTGTAGGATTCTCTCTACTTTAAACACATTTCATATATTAGGCATAAAGGCTGTGTGGTACGTTAACATTTCAATGGTGTGTGTGTGTGGCAGTGTATAATTTGTGAAAGCATGTAATTAATCTGCAATTTTAATTTATTCATCCCCTTTTAAAAATATTCTAATCTTGTTTATAATATTTTTTATAAAGAAAACAATGTCTAAGATATCCTTATAATATCTAAGATTTTCTTTTTATACGTAAAATACCTATTAAATAACCATCTCAAATAAATAACTTAAGCTGTTAGGTGAGGTCCTAATATATATGATTTATATTATTTTCTAAAACACATTTTCAAGTGAAGGTTCTTTGAGCTTGAAACTTACACAGACCTACATTACCTTATACTTAATTTTTATCAAATAAATAAGGATAATGAGATTCGAACTCTTGACTGTTTAGTCAGTAAAGCTCTGATATCATGTTAAAAAATCATCTCAACTCAATAGATTAAGCTATTAAGTGAAGTTTTAAAATATAATTTATATTATTCTCTAACAATACATAATGTTTTTTTTAATGATAAAAATAAATATATAATTAAATTACTCATACTTTTTTTATACTCATATACAAATGAAATAATCTCTCATTACAGTAATATTCGAACCAGAATTTTTTATACTTTCGACACTCTATTCAAGACAACTTTTTGCTGCCTCGAACATATTGTAGATGTTGTACTAGTATACATAGTCCATAAAGTTGTGGGAAAATATTGAAAAAATCAATTTTTTTTTTTTAAGAAAGACCCACAGCACAAATGTATAATAAAAAAATAGAAATACCCAAGAAACTATGATATAATATAAGGGGAAAAAAAAACACTCCCAACATTATATCAGACTAGCTTTAATATGATTTCACCCCCTTTATACAAGGAACAATGCTAGCGTTTATTATTTTGTGGAGCCTCAGGAAACAAAGAGGAAAGGCATACAAAAGCCAACGAGGCCTGTCCACTTGCATTACCGCAATCATTCTATCCTATACATCATCCATGACCTAACTTCCCCGACAACCCATGGGGTCCGTCCAACTAATTTAGTCGTGCACGTGTCATCATCTCCACCCTCTAAAGTCCCCCATCACCATGTCCCAAAAAAACCATATATTATAGCACCCTATAGCTAATTTGGCCCTTCTATTTCTTCTCGCACTACTATTCCGCAACCTTTATTACATGTGCATACCATAAATCTCTCTACATCAAGATAATTAGTTGCACGAAATTAACATCAACAAGAAGAAAAGAGAGAGAGAGAGAGAGAGAGAGGGAGGGAGGGGATAAGAGAGGTGCGCAGTGGTACTACTTATTTTCAAGTATTGGAGGGTTTTTTTTTTTGTTTGTGAAGGATGACTAGCATAATGGGAGCAGAACCTGAAAAGTATAGCATGATTAACTTCGAAGAGACTGAATTACGTCTAGGGTTACCTGGAGGAATTGGTAACGGAAATGATGGTGAGGTTGCAAAGAGTAATGGGAAGAGAGGGTTTTCTGAGACTGTTGATTTGAAGCTCAACCTCTCTACAAAGGAATCAGCAAAGGGAGGCGACGAGGAGAAAGTCATGAAGGAGAAAACCGTTGCTCCTCCGGCCTCTACTGATCCTGCAAAGCCACCGGCCAAGTAAGTTTTCTTTTCTTTTAATTTATTTCTCTATTTCTGATCACACCATTTATGGACTTATGATGTTTATTATATATTTTGTATTAATTGCATGCTCCAAATACATAAAGAGAAGCATACATTTGACAAATTTATTGTGTTCAGGAAGCTATAGAAATAGATAATAAGCCTAAATAATTAATGCCCACCCACTTTGTATGTTAATCACGTACGTGTTTAATAGCAGCTCAGGAAAGCAAGATGTGATTTAATAATTATTTGAGCTTAACTAGGAGAAATACTTAATTCAGGCGAGCAAGAAAATTGGATTTAATGAATCATCTAGCAAGTATCCTGGTGAAAAATTCTTCTTTTTTTCCACATAAAATTGTCTTTTCCCTTCATTGTCTTCTATATATATATATATATATATATATGCTAGTTGTGTAGTTATTATACTATTTAATCTTATTCATGGAAGAGTTGCAAGAAGATGTGCTACATTGTTTCGTCCTTCTTAGCAGGATTTTTCATGGCTTTGGCTGGTGTCTGTAGTAAAGGAAGAGAACAAAACATATGGAATCTTTACTTTTCTCGACAACCAAACAACTAAGGATAGAGAAAAGGAAAAAGATAGTCTGTGGCTAAGCTACCAAACGTTACACCCGTGAATGAAAATTTTATGTTGTCCGAATCCATCGTGCACCATAATTTATATAAGAAAAATCCCCTTTTCATAATTAAACGGGACCATGAGATACACTTAAAAATACATGGTACTTTCTTTTTTTTTTCGTAAAGATCAATTCTCTTTTTTAAAAAAACTATGATGACCATATAAGATATATATCAAGGTGCAAGCTTGCCTTATTTTTATTGGATAAAATTGTTTGGAAATGGGAATGAAAAAAAAAAAGAGTGAATGTTATCCTCTATTTAGTTAAATTTATAAGAAAAACACAGGTGATACGTTTTTTGTGAAAGAGGAGATTAAGAATAGATATGATCAAAATTAATCTTTTTTTTTTTGTGGTCCTAATCATTCTGAGAGTGTTAAATATTACCAAAACCCTAATAAATATGTGTTTCAAATCAATTTCAGGGCACAAGTTGTGGGTTGGCCACCCATTAGATCATTCCGTAAGAATGTCATGGCTGTACAGAAGAACAGCAATGACAACGGTGAAAAATCCGGTAGCGGTGGCGCCGGTGTGGCTTTTGTTAAGGTTAGCATGGATGGTGCTCCGTATTTACGAAAAGTGGACTTGAAATTATACAAGAGCTACCAAGAACTCTCTGACGCTCTAGGCAAAATGTTCAGCTCCTTCACCATTGGTAATAAAATGCTACATCATATAATTCCAAATTAGATTATTAAAGTGTAACATATGAATTTAAATAATTATCTTATAAATTCACCCCCATTTTGTTTTTTTGTTTTTTCAAAAGGTAACTGTGGCTCACAAGGAATGAAAGATTTCATGAATGAAAGCAAATTGATAGATCTTTTGAATGGTTCCGAGTATGTGCCCACTTATGAAGACAAGGATGGAGATTGGATGCTTGTAGGAGATGTTCCATGGGAGTAAGTTCATAATTAATTTCTTTCATATAATTTTTAATCTCTCACCACATCAAGCAATTATTTGATCATTAAGGTAATTACGCCGACTAATTAATTCTTCATTAATTTGGCAGAATGTTTGTGGATTCATGCAAGCGCTTGAGGATTATGAAAGGGTCTGAGGCTATTGGACTTGGTTAGTACTGGGCCATGGCAATATTGTCATGAATAAATTCAAATTAATATTCTGCAAACCATACCTTAAATTGGTACGGTGAGACTAACATGAGATTTATTGGTACGGTGAGACTAACATGAAATTTTCTTGATCTTGATCTAATTGCAGCCCCGAGAGCTGTGGAGAAGTGCAAGAACAGAATTTGAAGTGCTTTTTTCCCAGTCAATTTGGTCAGCTGATCCAATCGTCCACAGAGAAAAGGAACAGGCTAAAAAGGGATTTGAGCTTTGAAGTTTGGATGTCTATGTACCATGTTTTGTTTTGTTTTTGTTTTTTTTTTTTTAGTTTTTTCTTTTTCACATATATAGTAAGTCTCAAGTATATGTTAACTAGCTAGGAGCATGAAGTAATAATAGAAGAAGATGTTTATAAAACTTCTTTTATTATGTTTGATCATGTGTAATGTTTATTATCAGAATTAAATATGGCTTGCTTAATAATGTCCTTAATTATTGTTTCTAGGTTGTCATGAGTGTGTTTTTGTCCCCCTTCTTTTTTGTTTAATGGTGGCAAGGTTTTATTTAAGTAATGTATGCATCATGAGATTCTCTGCATAATATGCAATTTTTGAACCATCATAGCAGATTTTTATATTTTGTTTCCCTTTTTTTGTGATTGGTTGAGGAGGCAAAGAATATGATCCATGAACAAAGTGATAAGGATGAGGAGCAAGGCCATGTGCTTGCTGCTGTGGGGCATTCATGCCATCCATTGTTTTTTGTTGGCACTTTGCTCCCACTTTGTACCTTTAAAAACCGTTGAAAGTCGATTGATATTTGAAGATGGGAAGGAATCACTTGCAAAAGAATATTTAGTAAAATAATAATGGGGCATGCATGTTTCTAACACATATTAATATTTTTCCTTACCTTCTATTCTTATTTAATATCAAATAATCATCTTAATCTTAAAAAAACATGAAACTTATATATATTTATATTCTTAAAATTTATATATATCTACACTACCTTATATTTTTTAAAATTTATATACGTCTATACTACCTCGTATTATTAATAAGATTTTAATTATAAAAAAGAATAAAAATGATGAGATTTAAACTCATGATCGTTTGATTATTAAGATTCTGATATCTATTAAAAATCTATTTCATTTAATAATGTAAACTATTAAATAAAATTTTAAGATATAATTATATTATTTTAATAATTTTAATCAATGTAGTAGTTTAGTCAAGGTCACAGTATCATTAGCGTTGGTTTATTTATATGTTTTGCCAACGTTCAATGATGCTAAGAATTCTAGAAGTCAGGAAAAAAAAATGTTCTTAAAAAATTTTAAACTCTTTTTTTTTTATATATATATATATATATATATATATTGGAGCTAATTAATTTTGAGGAAATGGTTGGAGCCATGTGGGTAAGATTTCCATCATAGAACTAGGGATTTGTGAACTTGTCTTCTCCTCTTAAAAAACTCTTAAGGCCATAACTTAATGAGGGTATTATGCTTTCTTTTTCTTTGAAAGCATACATAAAGCTCTTTCATTTGATCTCTCCAACATTAAAGTGGAGATTTGTAAGATTTGTCATCTCCTTTTCAAAGATTCTTGACACAAAAAACTTCAGGAATATTTTAAAAATCTTCCCTTCTTTAGTAAGTGTCTATTTATTTAAGTATAAATCACCATCTTGATTAGACAAAATCATATTAATTCATAAAAAATGATCGCATTTAATTTTATTTAGTATGTTTTAAAAGAGAAAATCATCGTATGAATATTACGATCTTGCTAATCCCCATGTTAGTCCATGTGCTTCTGTTCTTGCTGGTAAAACATGTTGATTGATGAAACTTATTTCCTCGGGCTTTCTTTGACAGACAGATTCCACTTCTTTTAATGCATATCCATGAAAATTTTAGTGAGCTTAAGGCTGGAGCTCAATAAAATCCCTTTCTTTTTCCCTATATCAGGAAAAAAAAAAACTAATTAAGATTGACATGTACAAGAGAGGTATACAGAACAGATTGTTCACAACCTGTAGGTTTCATATATGGAAGAGTGGTATACAGAATTAGACAAACGTTTCTTTGTGTTCATTGTTTACAAATTAGTCAAGGACAAGCCCTCTAAATAAAGATTGAAGTGGGAAAGCCCTCGACGGCTCAATTTCATGCGCGCGCGCGCGTTCGTGTGTGTATAGTAGTGAACGAGTATATAATTATAGCTGATAAGGTATAGCTTATTTAATATTAATATTTGTTCTTTTTTAATCTTAAAAGATATAAATTAATTGATCAGCTTTTAAATTTATTCTTTAAAAATCATTAATTTAAATTTTACAAACCTCAGAATCACTAGAGACTTGTATAATCATTAATTTCAGGGTCCGTAAAATTAATTGAGATATACGCAAACTGACGCGGATGTTCACATTAATAATAATAATAAAAAAAAAAAAAGAAATTCTGAAAATATCTCGAAATCGGATTTTTTTTCTTTATAAATCATGAAAAGAGAGAGTATATAAATGTATTTAACCTGGTTTTCCGAATAATAGTAATGAATGATCTAATAAACAGTAAGCACTTAAAAAGGGTGCTTAATTAGCTGTCTGATCATGATAGCAAGCCCTTGGAGATCACACCAACCAATCCTTTCTTCTCATTCATTAGGATTCTTGAAGATCATAATGGGCATCTCCCCACTTAGCCAAAAGGAAGTTCCTACTGTAGGATCATGCGCAGCCCAAGTACACAAGGGCTGTCATGATGCGGTCCTTGATTTTATGCCCTATCAAACACATGTGAAAAAAATGAAAGGATATGATAGAAGGGTCAGACAGATCATCATTAAAAAAAGATTTATTTTGTGTTTTCAAATCAGGCTCAAGTTTTATTTTTTAAAAATTTAAAATATTTTTAATTTAAAATTAAATTTTATTATATTTTAAAATCGTTTTAATATACTGATTTTAAAAAATAACTTTTTAAAATAAAAAAATATTATTTTAAAATATTTTCAAGTCAAAAATACTTTAAATTATAACTACTATTAAACTTTCATATTCTTCTATTATCAAGTGATTTAGAAGATCATAACAACTTCATTATCATGTAGGGTTTGATTAAGAGATATACTTATTTAAAGGAGAATACCACACATTGAGAGTGCTGCGGCCATAATTAAAATAGAGAATGGGCGGGGCGCGCATGCCCAACTTCTCTATCAAAATCAATCGTGCATTCCTAATTGTTAGGTATTTTAGTCCAAGCGATAAACCTTGTATGCTCAATGATATCCATGTCCCCCTCCTGAAATAAGTTTTGGTTTGAATTTCTTTCTTTATTTTATTATAAAAAAAAATATGTAATTTTATTTTTTAAATATATACATGATATATATAAAAAACTGTTTCAAATTTTAGATCATATTATTCGTATTAGTAATTTTCTTGTATGGATAGATGTTATATATTTGCGTGTTTGGTAGTGCGTTTTAAAAATGCTTTTGAAAAATTTTGATTTTTAAATTAATATATTTTTGATATTTTCAAATTATTTTGATGTGCTGATCTTAAAAATAATTTTTATAAAATAAAAAAATATTATTAACATGCTTTTCTGAGTGAAAAACACTTTGAAAAACAATAATAACCACACTCTCAAATACACTAAACATTTTATGTTTTTTTTTTTTTTTCACTTTGCAACCGAATCTTTGAATATTACACTTTGCAACATTCATTAAAGTATATTTTGACAATAATTGAAAATACAATAATGCCACCATATAAATTAAAACATCAAAGGTAACCGTTACCACATGATTCATTCTCTCTTTTCATGCTAATCTTTATACTCTCTCTTTTAAACACAAATCTAAAAGAAAAACCCAAACACTCTTCTAGATATTGAAGTTGCGGCCGCCACACCTTAAACATAGTGTGCGAGTCTTATTCATTCACTTTCAAAAGCTTCCTTTACCTTTTTCATGTTAAATAATGTGTGTTCAATATTGTTTTCATACAATTGAATTGCATGAACGCAACGCCGTGACAACCCTTTTCGAGTAAGGATATGGAAGGTTTTTTTGTTTGGTAAAGAAGTCGTCACCTAATATTTTAGCTGCTAAAAACTCTAACTGTTTTTTTTTTAGAGATTATAGGGGGGATTAGTTGTATAAATAGAAGGTATTAACACTCTTAGTACGTCTTACATGAGATAAACTACATTATATTTTATTATTTACTATGATCTAATGATGTCTATTTCTACTGACCTACTATGATGGGTTTTTACGATGAACAAACCCTAGTTTTCTAGGTTAATAACTTAGTCTGAAAAGGTGAAATATCTTTAATTATCGTTGGGACTTTTTCTAGATAAATCTGATATTTTTGCTACCACGTCATTCTAAATAATATTTCAATTCCTTGCGGATTTTATCCTTATATTCTATATGAATGAGTTGTATTATTCATAATAATATTTTAGATATTAACTTCATATATATTTTTTATCCTTATATTAAAGTAAGTAATAAAAACAATATCCCTAAAAATATTTTGGATATTAATCCTTTTTAAGTTTTTTAATCTTTGTATCAAAAGTGAATAATATTTATTATTCATAATAATATTTTGAATATTAAACCTTTTTATGTTTTTTATCTTTATATTAAAAATGAATAAATTTTTTTTGCCAAAAATAATTTTTAAATATAGGCCAAAATTCTTTGAAATTTTACAAACTTGTTGTAAAATTAAAGCAATATTTTTTAAAAAAACATGCAAAAATATTTTAAATTTTCTTTGAAAAAAGATGCTCAAATAACTTTAGGATTTTTATAGCCATATGCCAGAAAGAAAGAAAAAATATATATATATATATATATATATATATATATATATATATATATATATATATATATATTATTTTTTTAGACTTTACTTGGCAAAAACTCATTTTTTTCTTATAATAAAACTACCCAAAATAAACATAATAAATATTTGCCAAACACATCCTTAAACCAAAAGACCCTTTAATAAAAACATGGCAAATCAAACAGGGTATTAAAACTCTTTGACCTATATTTTTTAATTGGGTTGACTTGACTGAGTTGACCCAACCAGGTTGACTTGAATTTTTTATTCTACCATAAACCGACAAGAAAATTTTGGTTTGATCTGAAAACAATTCAAAAATAAAATCAAAGCTAAAAAATAAATTAAACACCCAAAAAAACAGAAAAACTCAAAAAAAACTTGAACAAAATGGATTAAACACCACAAAAAAATGAAAAACAATAAGAACACCTAACATAAACCCAACAGCATGAATTCTAATTCAAACTAGATTTGATCAAAAAAGTATATATATATATATATATATATATTAAAAATCATATAAAAATTAATAATTTTTAATTTTATTTAAATATCATGATATTATCAAAATAAATTTTAGTTGAGAACCAAAACCTTGGGATTTACTCTCTTTTGACAAAATGCAAACAGACCCACACCGTTCAAGTGCAGGGGACACAAATCCTTCTTCAAGAATCAATGTGTTTTCTTCCCCTGGGAGCCCATGAAAACAGCCCAAATGCCCAATTCATTAAATCATATTGAGGGAACCCAAGCCCAATTTTAGTACTCTGGGCTTTTTTCACAGCGAAATTGATGAGCGAAGGAATTACTTAGGTACTTCAAGAGTAGTATTTACATAAAAAAAATGGAACTTATAATGAAGAACATTATTCTAGGAGTTAACAAACTAATTCATTTTATTTATTCTTATTCTTATTCTTATTCTTATTATTATTATTATATCCACTCAATTAATTATTAATTCCACTCATTTTGTAGCCACGATGATCAATTATGCTCACTTTTAATGTTTTTTTCCCTTCTAATTATTATGCTCAAAATCCATTTTTATCATATAAGAAAATAAAAATTAAATAACTCATAACATAAAGGTAGAATATTACATTATAATAACATGGTATGGATGTATGAATAACATTCTCCTCCTTTTTTTTATTTTTACTTTGAAGATTTCATACTATCAAGAGTCTTGCACCAAGAAAAAAAATCTACGATAGAATCTAATCCAGTGAAAACAGAAAATAACCATTTTTTTTTTTAAGGAAAGGCGCACAGAATGAGTTTAAACCACAAGGACTTAATTGCAAAATGCATATTAATGCAATTTTTTGAGAAGGGAGTTTGGTGCTTCCTGAAGCAGCAACAATGGCTGCTAAGCCCACATAATTTGTTTAATAACAAAAGAAATTGTGTTGGTGCCAAGCAAAAGGACCCAAGGCCACACAAAAAGTGAACGAACCAACTTGCATAAAGTTTCCTGGAGCGTAGTACATATGAACCGAAGGACCAAAGTGTTCCTACATTTAAACAATCGAAAGCAACATTCATCAACACTGCAATCTAAGAAACAATGGCTATGAAAAAAACATGTCTCATATTCCACAATGTCCAATAGCAATGGAATAATAAAGAAACATGGATCATGGCAAGGGGCAACAAAAGCAAATGTGTGAATCGTTGTTCAAAAAGTGAGTGTTTCATGACAGTGATAAGAGATGAAGATAGTTAATTTGTTCTTCATCTGGGCAGCAGCCCAGATATAGCAGAAGCAAACGTATCCATTAATGTTCGAATTGCAGAGCAATCGAAAAAGAGGAAGGAATTTAAAAGCTCGAAATTAAGACTGAAACTGTTTAGGAAGCAAGGTAATCAAGAGATAAATAATAGAAAGGGCAGGTGAAAACGAGTTTGTCAGGCTTATGCGAATCTTAAATAATAGACGAATCGTGGAATAATAAAGCTTGCATCAATGTAAAATACACATTAATCTATCAATCCACAACAAAAAGGAAGTATGCTAACAAAAAGAAGTGGAATATAGCAGTGGCATCGCAAGGGAGTGAAGCAGTAAATTGTTTGAGTTGGGGGAGAAGCCATGAAAGTTCTGCAAAAAAAGACAACCAGCCTAGGTGTCGTGGATACAAAAAAACGCCCATGTGTTATCAAAGGCAGTGATCCTGCAAGCAAAATATAATAAAGTTTGTTCAAGAAGTAGTCGAAAAAAAATATTAGAAAGATGAACCGGGTTTGCTGCAAATTTGACAGCAGACCTAAATTAGCAATGTTCATAGTAACAGACTTCTAAGGAGCAATATGCTATATGATAGATAGCCACTAAAGAATGACAATGGCATATTAGCAAGCCCTAGCAACCACTAAAAAGCATCTTTTCCATACAGGTTTACCCAGTTTGAAAATCATTGTGATTGATAAAAATAATGACAGTGAAGTGCTCTACTAAGCATATGACAGGTAACAAAAATGGAGCCACGAAGTTTAGAGAGCAAGGAAAGAGAATAATGTGATATCAATCCTCTCATAAATTTAAAGAGCATGGAGAAACTTATGGACAAAGGAGGCTCAAAGTTTTGATGACTATAGGGGTGATGATGCCTCCTGCTAGGTGGTTCAGATGTTTTGTAGCTAGAAGACGGGACCTAGTCTGATGGTTCAGATTCTTCAAGAGAGAGATGCTCAGGTTCTTCCACAGAGCTGTTCAACACAAAGAAACATAAGTAATGCATCAATGTCTCACCAAAGCAAAAGGGAAAAATTTTTAACAAAAAGATTAATTTTCTCCTTGTTTGCGATGAGGAGGAAGAAGTGGTAAGCGCTGGATGTATTGCTGGGGACTATGCCTACAGTGAAGCAGCAGTGTCAATGTGAGGGGGCGTGATATTTACAGAGGTTGTGGGATCTAACGAAGGAGCTGCTCTAGAGCTTGATGGAGTTGTTGGATCATCGTAGAAGAATATTAGGAAAAGTTTAAATAAACGAGGGAGCGTGTATATATTAAGGATTATTGTAGAAGAATCAGCAAAGTTTAAGGAAAAGCAAGAGCAACAGTTCAGACAATATATCTAAACACAATTACATGAATGCCAACACAAAACTAGAAAAAAGTTGTTAAGAAAATCACAACATAACGAGAGAGATCATGCATGATAACATGAAATAGAAGCTTCTTGCTGAAATCTTCAAAAAAATCTCTACATATATCAGTGTTCTTAAGACCTCTAAGTTTTTTTGAACTGCAGTACTGATAATCCTGCAAAATCTCTACATATATCACTGTTAGTTGTCCTCCTAAGATATGGACACATATATATACACAAAGTATACAATATTTTCTTCTCTATAAGCACAACAATCCACCAACATCCTGATCTTTTCACAATTTTCCACCCTCCTCCATAAGCATAACAATCCACTAACATCTTGATCTTATCAGAATCATCCATCCACAGAAGTACTCAGGTCGGTGTCATTAATTTGGAGATAAGTTATGATTTCTTTCTTTAAACTTTGTTTACAAGCCTTCACAAAGAGAATGCAAGGAAATATTATATGGATTTAAATTTAAAAGAAAAACATGTTAGATAAGGGATTGATTCAATTCCAACAACTATTATATTTGAATAGCCTTGTTGCACTAGAACATTGAAGCTATGTTTATTTTTCGGATAGTATTTTTTAAAAAGTTATTTTTAAATTTTTTTTATGTTGTTTGTTATTAGAAAAGTTGATTAATAGAAAACACTTTCCAGTCAAAGAAAAATTTGGCTTGATTTTCAGGAAAGTGTTTTCCTTTTATTTGGACGGAAAACACTTTTCAGAAATTATAAAAAATTTAAAAATGTCATATTATTTACTGATTATATCAAATTTGGTCCTCAAACTTTTGATTGTTATATATATTTTGTTTTTAATATTTATTTTTCAATTTCATCCCTTAGAATTTAATTTTTATATTAATTTTGATCCTTATTTTTATAATTGTTATTTGCTTTTCCCTTGTCAATTTTTAATTGAAATTTTTTATTTATCAAATTTAATCCATATTCTTTTAATTGTTACTTATTTTATTTGAAATAATTTATGAAATGTTAATTATTATTATTTTAATTTCTTCATCTTTTAATTTTTTTAGATTTAATCTCTATTATTTTGATAATTATTTATTTTATTTGAGATAATTTATGAAATTATATATTTTTTTAAATTCATTCTCATTCAACTTTTTAATTTGTAAGATTTGTTTTTTATTACTTTAATAAACTTAAAAAAAATAAAACATTAATAAGTTATTTTCCAACTCATTTTCTATAACATAACCAAACACTGGAAAATATTTTCCAACTTATTTTTTATTACATTGCTAAACATTAAAAATAATTTATTTTTTAAAATTTCACTATAAAAAAAAAATTCCAGCTAACAAGCACGGCCTGAGTGTTATTATTATGTAAATGTGACTGCATATCAGCCAAATTTTGTATCATAAAAGGGCATGACTTATATGGTTCGTTATATATAATAACTGAAACACAAATCCTATTAATGAAATCAAAACTCTCCCCACAGCAAAACCACAAAATCCTGACTATAACACCATCCTAATCAAAGCATGTCTAAAACTTTTTCCAAAAAAGCACTTCAGTAAGTCCATCCTAGCGGCCACCTATCTTTAGTCATCCCTAACCAGGGTTCAAGCTAATTATTAACTATAAACTAAAAATCACCTGTTTTTTTTAATTGTGGATTGAATAGTGTAATTCTTAGTAAAAGATAAATACTTTTAGTTATAGGTTTTTTTTTAGTTTTTTTTAATTTAGTTTGTTAATATTAATTTTTTTTCTATTTAATTATTACACTCTCTTAACATGGATCTCATGTTTTATAAGTTAACCTAGTTGATTCAGATTTTTTTTTAATTAATTCTTTTTTCTTCCAATAGGTTTTTTTTGTTTTGTTTTTGTTTTTTTGTTTTTAATTATTATTTTTGTTTAATTTAATTTGTTAATATTAAATTTTTTTCTATTTAATTATCATATTCTCATTACACGGATCCCAAATTTGACGAATTAACTCCGTTGATTCAAATTTTTTTTTCTTTATTAGTTTTTTTCTTTCAATTTCATCTTTTAATATCGTAACTATATTTAAAAGAGGTCAACCTTTACTCTGTGCAAATCCATAATAAAATGCGAATGCTTTTTAGTTATAGGTTTTTTTTTAATTAATATTTTTTTGTTTAATTTAGTTCGTTAATACTAAAAAAAAAATTATATTTAGTTATCACACTCTCATGACACAAATCCCAGGTTTGACGGGTTAACCTAATTAATTCAGATTTTTTTCTTTTTCTTAATTAGTTTTTTCTTCTAATTTCAACTTTAAATATATATTTAATTGAAAATTAAATTTCATGATTTGTTTTGTTTACTTTTCATTAAATTATTGTGATTTCATGAGAGGATTTTATTATACACCTCCTCGCAAAGCACTGTTCATTGGAATGGTGCTTTGTTTTGTTTTTTTCTTTTCAATTAATTTTTTTTATTTAGTTATCACATTTTCATTACATGACGTTGCAGCCAAACCCACATCCAATGTTCACGAGTCTAGTGTTGCAGCTAGACTCACTTAATTAAACACTTAATTAATTTTTTTGTTTAATTTAGTTTGTTAATATTAATTTTTTTTGTATTTAATTATCATGCTTTCATGACATGAATCCCATGTTTGATATGTTAATCTGGTTTGGCGAGTTAACCTAGTTGATTCAATTTTTTTTCTTAATTAGTTTTTTTTCTTTCAATTTTATCTTTTAATATCGATTTGATTGAGAATTAATCTTTATGATTTATTTTATTTACTTTTCATTAGATAATTATGATCTAATAAGGGGATTTTATTATACCTCTCATTGCAAAGCGTGCTTTTCATTAAAATATTGCTTTGCTTTGTTGTTTTTTTTCTTTTTAATTAATATTTTTTTTTTGTTTAATTTCATGCTATAGTCAAGGCACGCCTAGTTAAAAAATTGATTATTAAAAAAGACAGCGTTCGAAAGAAGTGTTGTTCAAAGTCTCCTGCTTGTATTATATTTCCGGTCAAGGCACGCCTAGTAGTAATGTCTTACGTCCGACATGTTGCTTTTGTCATTTTTGCCACAAGATTAATATCTAGATATTCCTTCGTCTCAAGTGTCATTATTTTTTTGTTCGATTTATTTTGGTTTTTATTAAAAAAAAATTAAATTAAAATTTATTTTTTTAAAAAAACTGAAACCAATTTAAACCTGTTGATTTTAATTCAGTTTGATTTTTAGAATAAAAACTTGTTTAAACTTGTTTGGCTTGATTTTTTTGGTTTTAGTTCGGTTTAACTCGATTTTTCTGATTTTAATTCTGTTTTTTTGAATTAAATTTTGATTCAATTTAGTTTTTTTGAAATTTTAATTTATTTAATTTGTTTTTTTAACAATTCAATTTTTTCAGTTATTTTTTTTAAAATTTAATTAATTTTTCAGTTTTTTTCTCACACCCCTGTTACAGATGAACCTGAAGTCTATGCAAGCACAATTCGTCAAAAATATGTTGGATAAAGCTAAGGTTATCTATATAAGTTTTGGCACTACCTTCTTTATCGATCCATTATTGATGAAGTAGCAGCCAGGACAGCTCAAACGCATGCATGTGGCCGCCTCACAATAATCAATATCACTTTGAATTTAGGGCTCCTCTCTTTCTTTTAGATAACATCGAAGACTAGATATTTGAAAGGTGCATTAAATGCTGATTTTGATAGCTTGATTGATTTATTTAATTGACTGCTGGCACAGATACATAGAATTTGCATTATGGTGAAGAAAAAACTTGCTTTATAACAATTTATTAAATAACAATCACCGGAGAAAAAACAAAACTTATTTATTAACAAGTAGCAGCCGGTCTTCAAGTCATATATCATTTTCACTAACAACTGATCAAAAGTCAAGACCAAGTAGATATCACTAATTTGGATTGTCCACACTAATCACCTGCCGTTTATTTAATCAATCTCTAATATCAACAACAATCCAAGAACCATCAATGGTGCAAACCTAATCAACATATTCTACTATACAATTTGTCCTATTCTTCATAAAGGAAGCAGGGCATTTTTGGGATTACAAATCAACCCACTAGATGTTCAAGAAAATAAAAAAATAATAATCAACCTCCTTTACTATAAAAACCCATGGAATGTAAGATTATATATATATATATATAACAGAAGAAAAGTACCTAGGTGGGTTAAGAAATGAGGAGGGTTTATGATACATTCTTGATCGTTCTGTTATGTCTAATAGGAGGTGCTACGGGTGAGCAATGTGGTAAGCAAGCGGGTGGCCAGACCTGCCCTAATAACCTGTGTTGTAGTCAATACGGGTGGTGTGGAGATACTGATGATTACTGTTCGCCGTCCAAGAACTGTCAAAGCAATTGCAAGGGCGGCGGCGGCGGCGAAAGTGCGTGCCACATATCACCTGTACAATCCACAAGATCACGGATGGGACTTGAATGCAGTCAGTGCTTATTGTTCTACATGGGATGCTAGCAAGCCTTATTCTTGGCGAAGTAAATATGGCTGGACTGCTTTTTGTGGCCCGGCTGGGCCTACTGGCCAGGCTTCTTGTGGCAAGTGCTTGAGGGTAAGATGTACACGAACCTGTTGTCTGCTTTTCTTTCTTGAAATCTCGACAACTAGCTAGCTACCACTGTTAATTGATATCATATATAATTAAGGAAGGAAAGAGATTAATACTGATGTATCCTAACTAATTTGATGCATGTAGGTGACAAATACAAGGACAGGAGCTCAAACAACAGCGAGGATTGTGGATCAATGTAGCAATGGAGGACTAGATCTGGACGTGAACGTTTTCCGTACAATAGACACAGACGGAGATGGATACGCAAAAGGGCACCTCATTGTGAACTACCAGTTCGTTGATTGTGGCGATTCTATAAACAGCCCTAGACCTCTGCTCTCTATCATCGATGATCAATAGACTAAATGTATGTCTAGCCGGGACTCTGTCAATAAGCATCAGGTGATGCAGAGAGGTCAAAGTTTCATTTGGCCAAAGCTGCGATGAATAAATATTTCTGTCCCTCTGTGTTTTCTTCTTACTGTGAATGTTTTGTGGAGGTAGTTTGAAGGTATTATGTTTTGATGCTACCATATATGGCATGCCCAGCTGGGTGTTGTGCTGTTTAATAATTGGCTAATGGCAAAGGAGTTCTGATAGAATTGAGTTGCGTGAATCAAGATAAATTGGAATTACGTGGGTTAGGCTTGTAGTTGTGAAACCCAGCCTAATTGGGACTTACATGTAACTTATGTTACACTTTAAGGACTAACTTGTACTGTATTGAACTACATAGGCTAAAATGTAGATTGGATTTTTGGCACCATCGGGTCACCATGAGAGGTTTTACACTTTTACTTCCATCATTCTTCTATTCACACACCAAGATTGTCATCTTCCTCGCTAAATAATTTATAAAAATTTAAAACTGGTCCTCAAAGCTTCTGGTTCTTGCAATTTCACCATTAATCTTCTTCAATTGGATCCTTAAATTCATGAACTTTTTACAAATTGATCCTTAGTCTCGAAATTCTTCAATTTGACCCTCCAACAACATTCAATCATTAAATTTTTTCAATTGAACCTTTGATTGCATCAATTTAGCCTTTCAATGTTTCATTTGTGTCCCTAATCTTCCAATTCTTTTGAAATTAATCCGAATTAGGTCTTCAAACTTAATTTTTCTTCAACGAAGTCCTTAACTAAGTCAATTAAACCCATAAAAAGTTTTTTTAAGTTTTTAAACTTAATTAATTCTTTTGATTTTAGCCAATTTGACTTTATAATATAATTTTACTTTTGATTAAGCTCTTGATTAAATCAATTAGGCTCATCAAAAGTTCAATTAAGTTCTTGAACTTAATTATTTAGCAAGTCTTCTCCAATCTTCAATATTTTTCTTTAATTTGATCCTAGATTCTCATTGTTTTTTTTTTTTTTTTTTTTTCCAATTAGACTCTTTATGGTTGCAATTGGGCTCCCAACCTTCGCCACTCAATTCAATTTTATCCTTTAACCTTCAATTAACTTCCCCTTATCTGTTTTTCATGTTTTATGGATACATTTTTGAAATTCAAAATTGAAAGATGACAGAGACTATAATAATCTTATAGAAAGAAAATTGAAATAAATTATGACAATTAATTCAAAATCAATAAAATATTGAATGATGATATACAAAGGAAAAAATTGAAAATTAGAATTTTGAAAAAGAATAAGAAAATTTATTTAAAAAAAAAATAATTGAGGTGCTTCACTGTTCATATAAAGTGAAGCACCATAATCTATTCAAATTCTAGTTCTTATAGGTTAATTGGATCTCGAATTTTGATATTAAAGAATAGATTCTATCCTTTCATTGAAGTTAACTACAAAACCTTGTCCTACTTTACAACTTGGCAAGGGAGGACACAAGACTCTTTCTTATGGTAGAGCAATGTTGGGTAGAGTTTTTTTTTTTTTGGAGAGAATTCACGTATTATGCAAAGGCAATGAATAATTAGAGCTGCAAAGCGAGTACCTAGACATTATTTTTCTTTTGTTTTTAGAAAGAAGAAATTGAATAGTACTAAATGACATGTTATTCAGGATGTAGGTTTTAAATTTATACGACTTGTCATCCAGTTTATTTAAGTCCATGAGTATAATTAATTCTTCTTATTTTAGTCAAATTAACCTTCTAATTTAATTTTGTTTTTGATTAAACTCTTGATTAAATCAATTAAGCTTATCAAAAAATTAATTAAGTCCCTAAACTTAATTAGTTGACAAGTCTTCTCCGATTTTAAATATCTTTCTTTAATTTAATCCTAAATTCTCATTGTACGTTTTCTTTAATAAGACTATTTATCGTTGCAATTAGGCTCCTAACAGGTTTAATTTGATCTTTCAACCTTCAATTAACTTCTCCTTATCCCTTTTTCATCTTTTTAGATAAATTTTAAGAATTCAAAATTAAATTATGACAGAGTACAATAATTTTATAGAAAAAAATTAAAAAAAAATTATGATAATTAATTCGAAATGAATAAAATATTGAAAGAAAAAATTTGAAAAGTAGGAGTTTAAAAAAAAAGAAAAAAAATTAAGGTGATTCACTGTTCATATGAACAGTGAAGAACCATAATCAATAATTCAGATTCTAGTTCTTATAGGAAAGAGAAGAGTTAACAGTTCGTTAATTGTAGTGATTCTGTCAACAGCCCAAAACTCTGCTCTCTATTATCGATAATCAGTAGACTAAATGCCCGACTACATACGATAAATTAAGATCCTATGGCTACGGACTCCGCTAGTTAGCATCGGGTGATGTAATTAAGGCCAAAGTTTCATTTGACTAAAGCTGTGGTGATGAATAAATATTTTGAAACCCATTAAATGCTGAGAGATGAGCCATACCTACTGATAGAGAAGCCACCCTCCATGACAACTGTGTAGTTCTAGATGGGGCAAGATAGCTGCCATTTTCGACTCTCCAATACGTGGTCAAGATCGGATGCTTGAACATGCAGTTTTTTCCCGAAATCAAGGGTATTTTTGTACTTATAGTAGTCATCTCCTCATTATAAATTCATGCGTCCAAGGCCAGCTTTGGCCACCAAAAAGTACTCAAAACAAAATGAAGAGGTTGAGCTTATTCATGGTGTTCCTCCTATGCCTAGCAGCTACTGCAATTGCCCAAAATTGTGGCCGGCAGGCTGGAGGCCAAACCTGCGCTAACAATCTTTGTTGTAGCCAATGGGGTTACTGCGGGACAAGTGACGATCATTGCAATCCTTCCAAGAATTGTCAAAGCAACTGTAGGTCTAGCGGTACTGGTGGCGGTGGTGAAAGTGCTTCAAATGTTAGAGCTACATATCATTATTACAATCCTGAGCAAAATGGATGGGATTTGAATGCTGTGAGTGCTTATTGTTCTACATGGGATGCCAATAAGCCTTTGGCATGGCGTCGGAAATACGGCTGGACTGCCTTTTGTGGACCGGTTGGACCCCGGGGACAGGCTTCCTGTGGCAAGTGCTTGAGGGTAAGAGTTATTTAAATAGACATGAAATGCACATATTATATATTGCCCTTTGCTTGATTTGCTACTCTCTTTTTTTTTTTTCAATAGATGTGCTTAAGAACAAAGCGCATGATGATTTCCTTAGCAGGATTATTGCTTTTGTTCTGTGATGATTATTTCACCTTTTTAGCTAGCTAGCATAGATCTTTATATGAATTCATTACACAATATCGAAACCCTGATTGAATTTCATGTAGGTGACCAATACCGGAACCGGAGCTCAAGTAACTGTGAGGATTGTCGACCAGTGCAGCAATGGAGGTCTAGACTTGGATGCTGGGGTGTTTCGACAAATAGATACTGATGGAAGAGGCAATGCTCAAGGCCACCTTATTGTGAACTACCAGTTTGTGAACTGCGGGGACTGAAGCATGACCCTCTAGTTAATTCTATGGCCAAATAAATCAAATAAAAGGGAATACTTATCTTAATAATCCCAATTATTTTGGATTAATAAAAGAATTGGAGAAAGTAAACCCTGTACGTCTTGAAATTAATATCTGAAAGAATATATATATATATATACAAGCTTTTGGTATCGTTGGTGCGCTCTTTTTTGGTACTCCTCCTCTAGTCTCTACGTTGGACAAAGATCAACAACTCTTCTCTTTACATGAATTTTAAATTAAAATTCATGATCTTCCTTTGCTTGGATATTTTCTATGACCTTTTCTCTTTAAGGTTGGATTTCAGTTTATTATACACTAAAAAGGTAACGGAATTGGATAGTTTCAACAATGCACCCTTGTTTTCAAGAGAAGGATGGAGAAGACCGGTGGAGATTTTCTATGATCCCATTTATATCATTTAACGGCAAGAAAAATGAGTTAAGGTATATCCAAGCTGATTTAAATATTGATATTAATAAAAAAATAAAAATATTATATAGTGATTTTTAAAAACAAAAAAAATAAAAATATTATATAGTGATTTTTAAAAACAAATAATTTGTAGGTGGTAACTTATAAGTTATATCTAAAATTAAAAATAAAATACAAAAATATATTCTTCAAGAATGTCCGGTTGTAATGAAAGAAAAAGAATTTGTTGAAAAAACAATTGGATACCTCAATTTCTTTAAAAATTCAAAGAGCTCATTGTTGTGAATTGAATTTGACAGGGAGGGAAAACAACTGGTGCTCTTTAAATTTAAGGCTAGATTACTGTTGGCCATTTGATGGTAGTTAAGTCCGTTATTTCTGTAATTAGTAGCCTTATACGTGTCAGATAGAGAGGATGTTGCAGAATATTAATTGTACGTAGCTCTTCTCTATATTGCTAGGCTGTAATAGAATTCGACATTACGCAACATGGATGAATGAAATGAACACAAGAACCTCTCTCTCTCTCTCTAGTTCAAGAACACAAAACAGTCAAAAAGTCGTTAAGAAATGAAATAAATCAAAGCCACGTTTCTTGAAAATCTACAAATTCAAATTAATAACACAAAACAAGAAAGACCCAAAAAATTAGAGGGAAAAAAAAGGGAACGTGAGTATATACCATCTAACAAAACCACTGCCATCTTTAGCACGAATAGGTGCAGCAGCACCAGCAGCATACCCATCAGTATACTCAGCGTCTGCTCTATTCCTCATCACCTTTTCTTCTTCATGGCGCCAAGTGGTTGGTTTTGGTTGAGAGGGAAATGATTAAATTTAGTCTGAGTGAGGGATTTTCAATATTTTTAGACTAACCCGAACATTGGCCTATATTAAACTTAGTCTTTGAGTGATAAAGGATGTGTATTTTATACTGGTTTGGTTCATTTGACAATATGAGAATCAAATTCCCAAAAAAAAAAAAAACTATTAGCAACTCAATTTCAAGTTTCAACACCAGGGAGGAGGAGATGTCAAAACGGGTTCTCCTTCAAATTCACATCAAACAATTAAAGACTCTACCTTTACTGTGTTTTTTCTATAGATTCTGTGATATTACAGGTTCAATTCAAAAGACATTGGGATGTTACAGACAAAGGTGAGCGGCAAAAACAAGGAAGAAAAAGTAAATAAAACTAAAAGAAGGACTATAAGACACAGTTGTATCAGTATCCAGTTCCAACAAAGTAAAATTTATTGCATAAATATCATATGGGGATGGGATTCATTTAATGCCTCTTTCAATGACTTTTGACTTGGGTAACCTGCATTGAACAGCACGGAGTATGAACACCTCGGTTAGTTGATTGCCGACATAGGCGAGCGTGGAATTTTATTAGCCATGGCATGACAAATTGACAGTAATGGTTTGGGGAAGATGCTGCCAACTACCATCAGTCAATTAGTATAGGGAGGAAGGTACCCTCATGCATTAACGATGCTCTAAAGTTGAATGTATCTCATCGTTCCACGCTTCATTTCATCTTTTAATATTTCACACCATACCTCTCTCTCTTTTGATCTCAAAATTTCTTCTTTGATTTCCCAAGAAAAAGAGAATATGGCAGCAGAGCTTCTTCTTACGTTTTCCATGGAGGAGACTTTGAAAAGGCTGAGTTACATAGCTGCTGAAGGGATCAGACTTGCCTGGGGGTTGGAGGGCCAGCTGCGAAAGCTCAACCAGTCCTCGACCATGATCCAAGCTGTGCTCCATGATGCAGCCAGAAGACCAGTAACAGACGAGTCTGTGAAACGTTGGCTGCAGAACCTACAGGATGTAGCTTATGATGCTGAAGATGTTCTAGACGAGTTTGCGTATGAGATTATCTGCAAAAACCAAAAGAAGGGAAAGGTAAGTGACTGCTTTTCACTCCACAACCCTGCTGTGTTCCGTTTGAATATGGGTCAAAAAGTTAAGAAGATCAATGAAGCGCTGGATGAAATCCAGAAAGATGCAGCTAGATTTGGGCTTGGATTGACATCTCTACCTATAGATAGAGCTCAAGAAGTTAGCTGGGATCCAGATCGAGAGACAGATTCCTTCCTTGACAGCTCAGAAGTTGTAGGAAGGGAGGATGATGTCTCTAAAGTTATGGAATTACTGACTAGCTTAACCAAACACCAGCATGTCCTTTCGGTTGTCCCTATTGTGGGGATGGCTGGCCTTGGAAAGACTACTGTAGCAAAAAAAGTCTGTGAATTAGTGAGGGAGAGAAAACATTTTGATGTGACTCTATGGGTTTGCGTTTCTAATTATTTTAGTAAAGTGAAGATTTTAGGAGCAATGTTGCAAGTAATTGACAAAACTACGGGTGGGTTGAACAGTCTTGATGCAATTCTTCAAAACCTTAAGAAAGAGCTGGAAAATAAGACATTTTTTCTTGTTCTTGATGATGTGTGGAACGAAGACCATGATAAGTGGGATGCTTTGAAGGAGCTACTGTTAAAAATTAGCAGAAAAAATGGGAATGCTGTTGTTGTTACAACCCGCAGTAAGAAAGTGGCAGACATTATGGAGACTACTCTCGGGAGTCAGCACGAGCCAAGGAGACTATCAGATGATCAATGTTGGTTCATTATCAAGCAAAAGGTGAGCAGGGGAGGAGGAACAACAATAGCTTCAGACTTAGAGTCTATTGGAAAAGAGATTGCAAAGAAATGTGGAGGGATTCCATTACTTGCTAAAATTTTGGGAGGAACTCTTCACGGAAAGCAGGCACAGGAGTGGCAGTCAATTCTAAACAGTAGAATTTGGGATTCTCAGGATGCAAATAAAGCTTTGCGCATTTTGAGACTCAGTTTTGATCACCTGTCATCGCCAGCACTAAGAAAATGTTTTGCATACTGTTCCATTTTTCCTAAAGATTTTGCAATGGAAAGGGAAGAGCTAATTCAACTTTGGATGGCTGAAGGTTTTCTTGGGCCATCAAGTGGGAGGATGGAAGACATAGGCAACAAGTATTTCAATGACTTGCTTGCAAATTCCTTTTTCCAAGATGTTGAAAGGAATGAGTATGAGATCATAACAAGATGCAAGATGCATGACCTAGTGCATGATCTTGCATTACAGGTTTCAAAATCTGAAACATTAACTCTGGAGGCTGAGGAGGCCGTAAATAGTGCATTTTGTGTTCGTCATCTAAATCTCATTTCTTGCGGGGATGTTGAGTCAACATTTTTCAAAGGTGGTTGTTGGAAAATTGCATACTATTTTCTCAATGGTTAATGTATTAAATGGGTTTTGAAAATTCAAAAGCTTGAGAACTCTCAAATTGAAAGTGTCTGATATCACTGAGTTACCAGATTCGATTTGCAAGCTAAGACATTTGAGATATCTTGATGTCTCATATACAGATATCAGAGCATTACCAGAATCCATCACCAATCTCTACCATTTGGAAACATTAAGATTCACTGATTGCAAGTCCCTAGAAAAGCTTCCCAAGAACATAAGAAATTTAGTCAGCTTGAGGCATCTTCATTTTGATGATCCGAACCTAGTGCCAGCTGAGGTAAGACTCTTAACACGCCTTCAAACTTTGCCTTTTTTTGTTGTTGGTCCAAATCATATAGTTGAAGAGCTGGGATGTTTGAATGAACTAAGAGGAGTGTTGAAGATATGCAAGGTTGAGCAAGTTAGAGACAAAGAAGAAGCCGAGAAGGAAAAACTGCGTGAAAAAAGAATGACCAAATTGGTTTTTGAATGGAGTGGTGAAGGTAACAGTAGTGTTAACAACGAGGATGCGCTGGAGGGCCTGCAACCTCATCCAGACATAAGAAGCTTGACAATTAAGGGTTACGGGGGTGAAAATTTCCCATCATGGATGTCTACATTGCTACTCAATAATCTGATGGTGCTAAGATTGAAAGACTGCAACGAGTGCAGACAACTCCCAACACTTGGATGTCTTCCTTGCCTTAAAATCTTAGAGATAACTAGAATGCCTAGTGTGAAATGTATGGGTAATGAGTTCTATAATAGCAGTGGCAGTGCAACAGTACTGTTTCCAGCACTAAAAGAATTCAGTTTGTTGGGTTTGGATGGTCTTGAAGAATGGATGGTACCAGGTGGTCAGGTATTTCCATGTCTTGAAAAGTTGTGGATTAAGCATTGTGGCAAGTTGAAAAGCATTCCGATATGTCGTCTTTCATCTCTTGTAGAATTTGAAATTAGGGGATGTGATGAGCTAAGATATTTATCTGGTAAATTTGAAGGCTTCATGTCACTTCAACTTTTGAGGATAGATAATTGTTCAAAGCTGGCATCCATTCCAAGCGTTCAACACTGCACAGCTCTGGTGGAATTGAGTATATGGAACTGCCCTGAGTTGACCTCAATTCCTGGTGATTTTCGAGAATTGAGATACTCTTTGAGGAAATTGAGAGTTTGGGTTTCTAAATTACGATCTCTTCCAAGAGGACTACAATGTTGCGCATCTCTAGAGGAATTCGAAATATATGATTGTGGAGAGCTTATCCATATTAATGATTTGCAAGAATTGTCTTCACTTCAAAGATTATCCATTAAAGATTGTGATAAGCTCACCCGTTTTGACTGGCATGGTTTACTACAATTATGTTCTCTTGCTTATTTTAGAATCATTGGGTGTCGGAGTTTGAGTTATTTTCCAGAGGATTGCTTAGGCGGCCTCACCCAACTGAAAGGATTGAAAATCGGTGGTTTCTCAGAGGAGTTGGAGGGTTTTCCTGCCGGAGTTGTAAACTCAATCTAACACCTGAGCGGATCCCTTGAAAGACTAGAGATAAATGGATGGGATAAACTGAAGAGTGTACCGCATCAACTTCAACACCTCACTTCCCTTCAGAGATTGCAAATAAGTAATTTCAAGGGAGAGGAGTTTGAGGAAGCTTTGCCAGATTGGTTGGCCAACTTTTCTTCTCTTGAATTTCTTGGGATTGAGGAGTGCAAGAAGGTGAAGTATCTACCAAGTTCAACAGCCATGCAACGCCTCTCCAAATTAAAGCAATTGTGGATTTATGAAAGTCCACTTCTTTCAGAAAATTGTAGAAGGGAGAATGGCTCTGAATGGCTCAAGATTTCTCATATCCCAATAATCAATATAATATAGAGGTTTGCTTTCCCTGTAGATAACCATTTAAGCTTTATTCTTTAAGTTAAAACATGATAGTTAAAAGAGAGATGATTATTATCCATCCCGCTTGCTTTTTTTTTTTTTTTGCTTTCTATTATAACCTAAATTTGATTCCTAGAATAGGACGACCCTATGAAATTAAATGAATATTGGTTATGTAGCAAATACAGTTAAACCTATGACACTTTTTAATTGATACCAAAATTATAAAAAAAGAAAAAGAAAAAAGAAAGAGAAAGAGGCAAACTTGGCTCCAGTTTATTCATAAATTATAATATTTGAAGTAGCAATCACAAAGTCTATGTCCACTCCTCATCATGCATGGCTTCCTGAATTACTTGAAAATGAGTTGCACTCATACTGCGAATATTGCAGAAACAATGAAGCAATCCCATTTTTCTGAGATTGTTTCTATACTCGGTTGATATCATTCTGCATTTTGCAGTTTAGCGTTGTTTATCTCTCCAAAACTAATACCAAGTTGGCTATTTTAACTATCATTTATGCACTCAAACCTCGAAGATTGAAGGAATGAGTATTTGAAGTTTCTGCAGAATAATGTTTGTGAAGGTTGGATGGTGGATAAATGTGTGAGATACATGGAGCTCAAGGGAATTGGGTTTGACATCTTGCCAGATTCACAAGTATTTGAGCTCAACATGTAACCAAATTTAAGGGTCTTAGATCTAGTATCTTGTCAAACTTACATGTACTAGACTGAATCCAATAGTATTAAATTTGAAAATAAAACTAGACTCATCAATTTTATGTTGAGGGGGACTCTTGAGCAAATGATTTGTATACAAAATATGTTCATCCATCGGTATATTTGTCAGAAAATAAAAAAATGGATGGAGCTTCCAGCTTATCTTGAAGATAGTATAGCTTAATGTGGGCATGGGTGTGGATTTTTATCTGTAAGCAATGCAATTTCAATTATTTTACATTAGATTTTGTTTTTTAACATTTAAGAAATCAATTTTTATGAGGTTATATATGTTGATAATGTTTTGGGGCAGAAAGAGAATTTCAAAGCTGAATTTTCTAAATGTAAAATGACCATTGTTCTTGATGAATAGATGGTTGTGCTGATGTACTGCAATTTTATGAAGGATTATTATATCTTCTGTCCTGTAATTCTACCTTCTTCTTACATAATAATATGATTAGCTCCCAGTTATTCTCTCTATTTTCTCTCTTAAGAATTCAAATATCTGAAACAAGTCATTGAAGCTATGATAAAAAAAAAAAAGGTTGATTTCACCAAGTCTATTCAAACAGTAATCAGTTGCAGAAGTTTCAAAGTTTTCTATTGAAAGGCTTCTTACGTACAAGTATATATCAAAAGGAAACCTCTATATATCAAAAGGAAACCTCTGCCTTCTCTTGTCCAACTGGTATCAAGGACCCAAACGAGACAGAGGTTTTGTAATCAGGAAAGCTTTGTTAATAGCTGCTTCTAGTTTCTTACCTCTGCATGTCCATTGGAATATTGAATCAGACTCAACAAATGATGTTGCATGGCTTGAGAGGAACATGGGCTTGAGAAGAACAGGGAAAGCAGGGCGTGGAGTATGCAGAACAGGGAAAGCTTTGGTTATAAGAGCTGTTGTTCGTATCAAAAATATACAAAAAGTTATCATTTACACTTTGATAGCATTTTGTGGCTTTTGCTTTTTTTGCTTTTCCTTATCTTCCACTGTAAACTCCTTTTCCGATGCTTCAGAGAGCAGTTGCTTCAACTCTTTTATCTGTCCGACAGCGGCAGCTTCATTAATCCTAAGATTTCTTTCACGGGTAATGAAAACCAAAGCATTGTCTTTTTCAGCCAAGATTATCTTTGAGTTGGGAATTTTCAGCCCGGCAATTCCTGCAGCTTTCTGCAACATTGGCTGTATTCAGGTCCTGTTGAAGCATATCACGCATCTTCTGAGTCTCTTTCTTAGATATTGTGTTCCTGCTTTCAGCTGTTTAAAGCAATTCAAGAAGTTTACTGTTCTGTTCCCATGGACAGGACTTTTCATCTCCAGTTCTTCTGATACAATCCACCAAGCCAGTCTCTTTAGCATTCTATGCCAGAAACGTTTCTGCAGCCTCCATCCCCAACCTCTCAGCTGTTTTCTATATCAACCAGGTTCTTTCCTTGCTCCGTTCAAAAGAGTCCCATACTTGTCCTCGATGCTGTTTAAATTCTCTTGCAAATTTCCTACCTCCGCTTTCAAGTGCTCCTGCTCTTTCTAGGTTCTGTCTTGTCAACTGAAGTTCAGACTTGAGACTCTAATTCTTTTTGAAATGAAATTTTATCCCCAGTGTAAAAGTTCTCACCTTAGTTTGTGATTTATACTATCAAATTATTGTTCAGCTGTTGTAATTATCATGGAGATTCCTTCAAACAAAATTACCCCCAGTTCATCTAATTGTGTCTGTCCTTAATAATCATTACAAGACACATGCATCATGATCATTTTTGTCATGAACTTTACAAATTCATTCAGTTGAGAAATTTTTTAAAAAAACTTTCAAGAAATTATTTTTTATGTATTAGGATCAAGCCATAAATTTTAATAATTGTATTTATCTGTTAATTCGATTGTTAAAAGATTAAAATTAAAAAAATCAATAAATATTATGTATGAATAAAATTTGAATAAAACTATATGTGTGTGTGGGGTAAAAATGTGAATAAAAATTTAATTCAAGGCTCCATTAAATTTTGTCATGGTTACTAGCATTATAGTTTTTATAAATATCTTTATTTTAAATATTTTTTCTAATATATGTGAGGAAAATATTAAAGATATAAAAATGAGTAAAAAAATTATTATACGTTTTGTTTTGTCTTATGTGTCCATTTTAATATTAGTAGAGTTTGTCAAAATATATAAATCCTTTCCTCTAGAAGGGTAAGAAATATATATATATATATATATATATATATATATATATATATATATAAAATCAAGGGTCCTCTGCAAAGAAAAATAATAACAAAGGTTGAATCTAATAATTTGTTGAATGTTAATATAATTTTAATTTTATGTGTTATTTTTAAATTTTTTGAATTTCAAATAAAATAAAACTAAAAAATTCTTTTAAAATAGACCCAATAAAATTACTCATTAAGTGCTTAGTATTTCTTACCTAAAGTACAGCATAAGATCCAAAGAAAGTGGAATTGAGTACGGGAGCCCGAGGTCACCACCCACAAATCTTGATAGCCCGAGCTCAATTGGGTGCATGCTCAGCACTCTTGGTGCTTAACGTGCGCCCTAGCATTCCTATGAGCTCAGGCTCAAGAGAGTCTGATGTTTGTTTTTTATTTTTTTTTATTTTAAATTAATATTTTTATATTATTTTGATATGATAACAAATGTAAGAAGTCACATCTAAAGCTATTAGGTCTGGCTCCTCAAGATATTTAAAGTCACGCTTTGTATTTTTTTTAAATTTAAAATAAAATTTTTTATTGACTCGTTATGGAGCGTGAACAATATACTAGTAATTTTGAAGTCTGATTTTTTTATTTAAGTTATTCTTTTATCACTTGTTAGCATAGTTTTGAAACTCAGATTGACTTGAGGCTGGAATTAGGCCGGGTTTAAAAAAATAAAAAAAGATAAAATTCGGGATGACCTGGTGAGTTGACCCGAATTTTATTTTTTTTAACTAAAATTTTTTATTGATTCGTTTTAATTTTTTTTAAAAAAATAAAATAAATCTAGATAACCTGATAATTCAATCAAAATCTGATGATTCGTTCAAAATCAATACTGGATTTAAAACCTATGCTTACTAGTTTTCATTCACGTGTAACTTTCTTACTCCTGGCTTAAAATTGACTCGACTTGGAGGTCATAAAAAGAGGTGAGAGGTTATGGATGAGCCACATTTTAGGGCACAATTGTCGGACTTGTAATACAAGAGTTGCGTATCTTGACTCTCAACTCCAATGCCAGTTTTCTTTGGCTACCATCCCCTCCTAAGGCCTTGTGTCCCTGAGAGTTAGTGCGCTATCTAGAACGTCGAAAGGAGCGTTGAAACTACCATCGCCTCCATTCACGAAGATTTTCGTTATTTCATAGGATCGACTCTAGAATTCATCAAATCAAGGAAGGAAATTGAGGATGCGAGTAACAGTCAAAATGCGACATGGAAGTGATCGTGTCATACTTGTCCACAAACAAGGGTATTTGTGTACTTCAAGAAGTGTTCTCCTCATTATAA
Organism: Populus tomentosa; assembly: GCA_018804465.1. Taxonomy (NCBI): domain Eukaryota; kingdom Viridiplantae; phylum Streptophyta; class Magnoliopsida; order Malpighiales; family Salicaceae; genus Populus; species Populus tomentosa. The sequence goes on from CM031993.1 coordinate 2,920,774, forward strand.
ACTCAGGCGTCCTAGGGCAACTCAGGCAGACAAAACATACCCAAAACAAAATGCAGAGGTTAAGCTTATTCGCTGTATTCCTCCTATGCTTGGTAGCTACTGCCATAGCTCAAAATTGTGGCCGGCAGGCTGGAGGCCAAACCTGCGCTAACAATCTTTGTTGTAGCCAATGGGGTTTTTGTGGGACAAGTGACGATCATTGCAATCCTTCCAAGAATTGTCAAAGCAACTGTAGTCCTGGTGGTGGTGGTGGTGGTGAAAGTGCTTCAAATGTTAGAGCCACGTATCATTATTACAATCCTGACCAAAATGGATGGGACTTGAATGCTGTGAGTGCTTATTGTTCTACATGGGATGCCAATAAGCCTCTGGAATGGCGTCGGAAATATGGTTGGACCGCCTTTTGTGGACCGGTTGGACCCACTGGACAGGCTTCTTGTGGCAGGTGCTTGAGGGTAAGAGTTAATTACACATGAAATATATCTTGATGTTCTCTGCTTTACTCTTAGATCTCTTTGTATTTCACTAGTTATGCCCAATAACAATCTGGAAACTCGTCACTGCTTTACAGTTTTGAAGTTTAAAAAAGTTCTCTAAAAAAGAAGATGGATTTGAGTCGAGACGTCCTTGAATATGGATATGCTCGCCATGGTCTAGGGCAGCTAGTTAATAACTTCTCATGTGTGTGCATTAGATGTTAATGTAGAACAAATTACTTTACGTGTTAGAATTCCCATGGACATCAACAGACAAATTCAATAAATTAAATATATTTTCACATATATTTATGTAGGTGACAAACACTGGGACTGGAGCACAAGCTACTGTGAGGATTGTTGACCAATGCAGCAATGGAGGTCTAGACTTGGACGCTGGAGTATTCCAGCAAATAGATACTGATGGAAGGGGCAATGCTCAAGGCCACCTCATTGTGAACTACCAATTTGTGGATTGTGGGGACTAGAGCATGGCCCTCTAGTTCTATGATGAAAATAAGAGAAATCCGCACCTAAATAATTTCAATTCCCAATAATGCAATACATATGTTGAAGTTTGAATAATAATAAAATTATTAATGATTGCAAATCAGTGTTCTTCCCAATAATTTTGAATAATAAAACACCATCATCATTATTAATCCAAATTAATTTATTCAATCTATTATTTAGACCTTTTCTTGAATTGAATTTAATATATTTATTATAAAGTTTTAAAATAAAATTTTAAAAACTTTAATTATGCGAGATGGGATAATAGCATTAGACTTGTTTGTTTTTGTGTTTCAAAAGTATTTTTTTAAAAAAATAAAAATAAAAAAGCGTGTTGTAATTCATTTAAAGGTGAAATTGAAATAAATTAAAAGAAAAAAAAGTGAAAATTAACAAAAATAACAAAATTCAAAATCCAAGGTCCATAATGAAAAGGAGAAAATATTCCAGGATCCATTATTTGTCTTACATTGTTCTTTTCAAATTAGCCCAATTCAATCAATTTGATTCAATTTAGTCCAAGTGGTTCCTTGATGATTTGATTCAATAATATATTTGATTCAAATTGAAAATTTTTTATTTTTTTATTTACTTTAAATTCATAATTTTATAGTGTTTTTAAATTATTTTAATGCGCTGATATCAAAAATAATTTTAAAAAATAAAAAATATATTATTAACATATATTTTAATACAAAATTTTATTTAAAAAGCAACTATAACTCCACTAATATAGAGGGTAAAATAAACAAGGTTAAGGTAGATAATCCTATTTAGGGGCTAAAATATTATAATGGAAGCCCTAAAACTAGAATGGAAATCAATTTAGCCCAAGGTACGTAGCTGCAATTAATGAGCCTAATGGCTAGCCATAATGCAAATCTGAACCACACCATGTGCTGCGCTGCCCTGTGACTCAAGCATCCACCTCAGCCCTACTGTTTCAAGAAGATTTCAGTTCCATGTATTCAGCCAAAATTAAACCCAAAGCTTAAAGAGAAAAATTCCAAATCACGATAGAACTTGTCCTTTCCAAATGCAAGTTCTTAATCCATCCAGGGGGGAGGTACGTACCCAGAGGGGGGCAAAGGAAATTCTTCATTTCTTGGATGGAGCTTTGACCCATTTTATTCAACAGGGTCCAAGGAAATTCTCTATTTACGTATTGGATGAGGCTTTGACTCATCGAGAGAAAGGAGGCTATTTTATTGTATATTTTAATTGGTTATTTTGTTTCTATGTTTTAAAAATATTTTTAAAAAAATAAAAAAAATTATTAATTTTAAATTAATATATTTTTAATATTTTTAAATCATTTTGATATATTAATATCAAAAATAATATTTTAAAAATAAAAAATAATATTATTGACATGTATTTTGGTACAAAAAATTATTTAAAAAGTAACTGTAATCACCGCCAAACAAGCTTGCATACTTTAGAAAAAATAATTTTTTAATATTAACATATTAAAACGGTGTAAAAATACTAAAAAAAATTAATTTGAAGTCAAGAAAAAAAATTAAATATTTTTTTAAAAAATATTTTTAAAATATAAAAATAAATAGATTCTAAAAATGATGCATTCTTTCATCCCACGAGTTTGTGATTTTTCAAACTTCAAAGTTCAATTTTTTTTTCAATTAGTTTTTGCCTATCAAATTTAATTATTTTTCTAACCGAATCTTAAAATAAATATAACACAATAATTAAAGATTTTAAATCCCTAGGTTCACAAATCACAGAATATAGCCATATGGGTTCTGTCCCACTGATCAGCCATATCCAGATCTAAATAATAATATTAAATACTAATGTCAAAAAGAAGTTTGATATTTATGTAAAACAAATCTTTAGATTATGTTAGATTAATATTTTAGAATTGAAAAGAAAAATACAAAAAAAAAAACATAAACATTTTTAGTTAAAAAATTAAAAATATAAAATAAATTTATCTTTATAATAATTTATATACTTTCAAAATAAAAGATATAAATAAAAATATATAATAACTATAAACTAAAAGAGTTGGGAAGGTTTAATTGTTCCTCTTCTCATAAAGTATTATTTATTGGAATAGTGATTTGCTTTATTTTTTTTAATTAATACTTTTTTGTTTAATTTTATTTTTTAATATTATATATTTTTTTTAGTTATCTCACTCTCATGATACATATCCCAAGTTAGATGAGTTAACTTGTTTTGACTATTTTAATTATCTATTTTGATTTACTTTTTATGAGACTATTTTAGTTTTTAAAATCAAGGTCATGAGTTTTGATATTTAAACCCTAATTAGATTAAGTAGTTTTTATTTTTATTTTTTTTTCTAAGAGTTTATATTGTTTTCATTACTTGGGTCACATGTCCTTCAATATTTGACTTATTTTTTATAGGGTTGTTTCTATCTCATGACCCAGGTCGCGGATTAACCTAATTGACTCATTTTCTCTCTTTTATTTTAATTATTATTTTTTTCAATTTCATCAATTAATATTATATTTAATTGAGAATTAGGTTTCATAATTTATTTTTGTTTGTTTTTCATTAAGTTATTTTGGTTTCATAACTCAGTAATAATGCTTTACGGTTAACTCAGGTTAACTCAACTTATTTTTTATGTTATTTTTTAAATTAAGATTTTTATAAATTTTATTGTTTAGTATTAGGTTCGATAGAGATGATTGAAAATCGAGTTTTATAGTTTATTTTAACTTTCTCTCTATGAGATTATCTTAGTTTCAAGATTGAAGTTGCAGATTTGATAGATTAACTCAAATTAAGTTAGATCATTTTTTTATAAGTTTATTTCAGTCTAATGACCGGGTCATGAGTTTAGTGGATTGACTCGAGTTGGTTTTTATGTTTTTTTAATCTCATCCTTCAATATCAGGCTGCTTAGAGATTGCAATTTGTAATTTATTTTGATTTGTTTTTTTTGAGGTTATCCCGGTCTTATGACCCGGGTTGTAAGTTTAACATGTTAACCTGAGTCGATTTATTAGGTTTTTTTTAATAATTTTTTTTTCAATTTCATCATTCAATATTAGATTGATTAAGAATTAGGCTTAACAATTTATTTTGATTTGCTTTCTATATGGTTATGATAGTTTTATAACCCGGGTCATAAATTTGACACGTTAATCCGAGTTGTCTAGCGTTATTATAATTATAATATGTTGTTATTCTAACATTAACAAAATTTCATTTAATTTTTTTTAATTAAAATATGTTTTTTACAAGTTATATAAATAAAATTTAAACTAGTAAAATCAACGAAGTTATATAAGATAAATCCTCGTATAATTTAATATTTTTCTATGCTGCGGCTCAATAATCTATTACTATCTATTTTTACTATTGTTTATCTCTGTCATTCCAATATAATAACCTAATAATACGGTCAGTTAAAAAATAAAACCAAACTCGCCGAACGTTAAACACGAACGAAGCGTGTTCCGCATTTACACGCACAAACAAACAAACAAACATATGATGAAGAAAAAGAACGAAACACACACACACATACTCTTCGCTTCGGCCTTACCTTTTCTTTCATGTGATTGTCGAAGAAAGAAAAAAAGCTCCAGCTCCATATCCCCACCCCCCTTTTGTGTCCTAAATTTCCAACAAACTCTTAACCCACACGTTGTTACTACTACTTCTTCTTCTTCCTTTTTCTCTTTTTAATATTAGATCTTTCTTAATTATTATGTTTTTCTCAGCCCTCCTCTGAATGTACTGTGGATATGGCGGGACAGACTGTCAAAGTCCAGAGACAGGTGCTCGAGGCATGCATGACATGTCCTCTTTGTAACAAGCTCTTAAAAGAAGCTACTACGATTTCTTTGTGTCTCCATTCGTGTAAGTTTTTCTCTCTTTTTTTGCCCCTCGTGTAATTTGTTGTCTTCAATTTTTTTGATCTGGGGTTGTTGGGATTGTTGTGGAATTGGATGATAAAATTTGGGTTGTTTTTGGCTTTTGGTTTCTTGATCTGGGGTTTTTCTTGTTTTTCAATTTCTTGTTTAGCTTGCGTATCATGGCTTGTATGGATGTTGCAATTTGATGATTCAATGTCGTTGAATTCGTGATGGGGTTTGTCTTGATTTGCATTAATCGATATGGAGTGCAATTCTAATAGTGTTCATTTTTGTTATATGGTGGATTATTGTAGTTTTCAAATTCTCTGTTACTCGTGTATTTTTGCTTTCATTTCTGGTTTTGGTTCATGCATGTTCTGTATGACCTTTGTCACGTAGTGCTGAATAGTGTATTCTTGGTGATTTCAGTTTCAGCTTTGTACACTACCGCTATAGTATTATGATTAAATAAACATAGTCAATTGAGTCACGACGATATGCGTACTTGAATTTGTTATCTTGCGTCGGGTAGAATCTTCAACTACTCTCTGTAAGTTTGGTCCTTTAGGCTTCAGGTGGTACAGTTGTGCAATGCATGCTTTGCACCACATAGAAATCTTTGATTGTTCAATGATCTGTTTCTGATGAGTTGGTTATGAATTCCAAACCAGTCTGCAGGAAGTGCATATATGAAAAGCTCTCAGATGAAGAGGTAGATTGTTGTCCTGTATGCAACATTGATCTGGGTTGTCTGCCAGTGGAGAAACTCAGGTTAGCCTTACTGTGAAGCCATACACCCATAAACATGCACACAATCATACTTGCATACTTACAAGCACTTGTTCTCTTTTCAAAGTGCCACAAATCACTATACTTCTATTCTAATGAATTGCTTCTCAATTGAGTTTGGTATGGATTGGGGTATTGTTTTTGGAAACATAGACTAATTCTCTGCAAATCCATTCCCGTGATTTTATGTGCACTAACTGTAATACTGTTTACCTCAACCAACATAAATTGATTTGTTTTGGTCACTCTTCCTTAAAAGTGAAGCAAGACTTCTTAATCCAAGAAATCCTGAATTTGCAAAATTCAAGATGATATTTTAGTTAAATAACTGTTCATGCCCATGACATGCATTTTGACAAACTTCCAGGAAAACATTTAGATCAGAACACATGGTATGAAGTTTTCTCATGTTCATAGAAAAATAACATGCATTGGGATTTTCACGTTTGTATGCAGGCCAGACCATAATTTGCAAGATATAAGGGCCAAAGTATTTCCTTTCAAGAGAAGAAAAGTTAATGCCCCTGAAATTATGCCTTCGATTGCATTGCCAGCAAAAAGAAAGGAGAGATCATTATCATCATTGGTGGTCAGCACTCCCAAAGTGCCAATTCAAAATGGCTTGACAGGAAGGAGATCCAAAGCTGGTGCCAGAAAGGCCGCTGCATTACGAGGATGCAATTTTACTGTTGAGGAATCCAAGAAAGAAGATTCCGCTGAAGATAATCCGATGAGCCCAAGCTCAACAGGGTCTCCTGTCAAAAGTATTCAAAAGAGAAGGCTGGTAAAGGAGACATTAGTTTCATTCTTGTGCTTGGATGAGTTGAAATTCCACCTTGATGTTGTGTAAGCTAGTTGCAGCCAAAAACATTTTTACTATATTAATGATGTTTTTTTCCTTGGTAAATTCATGCAGGATTCCTCTGTGGCTGAACCTTCTACTGAGCAAAGACGTAATGATGATGATGAGGATGATGATGTTGAAATAATTGAAGGGAAGGCTGATCTATGGACCCCCTTGAATTGTCTTGTTGAAGCTGCGAACAGAACCAAGTCCTCCAAATCGCATTCACAAGGGCTGTCTTTAGTCAAATCTGGCATGCTTGATGATCCTGATTGTGAACCTCATCTGTATGAAACAAAATCCCGAGCAGAATCACCCGGTGGTCATCACAGTGAAGTATATATGTCTAAAACAAAAAATAAGGAGCATGGACAGGGAATAGGAGTCCAAGATGACAAGAATGGGAAAAATTCACTTCCCATATCAGTGAAGCGGAGAAGGTTAACTGCAGCACGAAAAAGGGCAGCTCTGTCTGAGGGGTTGAGTGCCTCAGCTCAAGCAATGATAGATGCTGCGGGAGCTAAGAGCAATAGAAGAAATGGTCCAATATGGTTCTCATTGGTTGCCTCTGAAGACCAGTAAGATGCTTCCCAGGCTGTCTCTAATTTATATTACTTTGTCTACTTTGTGAAGCTTGGATTGTGACCACTTCAATATTTGCTGCTAATGTTGTGGAAATTGTCTCCAGGAAAGAATATGCTTCCTTGCCACAGATATCCACATGCTACTTGAGGATTAAGTGAGTTTCTTTAGTCTTATTACCCTCAAAACTATGTTCCATTTTGTTTTTTACTTCTGAATATGTATATATTATTTTTCTCTGCATTTGTGTATTTGAAAACTACTTCAGTTTTTGAAAGGGTAAATTTGAAGTGGGCCACCATGCTTTCTCATAATCTCTTTTGACAGGTTAAGAAAATGGGTCTTTGTTTTTTGTAAGAAGGTGTCAAACAGAAACAAAGATTACGGTTTTTACATAAGATGATATAATATTATGGTCCAAGCATTTGTTTCCCCAAAATGTGGATAAACGTTTTACATATTATATCCATCTGCTATAATAGAGAAATGTTAGGCTTTTCATGTGTTGGTTATTTCAGTAAATGTGCGGATTTTATTGTTTTGTCCTCTAGAATCTGTTTGGTCTGTCTTTGCTTTTAGTAATTGAAAATCAAATTGTTGCTCTCATTGATCGACTTAGTTTTGGTGTATTCACTTGATGGTTATACCTCTGAGTTTGCTCAAATCATGGTCTTTTATGATGAAGCCATCAATTAACTTGGAACTCATCCTCATTTACCCCTTGCTTTATTGTTCTTGATTTTTCTGATCACAGGGATGGTAAAATGCCTGTGTCTTTCATTCAGAAGTACCTTGTGAAGAAACTTGATCTCGATAGTGAGACTGAGGTGTGTTCATCTCTCTTGCCTTCCTCAAAATATAATTTCCTTGTTGGTTTACTCGTTAAAAATTGCTGTGATTTTCATTTGTCAGCTCTGTTGTGGTTTGCTAGCTCTTTATTATTGCTTGTAAAAGGTCAGGAACAGATATCGAGCTTGTAACTACTGTTGGGTGTAACTTGAAATTAAATTTTTTAGGGAAAGATCCCGAGGGGGGCATGTTTCCTTTCTTCTTTTGTGCCTGAGGATACCAACTCATTTAACCCTAGGAAGTTTAGTTGGAATGATTTGAATAATTCCTAAAACTTCAAGAATCAAAATGACAGCACCTTTTGTCAAGTGTCAATAAGGCTTCATATTGTCATACCAAGATCTGCTAGGGAATCTTAAATCATATGAGAAAATGTACTCTATCTTCAATCAATGTACATTCAACTCTATCTTTTGAGTAACATTTGGTTTTACTGGAATGAAGGGAGATACATATACCGATGAGTGATAAACAATGATATCAAGTATCCAGGGCTATGGATGTCATACAGCATTATATTTTTCTTTGAGCATAGATGTTCTTAGCCAGATGCAAAACAAGTAGTTTTAAATTTTTAGATAATTTCCGGCTAACAAGATGGAGTGTTATAGTGCATTCTATATCAACTTAGTCAATGCTTTCATATTTCATATTTTCTTATATCACTTCTGCTTTCTCGTGACACTATGAAAGCACTTCCTCTGCTTGTTGAATAAAAATCAAATCTACATAACTTTTAATAAATACTGGCATAGTTGCTTGATGGTCTTGTGGGGAAAACAATCTGAACTATGTTAGGGACTTTGCTAGGAAGCATGGATATGTGGTCCCCACTTTTTCTTGACAGTTCATTGTTTCCTAAAATTGTTGTTGCATATTTGATAAAATTGTTCGTGAACATTCCTAATACTTCAAGTCATGAATTTTAGAAATGGCATCAGAACTTTTGATTTGTGTGCTTATAATGGAATGAACACTAGCTGCTGCTGCTGCTGCTTCTTCTTTCTTCTTCTTTTTAATTTTGTAGGTGGAAATACTTTGCCGGGGACAGCCTGTCCGGCCAACTTTGCAATTACAGAACTTAGTAGACTTGTGGTTTCGAACCGGTTCGACATCAAAAAAAGTACCAGCCTCTGTGGGTTCGTCAGCTAAGGACTTCGTGATGGTATTGTCATATTGTCGGAAAGTCCAGGAGTCTTAAAATATACCTTTAACCTGCCTGTCATCTCGATGATTATTTACATCTTCAGTTATGAAATATTTATGTTGTTGGATTTTCAACATCTGTAACCTTTCTGTGATCTTTAAATCAAATCATCACATGCATGCTGCTTTGTTTCATGCATGTGATTACATGTATGAATATATATTTCATTTATTATAATAGAGAGCCACATCACTTACGTTTGTATTCTCTGTCAACAGTGTCTCCTATTTATCCAGAATTTAAGTTTCTAATGATCATATCGCTATTTGAATTTACCAAGTTACTAATTTGCTGTTGAAAGCTGCAAATTGAGAGGAGAATGCATGTTTGTGAGAGTGAGAAGTTGCTGAAGCTGTTAGGAGACTTGTAAAACGTTTCCTCTTTCCGAACTGGCCAATGGCATATTAACTCCTGAACACAGTCTGCTAAATGAAGGCTTGCTCATGGCGGCACTATCTCTGGAACAGACATGAAATGATGATTTCTTATTTCACTCTTCAAATTTAAGGCCAGCCATATAAAATCGAAGCTTAATCTAGCTCCATATGCTGGAGTTATAAGATTATTAAACCGTGGACCAGTCCAGACCTCTGGATTGAAGAGCCTCAATCATAGGAAAAATCTATAATGAATTTCGGACTTTGCAACTCCTGTCGTTGAATCTCTTGTTCGTACCAAGTAGCATCATCATAATCAAAAGCAGAGTGATTCTCTACCATATTTAATTATGGATTTGGTCAAATAGTAGAGGATGAATAATGCATGTAAATCTTCATGCGAAAAGGACTTAATTTCAGTATACAAAAACCAACTAAAGAATTTCAGAAGAAAAGAAAAAATGAACTAGCAAAATAATTAGTAAATTCCGTTAATTTAAAACCCTAATATTAAATTCCTATAATTTTATATTCATCTGCAACCTAATCCTTTCACTATATTTCAATAAGTTAGTTATTTTTCCCCTAAAGTGTCCTCTATTTCCTTTGGAAATTATCCAATCTCCCAACTAAAAACAAGACAAAATCCCATTTAGCAAGGGTAATTCAGACATTTAAAGAAGAATTGAATGTAAGACTGTGGTCAAGGGACTAACTCGTTATTTGCAAAACTAAAAGTACTAGATTGTAACTTTTGTAAACATAAAGAGACTAATTATAATCTACTCAAGAACCATTAATGATAGACAATCTTTAATGCTGGAAGCTCTTCAGCGTGTTGTTTGCATTTGCTGAGAGATTGAAGTGAGCGCATCAAACCTTGGTCGGTCGGTCTGTCTACTTGGAAGCTTTCTCAAAATCAAAACATGCAGCAGGTAATCAATCGAAAACCCTCCTACAAACAACTCCATTATTGTTGTTGTTGTTATCTTTTTAAGGTTTGATAATTAAGTAAATAACAATGAGGTGAATGGTGAAAGGGTGGTGGATCTGACAAGGAGGTGACTTGGGAGGATCAGCAGAACATCAACAAATTTGGCAGATTAAACAACAGATTGCACGAGCTTGAAGACGAAATTAAGATTGCCAAGGTACCATCTTTTTGTGTATTTATATGCCTTTGATTTCACTCTTATTAATGTTTAGCATTTATGTGGAGATGGTTTTTCTGAATTTGTAACAAGGGCAGCTTTGATTTTGTTTTTTATTTGATGGGTTTGTTCTATCATCTTTTTTGGGTTAGTTTTATATGTTTTGAATAAGAGGTTAATATTTTTACTGAGTATTATTGGTAGATAAAAAAGAGAAAATAAAAAGATTGTTGCACTTGTTGATCAGAGTGTGCAGCAACTGGATTTTGCGTTTAAAAGGCTAAATGTGATTGATTTGAATATGAACTGGAAGTTCAATTTTCTGTCTTAGTATTTGTACGTTTAAGGGTATGTTGGTTTGGTACAGTAGGAGGGCTTATGCAAATGTAGGGTAAAAAAAGTCCAGTGCTTGCAAGCTAAACTGAGCTAATTGAGCTTATGTTGAATGTTAAAGACTGTTGAGGTTGCCTCGTATATCTTGAAATGGATGATCTTGAATATGTTAATTTGAGTGAAGATTGCATTAAGTTACTGGGTTTGTTTTTGCCTATGCTTTCAATGGGAACTGAAGTTAAGACTAAGCCTGTGAAAGATTTTGAGGAATTACATCATCTTGCTGATCTGGAGCAAAGCTTGAGTGGATCGGTTCGTCGTAGGGTCCAAATATTGTGGTCACATTCAAGTTGTTGGGCATGTCAATGGACCATGTTCATAGAAAATTAAGATAGTGCAGGCATACTCTTGGTCTCCCATGCCAAAACTAAGTTAGTGAAACTCTAAAGTGAAGTTCTAATTTCCCTCTCTGTTTCCTAGTTTTATTTAGAATTGAGAATGGAAAGGAAGGAGACGAGGAATAAATTTTTATTTTATTTTTCCAACTGCAAAAGATTTCGATCCCAATTTTTTGCATATGGCAGCAAGTTATTCATATTGGCCTTGAGGGTTCCAGCTAGCCTAGATGGTAAATTCACTTCATAAAATTCAATATCCAAATTAAGAATGCATTTTCTATGTTAAGATCTTACTTTTACTTCTTCCACCTTTGTTACTGGTTTCTTTCACGAAATTCTTGCTCCTCTCCCCTACATTTCTCTTTCTTATTTGCCCCTAGTTTCCTCCATCAGAGTTAAACATATCATGCTGTTATCATATTAAAGACTCGCTGAACTCCATAAACTCTTTTTCAAATTTCCATTTTGGTTGTTCAAATACTTTACCACCCAGGTCCATCCAGTCCGAGATGCTTTGTGCGTAGTGTTCCCTTCAGACATTTTTGTCCTAAACCTGTCTCCTTGACTTAATTATACATAAACAAAGCGCAAGGATTACCATAATTTTATGTGGACAGTTTGTCACATTGCCAGTAGTAGTTCAACAGCACAGCATAATAGCCATCTTTTGCAAATGGCAGCAAGTTATTCATATTGGCCTTGTGGATTTCAGTAGCCTAGATGGTAAATTCACTTGACTTTGTCTTTGAAGACCTGAAATTGAATCCCATCCAAACTGGGATGGGAAGGATTAAATTGAATCCCATCTTGTTGTGTAACCTAGCTCTTGGACCTAATATGCCCCACCCATTCTATAAATGCATATAGGGATGCGTAATTTTGTTTTTAATCCTGTTCTCTATCGTGCTGAGTTTTTTTACTTATGCAATAGCTCCTTTTCTTCAGGAAACCAATGATAATCTAGAGGATGCAAGCAACGAGTTAATTCTTACTGATGAGGAGGTGGTTCGGTTCCAAATTGGAGAAGTCCTTGCTCATGTTCCAAGGGATGAGGTTGAGACCAGGATAGAGCAGATGAAAGAGGTGACTGGTAAGAACATGGAAAAACTTGATGAAGAGAAAGAGTCCGTGGTTGCACAGATGGCCAAGTTAAAGAAGATTTTGTATGGAAAGTTTGGGGACTCCATTAACTTAGAGGAGAATTAGTGAGGTAGGTTTTTGTTTTATTCACAGAAGCTGTCTTGCTGATTTGCCATGTTATTCATGGAAGAAGTCTCTTGTTTATCGTTGAAATATCAGGGAATCGACTTCTTCAAATGGTAATTGGATATTTTAGATTGTTGTCCAAGCTTCATGAATGTAGATGATGTATGTTTCTTACTCTCAGGTGTATCTGCTATGAAGTGAACTGTTCTCTTCAAATTTTGATATTTTATGTATCATTTGTTATGGAAGCTGGTTTGTCTTCTGCTAGTTGTCGAGTTGCTTAAAAGAAGAGTTTTTTTTTTTTTTTAATCTTTTAATTAATAAAAGTGGTAGAAGCCCCAACAAAATTAAAATTCAAGTTTCCGTCTAGCAACAAACTATTGACAATGGACTTGCTAGGCAATCAGAAGGCCATTGCAGAATTTTCCTTTACAATTGCTTGATGTATGTCAATGATCAGATCACATATATAATTGAAAAAAAAAATTAGAAATGCTGATTAAGCAAATCGGACTGTTTAATCATAAGCACCCGGCGTTTTCTTCCAATCCAAGTTAACCATTGGGGATCACTTGATACAACTCTGTAGCCTTCATTTGTGTATAGTTTACAAGCATCCACGTTATCTTCATATGCCCTAAGGGCAAGATATTCAAAACCATGGATGGGAGAGCATGTCACATGCTTTTAGCGAGGCACTTCCTATTTTCTCTATTTTCTGCCCCTGATTGTTTGTCACTCAGCCTTAACATAGTGTTCCAGGACAGAAGAAATATTGTTTGTTACATAGCCTTAGCATGATGATGTTTCAGGTTACTTTTAATTAGTGTTCAGGATAGAAGAAATAGATATGTATGAGATATAATCGTGTTTAGTTGACGAGATAGAGACAGAGATAGAGATTAAAAAAAAAATGTTTTTGAAATAATTTTAAAGTAAATTTTTATATTTTTAAAACATAAAGTATAAATAAAAATGTTTTATTTGTCATCATTGTCTGTCTTTTCCATATCAAGACAGTAGTCATGTATTATTGTAGAATCGGCAAAGCAAGAATTGGTCGTGACTATCATTGCCATAACATCAAAATAATTTGTTAAAGGTAGTTTATGAAAGCAGCTTCTCTCATAAACTGAGGTATGAAGGATTTCTGAAACTAATATGCAAGAACTTGTCAAATTACATACACTCTGAAGTAAACTACAAGAGAGTTTCATATATAGAGATCACTTATTTTTATAAAAAGACTCACATGATTATTGTGTAAGTGATTCTTAGACATACTATCACTAAGTTATCTTATATAGAGAATGTTATACTTTAATACTAACCATACATTATCATAATCAAGGGTAATAAATGAACAAATATTGAGTATAACATAAACTATATAAAGATATCTGAGTAATTAAGAGAAGATTCATTACCCTAGGTGAATTAGAGAAAATATTTTATTTGTTCTCAAATAATATTGATTATAAAATCATTACCAAATATAGAATTAGATTTGAAAAAAAAAATTTAATCTTATTCAAATAATCAATAATTATAGTGTTGAGAACTAAAATAATTTAACAAAGAAGACATGCTTCATACTATAATGTTTAAAAAGAAATATTCTTGATGAAGGGATAATAATTATATTGAGAAACTAGTCACTAAAAGGTTAAGTCAAACAACGTATGACTTTTCTAATATTAGGGGATCATGACAGGTTATTAGACATTATTTTTAATCTTCAAATATAAATCAATTAATTTTTTAATTGATAATAAATTAAATTTGAACAAAATTATTAGGGAACCTAATGGGGCACACATATAAGAACCATTGGTTAAAAATTAAAATAGATTAATTAATCAAATGTAATTTGATTATAAATAAGTGTTAGAAACTGAGAACCAGAATGTAATTAATATAAGGGATTACAATTCTAGACCTACAAACAATCAATTAAGGGCTTAATTGAATAAATTTTTAAAATTAGCTTAAAATAATATGTGTTATTATTTAAGCTAGTCTATTTGGGATACTAGAACCTGAAACCAAGTTAATCTGATGTTGAATATCTCACATGGAAAGCAATGTTTGGGGTAACTTTTCTAGCATCATTTTTGAAAATTACGTTAAAACACCAATGTGTTTTCTCAAGACTATTATCAACATCATCTTCTTCCCTAATTGTTCTATTACCGGGAACTAAGGCATACACTACTTGTTCACCCTTTATCTTCTCTATAAATTGTGATAAAGATTAAAAAAAATAAAAACAAAAACAAGCTCTTTTTTTTTTAAAGTTTTCATCTCCAACTTCTTTTTTATAGGTGCAAACACTATTTGTTTCCCTTTAATGCTTAGGGTATACGTATTTTTTCTATCATCATATACCAAGCTTCTATCAAACTACTATGGCCTTCATGGCGTGGCACACATCCATAAATACCGCATCACACCAAGCCCTATCAAAGTATTTATCCTATAGAAAAGGAAATAAGACAGTGTTTTTCAATAATTATCTTAGTGTCTTTATTCAACCACATCAACTTGTAAAGCTTAAGGTGACTTTTAGTTGCAAGTTGAAGTTTCCTTATTACCTCCTCAAGCACTATATTTTCAATGTCTTTCAAAAAATTTGTCCCATGAGAAAAAAAAAAAAAAACAAGGCATTGTTTGTGAATAATTTCCTCGATGTTTTTATTCAAACACGTCAATTTCTAAGGTTTATACAGTGACTTTTAGTTACTATTTAGAGTTTTCTCACTGCCTCTATAAGCACCACATTCTTGTAATTGCCATTATCCATTATCATGCTAGAAACTTTATCTTTGATGGGGCATTATAGTGTAACACCAATCTTCTCTTGACTCATTATTAGGTGTCACTAAACTCTTTATGATAACAAAAGTAGTGCCTCCATCTCTTAGCAAAATCTCCTCATCACTATCCAAGTTATCATCATAGGCAGGATTAGTTTCATCAATAGGTTCCTTTATTGATAGATTTTTTCCTAGATAACTCTTTATTTTACTACATTTATTATTCTAGTGTCCTAGTTCACCATATCTAGAGCAACAAATTATAAAGTCAAGACCCATCATCTGATGATTTTGTTAGGTTGGCTTAGGTTGTATGGTGTTTATCCTCTAAATATTATTATTATGCCCTTCTTTATTGCTCTAATCTACCTAGAAGTTTCTACTAACAGCCCTAGCAACTTATTGCTTCTCTACTACCAAGCCCCTCTGATATGCCTTAAAAAGTATCCATAGAAATTGAAGACACAGTACGTCCTGGATAAACTACTGTAAACTACTCGGATACCTTGTCACAAACTACTGTTTCATTTTTATCAAATCATTCCATGCTATTAACTTGTAGAAATCAATTGTGTAATCATAGATAGACTTGCGTTCTTGTTTTGGCATGTGAAACCTCTGGTATAAGATTTAGAAATAGCTGAAAAGAAGGAAGTGACCCCTTATCTTTTTTTTCATCTTGACCCAATCATTAGTTTTTGACTTTCCTTGTTTTTTTTGCGTCTTCTTTAATTGTTCTCGCCAGGAAGATAACCGACTCTTCAGTACGATTGTGATTATCTTAACCCGTGTTTACTCAAAACCTCATTATACTAAAAAAATCATCTCAACTTCGTTCAACTAGTCTACAAACTCCTCTACCTGCAAAGTTCCAACAAACTCAGGAATTTTGACATGAAAATTATAATCCATAAATCTGATATCTTCTAGCTTAAGAGGTTGTCTCTTTTGATATTCAGTACTAATCAATGACCCATGGTCACACTCTTGGTTCTGGTTCTAGCCTAATAAGTCATCTCTTTCAACCTACAAGTCAACTCTATGATTTGCATTTGCATGTCCTGCATGTCGAGCACCTGGACATTTCTCCCCTAAATAGGAGCCTTCTTATCCTCTCATTGACCATGCCCCGCTCCACAATCTTTTCCTGCCATGGTTGTTAGCAGCACACATCAAGCAAATAAATATCCATGAGATTATACACACATCAAGCAATAAATCTAGGATTGTTGAGCTCTTATACCAATTGATCCGGGTGTAAGCTAATAAAGACAACAACATAGAAAATACAGAAAATTATATAAGGTTTAATGAGCAAAAATGATTGCATATATAAACAGTCTGTCATCCACTCATCATCAACCATTACTCTACTTGAGCTTTGACTACGAGCTGGTTTAATGATTTTGAGCATAAGCCGCCACAATCAGATATGTCAAGTCCATGATAACCATTCTTCAATATAATACCAACAGGAGACGAAAATTTTTTAAGTTGGTTAATCATCTTGATGATTCACTTTGTGCCTGAAGAAACACAAGTTTCCATTAACAATCAATTGAAACAGACAAATTAGTAATCACGCTTGAATTGCTACAGTAAAGTTGGTTACCAAAGGAAAAATTCCCCAAGAAAGACACAAAAATCACCTCCTTGTAACTGCTGCCAACCGACACGTTCCTAATTCGATCTTAACAACCAACATTCTTATGGCCTTCCCTCATAGCATCACAAAAATAGAAGCTACAAGTTACAAACGAAAAATCCAAACTACCAAAACCAAGTCACCATTCCCCAATTACACCGTCAGCAACAAACTCCCTCGTCATCTTGGGCATAAAACCTCGATTCAAATCTCCTAAAAACAATGGGATTCCACCAATACAAGCTTCAAATCAAACAATGAGATTTCGAGTACAACCCGTTTTGGGTCGCAAAGACTGGCTACCAGCTACTGAAAGCAACCCACCTTCAACAACACTTTCCTCATCAAGAAACAAATCCTCAGTGCCCCTAAACACAGCATGAACTCCAACAACAACCACCCCAATAATCAAAGCAATCAAAACATGCAAACCCACATCAGTATACACCAATGCCACTATAGTAACAAATCCAAGAACACACAAAACAACTCTATAATCAAAACTCCTATTAGACAGCACAACCGGACCATCACGCTCGAAATAAAGAAACAACCACGCGACAAATACCCCAATAAACACAATAATAGAAATTGGATGCCATAGAAAACTTAAAAACAGGATTGCAAGAAATATCATTGCATAATTTACAGGAAAGTAATTGACGTTGTATTTGATCCGTGAAATGGATTCATCATAAGTGTAAGGGCGAATGAAAGATGAGAACTTTATAAGTTCTAGCCAAGGACGGTGCGTTGCAATGAGGGTTTGAGTTGTGGTGGTGGCGCGTGAGATGAATGTCAGGGTCGTTGGTGGTCGTGGGGGTTGTGTGGTGGTCATTGTGGTTGTGCTGATGGTGGTGGGGATGGTGCCATAACCTGCTTGTGGTTTTAGTGACATTTAAATGGAGGGTTTTTGTTTGGATCTCGAGGATTGAAAGAAAGTTTGAGACTTTATGAGTGCAATCAAAGATGGGTTTTGATTTGGAGAGAGAAAGGGGAGACCTTTATGGTAAATTCATTCTTACCTAAGAACAACAAAATCTTTTTCGGTATAGCTTCTCTCTGGGATTCTGGATTATTTTTTTTGAAGAAGAAGACCAGAGAAAAATTGGAGAGAAAAACTGTGCTTCCTTTCTTCCAGGGGGAAGAAGAACGTCATGTTCAAAAAGATGGTTTCTTTCTTTTTATTTAATCATATTTGCCAGCCAAAAATTAGTGTCGTTTAAGGACCGAGCTTAACCCACCATTTAAACATGGACTCCATAATCTGTGGAAATTGAAATGCTACTTCTTCGATTACCATTTAATTTTTGATTTAGTCATTACTATTTAAACTTCCAGTTCAATCTAGAATTATAAGATAAAGAATAGTTCTTGACTAGATTGATGTGTCATATGCTGTGGATTAATTCTTTTCTAATATAAAAAAAAAATGTCTGGACATTAATGGTTTTTTAAATAAGGAAAAAATATAAAATTCAGGTATTGATTCTTATGGAATCAATAATTTTAATTAATTTAATAATATAATTAAAAAATATCAATAATTATTTGAAAAATAAATAAATATTTGTTAATATTATATATAAAAAATATCTTCTAAATACCCTTAAAATATCTCAACAATTTTATTTAATAATAAAATAAAAATAAAATAACCTCATAAAAAAATAAATTAAAACTTAATTATTAACAAATCAAAAATTAAAAGATAAAATGAAAAAAAAAAAAAAGGACTCAATTTAACATATTAAATTTGTTATCTAATCATGAAATCGTAATAATATGCAATTCAAAATATAAAATTAAAATAACCATACACAAAAAAAATTAATAAATTTAAGGCTTAGAAATCTAATGTTAAAAAATAAAATTAAAAAAAAAAAAAACCAAAGTTCAAATAAACTCATCTTTGAAATCACATTATTGGGTTAATAAAACCGAGATTACTCAAAAGCTTTTAAATCTATTCAAAAGCTTCATACAAATACATTTAACAAGTTCTAACAAGAACATACAGAATCACACATGTACTTTCTTGCACAATTTATTCTTTTTATATTTTTCTCTTACATTTTACTATCTCAAGTATAAAAAAATCCCTTGATTCAACAGAAAACCTATTTTGCAAGGAGAACCAAGTAAGCTCACACTTCTCAACCAAGACTGCTCGTAAAAAACCCAATCCAATTCTAAAGTTTCCACAACTTCATCTGTTGATAAGCTAGGTGATGAATTACATAATTACGTGCAACAAAGAGAATAGGATTATTTTTTTTTTTTTGAAAATCAACGGAAGAAGAAAACTATCTTCAAAAGAAAGGGTAAAAGAAAATTCTAATATTGTTGAATTTCAACTAGAAAACTCGTACTATTATAACGAAAAAACCTATCAAGTCACATGGGATTCATAGCAAAACAGGAAAGGAACTCAACATGCTAAATTTATGTCAAGTACTATGTCGGTATGTCCCTCTTCTCAGTACTGATGAATTTGCCATAGGCACACGTCATGGTTTTCCCTGATCTGTGCCATGAAACTTTCTCCCAGCATCAACTGCTTCCCTGAAAGAAGAGGCGAGTTGCATGGTTACAAATAAATTTATCCTAAAGAAGGTTACAATTGATTCACAACCAGAAATGCTTGTATTCTATGTTCATTACACAAATTCATCCCTCCACTCCTCACCAATCACACAAAGGAGTTATTTTCAAATTTCAATGGGCCTTGCATCGTTCTTTTTTTTCTTCCTAATACAGTTTTTGCCAGATAATTTGCATATCTGTAAGTTCCAGAGTTAATATGCTCAGTTAAGAATTCAGAATCCATATGCTGATATACTAGCATATCTTGACTTAAATGGAAAGAGAACAGAAGTTAAAGGGTCAGAGAAGCAAAGATTTGTAACGTAGCTTTTTATCACATACCTAAAGGATTTCACAAGCTCCTTATTTTCAGGGTCAAGCTTCACACCCTCATAAAAGGAATTTGCTGCTTCATCAAACCTCTGCAAGTAGAAGGCAATCAAGAAATGCTAGACAATGTAAATCAGTACCACAGCCATGGAAAAAAGAAAAAAAAAGAAAGGCATGCCTGCAACAAGCGCAGAGCTGCGCCTTCCCGATACCAAGCTTTTGGCCAATCAGGTTTTAGCTCTCTGCAGGCCTTTGCATCAGCTAATGCTTGGTCAGGTTGCCCCAATCGTATCCAACACAGGCTTCTATTCGAAAGCACAGCAGCATTTGTGGGATCCAGATCAATTGCCTGCAAATGTAACATCAACCTTCTATTCAGTCAAGATCCAGAAAGCTATCCAATAACGATGGTCAGTTAGTCAACTAAGAATTTTTCAATGTTGGGTTTACAACTTTAATAATAAAGTATCAGAAAGCAACCACAAGCAACTAGAAAGGAACATTTGCTTGTGTATATCTAGATCTTCTGGCATTCCATCTAAGGCTTGACTACTTTAAAACAAAATTTGCTCCATTAAATATCCCATCTTGACAAATAACCCATTCCACAAACAATTCAACTACTTTCCATATTAAAGGGAAACACAAATTTAGATTTTAACAGTAATTCTTTAGACAATCATGACTCATGTAGGGTGTCCAAAGATCCAATGTATGAAATGAGTTTCGATAAAATTTCAAAATAGGATTAGACTATTTATCCTTGTATATCAGGATAATTCTCCACTCTGTCCTTGAATCCCTAATTGATTCAATTTTATCCTTGAATATAAGTTAAGTTTCTAATAAATCCTTTCGGCAAGATTTTTAGGCTAAAGCACAGGAAAAAGTCACGTGATTTGCACATGAAAAACTTCCGTTTGTCTAGCTTGGAAGGGCATTTTAAGAATAGAAATAGCTGTATGCACATCACATGACTAATTCCAGTAGTCTGGCCTTGAAATCTTGTCAAAAGGATAGATTAGAAACTTAACGTATATTCTAGGACAATTGACTCATCTGAAGATACAAGGATAGATTGGAGAATTACCATATCAATAAGGACAGATTGAGTCCTTAACCCTTCAAAATATCTAGTAACAGGACAAAAGTCATTAAAAAGATAGTTTCCAAATGCCAAATAGCATGTAATTTGAAAAAACTAATTCCATGCATAAGGACCGAAAACTCTAATAAAAGAACAAGAAAAAGAATAAAACTCTAAACCTCTGAAATAGGATACAGAACAAATGACATACTTGTGCATAATCATTCACTGCTGTAAGATATTCGTTTCGTTTGAAAGCATCGTCTCCTCTTGATTTTGCTTCAGCAGCTCTCTCCTTTGCTTCAGGTGACACCTGAAAAAGTTGTTGGGACATTTATTATGGTGAGAAACACACTGAAATATAATTCCAACCAAATTGCTTGAGTTGTGGGATCACTTTGCCTTGGCACAAAAGACAAGCCATGATGCAAGGTACATTTCCAAGTGAATTGCCATAAACCCCTAAAAACTTCATGAATGCTAGTGTAATGCCATTCAATTCTGCTATGGAAACCAACCAATTTTGGGGTAGATTGGTCTGTTCATGTTATAACAGTAAGATTCTGGATTTGATTTTAGTTGTGGTTGGCTCTTGGGATAATGCTTCATGTTGCCTGGCAACCCAACCCTGTAACTAATTGACAGGCTCAGTTCAATGATCAGGTTGGGATTTGACACATAAAAAACTTATATCTATCTATAATGTGTATGTATTCTTCCCTTGTTCATTAAAGCTGCATAAATGCAACAAACAGGTTAGAAGGTTGCAAGATCTAATTTCCCTATGTTCCAATTGGTTATCAAAATGCAAAAGATTACAGGATAAGGAGAACAGAGAGCCAAATCAATCTGAACTGCTTTGGTTCAACTCTGGGTTGGATTTTTGGCGTTAATAAGTCATCCCAGTCTGAAAAGTGACAGTTCTGATCCAACCCACTTGGTTTCAGACCCATTCAAATCAGATACATAAATCTTAAATAGCATTAGCCGCACTGAGCAAGCTTCAAAATGCTAAAGATAAGTGGAGCAAAGAGCCAAATCAATCTGAACAGCTGCAGGTCAATTCTGGGGAGGATTTTTGGAGTTAATAAGGTCAGCTTAGCTCTGAACGTGACAGTTCTGATCCAACCAATTTGGTATGAGGCCTACATATAACTTAAATTGCAGTGCTGAGAAAGCTATAGAAGGTCTGCAATTAGCATTATTTCTTGCATGTGGTTGAAGGTTCCATGATTTCTTACTTCAAAATAAGAATAAACAGAATGGCCAAAGCCATGAGCACAATTGAAGCATTTGAACCAACAAACAAAACAAATCCTCTTTATCACATGCGATAACCAACTGCCATCATTAGAAACAACTTTTATGATTGACTGCAAAATTGACAAGTAAATCAAAACTGAATTCTAAAAAACATAATTGCACCCAATGAGAGGAAGTTACACAACTGATAATTGTAAGCTATTCAGTAAAACTTTGGCAAGGAAGAAGGATCCATTGTCAAGGAATAAACTCAAAAAGCATCATGACAAAAAAATCACAACAAAAGCAACATGTAACCATCAAGAAAATTAAATTATAGCATAAGCAGAACCTCAGGCAGATCTCTTTTAAGTGTTTCTGTGTCCCCTGAAGCGTCAACTTCCTTCACTTTCTGTGTTTCTTCCTGCAAAGAATTTCCAACCCAATCAAAGGGAAATTAACAACAGGAAACTGCCAAGGATAAAACAAAGATAGCTGTGTGAGTAGAATAACAATATCTGGTCAAGTTAGCCCGTTATCAGGTCATTATTTCTCTCTGTTCAGTGAAAATATCTCCATAGCAATAGATGATGTGATTTCTTGTGAAAATAAAACATTCACAACCAAGAGCTCATTCATTAATAGTACAACAGATCCTCATGTGAGTATGTATGGATGTCCACAAACTTCGACCCCTCAATAAGACAGAAAATGTAAATTAGTAATTGTTAAATAGTGATAGCAGATGGAGCACATGTATTTGTGGCTTTAGCAACAAATAGGAAAGCTTATTAAGTCGCATAAAATTCATAACAATAACTTTTGAGGATCACAATACCATTTTGTTAGCTTCAGACTGCATGTGTTCAAGAATTCCATCGACAGTCCACTCAGAGATGCTCTTAACTTTTGTTGTCAAGGGGAAAAGAATCTCAACAGCAGCACGGTTACCTCTTGCAGCTGCAACCTGTATTGGTTTCTGACCATCCTATGATGCAAGGAAAATTCATAATCATTCCAAGTTAAAATAAAGGTGAAAAATAATTCCATGAAAGGAAGCACCATTTACATTTTTTCTTTTTCTTTTTCAAATGAATTACATTTACCATGAAATTGCAACATTAAGAACTTCGGAAATTTCTATGGGAAAAAAACGAACTTTAACAATGTTTGATAAGATAGAAATCTTAAGGAGTAGGAGAAAACTCTAAATTCATGAAGACAATCAGGTATTGCTACCCTTCTACCCAAAGCCAACCATAAGAAAGTATTGAAACTCAAAATAAATAAAAATTTATTCATCAAAAAGATATTTCCTGAACCCCAACCTGTAAAAGCATAGAGACAAACAACAAATAACACTATACAGAAAGCTACAGTAATCCCTCAAGTAACTGGATGCAGTCGTAGCCTTACCTCATCAGTGACATTAGGATTAGCTCCAGCTTCCAACAAACAGTTCAAAATTTCTGGGCTTCCAATATCAGCAGCAATGTGCAGCGGAGTTGCTCCTCCAGCAGCAACATTCACATCTGCACCAGCCTGCACAGAAGAAATCACAAAGGTCGGTGCTCTAAAATGGTGTGAGGCTATAAGCATGTAAGCATAACAAGTAGGATTAAAGATGCTTCTACACCAATGGATGTGATCTCCTAAACAATATTCCCACGCTTTGGTCTACAGAAAAATCCGTTCACTTTATAAATTGCTATAAAACCAGTGACACAACCAACAAGTTCAAAAAATTTGATAGCCATATACAAAATAGTTAATGATTTAGGAGATACCTGAACCAACAACTCTAGGCATGCTAATGAACTAGCTGCTACAGCTGATAATAATGGAGTTACACCATCTTCTGTTTCGGCATTAGGCTGCAAAAGAATATCAAAAGATAAAAATAACACTATACAAAAAAAATCTAGCCACACATCATTGAGAAACATAAGAGCATGTCCTGAATCAGAAAATATTTAAATAGATTTGTGGAAGTTCTGGAACATAGAAAACAACCTGTTGGAGAAATCTATACATGGGAAAATACCAAAAATGCGATAATTGTTATTCGAAGACTTGGATATCACAGGGATGACTTTTTTACACGGTTATACATGACCTATATAGTTTTTCAAGTGTCACTACATGATATGTGTTCAGCTTGGATTGTCACATCTGCCAAATTTAAAATGGCTTCACTCACTACATGCAATTCATGGCTGTAACTCACTCCTTTTGTCTCTCTCTCGTTTGCTTTTACAATTAGTGACACATTTAACTGATAATGAATAACATTAATACAGTGAGAAAGGGGGGGAAATTACGTTCGCATGGTGCTCCAGCAACACTTTCAAAGCATCCTGTTGGCCATGCCCAGCAGCCCAGATTAAAGGAGTACCGGCGTCACTTTGTGAATCAACCTCAGCACCCTTAGAAAGTAAATACTCCATCAATTCATTATTTCCTGCAAACAAAAGCATGCAATGCAATAAAGAAAAATCTCAACAGAAGAAGCAGGTGGAATGAATCTAGGAGTGAAACTGATTTTTCTGCATTAAGCATCACAGTGCGAATCATCAGAAAGATCAAGCAGGAAACATTACCATGCAGAAGCGCAAGACTTGCCCAGTTAAACCCCAAACATACCTATCCCTGCAGAGTGGTGCAAGGCTGTGGCCCCTAAATCACTTGGCATAACAGGATTGGCACCCTGATCGAGAAGATATTTAGCAGTGGCAGTATGTCCTTGCCGAGCAGCATGAATAATAGGAGTCTCACCTGCATACGGTAACAATTTCCTTGAGATGATCTATGACAGCAAGGTATCAATAACAGCAAAAGACAAATGCATGTCATCTAAATTTCTGAAAAATACTGTAATGAGATGCAAACATAAATGTGAATCATAAGAACATGATTTCGCATAAGTTTTCTAAACAAGCAGATTGAAAGGTTTCAACTTTTGTGCATGCCCCAGTTTATTTTCTCATACATTAATTCTGTCCCTGATGGCTGATACCTATGGTGCTCTTCTTTTCTTGGATCTCTTTCAGGTGTCCAATCACAAGGGGGTTAATTCTAACAGCACTTTTCAAGACCTAATTCCATTCATAGCTTTACTATGTTAAAAAATGATGGGGTAAAACAGGTAAAGCTTTGAAAAATTGTTCATGTAATACATCTAATATGCATAAACAATACAACCGAGAGAATCACCTTCACCAAGCACCCAATCTAACAGCCAAGTTGCCAACTCACCATGTTCCACAATCTAAACTGTAAGGAAGACCCGCCAACAATGATACCCATTTGAAACTAATAGACCAGGATCAGGATATTTAAGAGTTCTTATGAATTTTCTTCTAGCAACAGGATAGTCTAAAATTGTCCCTGCAAAGTTGATATCTAAAAACAATGACACGATTTCTCATATTGCTCAATTACATGGCCAGTCATACCAAAAGCTGGTCTCCTTAGTGCGTGTTAGTCAGCCTTTGTTCATCTCAGTAAAACGGTGCCCAGGGTTACTTAATTAAATAAAAGGAAGGGATAAGGAAAGGGTATTCTCAAAACTATGAGTAGGGACAGTGTCGATGTAAGAAAAATACCATCTTCATCTTTTGTATCAACATCAAGCTTCAATTCCTCAATCAAATACTTGCAAACCTCAGTCTGTCCTTCTCTTGCCGCAAAATGAAGTGCCCCTCGTTTATTAGCATCCTTTATATCTGCCACAGTATTCGACATTCCGTTCCCTTCATCAAGCTGTGAAGCTATATCTGTTTAACCAAACATCAATCATCAAAATTAAACATTAAAAAATAAAAACAATAGACCCCATATAACCAGAATACCAATACATAATAACCTACTCTACCAAAAGGCAATGCAAGCCGGGGGGAAAAAAAGGAAAGAAAAGAAAAGTAGGGAACTTACTTTTAAGAAGATCAAGATTCCCTACACAAGCAGCAGTAAGAAAATGCTGAACTTTCTGCCTCGCTGCAATCGCTCAGGACCGAAGATAAACAAATTCAAGAACTTGCATATAGACAAAACGAGAAACCCCTAAAAAAGATATTGCTGAACTCTCGAAAATGAAATGAACTTTGTATAAAAGTTTGCATCTTCATAGCTAGTTATGTTACAATATACACACAAACACTGATGAGAGGGAGATAGAGAGAGGTGACCTGCAAGGGCTTCAGAAGCCATAGTGAGTTTCACAGATAAATGGTTTCAAAACCCACAAACAATTTTATCTTTTTGTCGATGGTCGTTTTATATCAATTATTAAGGAAATGGGTTTTCCGGGATCGGTCTGAAAGAACAGAAACAGAATACTAAGAGGGTCTGTTGCCCAACGCAAGGACAGCAAGCACTTCGTCCCTATAACGTTTCCCTGCTTATGCTTCCAGAGGGAAAAGGCAAAGATAGTGAAGAAAGGAGTAGGGTTTAAAATTAAGGTCCTCTAATTTTCATTCATATCCAAAAACGATACACACGAAAAAAAAATATTTAATCTAACCCCTAATGTATTGTTTCGTAATCAATTGAATTCCATACCATTTGATAATTTGAGTCTTGCCTCAAACATTATCTTATTGCCTGGAAAAAAAATCTCATCCTATTTATCCTTTTAAAAAAAAAACTCTTAAAATTAAATTTAATTTAATAGTTAAATCAATTTTTTAATTTAAAATATTTTTAAGGTTATTTATTTAAATTCCAAATGAAATTCAATTACTAAAAAATAACCAAAAACAAATCAGAAGAGGAAACCCTCTGATTTACTACAGTAATTCCTTTTAGAATTGACATTTTAAAAAAATATTAAATCAAAAATACCCTTAACACGAACCCTATTTTTTACATAACCTTTCACTATCTATTTCCTTCTTTTTGTAACCCTAGCAGTCTTTTCCAACACTTTCTTTCAATTTAAAACACTCGTGGATGATGATTTATAGTTTGTTACATGGAAAATTTAATCAGACAATCTCCATGGTATTAAGCCTTTTCTAAGCGTTGTATAAGATTAGATAAAAAAAAAAATTAAACTGGTATTAAGCTAGTATAGTCTAAAAAAAGCCACGACTTTTAGTGGATGCTTATCTATTTGATTTTATTGTTTGCTTGCAATTGAAAGTTTTAAGAAAAAAAATTAAAGAATAGAAAAAATGACAACCTTGTTATATATAAAATAAATTAGTCCCTCTACTTTTTTTTCAACTTTTTAATTAGGATTTTAGCAAAGTTTCTTTATTGTCATTTTAGTTTGGAGAATAAATGTTTTTAATTCAAGACTTTATTGTGTTTATGCTCTAGTCCCTGATTCAAGAAAGAAAAGAAAAGATCGTCTAAAAATAAAAATAAAAATTATCCATGAAAAAAGTCATTCTTTGTGATCAGCAATGTTGCATGTGAAATTAGATAGGATTTAAAACAAAAATGTTAAGTAAAAATCTAAAAAGCATGGGTGTAGAGCTGGCATTGTTCACCCATGCATAAAACATTGCAGATCTATTATGTATTTTTTAATAATTTTTTTTTAAAAAATTTTTAATTTTGGGCAATTTAATTCTATTTAAAAGCCAAATACTTTTGATTTCTTAATCAATGATGGAATTGGAAAAACAAGGATCATAATGAAAAAGATATCAAACATGAGTGGTGTGCTAGAAATTCCAGGAAAGATACACTTTGGTCCTCACATTTTAAAAATAACACAAATTATATATTTTTGACACCTCAATATTTTTTTAATTCAATTATAGTACAAAAATTTATTTTTTGTTATTTTTATAGTCTTTGATTATGAGAGAAGAGAGAAGAGTCGCTGGTTCTGGCGATAAAGAGAAAAAAAATATTGTTCATACTGATCTAGGCCACCAAAATAATTTATATTTATGTCAAATAGTTCTATTTGATGAGAAAAGTTTATATTAGGTGTTTTTTTTTATCTTTAAGATTCTTGAAAAAACAGATCTAAGTTTGAGTTGATTTTTTATTTTGAGTTGATTTTGGTTTATAAAATAATTTTTTTTAGTTTTTTTAAATCATAAATAAGTTCATCATGATTTATAAAATATTTTCTAATTATTTTGGGTTACAAATGAATTAATAAACAAGTTTTTGGATAAAAAAAATTTAAGCTACAATTTTCTAGCCGCCACAGTTAATAGAATTTTAGCAAAACCATATAGCATATCATCTGCTATTTTTCCACTGCTTTTATACACAATTTTTTTTAACAAGAAATCGAGAATAGATGGACAAAATGTGACATTCGCCCCACTATTTAAGAATGAAAAATGTTATATGTAAAAAAAAAAAAAAACTAAATACTTGAGTTATGATTTAAATATTCAAATTTATTACTTTATCCATTGTTCTAACCGTATACAATCTCTTGTAACAATCCGTATTCTCTTTAATGAAATTCAGTTGATTTTCTTAGCTTTAAATTCTCATTGATGGTGGAAGAACACATATCACTCAATGAACAATCTAAAAATATCAAAATATGTAGAGCTAATTATATGTAGAACCTTCAATGGGGATTGCGACATAATAATAATAATAATAATAATAATAATAATAAAAAGAGGCCAAATAATACTAGAATGAAATTTGCTCTGGTAAAAAAAAAAAAAATAAGAAGAGAAATGCATCAATTTCTAACCAAGCTATCAAGACCCAATGGCAACTTCTACTCCACTGACCTTGTAAATATTGACCCCATAACGCCTCCTCGTGTTTTTTATGGCCTCTATAATGGTAGAAAATTCTATCAAGACCCTAATGAAAATTTAAGCCAACCCCTCTCTCTCTCTCTCTCTCCTCTCTCTTTCTGGATTTATGTCTTCGTCTGATCTAGCTCTTTTATATATATCTCTCACTGTACAATGTATCCCACAATTTGATCAATAAGACTGCCTCACCGAACAAGCTACAGCTTGTGCCCAGTGCCTTAACTTAGTCTTAACTTGCTTTGGATCATCACCTGCATGCAGAGAATCAGATAAATCCAAGTTAATATAATTCTGAAATCAAATATGAGAAGGGAATCTTTCTTTGTTGTGATTCAAGTATATGAAATATATTAGAAAGCCAACAATTTCAAGTACTAACAAAATATGCAATGTAGTCGTGGAAATTAACTTTCTTTACCTGGGCTACATATCTTCCAATCTGGATCGCCCTTAGGGCTTCCAAATGAAGATGAACGTGTGCCCATTGCTGATGAAGATGGTGATTCTCCACTATGAGGTGTGGACACCGGGCTTGGCGATAGTTGCCGGTTAACGGCAAAATAAAGATCCAGTGCTGGTAACGTATTGGTCAATTGTTGCCCTTCTTCCTCTTTAAATCCAAATCCAAGCTCTATGCACCCTTTGAGCTCATTCAAGTCTTCATCTGTCAGGTCATCAGGATCTAGCAGCTTGTTTTTCCTCCCCTCCTGCATTAGTATTTGGCGGCGACGTCTCTCCCATGCCCTGTCACGTCGAGTTTCGCACATTGAAAGTTGCTTGGACAGGCGTTTCTTGTTCTTCCATATCAGGGGCGCCAAAGGCATGCGCTCCAAATCTTCAGAATCTGAGGAGTTCAATGATGGTATTGACGACGACGAAGACGATAACAATGTCCGGTTTTTAGCCGTAACCTCATTGCCGTTGATCATCTTACAAGTTACAAATGACAGCGAAGGAGTCCAGGCACAACAACTATATCATAGGGGCTAAGATATTGAGGTAGCAGCGACAGGAAAAGCTGTCTGTCGCGCCACCAAAATGGGAACAGTGTGGGACAGGGACAGGGACAGGGACAGGGACAGGGGCGCCTCTGAAAAGCTTTCTCAACAAGGAACGAAAGGCACCAGCCCAACCAGGTCAGGCTGGAATAGATTGAGAACTGGCTTTAATGGGGAAGAGAGGGAAATGGGATGCGGCTGTTAACGCCTCTGTAGGGAGGATTTGTCAGCCATTCATTTATAAGTGTCAATTTGGAGACTTTTTGTTAAATTTGGAGAGGGCAATACCCAATTCTGGTCATTTTGTTTCTATTTTTGAGAATTTATATGACAAACAGAAGAATATAAGATTTCTGTTATATGGACATCCTTTTCATTTTTATGCAGATTGTCGTACGACACTTCTTCTTCTTCTTCTGTAATGTTTGTTATATGAAACTTGGAAAGCTTCTTTTTTTTTCTTCTTTTTTTGGATTTGTTCTGGAATTTAAGCTATATTGCTGCCACCTATTTCGGATTAAGCTAGATTGGATGTTTGTTATCTGAGGTTTTTTAAAAAAAACAAAAAACAAAAAATCATCTTTTTCTAGAAGCTAGAGTTTGGGTAGTTAACAATACTAATATTAACCAACGGCTAATCCTTACCACGGAAATAAAATCTAACCCAGCCAACATGTTGATCTAAGATAGCTTACTTGACTTTTTATTCAAGCTGAGTTTCAATAATAATAATAAAAAAAAGTCAACCCAGAGTTAAATGGGCTTGACCTAATTAACTATAACGGTCAATCTAGAATTGACTTAGCTTAAATAGATTTACTAGAAAGGTTAACTCATGATATCTTCAATTTAATTTGACTTTAAAATAAAATAAATAATATTATTTTAATTTTTTTAAAAAAATAAAATTATTTTGATTCATCAATCAATTTAGATTAATTAGTTCAACACATGATTCAAACCATGAATTAAATTGGGTTTAATAACTTTAATCATGACAGGCGAATATTATTGACATATAAATTAGACCTTTTTTTATAGTGTTTATTAGATTATTTACTTGCATTATATTGCAAGTCAGATTATTAAAAAAGTACATTAAAAAAATATCCAGGCATCTTGACGGGTTTTCAAGAAAGAAAAAAAATTAAACTATGTAGGAATTGATATGATTTGACCCGGTCGACTTGACAAATCTAAAGGTAATCTGGACAATACGAAAAAAAAACATAATTTGACTAAAAAAATCTCAAAATGATATCATTTTATAAAAAATATTGAGAGGATAACATATTAGATTGACTCAAGTCAACTAAGGTTAATATGTCAAATTCATAACCTTGGTTTTGAGAGCGTGATAATCTCAAATAAGGCAAATTAAAAATCATATTGAAATTCATTTTT
The DNA here is from genome assembly GCA_018804465.1 of Populus tomentosa. NCBI lineage: Eukaryota > Viridiplantae > Streptophyta > Magnoliopsida > Malpighiales > Salicaceae > Populus > Populus tomentosa. The sequence goes on from CM031993.1 coordinate 2,952,216, forward strand.
CAATCAATCTAATATTAAAAAATAAATTTGAAAAAATCAATTAAAAAAAAATCTGAATCAACCTGCTAAACCTAGATCATGAGATCATGATAACTGAATAGAAAAAAAAATCAATATTTAAGGATGAAATTGAAGGGAAAAAAATTAAAAAAGGGCCCGAGTAAACCCTTTAAACCCTTAACTCGGGTCATGAGTCTATGATAAATTTATAGAAAACAAACAAAAAATAAATCATGAAGTTTAATTCTAAATCAACTTAAATATTAAAGGATGGAATTGGAAAAAAAAAAATTAATTACGAAAAAGAACTAAAAATACCTTGAGTCAACTAATTTAACTTGTAAAACTCACAATACATATCATAAAATCTTGATAACCTCATAAAAAATAAATTGAAATAAGTTATAAAGATTAATCCATTCTAAATCTAATATTAAAAAATAAAATTAAAAGTAAAAATTGTTCCATTGACTATGTTTTTGCAAAATGATTTCTACTCTTCAATTAGTTCTTCTTAATAGTAATAATGTTCTTTCTATTTTGTAGATTATAGTCACCTTCTACAAATTGAATTTCATTGTCTAAACTATCAACCAAGATGCCAACTTTTGAATTTCTCTTTAATGGTAATTTTGGTAAAAAGAAGATTTTAAATTTCTCTATTCATCTTAACAAGACTGTTTTTCCACTGTAACTTTATCCTAAATTTTGATTAAGATACCTCCATTTCAATAATTAATCACTACAAGCATTCTCAATTATTAAAAAAATAAATATTTTATTTTATTAAACAATTTTTTTTATTGGTGGAATTGTTCATGTATAATCACAATACAATATATCATTGGATAGGAAAATACTTTTAAGAAAATAAATTGCTGGTTGTTTTTCTTTTTTTAAGGCAAAAAATATTGTGTCATTACGGTAATGATATAATTTTAGATCATCTCAAATTCAAATCATATCATTACTAATATAATGGTCATTAGAGGCTTATATAGTCGTTAATTTCAAGACCTGTAAGATTAGTCAAAGTGCATGCAAGTTCATTCAAATATTTACATTAATAAAAAAATAAATAATATATTTTTATCAAAACATTTATAGTTAGAATGAACCAACGGAAACCAAATTTTCTGTTAGTAAATAGAAATTAAAAATTTAAATAAGATAAATCTCACCCTTGACCTTAGTTGCATACAAAGATTTACAAGTCATTTTCATGTCCTTCAGATTTAAGAAGTGATGGGATGAAAAAGGGCTAAAATTTATATAAATTCAGAGGATATAAAATTTAATTTTTGGATAATGAATTTCTCTCGGTAATGAACTGGGATTAAGCAACACAAAGCAATTAAGGATGGCTAATTATCAGTAGACTTGCCACAGCCCAACATTCTGCCATGCACCATTTCTTTCACAGCATTAGAGGGCTTCGATGATGGAGTTACCCGACTCCCAGGTGCTTTAGGAACATATTAGGCCATGCTCCACCTGCTCCGGTTTGAAGCTCCTCTCTATCGGCGGCACTGTCAAATCCGGTAGAAGCAAGCTTGCTTGTTGATTTAACTGCAAGAGTATATCATAAAAAAAATAATAAAAAATAAAAAAATAAAAAAAATTAGATTTTCGTCTAGTTATCAACCCTTACAATGACAAAAATTATGAGTTAAGAGTCGTGTACATCCATTTCCATGCTTCATAACTTTAAGCACAAGACATAGTCAGCTGCACTAGCATTGCACTTCACCTGTGCAATGTAGAAGACGTTAATTCATATTAATTAGATCGAGAGCTCTTTAATTTGGACATATGTTCTTGCTGTGCTATGTTTTTAAATCTTGAGACCTGCTGGAAGGCTAGAGTTTTGTAATGTATCTGAGGACTTATCAGCTAGACAAGCCAGTTATTTTTATTCAATTTCAGTGGCTCTTTTGACAACCTGTAACAATTGTCCAAGAACTTCATTAAGCCATAGACAACTGAAGGAAACAAATGCTAAATTTAGCATGTTTTTTAGCCTTCCAAGCCCTTTAGAACCAATCAAAGCAATAGGATTTACGATTCTTGCTCCCCTTCATCAATTTCCAACTACCTGCCAGTTCCCAACAACGGGTGTTTAGCCAAACAAAACTTGCTCAATAAAATAACAGGGAAAGTTTCATCACCTCTTTTTGCCTGGTTTGATACCCTGATTTGATCCAGGCATGAGTCTCCCTGGAAGATTAAAGATGGCTTAGGCTGGTTAACCCTCCATTAAAGATAATCAAGTAGTCCCGGCGTACAGGAAAAATTCGTTTTTCCTTTCCTGTACGCCCTTTTGCATTCCCTCCCTGTCCATTTCTCTCTAGCCATGCATTCTAATATCCATGCTTTGCTTTCTCTAGCTTGTTTTGCTCTTGTTTTCAATGCCCTTTATGTGTCAGGTATAGGGTCACAGCCACGGAGCTTGTCTTTGAACTGTGGATCAGAAAATGGTGGCACTGATGGTGATGGGAGAAAATGGGAATCAGATGTCAAATACATTGCTGGAAATTATCCACACGCCAGAGCTCAATACCAAGACTCTTCAATTGTCTCTGAGGTTCCATACATGGATGCCAGGATTTTCATATCCGAAGTAACCTATAACCTCCCCATCATGTTGAAAATGCGCTATTGGCTCAGGCTCTCTTTCTATCCTTCAGAATATTCTGGTCTCAATATCGCAAACTCCTATTTCTCTGTGGTCGCAGGAGGGGTTACTCTCCTGAACAATTTCAGTGCTTCGATCACAGCTCAGGCTCTCACCCAGGCTTACCTCATCAAAGAGTATTCTCTAGCTCCCATGAAACATCAGATTCTCAATGTCACCTTTAAGCCAGCAGATAGGCCTGATGCTTTTGCTTTTATCAACGCCATAGAGCTGGTTCCAATGACTGACCTCTTTGGTTCGGGGACAATGGTGGGGTTTGCTGACCAAAATTTTGACGCGGTGAGTGCAAATTTGGAGACAATGTATAGATTGAATGTAGCAGGGCAGTATATTTCACCCACTAAAGACTCCGGTAATCTTACAAGAACCTGGTATAATGACGCGCCTTATTTGTTTGGTGCGGCGACTGGCGTTAACTTGCAGACTAATGAAAGTTTTAAAGTCCAGTACGGAGAATTGACAGAGTCTGTAGCACCTCCTGATGTTTACAGAACGGCGAGAGGCATGGGATATCACAAGGACCTCAACCTGGCTTTCAACTTGACATGGCTGTTTCAGGCAGATGCCAATTTCACGTATGTTGTGAGGCTGCATTTCTGTGAGTTCCAATTAACTAAAGTCAATCAGAAAGTCTTCAACATATACATCAACAATCAAACTGCCCAGGTTGAGCCTAATGCAGCTGATATTATCGGGTGGACAGGAGAAATCGGAGTGCCAACATATAAAGACTATGCAGTTTTTGTGAAGGACAGGCCAGGCGATGAAGAAATTCGGGTGGACTTGCACCCAGCAACCTATTCGAAGCCTGAGTTTTATGATGCAACAATCAATGGAATAGAGGTATTCAAGATGAGTGATAGGAACAATAACTTGGCAGGACCTAACCCTGCGTTATCAGAGATGCAAGCTCAACATATAGCTAAAGCTAGCAACAAGAAATTTCAGAAAGATCACAAAACATTAACTATTGTAGGAACTGCTGGTGGAGTTGGCTTCTTTTTTGTTGCTGCGGCTTGCATTGCTGCTTATAGAAGGAAGAAGATAATTCCTGGCTTTGATTCACATACATCTAGCTGGCTACCAGTCTATGGAAACTCCCATACTGGTACCAAATCAACTATCTCTGGCAAGAGTACTCAAAGCGGTCACCTCTCATCACTGGCTCAAGGTCTTTGTCGCCATTTCACGCTTCCAGAGATACTAAGGGCAACCAAAAATTTTGATGATTCTAATGTCATTGGTGTTGGAGGCTTCGGGAAAGTGTACAAAGGTGTTATTGATCGAACAACCAAAGTGGCCATCAAAAGATCAAATCCGCAATCAGAACAGGGAGTTAATGAGTTCATGACTGAGATTGAGATGCTTTCGAAGTTGAGACACAAGCATTTGGTCTCGTTGATTGGTTTCTGCGATGAAGATGGTGAGATGTGCCTGGTTTATGACTACATGGCACTTGGGACGATGAGGGAGCATCTTTACAATACCAAGAAACCTCGTCTGTCATGGAAGCAAAGGTTGGAGGTTTGCGTTGGAGCAGCAAGGGGACTTCACTACCTTCACACTGGGGCTAAGTACACAATCATTCACAGGGATGTCAAGAGCACAAACATTCTGTTGGACGAGAATTGGGTTGCCAAGGTTTCAGATTTCGGGCTCTCAAAAACCGGTCCTGACATGGACAAGGGCCATGTTAGTACTGTGGTCAAGGGCAGCTTCGGCTACTTGGATCCTGAATACTTCAGGAGGCAACAACTAACTGAAAAGTCTGACGTCTACTCGTTTGGAGTTGTCCTTTTCGAGGCTCTATGTGGAAGGCCTGCCCTCAATCCGAACCTACCGAAGGAACAAGTTAGTCTCGCTGACTGGGCTCTTCATTGTCAAAGAAAAGGAATTATTGAGGACATCATCGATCCTCACGTCAAGGGAAAAATCACCACTGAATGCCTGAAGAAGTTCGCAGATACAGCTGAGAAATGCTTGGCTGAATCAGGACCCGATCGCCCTAACATGGGTGATGTCCTATGGAATCTTGAATTGTCCCTCCAGCTGCAGGACAGCCCTGAAGGTTCAAAGCGTAGCTCAGAAGGTGAGGAAAGTGAAACTTCTGAAGAGAGTGTAAGAAACCGCAACTTGGAAATGCATTATAGCAATCTCAGCCTCGGAAGCAATAGTGAAAAGCCTGCAGAATCAGATGACTCCGGGGATATCTTCTCTCAGATTGTCAATCCAAAAGGGAGATGAAGATAACAGTGCTGGTAATAGCTCTGCTACCCGGGATCAATTCAGGTCATGAAACTCAAGCATATAAAACAAGTTTTCTTGGACATCATCATCTATTTGTTGCGATTTATTAGTATTACATAATGGTGAGGCCTGTTTAAATTCATAGAACTTGTACTCTACAGACAGGATGAACACACAGTCAAGTCCATCATGCCTGCTACTCAATGGTTTACTCAATCTATGATTTAACTTAAGCATTAAAGATGTATTATCTCATAGAAGATTTTGAATCTTTTTTCAGCTTTTTCTTTGCTTGAATTCTGCTTCATATCAATGTTAGTGAAATATTTGTTATAATAACCTTGAAGCATACAATATTATAGGTCATGCCATGACCAGGCGAAGGAGAAAGAAAGATTTTCCTGGGAATTTCTTTGTTCTGATATATGTTCTTCCGGCCGCTTTTTCTTTCATTATAACAAGAAGATTTCTCATTTCTTTTTTCTTTCTTTCTTTTTTCTTTTTTTTGGTAACCTGGGGTGTCCGGGCCAGCTTACACACACCACGACTAATCCCCGGACCCACTGAACATCCTGCAAGCCCAATATTCAAGTAAGGCACCACAGGGGTGACAGACGTACACGCTAAGTCTTGAACCCAGGATGCAGAGGCAAGGAAACCCTTGCCACCGCTGAGTTGTAAGCCTCGGTGTCTCATTTCTTTTCTTCTTGATCTTGGTTGTGTCGGCTTTTATGGGGTTTAACATCCTCTGTGTAGGAAAGTGCGAAGCTAGAAATTTTTCCTCCCCTATACTATTAAATAAATATATAAATTTGTTTTAAAATTAATTATTAACTCATATACTTGAATTTTTAAAATTAACGGTAAAATTTTAATTCAAATATACTATTTAAAATATTAAAAAAATAAATTTCAAAGTATATAAAATTAAAGTGAAAATAAAAATAAATTCACTATTGAAGTTGTATACTTCGATATTTTGTGAAATATAATTCATCTATAATCGAATCTGAATCGATATTGTAACAATCCCTCAATCGTGATAAAATAGTAATCTCATGTCAACTGAAAAACAAAGTAATTAAATTTTTTTGTTCTTTTAATTTCTCCTTCCTTCACTTGATTCTTCCTTAGATTAGTATTTTATAAATTGAACTTTGTAAGTTTACAAGGTTATTCTCTTACTTTTTTTATTTTTTTTCTTTGTATTTTTTTATTTTTTTTGCTTACTTTTCTCTCTCGCCTTTTTTTCTTTTCTTTTTCTATTCTACTTCTACTCAATCGGTAACATATAAAAAGAAAAAAAGCTAATTTGTTTTATTTTTTTAATGGCAAATAACCATTTTACTTTTAATGAGTCGTTTTGCTTTTATTTAACAATCCTTTTTTTTAGCACTATCAAGATCCATTCATTATAAAATTTAGCCAGATTTTATTCAATATATTTTAAGATCTCTCATAAAATTTCAGCTCAATCTGATGGTTTGATTAAAAATTATACTCAATAACATAAAATTGATCAAATTGTGATTTTTCATCAAATTTATGAATTTATCCAAATATTCTGAAATTTTAACCCAAGTTAAAGCATCATATTAGAAGGTTTCATGTAAAATTTTAGAATTTTTTAATAATTCAATTGAGAATTATAAAATTCTTTTACATAAAACAAATTAAAAATATTAATAAAATATTAACTTAGACTATAGTTCACCCAAGCATTTAACATGTCTCTGTCGTAGTTTGCATGGATATGGTGTTCAAAGCTTGCTTGAAGTATTTTAAAAAAAAATATTAAAGCTGGGATTGCCGTTTTTTCGCTTGTTGTTTACATATTTATTAATTTTGGATCATTTGATGATTGTTTTAACGAGTCTTTAATCACATGAGAGTTAATTCATTTTTCTCTTGTTTCTTCATGGAATATAGCCAAATTCAATTCAAATCATTTGTGATAAATTTTACTCAAACAACTAGCTAACTAAGGTCTAAATTATGTATGATATCTTATAATTTAGTAAATGAAATTATTCAGTTTAAACATGGTGGATTTTTTTTCCATCTTCTCTCTGTTTTCTTTATTATTATTTTTTAATGAAATTATTATGCTTTGTTAAATACACATGATTTCATCAAGATAAAAGGAAAATATAGAAAGTTAGTTTAAATTGTATTAATGAAAAATTAGTTTTCTACCACGTCAAAATAAAACCTTTAAAAATATGTATTTTTAACTTCTAAAAACATATAATTTATACTTTAAAAATTTATACATAAAAAAACTCAAACCAAACCTCACTTTCAAATACTCTTAGAGACCATTTGGTAATGAATTTGAACCTTGTGTTTGCTGAAATTTTGAATTTTTTTTTTTTTATTAAAATTGAGTTTGGTTTGTACTTTTTGGATCGTTTTGATGTGCTGATGTTAAAAATAATTTTTAAAAAATAAAAAAACATCATTGGCATATATTTCGGCACGAAAAGCTATTTGAAAAGCAACCGCTACCACACTGCCAAACACACTCTTAGATTTTTTTCTTGAACGTTTGGAAATATGATTATAACCCACCAGTATTTTTTAAAAAATTAATTTTTTATATGTTTTTGATTGTTTTGATATATTGATCTCAAAAATAATTTTTTTAAAATAAAAAATATTATTTTAATATATTTCAGCACGAAAAGCACTTTAAAAATAATCACACTCTTAGACAAGCTATTTATGTATTACACAACTAAGTGCCATTTAATCAATCAAACTTTGTATTCGATTTAATCTCAAATTAAAAAAATAATAATGATAATCGAACATTGATTTGTAAAACGTTTCGGGGACCCACTTTTTGCTAGTCATATGATTAATCTTATCTTCTGACTATGGTTCATTAAATAAAATCTTGATATTGCTTGAATCCACCGAAGTCGTAGTTGCGTATTGGGTTCTTGTAGAATTGAATTTTCTATTTTATTTATTTATTTACTCGGAGAGATGGATTCTTCTATATTTCTAGAAGATGAATAATCTAGTTGATATTTATGAGTGATTAGAAGTATACCAACATTATTTTTTAAATTAATTTTTATTTAAAAATATATTATAATAATATTTTTATTTTAAAAAAATTATTTTTAATATTAGTATATTAAAATAATTTAAAAATATAAAAAAATAAATTTAAATTTTTATAACATAAAAATATAATTATAAAACATGTTTTTAACCATATAATTTAATTATTTAGTTGATGATTTAGTGGTATGAGCATGTGAACTTAAATTCGAGCGTTGTAATTATTAATATAATAATAATTAAAATATTATATTATTATTAGTTTTAAAATCTATATAATTAGTAAAAATATATATATAACCTAGTCTAAATTACTACATCAATTAAAAAAAAAACTGTTTACGGCATTATGTCACTTAAAACGAACTCAAATCCTAGAATAATCAGTGAATAGTTTAATAATGATTTGAGATGACCTCACTATCAGACAATTTTTATGAAATGACCTGGGAATACTATTTATTGATAAATGTCACACTTAAATATTAAACAGTTTTACTTACAAGTCAATAATGCTTAGAGACGTCAGCAATAACAATTTATTTTTATGTTTAAAAAGTATTTTAAAAAATTTAAATTTTTTATTTTTTTATTTTAAATTATTATTTTTATATTTAATATGCTTATGTCAAAAATAAAATTTAAAAAATAAAATTATTTTAATATATTTTAAAACTAAAAATACTTTAAAAAATATTCCTAGAAGCATGCAGTTAATGGAACTGTTGAGTGTTTTTAAAACAAAAGTTAGCTTATCATCTACCTTTTTTTGTTTTGTCATTGTTCAGTGGAGGGTATCGTTAAAGGCTGCATAGATTTCCAAATTATTAACAAACAATTGGACAAATATAATATCAATGATGAACCCATTTGGAATAAATCAATTCTTTTAAGGTTTGATGGGGTCATTACATGGGGAATTGGACATGCTTATCAACTGTCACACTACTACCAGTGCTGCCTAATCCTAATGTATATCAAAGTGTTTTTTTATTATAATTTAAAATATTTTTTATTAAAAATATATTAAAATAATATTTTTTTATTTTTAAAAAGTTATTTTTAATATCAATATATTTTTTTAATAAAAATATAGAATTTAATTCAAATGTCTTAGCTTAATCCCAACTAGATCCTGCTCATTCTTATTTCCGCGAGAGTTGTTAGGTCCTAGATGGATGCCAAATATAAGCTCCTAAAATTATAAATCAAGTGGGAAAAAAGAAAAAAGAAAAAAGACAAGGCTCAACAATTTTATTTTTAATTTTTAACATTAGTTTCTGAATTAACCAGAAAACATTTAAAATATTAATTTAATAATTTTTTTAAATCAAATATTTATTTAAAACATATTCAAATACAAAAACAAACAGTGCCAACCTCAAATCAATCGAAAACACTAAAAATATTAATTTAGTATTCTTTTCAAATTAAATGCATATTTAAAATATATTCAAATACAAAAATAAATGGTACCAACCATAAATCAATTAGGAAGCACTAAAAATATTAATTTAATATTTTTTTAAAAAAATCAAATACATATTTAAAACATATTCAATTACAAAAAAACAAACATCCCCCAAAAAAAATATTGAGGAAGAGGGTTTGGTCAAGCTAGTTAAAGAAGCATGATCTTGGCTGCTTTCCTATTTCTTTAAGACACCACATGTAGGTAGTAGTTGAGGATAGCCATGGTTGAAAATATCACTTCCCCTTTGGAGAAGGATATATATATATATATATATATATATATATATATATATATATATATATATATATATAATCATAATGGTTAATGGTCAAGTATGATAAATTTAATTAATCCAACCATTATTATAATCTTCGAGTTTTGACTTTTGTGGCAAGTTGATTTATTTGAATTGATAGTTACCATTGATAATTATAATTATAAAAGGAGTGTCTATATCAAGACTCAAAATATAATTACCATTTCGTAAATTCCAAGAGTTTAAACAGGGAATCGTGAGGTGCTTCACTAGCTAGCTAGGTATAGGAGTGCCAGCGAGGAGCCTAGCCATGCCCTAAAGCTAGGTGGGGCTTGGGGAAAATAAGAAGGAAAAAAAAGTCAAGATAATTATAATGTCTCCTTTTTATTTATATTTTAAGGGTTAATGTTCAGAGAAGTCAATTTTACTTGGTAATGGTTTAATTGAGAACCTCATCCTTATCTAGAAGACCATTTTCTAATTTTGAGAGAGGTGTTTTGCAATTGGTTTTGGATAATTGATTTTTTATTATATAAATTTTTAATGATTTTAAGATAAAATTAACGATTATATAAGTTTTTAGTGATTTTAAAATTTATAAAAATTAAATTAATAATTTTTAAAAAACAAATTTAAAATTGTTCAATTGAGATATACCTACTAAATTTTTTTATAAAAATACAGAGGTTTTTTCATGTTTGTAAATAATTATGATACCTCAAAAGAATAATCATTTACCTTTCATTATCTAAGGTGGAGAAATAGTGATAGCTTCTAGAAGATAATAATAATTATTTTTTAAAATATTGTTTTGTTATAAGATATAAAAAAATATTTTAAATAAAAAAAAAAATTTACCCACCCTCTTTTTATACCGCAATTCCAAATAAAATTTCATTACATCTCATTGGCTATGTAAAGGGCATAAAGAATTTCTGTTCAAGTCAACGATGTCCTGACTTGGCCCCACCACAGACCACTATACATTTTTTGATATTTTGTTTTATAACTTTTAACAGTTTACGGAAAAAAGACAACAAAAGGGAGGCACCAATCGAAACGATTGGGACAAGTGTCTTTCCCATGTCCACGTGGCACAATCTTGAACGTCTATCTCCCAGTGGCTATCTTGGGATATATGTATGTACTGCCCACAGTGGAATTCTGGGTCCACCTTTGGCAGACATTTTGACAAAGAGAAAAGAGGTAAACCTATGAATTGATAGCCCAAGAAAAAAACTAAAAGTAAATTATAAAAAATAATCCCATCGTAGAAAGGAAGTGAAATTTCTTATTAGAGAAATATGATGAACTTGGAGAAAAACACAAAAAAAAAAGGAAGAATAAATTATTTTTTAGTCCCTATATTTTTAAAAAAACTAATAATCAGTCTATTTAGTTTCCGTAATCATAAATCAATCCTTTAACCCTGAATTTACTAATAAATAGATAATCTTTTAATTTTTACCTAAGATAACATGCTATGTAAATAATTTTGAATAAATAAAAATCACAGATGAAAATCTTTGAAGCAACAATAAACTTTTAAATTAAAAAATAACATCTGTAATTTTTTTTGCTCATAAAAAATTAAATATTTTTTATTTATTTCTATCTTTACTTCCACCTACATTATCTTCAGTCTCGAAAGATCTCGCAACTTCCTCACCTCCCCCTGTATCTTTGGTCTCTTCTCTTTGCCTCTACTATAATGATGTAACCTCTCTTCTTCGTAAGTTTCTTCCTAAGCTTTATTTACTGTTAGAGATTCTCATCCAAGGGATAATAAAACTGGTGTTCGTCTTCATCTTTAATTTTCATCTAATAAAGAATAATAAATTATATCATGTTTATTTGTTATTTGTTAAGGTTCGCAATAACCTTAAAAAATCCCTTTCTAAAATGGTATGTGTGGATTTTGTGTGGTATGTTATGATATACATCTTTTTGTAAGTTTTTTTTTTTTTTTTTTATGTTTTGTTTTTGCAACTGTAGTGTTTTTTTTTTATGCTTTTCCTTTTTGTTCAAATGACTTCTGTTTTATATATCACAAAAGAATTGCATCAATTATATACTTGTTACTTAATAATATAAATGAGAAATTTATTTTTTCATTTTGTATTAGCTATACTGGGTTGTTTTCACTTTTCATAATATACATGGAAAATATTTACAAGAATCCATTTTCAGTACACATTTACTCACCTTATTCCACAACTTTATTTTATTATTATTATTATTATTAACATTATTAACATGAATATTTAGATCAGCTTGCAACCTCGATTATATAAACTTTCAGTAGTCTTGAGAAGATTTGAACTCGTGATAATTGAAAAGCAAATCCAAAATATAAACTACTTTTTATAATTACATCTCTATATTAACTTGATATAAATCATTTATGTTTTAGCATCTTATAAAAATATTGTTAGAGTAGCCCATTTCTATCCATTAATTTAATGTAGATACTTAAATTGTAATGTTATGAAGATTTTTTTTTTGACAATTCTACAAATGAAAACTAACATTGAGGGCGATGATGGTGAAAACTATGAAAGATGGTGATGGCTGCAACAATTATGACAAAATGGTTACGAGGCATTCAACTAAGACTTCTCTTTGTTTTTGTGATTATCTTTCCATTGAGGGTGAAAATACCAAACTGGATATAGAATATAGAAAGTGAAATAGCTAACGATGTGGAGTTAATTGGTTTTTTCTTTTTAATTATTTGTTGGACAAAAAAGGAATGAATTATTAGAAAATATATATAAATAATAATAATTATGTTGGATTGTTGATAAAATAGAATGGTATTTCATGCCATTAAAAAACCCTAAACAAGCTAAAAAAAAAGCCTAAACCCAATAAAAAAACATAATTAAATTGACACATGTCTAGCTGATTTTGAAAGGAAAAAACTGAGATAAACTAGTTTGTCAGTTCATAATTTAAAAGAATATATAAATTTTGATTTTATCAGTTTTTTAACCTAAAATCAAATTAAACTGAAAATATTTATCTTTACCTGGTTGTTGAAAATCAAGCTAATAGATGATATGTTGTTTATATTTTTATTTTTTAAAAAAATTAAATGACATTTTGTTCACTCTCTAATATTTAAAAACAAAACCTAATGCATGGGCTATGACTCTTTTTTATGGGTAAGCTCATCAGCCAAGCCTTTTTTGTAGGTAGACTTGTAGGTATGCCTAAGCACTTGAATTTTTTTTTGTTATTTATTTAATGTATTTTTAATTTTTTAAAATTATAAAATATATATATAAAAAAAACTGTATTTTACCAAAATTTTAAAAAATTTAAGAATATTTTTTATTTCAGTCTCACACGTCACCCTTATTTTTTTCATTTTTTTAAAAACATATTTTATTGTTTGATATAAAAAAAATCGCATGCACTTGGTTGACGTATAATTAAATAAAAGTAATTTTAAAAATAAAATTTTTAAAACTTATTAGAATACATATTCAGATCACGAGTTTGATATGTTAACTCATGTTTACTTGGGTTTTTTTTGTTCTTTTTTTGATTTCATATTTTAACATGAAATTGATTGAAAATTAGATATTATAATTTATTTTGACTTGTTTTCGATGAAGTTATTATTATCTCATGACTCGAATCACAAATATAGTTGATTAGCTCGAGTTTGTTCAAGTTAATTTAATTTATTATCGTCTCAATACTTTTTATATATGATCTAATATGTGTTAAATTTTAAATTCATAGTTATTTTTTTCTCTTAGAAAACGCATTAATGATACCTGAATATTTATTTTTGCATTCTAATAAAACATTATACAACCCTCTTTTTTTATTATTTTTTTAAAAAAATTTAATATAAAAAAATAAAATTATCAAATACAATAGATTCATTATTCATGTTTATATAAATCTATCTCTTAATTTTCAATTAAATCCTTAGCTACTATCATGATTTTTTTATATTTATTATTTCATATATTTTTTTATCTTGTAAAGTTTTTAATTTACATTGTTTTTTGAAAAAAATATATCAAGGGCACATGGTTCGTAGGAATTAAGTTAAAATTTACTCAAGAAGAATAACTGCTAGTATGTTTTTTATGGTGGTACCCACATAGGATCTTTGACACAGACATGAATTTCATTTTTCTGTTTCTGCGCTGAGCTCTGCGCTGAACAGTTCTGTTCTCCTCTCGCTTTGTTAGATTCTTTTCCTTTTCCCTTTTGATTTATTTGTGTAGCAGTAGTTGTTTTCAAGTTAAAGAGAGATCCACTTATCAAATTTAACAGGGTTTGGACTTGTTTTTGTTTTTGAAGTTGTTGCCTCCTTCTTGTTTCATTTTTCTTCCTCTTTTTAATTACCACAGTTGTTGCCCATAATAAGCCATGAAAGAATGGCTAATTTTAACTTTAATCTGGGAAGTCTTTGATTCTCCTATGATGCTTTAAACTTCAAGTTGCTTGTGTTTTGAGCAACTTTTTAATGTTGCAAAAATTTTTTTTTTTTTCAACACCTCACTTGGGTAGGTGCCATTTTGTGCCGTGATGATTGTTTGAGGTAAGTGATGAATTTGGTATTTGGGTTTTGAGGGGTTTTGACAATTAAAGTTTGGTTCTTTGAGTTTTGAGTTAGAATGGAGGAGGTTGAGGAGGTACACAAGGCAGCTATTGAGAGCTGCAATAGAGTTATTGGCCTTTTGTGTCAAGAAAAAGATCAAGTCCAGGGTAGTAACTTAATGGTGGAAACTAGAGAGACTGTGTTTAAGTTTAAGAGAGTTATATCTCTTTTAAGCACTGGTTTAGGTCATGGAAGAGTAAGAAAGATGAAGAAGCTTAGACCATCTTTGCCCCAAAACATCTTCCTAGATAGTCCTAATTGCAAAACAATTTTATCGCCAAAACCTCTCCAAATGGTGCCTCCTAATTTTCTTGAAACCCCACTTACTGACATGGATGCTAAGTCTAAACCTTCTATCCAAATTTCCCAGAAAATGTTTCTTGAAAACCCAGTACTTGAGTTGAACTCAAATATCAGCCCCCCTGTGCAAATTATGCAAACAAAACCACCACAAAACTTCCAGCTTGTCCAACAGCATCAGCAGGTACAGAGGATGCACTTTCAGCAGCAGCAGCAGCAAATGAAGTATCAGGCTGATAGGGTGTATTCTAGGAGTAATGGTGGGATAAACCTTAAGTTTGATGGGTCTACTTGCACACCAACCATGTCATCCACAAGATCATTCATATCATCTCTGAGCATGGATGGTGCTGTGTCTAATTTTGATGGAGACTCTTTCCATTTGATTGGTATGCCTCACTCATCTGATCACATCTCACAACAAACAAGGAGGAGGTGTTCTGGTAGAGGAGAAGATGGGAATGCCAAATGTTCTAGCAGTGGTAAATGCCATTGTTCAAAGAGGAGGTAAGATTAAAATCCCGTGTTATATTCTATATTTTTCCTTTTTGTTGATTTTATCTGCAATCACCTTTGTTTTTGTCTTAAGGAAACTGAGGGTGAAGAGATCTATCAAAGTTCCTGCGATTAGCAACAAGGTGGCGGATATTCCTCCTGATGAGTATTCATGGAGGAAGTATGGACAAAAGCCAATTAAGGGCTCTCCGCATCCTAGGTAGGTACTTATGATTTAAGCTTCATTCCAATATCCTCATGTATGTGTAGTTCATGTTCTGCAGTTGGTCATTATGTTAAGTTGTCTTAGTTTTCCTTTGTTTTGTTGGGACAACTATTTACATTTTCACCAGTCCGAGCATTTTTTTTCCCTTTTAACTTGTGGAAGTTATCCAGCATAATTGTATGCATCTTTGTGTTATGGTAAAAATGGCCAATTAATAAGTATCGTAGTACAAATTAAAAGTACGAATGTTATTCATCACTGGCATTTACCTGGGTGAGCAGTCATAAACTGTCTTTCTATACTGCTAAAGTCTTAATTGTTTAGATAAGCATATTTATCTGGTTCATCCAAAACTATTTATAATGCAGGGGATACTATAAATGTAGCAGTCTGAGGGGTTGCCCGGCAAGGAAGCACGTTGAGAGATGCCTGGAAGACCCTTCAATGCTAATTGTCACCTATGAAGGTGAGCATAACCATTCCAGGTTGATCTCATCACAGTCTGCTCATACATGAAACATATTGGATATCTTCATTTGATCTCACTTCAAGAACTCAACATCCAATAGTTTACAAATCCAACCAGAACCATCTGGAGTTTCTTTGTGAATTACTACTGTAAATAACATGTGGTTCAAAGGTGAGATGGGATGTGATGGAACAGACTGTCATTAGTTGACCGGTTTTCTAAGTATTAAGCTTTTCGGTGAGTCTGTTTTGAACTGCTCTTATATAGGATAGGGATTACAAATTGTAAACTTGAACTTCCTTAAAACCAAGCTGTATTTTTTATCATTCTATTTGCAAATCAAAGGTTGTTTTTGTACTATGTTTTCCTCTGTTCATAGTTCTTGTAGGCAAAATAGGACAGCATGTTTTTTGAGTATAGTTTTTTGGCTTTACATTATCCAGATGGTGATGCGGCTGACTCATGCCTTATCTTTGTGTTTGCGTTTCTCAGCGCTCTTCATAAAGTGTAATTAAATGCATGATGTTTTATCTGCTACAAACATGTCCTTGGCATCTTCAGAGAAATAAAGAGACTTGCTCATGATTGTACAGTAAAATAAAGAGATAAACAGGAATTCTATTCACTTTTTAATAAGATGCTGAATTGTTAAAAGCATTTCTTTAGTTTCTTGTATCCAGCACAACTTAAAACAACTCGCCTGCTTTTCCAAAGCTGTCTACCCAGAAATCGCTCTCATTACAAGTTTGGAGAGCTTGTATGGTCTGTGGCAACTCATAACCCTCTCTGAGCTGCTCTAAGCTCATTCATGAGGAGAAACTGAGCACACTATAAATGCTCGCAGAGTGATTCATACTAGTTTGGGAACGTCAGCTATTATAATCCGGTGAACATGCCATTTCTGTTGCTTTGCCAGACTCCTCGTGGAGTAGAATTACAAGTAAAATAACCTGTGGAATCTTCAAATTGACACCTATATCCCATATTTGAGCAGCCTATTATGAGGACTACGAGCAACAATAGCATTTTCTAAAGTTTTCATCTTGGAATCTGTTGAATTTGAAGAGTTTGGTAAGGTTGCCGTTAAATTTTCATTTCTCTATTCCTCCCCAAAAATCTGAGCTATTTACAGTTCATCAAACAGCTTAAATCATTATAACTGTCCCGAGGTCATACGAGCAGCTCCCTCTTCTGTGAATCGTTGGAAACCAGCCCGGGAAACACAAAGTCACAAGGAAAATCACTAAAAAAGAGTAGAACTTGATATTCTGTGCACTTTGTTATCAGAAAGATTTGAGGACGTTAGGATGCTTTTCTCAGCAAGTCCTAATGTGGCATGGCAGCTTTCAAACGAAGTCCAAAGCAGAAAAAGCAACCCCATCAAAGCCTCGAGCAATGGGCAACTTTTCCTTTCCACCGTGCCAAACCCAACCTGTCAATAGCGAATTTTGCACCCATGCGTGAAGCTTTATTTGCAAATTAGTGAACTTCATATGATCCAGGAGTGGATCACTCCTGAATCACCTGACCGTGAGAGCTAAGAACCAAATGCATTTTCTCCCGAACTGGTCGATCACTTCCCACCATGAAAATCGAACTTCCATATCCCAGGCATGGCCCTCTCCCACACTCTCTCATTTCAGCCGTCAGCAAACCTTTACCTTATCCCCCACTGTCCAATTCTACCATTTGACCGTAAGGTCATTGTCAACCCTTAACCGTAGTCTAGGGTTCCCAACTCACGGATGGCACACGACAAATTGTTCGGCTGTGTTCCATGAAACACTTTATAGCCTTTATTTGAAACTGGATTTCAGGTTCACGCATGTCTCTGTCTTGTGTTGGATGAGCCAAACCAAACTTCGATTCTGTAGATAACATTAACCTGCTCCAGCTCTTAATTAGTTCAATAATCCTCTCTATGAACATGTTTTTTCAAAAAGAAAACCCAAAGTTATTCAAGATGAAAGCTCAAGTTCGCGGGATATACAGGATACAATGGTGGAGATTTCAGGTGGATAGTCCTCAATCAACACATACACACTACCCAAAGACAAAAGCTAATCTGCTACGAGATAGCTGCCACGTTGGCCTTTCTTTACATGAGTGCAACTAAAGGAAGAAGAAAGAACGATACCCCTTGATATCTGAGAAATAGAAGCCAAGGAATTCAGTAAGGGCTCAGCCCTTTTTATGGCCATCGCCATCATGAAACTATCCAGTTCTCTTTATCAACATATTATTACTTGTGAGATTCATGCATAGTTCTGAATTTGGGTTTAGCAACTGTCCTAATCAATCTTCTGAAATCACCAACAAAAGTTTTCCAAACAATAATTGAAAATACGTGTGAGAGAGAGTTGGAAAAGAGTATTTTGCAACAGCTTTCACTGATAATAAAGTGCTGAAAAATCCACAACCACCCAGATAAAGTTTCCCATTTCACTTTAGTGTGTTGCACCAATACCAGGTCTTCCGTGCTTAGCAGGCTTGTATGAAATTGATAATGACTAATCATCGCGGGCTTGATCTCAACTTGACTGAAGGTTTTGTCGTTGTAAACTCCAATGATGCTTCCTATCATTTCAGGCACAATGATCATACTCCTAAGATGGGTCCTGACAGGCTCTGGCTTCTCACCAGGTGGGGCCTCCCTTTTCTGCTCCAACCCACCAAAAAACCCAGTAGACATCAGTCTATATTCAAAATATAACCAGAATCTAAATCTCAAATTTCCTTGCCAGGCAACTGTGATTTAGGAGGTAGCTTGATAATCTCTCTTTTCTAAAGGGTCAGAACAACACAAATTGATGAATTTATCACAGGCAAGTCCCAAATGCAGATGATGCACAATTCTTTTCATCACTTATTTTGTACAGCTTTATCAATGAAAATTGAAAATCAGTGACCAGCACATGTGTGGTTGTGTGCATGAAGGGGAATAGAAATCTGCACATACACACAGTTACACCAGAATAATATTTCCAGAATGGTCACACCACAGAGGTAGTCATCAGAACTCTATTCAATTACTTGCTTTACGTATCGTTTCTAATTGCCATAAAATAAACCAATCTTTATATATATATGAACTCAAAGCTTCTTCTTCAACAACTTTTAAAGTTTTCAAAGCTCAAACCTTTAATTATTTTGCAATGTATTCTCTTGGATGAGATTTGAGAATTATTAACAAAAAAACTTCACCAATTTCTCTTGCACCTGAAACTAACCAGGAACATGTGTGATTGAATGGTGCTTACTCTAAAGAGACATAGTTCTCTAAAAATAAAAACCACAGGTTTTCTCAAGCAGAAAACCCAGATAAATCCTTATTTTCTCATGCTATCAAACATTCGTGGCTGAGAGAAACAAGCATGCAAGCCAAACATGATATTTCCCTCAAAATTCTATTTAACTGATTCTACAAAAATATATGACCAATGAGTGATGGAAGGCCCCACAAAAACATCACCAGCTATTTTATTTTTTCCATAACCGCAACCTTAATTTGGAGGTGATTTTATGCCAAAATGTATCTTCGGTCTGAAATGAAAGCCAACCTGTTTGGAAAGAGAAAGAATGGGAACTTAAAAGAGAAGTAATCCAAAGAATCCAGACCGTTCAAGCTAAAAAGTGATTCTCAGGCAAATTCTCTAGTAGTATGAAATCCAAAAGGTTCATAAGAATGTGCTAAGACACCTTTTGTAAGGGCTCGAATTTGATCAACAAGGAACCATCAGGTGCAAACAAATCGTTTGCTTCTACATGCAATTCAACCATTCAAAGAGAACTAGTAATTAAGCCCATAAACAAAAAAGGAAAAGCAGAAAACACTTTGACCTACATGACTACTATATATCAACCCTTGAGCTTGAATCCAGGAGGTTTCAGCCTGGAAAGATAAGCCTTATGTCGTCCCAGGAGAGATTTTATGTAACACACTTTAGCTTGATAAGTTTCAAAGTTTATGCAATACACAAAACCTGCACAGTTATGGAAAGTCCCCTTCAAAACTTCACCAAGCACCATATTTGCACCCTGAATATTTATTTAGATAACTATTCAGGGTGCAAATGTAAATGCACTCTGACTAGTGTTTTTTTTTTAAAAAAAGAATTTTTTTTATGTTTTATTTAAAATTAATATTTTTAAATTATTTTAATGGGTTAATATCAAAAATAATTTTTAAAAAATAAAAATATATTATCTTAATATATTTTTTAAAAAAATATACTTTAAATTACAACAGTACCATAATCTTAAATATTATGAAAAACTAATTAGCAAAACAACTAAGGCATGGCGGTGAAACCATTCATATGAACATTGAGACGGGTTAATATGGTATGAATGAGTTCATGAATATTTTTTAATATGTTTTTTTTAGAAAAATATTAAAATAATATTTTTTATTTTTTAAAATTTATTTTTAATATAGGATATTAAATCGATTCAAAAATATTAATTAAAAAAATAATTTTAATATAAAAATAAGTTAAACCCTAACCTCAAACACTATTTTGAATTCTAAATTTAGGCTTATGGTTTTTTTTTTAAAACTATTATACTTCAATTTGGTTAAAATAAAAATTGGGTGCAAGTTATTGGCGGAGCGGCCATGGAGACAACCTTATTAAGATGTGCGTAAGTTTATTTAAACATCTATATTAATATGATGATGGTTATTGGTTAACACAAAAATTGGGTGCAAGTTATTGGTTGTTAATATGATGATGGTTATTGAAAGTTTATATAATTATTAATTTTAAAGATTGTAAAATTAATTGAGGTGTGCGTAAGTTTATTCAAATATCTATATTAAAAAATAAAAAACAAGAACAAGAAAGACCAGAAATATGTTTTAAAAAAAAAAAGAATAAGAATAAGAACAAGAAAGACAAGAAAAAAAAGAAGCCGGACGGATTTGAGAATTTCTTCTTTAGAAAAAAGCAGGGAATGAAGTTTAAATTTCAAACTAGAAACTTAACAAGCACACCATTATAGATTCCTTCACTTAACTTTGCCATCGTCCAGCTTGGATCTTTCTTAGCCCTTTCATTTTGCTGCCTGAGACCCTCAAGGCTTTAATGTACAAACGAGCTCCTCCTCTTCAAGGCTTTAAGCCTTCAACAAACTTTCCTAATTTACGTATCACTTTATTGACCTGAATAGTATTGCAGGCAGCATAAGAAATCATCAAATGTCTAGCTATGATCAGACTAGACAAAGTGAAGTATGATCCTTCTGCCATACAGTTAATCTATAGCTCGGAGAAAGTGCTTTAAACATGGCTACGTTCTTGTCTGGTGCATTTCCAATACCTCGCACCTTCAGTTGCAGAGCGTTTCCTTCTGCATGCTAGAGATTTGATTAAATTTTGATCCTTGACAGTCTTGAAACTTGTATAATTATGATCGGAAACAATGAATCAAGGTCTGAATTGAAATTTCAGTAGTTATTTCATGTTCAAGTGTGTTCAACTTGAGTCACTTTTCAATCAGCGTTTGATCAACCATTTCTCATCCAAATCCCATGGTTCTTTAGCCGATCCACTCCTTTGCAGCAGCAGAATCACATTATGCGAACAAATCACAGTTTTCTCCAAAACATCTTCCTCAAATTATCTAAAACCTTACAAACTCAAGGAAAACTCTATTTCCGACCACCTCACGATCAAACCCAAAATTCTCCCAATTCACTAAACAAAATAACCTCATTAAACACTCATTAGAAACCCTAATTCCTAATCTACAAACCCATTAAAATCCCACTAAAATCCATTAACCATACCCCAAGTTACACCCATTTCAAATCACCCCAAAAACACACCCAAAACACTTCATTTCCACCGTCTCCCCCATCCTTCACTTTCCCAACGACACTCTCGACCGTCAATAACCCCCCTAATCCAACGGCCCAAATTTAAAAATATCTCAATCCTCTTCAACTCCCTTTCTACCAATCACAACCCACCTTCCCTCTCTATATAAACACTTTCCTCTTTCGTATCCGAAACAAGAAACTGTACCTGTCTCCCTAAAACAACTCGTATCTCTTTAGATCCCACTTGGCCGTTGTCTTCTTCTTCTTCTTCATCATCATCATTATCCCAAAATGTCTGCAACAACCAAAGCCAAGAAACCCAAATCCCCTCGCGCTTATCCATCTTTCCACTTGGTAATTATTAACTAATCACTGCTTAATCCACTCCTAATATTTTTGTTTTTGTTTGATTAATTACTTGAATCTCTTCTCTTTTGCAGATGATTAGTGATGCAATTTTGACGTTGAAGGAGAGGACAGGATCGAGCCAGTATGCGATAACGAAGTTTCTAGAAGAAAAACACAAGAAAAAGCTGCCTGCTAATTTCAGAAAACTTTTATTAGTTCAACTCAAGAAACTTGTTGCTTCTCAGAAGCTTGTCAAGGTCAAGAACTCCTTCAAACTACCTTCGGCTCGGCCAGCTCCTGCCAAGATACCACAAGCCACTAAGGCCAAAACTGCGAAGTCGAAGCTGAAAACGATAACAACCACTGCGAAGTCTAAGCTGAAAAAGGTAACAACCACTGCCAAGCCGAAGCTGAAAAAGATAGCAACCCCTGCCAAGCCGAAGCCGAAGCCAAAAGCCAATGTTGCAGCCAAGCCGAAGGTGAAAACTCCTGTGAAAGCGAAGCCGGCTGCTAAGCCAAAGAAGGCGGTGGCAAAACCGGCTAAGGTAGCGAGGACAAAGAAGGTTGCATCACCGGGGAAGAAGGCTGTAGCGGTGAAGCTCAAGAGTGTGAAGAGAAAAGCAGCGAAGAAGTGAAGATTTTGATATAGTGTGTGTAGATGGGGGGTAGTGATTGTAAATTTGAAAGAAAAGGGAGGGTGCTAATGGTAGTTAGCTTACATTAAACAGGAATGTTGCTTTTTCTAGGTTATCTTTCAGCTTGACTAACTAAATATTAGTTTGTGTTTTTTATGTAATTTTGGTATTTTTTTTCTGTTTTATTTATAAAAACTATATCTTTCTAAAGGTGTTCTTCAATGTCGTCACGCATATCTTGCGCCCTGTTTAACGGCGTGCTGTAGCAAACAGCTATCCGTTTTCAGCTGCTTTCCGTGTTTATGAAGCGCACGTTAATGATAACTGATACGCAAAGGAATGTATTTTTGATTGCTTGGTCACTGAGAAAGGGAAAACGGGTGATGGGTTTGGATTTGTGAACTTAACTAGTTAATATATTCTAGAATGGTTTTTGCAATCACAAGTACAACTATAAGAACCCCATAGTAAAGGGGGGAGGGGTCTTCTGCGATGGATTTTTCCACAGGCTTTAGCACAACTGCTGCCGCTGCTAGATGACGTGTACATTGCTATGTGGGCTAAAATCCTTGAGGTTGCAGAGGATGATCAATATCAGAACAAACGATGAATTGACGATATCTTGGAACTAAAACCACTATTAGATTGTTAAACGCAGGCAGGTACAGCTTCTGGTGTCTGCTGCCCCTGTCATTACAAATGAGAGAATCAGCTGATTGGGAAGAGAATCGTGGACTTGAAAAGTTGCAGTTATGTCCCCACTACAGTTGATGATAGAATCATGGATGTCCTTGTCACAGTTGGATTCAAGTGCTTAACTGGCATGCCTGAAGAGGGCTCCCTTTGTTGCCGACTCCAGCCCTGAAAATTGTCCAAACCAAGAGCAAATTCCTCGGGACGAGCTCCACCACTTTGTAAATAATCTGCATCCCAAGCCCCGTGTATGCATTTACTAAGTGGTAACATATCCCATCTAGAAACTCTCCAAGCTTTTCAAATTTGATCATCCTAAAATCACAAATTTACTGTGTGAACGCATATAAACATGTGTTGTTTTTTATCTCCATGCAACCAGGACTATGAACTGTGAATTTCAGACGCGTGATTTGGCATTCCACTATCTTATCGAGATATTCGTGTTTGGTGTGCATGGGCAAAAAATAAGCAAAAGGGATAATTGTGCTGTTGCTTGCGTGATTTGCGAGGGCCATCTCTCTTCAGGCTGCAGATTCTAAATTTGAACCCCGCAGCCAGTCACCACATATATCGGCCCTTCCATGACATGGAATTCCTGGAGTGTTAGTTGGAAGCGCTGCACCACAAAAGAACAGGGGAGATAGAAGGTGTTTGGTAATGAAGTAGCGATTGCTTTTCAAATAGTTTTTTATGCTGAAATATATGTCAATGATGTTTTTTTATTTTTTAAAAATTATTTTTAATATCAGCATAACAAAACGATTCAAAAAATACAAATCACACTCAATTTTAGCAAAAAAAAATAAAAATTGTTGGGAACGTGGTTTGCACCGCGTGTTTCCAATCGGGTTATTACCGCCATAAAAGGGGCCAACATTCCTAGCTATTCTGAACTGAGCTCCATTAGTGTCACAAAGTGATAGAAATTCAAACGGGAAGACACATCTGCTTTAGGAATGCCAAATTGAGCGATTTGGCAAATACACTGCCAGCACCCCTAGCTCTACAAAGAAAGTTATATTGCCATAGACACTAGTATAAAAGGGCCTTTGAGAGCTTGTAGTGAGTCTTTTGGCAGTCCAGGGTGCAGATTCAACACCCTCAAGCATACCTGTCTACCCCTTTTCTACAGAACTTGAATAAGAAGCATTGCTCATTTGGTTATCACAGCAATCCATGGCTATTCATTCTAAAAGTTCCTACAAAAAAAAAAAAAAAATTGAAGTTTTTTTCCTTGTTTCAATTCATTTAGGAAACAAGAATGTTACTTTCTTGACCTTTTGCAGAGATATTAATCCACCTTTGTCCTTCTCTACAGACATTAACGGAGGAGTGTATATTGACACAAGGCAGAAACTTGTTGCAACCGAAATCAAATCAGTGGAACATTAATATTGGCATGTTACCAGTTTGCAGCAGATTCCAACATTGAATCAGTTCTACATAGAACAATTAGATAAAACGTTGAATACTCTGGATAGGACAATTAGGT
The DNA here is from genome assembly GCA_018804465.1 of Populus tomentosa. Lineage (NCBI taxonomy): Eukaryota > Viridiplantae > Streptophyta > Magnoliopsida > Malpighiales > Salicaceae > Populus > Populus tomentosa. The sequence goes on from CM031993.1 coordinate 2,977,071, forward strand.
AAAAACTTCATTCAAACATCAAGAACCTGGCACCGTGTACAATTTAATATAGAAGTTACGAAAGTACAGGTTCTACAAGTTAATGTTTCAAAATGAGGAAAACAACTAACAACTGATAAGATCAGAACTAATACCTTGAGTTTCTAAATAACATAGGCAGGAAAACCTCTTGGGTGACGATAAATCAGATGAGAACAGATTTGGTCCAAATTAGAATCAGTAACTCTTTCGATATATAACATGATATGTACTGATATAACTTACAAAACATATACAATTCACAGACACAAACCACTCGGAAAAAAAAAAACAAGAAGAAAAGGTCATCGCAGCTGAAAAGAAGCAGGCTATCTCCTCTCGAAGCATCCAAAATGATAACTTTAGAAATTCAAGATGTTTTCCCACTTAAGAGTTAGTAAGAACCAGCAGTTCATGACTGAACAGAGATGTCTGCATTTGTTGGCTCAGCAGTCTTCTCGGGAACTGCTTCTGCTGTAACACGTTCCAGTCTAGATCGGCCTGTGACTTTGCGAATGCCATTAGCAGTCTGTGAGCTGATCTGAACCTTAGCTTTGGCAGTGCTGGTGGCAGTTGAATCTTTGTGGTTACCGATGCTGTGGCGATGGCGAGCACAATGCTTCCCCACTTCTTCCTGAGATGTTTGAACTGCATCACTGCAGCTTTTTCTCCTGTTTAATTTTGGTGACTGTGGTCGGGTCAATGGTAACTGCAACCAAACAAAATCAAGAATTGAATTGTATTGTACAAAAAAGGAGGGGGCTGAAGGTAGATTGAAATCAATGGCTGACTTATGCAACTGTGCACCACAGCATTTTAAAATAACAAAATTGTTTACTCTGGCAGTTATAAACCTTCAGCCTGAGACACCATGTCAGAATGCTTTTAGACAAACTCCCCCCCTAAACTAAATGCTAGTTACATGCCACCTTCCCTCCCCTTATACCATCAAGAGGGTCTAAACTCTAAAAAAACTGCAGCCTTGAACAAAATCAAAACTCTGTACAGAGAAGAATAGATTTCTTGCTTGAATGCCATGGATAAAGCATTGGTTCATGGAAATAGGTCAGTTGCCTTCCGAATGAACTAATTAACACCAAAGCATCTGGTATCCTTTATTTGTCCTGATTTATCTATGGGAAGCAATGCATGGATTTTTGCTAGTTTCATTTACATGTTCAAATTCAAGGACTAGCAAAGAACTAAGAATAAGATCTGGCAGAATACCTTCTTGCGTTCAACCTTGGGTGGAGGTGGCTCATAGTAGAAACTAGGTACCGGATTTGCTTTATACGCCATGTTCTTTCTAAGCTGCCTGATGGCTGCTTCTTGCTCTTCCTAAAAATGAAGGCAGAGAAGTTCATTGGGTGACTACTTGAAAAGAACCATCGCAATACTTCGCTACATGCACACAAACTGGCATAAGAAAACAGTCTACCTTGGTTCTTTCCTCAGCCTGGCTTCGCTCTTTTTCCAAAGCTCGGTGTTTTTCTTCCAATTTTGAATAATACTAGACAACAAAAACAAAGAAAACAAGATCAATACAAATCTATCAATTAAGAAAAAGTGTTATGGAGAACGTTATGCATAATCATTATATTAAAAAAAATACCTCCTTCCGCTTTGCTGCACGTTCAGCAGACCTAAATGTGGGGGCTGTTCCAATAGTTACAGATTTCATGGTTCGCACAGAAGCAGCAGTACTACACATAGCTAAGGACTGCCAACTGGTAAAAATAATATATAACCAGAATATAGCTGGATATAATTTATAAAAAAGAATTCAAGCAGTTTTAACTTCTAGGATTAAAGCACAGTTTAAAATAATAAATGCTGCTCAAATCAGACAGGATACGATGAAGCCACGGACCAACTATCTTCTTCATCATGATGCTTTTTGTTATCAGGTTGCAATGGCTTCCTTGCTGTAGAAGGTGAATTTTGCTGAAGGAAATAGCATAATTCCAAAGATCAGGGCAATTGTCAAACAAAAAAAAATGACAAAAATAGTTTTATTGCGTGCGTGCGCGTTGGAATGGGGTTGGTCAAATAATGCATTCCGGATGCCAAAATGAATTAAACTGCATGGTTTATGGTACCACTCAACTTGAAGGTACAACAAAGAAGTGGGTCATATTTACTGTCTGCGTTGAATTGAATCCAAGTTAATCAAGCATGTGAAGGTTTGAAATATATAAGCTATATCTTACGGAGGATCCCCTTGTTAGGTAAAATACTTAACAAAATTATCCAAGGAGTGGACAAGCCCGAATCGATCAAATAACAAAGTATGCGCTCACAACCACAATATTATCACTAGGAAGAGTTGGGGATAATGGCTTGTGCATTGAAACAAAAACAGAAAATCTCACTATTTTTCTGAGCAATATGTTCCAAATATCTGAAAAGAACATCCTTTTATCCCCCAAAGAAAGGTGTTTCCAAACTTTTGAAAAGAGAACCCAAGCTGTGTTCTACTTGGAGAAAACATTACACTGTCACTAGAGATTACTTCAGAAAGCAGTAGATTTTCCTTTTCCCTAACCCTACTGCACAAGGTACGCGTGAAAGTAGCTTATCAAGAAGTCAGGTTTATTCCCCAATTCTGCCACATCCACTTATAACAATAAGGTTAGCTTAATCTGACGCAAAACAAATTTTAGTTCATCATAGAAGTTATATCAGTTTCACCCAAGTAACAAGAGTGCGACAACAGCATCCACCAAATGCAATGTTGAGAGTTCCAATTACCTGTGAATTCTTCATAGTAGCAGGGGACTGAGCATTGTTTGAATTTGTGGAAGTGTTCACGCCAACCCGTTTGTCAGTTGCCAGAGCAAATGGCTGAGGGACAGTTTGACGGATACGAGCATTTCCAGCACCTCCAGCTTTTAGTGAGGGAGAACTTGAATTTCTATCATCACTTGATTTTTGAGCTTCAGGTTTCTCATCTTTCTCATCAGACACGTCAGCATCAAAATTTGTGCTTTTGACACCTAGCACATCTTGCTTCTCTGATTCTTCAGCAGTTTCTTTCTCCACATATTCCTTTGCTTTGATGACGCCTTCTGAAAGTTTAGGAGCAAAATGTACTCTATCATGAGATACACCATTAACTTTGACAGCAAGACCATTTGGCTTCTTCTCCATGTCTGCACACTTAAGTTCCCGCCCCATCAAACTGCACAAAAAAGATAGTCTTAATATCTTGATGCTTCATGAAGAAGACATTTTTAGCTCAAGAAAAATGTACCACTTCTTTATAATAATACGAAAACATTATATAAAGCAAGAACTATTTGCATGTGATGCCAAAAGGTTTCAAATTCTTTTTTGCTTTGAAATTGCCAAATGTGTAAAACTCAACCAAGACACCTAAACAGTGCTTAGACGGAAGAAAAGACGGCATATCTCATTGCAAAAACAGTGCTTATTTAAAGAGTCAAAAGGATATACTGAGAAAAAAAAAAACAGCAGAAAGTTCAAGCTGGAACGAGAAGATCAACACTAATTTATAACTAACATAAAAAAAATAAGTAGATGAGGATTGAGACAACCAGTTTAGAACATGATATAATGTGCAAACATTCTATAATCCAAAAAAATATGTAAGAATGATAATTCAAAGATCCCTAAAAATTATGTGAAAAGTAATTTTCCTTGGTAAAGCTAAAAACATCAGCAATCTTTATGCATGCCTGGTATGTATCATTTAGTTGTCCTACTAGCTTCATTTTTAGTAGCAGATCCCATGCCTTACAGTTCCAAATGTTCCATCAACCACCACATCTACATGAGGTTAACTTGTTGTATAACTAACAAAAAACTAGTTGTCTTTAAAAAGTAAATAACCTATTCTTTTCACTGTGTTTCCATCAAAATTTTAGAAGGTGATTAAACTGTAAGAAAATTAAAGATCAAACCACAACAAACAGAAGAGTATTTTATCCAGACAGAACCAACTCCACAGATACTTTTGAGAATCAAAAAACAAAAATGAAAAGAGCATGTGTAGAAACAAAAGAAAAAAGTCAATTGAAGAGGAGGGAAACAAAATGCAGAAGGCGGAAAAAAAAAGATTATCAACAATTTTCTTGGTTTAAAAAAGAAAAAGAATTTCTCAAGCTAGCTTAAAAATAAATCTAAATCATAATAAATATGGAAAGACCTTTTTAAAAGAGAAAAAAAATACCGCCCAGAATAAAAATACCACCACCACCACCAACTTCATTCGATAAAAAAAAACCATCAAGAGCCCAAAATCCCTACAATCCTCCCAAACCAAAGAAACGCATGTAAAAGGAAAAGAATACCTCATATAAATGGAAGAAAAGAGAATAAAAACAGTAACAAGAAGAACAACAAAAACACCAGCAAAAGACCCGTCTTTTTCACTATCAAAACCAAAACAGAGAGAATCTCATAACTTCAAAACCCCCCATAAAAATATGAAAGACAAAAGATTGCTAAAATCTCTCCATTCTAAATAACCAATAAAACCCCTTTAAAATCCATTAAAATTGAAAAAGACATCATTTTTCCATCCCCAAATAGCAGAAATCCAAGAGCAAACCTTTTATTAGAGAGAAACCATAGAGAAACAATGAACGAAAAGATCAAAGAAACAACCTCTTTAGATCAAGCTACATTGTTTTTTTGTTTACAAAAACAAAAACAAAAACAGATACACATGACACAAACCCGGATTAAACAGCCAGAATGTAATAAGATTTCTTACAACTCAGGTCCGATCTGGGAAGATCTTGAGCTCCCCCTCCTCTCTCTCTCTATCTCTCCCTCCCTCTCCCTCCCTCTCTAAAAATATAAACAAAGCCAAAATGTTTTCTGTGATTTTGCTTTTTTAACAGCTAAGGAAGGTTTTTGTTGTGATAGCCTTTTTTTAATGTTGAGATGTTGGATTTTATACATGGATAAGTTTTTTTTCCGTTTTACCGACGTTACTTAACGGCATGGTTCCATTTTCTGTGATCTTATTTGAAAATGGAAAGATAGAGAGAGAGAGATCGATAATGTGATCTTAATATATCTTCTCCATTGTTTTGAACAAACGTCAGCTTTATGTAAATGAATCACTATACTACAAATTAGGTCCCTAAATAATATTTGTATTATTTATAACTGATAAATGGACTTTATAGTTAATATTATTATTGTTGTTGCTATTGTTGTTGTTTAGATTATTTTAAATTATTAATAAGAATTATTTTATTAAAATACTACATGTCTAAAAAAATCTTATAATTATTGGTCAAAATTTACAATGTTCTTGTATATAAAATTATATAGGTGTAATTAATATTATTAAAATTTTATATATATTATAAAAAAACCCATTAATTTTATTAGCTGTGCAATTTAAACTCATATAATTCTAATTTTAAATAAATAACTTAATTAATGGTATTATATTTAAAATTATATGTGTACATTGTTTTTTTTTTTCACGAGAAATAGAATGGACAATTCGAGTTTACGTGAACTATTTCAAGCCTTCTAATAATATTTTTCTTAAAATAAAAAATAAAAAAGAATTGACAAAATTTCAAAACTCAGGCCCTAAATTATTGAAAATGTCTTAAAATCACGAGTAAAATGATGGTAGTATAAACGACGTTAAAAGACGGCCGTATTGCGCCGACGTGGTAGTGGCGACACCTGCGCCAAAAAGTCCAAAGACCGCAGTACGAATCTTATTCAAAGATTTTCGATGTCTTTTTTTTTTTTTGTATTTACTTTTTTCTTTTTTTAATCTATTTCCTCTGTTCAAACATGTTACACTGACCTCAGACTTTTTTCAAGGGCTGTTTGTCGGAGATTCTTCTCCAAGGATTATAATTTGACCGATTTACCTTTTTACCCCTCTTCATTTTGAGTCTCTTTTTTTCTTTATACTTTTTGTTTTTTTTCCTAGCTTCTTTTTTTCGTTTTCTTCTACTATTATTATTATTATTATTATTATTATATTTCATCATGCCGAGTGGAACAAGAAGCTTGCTGTCTATTTTATAGATTAACACATTATTGCTGTCTATTTTATAGATTAACACATTAAAATAATTCAAAATATATAAAAGAAATTAAATTTTTGTGGGTGTCATATTTCTTTTCTTGGTTTTTTTAATCAAATCTTGAGACATTCTCCTAGGTTGTAATGATTTCAAATTAGTTTTGGTATATTTATGAAGTTATTTCTTTTTCGATGCATTTAAAATGATTTTTTCAGTGCTTTTTCACAGATTTTGTTTAAATTGAACCCAAAACAACATGTGAGAAAAAAAACCCAAATGATATTATATTATTAAAAACAATTTCCTTTTGTTTTTGTTTTAAAGCTGAACTCGTATTTTTCATGGCAGTGCATACACGTAATACAATTACTCTTAATTAATTAGATGCCCTTATTCAAGGGCGCAAGTCATGTAGTTTAATGCTAGTAATTACGATCTTGGATTCTTCATTTAGAGCATGTTTGGCTCTGCGGTCGAAACTGCGTTTCGTCAAAATTCAAAATTTTTTTTTTTTTTTTTTGCTAAAATTAAGTTCGGTTTGTACTTTTTGGATCGTTTTGATGTGCTGATATCAAAAATGATTTTTAAAAAATAAAAAAACATCATTGACATGTATTTCGGCACGAAAAGCTATTTGAAAAGCAACCACAACCACACTACCAAACACGCTCTTAGTGGTGGCGGCGACCGTCTATCAATGGAGGAATACATGGTTTCATGGTAGGTTGCTGGATTCAAGTCGAGGAGGTTGGAGGGAATTATGAAGAAGATGGTGCCTTTGAATCTCTCTTGGCGGGGTGTTAATTTGTGCTCTTGCTTGACCTAATTCACATAACCCACTTTTTAACCTAATTTGTACTCTACTTCTCAATAAAAAAAAACCTAATTTGTACTCTTGTTTCAAAAGTATAATGCAGCCTGAAACTGGAAAGCAGAAACATAAAAGGATATGTCAATATAATTTGTTGGAGCATTTACATTCATATTCTTTAATTTTTGAGGTAGGTTTTAGCTAAAATACCTAAAAACATACTTGACGACTCTCTAAAAAATATTATAGCATCCATCTTATTCTAATGGAGAGTTTTGAGTTTTCTATTGTTATTTTTTTATGCATGAGTCAGTTATTTTACGTGTTAATCTTTTTTAATTTATTATTATATTGGTATCTTCATTTAAAAACTATTTATTTTAACAATACAACCGTGTTTTTAAATATTTTTTATTTTTTTCTTCAAATTATTTTTATTATGTATTCTACATCATTTTAATATGTTTATATTAAAATATTTTTTTAAAAAAATTATTCTTATTTATTTTTTAATAAAAAATATTTTAAAAAATAACTTCAAAGAAAATGATAAACACCACCTTATAACGAGGACACTGTAATTTAAGTTAGTTGTATTGTGATGTGGTTTTTTGTGACACTTTGAATGTTGCAAAGCCAAAGAAAGGCTATAAAATTAAGTTCTTAAATGCACTAAATGGAGGAATTTGTCTCCTTATGTTGCAAAGCCATAGAAAGGCGATTAATTAGCATCACCAGACACCAGCTTTGATGAATCCCATCGGCCGCTACAAATATTGAATTAAATGTATTTGGTGGTTAATAATATTTATTATTTCCTCCATTCCAATATTAAGAGTAATTTATTCTCTTAAATACTTCATATATATTTAGTCAACGTACGAACTTATTCTATGAAGAAAAATTAAACTTGGTTGACGTAAAAACTTGTTTGATATCTATCTAGCATTGAATTTCTCAAAATTTAAGTCTTCTTCCATAGATATTAAATGGCATTGAAGCATGGCGGTAGCTCTGCAGCTGCAGCTGGCAATAATAATAATTAAGTGGCAAAAAGACAGTTAAAAAGAGAGAATATATATAGTTTGGATTTTATTTTTTGTATTTTCTGATTTATATATAAGTATACGAGCAATTGGAGATCTTGAATTGGTGAGCTCTTCTTCCATTTTGGCTCTTGAGAGTTATTATTCACTGTAAATCGTGTCAAGAGGATGTTGAAAATATTAAAAAAAAATTGGCATTGAAGCCTAAGAGCTAATTCAAATATTCAATCTTAAACTTGAGGAGATATATGGTGTTAGAGAATAATATAAATTATATTTTGAGATTTTATTTAATAATTGAAGTTACTAGATTAAGATGGTTTTATTAATATAATATTATAAACTTAATGATAAAACGGTTACGAGTTTGAATCTCACAATTTTTATTTATTTGATAAAAATAAAACATAAGGCAATATGATAACATGCAAGTTTCAAACCCAATAAAAAAATATATTAAAAATTAATATAAATTATATATTGAAATCTTACTTAATAGTTTAAGAAATTGGATTAAAATGTTCCTTCCGCATGATATAATATTTCCAGCATAAATTTTTCTTTTTTATTTCTTTTGGTTTGTCATCATATAGTCTTTCGGCCCTATAAATTACTGCCCATGCTTAATGGTTTTCTTTTCTCTAACTTTACAATCGCCTCTTTTTATATATAGAACACAAAATCCACTATCAATGTTAGCCCATATTTGATAAAAATTACAATAGGTCAAACTATTTTTTTTTCAATTTTGTTAAAATGCAGGTCAAACTAAGTCGGTCAAGTCTCCTGGGATTTCAAAAAGAATCTCTGTGAATTGTCTCATAGATTCTAAGAAGACACATCTCCTGATCTTTCTGCTTGGCTGCTGGTAAAAGAGAGAAAATAAAGCCTTCTCTCCTTCCTCAAAGTAATAAAATGCATGCAGTTCGCGCAGTTTATAGCACCAAATTTATACGTAGCTCACGTCTCGCCTTCAAGAGAAGAAGAAAATCCCCGTAAATTAGTCCTTAGAGTGTGTTTTAGCTTATTATATTTTAGATTTATTTTTAAAAATTATCGGTTTAGATATTATAAATTACAATGTTATTAAAAATTTATATAATTATTAATTTTAAAGTTTGTAATATCAATTGATATGAATATGAGCTGAATCAGAAATCCACTTTAATTAAAAACAAATCCATAAATTAACGTATTTTTCTAGATAGCTTGGCAATTTATAGATATCACGTATATTAACTTTTGTTGGCAGAGGAATCGTGACGGTATTTACATTTCTGTCGTACTATAACATGTACAGATAGGGCTGGCTTCTACGCACATGAGCTTCACGTGTAACAGTGTCGTAAAGATGCCTGGACGCATCCAGCACTTGGTCTGGTTAAAAAAAACTGTAATTTTATATTTGATTATTAAATCAGGCTTAAGATTTGTCCGTTGATTCTACGAACGTGGATATATATAAAAGTCACTCGGCAACAATAAGACAAGGTCCGGAAGACCCTTAAATTAATCATATGTTGTTTATTTTTTGTTTTAATTATTTTTCTAGTTAGGTTTGAGTTTTAATTATTTTTCTTTATAAATTTAGATTTTTTTCAGTTATTTTTTTAGTAAATTATTGAATTTTAGACTTTCCTTGAAATATCATAATTTTTTCTACTTATTTTTTTACTGTTAAAACTGTGATTTTAAGACTTGATCCTAGTTTTTTATCCACGTCAGCGTTGCACTCTTCCCCCCGATGTCAGTATAAGTACAAACACGAGAAAACTTATATGTCATTTAATGTTTAGTCTGATTTTATGTTTAAAAAATAATTTAAAATATTTATACCTCAAACCAACACAATTAATAATTTTAACGACCAACATGCACGCAGGGTAAAATAGAGACTTCAATTAAATTCAAAATGGTGTTGTATATTAAAAACAAAACAAAATTATAGAAAATAATTTAAAATATTTGGATCTCCAATCAATATTATTAAAATATCAAAGAACCATCTCAACTCAATAACTTAAATTGTTATGTTAGGTTCCATGATGTGATTTTTTTTTTAATATCCTTATTAAATGAAAGTTTTTTTATCTTAAAACTTGCACGGACTCATATTATTTTATATTTATTTTTTATCAAATAAATAAGGATGGTGAAATTTGAACTCGTGACCGCTTAGTCATCAAGGCTTTGATACCATATCAAAAAAATTATTTTAACCAAAAAACTTAAATTGTTATGTTAGGTTCAAAATATAATTTATATGTATTATTATCTAATATAACAATCTTAACTGCCTCCATGCAACCTAGGATAAAAATTGCAACTTTTAATAAATTATATGTATCAAAATTGATTGAAAATCATTAAAATTAATTTAAAACAAAAATAATTTTAAAATTTTAAAAAATGTTTTTTGAATATAAAAACAAGAACACTCTTAACCCCGAGTTGTATGTTTTTTTTCTAGAGTGGGATTACCTCGGATAAATTTTTCCATCACTTCAATCATCACGCAAAGAAAATTGGATTGGGATTAAATAAATGTAAAGAAATACCAGAAACCATAAATCGTGTTTACTTGTGTGGCAGACAACTTGCCCGTTCTATTCAAGGCATTGTTTAGAAGTTTCTTGACTAGCTCGTGCTTTGATTGGAAAAATTCCGTAACCAAATTAAACTGCCATTTGAAATGGATTGAAGTTGAACTTTTGCCCTAGCCTTTTTTGAATATTCCCACCTTCCATGCTTCAAAAAGTCAAAAAGATTCAACCACGGCACCTCTCTTTCTTTGGAAAAATTTCCCTCCGACCTTAGAATATACTTTCCCTCCCCTGTCTTGTCCCAGGAATAACATTGTCTTGGCCGTATATAAAAAGTAATTTTTTTATTAAAAAATAATATTTCAAGATGTTACTTTAAATTTTTCGATTGGAATAGTTATTTAATATAATATTAGACTATTAGCCGATCAATTATAAATTTAAAATTTATTATTTTTATTTATATAAAAAAAATTAAATATAAAATAATATGGGTCTATATAAATTTCAAGTTTAAAAAACTTTTACTTGAAAATGTGTGTTAATTAATAATATAAATCATATTTAAAATCTCATTTAATAGCTTAAACTTTTAAATTGATATTATTTTTTGACCGTTGGTAATTACAATACAACTATCTAATTTTATTTATTTATATATATATATATATATTAAAATTAAAAAAAAAATATTTTAATATATTTTTTTTAAAAAAAACATTTTAAAAAATAATCTTTATAATCCTCCACCAACTAAAAAACTACACCTCGGCTGAATTGAGTAGCTTTCATGAGAAGAGAGAAGGGTGCTTTTTTTTGAAATTTGTAAGCATGTCCTTAAAGAGGATACATGGTCCCGTTTTTCTTTCATCTTCACATATTGGGGACCAAATTATGTACATCACTCCGCCCTCACGGCCTGCCAATGGCGAGATATGTTCATGGCACGGACGTGTAAGGAGCGATTGGCGGCAAAAAAATTTGATTAAGAAAAGAGAAGGCTGTTTAATGTACGTGTAGGTCCATGCCTACCTTTATGCCCTATTCTTGTGCCCTTCCTTGAAGGAAGAGGCGAGAGTGGGTCCCACGGAGTTTGCCACTCGGTGTTGACCATATTCAAACGAGGTTCAATAGTATATGAATATAAATAATCTTGGTGCTATTTATGCAAGTTATGATTTGGAGTTTCTTATTTAGAAAACAAAATAAAATACTGAAAATATCCTGAGATTTCGAATAAGAAAATCAGGAATTTGAAGCTCCGTTCTTCCAAATTATTGATGCATGTATTAATTAATCCATTGAAAATTGGTGACACTTCACCCCGCATATTTTCCACATTAAATTAATTATATGACTTAAAGTTTCATTTTATTTTTTTATAAAAGAACGCACGCAAACCATATAAATAAGTTGGTTATTGACACCAGAATAAGATTGTTTGATTGTGAATCTAGAGAATTAAATTAAGCAAAATCTCCCAATAGATTTCACCCCATTTGATATTATGTTTTAAATGAGAGTTGGATAAAATTTTAAAAAATATTTTAAAAATAATCACAATTATATTTTTAAACACCTATACAATAATTTGATTTGAAGTTGAACACATTGGCTTTTCAAATTTTGTTTGCTTAAGGTAAATCTCACTTGGAAGCGAAAATCTCGACATCATAACATCTTGGAGGTCGGAACAAGGAAAGATGGTGGGAATCCATGGCTGGCCTAGGAATCGAGTCAAGGTGTGACGCGAACCTAACCCACCAATCGACATCTGTGGTGCACTATTTTTTTAGCTAAATTAATCAAAGACTTTGCTTAATAAATCTCTCACGCACACAAAGAGCAGTATTGACTTTTGTTGGCTTAAAGATAGTAATTACTAATTAGGATGAGATTGTTGACTTTTAAGTGCTTAATTAATGGCTATAGTCAAAAGTGACCTCTCTACTAGTTGCCCACGCCAATCACAGAACTTAAAGAAAGATAAGAACAAGATTAAACTTTTTCATATTATAGTTTTTAAATATATACTATTTAAAAATATCAAGAGGTTGTTTAAGAAACTGATCACGGCTTTTTTAAAAAATATATATATTTTTAAAAATATATTAAAATAATATTTTAAAAATATTATTTTTGTTATCAGTATAAAAACGGTTAAATATATATATATATATATGTAAAAGTTTAATTTTTTAAAAAAGAAAACAGTTTTAGAAACAGTCAATCAACGGCTGTCCCTTCCAAGGAGTCTAATCTCAACCACACAAGTTTCTTGGTAGCTAGCCGTAAGCTGACTCGGTTATTGCATGCGTGATGGAGAAGGTGGGACTAATGAATGAACTGTACGTGATGAAAATGGCCACCCACTTCGGGTCGTTGGCTGATCCTGCGATGTTAGGGTCCCCTTGTACACTCGTTTTTTTGGGTAATTACTGCGTTGAAAATTACACCACTTGATTTATTATAATATATAGTTTTTGTACTAGTTTTATTGGTCCGGTAATTCAAGAGATATGTTTCTTTTCTAGAGTTTTGAATCCAAACCTTCAGATAAACACAGCTTTTAGTAGAAAAAGCAATAACCGAGCATGTTTTTAATATAAAAATAATATGTTTTAGTAAAATAAATTTAAAATTTTAAAAAATATAGTTTATACCGAGTTACAAAACAAACTAGAATAAATGCACTTATAAAATCCAAATAAAGAAAAGATAGAGTCATGCCATTAAAAATAAAGACTCGACATCGGTCTTCTCCTGGGCTTTACAACTCAATATTAGCGAAGACTTTTTCTTTACGATTTCGAACTTGCCAAATCAACATGACCAAGCATTGCCTCGAAGTCTTCGGTAAACCTGTTCAATTGCTTGGTAGCATTATCTCAAGAACTTAAAGTGCAAATTATCAAACTATACGAGAGGGCTGTAGTTTAACTGTTATTAGAAGTTATTAGTTTAAATTTTATAAATATTAAAATTATTAGAGGTTTATATGATCATTAATTTTAGAACTTGTGGAATTAGTTAAGATTCGCGTAAGCTGTCCAAACATCTACATTAATTAAAAAAAAGTGTAAATTATCAAATTTTAAGTGATATAATTTAACTAATCAGGTTTTGAATTTATTTTTTAAAAATTGTCAGTTCGAGTTTTGTAACTATCAAAGCCACTGGAGGTTTACATGGTTATTAACTTCAGAACTTGTAGGATTAGTTGAGATGCGTATAAATTACCCAAACATCCAAGAAGATACAAATTATAAATTTCCTATATATATATATATATATGTTTGTTTGTTTTTCATGAGGTTGATGGACCTTCGAGTTATACAGCAAGACATTTTCCTCTCCGTCGTTCAAAATTGATAAAACTACACGAAGGTGACTGTCCTCCCACCTAGAACTTGACGTTGGTCCATCCCTGCAATGTACAAGAAGGGAGCATCTTTCTCTATAAATCCATGGCTGATATTGTCTTTAGTGAAGACTAAGATTGGGATAAGCATAAGATGAGTGCACACAACGACTGCCTAATGGAATAATTGAAGCGTGAGGCTTCGATCAACTTTGTTTTTCATAATTGACAAGCATGACAGGTATCTTACATGGCGTTCATGGACGAAAAAAGATAAGGGAAGGCTCACAAATTTATTATTTTTTTATATATTATGATAAAAATAATTATAATTTTAGATTTGATTGTTCGAATAATCTTAAGTCCTATAACTATAAAAATCTAGTTCTATTAGCCGAGATGTTGCATACCCTAAAAAATTATTTTACTAGTTAATTTTAGATTTTGATTTTTTTTCTACTTAGCTTTAGGTTATTTTGCTTAGAGGTGTCAGCTTAGAGATCCTTAAAATGTTTAATTACTGTACTAGTTAATTTTGAATTTTAATTACTTTTTCTCTACTTAGCTTTAGGTTAATATTTTTGTTAGGTCGGTTTCTTACCTCTGCGGAAACAGTTGGCGTGTTTTATTTTTCATCATATTATTGTCTTTAATGGATATTAATTAATATTGGATAAATAGAGGATAAGCATAAGATGAGTCAAGATCAGGCACATAAAGACCACCTCATGGAATAATTTCATCATGAGGCTTCTATCAACTTTGTTTTTCATCATTTATAAAGGGATGAGTATCTCTTTCCGATGTGATATATACATCTTGCAACTATACTTGATTCGATCATTCATAAAACAAGTTTACATATATCAAATATACATATAAAAGAAAATCTTAACTTTATTTATGATCATTAGTTTTAGTTTAAATTTTATCAAATTACTCTGCATGTAATCCTTAGAGGTGTAATTTAATTGATCAAGTCCTAGATTAATTCTCTAGAAATCACTAGTTCAAGTCTCACAAATCTCAGGGCCAATAGAAATTTACATAGTCTTTAACTTCAAGGCCTGTGGGATTAGTCGAGGTGCACATAAGCTGATCCGAACACTTATATTAATTTTTAAAAAATTACTCTACATGTCTAGTTTTAACAAGTTGCATTGAAAATGACCCTGAAGTTAGGTTTACAAGATGTTGCTTTTAAAAAAAAAAATATTTCTTAGTTAATTTTATATTTTAATTATTAATTTTACTTAATTTTGGAATTTTTTTATTGAGTTTTTTTTTTTAATCTTTGTATAAGTAATTGATGTATTATTTTTTTTTACCAAATTATCGAATAAGAAATTTTCAAAAAAATTCTTAGTTTCTCTATTTATTTCTCTTCAATTTAAAGAAGACTAGAGAAACCTAGTTTTAATCCTCACCACACTTTTAACTTACCCTAGGAAGTTTTGTGAGATTTTGTCCTCCAATTATACAATACTATACCTATTGCATAGAGATTTTGTGCAGGCATAAAGATCCATCGTGCAATTTGTATACAACTTACATTTTTGTTTGAGTAAACGAAAACAATGTGTGATTGCTCTCACATCATGAAGAAGCTGCCCACAACATCTCATTTACGCTAGAATGTTTTGAATTGCATATGAAATAAAAACCAGCACTTCTCATTTGCTATTCAATTTCAAATCCAACTTTCAAAAACATTAATTCCATCATGAGGCTTCTATCAACTTTGTTTTTCATCATTTATAAAAGGATAGGTATCTCTTTCCGACATGATTTATACATCTTGCAACTATATTTAATTTCAAAATTTATAGGATTAATCGAAATACATGCAAGCTAATTCGAACACCCATATTAATCTAAAAAATATTACTCTGCATGTCTAGTTTTAACAAATTGAGTTGCAAATGACCCTTAAGTTAGGTTTGCAAGATGTTGCTTTTTTTTTCCCTTGATTATTTCTTAGTTAATTTTATATTTTAATTATTATTTTTACTTAATTTTGGATTTTTTTTATTGAGGTTAATTTTTTTATCTTTGTATAAGTAATTAATGTATTATTTTTTTTTACCAAATTATCAAATTAAGAAATTTTCAAAAAAATTCTTAGTTTCTCTATTTATTTCTCTTCAATTTAAAGAAGACTCGAGAAACCTAGTTTTAACCCTCACCGTACTTTTAACTTACCCTAGGAAATTTCGTGAGATTTTGTCCTACTATTATGCTATATTACACCTGTTGCATGAAGATTTGGTGGAGGCATAAAGATCCATCATGTAATTTGTATACAACTTGTGTTTTTATTTCAGTAAATGAAAACAATGTGTGATTGCTCTCAGATTACACAGAAGCTACCCACAACATCTCATTTACACTAGAATGTTTTAAATTGCATATGAAATGAAAACCAACACTTCTCATTCGCTATTCAATTTCAAATCCAACTTTCAAAAACATTAATTTCACATCAGTAATGAATTGATGAAATCGGGAAAAAATTTAGACAAAAATTAATTTTTTTATGATCATGTCTAATGTTGTCAATGTGATTGAGTTTGATTAAAAAATTCACGAGCTTTTTGCAAGACAAATTATTTATTGAAAAAGAAAATCTTCCAGTATTTAAATAAAAAACTATAAAAAAGAAATGGTGTGTAAAAAAACTGTGAGGAAAAATATATATATGAAAAGAAAGAGTAGGGTTGCTCTAAAATAACATGACCTTATATGATTGGCTTTGTATTGTTTAAAATGGCATAAACTTGTATGATTGGCTTTTATGGCTCGACATGGTCTTGCATGGCCGGTTCTTATAGCCTCGAATGACATGGCCTTATATGGTTGACTTTTAAAGCATGATTTTCTATGATTATTTATGTGTGATCAATGATGAGTTCTAGATTATGTTTGGTAACTAGTTGTATTTATACACCTAGATTTTGGACTATCTTCATAAAAAAAGAGATGTATCATTAGTAGAGAAATTATCGTGTCATCATTGATAAGTCATGGTGGCTGCATTGGTTATGATATCATGTGTATTATTGATAAAAATATTGGTGATGAGAAGTGTTATTCACAAAAAAAAATAATGATATTCACTTCATATAAAAAAGCTACATATGCATAAAAAAAACAAATTGCATTCATGAAAAGTTTGTTTGTGTGGCTTGTGGGAACTTGAGAAATGTATAGAATGGCATACTAAGACATGATTGGATAGAGTGGGTCAACATCATAATCATTTTGAAAATTTTAGCCTATTTAGGCTATATAATTTTTTATTTTTAGATATTAACATTAATATTAATTAACAAAACATTAAATGGTGTGACTTCATTACTTTGCCACACTCATTAAATATTATTTATTATGATAATGCTTTATATTTTCATGTCTTTTGCATCAATTGCCAACACATAAAAGCATAGATAAGAAACTAAACTCATGCTTGACTTAAGTCTCAAGTTGGAGGTTAGCAAAATTAACTTGAAATAACCTAAAATTTTAAGGTTTTTTTAAAAATTAAAATAATATTTTAAAAAAAAAAAACAGATTTAAGTTTTCAAACCTAGAGGGCCGGTCTCAATTTATGCCTACAAAAAGAGGCTCAATCAACATCTCGTTCCGGCTCTACTATAAGGATGGGATCGATTTCCGAGATCAATACGACAGTGAAACTCAGGCAATGATCTTATCTAGAGCGATGCAGGGAAGCGACTGCCATCCTCTGTTTTTGGCACGTTGGGCTCTATTTCAGACGTTTCCCATGTCATTGGATTCCTCACTGGCCACCAAGTTGCATGTCATATCCACGCAGGTAGGCAGTTCTTGTCTGGGTTTTCCTCTGGTTTCATAGGATTTTTGTTATTTTTACCGTATCGGCTTCTGTTCTTACCGATCAAGCCTCTGTAGAACTATTCCAGTGTTCTCTTTTTTTCTGCGTTAAACCAATTCCTAAATCTTGGAATTTGTGGCTGGATTCACGTCACACTAATTAATGGCTCATGGCATGGTTTTTTCAACATATTAGACTATTCGTGCCGCGTGCTAGTCCAATCTATGATGCTTCATGGAAGCTTGTTATTCAATTTGATTAATCTTCTTAATCATTATTTTTAAAAAAAAAATGGTGTTGGAGGTTGTGGTAATATTTGCTTTCAAAGTGTGTTTTTTATGTAGAAATATATCAAAATAATATTTTTTTATTTTTTAAAAATTATTTTTGACATTTACACATCAAAATGATATGAAAACATTAAAAAGCTATTAATTTGAAGTAAATATAAAATATAAATTTTTATTTTTTAAAAAAAATACTTTTAAAATACAAAAACAAACAAATCTTAACACATAATATAAAGTTTTTTCAATTCCTCGTATGAATAGTATAATTCAAGAAAAAAATGATAAATACAGTAGGCATGTCACATCATAATATAGTTTGCTACTAGTTGGATGCCCGGGCCACACGGCAGACTCATTTTTTATTTTCATTAAATTATAAAAAATTATAATATAAAAGAAATCAAGAATTTAAAGCAGTAAACTATATTATGATGTGACATGTCAATCATGTCTTTTGCCAATATCTAAGTGGGCAGGGCCATCTATGAGCTATGTGGCACTCGATCTACCTCGTGTAAGGGTCGTGCAGCAGAAGCACTAGTTGTCTTTGCACAGGTGCAGTGTCAGGTGCCTGCTCTCCATGAGCTGTAGCCTCACCAAAACTTGTGCTGACAACTTTTTCCTCAACTATTTTTTCAATGCCAAATGCGCTCTAGCGAAAAGACAACCTCATCCCTTCCCTGTTGGTATTGCAACTCTTTGTATCAAGGGCTGGGCTGCTATTATACTATTCTAATTTACAGTATTTTGTGTTTATGTAAATAGGGATACTGAGGCCTTTTAGTATATCATGTGATATCTAATAGAGACCAAGACCAGAAAAATAGTTAATTAAATCCTTAATTTCGATGCTTCAAGGCGTTCTCATTTATAAATTACATCAAATCTGTTTCATTTTCTAACCTCAATTCTGTCACATTCATGATGAAATTTATTAAATTTATAAATAATTACTTCTAGTTTCATGTAATCCTCTTGCCTTGAAGTAGTAATTAACAAAAAAAAAAAAAAAAACCTTTAGGTTTAAGAGTCAAGGATCTTGTACCATAGGTTATAAAATACCCCAATTAATCCCAAACTATCATGTCCAGGGATTTTGTCTTAGCGGGTATAAAAGGTTCAAGTTTAAGGAATTGTTTTAACATCAAACAAGTTTTTTAAGGAAAATAGATATAATTTTTAATTTGATTATTGGAATAAAAGAAAGTTGAAATTTGATTAGGATGTTTTATAAATCCATTTTTATTTTACATCAACTCGCCTAATCATCAAATGAGATCAAAACACATACCCAAGTTGAGGCCAATTAATGTTATTTTGGAATTTTTATTATTTTCTATTTAGTTTTTAATTTATTTTTAAATTTTCCTTGTTATTTTAGATTTTCTTCCTTTATTTAAAACTTATTTAAATAGTTTATTAATTATTTTCGTAACCGTTTTCAATTTAATATTCTTTGTTAGCTTTTTCTTAATCATGTAAACGGTTATAAATTTATAAAATTCAAAATATTTAATTTAATTTTTAAAATAATAAGGATAAATTATAAAATAAAATAAATCATATGTTACGGAGAGTAGTTTTTCCGTTATTAAAACATATTTATGAATAGAGAAATCCCATTTTTTTACTCGAGGCTGCGTGACCACCCTATAATGCCTACGGAATTGTTTCTTTTTGTTGTTTTATGGGCTAGGTTTGGAACATCAAAGGATCCATCATTGAGTCTCTTGTTCTGGTGTTTCTTTTTGTTTATTAATGAATATCGGCTTATAAAAAAATAAAAAAAATCCCAAACTATATATATATATATATATATATATATATATATATATATATATATATATATATATATATAATGAAATAGCTTGTTTACATCATGGCCTGAAGCATATCAAGATCACTCTCGTTAGGACTTTGAAATCGATACATTCAATCCCTTTTTTTATTTAATTTTTTTCAATTTTTTAATCATGTGAATCCCCTTTGTTATTAACATAGATTAAGCAAGAGACAGATTAATCAACCTCTTTTTAAGTGTCAAAGCATAAAAACCAATCCCTGGAAGACACAACTGGCTTGTTTATTTATCTCCTTAGTCTTTTTGTTTTTTTTTTATCTGGATATTTTTTTTTTTTTTTAAAGAATGAAATTATTTTCATTTGAGGTTCATGCTTCTCCAAGCAAATATGTTTTTTAAGAATTTAACTTGTATTTTTATACTTGTAGAAAATATAATAGTGTCTTAATCACTAAACAAACATTTCATTAATTTTATCTTCCTAGTCTAAAATCTTTTACAATGTTATGGGAATTTTCAAAGATATTTGGGAATACAAAAATGATTGCTTAAATTTTTAAATTTTTTATTTGATATCTACAAATCAAAAATATTAAAAAAAATTAAAATGAACAATTTAAATTTTAATAAAAAACAGGTACAATCCGCGGCCCCCTCAGCTTTTGCTGGGTTGAATATGTTATAGCAAGACAAGGACCATTCATGAGATACGACCGTCCCCATTTTTATTATAGTCAAATGGCACCCTCGTGCACCGACAATTTATTACACGTGTGATGATCATCCATGTAATTGTCTTAATTTGTGCACAAAAAGGGACCATCTCTCGCTCATCCGTCTCTGTGGCTCGATTGGGACGATGAACTCGATCTGCAATTTTTTAATCTCAAATCCACGTGTGGGGCTTCACGAACATATGCAATTGAAGAATTATAACTATGGTGGCCCAAAGTGATCAATCTTGTGCTGTAGCCCCAGAGTGGTAACAAACTGGGCTTAATCAAGGCCTAATCTGGCCCAATTTGAAAATCAATATGTTATAACGAATATAGTCCAATCTCAATCTTTTTCTTCTTCTTTTTTTTTTCTTGACAAATATTAATTAGCTAGAATTAGCCGGGGATACATACTTATGGTTTTTAATAGTAATATTATCTTAAGAACCTAAACGATGATGTTTGCGTTTTATAAAACAAATAAGAAAATATATTAACTTATAAATGGATAAATTGCAATGAGAGTTGTTAATACTAATTAAAAACTAAAATGACAAGTTAATCTTTTTTATAAAAAGTAACAGATAGTTCCATATATAAATAATTTAGGTAACTTTTCAATTCTTTTATTTGATTATGTGATATTAAAAATGGATATTCCTAAGAGACATAATGCTTTATATTATGAAAAAAAAGTGTTTTTTAGTCAAAATTTGCTTTCTTGTTACTTTTTTTTTATTTTTTTATTACTAGTATAATTTTTTGAATAAAAAAGGCAGCTAAAAATTTTGAAAAAATTCTATTGATATGAAGTAAGAAGTAAAAATGTACCTCTTTAATAAAAAATCTCTTTTTTTATTCATTAATTTTCTCATAACCCATTTTTTACCTCTAATTTTTTTATTTAATTTAATTTTCAGTATTTAATTTTATAAATAATAAAAAGATTTTAGAGAGTGAATTGAGAATAAGGAAATAAAAAGTGATTTTTGTTTTTCTTTCAGCATAGCAAGTCCCCACGACAAGTTTTTTTATTACAAAAACATTTTTTTCCTAGAAATAACACTTTTTGAATTAAAAAATATCATATTTTTTAAAAACATTGAATGAAAAAACAAAGAAAAATAATAAATCAATGATTTCAACGAGAAATATATAAAAATATATAATTTGAGAAAAACCATATAAAATTTATAATAAAAAATATTTAATAGATGTTTTATCTATATTAAAGATTTATAAAGATATATTTTTTAAATTAAGTATATTATTTTCATATATAATTATTTTAAAAACTAATTGCCAATGTTACCACAAAATCTACAATATTATTTAAAAACCAAGGCATAATCAAATAATTAATTAAATATGATTTGAATAAATTTATTTAAAGTCAATCCTATTATGATTTTTTTTTAAATTAGAGCCATTTAAAAATAGAACTAGACTATTTTGGACCGGAGAGATTAGCCTAAATGCTTGGGCTAAAAACATAAAGCCTAGAACTCTTAAGCTTGAAAAGCCGAGCTTGCATGCATGACTCCAAATAAAAAAACAACGTATCATTTGCCTTTATATATATATATATATATATATATATATATATATATATATATATATATATATATATATATATATATATATATAGCTCCAATGACAAAAACTGACCAAAAATTATGAAAAATCCTATAACATGAACTTTTAAAATCCTATTACTATAACTCATTTTAATAGGATAAAAATCTCAAAATCAAATTAAAATTAAAATTTTTTTGAGCATTGATCAACTCTATCGCACATCATTGAAGGTAAAAATCATATTTATGTAGCTCTCTTTTTAAAGATGAATCCAAAATCACCAAACTAACAATTATTGACGACTTAAATTTGGCTATATGAGAACTTTTTTTTTTTTAATTTTCAACAACTTTCTCTCTCTTCTTTATACATCCAAGGATTAAAATGAAAAAAAAAAAAAACTTAAAGACTGAAATATAAGAATCCTAAAAAAGGACTAAATAATAAAAAAGTGAAAGTTGGGGGATTAAATTGAACCTTTTTGCACTTCTAAGACAATGAACATGTGGAAAGTTTTTTTTTAAAATGTCAATTTTGATCCTTGATTTTTTAATTTTAGTTTTATAAATAACATGAAATTATATTTTATAAAATTAGTCTCAAATTCTTGAAATATTTAACAAAAAATTGGACATGCAAGAATATATAAAATGAAGTAGATATAAAAAATAAAGCCATGTCATATGACTTGAAAGGTTGTAAACAAAAATAAATAAAATCTAGTTATTAAAATGAAAAGGCAAAAATTTGACGAGTCAAGGATGGAAAATTTGGTAAGGAGATGTATAATATATATATTTTTTAATTTTTCTTTAATATTAATGTTAATGTTGGGTGGTGTTTATGGATATAATTAGGTTAAGTTTGCGTTTATTATTGAATCTAATTTAATTTTTATATATTATAAATCCAACTCATTATTTTTTGTTTGGATTTGAGTGTAGGCTTGAATATATCAAGTTAGAATAATTTTTATATGGATATTATAAATATCCATTATTTAACATTATATTACAAATTTTTATAAGTTTAGCTTAATTAAAATTAAGATTAAGCTGAATAAATTAATCAGAAACTTGACTTTGAAGTGGTGAAAAGTAATTATTTGACCTTTTTTGGTAGAATTGGTTGGAGTAGTGGGAACTTATTAAGTTTAAATATTTTCTTGAGAGGTTATATTATTTATCGGTTAGTTATATAAGCTAAAAAATTTTGTTCAACTAACCGACACGTAATATTAAATTCTCAAGTTTTTTTTTTTTATTTTCACCTATAATATCTACATTATTTGTCTTTAATATGTGGGGTCAGATTAAATAATATAAATAATAGCAATTATTTTTTAACATCAATAGTTAATGTTAAATATCTAAAAGAATATATATAAATAAAAAGAAGGGATTAACGAGAAGCACTAATACAGAAGCCTGCAATTTCTGTGTTTACCATGTCAAGAACCGCTAAAAACCCAACAAATGTCAGAATCCTCAATAGCCACAGACCCAAAATTCACGCCCCTTTATTTATAACGGTTTTCCTCTCCCCCTTAACATTCCACCACCCAACTTTCCCGCTCTATAAACAACACAGCAAACATTACTATTACAAGACCAGAAGGAGAAGAACAGGAAGGAGAAGAACAACAAGGAGAAGAAAGAAATAAAGAAAGAAAGTGACCAGACAATGACGATGGAGACTGTGGCTGTAGCACCCACTCCAACACCAACACAAACGCCAACGCCAACGCCAGCGCCAGCGCCAGCGCCAGCGCCAGCGCCAGCGCCAGCGCCAGCGCCAACGCCAACGCCAACGCCAACAACAGAAACAGTCAACAATGACACAGCAATCGCACTTGCCCAGCAAAAGAAGAACAGGATACAAGTGTCTAACACCAAGAAACCTCTCTTCTTTTATGTCAATCTCGCCAAGGTTCCCACCTTTTCTTTTCTGGGTTGTCATTTCTTGTTTTTAATAATGTATGTTTTGGATCGCTAATTTTGTTTTTTTATGTTTTGGTATAATGTATAATTAATTAACGTGTAATTTGATTGTTTCTATCTTTACATGTATGTTTTTGTTTGGAATTTTTTTTTCTTTTTCTTTTTCATAGGATCTTTGGAAGTTAGTTTTATAATTTGTTATGGATCATAATCAAATCCTGCATTTTAAGTAGAAAAGTTGTTTTGGCATACTTTTATTTTATTGAAAACAATTCAATTTATCTGTTTAACTTACTGGATTTGTTTTGATCTACCAATAGCATTCAAGTGATCAAGTATTGTGTGTCTATGCTCAACATTTCCATTGTTTTGTGATCAATAAATTTTATGGTTTTAGATTCTGATACGGGGGAATTTTTGGAGCATCAAGTAAATGCCTCTCTGTAGCAAAAAAAAAAAAAAAAAGCTTCCTGCCTTTTAGTTTACTGTCATTCAATTGCTATAGCATATATAGCTCATCTGAAACTTTTCTGCCTATATATAGATGAGTTGTTTTTACTTTTCTTGTAGAAATGGTTTTGTTTTCTGGTCATAGATCTCTTCAATTATATGATAAAAGAATCGTAGTTAGATCCTTTTTAAGTGGATTTAAAGTTTTCCTTCTTCGTCCGTATGTTAGGATTAATTATGTGGTTATCCATCTGGTACAACTCTTTGAAATGGGATAGTAGACAAAACTTAAATAATTAAATTGAGATTATTTTGTATTATTTTCCTTTTCTTCTTTAATGGGGAAGTGATGTCATTCTTACAAGAAAATCATGCCTACAATGTGATTTAATAGGACATCTTAACGTTTACTGATCATGTGAACATTATAATGTTGAGACTCGTATGCTCCTGGATCTGTGTTTATGATTTTTATTTTAATCATGCATTGTGATTTTGTTGCAGAGGTACATGCAGCAGTATAATGAGGTCGAGCTTTCTGCCTTGGGCATGGGTATGTTGTACAAAGCCACATCTCATAGTTTTGATATGTTTCTTATTTGTCTATGGAGTGGTAGTTTTGTCTTTCTGGTGGAGTTTCTGCCGAAAATAAGCCATTAACAGTCTACGGAATGGTATGAGCTGGTATTGAGCAATTGTTGCTGTATCATGA
This sequence comes from Populus tomentosa, assembly GCA_018804465.1. Classification (NCBI taxonomy): domain Eukaryota; kingdom Viridiplantae; phylum Streptophyta; class Magnoliopsida; order Malpighiales; family Salicaceae; genus Populus; species Populus tomentosa. The sequence continues at coordinate 3,002,219 of CM031993.1, forward strand.
AGAAGACCGTAGAGACATGAGTGTAACAGGACCAAAGAAGGAATTGCTAAAATGGTTCTTTAAGCTTTGGTTTATCAGGACCATACGAATGTAGAGCATTTTTAATTAACAGTTGAAAATGATTTATGTAAAATGCATTTATAATCATGTTAGTGTAAGAACTGTTTTTGGTTTCAAACAAAAATCCATTCCATAGAGGTAGCAGAAAATCTTTATAAGAGATGGAAGGAAACGATATCTTTGTATTGTGGTTTTCATGTCTGTTTAAAAATTATTTTACATTTTATTACAGCAATCACCACAGTTGTTACAATTGCTGAGATTTTGAAGAACAATGGACTTGCCATCGAGAAGAGTAAGAATTTCCTCCTTCTAATACCGAGTCTTGGATTCATGATGAGGATATCTGATTTATAACATTTTTATTTGTGGACCAAACAGAGGTTTTGACATCTACTGTTGGCATGAAAGATGAGAACAAAGGACGACAGATTCAGAAGGCTAAGGTATGGTTAATCTCATTATGAATCTTAATTTGATTCATCATCCTCTCATGTATGATAATTAAAAACGAATTTTTCTTATTATCCTTTTCTTTATGGTAACTGATTGATTATTTTTCCTTGGCTTCTAGATTGAGATTGTGTTGGAGAAGTCGGAGAAATTTGACAGTCTGATGAATGCTGTTAGTTCAGCTCCAGAGGAGGAGGCAGCGAAAGATAACAAGGATGATGAGAAACAGTGAAGCAAATTTGATGTTCTCTTGTTGTAGTTCTGTATCCACTTTTTTATTTTCCATCTGCCTAATAGTGGCAGGGACTTATTTTTTCATTAAGTATTTTATCATGGATAATTTAGGAGTAGAGAGACAGTGGCATAGTGGGACGTTGCTGTTATATATATGCCTCTCTTTGCTCTGATTACACACCTGTAGAGATCATAAATGTTATTAGACTGTTTCTTTGTTCACATGTACTCTTTCGGTGAATCTGCATTTAAAGGATTGTGTGAGCATCTAATCTCTGCTAAATTTACTTATAAAATCTATTCTATATAAAAGGAATGTTGGGACAGTAAATCTGATATGATCTGGGAACTAGGTGCGGCACGCACACAATTTCACTTTACAGATGGTAAGAAATAGTAAAATGTTTGGTCAGGATATGACCATCATAAATTTTCCCTAACAATGCCATATATGTCATACATGGATAGTAATTAATTCATGAATGAAACCATATCTGTCATTCATGCATAAACATATATAATCGGCTGACTTATATTTAAGGATTGGAATCCCTTTTCTTGACCTGAAATTAGTTTTTGCTTAGAATTTGTTAGGTATAGTGTTTGGAAATTGCTGCGCCGCCGTTGAGGTTCTGTTCGAGGTTTCAATAAGCGTTACCTACCTATCAGTCCATCGATAGAAGTTTCGCAATCAATAATGAATTTTCAGGATTACATTCGGTATGTTTAGATCTTAATGCTGTCCATGATTTGGCTATCAATAGTAATTGTTTTCTTCATTTTTTAGTTCAACTCATGCATGCTTTAGTTTGCAAACATGTTTGTTATTGTTAGATCCAGTTTTTTTTTTTTAATATCTGTGCAAAGGAAATCATGTTATTGCTTCCTCCAACCCAAAGTTCACTGCTATTCTTTTTTTCCCCCACATCTGCTTCATTGCTTGGGATGCTTTCATTCTCTTAAATCCATCAGCGAAACTGTTTTTCTCCTCTTTTGTAAGCAATCTTTAGGTCCATTAGCGAAACCATTTTTCCGCAAATTATCTAGCTCATTGTTAAATAATATTGTTATGCTGATCTTGATTGTATTGATTTTCTCCTCTTTTGTAAGCAATCTTTAGGTCCATTAGCGAAACCATTTTTCCGCAAATTATCTAGCTCATTGTTAAATAATATTGTTATGCTGATCTTGATTGTATTGAAATCTCCGGTTACATTTCTAGTGAGTGATAAAGATGAAAGTGATCAGAGATGAAATCTCCGGTTACATTTCTAATGAGTGATAAAGATGAAAGTGATCAGAGAAGCTGCAGCCTTGATAAGCACTTGTAATGATCCGTGCAATTATTTCTAAGCATTGCATGGTTCATCTCTTCTTGGTGAACTTGGGGGCCTGGTTCCTCTCATTTCTTTGTGAAATTTACAGATCGTCATCCTACATCTTTTATGTCTGATTTTTAATGTTGTTTCCTGGTATGCTTTACTCGTGCACACGTAACACACCTAGAGTTTGGCGATATACGAACCTATTTGCTAATTCACAGTGTGTAAATCCTGATAGGCAAACACTCACCTTTTATGGAGAAACTCAAAGTTTATAGTAGTTTTGTATGCATTTACTCAGCATACCCTTAGTTAGACAGTAGCTCCAAGTCAGGATGCCCTATTGACCAGTGAGTATTAGACGTTGACAGAGGAATATCCTTTCAGTAACTAAGTCTCTGAGTCTTCTGCATGAGTCAAGGTGTTAGATTCCATAGAGATGTAGAGTTAATTATAAAATCATGAATCTATCTAGTCAAAGATTCAGGTTTTGAAGAAAATTTATATAAAGGTAACTTAGTTTTAAACTAGTCAGTCCTGGACGTTGACAGAGGACTAGGACAGCCTCATGCATACAACATTTCTGGCAAATAGACAGAGGACCAGGACTACCTCATCCAGACGACATTTCTGGCAAATAGATTAGGTTTTCTATGAATCATTTCTTTCTGGATAACTGAATGGAAGAGCGCCATTTGCAAACAGAATTGTAGGCTTATTGCTTTTCAGAATTTCATCTATCAATCACAATCTCTCTCTCTGTAATCATGCAACTGAGTCTATTTATATCTTTCATTGTCTAGACAGTATAGATTGTTGTATGCTCCTGTTTAGCCCATTATATAAGTTGTAACCCAACCCAACTAGGGTTATTTTCATCATTTTCCAGTCAAAACAAGGACCACATTGCAAACTCAAGATTTTATCTGGGCCACAAAATCAAAACCCAAAAATCCCCTTAAAACGGAAACTCCTCTTATACACGCGCACACAACTCAGACACAGAACACAGTCTCTCTGTCTCCCTCTCGCTCCCCGTATATGCTGCACACTTTTCCAGACCTAAAACAGAAAAAATCCCCCAACTCTGTCCAACTTTCACTGCTTTTCAAAACCCAGATTTTCTGCTTGTCTCTTAATGTAAGTTCTTGCTTAATCTCGTCTTCTTGGTGCTTTATTACTGTGCTTTAGGGTTTTAGTTGTTATTTCTTGCATCACTGTTGTTGGGTTTTTTCGTTAATGCTTTGTTTTCAAGTCGTTTAGGTTGCTTGGCTATGACCCTTTTATTGGTTTTTGTTGATTAACGATCCTATGCACCTTTTCTTTCCTTTTTTTTTTTCTTGCTCAAAAAGGGTTCCTTTTCAGATTGAGGAATTAGGGTTCGCAGTTTTCTTGTTTATTATGGGTGGTTTTGAAATAGTATATAGTGCTTGGTATTTGCCTGGGCGTGTTTTCCATATATCCTATAAGATACGTGTTTTTGTTTTGGTTGTTTTTTGTGTGTATGTTTGTATATTGATGAGTGGTTATTGGGTTTTATTTTTTTGAAGAATTCATGGAATTTTGGCAGTGGAGCTGTTATCTATAATAAAGAAAGAAGAAACTAGGCCTGTTTTTTTTTAAACTCAAATATGTAGGGGGCAGGGTAAGGTATATAGGCGAATGCTAGTGATGACAGCGGCGCCAGACTCCCATTAAACACATACCTCCTGCATTTCAAGTGATTTCACCACATTGATTGTCGCTGCAAGGATATAAAAACTTTGAAAGAGGATTAATATTAATATTAAATTAATTAAAAAAACTAAAGAAGGAGGAGGAGGTTGTACTGTATCCCTAGAATCATAACACTATTCATGGAATTTTGATCTGACAAATTTGTCCCTGGCCAGGATTTGAGGGTCTTTTACCATGATTCAATGTAATTTCCAAATTACCTGTAGTAGATAAGTTTTTTCAATTTTTTAGAACATTTAAATCACTTAAATACCCTCGGAAAAAAAAAGGATGGCTTAAGCCTGGGGTTTTTTATGTTTTTATTTTTTATTAAAGTTAAATTACTTAATTACCCCTTGGTTCAAAATTAATAAAACTATCTTTTAGGGTTTTTTCTGGTCTTTTCATCATGATTTTTTTTTTTTTTGTTGATGTCAAGTTAACTCGGGGGCTTTTTTTGTATTTTAATAAATTTTTAATAAACTTTGTTGGCACGTGCCAGCATGTAGGCAGACCCCATGCTCTTTGAGCAACACATGCAGGGTAATTAGTTACCAAACCCCGCCTTCCGCGGCGGCCTTTAAAAGGTCTTGACGCTCCTTTCATGATGGAGAGGTGTGTGTGCCAATAATCTATAAAATAAGAATTCTCTTTCAATTTCAACCTATTTTTTTTATTTTTTAAATTTAGTTATTATTCTTTTGATTGCTATTTATTTTTTCAAGTCCTTTTCATATGCTGTCATTTGTTGGGTTTTTTTAGCTAATTCTTTAAATTGATAATTTTTTTTTTTGATTCTGTTCTTCAATATTTAGAATATGTTTTTTTAAACAATTTGTAAAATTATAATTCCTTTTCAATTTCATCTCCTTTAATTTATTAATTTTTTAAATTTAGTTCATATTCTTTTGATTGCTATTTATTTTAAATAATTTTTTTTTTTACAATTTCATTCTTTTTGTTTTTTATTTCTTGTCAAATTTGATCCCTGTTTTTCTGTTTTTGCTTTGATAAATTTTTTAAATTGATATTGTTTTTGTTTCTATTATTTAACATTAAATTAGTTGGGAATTGAGTTTCTTAACTGAGTTCGAGTCTATGATTTCATGTGCTCTGAGTTTTAAGGATTAACCTAGGGGTTTGAGAGGTTAGCCAGATTTTTTTTTTCCCCTCATTCTTTAAGCTTATATTTTTTAAGTTTTATTTTTCAGCATTTATTCAATTGGAGATTGAGTTCCGTTAATTTTATTTATTTGCTCTCTTTAGGATTATTTATTTATTTTGAAAATAACCTGGGTTTTCTCAGGTCTTTTTATTATTGTTATCTGTTCGATTTACTTTGGGTATTCAATATTAAATTAGTTGAGAATTAAATTTTTTGATTCAATTCAGGTCTAGTATATAATGGGTTGGGAGTTTGAGATCTTAGCCTGAGTTTAGAAGGTATGCTTCGTTTGTATGATTAATTTTTCCCCTTCTTTTAAACTGATTTTTTTATTTATTTCATCATTCATCATTTATATCTCATTAGTGAATAGATTTCTGTTTTTCTTTATCTATCTACTATAGGTTGTCCTAAGTTTTTTTATTTGTTGTTTTTTATTGGATTTATTTGGTAAGTTTTCTAAATTGATAGTTTTTTATTCTCGATTTCAACCTTCAACGTTGTATCAGTTGGTAAATGTTTTTTCAGGTTCCTTCTTTCGAGTTTAAGGTTTTTTGATTTTAGGCTTCGTATTTTCTTTTTATCTGTCTATACTGGTCCCCATTGCCTAGACTATAAAATTTGTGGGCTGGCTTAATTTTTTTAGGGTTGTTTTTTTAATTTTTTTTTTATGCTCTATCCTTCAACATTAAGCTGTTTGGATTTGAGTTGTGTGATGTTTCCAGGCCTGCCTTCTATTCAGTTGTCTCATTTACATGATCCAGATCACCGAGTTTGGTTTGCTTGGTTTTTTTTTTTTTTTTAATTGACCCTTTTATAAATTTTATTTTTCAACATTGGATTTATTTGGAATTCAATTACGAGTCTTTTTTATTTGTTTATCCCAATCTCATAACACGATTTGCAAATTTGGCATGTTCGGTAAGGTTGACCTAGGTTGTTTTTTTTTGTCTTTTCCTTTTTACTTTTATTCTTCCACATTTGATTGGTTGAAATCTTAACTTCATTAGCTTATTAGCTTTTTATTTTACCCTTTTTTTTTGGAGGTTCTGATTTTTTATAAAGTTGGTCCATGTATAATACTTTTTTTTTTTTTCAGTTGGTTCTATGCCTCGAGTTGCATTTTTTCGCTTCACTCGAGCGTCTTTTTTTTTTTTTAACAAAAAAAATGTTCTAGACTGCGGCATGGTGTGGGCCCACAAACTAGTATGTATATATATAATTTCATCATTTGTTCCTGTAAGTAGTAGTATTTGTGGCATTGATGAGGGGCCCTTGTTCAGGTTGTATATGTGGCTCTTTAACTTAGTTGTTTATGGAAGTCATTATAATTCTTGCCTTTTTCTTGACCTTCCATGCCCTGCAGTTGTATTATGGCTCCAGGTTGTGGAAAACTTTCCCTTCTTTTTATTAGATTCTTTTTGCACCATTTTGTTCATATTGGACATTGAAGGCATGGGTGTTGAGAGTTTGTTGATTTAAGGATTTCTACACCCTTTTCTTTCTTCTATATAATTTGGATAGTTGGGTTTATAAACTATATTCTTGCTTTCTTACAGTGCATATCTCATGGCGGATGTTGATCAAGGCATTGGTGAGCATGAAGTGGATCACGCTGCAGTTCATGGTGTGGATCCTGCTGCTGACCGTGTTGATCATCCTGTAGACCATGGTTTGGACTCCACTGACCTTGGATTGGATCATGGCACTGATCATGCTGTAGATCATGGTGTGGATCACATCACAGGTCCTGGATTGGCAGCAGAGCATGATGACATGGATCACCCTACAGATCATCATGTGGATCCTTCTATAGACCATGATGTGGATCACCCTGTGAACCATGACATGGATAATGCTATAGATCAAGTGCCTGAAAATAATGAGGCTTCAAAGCAAGGACATGATGAGGATACAGTCTCTGGAGGTGGTGAGAAGAGGTGGCCTGGATGGCCTGGAGAGAGTGTGTTTCGGATGTTGGTTCCTGCTCAAAAAGTAGGCAGTATCATTGGCCGTAAAGGGGAGTTCATTAAAAAGATAGTCGAGGAGACAAGAGCACGCATTAAGATACTTGATGGTCCTCCGGGGACGACAGAAAGAGCTGTAAGTTCTTCTCTTTTATTTGTGCAACTAGGTTATCTGGAAAATATAGAAATAGGATGGTTGGAAATAATTTGTTGATGCAAAGTGCATGATGGTTAGACCTCCCTTGATATTTCATTCATATATCAACTGAATCTATCATAGCATGCTTTAATTTTTTTTTTCTTTTCTTTTCATGTTTTCCTTTCCCTCTTAAGAAATTGATAATTTGGAACATGGAAGCAATTTTCAGGCATTGCAGAATATTTTCTTAGGGTTAGCTGGTTGTGTTGTAATATTACAAGTTTGGCCATCTATCTATAACACGCCTGATATTTTTAATAGGAATTTGGTGGTTGCTACTAAAACTTGTTTGTGATTGGATCACATGATCATCAATCTGTGCTTTGAGCTATATTAACATCAATTACAAAGGAAGCTTGTTTATGGAAGAGAGATTGATAAGGCAAGCTTAATTTTATGTATTGACTCAAACCCATAACAAAGAAGCTAGCTTTTCAAAGAGATTGATAAAGTTTTAAGCTTATAAATTTCTCCTTAGCTGTAAATATAACTTCTATTAAGGAGTTTTCTAATTATTAAAACATAGAAGAAAATGGAAATTAAAACACACATTTCAAGTTGAGGTTGTAAAGCTTCTATGCATCATTTGTAAACCAAATTAAAATCTGTGCAAGTGGCACAATTCTGATCTATAATTGTTTGGATATCTGATTCAACTGTTTCTCATCCAACCCTTCGTGTTCTTGCCACAGTGTAGTATTTTTCATGGCAGTCATTTGTTTTCTATGGATATCCGAGTTATGTATCTATCTGTACCTTGCAATGATATTAAGAGGGAGAGTTCTCAGAAATATCACTTATTATTCTGTCACCCTTTAAAGCTACAACATTTGATTGGGAATTAAGAAATCAATTTTGAAGAGAACCTAAGATATGATCATTTAACTTTGAATGAATCATTATTGTAAAAGCTTGCGTAGTTGAAAAGAAGACAAAAAGGAAGCCTCATCAGAAGAAATCGAGAAGTATAACAGAAATACTTTTATTGCAATGACAAATGAATGTGTGCAGGTTCTGTCCGCAATTTTTTAAGCAATGTATCAACCATCATTAGGATCCCAAATTTGAAGAACCAAAGATCCAGATTGCTGGGATCAGCATTGAGCATTGCAAAGTGCTGAAAAGTTGATTTGAATATACAGACATATTACACGAACAACAGTTCCACGAAGCTCTGCAATCTTTCTGGTAACTTCAGAAACTGCATGGTTGATTTCTGCCGCAGCTTGTAAACACCACAAAGGAACCTGTTTTAATCAACATTAGAGGATGCAGAAGATGGTAACATCAAAGTGCTAATCTAACTTTGTCATAATATACTTCCACGATTAAACAGTAAAAGCAACAAAAAATTTGGTCAACTTTAGTAAATAATACACTGAAACTTGTCAATCCATGATTATGTTTTTTATTTTTATTGGTTAAAAAAATTAAGAATCAAATCTAAGTGAAGTGTAATATTAACCCTTAGTTACATGTTAGGAGGAGAAAATGATCAAATGTTATGCATTAGATTTGACATCATGGCAAACAGAGGAGCAGGTGGAGAATTTATAGTGCACGCGCGCTATTGAATTTTGACAACGAAATTGAGGACTCATTATTCCCTAGAGGAGGAGAATAGGGGAATAACAGGCACTGGTTGTGGTGAAACTCTAATATAGTTTTAAAATTTCATACAATGGGATACCATATTGTTTGAAATGTTATTTAGAAAGAGTTGTTTCATTGTTTTTATTTTTTATTTTTCTCACTTTTTGCTCCATCTCATTTCATTCTCCTCTTCCCTTGAGGTGTTCTTGGACTCAAGTCATAATTTTTTTCCTTGGTTTGTTATACTAACTTTGTTATATAGGTAATGGTATCTGCCAAGGAGGAGCCTGATTCCTCTCTTCCTCCTGCTATGGATGGCCTACTGAGGGTTCACAAACGCATTATTGATGGTTTGGACAGTGATTCTTCTAACACTCCACCAACCAGTGGAGCTAAGGTTTCAACAAGGCTGCTAGTACCAGCCTCACAAGCTGGAAGTTTGATAGGAAAACAAGGAGGAACCGTTAAATCCATCCAAGAGGCATCGACTTGCATAGTTAGAGTTCTTGGTGCAGGTTTTTCCCTTTCGCTTCTGAGTTTGAAATGATTCAAAATTCATTTTGTTATCTGTTTTCTTGAATTAAGCTATTGCTGTTTGTCATGGTGAAGCCATAATCAATGGCTGTCTTTTACAATTCATTCCATTTTTCAGAAAATCATGTTTTGTCAATTATGCTTCACTGGATTCAAGTGCTGTTTTTTCTCATTGTGTTATAATTGCAACTAATTCAGTAATGGCAAATTAACCAAGTTCTTTGGAAATAGAAACTATCTGAAATATGTCTCTAAACTTACAAATCAAGTTTCTGAGTAATGGAGGGGTGAACCAAGGCCATCATTAACCGAGTTCCTTGCATTTCTTCATCTTCTTTACTTACCTCTGTAATATATGCCTTTATTATTTGTTGCCAATTTGTTATGATTTCTCAACCACACCATTACCGACAATGCCTCTAGCTCAGCTGTTCACCCCACCTCTGCCACCCACCATTGTATCACTGCTGTTTTTTTATAGTGGTATCATGATGATGTTGGTTTCAATACCTAATCAATGACCACCACATGCAATTCTTTTTTCTGTGGTTCAGGATTGTGTAATTTATTATTGAGGTTCATGATTCCTTTGTAAGATCTGGAACATCTATCTGACCTATCTAACTTTATTTTCTTTTAAGGTCCCACCTTCTCCGCTAAAAAAGTGTGGCAAAATTATTTGAGGATACTCATTTGGTGGACCGTTTTGCCCTCACCCCTCTTCTGCCGTTTATTATGAAACTCATCTTAATAATTGATTATCTTAATGCCTCTTATGTTCACTTTGTTTTACAAGTCCTCATGCTTTGGATTCAGGTACTTCTCTCAACTTATTTCTGAATTTTATCTGCATGTCTAATCTCTATTTTTTTTTTTTTTATCAAACTGCTGCAGAAGACCTTCCAGTTTTTGCTCTTCAAGATGATAGGGTTGTTGAAGTATTGGGGGAAGCAGCTGGAGTGCACAAAGCAGTGGAGTTAATTGCATCTCATCTCAGGAAGTTTTTAGTTGACCGAAGTATAATTCCGTTATTTGAAATGCAAGTAAGCTGCTCTTCATTAGGATTGGAATGACTTTACCTATTATGGCATGACTGGTCTGATGAAATTCTGATTTATAATTTACAAGATGCAAATGTCGAATCCTTCAATGGAGCAGATGCCACCACATCAATCATGGGGTCCACCTCAACCCCTTCCTCCAAATCATGGTGGAGGACCTGGTTATGGACAAAATCCCCAATATATGCCACCTCCACGACAGCTTGACAATTACTACCCTCCTGCTGACATGCCACCTCTAATGGACAAACAACCTCACCAGGGTATATCTGCATATGGAAGAGAAGCTCCCATGGGTAGCCATGCTTCATCAAATGCCCAAGCTGCACCATCAATGATCACACAGGTTCTTTTATTCTCTTTGTTTTCCTTCCCCCTCATCCATCTCATTGAAGGAAATTCGAGATGCTATTAGCAGCTTTATGTTGGAGAATGAGATGGGATGTGGGATGACATGCCGATAAGCAGAGACACCCTCCCCCCACCCCCCTGGATGTTCTATGTAAACATTTGATTTGATTTTCGTTTCCTTTTTCACAATTTCTTGAGGTTAGCAAGGGTTGTGTAGCTCTCATGGGGAGCTTTGCCCACTGCTATAGCTTTCCATAAAAGATATCATATAGCAATTTTACATCCCAGATTTGATGGAGTGGAATTAGAGACCTTTGAATACAAATCACATGCAGAAGATTTATGCAATCATTTTTCCTTGGTATTATATGTTATTATTTTTGGTTGGGATGGGTTTGTAATATTTCTTAGGCTTTTCTTTCATTGCAAATGAAGTGGTCTATTTTATTCGATTGCAAGCCAAATAATCTCATTTTGTATTTCTTTCTGGCACTTATCAGCACCTTTTGAGGTTTCAAAATGACTGACAGGTTTTGTGGGTTCTTGTGCAGATTACACAACAAATGCAAATCCCATTATCATATGCTGATGCTGTTATTGGGACAGCTGGTGCAAGTATAAGCTACATTCGACGTGCTAGTGGGGCAACTGTTACTATACAAGAAACTAGAGGTGTTCCTGGGGCAATGACAGTTGAAATCAGTGGAACTGCTTCTCAAGTCCAAACAGCTCAGCAGCTGATACAGGCAATATTTCATGCTTTAGCTCAGTCTTCCCCTCTCTTTACTAGATGTATCCTATTTGGGTGACATGTTTTCCTAAACTGCTTATTGTATATGAATGGGCATTGCTTGCATGAGATTTTGACAAGGCTTGCATTTATTTATCATGTATAATCCTGCAATTATTCATGTTTAGTCTAAAATTTAATTTTAGGCTTAATAAGCATGTTTACAAACTGAAGCTAAATAACGAGTTTGTCAAATGGACAATATAATATCTGATTTGCTTTGCTGGTTGTGCGGCTGGACCTTGCCATTATAGGCTGCATATTGTGGTATCTGCTAGGAATGTCATAAAATATTTGTTACGGTTCATGGCATCTGTTCTGCAGAGCGTATAAGACATGTAAATTGATTAGTGTTTCATGGTTGGGAAAAGTGAAGTTGATGCAGGATGGTTTGTCACTAAATAGGAAAACATTTTGTATAATAGGAAGAACCTACTTTGCAATTTCCTTTTTAAACATCCATGTGCACCGAGGTGTAATTTTAATCAGGTCTCCATCATTTGAATTGGAGCCTATGGCCAAGATTATGTGGCTTACTAGATAGTGATTGTTGTGGCATGTAGTTTCATAGTATGATGCTGCACCTTATATTTTCCACCTAGAATGACAAGTTCAATGAAAGAAGACACAGCAGGAAAAAAGATTGAAGTTCTGATGGACAATGAACGCCAGCCAAGTGGTTTAAAAATTGTTCTGGCATAGTGATTGGTTCGGGTGATCTTTTACTAGATGGAAATTGCTGATGTTGACTCATCCTTGTTCTCATTTATATAAATTTTTTTTTCTGTTTTTCTAATATAAGCAATCTCTTGCTTAATAGTTGGGCTAAATACGGTAGCTGGAGATCCCAGCTGTTGATTTGCATTAATTATAGTGTATATGCATTTGATTGGATTCTGATGGTGTACTCTTCTATTGCAGAATTTCATGGCTGAAGCTGGAGCCCCAGCACAGCCTCAAACAGGTGGGGCCGCAGACCAAGGTTACAATCCTTATTCTCACAGTTCAGTGTATGCTTCTCCACCATCCAATCCAGAACACACCGGCCATGCTGGGGGATATGGCTCAATGTATGGTGCAAACTATGGTTACTAGGCAGCAGCTCTGAGTTGGTTCCCTCGTTGATATGACTTGTTCTTTGCTGAGTTGGTTTCCTCTGCGAACTTGGATGATATTATCACCAAATAATCAATTAAGCATGCTGTAGTTGTACCTTGCATTTCTCTAGATTCTTGGCTAGACAAATTACCCAAGTTAGATTCTTCATGTGCATTATGCTTGGACCACATGGCGTTGCCAATAGAATGTTTTAAATTCTTGTGCAACTTCAGCCATATGCTCGACTCTTCTATGATAGCTTCATTTGTGGACGAAAATTGTCTCTATTAAGGTACTTTGGCGTCCAGAAACTCATCTTAGTTTTGTTCTTGCCTTTTGGTCCTGTGGATTGTGTGTGCTTTGTAGAGAGAAGGGCAGTTGTTGGAACTGAGTTGTTTTTTTGTGAATGGAGAGGTATGAGCAGCTCATTAATTTTCTGTAATCTTCTCTGAGCATATCTGCAGGTTCTTGGACCTTCGTTTAAATGGTTGGCTAATTGATCAGGTTTTACTCGATTTGTTTTGATTTTTTCAAAGTGTTTTTATATTTGAATATATATATATATGTAAAATTTGTTGGGCTGTAGGTGACCGCTGAACCAATTTTGATGGGTTCGTTCTCTAGTTAGCCTTTTCTATATGAACTGATCTGAACATTCATAAGGTATTTTAGGAATTGAAATTTCATCCACCACCCCAGCAGACCGGACCTGGCAAACTTTAATTATATTTTACAAAAAAGGAAGTTTTAGACCCATTTAATTTAATTCAATGAAATCCCTCTTCCCTTCCTAATATTTCTTCTTTATGTTTTAAGCTTTGAATTTAGTTTTTGTATATATTTTTTTGTTTTTTTAAGCTATTTTAGTATGGTAGATTTTATGAATTAATTAGATTTTATGAATTAATTCGGTTAATTTAAGTTTCATTTATATAATTATTTTTAATTTTCTGTACTCTTCTCTGAGCATATCTGCAGGTTCTTGGACCTTTGTTTAAATGGTTGGCTAATTGGTCAGGTTTTACTTGATTTTTTTTTATTTTTTTAAAAGTTGTTTTTAATTTGAAAATATATATAATTTATTTTTAAATTCAGCCCTTTAAATATTTAAATTTGGGCGAAAGCACCATCGCCAAACGGGCTGTAGGTGACTGTTGAACCAATTTTGATGGGTTCGTTCTCTAGTTAGCCTTTTCTATATGAACAGATCGTTCAATTCAAAAGGTATTTTAGGAATTGAAATTTCATCTACCACATTCTTTCCCCAGCAGACCGGACCTTGAAACTTTAATTCTATTTTACAAAAAGGAAGTTTGAAACCCATTTAATTGAATTCAATGAAATCTCTCTTCCCTTCCTAATAATTCTTCTTTATTTTTTGAGCTTTGAATTTAGTTTTTGTATGTATTTTTTTGGGTTTTTTAGGCTATTTTAGTTTAATGATCGGGATTATAGATTTTATGAATTAATTTGGTTAATTTAAGTTTTTTATATATATAATTATTTTTTTTATTATTTAATATTTGATGGAGAATTAAGTTTTATAATTTATTTTATTTTAATTTTTATAAGATTATCTTAAATTTGAGTGAGAAACTAAAAAAGAATTAGCAGGAGTGTAGAGATAAAGATAAATGGGGAAGGAAAACAAAAAATTTCATACCAAAAGAAGAACAAAAACTGCATCATTTGATTTCTAGAGGAGGATCAAAGTAAGAAGAAGAAAATAAAAGAAAAGGAGAGGAGGATCTATAAGTGCTAGATGAAGATATCATGAGGTTTGGGTGGCTTGGATCTTTTCATCACAAATATACATGAAAAGATGTTAAACTTGTAGGTATTTCGCGAGACAAACTGCCAACCGATGCCATAACAAGTCCTTGAAAAAACCTCAAGCTCCTCTGTTTACTCACGTAGGTCTCTTTGGACACTACTAGTAAAGTAAAGGACATGATATCGAGAAAGAAGAGGAGAGTAGATAAATTATAATGGTTTTATTATATGCGAAGCTTGCCTTGTACCAAGCTACGTACAAACCTCTCCTTCTATGATTGGGAGAGGGACCTGGATGTATCCAGGTGTTTTCGTGCATGCTAGAGTGTATGATTTATGAGGAGGCAGACCCTAGAAATGGTTTTCCCCCGCGTGGCAGACGAGGGCCTGCAGCAAGTGAGACTGCTGTATGTATAACTTGCTTACAAAAGGCAGTTCCTGTACTGCAGAATGTTGCGAAGTGCTCACAGTTGTTAGACAGGAGGTCATATTTGCCGAAACCTTCTTTCAACTTTTCTTTTGCAGTCTCAACAATTTGACTCCCCGATTCCGATCTCTTAGTGGTGGTGCAATTAGGGCACATGCCATCAGAAGTGATAAGAAGCATTACGGGCACATTATAATTATATCGACAGAGGGATCCTCCATCGAGGAAGCACTCAAGACAAGTTTCCACCACTCCATGGCCTGTGTTTCTTGAGAAGCCACATTTTTTGCAAGCCCTTGTGGGTCCGGCTTTTGGGCCTACGAAGTGAATGACTTTCCCATCGCCTATATATATTCCTGCCATAAATTAAGCATGTATTTTTGATAAAAATTGTTGGAGTCTGGAACAAATTAATTGACGAGACAAGTGTCAGAGTGAAAGGAAGAACTGACCATGGTGGGTGTACCCAAGCCGCCGCTGCACATAGATATGGAGACCCTCTGGTATTAGTTCAATATCCCAACGAGAAATGTCATGCTGGACATGATCTGGAGGAACTCCTCCTCCATCGAACGCGCAATACACCATGGTGTGTGTGTGTGTGTGTGTGTGTATTGTGGCTTTTAAGGATGTGATATTGTTGCCTTTTGATTCTTGCCAGCCTACAAGGCCGGGCTCCATGTGTTCTTTGGATACTATTGCACAGACGACTTTATGAGTTTTTTTTTTAATTATTATTAACATAGGTATTTATATTAGTTTATGTATATTTTGATTAAGACTTTAAAGTTAATGACCATGAAAATCTCCAATGAATCTGAAAAGACTCGAACTCATGACCATTAAAAAACAAATCCAAAACTGATCAGTTTGAGTTATTCTCCAGGGGTTCTTCATCTCTTCTCATATGCCAAATGGAGATTAAAATGCCAGAATATATAGACCTGAATGTGATACCTCACCCACGTGATATTAGATACATTTCTCTTCACATTTTCAGAAGAAAAAAAAAACTGAGACCCTCAACAACTCTGGAGTTACAGGCGTACATGGTGATACAATATGGTGATGTAGGCATTGCAACAGGAACTATATTCTGATGAGATAAGATGCATGCAGAGAAGTATTGAAGAATAAAGGAAAGGGCAGATTTGAAACCTGAAATAAAAAAGTGACCTCCACTTTTAGGAATCAATTACTGCTGCAACGCAACGCTGTTTCTGTATGGTTTTCGGTGCGAACTAGACTGTAGCTGACAACTATTGTTCATATCAGATTGTCAAACCAAATTTCGAATATTTAAGTAGGAATAACTTCGTATAATTTCTCTTCATATGACTTATATCTTGAGACCGCGCTGTATTGCTGTTCAAATCAATTTATTTTTTAAAGTACAAATATATACAGGTGTTGCAAACTTATTTTATAGGAGAAGAAAAATTAAAAACGTTTAAGAATTGAACTAATATGACCTGATAAATTTAATAGGTTCAAAAATAATCTCAACGATTTTAAAAATGAAGTTTTACTAAAAATAACTTTAAAGCAATATTTTTTTTAAAAAAATATTGAAACAAAAACATATTAGAGACATAAAGTAAACCTGGATTAACCTACCAAACCCGTGACTTAGAGCGTGGGACTAGGATAATTCTATAAAAAAACAAATTATAAAGCTCAATTTTCAATTAACTTAATATTAAAGAATGAGATTGAAAAAAAATTCAATTAAAAAAAGGATAAAAAATCAAACAACTCGAGTCAACTTAGATTAACTTGTCAAACTCGCAACCCGGATCATATGATGGTGATAACTCCATAAAAAGTAAGTCGAAACAAATTATAAAGTTTAATTTTTAATCAGTACAATATTCAAATTTAAAAGTGAAAAAAAATCAATTAAACAAAAGACACAAAAAAATAATTCGAGTCAACTCGACTTAACCTGCTAAACTTGTGATCTAAGTAATAAGATTAGAATAGCCTTACAGGAAACAAACTAAAAGCCTCATTTTAAATCAATCAAAAGTTAAATGATAAAACTCAGGAAAAAAATCCAATTGAAAAGAAAAAAAAAATCGAGTTAGCCACTCAAATCTGCCATCTAAATCATAAAAACAAGATGAACAAACTTATTAAAAAAAAAGTAAACAATTCTTTGAATTTCTTTGTGAGGAGGGAATCATTGAATTTCCCTCCTCAATTGGTTTGTATCATAAAATTCTTGTGACAGGAGGATAAAGAGTCCATTCTTATTTTAAAAAAGAAGGTTAGTTTTGAGTTATTGTATTATCTAAATCTTCTTTTTTTTTTTAACTCAGTTGAGTGACTCTTTCTCTCTTTTTTTTAATTCAATTTTCTTTTTTTTAATTCAATTTTTTGATTCATTTTTCTAGTGTTTTTTTCCAAATAAATGCGGATAAAGGATGCTGTAGACATTTTTTTTTAAGAAATCATATACATGTTATGTGGCTTTTCTTAAAATGACCTTCTTTTCCTCTCATCCCTTAAAAAATTATGTTGGGCAATCAAGATTTCAATTTTTTTTTTATTTATTGAGTTGAAATTTTTTTTGTTTTTAATTTTTTTTCTTATGAAATTTTGATTTGATTTCAATTTTATCTTTCAATTTCAATTTAATAATATGTTATTGTTTCCGATTTAATCTTCATTTCTTTGATTTTTTTGGGTCTTTTTAACAAATTAATTTTTTTTTCAATTTTATACTTCAATTAAAAATTTATGGTTGTTAATTTAGTTTTTTTTAATTTAATCTTCATTCTTTTAATTGATATCTTTTTATTTTAGATCCTTTTATAATTTAATTTATTTTTAATTTTATTTTTTAACATTTGATTAATTAAAAATTGAATTTCTTCATTATAGGAAACTTCAATTTCACCATTCAATCAAGAATTTATAATTGTCTTCTAATTTAGTTTTTTTTTCAATTTAATCATTATTTTTCAATTGTTATTTTTTATTTTGGATCCTTTAATATAACTGATTTTATTTTAATTTTATTCTTTAATATTTGATTGGTTAAAAATTAAATTTAATTGTTTATTTCAAATTAGATACTTTTGGCCTTCCAACCTAATAACTCAATAAACTGGTTTGAAAAGTTAGCAACATTATTTATTTTTTGACTTTTTATTTTATTTTATTATTTAATATTTTTTTTAAAATGAGCTTTGTAATTTTTTTTTAATTTCATCATTTAACATTGTTTTTTTCAAGGCTTTGTGAATTTATTTTTTTTATCAAGTCATATCAATCTCATAAAATAAACCACAAGTTTAGAGAACTAATTTAAATTATTTTTACCCTTTTTGCGGGGTCAATTTTTATAAAAAAAGACGTCTAGTTTTGTTTCTAAAGTTGGAAACTCGATACCTAGTAAAACTTTATCAATTAGTAAATACTAACATAGAGTATAGGTTTTTCTTTACAAAGAAATTGGGATAGACCGTGAAAGAAATTGCGAAACATAAATAATACTCAATCATGACACAGAATTAAACCATCTATAGACCGTGAAATCATGCTAGCTATGAGGTTTCCATGCAAAGAGATAATAGGGAGAGAAAAAAATGGCCATCTTATATCCCATGTAATGACGGGCTACACGTTGATAGTTTCCCAGCCTGAGCGTTTCTCCATTTGTGTCTTCAGTGGCTCATCAAGCTCGATCGAAACCATGTAGCCCAATCAATAACTAGTTTCAAATAATTGACTTGGTTGAAGCACATTAAATACATGGAAATAGATCAACCACGACCAATTATTTGAAATCAAATGGAGTATAAGCTGGCCATGATCATCCAAGCTCTCATTCAAGACATTCATCCAAGACAATATTATCAAATAATATAATGCTTTCTAAGTCAGCATGTTAAGTTTAGTACCCCTTACCTCATGAAGATCCGTTGACTTGTGAGAATTCAGCGTCAGCTTTCGAATTGACTCATCAACACTCTGAATAAGCAACATCAAAACACAAGCACAAACTACATGTTAACTCTTCAAGAATTAAGCCCGACAGCCTTGTCGATGGAGACAACAACTCCAGAAGATATTGAATCAAAATGCAATAATATTAGAATGAAAGACGTGGTTAATGCTATCTGTAGCTGTAATGAATATACGAGAGGTGATGATTATAGATGTTGAGATCACCGAGTATATCTTGTAACAAATCATATTCCGTAAATCAATTGTTAAAGTGGTTTTTTATGGCAATGATCAGGAGGAGACTCGGCGAAAGGGAAATATAGAGATAAAGAAATGATTACATACAAAGAGATTATTAAAATCGAAGAGATTATTAAAACTTACTTCCTTACATATCTTCTTCATTATATGAATGCAGTATGGTTTGTCTGCATTAAGTTTTATTAAGAGTATCAATCTTCCTCCACTTTTGGCTCCTATGTCAAACCTCCTTCATCCAAAAAAAATAACCAAAAAAGTGAAGCATTACGACCAAAGAAATACGAATAGTTGCTGAAGGTGGTATTCAGTCATGCAAGTTGAAGAATGTGAAATGTGTGCGAGGCTAGAGTGAAAGCAGGCCGGTTTCGGTTTGGTTATTTTAAATTAAAAACCAAAACCCAACCGACTGGTTTCAGTTCAGTTCAGTTCGGTTTTTTTTATTATTTTTTTTCAATTTTCTCGGTTTGTTGGTTTTTTTGCTCACCCTTAGGTACAAGCATATAAATTTTGTGTTCTTGTGCAACTTGAAGGTTCACACCAGACTACAAAAAAGATTAATTTCTTCTCATTATAACAGGAGGATTAAGTTCATTTATCATCACATGCATTACTGAGTTCAGGTTCATTTTACATGTCAGTGTCTTTGCAGCTTGTCCTCCAAATAAAATTGAACTGCAATCCATGATTTGAGATATCAACACCACATTCTTTTTCAATATAAAGATGATTGCAAAATCACAAAAACAATGATGATCAAATAGATTGAAGAAAGCAAAAGAAATTGCAAATCTTTTAGCATTCAAAATGTGTTGCTCATTAACATCCCAATCAGTAACTTAAGTCTCCCAAACAGTGAAATTTGTGTAATATAGTGGCTGGTTATTCGATTTTTCATATGAAAGCAGAGAGTATTTTTTTTTTTTTTTCAGAATCGAATAAGATTCTAAAAGTTGCTCAGATGATTAACAAAAGCTACCCAAATTGCATTGCATTCTACAAAGAAAGTTATTCATAGGTAACATTTTCTGACCCAAGCTTTAATTTTCTCTAAATTCATCTTCAAAGTCCATTTCTCTAAG
This sequence comes from Populus tomentosa, assembly GCA_018804465.1. Lineage (NCBI taxonomy): Eukaryota > Viridiplantae > Streptophyta > Magnoliopsida > Malpighiales > Salicaceae > Populus > Populus tomentosa. The sequence goes on from CM031993.1 coordinate 3,022,256, forward strand.
TCTTTCTTACTTGTTGGCTACAATATTGAAGTGCCAAAGGAACATAAATTTAGAATCATGTGATCAGTCTCAATGTAAGTTATGAATAACTAAATCATGGGACCTGAACCTTTGATTTCAATGTACCTTTTCCTCCAACCATGCTCATAAATCAGAAAGGAAACTAAAGGTGCCTACAAAGTATTACTTTTTTATCGACTTTGAAACCAATATTATCATGAATAAGCTGTCCACGATCCAAGCTATTTAAGTTATGAATAACTAAATCATGGCACATGAACCTTTCATTTCAATGTGCTTTTTCCTCCAACCATGCTCATAAATCAGAAAAGAAACTAAAGGTGCCTACAAAATATTCCTTTTTCATCAACTTTGAAACCAATATTATCATGAATAAGCTGTCCATGATCCAAGCTATTTGAATGGAGAAACAAGATATTGCTACTATACAAGAATTGGATTACCACAAGATGTTGCGTACATGGAAATAGATCAACCAAGACCAATTATTTGAAACGAAAGGGAATACAAGTTGGCCATGATCATCCAAACTTTCATTCAATTCATCCAAGACAGTATTTTCAAATGATATGATGCTATAAGTCAGCAAGCTAAGTTCAGCACCCCTTACTGCAAGAGGATCTATTGACTTGTGAAAATGTAGCACCAACTTTCTAATTGACCAATCAATACCAGGTATGATGGTGGGAAAAGAAAAGAAAGAAAAAATAACAAGTGTGAATGTTAACAAAAATAAGGGAAAACAAATTACAGATATGAAAAATGAGGATTGCAATGAAACCACCGAGTATACATGGAAATAAATCATATGCTGTTCAATTCATGGTGATTTCTATCCAAAACATTTATTTCTCAAGTGAGTTGGTTAATGGTGTGAGCTAGGTGGCTTTACCAAAAGGAAAAACATTTCTGGTAGCAAATTGGATTATTTTAGCATATTTCTTGAACCCCACCTTGTCTGTCTACTGTCTTCTTTAAAGCAGAAAACATACGCAACAAGAAAACGATGAATTTTTTCATATGAAACAAAAGCGCAATAGATCACCTACAGAACATAATTTTGAAAACTCCGAAACAAGAATCATTACGTAGGTTGTTACTTGAGCTGAAAATTTGATTACTAAAGAAAATATATACAACACGCCTCAAAAGAAATATATAGGAAAATGGGGAAGAACCTGAAGGCGGTTGTCATGTTCCTGCACAAGTAGGCATTTTTCACCAAATTCAAAAAATCACTAAACATGAAAGAAACAGAAAGCATACCCATTTACCGAATTCTAAAACTACCTACAAAGTTTGAAAATTAGAGTGAAACAAGACTAAACCTATGATTTTAGGAATTCATGACCATGAGTCTTTTTAAAAAAATATAAAGCATGAAAGAAGAGAAGCACAGAGGATCAGACACTCATTCAAGAAATATAAAAACAAAAAATATATTAAAATGTAGTAATTATGGTTCGTTGCCTGAATTGCAGTTTCCGTCTCTAAGATAATCTAACTTTTTTTCCTTTTCACGATTTTTTTTGTGTGTTCAAAAAAATAAATTAAACTCAGATTAAAGATATAGAAATAAAAATGGCAATTTTTTTTTTTTGAAATCATGTGGCAAATTACTGGTACGGATTTTTTAAAGAAAAAAAAATAGAGGATAAAAGAAAATCAACAAATAAAATCTAATTAAAACTGTAAATTAAACAAAAACAATAATAATCCTTAAATTGAACAGAAACAAAACATACCTGTAAAAAGATGATTTCAAGAGCAAGAATTATTATACCTTAAAAGTGAAACTGGATGAGAAATCTCTCTCTTCATGCTCTGCTTTAAGACAAAGTTAGGGTTTGTTTGAGAGAGAGTTTTCTTGAAGGATTTATTTTAGAGAAATTTGAAAGCAAAAGTCGAAGACAGTGAGAGGGATTTGTGTGTTTTATATAGAGGAGTCGTTTATCAAAATTTTCGACCGTTGGAAGGGTAGGGATTGGGTTTCCTTCAAAACAGTGTGGGCTTACAAGATTAAGTTAAGTCATAAGAAAGGCCCATTCCTACAAAGCCCATAAAGGGCAATTGAATGGACTCTCCTCTCCCACTTTATAATCACTTCTGAGTAAAATATGTATGGAAATCAAGACTCTCTCTCTCGCCCTGAGTTTTTCTCACTAAAACCGTTGGTTAGGTTTTTCTAGCAAATCCATGTTCGCCCTGAGTTTTTCTTCTTTCCTCTCAGCACAATCGATCTCCGTTATTAGCATTTTCTCTGTTCTATAAAAGCGAGGAGAAATGAAGTCTCTGTTATGGAGGACTTTAGTACCGAGAAACTAAAACCATGTGGATTCACATGAACAGGGAAATCAAGATGGGATTCAGAATTCTTTTTAATTTTAATTTTAACAAGGAAACATCAGACCGGAAAAAATACACATTTCTGCCATCCAAAGGAGTACGAACAACCGATTTCTGTTTTCTTTTCCCACTTTCCGTGCAGGGGGGTTTGCAAGCCTTGTTCAAACAAAGATTTCAGATTGATCTTCCCAGAAGGCTGTCACAGTTTCATAGAGTTTAGATGAGAGTTCCAAAATACAATAAAAAATAAGAATCATTAGCTAGATAAATAATCGCCAGCTCAAGCTCAGGAAAAATGTACTATACATAATAGCGTTAGAAAACATAACTAACTCAACTAAATATGGAGGAAATTAAAAATTACATGACACCAGAATCGCTATCTTGATATTGAAGGCTACAATTACCCCCAATATTGTACTTTTGAGGTAAACATACATATACGATGATAGCTGGCTATAAGCTTAATCTAACAACTATCACGGACTAGAAAGAAAAAAAGCAGCAGCTAAAGAACTTTTGCACAGGAGTGGCGTACCCAAATACAGAAAAAAATCACCATAGTCAGTCACAAATTAGATGGGTGCTGCACATGTTGTTCTAAAATGGCCTGTCTGATTGCAACGGCTACAATGCACGACTCGCTTCACGCGGCCGCGATCTTCTGCTCGTACTCGCTTCTTTCTTGGACGACCGGGTGGCCTAAGTGATTTGGGTGGATTGATGATAACCTCAACATTCTTGTTGGAATCTGGATCTCCCTCAGAAAACTCAATCCAGAGACTTTTATCAGGAATTGGATGAATGGTTTGTGAATAAGTCTTTCGATAGGTTGCAACAGTGAAACAGCTCTCTGTAAACCGATGCACATTCTGCCTGCAAGAGAGAAGTGCTGCCACAGCATGTGCACAAGGTAAACCATATAGCTGCCAGCCCCGACAAAGGCAACAGCGGTTCCGAATGTCCACAATATTTGTTCCTTCATGAGATATAACTTCAAATTCAGCTTCATTAGCACGAAGCACCTGATAAGTGCGTGCACGCTCCAATGCCTCTGCAACACGCCTCTCAGCAGAAGGCACGAGTATTGATGTCCACTGCATACTGGTCTCTCGGCGTTCATTGAACCAGGTCATTAGTTGCCTCCTAATGCATTCCACCATCTGAATTATTGGAAGCCCGGATGCTTCCAAAATCCATGTATTCAATGATTCAACTATATTAGCTGTCAAATGTCCAAATCGAGTACCTTCAAAATATGCAGTAGCCCACAACCGAGGGGGGATTCTCCGTATCCAATATGCAGCATCTTGTGATATCTCCTCAATTTCCAGAATTTTTGCCTCAAATTCAATCACAGTTAGAGCATGAGCAGCTTCCCATAGAAGGTTGACAAGCATTGTGTTATTGAACTCTTTGCGGAAGCTTTCACTCAAGTGACGCATGCAAAATCCATGAAAAGCGGTCGGAAAATTTGCTTCCACTCCATCTACAATGCCCTTCTGCCTGTCTGACAAAATTGTAAGCCTCGGCATGTTTTCTGTATTAATCTCAAGGAGGTTATGAAGCTCAGACAGAAACCACATCCAATTCTCATCATTCTCTTCATCAACTACACCAAATGCCAAGGGAAAAAGAGCTCCATCCCCATCAAAGCCAGTGGCAAGAAATAAAGTACCAAGGTACTTGCTTTTCAAAAACGTTCTATCAAGGCCTAGGAGAGGCCGACAGGCATTCAGAAAACCATAAATCGATGCCTGAAATGATATGAAGAGATGCTGGAAGCAATTATCTGTTGGGTTTCCATAAACAGATGCAATACTCCCAGGATTTGTCCGTTTAACCTGGTCACAATACTGGGGAAGCAAGCGATACCCTTCTTCAAAGGATCCACGCATAGCAGCCATGATGCGTTCCTTGCCTCTCCATGCTTGCTTATATGATAAAGTGATACCATGTACCCGGTGAATCTCTTCTAATATCTCCTTTGGCCTGTAATTAGGATTCTCCTTAAGCCGTTGCTCCACAGAGTTTGCAACCCATTGGACTGAAGCTTGTTGATGGCCAAGATGAGAAATTCCTCCACATGTATGAGACTCATGGATGGTCCTGATTGTGAAAGTTGGAACACCTGGGAGCTTTGCTGCATGTATGCGCCAGGGACATCCCTCAGTTGCACATTTAGCTGTGAAACGAGTCTTGTCAGATTTTATTGTCTGCATTTCAAAGTGAAGGGCAATCGCTGTATCCCTCAATGCCCTGCGGCAGCTGAAGACATCTGGAAACTCTTGCCCCACTGCCAGCTCAAAGTTAGGAGCTATAGAAAGAGTGCGGGCCTGAATAACAGGACTATATAGTATGAGCTGGGACTGCTCAATAGTCAAATCCTGAGCAGGTTCCAATCCCATTTCCTGCTCCTCGACCACAGTTAGTTCCAGGTTGTCATCAAGTTCTTGGTTTTCTGAAACAACCAATTCATTGTTCTCTGATAAAGCTAACTCATGGTTCTGAGCAGCAAGAGCCAGTTCATGGTCTCCCTGTCCAGGTTTTCGATCCATACCTAAGTCGTTCTCATGCCCATAACTGTGACCAGCTTCCCCTTCATCGTTATGGCTCTGTCCCAAACCCAATTCATGGTCATGATGATGTCCTAAATCCAGTTCATGATCATGTCCCATACCTAAATGATGTTCATGTGTTTGCCCCAGTTCCAAATCATGGTTCTGGCCTAGACCCAAATTGTGATCATGGCCTAAGACCAACTGTTGATTCTGCCTGAGCCCTAAATTGTGACTTTGCCCAAGTATCAAGTCATGGTTAGCCATTGAATCTATCACTCGCAATATATCAGCAGCTGCAACAAATCAGAGGCTGGAACAAACTATCAATTTCAAGTTGATATGGTACCCACAGCATCAGTGCAAACCTGTCGAGCAAACAGAACTGTAAATTGAAGAGTCCTTCCAGATCTTTCATATCCATACTCAAAGTTTTGATAAAAACATGACTTCACAACAAAAGGACAGATAAAAAGATGCAAACACAAGAACATGCAAATATGTGAAATCCACCCTTGGCTGTTCTTGACTTTCTTCCTTATTTGAATACGTAAACACCCCCCCCTTCCACACACACACAACAAATGAGCTATTTAAAAAGACTGTGTCACCCTTTTATCCCTTCTAGGAAAATTGCAATTGCAGACAAAATAAGAAAAGGAAACTATTTTGTTTATTGACTGTGTCACCCTTTTAAGACTGTGTCACCCTTTTATCCCTTCTATGGATAATTAGATGCTCGGGGACCATCATACATATACACACACGCCAAAGGAACAAACCACCGAAACTACAGTCCCCCCTTTCTTACATCCACAGTTTCTAGGCACCAAAACAGCACACAGGAAACCAAGTTTGTGAGGTTTCTGAGAAAAGGAATAATTCAATTATCTCAAGAAATAAATTAAAGAACCCAGAAACATTAAAAAAAAAAAACTCGAAATTTAGTCAGAAATCAGAAATCATGTCCCATTGTGAAAGAAGAAAACAACACTCTTTTACACATTCCCTTCCGCAACTATTCAACAACAATAATAACTTCAAACAAAAACCAAAAAATACTCATCAGTTAAAACACTCACAAGAACATAATTGAGACTAAAAATACACAAACCAAAGAACACACTGGAAAAAACCCTCACTTGAAACAGAGATCGCACCAGGACAAGGAAAAAAACAACCCTGACATAGCAAAACAATCCAACAACAAGAAATGGGTTTTGCTCAAAACTACATGAAACATAATCCCAAGCAATTACTTCAAAAGAAAAACTAACTAAAACCATAACATCACAAAAAAAAGTCAAACAAAACCCTAGCTCAAAAGCAAAACAATATAATCAGAACCCAGAAAAGAAAAACCAACCTTGAACATTATAAACATGGAAAAACATGAAGTGGGAATCGATCAAAATCTGAACTTGTCAAGTGTAGACACTGGTACAAGTAAAGATCGCACCCAAAAATAAAATTAGGGTTCTCTGTCTGTAATTATGTGTTCGGAGAGAGAAAAAATAGAGAAGGAGAATTTGAAAAATGGCGGGTAAGGGAGCAGGGAGAGATCGGGAAAAATAAAACAAAGGGAGAGTAGAAGGGCAAGGAGGAGAGAAGGGCGAGATTGGGAAAATAGAGAGAAGGGCAGAAGAGGGAGTGTAGGGTTTGTAAGGGCTGAGAAGGGAAATACAGAGCTGGATGATAAGAGAGAGACGGGGCATTTGTGTCAATGAAATTTTTAAGGGTGTTTTTTCCTATGGGTTTTTTGGAATTAATGTTTTTTCTTTGGGAATTTTATAATTGCGGCTTCAAGGGGCATTGTATCCATTTTGCTTTGCTTTGTATGAGAAAGTAAGCCAGTCAACTAACTAACTATCTTTGATTTGGTTTTGTACTCTTTTTTGTTTTTGTTTTTGTTTTAGGACTCCCAAGCTTTGTGCCTTGACGATAGAGTAAAATAAAACATAGATTGATGCATATTTAAAAGTACTATTGATTTTGTGTTTGATTTTTTTTTAAAAAAAATATATTAAAAAAATATATTTTTTCATATTTTAAAATTTATTTTAATTCTAACACATCAAAAATATCCAAAAACACTAAAAATCAAATTTTAAATAAAAAATTTTTTTGGCAAACAATATTTTGCCTGGAATGCAAAACACGAAGTGTTTAGTACTATGATACATGATATTTTTCAGAAATATTTTTTATTTAAAAATATATTAAAATATATTTTTAATTTTTTAATTTATTTTTGATATTAACACATTAAAATCATAATAAATAACTAAAAATATATCAATTTAATATTTTTTCATGTTAGAGATACTTTTGAAATAAACCCAAATATAAATAGAAATACAATGCTACATAGAAAACAAAAAAACTTTTCCATAATACACAAGTAAAAGCACAAATTCCTTAAACTTTTTTTATTATTATAACACTCTTAATATAATCCTAACATTACAACATACATCAAAATTATAAATCCCCAACTTCCTTTTTAATTAAGAAAAATAAATTATTAATTTATGAAAATAAATTAATCTCATTTTCTTTATTTTTTCCTATAAAACTATTGCAACGCTTAAGAACAAGTCAATAAAAGTTAATAATATTAAAATTTAGAAATAATACAATTATATCAAAACTCGTGAAATTATTAAGTTATAGTCTCTTTTTTTTTTTAAAAAAGGGAGGATATCTTGTCATTGTCTTAAGTTACTTTTGAATCCTTTCGGGGGGGGGGGTCCTTAAAATTTGTACTTTTCTTTTTGACAATCATCTAAACTAATAATTTTAAAAAAATCAATAAACAAAAAGGAGTCATAGAATTTTTAGTCATGATTATATTATTAATTTCTATTTATGTCATTTATAAATAAAAAGTACTCCTTAAACTAAAAAGATCCACATATAATTTAATGCTAACATTGCTAGATTTTATACTTACTAAAATTACGTACGTATGGGTGTTGAAAAGAATTATTTCTTACATGATGCGCCTTATCTAACAACATTAATAGATTTTATTTTAATAACAAAAACAACAACAATAATATAATTATACGTAGTTGTGGTTATAAATGTAGTTATAACTATAATTTTTATTAATTTATCAATTTATTTTTTCAAACTAAGTTTTTAACTATAAATATTATTTAAGATTTATTAAAACGGTTATAGAATTTATTTTTCAATATATTTTCCACTCAATAATATATTAAAATAATATTTTATTTTTTAAAAATTATTTTTAATATCAATATATTAAAATAATAAAAAATATAAAAAATATATATTTATTTAAAAATTCAGAAGCGCTGTTCAACCACATTTTTAAACACACTCTAAATATATGTGATGATCAAGATGAAAATTTTAAAAAAATTATTTAAACTATTTATTTTTATATTTGTTTATATTTATTTTAATCATAATATCAAACTATTATTTCAATTTATAACTATGCTTATAAATAAATTAGTAAAAATATATTATTTATGTTTTGAGAACCAAACATACTAACTTTATTATAATTATCAAAATTTATACAAAATAAATTTAAATTTTAAAAATCAAACATTTTAATTTAATAAATTTTCAAATTTATTTATTTATACATAATTCAAAACATCCTATTAGATTAGAGAAAAATACAACAGAATAATTTAATAATACAGATATGAAACATGTGCCAAGAAAACTAGAATGTTAACAACCAAGCAGAAAATAAATCCTGGCTTGGAAAGTGTCTTCAATTCGATCGGTTGTATATAATTTTTTTCATGAATTAGTATCGGGTTTTTATCAAATTTTCATATTTCTTTGAAACTAGAAATGGATGCGTATATTAGTTTATTAGGTTTCGTATCCCGAGAAAGGATAACGGAAAATATAATTTTTCTTATAATATTTTAATGATTTTTTCTATTTATAGCATTAATATTTAACTTGAGTGTTCTTGAATGATTAAAGAATTATTTTTTTTATTGTTAATATGAATATCCGGATTAATTTGTATATGCCTCGACTAATCCTACGGATCCTGAAATTAAAGATTATATAAATCTTCAGTAACTCTGAGATTTATGAGACTCGAACCAGTAATTTTTTAAAAATAAATCTAAAATCTAATCAATTGAGTTACAATCTTCAGAATTGATAAATATTTTTTTAACATATAGAAAGATTGATGGAAAATGTTATTTTTGTGTCAACAGAATTGTATGCTTGAATAACTAAATTAAAATTTGAAATTATTTCAAATCATATCAGTTTCCTCTAATATATTACAATATTGTAATGTCAAGAATTAAAGAAAGAATAAAATAGAATAACCGATAATTTACTCAAAAAATTATTTAAACTATGATTATAAAACCCCTTTCTCTAATAAATCATCAGGCATCAATCGACTTAATGAGCACAATGAGAAAGAGATAATATGGGCCTTAATGAAGTAGATAAAAGGGCTGCAAACCAAGTTCAAGAAGAGAAAATATGGGTTTCAACTCAAGCCCAACAGCGAAGGAGCAAAACATGAGCAAAAAACAATCAAACCATGAGCAAAAATGCAGTTTTTTTTTTTATTATTCTCTAAAATTTACTTTTTTTCTTGTAAGAAATATATATATATATAAAATCAATAATAATAAGAATCAAAAGCTAGCTGGGAAAGGTTCTAGACATATACAAAAAAATCAAGTTGAAGTTTTGGATAAAATTTGAAATCTAATTATATCATATTATATCCAAGATTAAGGAGACAATGAATATAGAAGGTCAAATCAAATAATTTTTGGATGAATCTGAATAAAAATTTAGTCCAGGAACATAATTATATTTTTTTTAGCAGGAAATTTGATTTAATCATGAACCAAATTAAAAGTTTAATTATGTTTAAGAATTAATTTGAATCCAATTAAAAAATTTAATTAGATGCAATGACTTAATTATACTTTTAATGAGTCAAATTAATTTTATTAAGGACTTAATTAGTGAAAACTTAAGTTTGGGGGTCTAATTTGGGCTTAATTGAGAAAATTAAAATCTTAGAGGATAAAATTTAATTTTTACAAAATCAATTGCTTAAAATCAGGGGTAAAATTATAAGAAAATCAATTGCTCTTGAGAAGAGTTTTTCGACTTTATTCAATTAGTTTATGGAATCAGCTAAATGTTTTGTCAAGCCCTACGATTAATTAGAGGTTAAATTAAAGAAATTAATAGCCAATAGTTTTTATGGAAAAGGCATTGAATTATAGGAACTCAATTTGGTTAAAGACATGGTGAAATTGAAGAAAATTCAAAGTTTAATGGTCACTTTGTATAAATCCAAGATTAAGGACCAAAATAAAAAAAAATATGAAATTTAGGGCTTATGTTGAAATTTGATAAGGACAAAATTGCATAAAATTAAAAGTTCGAGGTCAATTAGGGATACAATTGAAAGCAATTAAAAACCAAAAGACTAAATTGAACTTTAACCCAATCCCTAAATTAAAATCATAAAGCCAAAACAGAGTCAATTTTGACCATTAAAAAAAACCACATGACAAGTCATCTGGTTACTATTCATTATCTTTTTATTTTTACTCGGAAATGCTGATTGGGTGGCTACCTTTTCAAAGCATTAATACTTCATCTCTCAACCAAACTGGACAGATCATACACCATTATGATGGTATGATATTGTATTACACCCCGGAATAGGTCTTGCTGGCTGATTGCCTTTACAACTACCATAGCGCCACCTCAAAGTGGCAAACCTGGTCCTTTAACAACAAATTTTCATAGACTATAATGAAAACTTTGAGTCAATGGTTAAGATCTTTTCCACTTGAATCAAGGGCCAATATTTGTCTCCGATGAAGATAAAATATCTCTTTTTCACCCCTTATTAATAGCAGTGGGTTCTAGGCTTTCAAGGAGAAGAAATTCGAGTCCAAAATTGGCAAAAAAAAACAGCTTTTCCCTTTGGTTTTTCACCGACCAACCTTTTCTCTCTTCATCTGCCATGCCTTTGCTGTCATTGCCACTATCAGCCACACGTCGATCTTCCCAGCACCACTAGCTAGCCATTCCTCACATCAAGTAATCTTATTCTCCCCCTTTTGCTGCAAAAATTACAGCCATTTGCATGTATAATAAGAATCCATTCTATATGTAAAATGCAAAATAATTAACATGGTTGTTGGGTTGGGCCAGCGACCATGTGGCCCTTGGGTTGCGCCCGTTTTGTTGGACAATCAGTCAGCCTCACCTAGTCAGGCTGAACCTGTTTTAGCTTAGCTCAATGTTTATTTTTTAAAGGAGAGAGAGGGGGGTCTGTTGAGTCGTCAACCACTCTAACCCGATCTGGCTAGGTTCAAGGTAGATGGTCGGGTCAAGTCTAGCTCACTTATAATAAATAAATAATATATATAATAATATTACAAAATTTTCAATTTTTTCAAAAAGATATTTTTAAAAATATTTATGGATCTCTCATGTTTTTTCAATAATTTTACATAATATCGAGCTGCAAACTTACATTGTAAGATATGGATATGATATTAATAGTACTTGGTTTCCTCTGAAACTTAAAAAAAATCTAAAAAAATCCAAAAATTCAAAAATAAACTTTCATTTCGAAAAACAAAAAAAAATGTTTTTTTTGTTTTCATGCATACAATCAAGTCTTAAAGTTTTTTCATGCTTATTTTCTAATATAAAAAGATTAAACTACCTTTATCATGTTTTAAATAATGCAAAAATGAATTTCATAACTGGTTTATGATTATCCATTAGGGTTTGGTCAAAATACAAAAAATCTCATTATAATTAGTTTGTCATTTAGAATGCTAGGTCTTAGCTATATTTAAGAAATAAATAAGTTTGGATCTTAGAACGGTTAAGATTACCCAATCAGGTATAGACTTTCTCATTAAGAGAGATCTACCTTGTATATTAGACTTGACCAACATATAGGAACAACTTAGAATAATAATCAAACGACAATGTAACTTACCTTAAATAGGATGCACTGGGGGTAATGCGTCTTCTCCTTATACAATTAGTCCATTACCCAAACTCTTGCAGACCATTAGATTTTCTAGTGGCCATAATACTAGGTGATGACTCTGAACCTTATAATTATAAGTTTATGATTAAACCCAAAACCACTTTTTCAACACACTCAGGAGGCAGGTCTGTCATTCGACGCCGTGCACGTAATGATAATAATAATTAGAAAAAACTCTTTATAATTTTACTATAATGGAGTACCATATATGACACTTTTTTGCACATTCAGGATGAGATTAATAATGTGAAAAAGAAAAATGAAAAATAAATTGATTCTTGTATGTATTTTGAGTTGTTTTGATTAAATCTTAAAAATGACATGTGTCATTTATTTAGGAAGGTAAAGTGTTACATCAACTCACAAACTAAGGGTGTTATAATGGAGTGAGAATAGCAAAACAAAAAAAAGGCATAAAGACTCAGTTAATATGAAAAAAAAATAGAAGGTTTCAATAAAAAAAACATTCAAAGATTACAATAATTAAATAATTTGAAAAACCCAAAATGAAACCAAACAATTCTCTGCCATTTGATGTGCATATTATGCTGAGATGGATAAAGGGTTCAATAACAATGAAGGTAGATGTGGTTTTGATTTTTGTGACATTTTATTTTGTTTTTGATTTTTTTAATTTGCAAAAAAATTATCTCTTCGTCTAATTCCATCAAACTTTACAATCACGTCAAACTTTTTAACCAACCAATGACATAGATCATCATCATTGTAGTTAAAGTTTTTTACTTTAACAAAAATTTGGAATGAAATGGGAGAAGGGGATTAATAACATCATCTTAAATTCAAAATAGAAAGGATTCAATCTCTTTTTATGGAAATCATAGTGTAAGATTTACTGAAATCAATTAAAATTATAAAAATCATATCATTGAACGAACAATAAGTGTTTTGAGCTATTGTGAATTTTAAACCTTTAAATTTTTATTTATTTTTAGAAAAATTGGATATAATTTAGGTTAACTACATTTAGGAAGGATTTGTATTATATTTATTTCGAGATTAAAACTTAAGACACGTGGATAAATAGAACTAATTAAATATAGATAATACATGTATAAGTATGACTAATCGAATATAGATATTCTATTTAATAAGTTAGTAATAAGACTCATCTTTAAAATACTAAATAAATATTTAGTATTTCAGATCTTATTTATTTAGCTAGTTTTTTTTTATGTTAGTTTATGTGTTAATTAAAATTAATTTTTGTTTTGAGCAATTTTAACTATACCAACTTCATGTATTAAGAAGAATAAATTCATTTAGATGCTAATATTGATTGTGAAGACAAACTCACAAAATCCTAGCTTTGATGAGATGGAGAAAAGACTAAAGGAAAGGAGTTAACAAAGGCTACAATCATGACTGCAGACTGCAGATTAATGGAGGATTTCTGGTGATTCATTGGAAAAAATCATGGCTGGAAATGGAATGTTCCCATCTTCAACTCTAAATAGAAACCGTTTGTAAGAGCAAAGCAGAGACAACTGAGTGGAGAATGAAGGCAGAGAGAGTTTCCTTGGCAGTAGCTTGTAGCTGCAAGCTAAATGAGAGAGAGATGAGAGTGGAATTGAGGAAATTATTCCTCCTCCTTAACTCATGTAATTTATTTTTTATTAATATAGATATTCAGATGAATTCGAATATATTTTAATTAATTTTATAAATTTTAAAATTATTAATTATATAAATTTTTAATAATTCTAAAAAATCTCATGAAAAATAAATCTAAGACTTAAATAGTTGATTTACTTCACAGAGTTCACTTATGTGAATTCTTGTTCAATGGATATAGAGGGAAGTTGCCAAACCATGCTTAGACTTTTCACACCTTTTTGCATGCTTCTCCGGAGACTTTGGAGGCTTTTTTGTTTTTGTTTACTTTTCTTTTACACTATGCATATCAAATAAATTGGAGGATCACGTACGTGACATCACGAGAACCAGTAAATTTTTTAGTAATGTCTAGCACTAAAAATCTAAATAAAACAGTTTTGACAGTTAATTTTCGCGGGAATCTTTGCTGTTCTATTTTAGTAGTATTTGATAAACCAAAAAAAAAAAAAAAAGTGGTCTCTTTCAAATCTTTTAAGTAGTCTTTTTCAAGTCTTTTTTTCAAAGGGCAAGACTTTCGGTCTCTTGCCTCTCATCAACAAAGCCGACTTTTAGCTTTTGGTCTGCTTGAATTTCCTCTGTCGTCTTCTCTGTCGACATTTTAATATTGTCAATGTCTGAAAACAACGTGCACTGTTGTATTTATAATCAAATACTTGGAGAATAAAAAAACAAGTACTTGTCTTGTTTTTGTTTTTTCCTGTTTGAATCTCTCTCTCTCTCTGTACATTCCTGTCTGTTTTTTTTTTTTTTTTTAAAAAAAGATTACTGAGATAACAGCTACATGGGATTTGTTTCTTGTCTTGGACGTGAAGAGGGGTCACTTTGACTTGACTCTCTGGCTCCGAATTCTTGGTGGTTTCTTGGATTCTTTACCTGCACAGGTCAGTCTGTTCAACTTTGACTTTTTTATTTATATATTTCTTCTGCTAGTTTTGATCAAGAATTTAATGTTATCTTTTTCTTTGTTAATAGTATTGGTTTTGAATTCCTTACAAGGGTTTTGTTTTGTGTTTTCTTAATTATGCTATGGATGTTAATTTTTATCAAATATCTATGTTAATCTAAATATTTTTATTAGATAATATTTCAAGTTATGATTTTTATTATTTTTAATTATATTTTTTTGATTGAAAATTTTTCAAGTTTGAAACTTACATAAACTCATATTATCTTGTGTTTAATTTTTATCAAATAAATAAGAATAGTAAAATTTAAACTCGTGGCTAGTGGGTCATCAAGATTTTAATACTATATCAAAGAACTATTTCAATCTAAATATTTAAACTATTAGATAAGATTTCAATATATAATTTATATTATTTTCTATTAATTTTAAAGGGTTTTGATTTCTAAAATTCATCCTCTAATTCAATTCTAGTTTCCTAATTGTTTTTTTTTTTAAAATAAAAAACCTTTTTTCGCTTCTAAGCTTTGGCTATCTGTTGGTACTTCCATTTTCATTTTCTAATTTTGGCTGAAATGCATTTTTTTAATAGTAAGCTCCTAATTTGGGTTCTAAATGGGGTTTTGTGGTTGTTGATACTGTGAAAAAGGGGAGGTTTTCCTTTATTCAAATGTTGACCTGTTAGCTCTGGCTTATCAAGTCACCGGGGTTTTTTCCATATTTTTTCGTATCCTGGTGCATGGGTATTGTCTTTTCCTTTGAGTTCTGTCTTTTCTTGTCAAGCTTTGGCTGCACATTTATATTTGCTTTTATCGATTTAGAACTTTCTCCCAAATTATCAAAAGAAAGAAAAGAAGTTATAGATTTGGATTCGGAATTAGATTATAAGTTTTTATCATGAAATAGAATACGGCCTGCGAGCCTCTGATGTGGAAACATGTCTCCGACATTCTTTTTATTTTATTAGTTTCAGGTCTCCAATATTCTTCAGGTTTATTACAGTGTTGGATCTTGCTTCGGATTGTTGAACATTTCAGGAGGGTTGGAGTTTCTGTTCCTTCGATTAATCAATATAACATTCTGAAATTTTTTAATCCTGCTGGAGCATGGCTGCCAGTGGGGTTTCATCTATTCAATCAAAGAAAAAGTCCTGGAGTATCAGCACTGCTTTGGCATCTGCTGTTTTGGAATGGTTGCTAATGTGTATGCTCTTCACCAATGCTATTTTCTCGTATTTAATTACAAGATTTGCATGTCAATGGGAATTGCAAACCCCATGTTTGCTATGCTCAAGACTGGATCATATTCTGGGCTCTAGAAAGTTGAGATATTATTGGGATTTGATCTGTGGCAATCATAAGTTGGAGGTCTCATCCCTGGTTTTCTGTCACGCTCACAACAATCTCGTCGATGTCCATGGAATGTGTGAAAATTGCCTTTTCTCATTTGCCACCACCAATAAGTCCAATGCTGAAACATATAGATTGTTGGTTGGGAAGCTGGGGGAGGATTCTAGCTTTGGTTTAGATCAGGACCCACTACTTGATGATCATAGTTCAGTTGCGAGACCATGTTCTTGTTGCCATGAACCATGGATTCCGAGAGGATATTTCCAAAACTTGACGCGGGCTGCATCAGTTGGTTCCGGGGCTGCTAATCTTGATGTCCCTTTGTCAGGTACCATTAAACATGATTTCAGTAACATAACGAAAAGTAAAAGATCTACATCCATCAGAAGCACCCGTCGAAAAACTAGTGGGTTTGATCCTTTATCTCATGTAGGTTACACTGAACTCAAGTTCATTTCTGATACTGAATCTGAAGTCATGTTTTTTTCTGATGATGGTGGTGCAAATGCTGCAACTCGCAAAGATATTTCAGTTGGATACGTGCAGCCAGAGCCTCGCACTATCATATTAGTCGATGATTCTGCCTCGGAGAAACTGATTGATCCGGTCTCTGCACCTGAGCCATCAATTTTGACCTCGAAGGTGCTATCAGATGTTATCCAGTCCCACAACGTTACAGCAACAGCATTTGCATTTCCTTTTGGGCATGATTTGGAAGAGCTTAAATGGCAACAGGCTGATTGGAAGGCTAATTCCTTTGCACTTCCTGAGTTCATTTCCCATGATAAACTTCCTCCATCATCAATTTCCAGAGACAGCCCTCGAAAAGCGTCAAAAGGAAGAAAGCATATTCCTCTAGACGAAGTTCCTCGATCATCATATGCCAAAGAAACTCCATTGGAAGCATCGAAAGAAAGCAAGATTATTTCGGTGAACATTGTTCATCCATCATCAAAATGGAGAGAGAATCCTGTCAAAATTTCAAATGAGAGAAAGCTTATTTCTCTTGCTGATTTCCTTCCATCATCAAATGGAGCAGAAACTCCTGTTCAAGGATTAAAAGAGAGATGTAAGTTCAAACTCCTTGTACAAAATTGTGTTGGTGCTTCTTTTATAAACAAAGGATGCACTGGGATAATAAAAACGGAAAAGAAAAAAAAAGCTTCTTTGTAGTATATAATTGTATAGAATACAAATATGACACACATGCCTTAGTATATAGCAGTTCTTTTTCTCAAGTAATAAAATAACGTTTGAGTTGCACCCAATATATATTAAGGATATCCAAGAAATATCATTTACACAGTCAAATGCTTAACATGTTTAAGAATTATGCGATACACGCAAGGGAGAACTTGAACATGAAGCAAACTCCTTATAGGGTGATGGAATTTGAGATTGAATAATTTTATTCTGTAGGGGCTACAAAGCAAGCCCAAATTATTGTGAATGATGCTAATTCATATTTTGGTACCTTCTCACACTTAATTGTTATATTACACAGGTATAGCCAGAGAAGTGGAAGATTGGCAGGCATATGTGATGGATTGTGAGGATCTCTGCAAGGCAGAAAGTCAGCCAGCTAGAAGAACTGAGACAGCTTCAGAAATAAACCCTATTTCAGATGAAAATGGTCAGCAATTTGCAAACTTATTGGATCTCAGTGATGCTTATAAGCTAGCTGTTGGCAATAGGGGAAGACAGTTGTCTGGTGTTCTTTCTGAACAAAGGACTGGGAAGGATTCTTCAAGATTTAGCGAAGAGTTGAAGGTTTTACTTTCACAGCTCTCCACTTCTAGAGACCAGTCAATGAATGCTATGAGTCCTAGAGTTCCTATCAGTCCTAGAGTCCCTGTTAGTCCTAAATTATCATCAAACAGTGATGAATTAAGGATTTCTGATGCTTCTGGTGTCTTAGGAATGCATATTCTTCAAAAGCGAATCACACTTGAAAGAAATGAATCTTGTCTATCTTTGGATGGAAGTATTGTCAGTGAAATTGAAGGCGAAAGTGCCGTTGATCGGTTAAAAAGGCAGGTTGAGCATGATAAAAAGCTGCTGAGTGCATTGTACAAGGAATTGGAGGAAGAAAGGAATGCATCCACAATTGCTGCAAATCAAGCTATGGCCATGATTACTAGACTACAGGAGGAGAAGGCAACACTCCACATGGAAGCTCTGCAGTACCTAAGAATGATGGAGGAGCAATCTGAGTATGATACGGAGGCCCTGCAAAAAAAGAATGACCTTCTCACAGAGAAGGAGAAAGAGGTCCAAGATCTAGAAGAGGAGCTTGAGTTTTACAGGAGTAAGTTCCCCGGTGAATCAATCTTTCAGACACCGATTTCTGATAGAAAGGAAACAGGTTCAAGTGCGGATCACTCAGAAGCTGGCTGGATAGAAGATAGCACAACCACCAATAGAAACTCGGTTACAGAAAAACCTAATGTCTGCCATAAAGTTGAAGCAACGAACATGCCACTTGGGGATAAGAATATCGTTACTGTGAATAGTTCTCTGTTAGAGTTTGAAGATGAAAGGTCATATGTTACACAAAGTTTGAAGAGGTTGAAAAGGAAGCTTTACCTGTTATCTAACAATGGGCTAAGCTTAGACTTGATCAACGGTGAACATCTTCAAGGAGAAAAAGGAAATGACTTGAGGGAGCTGAATAGCAAAGTGGGTGTCGAACAGAATATCGGGGCAGAAAAGAATGAATTATCGATGACTGATAGAAGAAGCGAGCCTGTTCAAGGACATGTTTCTGCACTTGAGAAATTTTTCAATGGCAGCGAGAACAATGAGGTTTTTTATAGTGGGGAAAGCTCTCCCACGCCCCCTCGAGAAATTGATCTAGACTCTCTCGTAAATGAAGTTTCTGATATAAGTGAGAGGTTGGAAGCTCTCGAGGCAGACCGGAATTTCCTTGAGCACATCGTTAACTCAATCAGATACGATGAGGAAGGGCTTCATTTTATTAAGGAGATAGCTTCTCACCTGAAAGAAATACGAAAGATCGGGATACCGAAAAGGGAGCAGGGGCAAATCACTGCTTAAGGCTGTTGTGTAAAAACCATGACAAATGTGAGTACTCCAATGCATTCTTTCTTTGCGTTAGAGACATTTTATGCAAAAAGACATTGATGCGCAGGAAAGTACAGAAAATTTGCCAAACCTGGCAAAGAAGATCGCAATCAAGTGTACAGTATCACAAGCTTGTTTGTTTTCTCTCTGGACAGAAACCATAGGATTGAATATCAAATTAATAGTGTCATCTCTCATTATTCCTTGGCTTGCAGTCATCACAAATTCAGTGATGTTAATAACAATTCCCTTGCCCCCCTTCAGACCTGCGTTTGGAGGGGGTTTTCTTCTTTATTTTTCAGGTTTTGAGTGTGATTAGTGAATGCATTGTGGTACAATAGTTTATTTTTGTGTTTGCATATTAAACTTGACCATTCAAATATTACAAAAGTGAAAAATCAATAAGCCAACATTATGTACTTGTAAATTTGAAAGGACGAGTGATATATATATATATATATATATATATATTTGTTAAGATTTTTATTTATAATTTTTTTAAAAAATAAAATAGATTTAGCAAACATATCAGATCCAAAATATTTGAGCTTGATGATCAAGTAAGTCTAAGATAACGTGAGTTTGGAGAACATGTCAGATCTAAATAATTTAAACTTGGTAGTCGGTCAAATCCAAAGTAACGTCAGTTTGCAAGATAACATAGGTCCAACGAACATGTTAGACCCAAAAAACTTGAACAATACCAAGTTTTAAGGCTATATGTTTAATTCTAGACAATCTTTTATAATATAAGTATTAAAAATATAATAAACTGTTATGCATCTCTATTTAGAATAATCGTTCATATTAAAGTAATAATTTTCTAATATTTATAGGTGTTCATACAAGGTCTTTTAAGAGACTTATCATACTTACTATCTCATTAATGATATGCCTCTCATTAATATTACCGAGAACTTTCCAGTCTTTCTCTTCTTTGAAAACGACAAGGTTCGGGGAGTATAAATATCCCTTCAACCATCCAAGTAAACGGTTTATATCTTTTCTCTTTTAAAGCATTAATCAACTTAAAACTCAAGAACAAACATTTGTGTTCCTTGAATATAAGGTTTTTTTTTAAATCATTCATTACCTTAAGTCATTTGATACCTTTTCCATAAATATACTAACTTTATTATCGAAGAGTCCTTAAATTCTCTGACTGTAACTGTTTTTGTAGGTATTCAAACATCTACTATAAACCTAAAGTTCCTTAGATTAAGAAGAAGAAACCCAAGTATTTGAATATATTGGTTAACCCCTATTTCAAACACTAAATAACCTTTTAGTTATATATTTTGGATTTTAAGACATCATCATATCTATATTTGTAAATCCAACCTTCGATTGCTTTAAGATTGCTTTCTTTCTTCTTTTAATTTATAATTTCTAAATTCACAACTTTCAAGAATGTTAGATTTAAAGAGCGATTGAAAAAGTGGGCCAACTCCCGTTTCTAAAAAGATAAAAAATATTTTACTAAAAATTAATATTTTTTATATTTTAGATCGTTTTAATGCGTTAATTTTAAAAATTATTTTTAAAAAATAAAAAAAATTATTTTGATGCATTTCAGAATAAAAAACACTTTGAAAAACAATCATACTCTCAAACAGGTCTTTACTAACCTTTACAATAGAAAACTAGTTATTTGAACTGAGTTTCACAACTGATCATATACTTTTTTCTAGCAAAAAAAAATCAAAACAAACCCTAAATTATGCGGATTACAGAAAGAGAGACAGAGCAAACTTGTAGGGTTTTCTAATTTACTTTTGTTATGATGTCAAGCTAGGGTGTTTTCAATTCGTGGCAGAAACTAGGGAAGAGCTAGTTAGATCCCCTGGACTGATCTCCCAAAACAACTTTTGGTAGATATAGCATGCATGCATGTCTAGAAACCTGCATTGATTTGTTCCGATTCCGTGATACCTGCAAGTTGATCATGGCGGTCTTCCTTTGACAGGTTTCCTGCAAAGCATCCATATGATTTTCTCAATCTTCCCGAGTTTGTAGCTAGTTTCACAAGGCAGGAAAGAACCCACGAGTGCATCCATCTCTCCACGAGTTTTGAAAAAAATTCTTTTTTCAAGAGTCTTAATGACAATCAAAGTTCTCCGAATGCTAATAACAACGCAGATTCTTCTGCTATGGCACACTATAAAAGATCTTCAGTACCATAACTATACAAGCTGAATGAAGAACAGCATAAACGGATTGAGCTGGGTAGTTTAGGAGATCAAGCAGTGTTCTTCTGCTACGACACAGTACCCTCGTCTGTTTTTGCTGAAGAAGTAGTAAGATCAATTGTTTGGAGAGCAAGTAGTTTAGACTGTACTGTTCGCATGTGCATACAATCTTGGTATTGTTCAAGTTACAGCTGAGATGATGGCAGGTTTGTGCGTTTAATTAGATTAATTAGTAGGGTAATTACAAATTGCATGCCGAAAATGTAAGAGGGAAAACCTGAAGATCCAATTCCAAGAATTGCAAGATAAATGCATCTTTGCCAACTTCCAAATTAAACTCCACCTGCAGAAAAATACCTAAAACCACGAGTATGAAATCAAATTGATCTTCAAACAGTAATGCTCGATTAATTAGCTGTTGTTCCTGTAAGAGCTGTGTTTGACGATAATAGGGAGAGGAGAGATGGAATTAGGTGTGATCAACAGTCGAAATCACAAAGGGGCAGGGCAATTCTATGTTGTTGATCATAGGATTGAAAGATTTCCGGTGTGCTGAAGAATGTTGATTCTTTCAGGGAAGGCACCTAGACCGGCCTGCAGTCCGATAAGAGTGCTTAACAAAACGGGGGAGAAATATTTAAGGGAAGGTAATAAATGTTGGGTTTATCAAACTACATTTATGCAAAGAAAATCATAAATTTAAGATTTTTCAAAGAGTTATAAAGAATTTGTTTAATAGAATTAGAGTTGTTACAGATTTATATAAGTATTGCTTAAAAATTATATTTTCTTTTCGGCTTTGTATAATCACTTCAAAATTAGATTGTTATAAACTACAAATCGTTTAAGTATCCGATCTTTAACGGTAATCCACATAAATCACAAGTGAAAAATTTTATAAACCCTTTAGGAGAAAGAGATTGTTATAATTTAAAATACTAACTCTTTTCTTTTATATTTTAGGTATTTATACTTTTATCACCTTCACATCACACCTCTTGCAAGAAATAAGAGATATAATATTTTATTTATAGAAAACCTTAAAAACTCTATAAATAATAAAATATTAATTTTCTCCTTAAATAATATCACGTATATTATTTTATGATAATCTTAAAAATTTATTCAATCAAGTTCTTAATTGATTTTTTTAAATCTAAAATTGTAATTTTATATATAAATTATACTATAGACCTCAATTTTTAAAATTTATTTATAATCAAGTCATACTTGATTAATCATATCATTTTAATTTATAACAAATGGTTCTCATATGTATAATAATTAGGTTCCCTGATAAATTAGCTCAAATATAAACCACAATTCTAAATAAAATAAAATTAAAAATTTTAAAAAATTAATTTATTATCAATTTAATAATTAATTAATTTATATTTAAAAATCAAATAAAATATATAGCAACCTATGATGATTCTTCAAAATATTAAAAAGGATACAATTCTTCTTCAATTAAGTGTTTCAAGCTTACTACAATACAAGTTTTATATGAAAAGTGTTTGGTTTTTATATTTAAAAATTATTTCTAAAAATATTTGAATTATCTTACTTTATTTTATAATTTTATATTGTTTTAATGTTAAAAATAAATTTAAAAGAATATATTATTTTTTATATATTTTTAAATAAAAATTGTTTTTTTTAAAAAAAAAAAAAACAGAAAACCTATGAAGCTTGACGTTTGACACTCCATTACCTTGCTAGTTACTAGTTACAGTACAGACAAAACCCCTAACACAAAACCCGCCTCAGGTACAAGGATGATGCTTCTGCAACAGACAACCTCAGTGCCAAAACTTGTAGTGTTTTCAAAATCTGATTTTTGTTTCAAGCCTTGTTCTTCCTCTTCAACAAAATTATTTTTCATGGACAAGCACACCAACTCCTCCTCTTCTTCCTCTTCGCTAAAACAGTCTCTCAGACAATACCAAAGTCCAGTCTTGGCTTGTCAAGCATCAACTGACACTAACGATACTTCTTTCAGGTTCCTGCCCGTATACCAATTTTTTTTTTTGCATTTTATCAGTACCCAGATGGATTTTTTGCATGTCTTATTCAAGTTTGTGTTTTCATTGCCTTTTGGTTTTATTATATATTGCCTGATAGAGTTTTTGATAGAAAATAAATATAAAAATAAATACCTGTCTTGGTTGGCATCTTGTTGGAGCTGAGTGATTAGATTGTTTAATGTGGTGAATATAGGAAAGATTACTTGCCAGTTCATGGAGTGTCCGAGGTGATTGTAGGTGTATTGGGAGGTGGGCAATTGAGCCGTATGTTATGCCAAGCAGCTTCAGAAATGGCTATTAAAGTCATGGTTTTGGACCCACTTGTGAATTGTCCAGCGAGTTCGATTGCATATGATCATGTGGTTGGAAGCTTTAATGATAGTGCAACGGTTCAGGAATTCGCAAAAAGGTTCGGTATTTATGGAATTCAGTTGTGGGTATTGGAGATTTTGTGTCCTTTTGTATTTAATTTTGTCATTGTGGTGTTGTAGATGTGCAGTGTTGACTGTGGATATTGAACATGTTGATGTTGCTACGATGGAGAAGCTTGAGCAGCAAGGAGTTGATTGCCAACCAAAAGCTTCTACTATTAGAATTATCCAAGTGTGCCCCTTTTAATTTTCAGAGTTAACTGGTTATGCTATTTTGCAAACCATATGCTACTTTGACATTTAGACTTACTTTGTAAGGAATTTTGATTTGACTTCAAAACCAAAAACGATTTTGGCTTCATGATGAAATTTCTTGGTGGATCCTTGTTTTCATTCTTACAGGATAAATATCTCCAGAAGGTTCATTTTTCTCGGCATGGGATTCCCCTTCCTGATTTTATGCAGGTTGGTTGCTGTTTACAAGTATTTCCCTGGAGGATGCTACCTACAGTTTTCATTACCTATTATTAGTTTCATATGCTCTAGTTAACTGGTATTGAAGTATGACTGATACAGATTGATGATCTAGAAGGTGCCAAGAGGGCAGGTGACTTATTTGGCTATCCTCTAATGCTCAAGAGCAGAAGGCTAGCTTATGATGGGCGTGGGAATGCAGTTGCTAAGAGTGAAGTGGAGCTTACTTCTGCAGTAAATGGTAGGATGTTCTTTACTGAAGTTCAATTACTAAAAAAATTGGTATCCTATTTAGGCTTGAGAAATGCTACACTTGTATTCCTATATGCTATTGATTAACAGCAGTTTGGTATCCACCATTTCTTAATTGTCATTCTAAATGTGAAGGATCCAAATGCTGTGGCTAGAGAAGATATATCATACATTTTAATAAAGGCTATTTTCATCTCTTGTTCTTTTTGTCTGGATTAGACACTGGGAAAGCATAATTGCTATTTGGCTTGTGGAGACCCAACCAAAAGATGCTATAGACCTTTAAGCTGGGTTTTTGGGGTTTTGGGTGTAGAATCGTACAAAATGAAACTGGCCCCTCCCAGGGCGTTGGAAATTATTTGATGACATTATCAAATTCTTGGAAAGAATGTGAAAGCCAACTCGTCTAGTTTGGACCTATCAGATAGAAAAATTACCTCCTCTTGACAATTGGGAATCTGTGTGATTGTGTCATGGTTTAGATTATGCTATATTCGTGGTGTCTAGAGCTCATAATTTCATATATGTTAATCCAAGGCAACAACAGGAAGTTGTTTACCTCGTATCCTTAACAGCTTTAGCAAAGAGCTGCTGAGACCTGCTACATTCTTTGCCCAGACAGGAAAGGCTTTCAGTAGCTGGACTTGATGTTTTTGAATCATTATGCTTTACAATCTCTCTTGTTAATCCTCATCTTTTCACAGTTTTTGATAGTTTTCTTGAATATACTGTAGGAATTAAGCTTGTCTGACTACCTGCTTCATCTCTCCATTATTTCTCCAACCTTTTTTTTTCATACTTGCTTGCCTCTCGTCATGTTCATAGTCATAGGCTTTCGTTTTGAATGTCTAGGTGATTTTGAACAGTGGTTGGCAGTTGACTTCTTATAATTTTATGATCAAGGGCCTTTTTTGCTAAATTTTTCCTTGAACCTCATATATCTAGTCTTGCCATTTCAATTATATCTAATGATCTACTTTAATTTCCTTGCTGCATTTCATGCCAAGTTTGTGGCTCTTATTTTTATTTTCTATATAGAAACAGGTTGTGGTGGATCAACTCCTTTTTGTAATGTAATATTTATGATATTTTCCAGCTCTTGGAGGATTTGCTCATGATTTATATGTTGAGAAATGGACTCCCTTTGTAAAGGAGCTAGCTGTCATTGTGGGTAGAGGAAGAGACAATTCCATCTCCTGTTACCCTGTTGTTGAAACTATCCACAAGTATGATACAGATATGACATTTCCATGTTCTTTCTTGTAGCTATTTTTTGGTTTTCAGTGCATTTGGTAGCTACAATATTTGAGTTTGTCAGATGAGGTTGATGTGATAATGTTTATCAATTCTTATCGTTGCATCTGCTTACATCTGATTGAAGACATTGAGTCTTGCAGAGAAAACATTTGTCATATAGTTAAGGCTCCTGCTCATGTACCATGGAAGATCAGAAAACTTGCCATTGATGTTGCACATAAAGCTGTTAGCTCATTAGAAGGTGCTGGTGTGTTTGCAGTGGAGTTGTTTTTGACAAAGGATGGCCAGGTTGTGCTTGTAACTCAGACTGTTATATTTTCTCTGCAATGCATTTCATTATTCTCGGTCTCAGGAACTTGCTGTCTTTGACTAACTTGTTGGTGTTTTCCCTTTTGAACGGATTTTACTGAATGAAGTAGCTCCTAGACCTCATAATAGTGGTCATCACACAATTGAGTCCTGCTACACCTCACAATTCGAACAGCATTTGAGAGCTGTTCTGGGTCTTCCACTTGGTGATCCATCAATGAAGACTCCAGCTGCTATCATGTACAATCTACTGGGTGAAGATGAGGTGAATTGTTTTCTTCTCCATTTCCAGTTTTTCTTTTCACATTCCATTTGTTTAATCTTTAAAAACTATAATAAGAGCATTGGTGGAGACTTTTGTTTCCGGGTCACATGTTTGAACATCCTTTTATCATATGCACACCCACAACTAAGCATATGCACTCAGTTAGAATTTGGTTACGTGTGTGTTAAGATGTGTGGACTGCTATAATGTATTTGGTGATTTCAAAAACGGTTGCACGATGCAACTTACACAAAGCATTGGCCAAATATTTTGTAAGATCTGAGGGGCAATCTGAGGAAAGGGAAAAGCTAGGACATGATTTGAATATTAACTTTGGATCTTGGGTGGGGATTATCGATATTACGTGCAACCAATTTCTTAAACTGGGGGGCATCAAATATTTTTAACATATTGAAAATTGGAAGAGGAGGCTATTCAAAGTTCCTAGCTAATGGTGAGTTCGCAATAGAAGTTATTCAAAGTTGGCCTGTGACATGAGCTTCTGAGTTTATAATCCTTTTTTCTAAATATTTGTTCACTTCTGGTGCTCATGGAACTCTGATTCAATTCCAGAGTTTTAGGATTCTCCATTGATTGTATGGGTGGGTGTTTTGGGCTTGGGTGGGCATTTCGTTTTGTTAGTTGGAAAATAGGCAGCTCCTCCATAAATCTACATTAAAAATGTTATCAAAATTTTGCTATGTTATGTTGTTATTTAATTGGCTAGTGACAATGTTTATGCTTTTAGGGTGAGCCTGGTTTTCAGTTAGCTCATCAGCTGATTGGAAGGGCATTGAACATGCAAGGGGCTGCTGTTCATTGGTACGATAAACCAGGTTTGTTTTTCATAAATTCTATAAATTACCCATTTTCATTCTTTCTCCTTCTCTCTTCTTCTTCGTTATCATAATAATTGTGCAGAAATGCGAAAGCAACGAAAGATGGGTCATATCACTATTGTTGGTTCTTCTGTGGGCATAGTAGAAGCACAGTTAAAATCAATGCTGAAGGAAGAAGGTTCCAAGACTCAGACTGCAGGTAGGTTTTCCTAGCATGGCCTGATCTCTGTACTCAATCTGTATGACTAGATGACATGTTCTAGCTGTATGGTTTCCCTCACCTTCTCTCAGAGCAAATTTCTGCAAGTTGCATTAGAAGTATGTATCTGTCCATAAGTTAAAATGGAGATTAGTGCCCCCCCTTCTATTATTCGATCAAGTTCAATTTTTGGATTCATGTTGATTCTTAATTTCTTGGAGATAGGTACTAGGGGTGGTGGACTTTTCTTGTTGTTCATTATGGAGGCTCTACCGTCATGAATATAAGCACAATTATGATCAGTTGCATATATTTTTTCTGGTTATTAATTACTATTAGACCTTACTGTTATGCTTTATGAGATATCTGTTCTTTCAGTTTAGGTTGACTGTGTTTCCTGTTTGTTAAACTGTAGTTACGCCATGTGTTGGGATCATTATGGGCTCTGATTCAGATCTTCCTATTATGAAGGATGCTGCGAGGATTTTGAATACGTTTGGTGTGCCTCATGAGGTTTACTTTCAAATTTGCATTTTTTTTTCTGGAATGCGCCAGCACTGTTTTCTTTTGTTCCATGTATACCAGACATTCATGGTTAACAATATATAACTTGCAGGTGAGAATAGTATCAGCACATCGAACTCCTGAAATGATGTTCTCTTATGCCCTGTCTGCTCAGGACCGAGGCATCCATATCATCATTGCCGGTGCCGGTGGCGCAGCTCACTTGCCAGGCTAGTTACATATGTGCTATGCTTTTTATAAATATTATGTTTGTCAACTTTCTCACTTGCCATAATGAAGTATCGGTTGAACTTTACAGGTATGGTAGCATCACTAACCCCCTTGCCTGTTATTGGTGTCCCTGTGAGTGCTTCTGCTTTGGATGGAATGGATTCGCTCTTATCAATTGTACAGGTACACTATTTTATCATAGATAATATCAATTTCTCATGATACCCAATGTCAAAAGTACCAGTGACCTCCAATTCTAGCGTTCTAAGCTCTAATACTAGCTTATTTCCCAAAATGGGCGCATGGGAATGTAGACATGTCCATTTCCGTTCTTTAGATGCATTTTTTTTTTTCGGGGGAGGGTGGGGTTTCTATTCCCCTTTGAAAGGAAGCTATAGTTGTTTGTGACTTTGGTGGGAATTGTAAATGCAAGATTCTTTGGTTTGGTATTATCACTTATATTTCCTAGGTTCATTTACTCTATAATGCAGTTAAAAGAATGAGAGCAGATTTTAACACCGTGTTTATACAAGTATAGAACATAACCCCAAGTTCCATTTAAATCAGGAAGTTATAAGGATGGAAGTCGATGTCTAACACTAATATCCCCAGATACAATCCATTGCTAGTATTTAATGTTTGTTTCATTGTTTTTTTAATTTGCTCATTTTTCTATTTTCTCTGTCATTAAAGCCTTTGTTGCTCTATTCTTATCCAGATGCCAAGGGGAGTCCCTGTGGCAACTGTGGCAGTTAATAATGCCACAAATGCAGGTTTGCTAGCTGTAAGGATGTTGGGTGTCGGTAATGCTGACCTTTTGGCAAGGTTCTCTCTTTCTTTCTGTTTGTGTGTGTGTGTGACAGTATAACAATTGAAGGTGTCCCTAACGTTTCCTTTTTGATTTGCAGAATGAGCCAGTATCAGGAAGACACAAGGGACGATGTCTTGAAGAAGGCAGAAAAACTACAAACTGATGGTTGGGAATCTTATTTGAATCCTTGAGCACCAGAAAACTTGTCTGGTGATTTTTGTTTTCTGTCCCTTCTGTGTGATGGACCACAATCTTGAGAGTTCCATGCCCACCATTGAAATTCCTTCAACTTATCCCTACACCACAATTTTGTATCCGCAAAAGGATCACGAGTTAGTGTAGCAGATACCAAAAACCTGCCGCCGGCGTATTGAATTTAGGTGTGATGCATTTGGGATCACAGTGGAAGAACTGGTTACTTAACTGATAATTTTGTAGCATATTGGAAGGCTGAAAAGGAGATGGTTTTTAGATAGATAGAGAGAGAGAGAGAGGGCCTTGTATCCATAATTGTATGATACCTGTTTTTTCCCTGATCAATAGTCAATTAAAGTTAATTCTTTCTGTTTGTGCTGAGAACCAGTTCATTTCTTTCTTCCCCTGTTTGTCCATTGAGGCTTCACAAGTCTCACAACCTACACTGTAAAGCATGTTTAGCAAGGTGATGGCAACCATGTTCCTCAGTATTCTCGAGCAATCCCTAACCTGCCAGGAAAGTAAATGGAGATCCCAAATTCCCTGGTTAACACGTTAACAGTAACCGGGCAGTTAAAACTCTTTAACAATTGCCTTTCCTGTCTGTGACAGTGTCAAACCTTGACTTTGTCAAGATCCAAGAGGTTCTCCATTCAATTACGAGTATTGGTAGATGGATTAATTTCCATGCCACCTTGGAAGACCGCTACAAGTGAATTTGTTTGAAGTCAGAAGTCGAAGTCATCAAATCAACACTCAGGCGAGCCATTGCGGCCCGAATTGAGCTTGCAGGTTGATCCTTGCACGTCACAGTACTTCACCGCTGACCGAGGGAAGCAGAAAAAGGTGTAAGGTGATGGTATTAGACAGGTTTCGAATAATGGAATAGATATTAGTCGCAGCAAACTGACGACTAAAGGGCATGAGAGAAGCAGAATAAGGAGCAAGGTGATGGCATTGGGAAGCTTTTCAAACAATGGAATGAACATTATTAGCAGCCAGCATACTGCTAAAGTTCCAAAGACTGAGTCTTTTTTTTTTTTTTTAGAGCATGGTTAAGGTTATTTTTATTTTTTAAAATGTTTTCCACTTGAAAATACATTAAATATAACTTTTAAAACTTATTTATTTCATAATAAACACGATTGAACCGTAATATTAAACGAACAGCACAATATAACTCTCTTGTAAAGGTACGAGTCAGAGTTTGGCTGGCTCAAGAAAGATGCCATGCCTGCCATGACCGTCAATACCCTATTGAATTCCTCCGTCTCTGTGGTGGTAAGATGTTTCACGTCAATGGCAGAGGGTCGAAATCAAAATCCAATTGCATTCACATTTCAAGCAGATTTCATGAGAGGGGGTTTGTGCTGTGAATGCCTGGTCAACCATTAGAACGAAGCAGAAAGATCTACATATTGGCCATAATTCTTTTTATTTCATGAAAAAGTCAATTGACCACCCAGGATTTGACCCCAAATATGGACGAGAAATATAATAAGGCACTCAATATGAAATGCGTCGAATCATTTTACAAATTAATTAAGCTATTTCTTGAAAAAGTGTTTTTTTTATTATTATTATATCCTTGAAAATAAATATTTAAAAATAAAAGGAGGTTCATAATATATAGCAGAACGTTAAGTGAAAATGATTTAGTAATTATTATTTTCAAGAGTTATACATTTAGACTATTAATTATTATGTTTTGAAAGACAATCCAATACTACCCTGATTTTTAATTTGGGGCAATTATAAAATATATAATATGGATAAAGAATGAAACAACCTAGATTAATCACAATAAAACATATTACATGGTTCAAAGATTACACAAACTAAATAAAATCAAAGATGTCTATTTAATAGATAATAAAATTTATTTATTGGTAAATGAATATAGAAAACTATTGGAAATTCAAAAAGAATAAATATAAATGTATTATAAATTAGTTAAATAATATGCACACAGGAAGAAAGTAGAACGATGAAAAACACGAGTATGGACCCAAAACGGCAATTGACCAACAGCAAAATGTTCCCAAAACGAAGCCCAAATAACAGCAGGCTCCCTTAGTGGGTTGAGAAAGGAAATATTGCCTCCCACTCCCAGAATTCCATGGAGGACTCCTTCAACCTTTGATTTATGTAAAAGTAAGGACTTGTTTGTTCTTCAAGGTCCGCGTCGTTGATTTTTTTAGGCTCTCTTCTCTCCATTCAAACTTCAAATCCGCGGCCACAAGTCAACACATGACATTTACGGCGAAGCAACTCCACCACACCATGCCTTAAAATATAAACCCCCCTCCTCCTCCTCCATTGGCACACACCGCAACTTACCTACCTAGCCTTCTTCGTCCTCAAGAACACCCGTCTTGCTATCTAGCTAGCTAGCTCCTTACACATACCATAACGTTGTTGTTGTTTTTGTTTTGAGTCTGTCTTCTCTGGTATCACAAATGGGTTCCCAAAGAAGAAATCAGTGCTTAACGGTAATGATTTTTGTTACCATTGTTCTTGGATCATGTTCTGAGCAAGTATTGGCAGCTAGGCCATTGGAAGGAGAGCGGTGGTCGGAGAAGATTGTTGGAAATATCCAGTCTCTCCAAAGGGGTCCGGTTCCACCATCTACTGGGTCTCCATGCACCCATATTCCTGGCCGTGGTAGTGGCAAATGCACCTTGGGTGAGAGGCATTTTGCTGGCCATACTGTTGCTGTTGCACCACCTGCCTTTCCTGACGCCATCATGAACTTCGACGCCGCAGCTTCTACCACCAGTGGAACTCATAAACAAGATTCAAGCTCTTGAATATCGGTCTTAGGGACTGAATTAATCATACATGCAGGTTCTTTCCAAGTTGTGAATAGCCGAAATAAACAAAGGATGGAGATGCTCAGCTTTAGCTTCATACTTTCTTATTTTTTATTTTTTATTTTCTTTTTTTGGAGCAACCACACTTGAAAAACAAGATGGTGGTTTTGAAACAAATGATATTTTATGTTTATTCATTTCACTTCAATGAATATTTAACTTGATTCTTTTAGATTATTTATTATGCTTTCTTGCTGTAATTGTTCAGAGAGTTTTGGAAAAGAAAAAGATATATAATTAGTTTAATTACTTCATTCAAATTCCACTTCATTACCCCTTTCTTTATGCGATTACGTGTTGTTTCTGAGAAAAAATTAATTTTATACATTTTTCATTATATAAAGGTGTTAATATCAAAAATAGATTTAAAAATATTAATTTAATATATTTCCAAATAAAATTTTAATTTATTATCATGCAGCTTAAATATGAATTTTTTTCCGTGTATTATTTTACTATAAGATTCAATATACTTTACTCTTACTTTAATTTGTTTCAATTATAATGAAGCCATTAATTCACACGTATATATCAAGATGGATCAAAGATTCATGAGCAGTGGTGAAGACAGCTTTTTTTCACTTTTAAACATGATGATACACACAGTTGATATTTTCAACGAAACAAATTATTAAAAAGAAAGAAAAAGTCAAGTATTTTAACGAGTTTGGGTGTCGTTTGACTTTATATATAATGTCGGTGTGTGTTACAAATTGCACAAAAACCTTTGCGAGGAGGAGGGTTTTGACTAGAATTGATCTGAAGACAAATTATGAAACAGAATTCCGGCTTTCATAAAGAAAAAGTGGAATTGAAACTCAGAGATGACGATATATGGACTTGGAACACCATTAAAACTAATTAATAAATTATCACCGGAAGATCAAGCTACTGTTGATTTAATTAGCCATGCTATACTTTAAGATCATCACAAAAACTTGGTTCCTAATGACATATAAATTAATTCGCAGATATTCTTATAAATATATTTTATTATATTAATATTTGAAACGAATCAATATAAACATATACAAATTAATACAAGTATCAATTACCTCAAAACAAAGGCATCTCCAACTTCTTTCTTTAACTCAAGTCAGGGCCTTCAGATTTTGACCATGGAAAACTTGGTCAAGTCTTTATGTTTTTCTTTTTTATTATTATTATTATTAATATGAGTGTCCAGATCAATTTACGCGCACTTTGATTAATCTTATTGATCCTAAAGTTAACAATCTTGTAAGTTTCTAGTGGCCATTATATTAGCTATAACCTGAAATTATAAAGAAAGCAAACCCTTTAAAAAACATATTATTTTGGGTTGTGAGTAGGCACAGTTTAAAAACAAGCTAGGGCGTATGCAAGGGAAAATACCCTACCAGGATAGAGTCAATGTTACAAAAACTGGGTTTGGAATCCAACTGATTGCCAAACACTCGTATTCAATGTAATCTTTGAAGTCTTGTGTGAGGTATATGTATAATCAATTTGACCCAGTTATATTCACATTCAGCTTAATTTCTTGAGTAGAATATGCATGGGAATGGTTCATCTTTGATTTTTAATTAATTTGTTGTTTGGCATTATTTATATGCTACCATCTTTGGTATTTTATGTTTAAATAAGATCTTCTGATATTAATAATTCGATAAAAAATAAAAAAAAAACTTGCAGAGGGTGAAAGATCTAGCACAGAAGGGAATCACTCCAAACAAGAATACTAAAACATGTCCATTGCTGGCTATTGATTAAAGACACGGTGCCCTGCGATGCTGTTGTTCATGAGTGTTCTCTCTGTAAGAAATTCAATTGTAGTGTTTTTCTAGCTCAGGGAAGATTGTTCCTGTCCGGACATGATTAGGTAGCAATCAAATAACAAGACAAGAGAAAGGGAACAAAGTTCTTTTTCTTTTTTCTTTTTTCTTTTTTCTTTTTGTTGATAACCATGATGAAGTTGGTAAAGTAGATGGGTCAATAGGTATGTTTTCTATATGTTGTTCAATTTAATTCTTTCTGTTCTGTGTTGTAAGCTTGTTCAAAGTGTAAAGATCTAGTACATGCAAGCTGTTTATATATATTTTAAAAAAAGTTTTATGTTGAAGTAATCCTACGTCTGAAATTTTTGGTCCTAGAAACGAATAAATCAAATCTAGAGAAAAGTCGCATTTTGAAGATATTAATGTATAAGCTGACATGGTACCTCATCTCTCCAAGTCAACCCATGAAAGAGGAAAGATGATATAAACAGCCATCCATGTCCCTTGTGATATATGGTATAGCAAGCAAGCACAGACAATACAGTAAGCAAAATGGTGGGCTTGTCTCCTTTGCAGCCCATGAGAGATCATGGATTGGCTCATGAGGATTATTTGATGAGATCATGCTTGTTGAGGTCGATAATAATGATAATAATAATAATAACACTGATTGTTAAGGTGGCGATGAGGTTATGATGGTGGAAATGATGATAATCATTGATGAATAAGCAAATTTTTTAAACTCGACTTCATGACCAGACCGTTTAAAGGTCCAGATTCCGGGTTTTGATTAAGTCACCGGGTCGCCCGGGTTAATTTTAATTTTTTTAAAAATAAAAATAATGTTATTTTAATAAATAAAAAAATATCAATGAACTGCAACTAAGTTTTTAATCGAGTTTTGTTAGGTCAATTGAGTAACGAGTCACTTATATTTTGACTTTTTTTATTTTTTTTAAATTTGGATTGGCCGGTTTTAAAACTATGGAAATAAAGATGGTATGTTAATATGAACGAACGCTCTAACTTGTGCTGGGGAAGATCCATTGAGCTCGACTTTATTTGACCACATACAGCATCTTGGGCTTTCAATGGGCTCAAGAGCACAGCAATTACCTAACAATTGTTTTTATCTTAATCGAAGATAGAAATTTCATTATAAACTATAAGTAAGAAATATTTTTACATTTAAGATTTAAATTAATAAATATATAAGAGAATTATATATATTAAAAAAAAAAAAAAACAATGATCTTATACTGCCTTGATGATAGGAGTTCCTTTCCAACTATTACATGGCAGTCTCTACAAAATATCTTGAGTGGAAAGCATTAACTGCTTTTTAATTTTTATTTTAGTAAACTGAAATATTTTATTTTATTTTATCTTGTAATTTTTTAAAGAAAAATTATATTCTTACTATGGATGAGTTGTTGAGGTTTTCAAGTATTCTAAATATTGTCTGACACGTGAATGGTCAAATTGATTGCCACGTATTAAAAAGAAGGAATTCCTCCTATTTGGGTAGCAGAGAATTATTGTTTTTCATTATAGAAAATAAAATTAACTTACAAATATATTTTTCGTTAATTTATCAATAATTTTGTTATCTTTATATTTTATTTAATATACCTTTCTATTTATTAACAAGCGAAACTTTCATTATAATACAAAAACTTGTGAAATGACAGAAAAACAAGAAAAAACAATCAAACAAGAATCTTAAACTAAAAAAATATAAGATAAAGGGGATAAATATTAAAAAAAAATCAAGCCTAGTAGTAAAAAACACTAGACCTGTGATTATTGCGGGTAAAAAGGACAACATAAAGGGGGAAAAAAGAAAAAGAATTCTACAAAAAGTGTTGGGTGACAACTTACCTCAATTATTATTTATATCAACAGTGAGGTGTTTTTTTTTCTTTTTCTTCTTTTTTTTTTAATTTATTCTAAATTTATTTTTATAAATTATTTAAATTTATTTTTTATAAAGTTATCATTTCAAACAAAAATTCAAATATTTAATTTGTGCTTAATTTTACAAGTGCTATACATGTCATTGTATAATTAAATAAAAATATTTTTAAAATAAAATTTCTAAATCTAATAGAGTTCATTATTCAGAACACAAATTTAACAGTTTAAGTTAAGAAGCTAGGTCAATTCAATATCTTGACATTTTATTATTAAAAAAATAACATCTTAAATTTTTTTTAAAAAATAAAACTATATTTTTTTTATCAATTATCCGAGTTACCTTTATATATATATCAAGTTGAATGAGTTATGTTAGAACAACTACTATATAATTTAATTTAAATCCATAATAAATAAAAAGTTAAAAAATTTAAATATTGATATATTAGATCGGGTTTAATCATGATATTTGTTAATAAATTTAATAGAAGTTGAAGATTGACTACTATGGGTAATTTAATAATATAAATGTACCACAAAAAAATCAATGAAAAAAATTTGACTTTTTGATTAATGAAAATTTTGATACGAATTAACACATCTTTGCTTGCTAATATTATACTTGTTGATAACTTTTCTTTTTTCTTTTTTATTTGACGAGTATAGGTATTTTTGAACGAGTTATAAGTCTTCATGTAAATTTGATATATACATTAGTAATAATTTTCTTAATTTATATACTTTACTTGATTGGAAGATTTTTTTAGATTAGTTTATACGTCAACTAAAACTATATATTGTAATATTTTCTTTAATTAAATATGGTAACTAAGGTACCTTGTAACGTTTTAAATCATACATTATTACACATTTTATTCTAAATGTATAATACTGTAAACGGCAGAGTTCATTGAATTCCGGTGATGAATTCCATTACCTCGATCTCTCTCTCTCTCTCTCTGTAAAAAAACAAATAACAAGCACGTTTCTTAGTGAAAAATAGTGGAGAAGTTAGGTTAAAAAAAGTTCTATCTTGAATAAGAAATAAATGGAATGGGAAGATCTTTTCGAAAATCAACAGCATGGAATCTATGCAATTTTCTTCGTATTTTATTTCTGAAATATTTACAAAGTTAGATCGTAATAAATTTCAATCGTACAATTATAAACTGAGAAAACTTGTGTACGAGCATGTCAATAATATCATGAGCATTGTTCATGTCAGGTGTCTTAGTAGATGAACGTTGACAGAGTAACAAACTGCAAAATAAATGAGCAGCGGCAAGACCTTATGCCATGGACATGAAGGGTACGATCCACAGGTGATGTGGGCTAGAAATTAATTCTCCATGGATGTTTAGTTCAAGTAGTTAAATTTTGAATTTATTTTTTAAAAATTATTAATTTAAATTTTATAAATTTTAAAGTTATTGAAGATTTATATAATTGTTAAGTTTAATATTTATAAAATTAATTAAAATATGTATAAATTAACCTAAATATCTATATTAATAATAAAAAATAAATTCCCTGTGTCCAGAGTGTTTTTCCAGCCTCCAGGACATCTACTCGCATGGTTTTGGCTTAAAAGTTCTGGATTGTGTTGATGTAATTTTGGTTTTAAGAAATTGAAGTGAAGGTTGTAAATAATATGATGGATAAAAGTTAAAACTAGAAAAATTAGAAACTTCGAAATAGAACTTTAGCAATTGAAAGCGTAATAGCTTCGATTAATTACTCTTTTTTTGAATTTAATCATGTTAAAACACGTCAGGTTAATTTTGATTAATTTTTTGTTTTGTTACCAAAAAATATTTAAATTTAAGGGGTTTTTTTATATATTAATATCAGATGATCTGTAACTTATTTACTTATGTTTTGGTTGATTTTTGACTCTCAAGATACCTGGCAATGTGAGCTTTGATTTATTTTTCCTCAACCCAATATGTTACCACAATAAATTTTTAATATTTATGATCCATGACAAGGCTATTTGCTGGCAAATTACACGTTTTATTTAATATACATTTGATAATTTCAAGTTAATGTTAAAATAAAAATATGTTTGGGTTAAAAAATACATCAAATTTGCTATATTTTTATGGATATATCATTGTTTTTTTATTATTAAAACTATCTAAAATCATTAAAAAATAAAACGCACTTTTATGAAGCACAAACACATTACCAAGCATAATATAAATGGGTTTAGATTGGGTTTTCGGCTGAAAAAAAAAATCTCATACTTGCAGCCAAAAACAAAAACTCCCATTGCAAAGAAAAGCAAAAAGAAAAACAGTTTTAAAAATACTAAAACTTTAATTATAACATTTAGATGAATACAAGATATTAAAAAAATCACTAATAATGATTGGTGATACTTTTTGTTCAAATGCATATGAGTTGCTTGCTGCATGTTACAAACTCTAATGACCATAAATAATTTTTTTTGGTGTTGTTGTATTCATCTCATGAATATTTTTTTTATGATATTAATAATGTAAAAATTAAAATTCAATGTACTTCCAATATTTTTTTTCTTTCTTCTTGTTGTAACTACTCAATTGCCTTTGAAAAAAAAGTGTCACCCACTTCAATTACTAGTCATGATCTTTTTAAGTATTTTTAGAGTTGTTCATTGAAATTTTTTTGATAATATTAGTGATATGGTAATTAAAGATTCGATGTGTTTTTTAAAAAAGTTTTTCTTTGAAATAACGTGTTTTTTATTAACAGCTTAAAATATAGCATTTCTTAATTATAATATATACCAAACTATAGTATTTCAAAAAACAAATTACCTAAATTATCTGGCCAATATTTTGTTGAGATGTTAATAGAAAAAAATACCCATATTTTCCATCTTAGCTGTCACTTTTTTTCCCTCTTCCGACAGCAAAACCTAGGCAGATGCATACATACATTACACTGCTACTCTTTTCAATGGACTTTCAATCCCCATCATAGTGGAACCACCCTGCTTTTTGCCTCTTAAATTGTAGAGCCAATTGATAGATGCTGTCGAGTGACCGGAAAACAAAAAATATAAGCCTGGGTATTTATTCCTTCTCTCGAGTTCCAGGTTTTAATACATGGCAAATGTTTGGTTTTTTTTTTAAAAAAAATAGCACAATAAATATAAAAATTTGGCATAATAGCATCTTTTAAAAAAATTAATAAAATAATACAGTTTAATATTATCACATTTTGAAAATTTAATATTTATTAAATATCACTAGTAAAAAAAGCAACAAGCTAAACATCGTGTTTTAAAAACGTCATAAATTATGATGTTGCACTTCGAAAATCCGAAAACATGACAAGAAAATAATTGGTGTTACAGCAATTAAACTTCTTCCACCAACACAAACTTCACGTACCCAAGCATCAATCAAATAAATACTCAATCCAACCACCATTTCACCACTATAAACACCATCAAGTCCCGTATTGTTTTTTTATTTTAAAAATATTTTTGATAAAATTTAATTTTTTTTATTAACTTTAAATTAATATATTTTTAGTATTTTTAAATTATTTTGATATAGTAATGTCAAAAATAATTTTTTAAAAATAAAAAATATTATTAGCATTCATTTTAATACAAAAAATTATTTGAAAGATAATTACAACCATATTACCAAACAAACTCAACCCATAACAAAACTTGTTAGAGTTTTAATCCTGTCTAGGGCATAAAAACATAGAGGGACTTTAATTTGAAGGTTCGGGTCGAACCATATACTGGTTCCAACTTAGAGCATGTTATTGACATAAAGACTGGTGGCTAGAACAAATCTCCTTGCTGCATGATACATTTGGGGTAGATGAGGTTTTTTTTGTTGTGTGGTGAGATGGGGAGCGGGTTTGTGACGGTTAAAGAAAGGTGTGTGTGTGTGTGTATATATATATATATATATATATATATATATATATATATATTTACCTCTAGAAAAGTTAATTTTAAGTGTATTTTAATTAATTTTATAAATTTTAAAATTAATAATTATTTAAGTTTTTAATAACTTTAAAATTTATAAGATTTTAATTGATGATTTTTAAAAAACAAAATTAATAACTTAATAGTTTCAATTTAACATAAACTGAGTTCAAATGAAATTAAAAATATTGTTTAACAAAACTTTGTGAATTAAAAATATTGTTTAACAGACGAATTAGGTTTAAAGATTGACTCATCGTAAAGTATTTTATTTCACATTGATAAACTTATTTATAAACTATTCTATACAAAATATCAGTGGTGGACTTTTTAACCTAAAAACCAAGGGTTTAAAGTACTTCAAACATCAAATCAAGAGGCAAAGAAAGAAACAAAGGGAGAAAACAAGTGGCCAAAGTCGTGAGAGGAAGCGCGTGGAGGGAAGTGTCATGTGGGACATGCAGCAGCATCTTACACAGATAGACAGACATAGGTGTAGCTCAGCCTCTGCTACGAAAAGAAATGATGGGATTGGAATTTGAGTACAGAAATCAACGAGACACCCTAACCACCCATCATGTTCGGCGAGCTGGGAGCATTACCTACCCTTACATCACTCTCCTTTCCACTGTGTATTCATTTGACCGACCCGATATTTTGTTAGTATTGCCGGGTCTCCCACGGCCGTAGGAACCCTCCTGAAAAGGTCGACACCCCCCTTCATATGAAAAGGAAGGCCGTCCTGTTGCTGTTACTGCTGCTGCTGCTGCTGCTGCTGCTAGAAACCAGTACCATGGTATGCATAGCAAGGTAGCTCGTAAACAGTTAGAAGATTCCTGAGCGGTGGTGGCCGGCTACTGCTGGAGGACAGGCTTGGGGTCACGTTGACCTTTGATTATGGTCTGGAGGGACCTGTTAAGGCCAGTAAGAAATGGACTGGACGACACTAGCTAGTATGAGGGCATGTGAACATTTGGGTCCCATGCATGCGTTTCCCAACATTTCATTTTCAAGTTTAAATGATTTTAATGTGTGCCCAGAAGTCGAATCATTCAATTGCCTGTCGCTCCTCATATACTGTAATCAATTGGGAAGATTTAGTTCCTTTTTCTTTAGCATGTTAAAGAGGTTTAATCCGAGTGATTTGAGCAAAAAAAAACTTTATCAAGGGTCACAGTTATAACTAATCAACAGTTCAGATTCGAGATTTTTGTTTTAAATTCTTAGAATCAAAAAATGAAATTTAAGGATGAAATTAAGGACTTCATTGTGTTTTAGTGCTACTACTTTTATTATTATTTTGAGTTTCATGTATTAGTGGGGAATCTCATGTCTATAAAGTTTAATTATGATAGTATAAATAAGGGCAATGATAGAGATTTGCTTCAGTGTTTGAAGGTGGAGAGGATGATGCTAATGATTTATGTTTAGGGATGGCAATGAATTAAGATGTTTGAAAGTACAATAATAATTATTTTTAAAATATTGTTAGATTAAAAATATTATTTTTAAAATATTTTTAATATTTTTAGATTAAAAAATATTTTTAAATCAATTTTTTAAAAATATTATTTCAAACGCAATTTCAAATCACTTCTAAATCATGTTGATATTTTATATACTTGTGTTTAATACAATGCCTTGTAACTAACACCGGTATCTAATTTAGTTGAATTATGTAAAAGGCTTTTTTCAGCTCTTTGAAATTTTAAAATTTATATAGCACCCCCACAAAGACACATTCTAATAAATTAATATGAATAATTTAAAATCATAGTACGTAATCTTATTTTTATCAAGTCGTATTTAAAATATTAACAATAAACTTGATTTAAAAATATAAAATTAATCTTAAGCATGACTAATGGCTCATACTAATTAGTAAATTATTAGTGATTAGCTCATTTATATTTAAAAACCATGTGTTGAATTATGTATATATTAATTATTGGTTAAATGACTGTCATGGCTTTTATCATGGATCGCTCTCAATACTTCATAAATAATATTATATGCAACATCAGGGGACAACAACATGCAAATTTAATATATTCTTGTGTAAATGTAAATGGTAAAACATTATATAGTTTTTGCTCATATTATTCTTTAGTTTTCTGAGAGTTTCTCTTGGTTACCACCTTCGACCATAGTATTTTTTCCCTTTTTTTCACCAAGAATTTTCTTTCAGTAATAATAGATTGATGATTTAGATACGATGTTTTTTTGTTTTTTGGGATCTTTCTTTTAGGTTTTGGTTTTTTTTTTATCCTAAAGTTATCAGTGAAAGTTCATACCATGGATATATAGATAGTTTGAAGCCGATTTAATAGATAATAATGCTTAACAAGATAAAGAAATACGTGTATATTCAATCTTGAAAAATATAATTTAATTAGTTAAATTTTAAATTTAATTTTTAAAAATTACTAGTTTAAATTTACAAATTTCAGAGTCATTAAAGACTTATATAGTCATTAATTTCAGAGCTTATAAAATTAATTAAAGTATATATAAATTATTCCAAACATTTACAATCATAAAGAAAAATTTAAAAATGATGTAGCAGAGCTGCATAATAATTTTCTTCAAGTGCAATCCTCTTTTTATTTGTTTTAAATGTTATTTGAGACTGTAAAACCTATTTTATACCACTAATTTAAATCAAGATAAAATAAAATATTTTTAATTAATAATCATCAATACTCTTCTTACTTATTATCACATGATCACAGTTCTAAAAAGTAAAGGTAAACAGTATTTGTTAGGATAGTGTAACTCTCTCTCTCTCCCTATCATTCATCCATTGAAATAAATCATGTTTCAAATCACGTTTTATAAAAGTTTAAATATTTTTATTGAAAATTATTTTTTTAATACATTAAAAAACACTTTTGAAAAGAATTACTCTCGCAAATGCGGACGCCCACCTGATCGTCTAAGATCTTGGTTTGCTGGATGTGGCCCTGTGGAACATGAACACAAGGATTGCCCTAGTAGCTAGCTAGCCAGAACCTCTGAAACCTATAAAACCTATGAACAATTAATAATTTGAGACAATAAATTCACAGTCAATCTGGTCAAACAAGACAACAAACTTAGGAGAGCAACTACTCAATTTTCTCTCCCATTACTTCAAGTTACAGTGACTCGGTTAAATTTAATTTACTTTTTGTTACTGAGTAATGTGAATAAAAACTCTTAATTTACTGTTTTGAAACAAAAAGTTTAAGTGGTCAAAATTTTATGTACTAAATCAGCATTTTTATTATTTTGTAGTGATGTTCATGTTTATTTTTTAAAAAAAAATCAACTAAAAAACTCATGTAGCTATGCATTTGGAAGGAGTTAATTTACCTTAATAATGGATTCGATGAT
The DNA here is from genome assembly GCA_018804465.1 of Populus tomentosa. Classification (NCBI taxonomy): domain Eukaryota; kingdom Viridiplantae; phylum Streptophyta; class Magnoliopsida; order Malpighiales; family Salicaceae; genus Populus; species Populus tomentosa. Next base: position 3,065,004 of record CM031993.1, read on the forward strand.
GCACGAATACCATATCTTGTTGTTAAGCATATGACTCAAGTTCAAAACTGACAAACCAAAAAGCCAAAGCTCTTGAGAAAGAAGAAGAAGAAGAACACACAACAAAGAAAGCTATCTGGTCACACTGGAAAGCAAGAAAGTTTTCCAATCAAATCAAACAATAGGGTTTGCATTAGACCTGAAATACAAATTTTCCGGTCAAGTTTTGTTGGTTTCGACCAAAGAACAGATTGAATAACAAGTTGTTCGATCAAGTTTGGTGAATCTTGACCCAAACACCAAATCAAATAGCAAGTTGTTCAGTCAAGTTTAAAGGGTTTAGACCCAACACAACCCTTCATATGCACATGATCATATGTCGCTCAAACTCATAGATTGTCAATGTAACGTTTACTTGTCTAATCAATAACTATCGTCCAATTATCATTACAATGCCTACTCAATTTTATGTGAAATTTACATTTGACTCCTCGTTCTATAGGTTTCTCGTGTTTTAAAGATAATTATTCTCCATCGTTACTTTCGTTTGGTATGTTTACAACTTCACACTTCACAAGGTAATTTCATGTTATCGAGGTATATAAATACCTCAAGTTACCATGTAATGATATACATCAAGCCCACCTAATAATACAACACATAATAATCACAACATCTATTTACTGTTGCTCTTCGTTCTCATTCCTCTTATTCTACTTATATTAAGGATCTCCTCTTTTATCCTAATAAAAAACTTGTTTTATAGGAGTTTGCGAACCAACCCGACCCAAGTTAAAACAAAAATATATTCATAACTCATTATACTGGTTGTGAAAAGGCTCGTGTTCAATTTGAGGTTTTTTTCAACTTCATCATAAGCGTCTTATGTGGGAAGTTGAATAAAATCTAGTTCATTCTCGTTTTACACACCACTAAAACTTGTTTATGTGGTTGATTTAGAAATGCCAAGGCACGGGAGAGTAATTGACCTTCCTATAACATGTACATCAACTCTTATAACTCTTATAAATCTTAAACAAATAGCTCATTAAATAAGAATGCAAGAAGTAAAGCTATTTTAGTTATATAAGAATAACTTCGAACTTTGTCATCTTCTCAGTTGGTGACATAATAATTGGCTTCACTAAATGCACTGCCAAATACATTACTAAGTGCATATAAACATCTGCGGTTTCATGAAGAAACAAGGCAAAATGATGTGTATGTAATTAAGTATGAGAATAATGTATTAGTGTATATGCCATATAACTAATTGATTTGTTTTCTATAATATTGACTTTGTTAATGTAAAAACATATTTATTATTTATTAGAGGCTTGTTTATTTTTAATATTTATTTATGTGTGATTAATGAGTTTAGGGTAAAGAAAAAGTATTATGATAAAAATATCCTAAAAAAATTATAAAATAATTATAATTATAAGATTTATATTATATCCTGATTAATACTCTATTAAAATCAAGCATCAGTATTCTAGATTCTTCTATTAGGCAACTAAAAACTAATTGGGATATTTGGTATCCAATTTTAGTTTTTTAAGACATTGAAACGAAATTATTGGATCTGGATTTTTTTATCATTTTAAAATTTATTTAATTTATCAGACATTTTCTCATATATTTTTTTAAACAAAAAAGGCAAAATCAAACGTCAAAGAAGCCCTTAGAAATATCTCTTTTCACCGTCTTGATTTCTTGAAAAGCACACACTAGTTCTCACTCAAACTGTGAGAAAAACGGGTAGGAACACATTCAAGCGATCCCCTGACGGACCGTTGCATTAGCAACAGTTCCCATTCTCTTCACTTGGTTCTGTACTTTCAAAGACACAGAACAGGACACTTCTTCTCTCTCTTTCTTCTGTCACGTGACATCTCAATTATAAAGAGAGGGGGTATAGAAAGTGACTATTTTCACCAAGAACCCAAGACAAAGACACTTATTTCTTTGGTCCTCTCACTCTTGTAATAATATCTATCAATCGATCTTTTGGAGATTCAGACCGCTCTCTCCGTGTTAGATACTGTCTGTTTAGAGAGACGGAGAGAGAAAAGAGAGTGTTTTTTTTTTATTTGTTTGTGTTAATTTGTGTGTGCCCGTCGTTGCAATATAGGTAAGAAAGAAATGCAACAGCACCTGATGCAGATGCAGCCCATGATGGCAGCCTATTACCCCAGCAACGTCACTACTGATCATATTCAACAGGTTCCCTCTTCCCTTCTCTTCTCTGCTTCACGCTTTCTCCTTCTCTTTTTATCTGCTTTTTCTTCCCTCTGTTTCCAGTAAGTACTTCAGCTTTTGTTTGCTTGCTTATTTTTCTTTTATCGAGTGTTTTGTGTGCCTCTAAAGTCCAAGTAATGTTAGTGGCTATATATATACGCTGTTGTTTTCACCATCTATTTGCTACCTTTTCCTTCAAGTTTTCTTGTTGGTTTCTGTTTCCTTATCATTGACAATTTCTTTATCACACTTTTCTTGTGAATTTTGATGTGTATTGGTTTACAAGTTTGTTCTTTATGTATGTTCATCTCTTTTTGTAAGTGGGTTTTTATTCTTTTGATGTTTCTTTATGTCTTGTACATGCTTTACTCATCACTTGGGGTTCATGTCCGGTTCATATTTTTCTGCTTTTTTGGCAGCGGCAACTTTTTCTCTTTGATATTTCCCAGCAACAAAAGCTTGAATCTTTAGATTATTTGGTGTATTTTTCTTTTGGAGCCAGTGGTCAGCAGGTTATATAGGGCATGTATAGCCTCATGCTATTGATTTTTTAGCTGTTTCTTGGTTGTTCTTTATTTAGTGTTTACTTATTGTTTATTCCATATTTGATCATATAATATTGATGGATCTCACTGTTATTTTAAAATCTAATGTCCTTCCTCCTTTTGTTCTTAACTGGATATCCTAAAAATGATTGGTGCCCTTACCAGCCACCATATGTTAAGGAGTTGGTATACATACAGAGGTTTTTTAATCGTTGCAAGTAACTGCTAGCATGGCAGAGCAGAAAACAAAAAATTAACATATTGGCCACTTGATTTTACAGATGGATGTGAGGACTCAATTTCTGCTGTGCAAAACCCAAGAAAACTAAGTAATAACACAAAATCAAAGGGATATGAAATACATGGTTTGGCAAAGCCTACTTCACAAAAACATCTCACCACCTAAAATTCGTTTAAATCCAAGGAATTTTCATTACACAACTGTTAGCCCTCACAAACTACAATTGTGAAAAACTATACGATAAGGCAACCCTTTCACAAAACCCACCACTGCCCTCGTCAAACAATACAACTATCAAGAAAACAATTATTTATAGTTGTACAAAACTAGCCACCACATATGCTATTTATTTATACTAGCAATAAGGTGGATCCTTTTTTACTAGGAAAAAGGCTTCAAGTTCAAGTTCAATAATAGAATATGTTAACCAATCTAACGTAAACCAACTCACCAATTTAAGCCACAACTCAACAATATCTTTGATTTTTCCTTCTGGTCTTAAAAGTCATTGAGACAGAATGGTGTTATTGAAATGCTGATTTGCAGTGACAAGGTTTCTTGTTTGATCGAAATGAAGCACAAAAAGGAGATAGTAGTTGACAGGACAAATAATGGTAGAATTAAATGTTCTAACCCAGTAATATGGTCCGGTTTATAGGCGGTAGAAACTATGAGAGGGTGTCAGAGTTTTATAAAATTTGGTTACGATTAGCCTATTGGTGTACCTAGTTTTTAGTTAGATGATCATTTGTTTTCTGCTGTCCTGCAGCTATATAGTTCTCTGTAGTTTCCTTGTTCGTTCCATGACTTTATGTAAGTGCCTTGCCTTTATCGTTAGGTGTATTAAGAACTAATGAGGGGAAACACAAATGTTAGGTATTGTTATGGCTTTCATTCAACAAACTTTTGTTTTTGATAGTCAGGATCAACCATATGAATGCCAGTTATTGGATGGAATAATGGCCTGCACTGCAGGGTCTTTTCTTAACATAAATGGTCATTTGTTTGGATATGTTCGCATCGTTGCTGATGATATGGTCTTTCAGTAGTGGTCCTCTCTCAATGTTTTCATAACATGTCGTTTTCCATTTTTTGCCGTACATTTTTGTAATAAAGTTCTATTTCGTGGCTAACATGGCATTCTTCTCATGTGTTGAAACACATTAAGGTTACCTTAGGCGTTTGTTTTGTGTTTTTTAATGTATTATTGGCTTCTAAGCATTTGGGTGAGTACTAAATTACTAAGCTTGTACGGGACCCTCAACAACTGCCAAAAGAACTAGGGAAAATAAACAAAAGTATTGCTTCTTAGCCTATTTGTTGAAGGGATGCCAAAATTAATAGTACCTTATGGTACAGCTACAATCAACAAGTTACTGTATAGGTGGTTTCATGTAGTAATGACTCAGTCCATTATGTTTACTATAGGAATAGAGAGATTTCATTAGTTGTAATCTCCATGACATCAAGGGCCAGTAAAAGTGTTTATGCTGTTGAGGTGAGCAATGCTTGTAGTTGCATGACTCATGATGTTTGGTCCTCATTAGATCTATCTAGGACTGTGCTTGTCAGTTGATGCAACTAGCTCACTGGTTTCTGAATCAGACATGAGAAATGCTTGGAAACAAATCACAGTAAGTTTTCCAGGTTTTGTTGGAAGCAGTTAAAAAATGGCTGGTTGGACTTGTAAGAGTGCGGGCTTTGTTTTTATGTGTATTTTGTCAGTTTGGGCAGTGAAGAAATCAAACCTCAACATGCATTGCTGTATTTTGGGTAAAGCAACCAACTTCATTCTTGATGTCAGATGTGTTATCTACTTTGCAAATTAAACAAGAATGGATATTTCTTTTTCGGTATGATTATGGAGAGCTGAGAGGCAATGAAATTGATTACTGAGGCTTGGTGATAAGATAAACTAAAATGTATGAATAAGGCTAGGTAATGGAGACCTGGAGAGAAAATTAAGTTGCGTTGGATGGTGATACTAAACTAGTGTTCTATCACTTACCGTGGAGGGAAAAGACTTGACATTCATCTAAATCAATGTATTTTCTCTCTCTGTTAGTCTTCAGCACTCCTTTTATGTGCCAGAAACTGTGAAGAAAAGGAAAGAAAAAAATGTTGAATTGCTTCAGAAGTTGGTGATATTTCTTTAAGCATATTCACTTGCTATGTTTTCTTGTCCCTTTCATGAATCAACTGGAGAATAAGCTAATTTTTCAGGCCCATTTCCTCGAAAGAAGAAAGAGTTTCTTTGCCTACTTTTATTCGTTATTTTTCCCTTGCTATTTATTAGTTAACTATTTATTATTCACGCCTTCATCTTTTATTCATGCAGTATCTGGATGAAAACAAGTCATTGATTTTGAAGATTGTTGAGAGCCAGAATTTAGGGAAGCTCAGTGAGTGTGCAGAGTATGTAGTAGCCTCTCTCATTTTTTAATTTGAAAATTTTCCTTCCCTCTGGTTAGAGGAGGCATCCCTGCTGCTAATAGTCTGCCTTTTACATGTTTGGTCTTTGTTAGAAGTAAGGGAATATGGTAAAAGAGACATTGAACTTCGTTCATGATCAATGATTAATTTGTCCTTGATATCTTCTGCATTTGGCTGCTCACCATACAACCAGATATCTATCAGTTATGATCATTTTTAAACCTTTGGCATGCTGGTATTTTAAATTTAATTGACTAGCCCATTTGTCGATGCAGGTTAGTACCAAAAATTTGCCCACCTCTTTATCTTTAGGATTATACAGATCAATTGATCAGAATTTTAAGTGACTGAAAAAACTTCACATGGCCATCCGAATGCCTCTTTAGAGCTTATATTCTACTCATTTTCTCTTACCAAGATGTCTTCTTCTCTCATTCTCTGTCATCTTCTTCCATTTTGTTTATTTTGTACCTCTGGTCCCAAAATGATACTCTCCAAAGCTTGGCAAGCTGAAATGATGGTCTTGAATTCTATTTGGGAAAATGATTTTGTCCTTGATGTAGGCAATTTAGATCCTAGACTGATATCTAAGAGTTAGAGCTGAAGTATAGGTGATTTCTGCTTGTGCCCTTTCTAGTTGGAGTTCGTAACTGAATCTATCTGTCTGGAAGTGATTATTAAAGGATTAATTGATGACCTAAATATGTGCTCCAAAATAACAAGCCGGCTCCGAGGTTGGAAATTATTCATATTTAAATTGCTAAACTCTAAGCATTTTGTGTCGTAGGAACCAAGCAAGACTACAGCGGAACCTGATGTACTTGGCTGCAATTGCTGATTCTCAGCCCCCGCCACCTACCATGCATGCCCAGGTAAAAGTGCTGTTGAGAAATAGTATGTGAATGCGCAGGCTTTAGAGAAGTATTTAATTTGTTACCTGATTTTGATTTTTTTTTATCTGTAAATCCCTATAGTTCCCTTCCAGCAGCATTATGCAGCCAGGAGCACATTACATGCAGCACCAACAAGCTCAACAGATGACACCACAAGCCCTTATGGCTGCTCGATCTTCCATGCTGCAGTATGCTCAACAGCCATTCTCAGCTCTGCAACAACAGCAAGTGCAAGCCTTACACGGCCAGCTCGGTATGAGTTCTGGTGGAAGCGCAGGACTTCATATGCTGCAAAATGAGGCCATCATGGCAGGAGGCGGTGGAGCACTTGGAGGTGGAGGATTTCCTGATTTTGGAATCGATGCTGCTGGTAGAGGAATTGCAAGTGGGAGCAAGCAAGATATTCGGAGTGCAGGATCTAGTGAAGGGCGAGGTGGGAGCTCTGGAGGGCATGGTGGTGATGGAGGTGAAACCCTTTACTTGAAATCTGCAGATGATGGGAATTGAGATGTAAGAAATGGTGAACCTACTGGTTTGTCAACATCTGAACTTAGGAATGTTTAGCCAGGAAGTTGATCTAGAGATAGGAACCAGGGAGGACTTGCTGCCTGTAAAACTTGTCATGCAAAAACTCGTTGAAAGACTTGCCCCAAACCATTGGCTGGCTTGTTTTGAAGTATTGAGACAACAAATCTTGTGCTAGTGTATCATTGTAAATTTCTAGGTTATGTTTTGGTGTGCTTTAATCCTGCTCCCTTTCTTCATGTTGCTGGTGAGCTTGAAATATGGGTGGCTAGTTTCAATCTAATTTTGAACGTGGTCGAACCATGTTCTAGGAAAGCATGTATTTGCTAGCCTTTGAAATCACAGAGGCATCACTTGGATACTTTCACCCGTAACGTTTGTCAGAATAAGAATCTAAAACTTTTATAGACACAAAGTGACTGGAGGTTTTGATTCGTTGATAGAAGTGAAGTTTGGAAATCTGGAACTTTGAACGACAACTTTGTTCTGTAGGTGTTATTGAATGTAAAAATTGCAGTAATGAAACTGTTTGGAGATGAAAGCCATGCTCATACGTGCTTTCAATCTTAAGTTTCCAACAAGACAGTGTTGTGCTGCTGCAAAAAACCCAACAGCGAAGAAAATATAATTCAAGCTTATTTTTGTTTATATAATTCAAGGTGATGGATTTTAATTAATCATAGAAAAACACAAGGAGATCGAAATTCAAAAAACATCTCTGAAACATCTCCCCAAAAAAAGCCATCTTCTGTCTGCAGAAATGGTGTATTGTTGGGAAAAATATCATGCACACCTGCCACATTGAACTGTGGAGTTCCATAGTGAGGAACTTGACTGGCTTCTTCATTGCTAATCATCGAATATGCATCAAAGGGATCTTCAACTTTGGAATCTTTTCCTGTTAATTCTTGAACAATTGCCCTAAACTCGGAGGCATTGGTTGCTTTAATCATTGTTGGGCTTGAAATGTATGTTATCTTGACTGGTTCTTTCTTGTGCTTGGTGGGTTTTTTGCTCCTTTTAGGTTCTTGACCTTGACGGCCAGAATATTGCTCACTAAACTGGCTCATTTTTTTCGATATTTGGTGGAAATATGAAGACGAGGAAGAGGGAGAAAGCAGCTGGTTTTGGTTTTGTTGTGTGTTGATCCTTTGCCTCTTATAGGGTTTTTTTGTGAGGAGTCGTCGAGCTCGAGGGTGCTTCCAAGAAATTAAGGGTTGGTTGAGGTACGTGACAAAATTGGAAAAACCAAAGGATGACTGGAGAGGAAAAACATTTGTGGAGCGAACACTTCCTTCCTCTGTTTGGTGGGCACTAGCTAAATTTCTACAATGGCTGCCTAAACCATGAGTGACAGCAGCAAATGCAGTATTATCCATCTTCTTTCCAGATAGAAATTCTAGGAAGCTATCTCATGAATAATCACTCCCAAGAAAACATTTATCTTGTACCTTGTTTTTTCGGACGGTCCACATATCACTTTTAACTCGAGATGAGCTCCAAATACTCATGAGATATGATTTCGTATCTGATAAGGTATTGACCATGTTCATGGTTAACAATGCCTTTGAGTTTCAGATTACCGGGAGACCAAAAATCTCCTTTGCAAAGTAATCTAGATTCCAACTTTGTCTTCTTTATTGACCAAAAACCTTGGTATAATGAGCATATATTCTTATCACCAAATTATTATTTTTTAAGATTACGTTAAATTTAATAATAATAATAAAAAAAGACTTGGTAGCTGATCAAGAGGTAGTGAATGAAGTAGAGTGCTTGCGTCCACTTTCGCAGCAAGCCGGCATCAATATTGACTGCAGAAGATCAATTATTAGACGAATCTATTTATCACAATTTAATGAATCATCAATCTAAAAAAAACTTGATTTCTATTTCCAGGACCATGCATGATGCATCAATAACCTAACCTTTATTCCTTGTAAGAATTTCAAAATAGATCTTTATCAAAACTAAGAAAAAGGATAGCAGGTTACAAACTTCCAAACATACCTCCAAGAACTGAAAGCAAAAGGTTCAAAAGCCAAGTGTTGTTTTTTATCCAAGTGACTTGTTATCCGGTTAAGCTTGAAATTTATTCATATTCATATTATATTGTATTTAATTTTTATAAAATAAATAATAACAGTGAGATTTGAAGTCATGGTTACTTGATTATCGAGGCTCTAATATAATATTAAAGAATTAATTCAGTCTAAAAACTTAAATTTTTAGATTGAATTGATTAACCGTTTGATCATCAAGATTTTAATAAAATATCAAAGAATTAATTCAACATAATAGCTTAATTTTTTAAATGATGTTTTAAAATATAATTTATATTATTTTTTAATAAAAATAAATATTATCAATATAATTAACAATAATAACTGAGTATGATTTAAATATTTATATCAAAAATGAATAAGCTTAATATTTAAGTATTTATTTTGAAAATGAATCAGTTCAATATATTATTTTATATATTTAGTAAATAAATTTGTGTGTTAGCTAAGTTATTAACGTGTATAAGTGACAATGTCCAGTCATGGGTGACAGCAACAATATTTTTCTTGTTGATTCAGTCGACATGCTCATATAAATATTTCATAATAGATAGGTTGAAAATCATGGAAGAAGTTTGGCTATTCAGCTGGTCTGGTTTTCTCACTTCATTTTCTCACGTGCTAATATTATTCTATTAACAGAAGGAGTCAAGGTGACGTCCTTACAATCTCCATCAAGCTTCCGTATCAATTCTGGAAAAGGGGTAATTAAATTAAAAAAAAAAAACAAAAAAGAATAGAGAAGAGGGCGTAGATCTATTGGTATAATTGATGCATGTCTTATTCTTGGGTTGAATAACAAAAAGCATTGAAGCTTCCTAGAAAATATGATGATCAAAGAATTACTCCTAAGAAATTTCTAACTTTTTTTTATATATATATATATATATATATATATATATATATATATATATATATAAAGAGAGAGAGAAAAATGGCCATGAGAATGACAACTTGTATAAGATTTAAGATAATATATATTTTTTAATTTATATAATTATTAATTTTAATATTTATAAAATTAGTTGAGGTATTTATAAACTAGTCTGAATATTTATGTTAATATATATATATTTGGTATTAATATATCAAAAGAATATAAAAATAATTTTAAATAAATAAATAAAATTTAATTTATTTTAAAAACATATAAAAAAAAAAATTTACGGTGAAAGGCAGCAGATTGAATAAGATTCTTGGTATTGCTAAGGAGTGCTAACCAAAAGACAAAATTGTCGTCAAATTGTTAACTATCCCTTCAGAACACGACAACTGACAAAAGTGTTGGATTCAATAAGTCTGTCTTTCTTTCAACAAAAAATATAGTTTTCATATATTTTGATTTTTTCCTTGTTCAAAAAATAAGTTGTATATCGAAATTAAACCCCATCTTCTCGCAGTTTTTATAAGCACAATCTCCACCTGGATTTGATTCATTAAAAAGAATTAATAAATTTTAATACTTGAATTTAAAAAATCAAGGAAAATAATATGTCTTCACATCCACAAGCAAGCAAACCTTGATTATTTCACGTATTTGCATAAAGAATTTATTTGTATAACATTATCAAGCTAGAAATAAATAATTTTAATTTTAAAGGGTGTAATTTAACTAATTAGATTTTAAATCTATAAATTTTAAAAGTATTAAAGATTTAATTTTAAAATCTATAAAATTAATTAAAATACATATAAATTAGTTTGGATATTCATATTAATACAAAATTAATAAAAACAGATAGTTTTTACATAGGAATTTTTTTTCACTGTTTATATCTTTGGTGAAAGAAAATAGGTGCATCTAGAAGGGATTGTGAGTTTAGTCCATCAATTAATTAGTGGGACAGTTAAAGCAGATTTTGTTGACTTTATCACCAAATCAAGTTGAGTTTTTGGAAAAATAGTTTTAAGACAAATGTTTTATATTAAATTTAATGTGTCAATCAATAAATGATAAATTATAAGTCCCATAAAATTTAAACAATTGGGCTCTCGTGAAAAAATAACTACACGTGTTTGTATAGAAATCTTGTGTGAAGACTTTCACTACCGGAATTTTTATTTTTTATTTTTACTTGACACCGCAGTCATTTTTCCTTATTTTAAGTAAACATCCTTTGTTTTTTAGCTGTGGTTATAGTCTCTATAATACAATTTGCTAAAAAAAAAAGGGAATTTAATATATCAAATACAAGCGTAAATATAATTGTCTACGTAATATAAATTTTATAAATATATGTATTTTATATCTTGTAAAATATATGTATTATCTTGTAAACTATTTTTTTATTTTAAATATTTTTGTACCCATAAAACCCCAAATTAAATAAATTCTTCCATACCAAAAAAAAAAAAAACCAAATGTGCTGACACTGTTAAATGAGTTTTTTAATATGAAGATTTTATTTTGGGAGGTTAAATAAATACCAAAATTGTTTAATTTTATAAAGATATAATTATTGTAAGTTTAAAATTAAAACAAAAGTTAAAAAAGATATAATTATGCATACATTCACAATTCATATTGAATTTGTATAATAAAATTATTATTTTGATCTCAATAATAAATATCATATAACTTACCGAACAAAATTATCTTTTTCACATAACTTAATTCTCATTACTAAATGGAAAAGGGATAGAGTGGTTTTTTATTTGCATAGTATAATGTTTAAAATAACCTCAAAAATTAGATTTGTATAACTGTTTGAGCAGGGATATTTTCGAGGATGTTTTCGGTTTTCTAGTATAATGTAATTATTAAGATACCCTTATAAGCAAAAATCTATAACTTAGATCAAAATGTTTTTTTTGGTTTTTTATGGTTTTTTTCATTAATATTATGTAAGTTTATGAACTCTTAGATCTTTTGATAAATTAAATAAAAAAAAAAGTTGGCACCGTGTTAATGTATAGGAGGTGCTTGTGCTTTTTGAATGAAACATGTGATGCCTGCCATTAATTAAAAAAAATAGCTAACTGCCATGTTTGCCAATGAATCACGTGGAGGTGCATTCAACAGGATGATGCATATATGGTATGTTGCGGTGGTTGAATTTTTTTTCTCCTTGTCATTTTCTCTCTCTCCCACATAAAAAAACATGCTAGTCTAAGATAAAATTAAAGATTGTCCTACATTTTTTTTTAATTTCAATTATGATTTTTAATTTTTTAAATATTCTTTATTTGCTTTGAATATTTTTTAAGTTCGTTGATATCTTATCTTATTTGATATTTATATCAAATTTTTTATTTTTAAATTTTTTTTTCTCAATTTCATTGTTTATCACTTAACTTAATTTAATTTTTATAACAGATTTAACCCTTATCCAATTATTTTTTTTTAGAAAAAAAAAGACCACTATATCAGTAAAATGTCCTTCACTTCTTTTGTCTAGTCCCAATTTATTTATTTATTATGGGAAATTATTATGATTATAACTTGTTAAGCAGTACTAGAAATTAAAAAAAATAAAACAATGTGTGCCTTTTAATTTATAAACAATATAAATGGGCAGGTAGTAAAAGCCTACCATATCATCACCTCTCTCAACTCTCGAGGGAAAATTTACAATAGTAAAGAAATAATTATTAATCCTTGCTTTATAAAAATAATAATTATAAAAAAGAGAAAAATAAGAAAAAAATATCTTTATATCTAGATAAATTTATTTTTATGATTTCAATTTATTTTTTTCATCTCTCTCTCTCTCTCTCTCTATATATATATATATATATATATATATATATATATATATATATATCCATGAAAGGCTACCCATTCAATACTCTAAAATTTCTTCATTATCACTTACCTTTCATGTCCTTTTTTTTTTTATCTTTTCCTAATCATCAACCACTGCAGAGTCCTTTTCTTTAATTTGTTTATTTTTTTATGCAATTTTTTTTTATATTAAATAGACTACATGTCATCCACACAATTTAAAAAAAGAAAAATGTTAGGTGCTTTTGATGGCCTTCTAGTCCACACGCACTTGAGATTTTCTTTTTAGAGGCCTGGTATACGGGTGTGACCTCCTACACTCATAAACATGTTTGTTTTTTAATAAAAAAATAATTTTTTAAAAAATTAATAATTTAAAAGCATACCTCTAAATTCACCTTGCGCATTTATAATAATTTTTTTTATATTCCAAATAAACCAACAACACTGTCTAACAATAAACCAAAAATTAAATTTCCATTTCATTAACATGATAAATGATGACAAATTTCCTTCCTTCTCATCATATTCAAAAGAAAAAAAAAAAAAAAGGAGTAAAAACCCCTCTCATGCACTGCTTGAAAAGTTGTGATCATGGATTAAAATCACACGGCCATTAAGAAGAGATGCAGCATAACATGGTACCGTCAGTCATAGCATATAGATGGAGACATTTTCGTGGAGGGAGAGAGAAGAGGTGGTTAGTAGCCACGAATTGGCGCGAAACCATAGGAAACCAAACCGAACTCAAAGGTCCTCTTGAAGACTGTCTCACCTTTTGTCTTCCCCTCTCCCCCTTCACTCTCTATCCTTTCTTTTCCCCTCTTCTATACTAAGAAACAGATATAAAAAAAAAATTCTTCACTTTCTTTGAATATCCAATCTTTTATATCTATTTTTTTCCACATAATTGGAATTGGAGTCGTTTTGTTTTTTAAAAGAGAAATCTAAGTTGATCTAGTTTCTGTGAAATTTTGAGCTTGATTCGTGTTTGTATCAAAAGAGTCAGGAATGGAGGTTCCTATATGGTCATTGCTCTACTTATGGATTTGATATGATCAACAAGGTAGAATCTTGAGAGCCAAGAGAGAGTTGAATGGTTGGATCCTTATATACATTTTATGAAGATGGAGCTTGCTTAGTCCAACCTTGAATTTAAATAGCTTCAAAATGGTGCGTGGATATATATTTTACTAACTTCTTCTTCTTCTTCTTTTGGTATAGGCTACAAATTGATTTCTTGTTATTGGTTTTGTTTTTCATGTGATGATACCGTATGCCTTTGTATGAAATGAATCCCATTTTTAAGGGAAGAGTAAATGGTATGGCACTGATAAGGTTTGAATCTGTGTGCCTTGAGTGTGTTCTATTGAAGGAAAAAAGAAACAATTAGTACAACATTAGACTTGGCTGCTTATAAAGACATTGGGCTGATGATTATGAAGAAAATAATGACTGTTGAATAGTTTGGTGATTCGTGGAAAGATACTAGATATATGGGGTTATGATGTGATGTAAGAATAAATCAGAAGATGAATCAGATTCAAGGGAACATAACTCGGCCATTAGTTTCTATCTGTAGATCTATCCACACAAGGTTGAGCAGCTTGCAAAATACTTTCACAGAGATATGACCATACGGGGATGTAGTTTTGTAGTGGTGATTTGCAAATATTCTGATGGGAGGCTTGATAGTGTTGTAAGATGGAAAAAGTTTGTGAAGAAGGATGCTGATAGAGAGGTTTGTATGCTTTCTGATGGAATGAAATGTTGCGATGTTTTACCTTAAGAGACGTATTCACATGGATGGCGATTTTTTTGCCTCCCACTGTTTCGTTGGGAATGGATTGAACTTACTTTGGTATGTAAACTTTGAACTTAGTATTGTCGATTTGATCTAGCAACAATGTGGTGGTATTGAAGCTGTTAGATTGCTCCGAGGAATTGATGCAGCTTTCCACAGGGCTTGCAACGTTATATTGCAATCCAGTTAACTACTCATCATCTATCTTTCATGAACAAGAGAAGAACGCTAGAAGAGAGAATATACTGTTGAGGTGTTAGCGAAGCTGAACATTTATCACTACTTCCTTTTCTTCTTCCTTGATCCTAAACAAGTTTCAGATAGCAACTGAATCAATGAAAAGTAAGGGTCATTTACACCTCCTAGGTTTGAGATAGATAAGAGATACACATTAGAGCATTGGCGTTACAAAGACTTCGGAGACAGAGAAGAAGAAGTAGAAGATATTATGCTTTTAGTAGGAAAATTCGAGCAGATTCTTTCTTTTATCTGTTGAAATCTCTCATCCAGTTTTATAAAGTATAGCTTAGCTACATTGTCGAATATCTTAACATCCCTTATGCTAGGATGGGGGCTTAAAGGTTAAGTTTCTGTTTCTTTGATTTCTTTGCATCTAATTAAGGATGTGAAACCAAATATGCATATATTGTGAAAGTAATAGTGTATTTCTAGCTAAATATTTACAGGCTGCACCTTATATATGTTCATGCTTTGAATATCGGCTTCTGCAGGGAAGTACGGAGAATATAATTGTAGGTTCTGAAGTTTGGGTTGAAGACCCTCAGTTGGCTTGGCTTGATGGAAAGGTATCAAAGATTACAGGGCAGGATGCGGAGATCGAGACTTCAAATGGAAAGAAGGTGCATCGAATGCCTTTGTTTTTTATGTTTTGATTTAATTTCTTCCTGTGGAATAACAGCTCCTGTGGTTAATGGTTGTCGAATGATAGTTATACTTGGATTTTGATGCCTTGTCCCTCTGTAATCATACTAGAGTTGCATTTCATGGACTAGCTCTACATGTTTTGAAATTGAGAAGAAATTCTTCTTTTTAGCAGCTTGTGTCCTCGGTAACCGTTCATGCATGTCTCTGTTGCTAAAACAAAAAATTAAAACTAATCTTTCTGAAATATTCATCTGTTATTTATGATTTAGATACTGGTTATACAAAAATATAAAAATTCAAAGCAACTTGATAATAAAATCACTTAATCAGAACAATGTTCACATTGCATTTCAATGTTGGTTTTTTCCTGCTCCCTGACATTCTCTTTTCTGTTTGTCTAAATACAAGGTCACTGCTAAATTATCAAAAATATATCCGAAGGATATGGAAGCTCCTGCTGGTGGAGTTGATGACATGACAAAGCTTTCTTACTTGCATGAGCCTGGAGTTCTGGAGAATTTGAAAACGAGATACGAACTGAATGAGATCTATGTAAATTTTCCTTCCAGTTCATGTTAATATTATAACTAGCATTGCTCTAAGTTACAAAAGAAAAAAGAAGAGAAAACTGTTAATTTCAGCCTCAATGGTCCGCGCAACAATATAAACCTCCATGTTTCTATTGCAGACATATACCGGAAATATTCTTATTGCCATTAATCCATTTCAAAGACTGCCTCATCTCTATGATGGCCACATGATGCAACAATACAAGGGAGCACCATTTGGAGAGCTGAGTCCTCATGTTTTTGCGGTTGCTGATGTTGCATACAGGTTATTCCTATTCACATTTTTCACTTTTTCATTTTCTTTACAAATGGAAATATATTCAACAAAGTGTTTTATTGACCTCAGGGCAATGATCAATGAAAGGAAAAGCAATTCCATTTTGGTCAGTGGTGAAAGTGGTGCAGGTAAAACTGAGACCACGAAAATGCTTATGAGGTACCTTGCATTTTTAGGAGGTCGAGCTGCCACCGAAGGACGGACTGTTGAACAACAAGTTCTTGAAGTATGTTTGAAAATTCAGCTTTTGTTGTTAAATTTGGAGTTTCACTATTCCATTTAATCTTCCATTTGGTGACATTCCTTTCATTTCTCATGAATTCTGACTAGACTTTTCTATTATCTTATTTGATTGCAGTCAAATCCAGTCCTTGAAGCGTTCGGGAATGCTAAAACTGTTAGAAATAACAACTCCAGGTGAGATAATTCTCTTGACATGAAATTGGTATCAGATAAAATTATTACATGCTTTAGCATCGAATCTTCCACAACAATAAGGGCTGAATTTTTACTGCCATGAACTACCTCCAATAATTTTATGGACAATGTCATTAAGATGTTTCAAAACTATATTCATTGGTGTTTTTGCGTTGATGTGTTCCTAAAATTAATACTGGTGCAGCCGTTTTGGTAAATTTGTTGAGATCCAGTTTGACAAGCATGGAAGAATTTCTGGAGCTGCCATCAGAACTTACCTTTTAGAGAGATCTCGTGTTTGCCAAGTTTCCAGTCCTGAGCGCAACTACCACTGTTTTTACCTTCTTTGTGCCGCACCACAGGAGGTAAGTGAAATGATAGCTCCAAACGTGATTTTACAGTCAATGGAGAATGCTTATTATGCCAGCATGTTACAACTTCTAGCCTTTTGTTAACAGGAAGTAGAGAAGTACAAGTTGGGGAGCCCAAAATCATTCCACTATCTTAACCAGACAAATTGCTTTGAACTGGCTGGTGTAAGTGATGCCCATGACTATCTTTCCACTAGAAGAGCTATGGATATTGTTGGAATAAGTGCGAAGGAGCAGGTAAGCTTTCAAAGAAGTATGCTTTTGACTGCTGCCAGTCAGTCCAGTATCTTACCCTCTCTCTCTCTCCCAGGAAGCAATTTTCAGAGTCGTTGCTGCAGTCCTTCATATTGGAAATATTGATTTTTCCAAGGGAAAGGAAGCTGATTCGTCCGTTCCTAAAGATGACCAAGCTAAATTCCATCTCAAAACAACAGCAGAGCTACTAATGTACAACACTACAACTCTAAATTTACATATACGAGCATAGATGGTATCTGATACGTTTGCTTTCATGTAAGTGTAACTGTTGAATTTTTTATTTATTTTAGGTGTGATCCTGTAGCCCTGGAAGATGCATTATGTAAGCGTGTTATGATCACCCCTGAGGAGGTCATCAAGAGAAGTCTTGATCCTCAAAGTGCAGTGACTAGCAGGGATGGTTTAGCTAAGACGGTTTATTCTCGTTTATTTGATTGGTAAGACATTAGTGTCTTCAATTGATAACATCTATAACTTGAAGAGTCATATGATGATAACCATGCGTGGTTATGTACAGGATAGTAGATAAGATTAATAACTCCATTGGACAAGATCCTGACTCAAAATCTCTGATTGGAGTCCTTGACATCTACGGTTTTGAAAGCTTTAAGACGAATAGGTAAGAAGCAATGAAAAGTAGATGCATATAATTGAATGAATAGAATTATATTTATATATATCGCCGGAACTACTTAGGCAGTTCTCATAACAATTTTACAATTCCTGCTGCGCAGCTTTGAGCAGTTCTGCATTAATTTCACAAACGAGAAGTTGCAGCAGCATTTCAACCAGGTAATGCTGCAGACCATGTTAACTATTTAGCTAAAGTTATTTTCAACTTTTAACTGAAGAAGGTTTCATGATAACTTTCAGCACGTCTTCAAAATGGAACAAGAGGAATACACAAAAGAGCAGATTGATTGGAGCTATATTGAGTTTGTCGATAATCAAGATGTCTTGGATCTTCTTGAAAAGGTTTTTTCCCTGTGATTCACATTTTTCTTTTTTCTAAACCTGAATTCTAGATAAAATATCTTAATGGGGCATGTATGTGCAAATTTTGAGTGTTCTTACTATTTATGAGTTATTTTTGGCTTATTTTATACTCCATCACTCCTATTATTTACTACCCTTTTTTTTTTTTTTGTTATTGCAGAAACCAGGAGGTATAATAGCTCTCCTTGATGAAGCTTGGTATGTTACTTTAATTTATGCTTTCCAGGATAATTTGCATCTATATGAAAAGAATTCTGACTGTACTTGCCACTTCTTATAATTGTTTAAAACTCTCCCCTTATCTATTATCAGCCGCTTGTTGTTTCTTTCTTTAAGCATCTTGTTGAAGATCAAATTGGCTTCTCAATTCTTGTTAACAATGCCTTGTTTTCAGCATGTTTCCAAAGTCAACGCATGAAACATTTTCAAATAAGCTTTATCAGACATTTAAAGTTCACAAGCGTTTTATCAAGCCAAAATTATCTCGCACAGATTTCACCATCGCTCATTATGCTGGAGAGGTAAGCTATATTGATAAAACATTAGTTGTGTATACTTGTATGATGTGAATTGCTGCTGCATTAAGATTAAGTTTCGTGTATTTTCAGGTCCAGTATCAATCGGACCATTTTTTGGACAAGAACAAAGACTATGTGGTTCCTGAACATCAAGATTTGTTGAATGCTTCCAAATGTCCTTTCGTAGCTGGCCTGTTCCCTCGACTTCCAGAGGAGACAAGTAAATCTTCAAAGTTCTCTTCAATCGGTTCTCGTTTCAAGGTAGAATTATTTGTTATCTAAATGAGCAAGGCAGTTGCCTTTTTCTTACATAAACAACAGTTGAGCTCTATATATACCCCTTATGCCTTTTGTCTATATTATATGCTTTCTTGTGGTTCAATAATTGAGAACTAACTTTCTGTATTCAAAATGATGCAGATACAACTACAGCAACTAATGGATACATTAAATTCTACTGAACCTCACTACATTAGATGTGTAAAGCCAAACAATCTACTAAAACCTGCTGTATTTGAGAATATCAACATCATGCAGCAATTGCGATGCGGTGTAAGTACAATTTAACATTTCTTCATTGTTGAGCTGGTTTTCTCAAATGTACTTGTTTATCAATGTCTTTTGCAAAAAAAGGTATCTGATTCTCGTTACAATCTGACATTTAGTTTTGAGATGGTTTTCACAAATTCTTGCTAGTTTTTATTGGTTAGTTTAATTTTAATGGTTGTCAATGTAGGGTGTTTTAGAAGCAATTCGAATAAGTATGGCTGGATATCCTACTCGCCGCCCTTTCTTTGAATTCATAAATCGATTTGGACTTCTTGCCCCAGAGGCTTTGGAAGGAAGGTAAGTAATCTGCTGTAGGATAAATTGTTGTTTTAGTAGTTAATAATTGTGGCTCCTTTCACTGTGAAGTTGTGGCCACTTTGAATTAGTCTTGAATTTGTTGAATATACTTGAGAAAAATGTGGATTTATTAAATATAAAATTTGTTGTGAACAGCTATGATGAAAAGACTGTTTGCAAAAAGATTTTGGAAAAGAAGGGGCTTAAAGGGTTCCAGGTAAAGCTCAAGTTTCTTTGCTTTTTGTGCCAATAGCAGATAATGTAGGAGATAATTATGAGATTGTTTTCTGATGTGAAAGCGACATGAATGAGATGTGTTATGCATGATTCACATTCGATGTCTATGTTTTAACTTAAAGGAAGTTCTCCATCCAGTCACATATTGTCTCGAAATAATTGAGTCCTTGGTCAGACTGTTTATTCAATTGGCACTGGAATGGCTTGCAGATAGGCAAAACAAAGGTTTTCTTGAGAGCTGGTCAGATGGCTGAATTGGATGCAAGGAGAGCTGAGGTACTCAACAACGCGGCAAAAACCATCCAGGGACGGATACGGACGCATTATGCTCGCAAACAGTTTATTGCATTGCGGAAGGCTACCATAGTGGTGCAATCACTATGGAGAGGTCATTCATCAGAAAATATACTAGCTTAACCTGGTTTAGAAATGCAACCAGTTTTAAAATTTGACATGCTTTTACACGAATTTGTATGATTTTGTAGGAAGACTGGCTTGCAAAGTTT
Source organism: Populus tomentosa (assembly GCA_018804465.1). Classification (NCBI taxonomy): domain Eukaryota; kingdom Viridiplantae; phylum Streptophyta; class Magnoliopsida; order Malpighiales; family Salicaceae; genus Populus; species Populus tomentosa. The sequence continues at coordinate 3,085,332 of CM031993.1, forward strand.
ATGAAAGCATAAAGAGGGAGGCAGCTGCTAGAAAAATTCAGAAGCATATACGTAGATATGCAGCCAGAACAGCCTACAAGAAACTTCATATATCTGCGCTTCTCTTGCAAACAGGTTTAAGGGCAATGGTTGCTCGCAAGGAATTCAGATTTAGGAAGCGAACTAAAGCTGCAACCATTATTCAGGTTACACCCTTGATGATATGTCTCTTATTTATTACTTCTCTACTTTCTGGTGTTCCAACAATAAATTATATTACTCTTTACTTGGATGACAAATGCAGGCCCGATGGCACTGTCATAAAGCTGCTTCCTACTATAAGAGGCTGCAAAGAAGTGCAATTGTCACACAAACAGGATGGAGGTGTAGAGTTGCTAGGAGAGAGCTAAGGTTGCTCAAAATGGTCAGTTTCGGGCAATCTTTAATTTATATGGTTTTAAAAGGTTTTTATTTTTCATGTGTAATTGTCAACTTCATGTTTGCAAGACATTGATCTAAGGGTATAACATAATTTAATGAATGTAATTCTGAGAATACCTGTATCAGCTTTACTCCACAAGATAATCTGAGTATCTTGGTTAACAAATTATTACCACTTGGAAAAAAAAAAAAACAAACGGAGTTCTTCAATAAATAGAGAAGTCTAGATATGGAAATTTGATCAGAATTTTAGGTGGTGCGTAAAGGGAGGGTAATTAATAGCCAAAAGGTTCACTCGAGTTTTCGGTATAAGCCATAGATATGGTCTTAGTACATGAGCTTCAAATTGAAGTATCAAATTCTGAGATATACTAGTTTAGTTTGATAATAGAAACAGAGGATATTTCAATTAGAATTAACAAGAACAAGAGGCCATCTTTGACACCTTAAGGGCTTTCATAAACATGAACATGACAAAGCCAACAGCTATAATCACAACATATATTTGATATGAATAGCATTTTTTTTCCTACTAAATGCTTGAAATATGTTTCATATTAATGCCTGTGATTTTTAAGGAGGATTATAGACATACATCTCCAATTTCTTGCAGGCTGCAAGAGACACAGGTGCACTACGAGAAGCCAAAGATAAGCTTGAAAAGCATGTAGAGGAACTCACATGGCGTTTGCAGCTGGAAAAACGTTTAAGGGTAACATGTTCTGCAGAATGATATTTTTCCAACAAGAGAGTTCTTGGTTATATGTGAATTTACAACATGCTATGAAAAACAATATACTAACACAACATCTAGCAGAATAGTACAATTTTGAATCTAAATGGAAACTATTTGACCTCAACACCCTTCAAATACTATCAGATAATTTATGATGAGAAGAAATTGTTGTTTTTAAGTGATGGAGTTTGATAATTATATGCTCATGCCAAGGCTTGACATCACGCATGCAGACCGATTTGGAAGAAGCAAAAGCACAAGAAGTGGTGAAATTTCATAGTTCACTTGAAGAAATGAAAAACAAAATAGAAGAAGCCAATGCATTGATAATCAAGGAAAGGGAGGCTGCAAAGAAGGCTATTGATGACGCACCTCCTGTAATTAAAGAAACTCAAGTACTTGTTGAAGATACTAAGAAAATTGATTTTCTAACAGAAGAAGTAGAAAACCTAAAGGTAAGAAGTTCAATCTAGTAATCAATAAATACCTTTTTCTGCAGAATCAAATGTGATATCAGGTAGTCATTTGATTTCCAAATGAGGAATCATGTTCGGAAAATAATGCATCATTTAGCAAAATCCCTTTCAACAATTTGGATTCATTTGAGTCAATGGGTGCATATCTATTGTTCATCCACTACTAGAAACACTTTTGAATTTGCACAGGTTTTGGTTTATTGCATGTACACTAGCTGCAAAATTTTTCATCTCATTTAGTCAATCTTGTCATTGGTTTCATGCACCGAAGACCGCGTTAGATTCTGAGAAACAAAGAGCTGATGATACTGAGAAGAAATACAGTGAAGTAAAAGAGATTAGTGAAGAAAGACAGAAGAAATTGGAAGAAACAGAGAAGAAGGTTCAACAACTCCAGGAATCCTTGCAAAGGTAGGAAATCAATATTATTTGTTCATGCCTGCTTTATTTAGTATTGTATCACCACTTATATTCCGATAACTGTATTCTCCTGGACTGCAAACTTTTGAGATTAGTATCTGTAGCATGGAAATATTAATACGACTTACCTTTTTATTATTAGGCTAGAAGAGAAACTTACCAACTTAGAGTCAGAGAATAAAGTCCTGCGGCAACAGGCTCTGTCAATGACGCCCAACAAGTACCTCTCAGGACGCTCCAGATCAATTATGCAGGTAATTCTTTATAATGTCATATATTAGACTTTGCATTTTCTGTCACAGGAAGGAATTAAAGCTTTTCCCGTTTTCTGATATTTGGCAGAGGGCTGAGAGTCACATTCCAGTGGATGCTACAAGAGCAAGTTTGGTAGGCATAGCTTACATAATTACACATTTTTAGTCTTTTGGGCTCCTGAAATGTTTTTTCTTGACTCCTTTTATGTTTCTGTTCACTGATTAAATGGATTAGGATCTGCAAAGCCCTTCAATTAATCACAGGGAGCACTCTGAAGTAGATGATAAGCCACAAAAGTCATTAAATGAGAAACAACAGGAGAACCAGGAGTTGCTCATTCGTTGTGTTGCACAACACTTGGGATTTTCAGGGAACAGACCTATCGCTGCTTGTATCATATACAAGTGCCTTTTGCAGTGGAGATCGTTTGAAGTTGAGAGAACCAGTGTGTTTGATCGGATCATTCAGACCATAGGCCATGCAATTGAGGTTTGGAATGCCAAATCTTATGCATTATTGTTTTGATTTATTACCATTTTTTCCCCACCAGAAGTCACCCCTTTTCACCTGTTATTTCAATTTGAACATCAGACCCAGGATAACAATGATGTCTTGGCCTATTGGCTATCCAATGCCTCAACACTCCTCTTACTGCTCCAACGCACATTGAAAGCAAGTGGTGCAGCAGGAATGGCTCCACAACGTCGACGATCATCATCAGCTACTCTATTTGGAAGAATGACACAGGCATGTACAAGTTTCTCATTGAAATCACCAAAAGCCATCAAGATAATTTCATTTCTTTACTAAAGTCAGGTTTCTTCCCTGTTATTTTCTTTCAGAGTTTTCGTGGAGCTCCACAAGGAGTCAATCTATCCTTAATCAATGGGGGCATTAATGGTGGAGTGGACACATTGCGGCAAGTTGAAGCCAAGTATCCAGCTTTGCTTTTCAAGCAGCAGCTTACAGCATATGTAGAAAAAATTTATGGAATGATTCGGGATAATCTAAAGAAAGAAATCTCTCCTTTGCTTGGATTGTGCATCCAGGTATATTTTCTATGCATCAGTGACTACGTTGTTATATATATATATATATATATATATATATATGCTTCTGTTAACATGTTTAAATTGTTTGCTGTAAAATTCCTTAGATAGCTTTTTGTTTGAACATGATTTTCATAGGCACCAAGAACATCCAGAGCAAGTTTAGTGAAGGGGGCGCGTTCAGTTGCCAATGCTGCAGCCCAGCAAGCCCTGATTGCTCACTGGCAAGGAATAGTGAAGAGCCTTGGAAGCTTCTTAAACACTTTGAAGTCAAATCATGTAAGAGTCCTCCCTTTGGTTTTCTTATTTATCAAATCCCCTGCTTTCTGCCTCGCTTATATGATAGGGATCAGCAGTAAATAGTCTTCTTGCTAGTCTAATTGCCGCCATACACAAGGTAGAAAGGACAGGAGGATGACCTCTTAGAGAATATAGGAATACTGAACTCTGGTCACTTTTCATCTTCTTTTTCCTGCTTTTATATCCTCTTCCATAAAGGAAGGCTTCAAGGACTTCTACTTCCCTTTCTAGATTTCCTACAGGAACTCACTCATCTCATTTCCCTTCTACTTCGCTTCATCAAAACTTGAGTAATCAATTAACTGAATTCCTTTTTTCTTAACGGTTGATTTTCAGAACTTCTTAATATTATCATATGATTCTTCTTCTAGGTGCCGCCATTTTTAGTTCGTAAGGTGTTCACCCAGATATTTTCCTTCATCAATGTTCAACTATTCAACAGGTATTCAGTCCATGCTCCGATTTTCATTTGTCTTGTAAGGTGGCCATAATTTTGGTTATTTATGATGCACTTTTTTTTCGGCAGCCTTTTATTAAGAAGAGAATGCTGTTCATTTAGTAATGGTGAATATGTTAAAGCTGGGTTGGCTGAATTGGAACATTGGTGCTACAAAGCAACGGATGAGGTACCTAGAATTCACTTCCTCGCATTTTGTTGCTATAAGATACAAGATTTACCAACCTCAAAAATATAAATGCAGTATGCAGGTTCAGCCTGGGATGAGCTCAAGCATATTAGACAGGCTATCGGGTTTCTGGTATGTTTTCCTTCTTTATGAATTCATGAGTTCTTCCACCAGACCACAATTACATGTTAAGATGGTGAAGAAGGAGAAACAATGACATGTTCAAGTTGATCTTTTTTCCTGATGTAGGTCATTCATCAAAAGCCAAAGAAAACATTGGATGAAATAAGCCATGACCTGTGCCCAGTGAGTGATGAACTATCATCCAAGAGTGCCTGGATGTCGTTTATTCCTGTTCTGTCATCTTCACCATTTCATAGCCAAATTAATTAATCTGTGCATGCAGGTTCTAAGTATCCAGCAGCTATACCGAATCAGTACCATGTACTGGGACGACAAGTACGGCACACACAGTGTGTCGACGGATGTAAGTTCTTACCGATACCATGACTTCACTAGGTTAGAGTCATCTTTGTCACATGGGAACATTGGTAACCGTTGCAGTATTACATTAATTTGATGAAAACTGATCCAGCTGAGCTTTACCATGTGTATGCTTTCCGTGTAGGTTATATCCAATATGAGGGTGTTGATGACAGAAGATTCAAATAATGCAGTTAGCAATTCTTTCCTGCTGGATGATGATTCAAGGTCAGCAAACAATGTTATCTTTTCCTTGATGTTCTGCATCATTTAACCTTTTTCTTTTATTATTTGAACTTGTGATACACATTTTTACATACCCAGCTAGAATTTTAGCTGGAAAGTATGAGTGCTGAAAACTTTCAGCAAGAATCCAGTGCTCTCCACCTGTAGCTAAAACATCATATTAATGAATAGAAGTTAATCTGGAATGAGGAATATTTCTTTGCCACAAGAAGAACCGCATCCCCTTAACCTGAACTTGTGGCTGTCACTGACCTTTTACAAAAAATTTCATGCTTGCAGCATTCCATTTTCAGTTGATGACTTATCAAAGTCCATGGAACAAATTGACATCGCTGACATCGAACCACCACCTCTGATTCGAGAAAACTCTGGCTTTAGTTTCTTGCTGCCACGCTGCGATTAAATATGATCACACTGCAGAAATGGATCGAGTTCTATTCATCAGTCTCCCTCACTGAAAGATGTAAATTCAAGCCACAAGCTCCTTAACTGTAGATGCCCTCCTGAGAGGTTATTCATTTTGCGAGATTTTCCATTACGCTAGACATTACTACGTCCTTTGAAATTCTTTTCTATAGGTGGTCCATTGCTGCAAAAAGGGATGCCATTGCTCCCATATCAATTTAGCAACGTTTCTCTGTTTTTTGTTGTACAACTAGTTGATATTTCTTACGAGGAAGAAAAAATAAAGGCTTACAAGATTTTTCTCTTGAATAACATTTGTCGAACCCTAATCCTTGTTGCAGAAGCAATACTCGAAGAAATTATACTAAATATTAAAACTCGTGAGAAATTCACAGTGGACGCCATCACTATTCGCGCGCGCACAGATCACTTCATATGATCATAATGCATAGATGTCAACTGCATATTACCGAACAGATGTATACCAACGACCTTTGGAGGAGGTACTGAAGTTCTAGAATTGTCAATAATCATTCTGATTCTGTCTTTACCTTCATCCTTCAATTGGTGGTAACTAGCTTTCCATGAATATAGCGCCTGGCCTATGGTTTCCTGCTACTGCATTTTTGTTTTGCGTCTTTGGATGTTCTTCCCGTTTGGCGGCTGCTGTGGTTTGGTTAGGGTTTGGAAGAAAATTGAGTATTTTTTTTGTTGTAGTGTTGGTTGACTGGTTCAATCGGCTTTGAACATTTGAAATCGAACCAAATTGAAATTTTTTTAGGTTGTTTAATTAATTCATTCATTTTTTTCAATTTGTTTTTTTGGTTATTTTTTTATTTTTTAATTGAATTAATTTTTTAAGTTTTTTACTTATTTTTAATAAATATAATATTAAAAGGTAAAATTTAAAAAAAAATTAAATTTAAAATAAAAGAAAAAAGAGTTTTAAAATTTTTGAGAATGAAAGTAAAAAACTTCATGTCATTTAACTATAATGCCAAGGATTTCTAATATAATAATAATAATAATAATAATTTTACTGCACTTCATCCATTGATAATTATGATTTCGAATTATACGTTAAATATAAAAAAGTATAAGTGGTTATTCCAGATAAGCTCAAGAAAAACGAGATGTGCTTCAACGTTAAATCCAAGTCAGTGAAGTAACTAATCCAACGGCCATAAATCACTCACTCCCACTCCTTGAAAACAAGAAAGAAATCTGAAAATCCCCTTTTCTCTCGCTCCTTAAAAAAAACCCTAAAATACACACTCAAATCCTAAAAAGTAAAAATATTCAATTCCAGAAAAATAAAAAAAAATCTCACAATTCCCTTCTCTATCTCTCTAAAAAAGAAAAAAAAGAAATGGAACCCAACGACTCGCACCCACAGCAGCAACACCACTTCACCTCTTACTTCTCCACCACCACCTCTACCACCACCGCCACAACCACCCCATCACCTACCAATGGCCTCCTGCCACCTCATCAACCCACAGACTCCACCACTCCTACTGGGCCCCACATGCTCTACCCTCATTCAATGGGACCCTCAACCACAGCTACAGTGACAGGAGGAGGAGGAGCACCAGTGGAGGCGGCGGCAGCAGCAGCAGCAGCGAAGAGAAAGAGAGGGAGGCCAAGGAAATATGGGACGCCTGAACAAGCTTTGGCTGCCAAGAAAACGGCCTCCTCTAATTCTGCTGCTGCTTACAGAGAAAAGAAAGAACACCAAGCTGGTTCTTCCTCTACTATTTCCTCCTTTTCAGCCTATTCATCCAAAAAATCTCAACATGCTTCTCTTGGTAAGTTTTTCACGTTTATATTCCAATTAGTTGAATGTTGATTTTCGTGTTTGTTTGTGAAATGTAGTTTAATTCCTTGAAGAGTTTTGTCTTTAGTGATGTAAATAGTTGAATTTGATATATTTTTTTTATTGTTTTTGTTTGTGAAATGCTGTGTATTTGATTGAAAGATATGGTCTTTGCTGGTGTAAATGTCAGAATTTCTAATTACTTGAAGTTTTGCATGTTGTATAAGGCTTGCATGTATTTGTCTAGTATTCTTCACTGGTATTCTTTTTTATGTTTTATGGCATTTTTTTTTAAAAAAAAATTACTAGGTGTCCCATTTTTTTCATGAAAACACGGTGTTTCGAAGGGTTTTTGTATTCGGTGGTATAAGTAGTTAAATTTATTAGTGAAAGTTTTTGTGTTTTGGTGGATTTGTAAAATGTTATTTAATGCCTTGAGAAGTTTGGTTTTTGGTTGTGAAAATGTGATTTGTTTTTCCTCTAATTTTTTTCTGTGGTTGAATTGAAATTCATTGACTTGTGGTGGGTTTCTTGCAAGTTTAGTTCAGATTTATACTGTTATTTATGGTTTCCGTTTATAAGATGTTGTTTAATTGCTCAAAAGATTTGGTCTTTGATGGTTTCAGTTGAAATTTTTGAATTAGCTGGATTTTTCTATTGTGTATGAGTCATTGCATGCGTTTGTCTTAATTGTTTTTTCTAGTTTGATGTTTTTTTTTCTAAAAAAAATTGGCAATAGGTTTTGGAATTCTTTTTTGATCAATGAGTAAGTGAGTGAATCCATTTATCTTGTTTGTTTAATTCGTTCAATGTTTTTTCCATGAATGTGTTTATTAGGTGCATTTCTTTGAACTGCTGTCTCTTTTTGGTGTTTCCAATGGACGTGATTTTTTTTTCCTTATATATATATATATTGCTGCTTTGGTTGTGGAATTCTGTAGTGTACAAATTCCTTGAAAAGCTTCTCTTTTTGGTGGTTTGCAATTGCAGCAAGTATCCAGAATCTTGCATTTTGTGCGATCATTGCTTGTGTTTGTGTCAAGTAACTAGTAATTTTGTAAAATTTGTTTTGTTCTTGGTCTGATGGATTCTGCGAGCTATTTGTATTATGATGGTTTTCTAGCAACTCGTCTTTTTTTAGTGGGAGTTTATTGTGCATTATCTCTTAGACACAACTTATCTTTTTGTATGTTGAATTTGTGTTTCTTGAATGAATGAGGGTTTGTTCCTCTGTCAGTACAATGTGCAGTCTCCCCCCCCCCCCCTCCCATTGGGTGATATTTATTCATTTATTTATTTCTGTATTCTCTGCTGCTATCAGATGAGTTTCTGACTATTCTTTGTCCAAGATTTTTCCTGTTATAATGGTTATTTCTTGAAGTTCGTTGTTGACGTTAATTTTTTATTTATTCTAATTTGATGGGAAAAATGAGCAAACAGTATTTAACTGTGCTTGTCCTACTACATGGGGTGGCTCTCTGCACACTCTTTGGTGATAGGGCATACCATATTAGGTATAGTAGAATCCCTTGAGAAGCGCTAGTTGATCAATGTTCTTGTCCTTGTTTGTTGATTTGAATTGGTATTTACTAGAAAGGAATCAGCAAGCACCTACTTTATTAAGATGGCTGGGCTTCCTAAGGAACAGTCAGTTGATCCTGTTGTGATCCTGTAAATTGTTGTGGAGGTTGCAACCATTTTTAGCTTTGCAATATGTGTTAATTTTGTTTGAGGATTCATTGTCATGTGTTTTGATTATTTGATCCCAAGAATGGAAAAGAAATCTAGGCAATATTTTGTATTTTGAATTTTTTTTAACGAGGCTGCATTTTCATCAGCCTCGCTTCTTTCCTGTCTCACTCTTTCCCCTAGAAAATTCATCAAGGGCCACATTAACGGCATGGCTCTTTGATATGGTTACCTTATCTCGTCTTTCTGCTATTTCAGGCATTCCTTGTTCTTTTGTATTGTCACACTAGTTTTAAATGCTATAACACAACATCATTCTTAACTCCCATCTCAGTTTTGAGCTTAATTATTCTGCTACTGTCTAGTGCTTTGTTGGATGTTCTGTTTCCCAATGAATACCAGGCCCTATAATTGTTCTTCTTCATTACAACATTTTCAACATATAGATAAAGAAATTGATACAGAAGGCAAACAAAATTTAGGTCTAGGCTATATGTGTGATGTTATATAATCTACATAGCCTTGAGTAGGAGTTTCTGGGTGTAATCTACACAGCCTTGAATAGGATTATCTGGGTGTACCTGAATAACAATAAGCACCTTGTTTCAACATATAGATAAAGAAATTGATACAGAAGGCAAACAAAATTTAGGTCTAGGCTATATGTGTGATATTATATAATCTACATAGCCTTGAGTAGGAGTTTCTGGGTGTAATCTACATAGCCTTGAATGGGATTATCTGGGTGTACCTGAATAACAATAAGCACCTTGGTTCATCAGCTTGTGAGTTATCAGGAGGATCTGATACTATCTCGTTGTTTGTAAGGCTCTTTTTTTGTGATGCCACTTGACTCTTAGCTTGAGTGAGATGGCAACCTAACATACTGTACATGGGTTATGGTTTTGTTTAATGGCTCTTCTAATAATGCAATTTCACTTATGCTGCATGCAGATTATTAAATCAGTACTTCTGCTATAAATATGCAGGATACCTATATGGGGTGTTAAGTGTAGTTTGCATTTGTACTGGATAAAGTACTTTCCCTTTGCCTCCTTATGCTGTCATTCTTCGAGTGCCTTTAGAGGTGTAATATAGCTGCTATTCAGTGAGATTGAGCTGCTTTAGTTTTTATAATTTAGTTTGTTAGTATGCTGCGCCCATATACTGGATGCTGACTTATCTTCCCTTTTGTGATTGCACTTCTCCTTCATTATTGATACATTTTCTTTTGTCTAAAAAATGTAGTTTGCATTTGATAATATGTGCAGAGAAAGTTTGTTGATGTCATTGAATTTGTGTCTGACTTGCTCTTTCATTAAATGTGTGCATTTCTTATGTGATACTAGGAAATTGTTTGAGTGTGGTTGATTAGGAACGTTTTCTAGTCAATTAGATGAGAATGCTGATTTTATTGACCTCAAATATGATGCCAATTTGCTAATTTGAGTTGGGAATACCTTCTTCAATTAGTTCTGGAGTTGCTTTCACACCACCATTGACAGACTCTCACTCCGTATAATGTCTTTAGTTGGTTTGGAACCCTGTATGTTATGAGACTGATTTATTTATTTTTCTGGTTTTGAGAATGCCTATTCAGGAATATCATTCCATTACATGATTTTTTGGTAAACGGTGAACTTTTATTTCTTTGATGAATTGTTTCTTTGATAAAATGATATCAATTTTACTGTTCTCATTGATTTTATTGCACAGATTGAATGCTTACCCTTCTTGTTCTTTTCTCTTTGTTGCAGGCAATGCTGGGCATGGTTTTACGCCACATGTTATTACAGTAGCTGAGGGTGAGGTATGGAAACTCTCTAAACTTGGATTATACTACTATTATCAGAAATTAGTTGGTAGCCTATTTTGCATTTATCCGGCTGTTTCTTTTGCATGCTATGCAAGCATACAGAAAAAATCTTTGTTCATGAAGATTTCCTCAACTCTGTCCACTATTTGTTTTGTTTTTATTTTTTTTATGTATTGCATACCGTGGCACTGTGTGCTTTAATGGAGTTTTCCTCTTTTAGTGACTTGGCAGGAAAACCATAGTCAACCTGCCCATGTCTTTTAAAAATGTGGATTCATTTATTTCCTTACTCTTGGGAAGCAATAATTTAGTGGTGATTTGCCTGGTTTTCTGAACATCCAATTTTAAAATTTTGATTTAGAACTGAAATATATACTTAGTTGTGATATGGAGGGATTGTTTTCCTTTGCTTTCAGTATTGTTGCTGCTCAGTTTTGGTATGCATATGCAGACTTCTGCATGTTTTCTTTGCTGGGAGAAAGCTAATGTTCTTGATGACTTAGCTAATGTTATAGACATGTGGTATTTTTAATTGTTAAAGATAATGCAAGTATATGGTTGGTTTATGTTTGTAGATACTTGAGGAGGTTGTTTGATGGTTGTGTCCTTTAGCTGTGGATGATTATGACGTCAATATTTAAGGAAGTTTTGAAATTTTGGTGATGTATCATGTGCTAGGTGGTTATCAGAGATGCATTTGGTGGAAGGTTATTGATTGCATCCTAAAATCAATATTTGTGCTGGCCACTATCAGTATGTGATAATTGGGGAGAAATGTATAAATTTTTTATAGTCTTATAGATTTTGGTTTATCTACAATGAACTTTTGGATGAAGTTGGGGTTCTTTCCTTCTAAAGTTCCTCATGGAAATGTGGTTGGCTTTTGTTGTTGTGGAGAAAGGTTGTGAGAAAGTGTTCATTGGCATGCATAGTGAAGCATTACATGTCGACTTGAAAAGATAAAAAAGACCATGATCTAAAATTCTTCATTGGCCAAATTACTATGCCACATACTTTACCTATGGTTTCCATCCAGGAAAGGAAAGAAATAGGAAGTCAGAGAATAGAGTTGATGGTGGAAGAATCTATATATACGGTGTCTGTGAATTGTAGACAGTATTTCTTTGATAATGTAGACTCTTTCGATTGGGGTGGAAGATAGAATGTTAAAAGTCTGGTTTTTTGGTTGTTAATTGTTTCCAGATTCCCTTTGCTATATGTGTTGAATTCTTTCTTAGGAATTATCATGGTCATTATGTCTGTTTGTTTGAACAACTTTAGTTAAGTTCTTTACTGTTCCATTGGGAATGACAATTTTTTCAGAGAATTTGTCCATATAGATTTCACAATATCAGTCGGTCAAGGTAACAAACTGCATGTGTTTTTCATTTTTGATTACTGGTTTGTCTTGGTTCCTTCTGTGTGCAGTTTCTAAGTATCTGTAAAGTCTATGACTCATTACTTATTTGTTATTTTAAATGTTAAACAAGGTGATTGGATCTTTTTGTGGTATTTCATTAGCACACACAAGCTGGAAAGCAGCTCCTTTAAATGTGATGCATGGGTGATAGTATGTCTGTATATTTCTGTTCCAAAACTGTCAGTAAAGAATTGCCTTCATTGTTGGTTTTTATTCTGATGAACAACATTATGTGGTTGAGTTTTATACTTAATAGTCCTGGGCATTCAAGTGATAAAGATTTGGGATGTGATTGGGGTGTGATAGATCATGGTTAATCTATTTCTGAAATCATTTGTTGCATCTATTAGTAACTAGATGCTACAACAAGAGAGTAGGATGTGATTAGGGTGTGATAGATCATGGTTAATCTAGTTCTGAAGTCATTTGTTGCATCTATTAGGAACTAGATGCTATGAGTAGTTGGAATGCCAATAGTGGTTTTATAGATACATCCAAGTCTCTGTTTATTCCTCAGTAACATAGATTCTCAACAGGATGTCACCCAGAAAATCATGCATTTCCTACAACAAAGTATGCGTGAAATGTGTATTTTATCAGCATCTGGTTCAATTTTGAGCGCATCTCTCAGCCAACCAGCAACTTCAGGAGGCAACATTTCATATGAGGTAATTGTTTATGGATGTTTTTAACTTTTCAAATTCCTTTATGGCCTCTGGTTATCTTTTCCAATATCATGATTCTGTATCTGACTGAGAGGAAATAAAGAACAAAATATAAGAAGGGAACAAAAAAATTGCATCTCTTCAAGGGTATATGATAAAGAAGAACCACGTGACATGACAGCTGCAAAGAAGTCACCTCATGGTGGTTTAAGTGCTCCTCTGGTTCTGAGAAATGATTTCTGATTAGTGGAGGAATAGTGTGGAACTCTTCATGTCTGCACGTAGAAAAATAAGATTCATCTCATGGAAAATGGGATGGCAGGCAGGCAGGTAGGAAAGGACATATCAACTGTAAAGGGTTTGGCATGGAGGTTTTTATTTTTTTCTTAATAAAAGACCAAGCATGTAAAGGAACCTATGCTTAGGTGGTTCAGCTCTACTAATCTACAAATCTGCACAACGGGGAAGTGGAATATATAGCTGAGCACCATTATTAGTACATTTCCATGATATCATGGTTTGTTTTTGTTGGTTAGACCAACTAATTGAGGAAGTCTGCGAACGATACAGACAGAAGCAGCTTTGCAAAAATTCAACAGCATATACACTGTGTATCACTCGAAAATCAAATGGTATACAATGTTGCTTTCTAGCTCTCTTATATCTGGAAGCCTTTTTATTATTTTCATGTGTGCCCAAGAATCCTCTGATAGCATATACTCTTGGTAAATTATCATTTTACTGTTTGCATGAACAATTGATACACCTCCGATGAAATTTTATGCTCTGAAAACCAACTTGACAATTCGAAGTGCTAGTTAAAGTGGTAAAAATGATGTTCTGAGATGATATGAAATTAATTGTTTTTCCTGCATCTCTTCAACATTAGGGTCGGTATGAGATCATTTCATTGTGTGGATCGTATATACGTACTAATATGGGGGGAAGAGCAGGTGGGCTCAGTGTATGCCTATCTGATACAAATGGCCAGATTATTGGAGGAGGAGTTGGTGGACCTCTAAAGGCTGCTGGCCCTGTGCAGGTATTGCTTAAAATATACAATTTCTCCAATAAAACATCTGTTGAAGTAGGGAGCAAACCATGATGAGGACAATCCTTTTAGTTTGCAAGCACATGCATGCATGTCACAGAGTCCTGATCATAGAAATCCTTGTTCCAGATTTAAAGGGATTAATGCGATCAGGTCTTTAATATTTTATGATTTATTAGTTGTTTGTACACAGGTCATCGTCGGTACTTTTATGCTTGACAATAAGAAGGGTGGTAGTGGAAAAGGCCATGCCTCTGGCAGTAAGTTGCCATCACCAGTCGGAGCATCAGTACCAAGTTTTGGCTTCCGCTCTCCAGTTGAATCGTCTTTGATGAATCCAGCTAGGGCAAATGATGACCATCCTACCATCGGAGGGAATCCTTTTACAATGCAACCTACCAGCATGCATATGACACCTACAAGGCCTCTGGATTGGATGAGTGGTCCAGATGTCAGAACTGCAGGTTATGATTTTACAGGTATAATAACCCCCCCTCCCCTACTTCCTCTAATCCACAGAACAAGACCGGCTGACATGAAGTGTCTTTTCTTTTTCAGGAAGAACAGGTCATGGAGGACCCCAATCTCCGGAAAACGGGGACTACGAGTAAATTCCAGATTCCAGATTGGTTGACTTTTGAAACACTGTTTTGCCATCTTTCTTGTGATCATTGACCAGAGAAAATGCATGCACAAGCTTTTGGACCCTTCGTGGAGTGCTAGACGATATGTATCTGTACAGTTTAGTCGCAATCATTACTCATTGCTAGCTTATGCTTCCTAGATTATGGCCCTAAATTAGAAGTGTTAGCCTTATTTTATGTTCCTGTACTGTTTTTATCTTTTTTCGTGTCTCCATTTACTCTGGTTTTGCACACTGGAGTTGGTGGCTGATTCCTGTTGACATTGAATTAAGGTTCAACGGCAAACCTGGCATGAAAGGGAAAGTTGTGCAAATTGAGACGATTTCTATCATGCGTGCCGCCTACGCGCCACCATGAGATTTTCGCCTGATTATTGTACTAAGCATGTGGGGATATACGCCATCCTTGTAGTTATAATACCAGCAGCTCATTATAAATAAGCTGAGAGTTGCTCGATTAATGGTCAAAGATTGACAATTATACTTTATAAAATAAAAATTACCCCGTATTTAACAAAATACTCAAAGTACAGAACGAATACTGCACAAGGTATTATTTGCTAGATATACATAAAAAATAATAAAAATAACTTTTAAAAAAATTCTATTTATATTTTTTTCCCAAGAATTCTACTCACCATAAGCCACATGTACTCCTAAATAACACTTTTTTTTAAACAACCCCTCCTCTTTCTCTCATCTTTTTATTCTTTATTTTTCTAATTATTCTAACTAAATATAATATTTTTAATTGTTCAAACAGTTATGGATTAGATTTATATGATTTTTTTTTTTGGTTGAAGAACTCAGAACTTACTTGGCAAGTGATTTCAGAATTTGAGACGCATGTAAAAGAGGCACCATGTGAAAAGCCTGAAAATGAAGAACTTGTTCGGAAATCCATAAAATGAAGAAGTAGACAAGATGCCACTCGGCAGGTCAATGATTTTCGCTATTGTGAGCAAGTCTTTTTCACTTTATTAGAATCGATTATCATGGTTGCAATCTCATTTTGAATCCTGTGAAATATTTAATGGCTATGTATATATTGTTTTTAGTATTATTAAAATTACATGTTTCTATTTTTTTTTCAATATTATATATGAATTTTTCAAAAGATATGAAAGATAATGCTTTTGTGAACAAATATGTTAGATTCTTATTTGATTATACTTAATGAACATTGATTTTTTTTTTTTATATATATATATATATATATATATATATATATATATATATATATATATAATCATGTGCAAACAAATTTTTTGGTGATATGTGCCTAGTTTTTTAACCTTTAATATAACATCTTTTTATTTAAGCAATGCAAGCAACATTACCCCTTATATAATATTATTGTGCTCCATTTAATTGTTGAAAGATTACATTCCTCCTTAATATGTTTAACCAAAGATCTCAATCATATACACTCTTAACTTGCTTCATCATGAAGTGCTAATATCTTGACATGATTGATTAAAGAATTAGCCCACGTAGTTTGTTTAGTAGAGCACTAATATATAGTAATACCACCATATATGAATAAATATCATGGTTAAGAGGGATCTTTATATAGATTAGATAAATACTCAACCTCTTTATATTCAATTAATCATGGATTTTATTATTTTGAATATAATAATAATCTCGTATAAATTATTTTGTGAAGATAACAAAATATGTTTCACATCAATTTCAATGTCTTCATGTTAGTGTTGAACTATATCTTGCCAATAAACTAATATAAAATGTTGCATGTAGTTTCATATAGTTAACAAGATATATTAATGCACTAATTATAGTGAAATATGATATTTTAGGACAAGTAATCCTTCATTATCTTCTAGAATATGAAAATGGTCATTCTTTATGTCAAGTGATTGAACTATTGACAAAGAGTTTAATGGACTTGCTTTGTCCATATAAAAATGTTTTAACACTTTTTTTTTCGTATAAATTAATTGATGGACAAGTATTTCATTTGATAATTGCTTGATTTGTAGATGAAGAAATTTCTTTTTATCAACATTCATTGCAATAATAGCAAATTCAAATTTTGATTTCATAATAAAAACGCATGGACTAATGAGATTATTGACATTTTCTTTTAAAGATATATGATAAGATTTGTGTTATATTTGTTCTGATTGCTTTAATCTATACAAATATATTTATACTTTAATTCTATATATTTTTCAGGGTTTTGAGTTGTATGCTTTGAAAATTTTTAGTCCTACAAGAACTTTCATATAAATACCACTATTAAGTAAGCAATTTATGTAAGTTATTACAACAAACATGAGATGCATATGGAATCCTTCATAAATTGTTAAGCTAATTAAAAGTCTAAATGTAATTTCACCTACCACATGAGAATATATTTTTCCATAATCAATTTTAGATATATGTGAAAAACCTTATGCTATATGTCATGCTTTATATCTTACAACTTAATTATTTTCATTTTGTTTTCTTATAAAAACACATACTTGTATCCTATAGATTTGAGTCATTTGACATTTTTTGGAGCTTGAACTACTAATCCAAAAAATTTATGTTTTGAAAGTGATTTTAGTTCTGCTTGGTTTGTGGTTATCCACTTTAGCTAATCATTTCTATGTCGAGATGTTTTAATATACTTTGATTTAAAATCCTCTTTTTTTTTAATTAGATTAATAGTTAGTACATATAAAAATACTTTATTAATAAAAACTTTATTTTGATTCCATTTTTCTCTATAGTGATATAATTTATTGAAATTTCTTCATTCTTAATGTTTATTTACTTTGAATATTTTTAGGTACTTGATTGACTTCTAAAGTTGCTTATTTGAATATGTTCCTACTTATTTTTGTGTCATAACCACTTTAAGGTACTAAAAACTATAAAGATGTTGACTTTCTTATTTTTCATGAATATATTGGACAAAATATTTGACTACCATAACTTGTTACAATAATAAATTGACAAAACCAATTATGATAAAGATGAATAATTATCTCTTTAATATCAAAAAGTCTTTTCATGAATGTTATCAATGTACATTGAATTTCTTTTATGAGGACTATCTAGGATATGACTTTTTTTTTTTTTCCATATTAGACATGCAATTAAGACTAATACTATCATAATTTAATTTTTACCCCTTCTAAAAAATTCACGTCAAATTTAATAGATTTTGAAGGAAATGATGGTTGTTAAATTATGATCAAAATACAAAAAAAAAAATGTGATTTGAGATAAAATTAGACAAATAACAAATTTCTAGAAGCAATAATTAGGCCAAAGTAGGTACAATTAAGTCAGGCATAATTGTTTATAAACCATTTGAATTTAACCGAAGAGAAATTGAGAAAAAGGGTTGAAATTAAAGTCATTCCCAACAAATTGTTTTCATTATAACAATTAATTAGGAATTGAAAAGACACAAAGCAGTGATTATATATATAGTTGCATATGGCACGCAACGTGGTGGGACGTCGTGGGTCAATAAATTACCGTCTAATTATTTGATTTATAGTTAATAAAAAACTCGAGTATATTAGTTTTATTAAAAATTTTAAAAATAAAAGATTAATTATGATTAGAAAAAATATTAACATTTCTAGCATAATTTATTTAAAATAAGTTGTATTATATGATTTAGATGTGGTTTAAATATTTTGATGAGTTTTTAATCGGTAGTTAGTTGATGACTTAAAGAAAAAAAAAATACTCTTATGAATAAATTTAACATTTTAAATTTATTATGAGCTCATATGTCTTGATAAATTTTCATGTGAGAAATCCATGGAGGTACCCTGATAATGTTTACCTATCATGGAAGGCAAGAAGAGTTTTCCATAATTTGTATATTGTAGTGAAAAAATATTTCCAATAAAAATTAATGAATATTTAAAATAATTTTAATTTTTTTTTAGTTAATTCATAATATTTAAATACTAGTTTATTTGTAGTTATAACATTTATATCCTAATGACCATTAAAATACTATTATTAAAATCCTAATTGGCAAGTTGTGTTGAGACTATTTATATTGATGAACAATTTAATTTTAAAGATAAATAATACAATCTTTGACAACATTTTTTTTTTGGTTCTGTTTTTTTTTTATATATATATATATATATATATGTAATTCTATATTTCTACGAGTAAGCATTTATATATATATATATATATATATATATATATATGTATACTAAACAATTTCCAACAATTTCTTCTACATCAAAGACACAAAAAAGAAGGAAAAACCAAGGCTTAAAACAAGAAAAAAAATTGAATGATTCTTAAATTATAACCATCAATACTTACACTATAGAAAAGAGATTAATATAAATAATATAAATATATTAAACATCTTAAAAATTTATTTTTAATTATTTATCATATTGTTTCTATTTTTTTATACTATAAATATTCAGGGTGACACCCTGAGCAATATAAAATTTATGATATAAACGAGAGAGAAGCAAACTTTCTAGACGAAAAAGCAACAAGCTTCAAAGAAAGGCTCCCATGAATTACCATCTTTCTATTCTATATAATTAATATTCTATTCCCTCTTTCATGGGGGTTGATGAGAGAGAAGCAGAGAGTGTCTAGGTTCTCTTCACCTTCACTCTGTGGGGACCCCACTTCTTAAACCCTTTCCAGCCTTTTTCTCTCTCTACCTTGAAAAAAAACCCACACTTTCAGTTTCGGACACACTTCCTTCAACTCCCCCCCCCCCCCCTATCACTATCACATCTGAACGCTATATTTCTCTCTTTGATCTTTGTTAGAAGGGGGAGGGAGGGAGAGAGGAAACTTTTACTTATGACAAGAAAACAAAGAAAACGGAAGATCATTTCTTGCTCTTCTTCTTCTTTGTGAGAGTGATTGATAGCTCATACAGCAACAATATCTGAGAATCTTTTTTCTTTCTTTTTATCAGTGATTTGAAAAGCTGAGACATTTCGATCTGGGTTTTATTAATATACCACAAAGGGAGTAGTTGGTTTTGGCGTGGATAAGTGGTTTTGGTTCAAGAGGGCACAAGGTGTATTCTTTTTACCTTCTTTTATTTGGTCCACTCTTCATTTCTGATCCCTCCTTTTATATTGCAAAGTGATAGATAGATAGATATTTGTTTTCAATTAAGAATTTTGGTTTTTTTTTTTATTACTTTTGTTGTATGGCTATCTAAATAATTGGAGCAATGGAGAGATGAGCAGTGGTAGGGAAATGTGCTAAAGACTACTGGTGGTGGAAAAAGATTATAGTTGTCTGATTTCTTTTTCTTGGGATCTGTAAGATCTTGAATTTTAGTTGATAGTGTTGTTGATTATTAGTGTAAAATTCAGATTGGTATGTTAAATCTTGAAGTGTTGGGCATGGCTTTTTAGTTCATGGAATGCATGTTCATGCTTGGGGTTGTAGAGATATAGTTCAAGTAGTTTTCTTTCATTTTTCATTTTTTTTATTAGGAAATACTAGGGATTTGTAAGAATTGAATTAGGGCAGAGACAAGAATGCATTAGGCCAGTGTTCATTTGGGTGCAATGTTAAGAGCATTAGCTCCTAGATTCTTGTTGATTTCATATCTAGTGATCTTGGTCTCTGCCAGTGACAATGACTTTGTAAATTGTAATTGCGATGATGAGGGTTTTTGGAGTATACACAACATTCTAGAATGTCAGAGAGTGAGTGATTTTTTGATTGCAGTTGCCTATTTTTCGATACCAATTGAACTTCTTTACTTTGTTAGCTGCTCAAACTTTCCTTTCAAATGGGTCCTTCTTCAGTTTATAGCGTTCATAGTCCTTTGTGGACTGACGCATTTGCTCAATGCATGGACTTATTATGGACCACACTCATTCCAGCTGATACTGTCCCTCACCATTGCCAAGTTCCTTACAGCATTAGTTTCATGTGCAACTGCCATAACCCTTTTAACTTTGATTCCACTTCTTCTCAAATGGAAAGTGAGGGAGCTTTTCTTAAAGCAAAATGTGTTGGAATTAGATCAAGAGGTTGGGATGATGAAGAAGCAAAAGGAAGCCAGTTGGCATGTTAGAATGCTAACCCAAGAAATTAGGAAGTCGCTGGACAAGCATATGATATTGTATACCACTCTAGTTGAGCTTTCTAAGACTTTGGACTTGCAAAATTGTGCTGTATGGATGCCAAACGAGAATAGAAAGGAGTTCCATCTCACCCATGAGCTGAAAACTAATTCAAAAAATTATCCTCTTTCTATCTCTGTTAATGACCCGGATGTGTTAGAAATACAAGGTAGCAAGGGGGTCAAGGTTTTGAGGCCTGATTCGGCACTCGCGGCTTCAAGTGGTGGAGGTTCAGAGGAGTCAGGTGCTGTCGCAGCAATCCGGATGCCAATGCTACGGGTTTCAAATTTCAAAGGGGGGACACCTGAATTAGTGGATACTTGTTATGCTATACTGGTTTTGGTTCTTCCAAGTATGAGTTCTAGAGGTTGGAGCTATGAGGAAATGGAAATAGTGGAAGTAGTTGCTGATCAGGTAGCTGTGGCTTTGTCTCATGCAGCAGTTCTAGAAGAATCACGGGTAATGAGAGACAAGCTTAGTGAGCAGAATCATGCGTTGCAACAGGCTAGGAAGAATGCAATGATGGCGAGCCTGGCAAGGAACTCATTTCAAAAAGTGATGAGCCATGGGTTGAGGAGACCGATGCACTCAATCTTGGGCCTGCTCTCTATGTTCCAAAATGAGAATATGGGATTCGAGCAAAGGATTGTTATTGACACATTGGTGAAAACCAGCAACGTTCTTTCAACTTTGATTAATGATGTGATGGAAATTTCAGCAGAAGATACTGGAAGGTTCCCTTTAGAGATGAGGCCCTTTCGTCTACACTCCATGATCAAGGAAGCTTCTTGCCTTGCCAAGTGCTTGTTTGTGTATAAAGGTTTTGGGTTTGAACTTGATGTTCAGAGTTCCTTGCCTGATTTAGTGATAGGAGATGAAAGAAGGGCCTTTCAAGTTATTTTACACATGATTGGATATCTATTAAACATCTATGATGGTGGGGGAAATCTTATATTTCGGGTTTCTTCAGAGAATGGTAATGAGGGCAAGACAGATAGAATGTTGGGGGTGTGGAAACCAAATGTTCCAGATGAGTTTGTATGTATAAAGTTTGTCATGGAGATCAGTGAGGGAAGTTCTCTCTCAGATGTAGCTAGCTCAACGACAAACTCTTCTGGTAAAAGGCAAAACAGTGCTGGAGTTAAGGAGGGCCTGAGCTTCAGCATGTGCAAAAGGCTTGTACAGGTGAGGCATCAAATATTATTTTATCTATGTGGCTACACATATGACATTCTTTGTTAATTGTTGCTTCATTATTGTGCAATAGAGGTCATGACAGCAGACATCCCATGAAAATGTTGCCATTTTATTTAACTGCATCTAGAGATGAAAATGTGTTGCATGGAGTAAAATTTGTGAAAGAGCACATTCTTTTTCAAGTTTACGACATTTTTGGTGCTGGTTCCATTGTTTAAATCTAGAGGATAGTTATCATGCTTTACTTCTTGTAAATGCATCTGATTAGATTGGAGGTGTTCTTCTGTTGTAGGATGTTTCTATATGACCTTATTCCATGGACAATCTCTCAGCTAATTCTGTATCTGAAAATGACAAATCAGTTCTGCATCCAAATAACATCATCAAATATGGCTCAGTGATTTCTTTCCTCCTAACATGCTTAGAGTCAGTTGGCATGACTTTTACAACCAAAAGAAAAATCTTAAGTATGTTTGGTTAGAGATAACTTATTTAGATCAAAAACTTATTTCTAGAATTGAGACAAAATTTTGCTCAAAAGTTGAAATTTCTGCCTTTCAAACTTTTAACCTATTGATTCTAACTCGTACCATCTCCATTCTTCAAAGAAATTGTTTTGAGCCCATGCCTGCCAAAGATAAATCTAACTTGAATTATTCTTATGAGAAGTCATTTTTTAAATTAACTTTTGAATTTCGACTTAAAGTCAAAAGTAGTTCTCTGTAAGTCATGCCAAATGGACCCTTAATCTGTCTCATTTGTATTTTAAAGCCTTTTTTTTTTTTTTTTTTTTGGGGGGGGGGGGTCAGAATGATCCTATGCCTTTGTTCCTTGGCTTGTACCATAGCATACTTGAAAAGGTTTATTTATTTATCTTGTTAATTTGTCTTCCTGGAGCATATTTAAGATGCATTAACTATGTATCATATTCAACATTATTAGAAAGAAGTGTATATGCAGATGATGCAAGGTAATATCTGGATATCTTTGAACCCTCTGGGTTTTGCACAAGGCATGACTCTGGTTCTCTGGTTTCAAATCCGGCCATCTTATGGAAGAGCCATATTTACCCCGGGAACTTCCTCAGAACAACCAAATTCCAATTCTCAGTTCAGAGGCCTTCGTGTTATACTTGCTGATGATGATCATGTAAATAGGACTGTGACCAAGAAGCTACTTGAGAAGTTAGGCTGTGAAGTGACTGCTGTTTCATCTGGGTTTGAATGCCTTAGTGCTCTTAGCTCTGCTGAAAACTCTTGCATGCTAGTTGTTTTGGATCTTCAAATGCCAGAAATGGATGGTTTCGAAGTGGCAACACGAATCCGGAAGTTTCGAAGTCGTAATTGGCCATTGATTATAGCTGTGACTGCCAGTGCTGAGGATAATGTTTGGGAGAGATGCCTACAGATGGGAATGAATGGAGTGATTCGAAAACCTGTTCTCTTACAAGGGATGGCAGATGAGCTTCGAAGAGTTCTGCAGAGGGCTGGTGAAGGGTTGTGAAAATAAGTTGTAAAGATGATCAGACATTGGTTTATAGAACAATCGTTCAGGGTTCTTCAGTCAGCTCTTCATCAAAATCCAGCACTGGGATATTTACCTTAACACTATATTTCATTTATACAAAGTGTAAACTTCTACTTTTTTCTAACCATTTTCCTTGTCGAGCTCAATGGCTAGAATTTCATAGAATGGATAATGACTCGTGAGAAATAATATTTCTATATAACAGTAAAAGGAATTCACAGAAGTGAAATAATACAGATAGATTGAACTTTCCACATTGTTTTGATGTCTCCTCAATTAGTGTTTTGTAAAAAGTTGTTGTAGATCTTATATTGTTTGCTTTTATTCAACCAAGTTATCATTCCAGGAGAAACACCAGAGAACACACTTTATGTTTTGAGTGATTGAAACATTTTTGGTCCTGATATCTTTGTTGTGTTGTAGGTTATAGGTTCACTGGGTGGTTTTGCAAAGAATGTTGAGTCAAAGGTTAAGATGATGTCCTGAATTTAAAAAAGCAAGTCATGCAGAACAATGAACTTAAAACAATGAACAATTTAAGATTATGTTTGCAGTTGGCTTCTAGATTTACTTCAATACATGCTATGCAGATTTGTTATGCACAGTTCATGTACAAGATTAGTTGGCTATTTGTTAGTTCAGTTGCTTTTTTACTCTTCTTATATTGCTAGGAACTGCTATTTTATACAGGTTAAGATTGTCAGGTTGCATGTCTTGGTCTGTGATTTATGTCTGCTGTGTTATGAATCCTGTTAGAGATATATATTAGGAATGAATAACTTATACATGACTTCCCTACTGTAATACTAAGTTTACTAAGTTTATAGGACAATGAATTGTGAGGAAGTGTTTGATTACCAGTAGATGAGAATAATTATATATACTCTTGTATAAATATACGATGCAATCAATAATAATTTTCATTTCAGCAAATTCTATTCTTCTCTTGTCGATTTATATGATATTAGAGTTTTGATGACCGATTGGTCATTAATTCGAATCTTACTATCTTTATTTATTTGATAAAAATTAAGCACAAGGTAATGTAAACTTATGCAAGTTTCAGGCCTGAAGGGTTTTCACTTGAAGTGGTGTGTTAGAGAATAATATAAATTATATCTTGGAATCTTACCTAACAGTTAAGCACTCACAAAGCAAAGGGTAGCCACTTTGATTAAAAAAAATGAAACATCAAATCATGATCTGGATTTGGATCATTGTAGCTTGGGAATTTTTAGTTTTCAATGTTTTGGCAAAATAGCATACCGAAGAAAAGTCATAAGAAAATAGCATAATTTAGTCAAAGATGTGAATCTCATTCGTGTTTTTTTATTAAAAGACGTGAATAAGTTTCATGTCTTTAAACCAAACCCTAAATCAACTTTAAATATAAATTTTAAACAATCAAAATCTCAAATTAACTTAAAATTACTATAACCGCAAATTAATCTCAAATTTCAAACCTCTAATCCCTAATATAAACACTAATTCAAATTTCAAACCATAAACTGTTAAATCCAAATCTAAAACTATAATATCTAATCTTAAACCCTAAAACTATAATCTCTAATCTCAAACCTCAAACATATAATCCCTAATTCTAAAAACCAAACCCCAAATGCTAAACAATAAAACTAAATATAAACCTATGATCCCTAAACACTTAACTCTAAATTCAAACCTTAAAAATGCAAATGATCCCTAACACAAGACAAAAATGGGGAAATATTGTTGTATTAAAAAAAGCATAAAAAATTGCATTAAAGTTTCGTTACATTGATGTAATATGTTAATGTTATTTTTGTTTTTTTAATTAAACTTAATGTGCTGCCATTCGTTCACATATAAATGTCATTACATTTATTATTTTGTAAATGTTTGCTTTGTAATTATAAATAACATGTTGTCAATGATCTTAAATTCACTTGTAAATTTATGATTTTAAACTTTACCTACTTAACCAAAATAAATTTAAATGTTCATAATATATAAGATAAAATTAAAATCTAAATATGAAAAATCCAAAACAATTATAAGAGTTTAATAAAATACAAGAAAAAAAACTCATAACTAAAAAAATAACACAACATAATTGCGATAATGAGTCGAGTTCATCAATAACATAATTTTCTAGTATTTAAGTGGTCTCATCCTCCAACACAACATAATCCAAATGTAATATCTCTCTAAATATCTTAAGTGTAGTGTAGTGCAGTATGAGGTGAACCAACAAGATTCTTAATGATAAACAAGTTCATTATCTTTAGAATCACGAAGATCAACAATGACTTTTCAGCTATATGTAATTCCAACCTAATTGATCTCATAAATAACATTAATTGCATAGGAACATATCTAATTGCATGATAAATTATCTCAATTCAAATAAAATATCCAATTATAAAATACAAAATATACAATAATAGATCAAAACTAAAAAGCTCACAATTTAACCATGAAAACTATAAAATTAAGAGAAATATAATGTTTTTACCTTGATTTGTTAACTATTAGTTGATGGTAGTGGTTGTTATGGCGGAAGAGACTAAAGAAAAAGATTAAGCCTGTGTTTTTTCTTGAAAAAACACTAAAGAGATGCGTGGAGATGAAAGGGATATGATTTTCGTGTTTTGATACAGGATAGAAAGTTATTTTTGGTGTTTTGAAGGTAGTAGACCAGTGATGACCATGGAAAAAAGATGAAGTTTTTATGTTTATAAAATATGCAATTCTGAAACATGTTTTAATTATATAATTATGATTGAAAATTATGTTTTAAATAAAAATATAAATAAAAATCATGTTTTTATTTAAACAATGCTAGTTTCAGAAGAAAATTTTCAACTTATTTTATTTTGCTAAAATTTTACTCAAACAACACTACTTTTGTTTTTTTATTAAAAAATATGGTAGCTTGACTGCTTGAGACAAGGCACATGCTACGATAATGTGGAATCATTTAAGATTGGACCCTAAAGCTAGATTGCTAGACTTTGGTGGGTTTTATGAGACGAGCGCTCATGTGGTTTTAATTTTTGGCCATATTTATTTTTTAAAAAATAATTTTTTAAAAATAATTTTTTAAATTTTTTTATATTTATTTGTCATTATAAAAATTGATTAACAAAAAACACTTTCCAGTCACAGAAAAATACTTTCTAGTCAAAGAAAAATACTTTTCAATCAAAGAAAAATTTAGCTTGGTTTTCATGAAAGTGTTTTCTTTTTTAGCTGTGTTTGTTTTCCAGAAAGTGGTTTCCGGAAAATCACTTTCCAAACTTTCTTTTATTTGTTTGCCATTAAAAAAGCTGGTAAACGAAAAACGCTTTCCAGTAAAAGAAAATTTTGACTTGGTTTTCAGAAAAGTATTTTCCTGAAAAATTTGGACGGAAAACACTTTACAGAAATTGTGAAAAATTTAAAAATATCATTATTTGTTGACTATATCATATTTGATCCTCAAATTTTTGATTGCTATATATATTTTGTTTTGAATATTTATTTTTCAATTTCATCTCTTAAAATTTTATTTTTATATTAACTTTGGTCTTTATTTTTATAATTGTTATTTGCTTTTTCTTTATTATTTTTTTATTGAAATTTTTTATCTATCAAATTTGGTCCTCATTCTTTTAATTGTTACTTATTTTATTCGAAATAATTTATGAAATGTTGATTATTATTATTTTAATTTCTTCATTTTTTTTTTTAATTTATTAGATTTGATCTCTATTATTTTGATTATTATTTATTTTATTTGAGATAATTTATGAAATTATATTTTTTTTTAATTTTATTCCCATTTAATTTTTTAATTTATAAGATTTGTTTTTTATTATTTTAATAAACTTAAAAAAAATAAAATATTAATAAGTTATTTCCCAGCTTATTTTTCATAACATAACTAAACACTCGAAAGTGCTTTCCAACTTATTTTCTATCATACTATAAAATATCAAAAAATATTTTTTTAAAATTTACTTTTTTTAAAATTTACTTTTCCTAAAATTTACTTTCTAAAAAAAATTACTTTGTGCCTTTGTTATATTGAACTTTCCCGTTCGGAAATCATTACCATTTTTCCTCAAGGTCCAAATTATGCTCGATAATGAAGCCCTGTTGTGATTACTCTAATAATTAGGCAGTGTTAGCTTGCCGATAGCCTAAAGGGCGATGGTTGTTGAAGCCTCAAGGTGATGATTATACCTTCGGCTGTCTGGAATTATCTGTCGTCGTTTCTTCTCCATCAGCACATCCCGCTCCCCTGTCCTTAGTGACCTTTTCATTCAATGGCAGTGGTCCGCCTCTAGTAGAGCTCTCACCGTTCAATGGCTAGGGTTGACTTAGAGCTTGGGACCAAAGTTGGGTAATTTCTTACCACTTGGACAATTAACCATGGTGCAGGGACAGTCTTTTCTTCATTGCTTTTCTCCACCAAAGAAATGTAAGTGCTCTGTATCACCCCCGCAAGCACTTCTGATTCCAAGATCAGCACTGTTTAGACTATTAAATTTAGTTTGCGTTCAGGATGAACACGATTGAAACTATATTTTTTTAAAATTTAATTTTTGTAATATTTTTTAATCGTTTAAAGTTGTTAAGTGCAGTAATTTTGAATTCAGAATACTAATAATATCAAAATCTAATATATGGATATTCATTTCTTTTCATGAAGAAATTCAATATATTTTTTGGATACTAATGTCGATATTTTATTAAAAAAGAAAAAGAAAAAAAGAAAACGGCGGAGTATCCTTTCTTTGCAACTAGACCGAACCTTTAGGGTTATATATAGCTTCTCTGCTTACGGGATAGAAAGAGGCAGAATGAGTGCAGAAGCAGAAGCAGAGTACTTCTCCAAAGACTTTGAATGGGAAACACTAAGACAAGAAATAGAAGACAACCCTTCTTATCAATACCACTTACTCCCTTTCACTTATACTCCTCCTTCACAACAACAAGAAATTCAAGTAAGTGAAGATTCAAAAGCATGGAAAAGGTTCCATCTTCGCCATTCCTCTGGCAAATTCTTCAAGGTCTTTACTTACTATTTTTTTTTTTCAATTGAGTTTGGATTTATTTTCTTGATTTTAAAGAAATGGGTTATGTTTTTTAAGTGCAGGAGAGAAGGTATTTGTTGAAGGAATTTCCTGAGTTGGTTTCTTGTAAAGAGTTTTCGAAGGTTTTGGAAGTTGGCTGTGGCAATGGCAGTTCTGTTATTCCTATCTTACGGTAACCTTACAAAAACAACCGCAACTTTGCTTTCTTTGTCTGTTTTAAGGCTGTGATTTTCTGTGGAACTGTTCTTATACATAGGAATTGCAAGTGTGTTCTTTCACTTTACAAATGTCTACAGTTTGGACTTTTTTAATTTTTTCATACTAGAAACTAAAATGATGGAAGTGAGAACCTGGGTTGAGCTGTTCATGCCTGTGTCTTGAGTTTGAATCCTCACATGGGCTGCTTGGATGCATTGATGTGTAGATGATAGGCTTGCCTACTTAGGTGCAAAAGATCATATTCTAATGGGATTTGTATTGTAAGAAGATTCACATTTGATAAAGTTGCAAGGGGGGGGAATCTCTCTTAAAAATGTTTAACGCAATAGTGACCAAAGTAGGCTTATATAGGCTTTTTCTTTTTTAAGATAATCTGATAGAACAAAACCGTTGCCATAAATGGTCCTGATGATGACATAATAATTATCACAATTTCAACATTTTTTTCTCTCTTTTCTACCCCTTGTTAATAATTTTTGTCATTTGGAAGATCATCACTGGAAAATGTCTCATTTTTGGTATTGACTCCATGTTAGATATAATTTCTTATGAACTATTTATTTGCTGTGTCATGATCAATTTGTTATGTATTTTTTGGTGACAATGTGCCATCGATTACAGCAATATTCAGGGAATGTGTAGTGATACCTTGATTTAAATTCAACTAACTGGTAATTAAGGTGCAGATGTGAACTTGTGTTTGGGAATTCTGATAATCATCTTGCATGCGAACTGTATGTGTTAAACTTAGTTATATTCTTTCATTGATATTTCGTGGATGAATCCTCATATGTTGCACTCACCAGGTTATATCATTTCATTAGTAGACCTTAAATCATGCTTCTGGTGTTCCGTCCATTAAAAAGCTTTTCTCTTTTCTTTTTGTAGTGGCAACAAGGACATTATCGTATATGCTTGTGATTGTAGCAGTGAGACTCTTGAGAGGGCTAAAGAGATTGTTCATTCCACTAATATATTCGCAGTCCAAAATCGTTTCCACCCATTCTTCTGTGACTTTGCTTTTACTGGGTTCCCGAAATGGTTTGTTTGTGATTCTTGTGTAGAAAGTTTTTCACTGAAACAGCAAGAACACTCCTCAGGTTGGTACTTCTTTCTTGTTTGCTTTTTCATCCTTGATTACTGTAACCACAGGTACATTTCAATCTGGTTAATTCTGCTCGCTTCTTCAGATGTTAAAGAGGGTGTGGCAGATAAGAGTGGTTCATATTTGTCAAGAGAATGTGGCTGTTGCATTGGCGGGGTTGATTTTGTTAGCTTGGTATGTCTTCTTTTTTGCTACTTATGCTTTCTTCTGTACTGACATCCATCCGACCCACTTTGTAGCACCTGGTTGTAGCAAAATAAAACAGCAAATAAGTTACTATAGTATATCTCACATAAATTTCTTGGATAACTAAAATCACATTTATCTAATACAGTCTTCATAGAAAACAATAAAAGATCATTTATTTGAGATAAAAAAGAAATAAAGAGAAGATCTTTGGAACATAGAATTGATGCAGCAGCCACCATGGAAGCGTGCAAACCATGGACTGCATGTATTGGTTCAATCATGACTTTTTTGTGTGGCATGGTTAATGCTTTGGGAGGAAAAAAATTCAATTTATTGCAGAAGAACAAAGAAAAAAGAGTCATTTTTTTTTTCTCATAACTTAGATCAATTAAGTTGTCCTGGTAAAGATTTTTTTTCTGAATTCTTGTAAGAACTAGCTGAGAAAACGATGTTTAAGAACATAGACAAGATTCGGGTGGATGTTTCAAAGTTTATCATGCCATCTGGTTTTTTATCTGTCTGTCTCAATCATCATACAATGAACACCCACTATGATCTTGAATATACTCTTCTTGCATGTGCTTACATGACTTCAAGTCTTGCTCCTCTCTTTTTATCTAAAGGTAATTTTCAGTGTTTTTAGTTTGGAGATCTATACTTGGTAGTATATTGCTTCATTTCATGAATCTCATGCATTAATGAATTATCATCAATGCCAAAAAAAAAAAAAAAAACAGAGAATCTCCATGTTCTGGTAGTTCGTTTTGCAATTTGTTGGAAGCAGTGACTTTTGTTTATTGAGGTGTTTCTTTTCTTTTGTATTATGCCAGATATTCACACTATCAGCAGTGCCACAAAAAAAAATGTCCTCAGCTATCAAGGAGTGCTTTTCTGTCCTGAAGCCTGGTGGCCTGCTACTTTTCAGGGATTATGGTAATAGAATTACAACCATAAGATCAATAATTGTAAATTGACAAATGATTAATTAATACCATGTATCTGTATTCCATTTTTCGTCCTTTCCATATGCTAACTGTATTTCTGCAACTACTTCATACATATAACTGATATCAGATGTTTTGATGACATTCAGGGCTGTATGACATGACTATGCTGCGGTTTGAGCAAGAAAAGAGAGTGGGGTTCCGTGAGTACATGCGATCAGATGGAACTCGTTCTTATTTCTTCTGTTTGGATACAGTCAGGGATCTTTTTGTGGGTGTAGGATTCATTGAGGTACTTGTTCTATCTCTTTTATTGGGCTGTTGCAACAGTTGTCATTGCATTCCAGATTTCTATGGTGTATGATTTCACTTTCTATTAGGCCTGCATGGTTGCTACCATGTAACTGGAACTGAAATATTATTTGGTACTCAATTGATATCGAGTCTTAAAGTTGTTGATTAATTCCTGACTACTTGGAAACTTAAACATAAATACTTTATATTTTGACTGTTGCATTAATTCACTTATGCACCTACAGCTTGAGCTCGAGTATTGTTGTGTCAAGTCTGTGAATCGCCGTAAAGGGAAGAGCATGCAGAGGGTGTGGGTTCATGGGAAGTTCCAAAAGCCCGCATAAAGTAGCAGTCAGGATGTCACTTGTTGAGGTACAGCTTTCAAGAGATAAAACCTTCTTGTTCTCCCACCATACATTTCATGCTACAAGTTGCTTCCTTACTGTTGTAACATCTAGATGACATTAACCAGTTTTGGGTTTTATTTGTTTTTACAAAGAGCTAGGTAGAATCGATTGTTAGAGAAAGCATCTAGTTCTTTTTTTTCCTTCTCCCTAATCTTCTTATCTCAGTTTGATTGTGACAAGATTGCTGCAATTAATGGGAAAACTTTGATTAGCGGCAGGATAGCTATTCATTTGGGGACTCAGATTTATATTTTCTTTTAGAAAAACTGTTCAATAATTACAAAAACATATAACAATATATACATCCGAAAGTTGACCACTCACCAAAATGCTCAGTATATTTTGGATGAAACCTAGACTTAACTATCAAATTTAATTTAATTTGGCATCAAAGGCTCAACTGTAGAGCTCAAGTCACTTGATAGACTATAAAAACGAGTTGTATGTGAGGGGAAATATCGAGAACCTATAATAATTACAAGAAAGATTGAGAATGTGACGTCTAGTATAGGGTTTAATAGATGGAATTTGTATTTAACTATGAAAACAATCCAGCAAAGATCCTGGAGAGATACAAATTATAGGAGTATTTAGAGAATCTATATCACATTAAATAATTACAATAAGATAAAATAATATATAAAGCTAACAATGCATCACCATGATTTAATTATCAAAATTAATCACTTTGTTGTAATAGCATGTTCTTTAAACCAAGACATTCATTCTCTCACCGTGCGTATGCGTTTTTCCTTCTGTGGCAAGGGCAGCTTTGACTTTCTGTGGCAAAAGCAAACTGGTGCGTGGCATGGATCTCGAGTCAAGCTTCTTCTTAGATGTTGCAGTTTCCTACTGCACAGAATGGCTATTTGAAGCTAAAGCTTGATTGCATTTCTGGGTTCTTACATCCAGAATCTGATGTTCTTTTCTTAGGGTTTTCTGCCCTCTCTATCCCAGCAGTGGTTCCACTTTCCGGTAGTAGACAGCATGATGGAGATGTCTAGCTAGTGCTCAAAGTACAAACAACGATACAAATATGATACTGTCTATAATAGTAGTAATAATAATTACCCTAAATTCGTCGAAAGGTATTTGGACTTGGGAATATTTCTATCGGGCATCTTGGGTGCATGGCATCCTGTCCCTAGTTCAACCAAGGACGTAGGCAACTAGATTCCTTAATAGTTCATCTTTCTACATCAAGATTGTAAATTGCTGTGCTACACTAAAATCTCCATGGAACTTGAGTGAAGTTATTTTCTCGCTAGACTTCACATGACATCAAGGAAAGTAAAATTTCTTAAGAAAAATTGTATCCTTGGAATCAATTTTCTTACTTTGAGATTTACTTTGAACATCAATGTGAATTTACTTCTGAATTGGATTTGAAATAGGTTATTCAATGTTGCATTCACAAAAAAAATAAAAAATAAAATAAAATCTTGTGGTCTCCATTAGAATTTGAGCCTTTAACATGAGGAGTAAATCCACTGATCAACCTCCAGAGAGGAGTTAGGTTTTGTTGATCACCAATATTGTTGCACCTTATGTAATATACAGGAGTGTTTCCTCCCTGCTGCAGGATTAACGGAGGCCCATGATATGGACAGGTGCTGCCGTATTCCTGGAGGGCCTTAGGGGCATATATTTAAGTCAAAAGGTAAACAGGATCCTTCGTCATTTGATCATGTCAAAGGTCTTTTTCTCACTTTAATTTGTCCATTTTGAAGCTTATTTATTCTTGATCGTATCCATGACAAACTCTATGTTGTTGCTGATCAATTTGGCAAATACCATAGACCTCCCATGAAGTCTTTCAAAATATTACTGGTATCCCCTAGGCTAGGTTTCTATTAACATTCCATGCGTGAGTAGTCTAGAGCTTAATTTGTGATGTTCATATACAACCCTAGAAGCTAGATTGTGGATGATTTTCATGTTCTAATTAAACACAATATGGTTTCGGTCAGTATGAACAATCCCGTTGAGTTTCACTGAAAGAAACACAAAGGGAATAAAACAAAGGGTTTAAATGCTCAGGAATCCAATATTCAATGGATGAAAATATATAAAGTTTACAGGAAAATGTCAATATTTTTTATGTTGAAGCACAAGTGGGAAATATTGGGTTTGTCTAAATTATTCTATAACTCCCTTGGTTAGGAGCCTTTTAAGAAAAATGGAAAATGGATTTTTGTTGTTTACCAGACTAGGATAATTTGATTAACCAATTCTAAATCATGAAAAAAATAAGAAAGAAGAAACCAAAATTATTTAAGGGAGATAGACAAAATCAAAAGAAGAAGAGAGGAAGCAGGAAAAAAAAAGAGAAAGGTGTAAGAAGAAAAGGAAAGAAGAAGTGGAAGTTGGAGATAAGGTTTTATAAGGTAAAATCTTGATGTTTTTATGCTTGATTCTATTGGATGATTTAAGATGTTTAATAAATGTTTAGGTTGTTAGTTTGGATTAAGTCGAATTGATATGAGGATTGAAGTTATGAGTTTTTGAAGAACATGTTGAATTTTTAGGGTTTGTAATTTTAAAAAGACTAACATATCAAGATTCTAAGATCTCAATCAACCGGTCAATCGATTTATCCAAACAGGTCAATCGGTTAGCCTAATGGTTTTGGTCGACCGAGCAGTGGAGGTTGATCGGTTCCTTTAGGTTCGGTCCATTTGAAAAATGTTCGAGATCAATTATGTTGATTTGTTTTGGGTTTATAATTATATTTTGATCTCTAATTTTAGAGTTGTAATTTTTTATGCTATCCATTTCAACTTGTTTTTGAGTATTTTTTGTATTCGATATAGGTTCTGTTAATATATCTCCTAATGATCCTTAGTAATCTTTAGTTCTATATTTGTTTGTCTTTTACCTTTGTTTTCTGGATAAGTAGAATAATTTTTAATATGCATGCAATATAAACATGAATATATTAATTATATAAGGAATACAACTGATTATTTCTTGAATATTTATATATATGTTGCTTTATTTTTCAAGTACTCATCAATTCTTGAATTTGTGCTCGTATTCTATTGAATTAAATTTTATTCATTATGACATTTATTTACTTTGATAATTATCAAAATATCTATTATGTCTTGATATCGAGATACTTGTTAAAAACTTCATAATAACAGAGAGTATTTAGTCTATATACATATATTAGTCTATACACCAAGCTTATGAGAGAGACATCAATTTATAACGATTGATTTTTCCACAGTTATCGGGTCCACAAACCTCATCTATTATTAGAATCTTAGGATTTTCGTCTATTACCTGACATGTATTCCATTACCATATACTATATTTATATAATAGAAGAACAAAACTACTATATATATATATATATATATATATAGTAGTTTTGTTCTTCTATTATATAAATTTATAATATCTATGATGTATATTATAAGTTATTTTCTCATTGAGTTGGTTGAACTCACCCCTTCTTTTTAATATTATTTTTAGGTTATTAGTTTTTGTTAAAAGTTCATGCTTTTTCACTTTTGATTGGTTTGCCTAGCTTGTTTCCATGGTGCTTTTCTTTTAGTCTTGTTTTAACATCTTAAAGTGCTCCATTATTACACTTATTTAGTTAAAGTTTGATTTTTTTATATTGTAACAAGTATTTGTTTTTATTGGTTTTGAAGAATATCTTGAAAGTTTATGAAATGTTGTGAAATTTTATATAATTTATTTTTTAAGAAGCATGTTTGAGGCTTAGCGTAAATGGATGTTTTTTTGTCACTGCTTTTGCATTGCTGACCATAGGCTTGGAATTTGGGTCATGACAACCTTGGTGCTTGTGCTTCGCCACGAGGATGAATTATCTTTTTGTTTGAAAAAAATGATGCTTAGTTGTTGCAAGCATGTTTTTTTTATCAAATACAAGAATCGAGTCATAGACCTGATTAGAACAAATAAGTTGGTTTTGATTCAATTAGACAAAAAAAAAAAAAAGTTAGCAAATGGATCTACAACCTATTAAATATGGAAGAAAAAAAAGGTAAATAAATGACATAAAAAATTGGTCTTGGTAAACCCGAGTTAGCATGACAAACCTGTAACCTCAGTAAAAAGGGTCAAGCCAACCTATAATATCCTGTCAAACTTATGTAAACTTTTCAAACTTGTAACCCGGATTCTCAGACTTGAAGTATCCAATCTAGAATAATCATGGAGTTCAATTCTTAATCAATCAAATATTAAAGGATAAAATAAAATAAAAAACTTCAATTATATAAAAGGATTAAGAAAATAACAATTAAAAGAATGAAGATCAAAATTTTTTAAAAAATTATTTAATTGAAGGATGAAATTTAAAAGAAAAATCAATTTAGTAAAATTACAAATAAAAAATCAAAAGAACATGGATTGAAATGACATAAAAAAATAAAACAATATTGTCATTAAAGGGTGAAATTGAAAAGAATAATAAATTTTACAAAAGGCTAACAAAAATTAGAAATTAAAACAATGAGAATCAAATTGGAAAACATATTACTATCAATTTGAATTGAAGAATGAAATTAAAATCACTAAAACTTTTACAAAAGAGCTAAGAAAAAAATAATAAAAATTCAAAGAATAAGGCCTAAATTGAAGAATATAATATTTGATAAATTGAGATTGAATGATGAAATTGAAAATTAATAAAACTTCTACAAAAAAACCAAGATGAAAATTTAGAAATCAAAAGAATAAGGACTGAATTTGAAATACTAACAATAAAAAGAGGAAAAAAATATAATTTTCAGAAAAAAAGAGAGAGGAAAAAAAAATACCACCAACATTTACACACACCATACCAACAAGAAAATGACATGGCAGGGCTATCAATGACACAATAGAATATAAACTATAATTTTTAAAAGAATAAAAAAAAGTAAAAAAGTAACTAAATTAGATTGTCATGATAATTTTCCTTTAAAAATAACAATATTATATAATTAGGATTTAAGCAAAGAACCATTTGAATATATATTGTTTAATAATTGCGAAATAGCAAACTAGAAAAAGCTAGTGTTGAACGTTGCCGGGATCAAATTTCTGCCTCATCTTTCGAGCTCAAGGGGTGATGGCTTTTCATAATTATAATTTCTTATCAATAAATTATATATATATTTTTCAATGTGATGATCAAGAATATTCTCATATCACTTTGTACATTAATTAAAATTATTTTTTCTTAAATGATTATAAAAAATAAGAATGACAATATGTGAAAATAAAATAATATATGAAAAAATTATAATTAAAAGACTAAATTGAAAAAATAAAAATTATAAGAATAAAGACTGAAATCAAAACACAAAAAACAAAGAGAACCAACATGTATTTTTGGGAAATGAGAGATAAAAGAAGGAAAAAAAATTCTAATTATATTTCAAATTTATATTTATTTTGTGTTTTAATTGTTAAGTCAGTACTTTAATTTGTTGCTTAAACATTTCTATTCACTATTAACACTAAGGGTTATTGACATTTAGAGGTTATTAATTCAAAATTATCTGAATAGTGTAGCTATAATTAATTTTAGAGTCAGGAACAAGGAAAGGTTCCATTTCCAAATTTCATGAATTAGCGATTAGCTTGCAAACTTAATTTCCATGCATGCTTGGTTGTGTTGATGAGAAGAAGGTTTTTTTTTTTTTTTTTTTTTAAAGAAGAAGAAGATCAAACTCAAAGAAAAGAGAGATGCTAATATCAGTTGAAATACAACTCACTAACTATTGCCTAAAATTGGAGCACAAGAACAATCATGGCATTAATGTTAAGAAAATGATCAAAGAGAAACCTTGATTTACATGTCATGAATTTGCTCTTTTCACTCTTTCTCTAGACAACTAATCTTAGATAGTTTAACTAACTTATACCTATTCATAATAATTATAATTTTTTTTATTTTTTTCAACGAGGCTAGTACTTGTCGAGTATATCAAATAATTAATTCAATCTAAAAATTTAAGTTGTTGGGTAAGGTCAGAAAATATAATTTATATTATTTTTTAATATATTTTTTTAAATAAAAATTCTTTGGACTT
The DNA here is from genome assembly GCA_018804465.1 of Populus tomentosa. NCBI lineage: Eukaryota > Viridiplantae > Streptophyta > Magnoliopsida > Malpighiales > Salicaceae > Populus > Populus tomentosa. The sequence goes on from CM031993.1 coordinate 3,122,956, forward strand.
GAAACTTGTATAAACCCAAACTATTTTAAAATTAAGTTTTATAAAATAAATAAAAGTTATGAGATTCAAACTCATAACTACTTGGCTATTAAAACTCTTATACCATGTAATATCATATCATATAGTAATGGAAACTGGTGACAGTACTGTTCATGTCATTTCATTAACAGGAGCAATGCCGGAGTCATATCTCACTTAGAGTTATGAAAAATAATTATACTAATGCTTAATTAATAAATAAATAAATAAATAAACGGTAAGAAGGCCTCAATGTCACAAATACGCTTCCCGATTAGTGTAAACGAGATGATATTAAGAATATACATAATCCTGACGATGAAGCACAACCTTTCGTGGAGAGTCAGGTCAAAAGACATAATTCTGCCGGGAACAACGTGTACTCCACGTCAATTGCGTGCGACGAACCAAGATATTTTCCAGCGTTCAGGACGTGGAAAGTAAATATGAATAATCTTTTTCCTCGATGATGCATGATTCTCCATCATCTTTTGTTATTAAATTAATCAATTTGTTTTCATTATCATGTAATTTAATCAGGCTTTATCTGGTGGTCCACACATCAGCTCAATGCTGGGTTTTGTGGATTCCTTTTCAAAGTATTATAGTTAATTGTGCTGTTGGACTTTCGACACGGCTGGTGTAACAACACTTCAGAAAGTGAACCAGTGCGGGGGAAGGAGGAGCTACCGGAGAGATTATTTTAATCAAAAGACATTGATTAATTATGAACCCTAGGAGGGCTGCGAGAGGGCACTGCTGCTTTATTGCTAATAAAAACATTAATATATAGAATGTTGTGTGCATGAATGTAACAAGGTCAAATAATTGTACGAACTTCATTAACAATGGCATGTGAATCCATGTGAAGATGGTCCTCTGTGTTTCTAAGCCCTTGAAATCCATTTGAGTGTAAAGAAACATCGATTTTAGAAACGTTGTACTGATCTTAGCCAGAAAGTTGTGCTCGTTACCTTTTTTAAAGCTTAAATATATGATAGTTTTCCATGTTGGTATGAGTTTATATAATCATTGCTGGCTAATCCTGCTCCCTCAAGGTGCCGTTGAGAGCATGTGAATAATATTTTAGGTATGGATTAATCTAAGAAGCCATCAACACAGTTCTTATTTACTTGGATATAAACATGGTTTTTTTTTTCTTTCTATATAACTAATTCTAAAAAAAAGAAGAAGAAAGAAGTCTGTTTTCACGAGGAAATTGTACTTCTTTATTAATTGAACATATACTAATTTTAATTTTACAGGTGGATATTAAATAAATCAATTTTATTAAAAAATAATATAAATCATATCTTAAAACTTTACATAAAAATTTAATTTTTTAGATCAAGATAATTCCTTGATATTATATCAAAGCTACATTTCTAAAATTCTTGAACCCTTGATTTTTTCCCCTTATTGTTGTCTCTGTTTTTTTTTTTTCAAGTCTTTGGATCCTTTAGGGAAAAAAAATCAAATCTTTCTCTCTGATATGTTAAGAGACAAATATTGTGTTTGTGTTTAATTATTTTAAATAGAGAGATCCAAGAAATTTGCAATTTCTTGAAATAGTGATTTGGGTATCTGTTTAGTTTTGATCAAATGCTTTAATTAGAGTTATTTGTGATTTTATTGAGCCAAAAGTTTTTAGGAATGCTCCCATTATGACGTACTATAATTTGAATGGTGAAGATTGGGTTTGGAGCGCCTAACTACTGTTTTTAACAATGAACAATAATCGCAATTTTATTATTCATAAAAAAGGAGCGACTTATTTTTGTTTGTTTTGTGATTAATTTGGATATCTCAATCTCAAATTAGAGAGAGAAAGAGATAAAAAAAATATATGAATTCATCAAAATATTGTGAGATAAAATGATGGATGGGAACAAGTAATTACTAAGATACTGTTTGGTAATGTGGTTGCGGGTGAGGTTCACCCGCAATCACATATCTCAGTGTTTGGTAATAAAAAAAAAGTGATTTTAATTAGTGGGACTCACCAATTTTCACTGCTGCGCCACAGGTTTGGAGAAACAGCATTTTGCTGCTCATGGTGATTTCCTCGTAACAGTGGAGCATGGCTCCACTGTTGCACTGTTCACTAGAACAGTGCAAGTGAACAATTATTTTTTTTCTTAAAAAATCAGTTCAATTAATTTATTTCACTCGCACTGTTCACGTGAACATGAACTTCTAAATTTTTTTTTGTTTTTTTTAAAAATTAGTTTAAGGTGAATTAAATTTACTTGTACTATAATCTCAATTTTATTTCTGATAATATGTTATCTAATTTTATTGCACGCTCAAAAAATCATGAAAACTGTAGTTCTTGTCGAGTGAATTTTGTACGTAATGAAATTGTAATTTTTTTTTAAAAAAATTGAGTTTTACTTGAAAACTAATATTTAATATTATTTAATAACACTATATAAATTAGAAGGATATCGCATGATGACGTAGCATTTGTAGAATTTGATCGCAATTCTAATTATGTTCTTGCCGGGTCTGACCCAGTTAAAAAAATTCAGTTTTTATTTTTATTTTAATTGTGTTTTATTCAAAAAATTAGAAGGATATCGCTTAATGACGTAACAAAAAATTCAGTTTTTGTTGTTACGTGCTTAAGAAACCAACCTCAATTTGAAAAGTATTTTTTTAACCAAATACATTAAACTACTTTTTGTCTAACCTCAATTTCAACCATAGTTTTAACCAAATATATATTTTTCCAAACCAACCTCAGTTAAAAGTACTTTTTATAAAATAACTTTTTAAAAACCACAACCACAACAGCAACCGCAATACCAAACACACTCTAAGTCATACAAGGCTTATAAGATTGCTACAACCACAGCGCACTAAACTAGACCAAGTAGAACAATAATGGTTTTAATAAATTTACTTACAAATAAAATTATTGTAATAAAATGGGTCATACCAAAAATCGATGTTACGATCTTGTATGGGATATTCATAATGATGGGATCATACTTATTATTTATAAAAAAAGAATTTCAAGAAAACCTCCACTATACCAATTTTTAAAACAAAGCTAGGAGGTGATATTGCTGAAAAAACCTCAGCATTGGTAGTAGTTGCAAATAATGATGATAAGGTTTTAAATATTTATATATGTACTTCTTTCTAATAGTGCATGGATAATTTATTTTAGTGTTATAGTTTACATGAAATTTAATTCTACACATGTCTCGCCTCTTAATTTATCATCATAAAAAAATGTTTTTATTGTTAATGGTACTTCAACCCCAATTACCAAATAAAGTTTTTTAACCCTTACTGATATTTTTAAATTTAGATTCTATTGTAGTTATTCCATCATTAAATTATAATATGTTTCCAATTGCCCAAATAACCTCAACTTTATCTTATTCAAGTCAAGTGTTTTTATAGTTTTTAAATTGGTTGGATATGTGTCATATTTTTACACCTACAGTATTGTTAAGATTTTCTGATTTCATATTAGGAACTTAGAGTTAATTTCTTAATTATTAGGTTCCTTATTTAATGTATAATTATTTTTCTAAGTTAGATTAGTTAGTATTGTGTGTGTGTGTTGCTTCTTATTCTCTAAATAAATTAAAAATCAAAAGAGTATTTGCTTCATGTTAAAAACATGACATTAGAGCATGGTTAAATATGCTGTAAAGTTAACTTGTTGCATTGGTATATGTGAAGGTATACAAATTTTACACAATAAAAACATATAGGGCGGTAAATTTGGGATTGCTGGGGCACAAATTGCAGTAGTGAGAGCCTAACATGGTATCCAAAAATAGATTTGATATGATATCAGAGTTTTAATTACTAAATAATTATGAGTTGAATAACATGATTTACATTCTCTTTTCTTATTTAAATTAATTAATAGCATAATATTACACGGGTTTGTGAAAATTTTAATTTCAAATAATTTTTATTTGAAAAATATATTAGAAAATAATATAAATCATATCTTACAACTTCACATAACATTTCAAGTTGTTAAGATAAATAATTCGTTAATATATATCACTCCTCTCAAAGATAACAACGAGTAGAAGCTTTTACATATTGATTTTCAATAACTACTAGTATGATTTTTCTCTCTGGTCTTTATATGTATATTTCTCAAGGTAGAAATTCAATTAATTTGTCAAGGGGCTAAATTCAACACATATCGACATGATCAAAAGTAAACTCTTAGAGATTATAATGTCCTTTTGATTTGCTTAATTTCAAGGATTCAAACTTCAACTTGCAATTTAAAATTGCAAATGTAAGCATTGGTCTATAGTTGCCAACTCCACTATGCCACCACCTTGACAATTACTACCATTAATTCTCCGTTCAAATTATGACATTTTCCTTTCTTCCTTTTTTTTGTTCGTTTTCCTGCTACCCTTTGATTTCTTGTTGGAGCATAACACGCGCCATGAACTATTTAGTAAGAGTGCATGCATTCAGCCATATACCATTCCTGGCTTCTTTTTGGAGAAGAAATCCATGCGTTTGAACCTAAAACTTGGCTCATCAGTTTTAATTGAATGTTATTAATTGGTCAGTTAATTTATTAACTAATTAAGTACTTAATTTCTCGTCCTCAACCTCAAGTCTCTTAATTGATATATAGGTACGGAAGAGCAACACGTTTGACTTCAAATTAATCACAAGACAGCCTTCACATAGGTGTTAATTTGAGCATCTTATATTTTTAATAATATATATATATTGAATTTAGATGTTTGTTTAACGGACCTCATGTAAGTTGGGAGCCTCATTTATAATCACATAGGTGGTAACTTAAAGCTCTATCCATTTTAAGGGATTAATTAAACAACAATGAATTATCAAATGCCCTTAGACGACTAAATTAAAATTGGGCATCCAAAAGGTTATTTCCAATAAAATTTTATGAATTTTGAAACCAACTAGATAAATTTTAGACATAAAATCAAATATCAAGAAATGTCGTCAATGTTATTATAACAGATACATTGTCTCCATTAAATAAAGATTATAGAATAAATTGAATATTTAGTGTTAATTTAATTATATTGTGTGATGATCACATTTTAGTTGAGTATTGTTGTCGCGCAACAATTAATTAGGTGCAGGGTGAATAATATGTTTTTTTTTATAATAATTAAAAGTTTTATTAAATAAACCAGAATACGATTAAAACAATGACATATTAATTATCAGAACAGAGTAAAAAAAATAAACAAGAAGGAAGCCAGAAAAAAAATATCATCTCATAAAAATCTATAAATAAACCTATAAATAAACACTCATCATCTATCAATCATTTCAAAATATCATTAAGATCTTTAAACAAATCATTCTCAGTATATGAGAAATCACCACTCGAGTTTAAGGCCTTCAACCAAAGAGCAAGACAATTAAGAATGAGCTAAGACATTACATTCCAATCAAGTTTTTTATCCTTAAAGATCAGCTAGCTTGTTTCTTGCGGTTCAAATATCCCATAAAATTTCATATGATAGCACTGTGAAAGCTCTTCGATGGAACTTTTCTTTAACCATTCCACTCAACTGCAAAATCACTTGATCTATTGATTTTGACATACACCCAAAAACTCCAGAGTAGTTCAGAAAGCATTGCCAGATCCTCCAAGTTTCAAAGCAATGAAGGAGAAGATGATTAACATGATCCAGTAGTGATTTAGGGTTTAGCGTTTTACATAATATGTGTGTGAGAAATTTATTGTTGCCCAACATAATAATTGATTCATACCACAGCTGATACTGAGTGATGATAGCAAGAAATTTTGTGGCAACGAACTAATAACATATAAAATGCGTTATACATACTGAAGGAAATCTTCGGCTTTGGGTTAAGGAAAATTAAGTTAAGAAAAAAAAAACATATGTAGTATAAGAAAAGAAAAGAATCGATCTATCATTAAATTTTGAAAAACCATGAAACTCAGTGAGAAGATCAGAAGAAGATAATAATACTCCAAAGTGATGCAAATATTAAAGAAAAATCACAGTAGGAAAATACACTAGATATTGTAGATCACCATTAATATCTTTATTTATTCATCCCTATCTTGCCCTATTATCTCCGAACATGTATACCCTTACCAGCTCTAAATCAATCCCTTTCTTGTACGAATCCTCTCTCATTCCTTTTTATCTCAATTGTAGCAATTCCTAGCTAATAGGGTGGTCTGCCGTGAGCCCACCCATATCCTTCATGGTTCAATTGTCCGCTAGGCACCATATTTGGCAATTGATAAACTGGCATTGATGTTGCTGGATCCCCCATGCCCCCACCATTACCCTCACCGCTACCGTTGCCGCCACCGAGCTGCCCTTGTGCGCCACCACTGCCTTCCTCTTCATCTTCTAGTGGCAATCTCTCATAAGTAGCATTTGAAAATGTTGCAGCAATAACCATTACCGGTCCTGATGCAACTAGTGATCCTACCACACTGCCTCCTACCACTTGTCCTTGCCCTCCGGCTAAGTATATAGTTAGTCCTGTCGCTCCAGGTGGGGCTGGTCCAGGCAAGAACGCTCCAGTGAGTGACAAAATCTCAAACCTACCATGGAGAGCCATAACAGCACCTGAGGCAGAAGGTTGCTTGAGGGTTACATTGGTTACCATACCACTTCCACTAAGCACACAAACTCCTCTTTGTCTCTTCCTTGCAAAACAAGCTAAATTTTCAGCTATATCAGATCCACTAGCTATCTCCATCACATGACTCTTGAGTGCATTAGGGCTGTCTCGAGTAACGAAAATTGGTGGCTTAGGCTTGTTCTTGGACCCTGGTGGACGGCCTCTAGGGCGGCGAGAGGCGATATCTATAGCACCTTCTCTAGGCTCGTCGCTATTTTCTCTTTCGTCTTCTTGCTCATCTTCTTTGCCACCACCACTCTCGGTTGCTTCTCTATTGTTGTTGGACATGGATATACCTAGATCTGGCTTTTTCATTGGAGATGATGAACTGGTTGATGTGTCCATCGCCGGCAATCCCACTTGCCCTGTCCACCACCGGTTTGCCATGGTTGTCAAAGGAACACAAACAAGATGGTCAAAAACCTATATTACTCACAAGACAAGAAGGTCCTTCTTTTGGAGCTTATGAACTAAAGATTGATATATATATATATATATATATATATATATATATATATATATATATATATTGTCTTATACGGATATATAGTACTAAATAGGAGGCATCTAGATACTGTATAAGTAATGAATATATATAGATCAAAGAAGGAAGCAACAAATATTGACGATCTATGTTAATACAAGTAATTAAAGAGATAACGATTTACAAAAGAAATTAAGAATCAAAGTAAAGTAGCTAGCTATAGTAAGTATTAAATTAACAAGGAAGAAACTAAAGACTGATCAAAACTCCAAGCCCTAGCTAGGATTATAAAAAGAAAGAACTCTACAGACATGATTTAGGATATGAACAAGAAGAAAGATCAAGAACAAGAACTGTTTCTTTATCTTGGATTCATGGTTTTCATGGATGCTAGTGTGTGTTTGCCTTGATTCGGGGTGCGTCAAGTTCTTGGGGGAGCTGTGGGGTTTTGTATTTTTCTCTCTAACCAGCTAAAATGTGGGTTTGTGCTTGTCTTTCTTTCTCTAATAAATTTTTATCTAACACACTGTCATGGCAATAGTTTATTTAGAAATGAGAAGATGGTGGTCTTCTTGGAAATTAGGGTTTTGAATGTATGGTAGCGTGGGCTTGAGAAAGTGGGGTGCACGTCCTTCTCTTTGGCCCCAACATGTGCGGTGGAGGAGAGGGATGCTCTCCAGTCTCTACAATATGGTAATAAACAAATACAACTTTCATTGTTAAAATATTGCACAAGTCTTTGAATGTATGTAATTTGTATCTTTTCTTAACTTATTCTTGAATATATCACCATTGGGCTCCATGAGATTGTTAACCCTTCTTAATTTAATTTATACATGGTTTTGTTTCTTTCTTTCGTGAGAATGATTCAGAATATTCTTAACTAGATAAGCTACAAAATATATAAATATTCATCATTCTTTAAAGCATTTGAAGTTAGTCTTATGAAAAGAAAATGCTATCAAATTTTTTTCCTTCATTATGCAATATTAATTTATTTGATTCCTTGAATGAGGAATGATTAATTTAGAGAAGGTAAACTTAATTACTCAGTAATTATTAAGTGTCGTCAACGAGCATGTAACTGAACTGATAATAAATTTTTTTTTTCTCGAGAGAGATCTCATGTTCAAGCCTTTTCCTTATAATAAAAAAATTAATCTAATTTGATATTAATGCTTTGCAAATTACCCTAAAAAAGGGGAAGTAATTCATCTTAGAAAAAAAAAACCCATTAATTGAGTATTTTTCAATTCAATGGACGATTGGGTATGTTATTAATATACAAGTAGAAGTGTAACACTATATATAATCATGCTAATAATTACTATTTAACAATTGATTTAATCTTCTCAAAATTAAAACAAAACAATGATTAGTTTAATTGTACTGCTTATTTCATTACACGTGTATGAGAAAGAATAAATGTTCAATTGTACTATATATGAATATATTAAAATATGAAGGGAAAAAAAGAGAGCTATAGAACTACTATATCAAAGATAAAGTTCGCCAGCGATTGAAGAAATCTCAAAATCCAGAAAGAATGAAAAGAAGAAATCAATCCACATTCTTTGCATGGTCATTCATTAATTCTTTGTATGATCCTTTCATCACCTACACAAACAGTTTTAGATCTCTGAAATCTCTCTCCAAATCATAATTAATTACTAACATCCTCTATAAAATGGGGACGAAGGGATACTTATTTAAATACTTCGTTAATATATTTATTTTTGTAGTCTGCTGATTTTATTATAAATTAAAGATGGATCACACTAGAGATTGGGTCTCCCTTAAAATAATGTAGAACGTTTGCATCACTCACTGATAGCTAGGAGCTATCTAGCCCGTTTTATAGGCAATGAGTAATTCATCACCTTCCCTAGGAATAATTCAACTTTTATATGATGTTTTTCCATTTTTTTTTCCTTCTTGCAACGTACAATGATGTTAACAATGCTCGAAAACTAAGCATTCAGTAGGGTTTGGAATTAAAAAATTTATTTTTTTTTTAATTTTAAATTTAAGTATTATAATTATTAATATGATAATTACTAAAAGTTTATATGATTATTAATTTTAGAATTTATAAAATTAATTGAGGTATACACAAGTTAATTCGAACATTAATATTAATAAAAAAAAATACATAAAAACTATAAAATAATATAATTTGATTAGTAGATCAACAAGTATAAACATGAATTAGTAAGTAACTAGTTCCACCTTGTAAGATGTGTAATATTCTAACCAATAGATACGTAGACAATGTGGACAAGTGATAGTAAATTCTTTCTACTTTTAAGATTAATCATATATTCAAATATTCTATATGACGAGATTAAAGTAATTCCTTATCTTTATAGGGTGTGATACTTTTAAAATCTTTAGAAGTTTAGTTTTGCTTGATATGTAAATTAGTTCGAAGATAACTTTTTATTGAGAATTTTGTGGATATATTTGAATTCAAATTAAAAGTGAAGTACTATTACTTTTTGGGTTAAAATTGTGTTAGAATTTAATCACTAATATAAACTTTTTAATGTGAAACATTAACATGATTTAAATAAATTTTAGATAAATAAGAACTTGATATCAAATAACTCTTAGTTGACATGTTTTGGTGAAATTTAAAGTCTTCTAAAAGAACTTTATTCTATAAAGAAAAGAAACAAAACTTCTTTGTTGTTTATAAAGTTGGAAGTTGAGAAGTTAAAATTGGATTTAAAGAGTACCCGAACTCTTAGAGGGGAAAGATTATAATTAAAGTGAACTTAAACTCATGCGCATGCATTTCGATTCGACTCAGACTAAGTTTAGGTTAAGTATTATCATAAGTCGTGAAAGATTATTTTTTTCTTCTAGCCTATTGGTTTGTCTAGGCCATGAAAGAAAGAGATTGATCAGTTTTTCAAGAACTCTTCAGAAATACATGAAGAGATTTTTCAGCTCAAAAGTCACATAATTTAAATACAAAAACATTCATTTAAGAATTTTAGTTTAACTAAAATACATTATTTAAACACATGTTATGTTAAAGGTTAACTTTATAAAAATTATTATTAATTTGACTGATGAAGGATTCATTGAGGAAAATCAGTTAAATATGCTAGTCAAGTGATAGGAAGAAAGAGCATTTTATCAAAAATAATATACAAAATTATTTATTTTTTAATTACTCTTTGATTAATTAAAAATTACAATAACAATTAGAAATAAAAAAGTTTTTTACCTTTCCATAAAAGTAATTTATTTTAAATTAAATTCACAAATAACAAGTGAACAAAATCTTCAATTAACCAAATCTTAAGTGATTTGTGAAAATACTTTCATCCAAATTTTATAAATTAACTTAAAACCTAGAATTTGAAAACTCATTATATTTTACTCTACCCATAATTTATGTAAAGGTATTCAAAAAAATTAATTTATATATAATATTTATATTATTTGACCAAACTCTACTTGTAAAAGTCAAATACTATGAATATTACAAATGATAATGGGTTAAAAAAATCTAAAAAATAGATATTATAGATTGGGTAATGGATTGAGATTTTTTGAACTCAATCAATTTGACCCAACTCGTATACCTTATACTCCTTTTGTTTTTATACTTAATAATTTATAGATTGAGCATTTATTTTTATTTTATTTTAAAAAATTTTCACTACAAATTTCTTTTTAGTGGGCTTTATGTTAGATTTCTTTAATGGAGTAATAATAATAATGATAATAATAATAATAAAAAGCTTGTTTCTTTGCTAGAAGGGAGATGAGAGGTAACTATAATTTAATAGTGATATAATGAATGAAAATTAAACCTAATATCGACGGTGTTATGGCATTTACAATGCCATAAATATATTTTTAAATATTGATTCATGAAAATTAATAATATAAACTCAACCCATATATATGTGTAATATTTATAAAAAAATTAGTTCAACTTAATATATTCAACCCACTTGAATTCAAAAAAATTAGATGAGGTTTATAATTTATAAAATATCAAAATTTTGGTTGCATATAATTACTTATACCCAATTACATCCATAAAACACATCAAATTTGTTTAATCAACTTAACCAAATTAGGTGATTAAGCCCAAACTTATTTCTAATTAATGGACTATGACAGAGTTACCCAAATGATCGAAGTTGAGTACTGAATACTGGGCTTCTCCAGCCACAGCATTTAGGCTTCAGTCACTAACTTTAACTTGGCCCATTAAAAGCAGCAGCCATCCATCATCGTCTTCCTCAGTCATTAATGAACCAAAAGGGCTTAAAACTTTTTGAGTTCTGATCATAAGATAGAGAGAGAGAGAGAGGGAGTGGGAGTGGGAAGAATCCTCTTGCTCATCAATTGTAATAATTTGCAAATCTAAATGGGTGATAGTTTATTTGAAGGCTTGCCACCACCTTCTCACCAGCAACAAAACCAAGAAGCAGAAGCTAACGATACTTCAAAAACAACTAAAAGAGAACCATCTACAGTGCCAGCTCCACCAAAACCAGCTTTGAAAAGTGCCCTCAAGCGCCCTAAACCAGTGGAAGCCAAACCAGACCCAGAAGGTAAACTTCCATACCTTTCTTTTTCTTTCTAGATTTTGTTCTTTTTATGCATGTATCTTTGATAATAGTTTCTGGGTTTTTCAATTTATTTCAAGGTTTGAAGTTTTGGGTTTTTTTATTTTTTAACTTTTGAGTCTAAACCACTGGAAGGAAAGAATTTTGCTTCAAGAATGTCTATGGAAGTGTACTTGTGCTCTTTGTGATCATGTAATGACATTTGCTCTTCTTATTTGGAAATAGAGTTTTTCCCATAATAAAAGTTTGAGTTCTTTTTATTAATTTGTTGTTAAGTGGATCTGAAATGTCAGGGATACTTGAAGGATTGCTTGTATTAGTGTTTGTAATGGAGGGTTTAGTTTCTTTGTGATCATAAAGGATTTCTTTCTGATGATATTATTGCCACTGCCAGTTCTGAATTTATTTCTGAAAGACTATTAGGGTTTCTTTCACTCCATATATCTTGCTTAGATTCTGGACTTTGATATGATTTGGAGTTTTCCTAACACATCCTTTCAAATAGAAGTTTTATTTTATATATCTTATTATTTGCTCCATAGAAGCTAAATGTCCCATTATAACTAACAGATGGTGCAGCTGAAAAGACCACTGCATCTGGAAAGCGGTTGAGGTTTAAAACAACAACAGATGCCTCAGAGACGCAAGTTATAGAGGCCATGAAGAAGATAGCATCGCATATCAAGACTCCAACTAAGTTTTCTAAGGCTTCAAAGCTTGCCATACAGCTAATTCAGGCTGGAAGTGTAAAACCAGGAACTAGTGACCACTTCTTTGCCATACTTGAGGCTGCCATGTCCTCAACCACTTCTTGCACAGATCCTTCTGTGCGGGCAGATTATCATGCCTTGTTCTCAGCAGCTCAGGATGCAGCTGAAGTAAGTATGTAGCATCATAGTATATTTTCAGAAGAAAATGTCTCCTTGGGGTCTTACCATATTGTCCTATTGCAGTGCCTCAATAAGAAGCAGAAGAACCAATTAGCTACATGGACAGTTAGGGCAGTGTTAGCAAATGACTTCTTCACTGATGACAGCTTTTTGGTATGCACTTTACTTCTATCATGGCATTTTCTTTTTAAAATCTCCGAATCCTTACTTCAAAATTCATCTTCATATGTCACAGTATGGAGGGTGTGACAGTCTGCAATAGTTTTTGACATTCATTCGTGCTTTGCTAATTTCTGGCTGGTTCTCGCTTTCATGTTTGCTTTGCTAATATTTAGGATATTGGATATGAAAATCATCAAAATGTTCATATATGATTTTGGTTATCTGCAATTTCAATCAACTGTAGTTTATATTGCATTCATTTGTTTTAGCTCACATCTCCTTGCATTCTGTATCACTAGTAGTCAATATACTTGTTAGCTGTGGAAGTGTTAGGATTGTAAAATAACATTCACTCAATGAAATCAATCATGTGTGAGTATCATCAATCGTTAAGGATTCAATTAGGGATTTTTTATTATTTTTTTGTGTGTGGCCAATTGCTTGCACTTCAAAATCATTATTTTTTTTTTCTCAAAAAAAGGAGGAGGAATTGCAGTGATTAATTATTATGACATTGAATTTACTGAATAATCAGCTACTAGAAGATATAGGATAATTGGTTCAACAAAATAATTGTTATTTTTGGAAGGATGGAAAGAGAAATGTAATCTGTAAAATGCAGCCAAATATAAGTGTGGTTTCACCTGTGTGTAAGTATTAATTTAAAACAATTTGGTGATGTTTCTGATGAGTGGGATACCCTAATCTTATTAATTGTTTCGGTCTTGACCATTGACATTTCATATAGATTGTTGTTGGGTTGTAAAAGCTATGGGCCACAGTGGTTGAAGCAGATTCTTGTTGCCTACCATCAGTAGTTGGGTAAGGCATTGTAGATTTATTTTCCATCAAGTAGATATTTATGAGGACCTTGTTCTATATTTTCTTGTTCTTGGTTTAGTTATCATATATAAGGAAATTAATAATGAACCTTGAAATACTAGAAAATATGAAAGGCTAGCTCAGATTTTATAAATAAAAACCCAAGACTCTTAAAACTTCCAGAAAACTCTAGAATAATCAAACATATAAAGCTTTTCTCCATTGAACATTCAATGCAGACCACACACAAGAAACTCACTTAAATGAAGCCATAATGTAATATTAACGATCAACTGCATGGACCCACCACGTCCTATCAGTTTTGTTATAGATTAATCTCATGAGAATTTCATCTAATTCAAAAGAAGAATCAGATGAAAATAGCTCCTAGATTTCTTTTTCCTTGGCTGCATCTATTGGCTTGAACAGATCGAAGAAAGAATACTTGATCCTACTAGCATGTTCCTGTCCTCCTTAATTTTGAGTGTCATTTTCTTGTCCTGGCAAAACAATATGTACTATTAAGATAAGACAGAGAAACTACAGCAAGGACATTAAGGTATCCTCCTACATGCCTCTGGGATGGGCAGCTACTGCTGTAATATGGTCTTGCGAGTTCAAATTATTGGAGAAACTCCATAAGTAGCTTTAATGTCAGAAACTTAATTGAGGAATGGAAATGTTGGGTAGATATGCTGTTCAAGCTAAGAATGTTATTGATGACATAACCAGGATCTCTTTTGCTTTAATTTTATCCATTAAAAGTACCAAAGAAAATGAGTAATACATTCAAAGTCAATGATGGGCATAGTTAAAATTTTATGTAATATAGTTGATAATTTAGTTGGTAAAGTGGTGTTTGGATGGGATGTGACTGCTGTAACCAAATGGTGCTTCCTAAAGATACAGTAGAATATATATATATATATATACACCACTTTGATATCAACCTCTCTGATTTGATTGGTTATGTCTAATTTATTACATTGCCTGATTTGTTTTCATCATGGTCTTCGGTTAACTATTTTTTTTGTTATTTTTCTGTTTGATTTTGAACTTTTTGAGATGAACGTTCTGTTAATGATCTGGTCTTTGAAGTAAAACATAGACTGAAAATTAAAATGACCGACAAGTGATAACATTTTTTTTCTGTGATCTAAGAGTATGCCAACTTAAAGATGTTACTTCAGATATTGTAACTTGTCTGATATATACTGTATTTTGTGGACCTTCATATAGTTTTCAAAGACAGCTGGACAAGTAAAAGATGCCATAGCTGATCTTCCTGTTGCAACCAAGGATGATGACTTAGAGGAAGCTGCATCACTAACCGATAAGGCAGCGACAACTGATGAATATAGTAAAAGAGAAGATACATGTTCAGGTGCTGAAGCTGAAGAGAATAAGGATATGTCTGATCCGTTTGGGCTTGATGCTCTGATTCCAAGCACAGTGAAGAAAGATGATAAGGTAAAGGGGAAGAAAGATATGCCAGTGAAGGTGAGGGAGGAAGAGGAAGAAGAGAGTAAGAGATTCCTCAAGTACCAGCGAGAGGCCTTGATTACCTGTTTAGAGATAGCTGCTCGGCGTTACAAAATACCATGGTACAAATATTCACCTTTTCTGCATGTACTGCACACACACTTCGAGATATCAAATACTTTTCTGCACTGCGAGTGATAATTATGTAGTCTTTTTTATTGAAAAGCTCGAAACCTTTTCATGTCAGGTGCCAAACAGTGATAGACATTTTGGTAAAGCATGCCTTTGATAATGTCGCAAGGTTCACATCTTGCCAAAGGGATGCCATTCAGAAACTTTGGGCTTCCATACGGGAGCAGCAAACACGGAGAAAGCAAGGGAAATCTGTAAATGGGAAACTTGATGTGAATGGTTTTGAATGGCTTCAACAGAAGTACGCTGGTGAGAAAATCAGTATTCGGCACTCTGTTGGTGGCAGCGGGGATCGTCGCGCCTCACAGTGGCTTGGTTAACAGTTAGTCTGCTGCATTGTAACGCAGCATTTGCAGTGACAGCTGAACCCGTGAAGCAAATTGGATCTGTTCGAAATTCTTGTTGTCTAAATCTAACATGTATTGTTACACTTTTTCAGAAATACCATCAACATGTGGAACTTGAGTTGTCGCGTTTCCCTTCTCTGGCCTGTTGCCTAAAATTCACATTAGAATCTCTGTTATTTTGTTGTTGACAATCAGCTCAAAGTACGAAACCCACTTTGCACTTGATTTACCAACCCTTGGTGTGAGATCTGGCAATTTCAGTGGTTACTTCTATTTATTATGTCACAACAATTTATCTATCTTATCAGTTAGTAACTTAATTCATTTTTACATAATTCTGCTACTTACTAAATATTATAGTACAGTTGAATAGAAAATAAACAACACCTAAATTCATACATGTTAGATTATGAACTGTTAAACAAATTCATTTTATGTACTGTAAAAAGGATTCTAATTTTTTCATAATTAGAATAATCACTAACAACCAAGCATAATTTTAACAAAAGAAAGTTTGAAGGAAAAGGTAGCATGTAAATCGTCAAGAAATTATCTTTATGTGAATATAAACTAATATGCAACTGCATTTATTGCATCGTAAGCTTAAAGGTATTACAAATATAGCATCTTCAGATAACCATATCAAGCACGAATAGATGTCATCTTTGCTACCATCCTTGAGTATATAAAAACCCAATTGACAATTGGAACTTATTTGGTTCAAAACCTGCTTTATAATTTACAACACTTGAGAGTGGGTTGGAGGTGCCCAACAGTCAGACAACAGAGAGAAACTCACGAGAAATTCCTCAAGGAAATGAGGTTTTGTTGCTCCAATCTTGGAAAGGTCATTTTCCAATGTTACAGTCTCTAGCTACATCACACTTGCAGGACTGCAAATATTTCAATATTTCCTTGCTTCTTTGTAGTGATGTAATAATGAAAGAACTACATATTAACAATGCTAATCGAGAGTTCATGATGTTCTCATATAGGATCCTAGATTTCAGATCAAGAGAAGGTTAGGATGCTGCTGGTTCAAACAGACATCTTTTCCCAGTTGGACAATTGATAGAGCTTGAACATAGCTTTCAATGTAATTATCTGCCTGTACATAAACGATTTATAATAATAATACAGAAACCTTTTTGGTATCGTTACCAGTAACCACCACAAGAACAAGATCCTTCTCTAAAATGGTGAAAACGATTACGGTCCCTGACTATAATTACCCTTTTGTAGATCTTAGACAATAGCTTGGTTACTGTATGGCAGTCATCACAAATTCGGAGATTCTTAACAACTCGAATAGGAGTCCCCGGAGCAGTACTGATGAGACCGAAAGCCATCGCCAACTTCTCGCTATGGTAGTCAAGTGCAGTTTCTTTCTCTTCCTCGTCAATATTGTGCAGGACTACAGATGTGTCTGGCAAGTAGCCAGCCTCTTTTAATTTCTTGCTCATCTCAGCTAGCATTTCACTGATTTTTTCAATCAGAGGGTGCGCTGTATCTCCCATTATAAAATCGTGAACTAAACCATTTACTTCGATTGAGCTCATTCCCGGTTCCTTTTTTATTCCTGTATCCTTCACAGCTTTTCTCATGCCTGCAACATCATTCCATCTGTTTGCTGCAGCATATATGTTTGACATGAGAACTTTGTAACCACAATTTTGAGGTTCCAATGCAAGAAGCTCTTTCGCTGCTAATTCCCCCATGTTAGAATTTTTATGAATCTTGCAAGCAGCAAGCATAGCACCCCATATTGCAATATTAGGTTTCACGGGCATGCTTTCAATCATCTTATAGGCCTCATCAAGCAGTCCAGCTCGACCAAGAAGATCAACCATACACCCATAATGCTCAACCTTTGGAACCAAGCCAAAGTCATGGATCATTTTCTCAAAAAGTCCTTTTCCTTCCACCACCAAACCAGCGTGACTGCAAGCATGCAGAGCTCCTATAAATGTGATGTCATTGGGTTTTACACCCAGTGTCTCCATCTCTGTGAATAGTTTCAAAGCTTTCTCACCATATCCATGCATCCCGTATCCAGCCATCATCACATTCCATGTGCAGATGTCTCGATCTATGGCTTCGCTGAACAGCTTCTGAGCCCCACTAATATCCCCACACTTGGCATACATGTCTATTAAAGCAGTTTTCAGTATCACATCTACTTCAACACCTTGCTTGTCTATGTAAGCATGAAACCACTTGCCCATGTCAAGGGCTCCATTTTCTGCACATAACGAAAGCAGGCTTACCATTGTCAATTCATTTGGCCTCACTCCGTTATCCCTCATCTGGACAAATAGTTGAAAAGCATAATCTATACAATTAGCTTGCGCATAAGCCGAAATCATAGCTGTCCAAGTCATAACATCTTTTTTCTTCATGCTATCAAATATAGCTCTTGCACTTCTTATCTCACCACATTTTCCATACATGTCAACCAAAGCAGTGGCTAAAGCCAAAGACATTCCAAACTCATTTCTTAAAATGTAGGCATGTAGCCGCTTGCCCAATTGTACAGCCCCTACAAATCCACATGAAATAATCAAACTCAACATGGTGATATCATTAGGAAACACATTTTCTTCAATCATTCTAACGAATAATCTTTCACCCTCTTCCAAAGCATTGCACCTAATGTAGCCAGCAATCATGGCAGTCCATGAAACAATGCTTCTTTGACTAAAACCATCAAAAAGTGTTATTGCAGCATCTAAATTTCCACACTTTGCATACATATCAATCAAACAAGTAGTCAAAGGCACAACCATTTTCTCACTATTGCTATTCCTTATAACACAACCATGCATTGCTTTCCCCATTTCACCATTCTCAAGGTCAGAAAATAGATTAACCATGCTAATCATAGCAACCTCACTAGGCTTGACATTCGAAAAATGCATATTTTCAATAAGTTTCAACCCTTCTTTGAACAATTTGTTTCTACTGTAAGCTCTAATCATCGTACTCCACGAAACAACATCTCTCTCACTCATTTTATCAAACAGCAATCGGGCCGATACTAAACTACCACATTCAGAGTACATTTGCATCAATGCATTGACTACAAAAACATCACTAACCAATCCATTCTTAACAGAAAAACCATGAATCTCTTTCCCCATCTGGGCTACTGAGATTTGGCTGCAAGCTTTAAGAACTGATGGTATAATGAAACTGTCAACTTCCATGTCAAGTTTTCTCATGTAAGTATAGGTGTTCAGTGCATATCTTGGCTTGTTGTTTTTAATGTATGATGTTATAAGGAGATTGTGCCCGGCTTCATGGCTTAAGTGTGATTCGAAGGGGCTAAAAGAAACTTGTTGGGCGTGATTGAAGTGGGTTCTAATTATGTGGGCATGGAGCTGCTGGGTTTGGTCAAGACACAGGTGGTTATTAGGAGTGAAAGATGGATGCTTTTGGTGTTTGTTTTGATGTTGAGGTGTTGGGTTTTGTGGGGTTTTGGTGAAGGTGGAAGGTGGAGGAATCGGTTGTTTGAGTTTTTGAATTGTGAGAGGGAGGAGGAGGGAAGTAGGCTTGGACACCAGCGGCGTTTCCATGATTTAGGCCGTTTTCTGTTGGGCATCCTTGTGAAGTTGTCATGTAAGGTGGTCACCTTGCATGTTTCTTCTTTTCAGCCACACAAATATCATCCATCAACCCCTCTTTTCACCAAACCCTAACATTTTTTTTGAAAAAAAAAAACTTGAAGAGCCATGGAGTGTGAGTGGTCTAACCCTACCTTTCCCTCTCTTTACTATTCTTCTCCTCTATTTTTTTTAAATATAATTCTATGATTTTTAGAAAAATACTCTCAAACCTACACGGCCAATCAAGTGACCTTTCCTCAGACAATGAAGCTCGCCTTTTTGTTTCACAAGCTGAGAATCTTTAATCTAAGAAATCTTACGGCAAACATTTGAATTGGACATTGGAAACTTCATTCTTTGATTTTGAGGAAACCCAGGAATATCATGTTCTTATATATTCCTTTGATTTATAAAAATATGCTATTAATAAAATATGTAGTATATAAGAGTATATGGATAGGTTTCTTTTTTATTTATTAGAATGAAGAGGAAGGGATTTTTATATGGAATTAAGCATTCCTAATATTTTCTTCTTTACCTTGTTTTCATTGCGAGCACCTCTGGTTCCTGTCCTCGTGTTCTGCAAGAACAGTTTCTTTCGATTTTATACTATATTGAAGCATAGAATATTTAGCATTCGTAAAGGCTTTCTTGCATCATCGGCAAAATAGAAACAACAACTACTCGGAATATTGCTCCTTGTTTTATTTTTGTTTTGTTTCTTGCTTCTAACTCAAAAGGGAGCAACCAATTCTTTAACCCTTGACCACAAGACCTAACTGCAGTCGACCTTAATTTGCTCGTTGCTTGTAAAAAGCACTCTATCACCTCTGCACCAGAAGGGCTTTGCTTTCTGGCAATTCGCATTAAAACTACTAACTCAAATCAAGAAGCAGCCTCGTCTGACGTTCTGGTTTCTGATGCTTAAGTTGCTCACAAAATCCCTTGTTTGTCCAGCTATGCCTGCTAACCTTATGTTGATATCAATTGCTAGCACTGAAGTTAATGGTCTCCATTTATTTTACAAGTTGAAAAATATAGAACAAACTCGACAAATGAATCATCAGCCAGACGTAGTACTAGCTAGGCGATGTTCTCGAATAGCTGACAATTTTCCAGCAAGCCTGCACACACCAACGCGGAGGCAGTGATTAATTAGGCAAATGATGATTAGAGAGCTTGTTGTAATCCTGATTAAACAGCTGATGGAACTATAATTACACAAAAAATTAGCATGCTCCTACTTTTGGTGTTCACATCATATTCTTTTCCAAGAGATCTTGGCAAGCCTTTCAAACACAATTAAGAAAAGAAAAGTTATGATCACACATAATAAGCATGAAGCTCATAAAATACACAAATGTTGTATGCATGCATGCGTGTGTAGCAACCTGCCATCAAATATCAGACGACAGTAATGACAACTGCATGGAAGTATTAAACCTGACAAAGTGTGCGACTGAGTGTGTGTGTGTGTGTGAGAGAGAGAGAGAGAGAGACAGAGAGTGCATTAAAAACCTGCCAAGTACGACCAGATGCATAGCAATGACAACATTAAACGTTTGATCCTACGCGTACAAACTATTAGAAAGGAAGCATGCGTAGATGATAAGGCTGAAACTTTCTAATTGCAGTGTTATTTTGATTTGCAGTTGCTCCCAACACATTCAGTAAAAAGCAGGGATTTGCAAAGGAAAAAAAATAAAGGATATTTCAGCAAATGAACAGAGAACAAACAGTGAGGGGTGTAGTACAGAAAACTCCTTGGTCCATTTCAAGAAGATAACTAACACATTACACTACATACGAGGATAAACTCATGGAACTGTGAACTGAAAAAGACTGAAATCCTTCCTAACATGGCATGTCACATAAAGTTGCTTACCTGTCATTTGTCCTCCAAATCTGCCTCTTACAGTACTCTGTAAATTCTAATCGAACTAAAAGATCAGAATGATTGCATGGTGTGCATCAGAGATATTGATAGCCACTCTACGACAAAAACAGAGCTAGCACAAAGACCCTAAGCTGAAAACTTGAACCATATTTCAGCTGCCAGAACTTTGTATCACAAAAAATTGAACTTTGTCAACTAAATAGATCCTTTAGAGCTTTAGAATGTCCAACAAGAGCATCTTAAACTATACTTGTAATTGAAAAGCACGCACACAAGAGCACAACTTTTTTTCTTCTCCCATCTTTTCTTTTTTCTTTTAACAGGCAAAGCTCAAGAACGATGAAAACAGATAAACTGGCTCTCCTCGGCTGCAAATGTATGAATTGCAAAGCTATGGTACATTTAGGAAATAAAAAATTGTTTTACATCCATACAGATGCTTTACTAGATATAGCCTGTTGTTGTATAACCTTTAATGGTCCAGCCAAATCTTTAAAGAAGCCCCTGAATAAGATGGAATATACCTTCCGATTTTCTCAATCCTCTCAGGTTCACCATCTTGGCCAAAATTATGAAAGCAGATGGAAGGTATTATCAAAATGGCATCGCAGAGCACGAACTTTCTAAGAATGACTTGAATGAATTCTCTGAATTATGCTACTCATGACATGCACTCCTTGTACTGAGAAAAGCATGTAAGATTGCATTGTTATGCAATCTTCTACTTCATATCACTTCTTTTTGAAAAATAATACAAGCTAGCAAAGGGAATAACAGATAACACACACTGTTAAGGGTCAAGAAGGCTTCCATCATATGTTGGCCACTCTAACACATCATTTTAGGATGGAATATGGAAGTTCAAGATGTGGAAATCTAAAAGGAGAATGATTAATGGAATCTTAAATTATTATGTATCATAAATTACAAATAGTACAAAAATTAAATTGCCTCCTAACAAATAACACAGCAGAGTATTAAGGCAGCTTGCTAGTTTTGATAATAGAAAGGATTGCAGTAACATGATACAGGGCATTGATGCCCATATCAATCCCAAGTTCAAGTCTTAAGCATTACTATCATCATACAACACTGTGTATTAATCTCCATGTAATCAAGAGTAAAATGGAGTTGCTAACTCACTATGATTTCACTCCCAGTCCTCATCACTCAATTGATCATCGGTCTCGTACCTTGGTGGCCTAACCACCAACAACACAGTCCCTAAGCAATCCACCACATTCCTTTCCTTCAACGCCGAACCCCTTTCAACCTTGAAAACACCACCGGGGCCGTCAAGAGTAACCAAATAAAACCCGTCATCTGCTTTCACTTCCGTGCTCCCCCTATCAGCAACCACCAAAATAGACTCCTCTTTATACCACCTATTTGCCTTCCATGGTAATACCCTTGCATCTGGAAAAGCCACCGCCACTCCCCCTCTAGCCAACCCAAGTACCGGTTCCCACCCTGGCAACACCACCCACCTTTCCCACGCTTTCTCTGCCACCACCACACCAAACTCACCCTGGCCCTTACACTCCCACGGTGCTTCCAAAAATTTTCTTTCCCCGTCCTCTGATCTACAAACCGGTAAAACCACAACACTACTCGCCTCCGCAACCTCACCAATCTTCAACCTAACAACCGGAACCCGAACCCCATCTACTGCTTCTCCTTCTGCCCTCTCTTTCCCTTCTCCCCCTCCTTCTAACTCCTTCAAAATCGCACTTTTCGCTTTTTCAGACTCTGCAACCTCTAATGCCATTTGTAGAGCATTAGTCCGCGACTCTGACTGATTCTTATGCTCTCTAGACTGCCTGTAGTACATAAACGACAGGCAGTCTCCTGGGAGAACGTAATCAAAGCTCTCCCAGAACTTATCCCCGCGCCTACGAGGAAAATCCTTCATGGCGCGGGCCAAATCTTGAGCACCCTTAGCGTCCATCTTATTAAGGACGATATAGCGGGCAGCTGCAGACCGCTGCGAGGCACTAAGGAGACGAATTTCATACAATAACTCCGCACCACCAAGGTCAAATGAAGCAACAACTTCTGGGTCAGTGTTAGACTGAACTAAAGAATCCCTCACTTGAGCTCCAACAACTAAACGGTTTTGCTCAACCCCAGAAATACCAGTGACTTCTTCTATTGATGGTGGAGTAAAACCTTCTTGGAATAAAGAGGGGATTAAAGGGGCATACTCGTACCAAAGGCCAAGACGATTAGCGAGGATTTCAAGACGAGAAGGGGCGTCAAGAGACTTGTACTGCGAAGGGATAGGAGAAGGTGGAGGTCTAAAGGGTTGGTAGAGTTGTTGATTTGAAGGAGGTGGAGAAGAGGGGATAAGAGTGGCTGAAACTGATAGCGTTGTGGTGGGTTTAAACGGGGTTTTTGATAAATGAAGGATAAAGAGAGGTTGTTGGCTAAGGAAAGGAGAGGAAAAGAGTTTGTTGTTAGAGTTTGAAAGAAAGAGAGGCTTATGGGTGTTTAGAGTTGGAGAAAACATAGTGACGGAGTGACTGAGTGAGAGAAGCTATGGGTGTTTGAGGAAGATAGGGAAAGGGTGCCTTATCTTGAAGAGAGGGAGGGACGGAGAAGGAAGAGTTTTGTTTTGTTGTGCTCTGTGGGTTGGTTGGGCCTTGTAAGCGGGAAGCTAATTGGATTGAAATTCGAAGTTGGTCTTGTTGAAATTTATTGGAGTAGGAATGGGCCTTATTGCAAATAGATAACTATTTATAAATGATTTTTTGCCTCATTGTTTTACATTTTAAAAATATTTTTTAAAAAAATTAAAAATTAATTTATTTTATATTTTTTAATATGATAATATCAAAAATAAATTTTAAAAAATAAAAAAATTATTTTAATATATTTCTAAATAAAAAATATTTTTAAAAATAACTGTTAAATCAACCAAACTAATATATATATAAACACACATATGAGATAGAAATGCATCTAGTTCATTCTGACCCGATTAAGTGAGCTAACCTACTGATAAATCAACCGAGATTTGTTTATATTGATAAAAAAATTATTTTTTATTTTTTTCAGTAAAATACTTATTTTAGGAGTTTTAGTTTTGGTTTTCACTAAAATACTTACTCATAATGCAAATAGATAATGTGCCTAAATGCAACGAAAAATAGTAAAATGATGGATGCAATTTTGCATACATATGGAAGACTACAGGATATAAGGGGATATGATTGTGGTATGTGTAAACTTTTTTTCTTTTTTTTTAATTTATAATCATCCTCATAAATAGATCCAAGCAAGGTTTTATGAGTTAAATCAACTACAGTTAACTTATTCCTGTTACCACGAGCATTTGTATTTAGATTTAATTCATTTAGCTAATACCAGGTAATTTATTCATGTTTCCCTTTGAATCGGACAAATTTTTAAAAATTTTTGTTTTAAATTTGCATGCATCGCTAATGTATTTGCAATTAAATCTTGATTATAAACTTAGACTTAATATATACAGTTGTACACGAAGTAGAATTATTTTTTAAATATAAAAAATAATAACATTTTTGATTGATCTAAATCAACCTTAACTAATCTGTTAAACTTGTAATTTAAATTATAAACTTAAATGATATTTTTAGATAATTTTTATTTAATTATATTACTAAATAAAGATAGAATAAGATTAATTTCATGTCATGTTCACATGATTCTTCTCGCGAGTTTTGACAACATCACTTTAATTTTTCAATGCTTTGATTTTTAAAATTTCTTTTTATTAGTTAATTTTGTTTTTGTATTCCATTCTTATATGGTTGGATTCATAGGAATTGGCGATTGTAAAAAAATTTTTATTTTTTTTTTGTGGTGTCAAGTTGTGGGTTTGTATTTTTTCTTCTTTAAATTACATTAATAGTTCTTAAGCATTGTTTTTTCACATTACAAAAAATTTAACCAGATCCATAACTAAATGCAGCAACCTATATAATTTTATACTAAAAGACATGTTTTTGTAACAATCCTTTCAAGTTTTTCTCCACAAAAAGGTGTTTAATTTGTAAAAATAAAAATCATTTTTATTTATAACTTTTAATATGTAATATTAACAAATAACTAAAATAGAAGGAGTATTCATTGCAGCCCCTCCCACATTTTACTATTCACCATTACGGCGTAACAATTATTTTTCTATTCCCATAAAAAATTACATGCCTTTGAATCAAGGTTATATTGGTATTTTTTACTGGGTGCATTAGTCATTTCTAATTTGTTTGAGAGTATTTGTGTCTATTCAATGTTTTGTTAACACTAACATAACCAAAATATCCTTAAAAGTCAAAAACTTAGTGGTCTCATGTAGAGGTATTTAGATATTTTTTTTATTTTTTATACACAATAGAATTACGCATGTACTTTTAGATGCAAGATATTTAGTTCATTGTAGTTAGGGGTATTTTAGTCTTTTAACCTAGATTTTATTGTTAATTGCAAGTTTGGTTGATGGCGGTAACATAATTCCTCTTTAAAATAATTATTTTTTTGATTAATAAGTTATTGGCGTGTTGGAACCGCCGCACACTTTGCGCGACGCTTGTGTTGGATTTTGGCGGTCAAAAAATATCTTTCACTGTCTTAGTTGATTCCTCTTCATCTCCTCTTCCATTATAGGCAGCACGTATACTCTAAATATGACCAATGTATTGTCGAAAACCATTTTGTTTCTTCCTTTATTTCTCTCTTATACCCAGGTAAATACACTATGATCCTCATTGTTTTTATTCTTTTCAAATTGAGACCTTTAGTTTTGATTGCTGTTTTATAATCATTTTTTGTTGAAGTTTTATTTCTTTCAATTTAACCCTTGGTTTTTAATTTGTACATATAAGGTATTTTGATTCGATCATTCTACTTTTAATTTTTTATTGTTTTCCTTTACTCTTTTATCAAAGTTTTAATATTTTTCAATTTTATCATTCAAATCAGGTTTATAATTTTTATTTTTTCAATGATAATAATGATTTCAATTTGGTCCATTTTCTTTTGATTTTTTTTTATGGCCCTTTTATCTAAGTTTTTATAGTTTTGAATTCTATCATTCAAATCAAATCAAGTTCATGATTTTTATTTTTTTCAACAATAACAATAATAATAATAGTTAAAATAATGGTCATGATAATGATAATGATGATGATAAAAAAAAAAATAATATTATTGATGATAACAATAACAACAATAATTAAATTAGCAATAATGATAATGATGATGCTATGATATTATTAATGATATTAGTGACAATAATAGTAATAAGAACAACAATAACAATAACAAAAAATTAGTGATAATAATAGTAGTAATTGTTATAGTGGTTGTGATGATAACAATATTGTTAACACTAATAATGATGATGATGATTAAAAAAATTAAAATGAAAATACTAGAATTATTGATGTCATATTGATGATGATGATGATGATTATAAAAAATAAAATGAAAATAATAATATTATTGATGTCATGATGATGATGAATTGATGATTATAAAAATTGAAATAAAAATACTAATTTTATTGATGATAACAATAACAACAACAACAACAACAAAAATAAAATTAATGGTGATAATAATAGTAGTAATTGTTATAGTGGTTGTGGTGGTAACAATATTGCTGCTATTATTACTACAAATAATAATAATAATAATAATAATAATAATGATAATAATGATAATTGTCATAATACTGATAATAATCGTGATGGTTTTACTTATTAATAATAGTTGTGATAATGATTTTGATTTTGATTTTTTTAATTATTAATTTTTTTAAAAAAATTGTATGATTAGAATTTTTTTTTCTAAATTTTTTTTTTAATAATTAATTTTTTGAGACTTAAATTTTTATAATTTTTTTAATTAATTATTTTAATTTTAATGACTCGAATTATAAATTTAAAAAGATTAACATATTTGACATATTTTTTTAAAATGCTATAGAAATAACTATAATGAAATGGCCATTCTAGTCTAGCAAACGGACACCACAAAATCCAAAAAGAAGTAGCAAATTCATAATCAAATGAGGCGACTCCATGCCAGTTCATGGTCTTATTTGGCGGCCAAAAGCTTCTAGATACCCGTAGTAAGGACATCACTGAATACAAATGGCAATATATACGTGTGCGTGAGCCTGTGTGCTTAGTATCGCTATTAAATCCCACTGGGTTTTCATAATCTTCTGTCGTTATCATAAACAGGTCTCTTCTCCTGCGAAATTAGCCGGCAACGATTACATTAGATACATGGAAAGCTCCGAAACGCAATTAGATTTGGTGCAAAACGGATCAGGCTATGACATAGAAAAAGAAATCAAGGCATTTGATGATTCAAAGGCTGGTGTTAAGGGTCTTGTAGATTCTGGGATTGTAAAAATACCACCCTTCTTTGTGGTTCCAGAAAATGTAGTCTCTTCTCAACCGACTCCTGCCCATCTTCAGATTCCTGTCATAGACCTCAAAGACATCCGTGATGATCCTGTTCGACACGAAAAGGTCATCAAGGAAATACGAAGTGCTTTAGAGATATGGGGGTTCTTCCAGGTCGTGAACCATGGTGTATCAAAGGATATTACGGAGGGAATGATTGAAGGAGTGAAGGGATTTCATGAGGAAAAAAATGAAGTCAAAAGGGAATATTATACGAGGGATGTGAAGAAGAAGGTGACTTACACTAGCAACACTCTTATTCATAAGACAAAAGCAGCAGATTGGAAGGATACCTTGTATTTTCGAATGGCTCCTGATTCTCCACGCCCTGAAGAACTTCCAGTTGTCTGCAGGTAATTTTTTATTTTTTTTAATTTAAGGTGGAGTCAGTAATCAGTTACCCTGCTATGAAGTTTTAGAGTAACACTCTTATTCATAATTAGTAGTTAGTAGACTGCTTAAATACTTTTTGACACACGTGATTCATTGCAATGCAATGTTCTGCACCTTCCAAACAAATCAAAGGAGAGAAGACGGGCATTTCTTTTGCAGAAATCTCTTGGAAAAATCAAGTTCTTACTCCTTTCACCAAGAACTCCTGAAACATCATACTTGCATTTAAAGAAACGGGTGCATCATAAGCCACTCCAGCTGAA
Organism: Populus tomentosa; assembly: GCA_018804465.1. Lineage (NCBI taxonomy): Eukaryota > Viridiplantae > Streptophyta > Magnoliopsida > Malpighiales > Salicaceae > Populus > Populus tomentosa. Next base: position 3,151,212 of record CM031993.1, read on the forward strand.
GGGTTGAAAGGGAGAGCCTATAAGATGCCAATTATCCCACCAAAAGAAAAAATTGATTACACTCCAAGTTAATTCGTAGTATATATCCTTTTGTAGGCTCTGTGATTGCTATAAAATGCAAGATTTCTGATAAAAGTAACATATAAGAGCATTTTGTTTTCTTACCACACAGTTAAACACACCAAATAGAAAGATATCTTGGGATGCATGATGTTGGGATACAGTTCTGAACTAGTTTCACATGTTGCAGGGAGACAACAATCAAGTATTCAGCATATATAAGGGGTTTAGGGGATACCCTTCTTAAATTAGTATCGGAGGCTCTTGGACTCAATCCTAATTATCTGATTGAATTTGGGTGCGCTAGAGGGCTCAAGATTATGTGCCATTACTATCCACCGTGCCCTGAACCCAACCGAACTCTGGGAAGCAAGCCGCATACTGATCCTGACTTCCTGACTATCCTTATGCAAGACCATATTGGTGGTCTCCAAGTTTTTTATCAGAATCAATGGATTAATGTCCCTCCAATTCCAGGAGCTTTTGTAATTAACGCTGGTGACCTTCTACAGGTTAGTACCTTGTTCTTGTGATTTCTTTCACATGCATCTTTTCACCTTTGTCTGCAATTGACAAATTATTGTATCGAAACAGCTTATATCAAATGGAAAGTTCAAGAGCGTTGAGCACAGGGTGCTGGCTAATCACAATGGGCCAAGAATATCAGTGGCCAGCTTCTTTGCTATTTATGACAGGATTTGTGGTCCAATAAAAGAGTTGCTATCGGATGAAAATCCCCCGTTGTACAAGGAAGTCCCTCTCATGGAATACATTGCTCAATACATGTGGAAAGAACAAGATGGAGGAATGACCACACTTGATCGTTTCAGGCTGTGATTTTGGAAATTAGAGCACGTTGAAGTCAACTTGCTCACTCCATTTCAGTCATTCCAAAATTTTACATCTCAGCAGCCTCTGCTCGGGGAATTCATAACATTTAAGTTTCTGGTGGTGTTTGATAAGCATTCAATGCGCATTTGTGTGTTGCAGTCAAGAATTTATGCTTGATTTTTGTTGTTCCAGTTAATTGCAGTGATGCACTTGAGAAACTTATCTGCGCTTTTGTGAATGCTTGCTGAAAATGCCTCCTGTCTTCTAATTAAGTGAACGTATCTCATGTTTCTAAGATTGAAAATATCCTTCCCTGAGATCTCAGGTCCATCTTGGAACAATCTGACAGGCAGAAAGCAAGGATATGTTCATTTGATAATGCAATTCTTGCCTATATACATCACCAATCCCTCAAATTTTAATCATATCTCAGTAAGAAGTGACCTCAACCTACCGTTTCAGGAAATACTGGAGAGCGTTGTTCCCTTCCAGTCCCCATTATGCCCAAGTATGAACCTGATTTATTAAATCAATATTCAAGTGATCTGTTCACCATTTTTTATAACTTTTAAGATTTAATAAATGATGTTAGAAACTGAAGTTGATCGTACATGCTTGATTGATAGCACAAACAGCCAGTTCAAGTTTTTAACAAGTTTCGTTCTATCACAAAACAGCCAAGAGATATGAACAGAGGGCATTTCTAGGGAGGAGGTTATGGAGAGATGAATGTCAAGCTTACTTGAGCCATTCCATGGAATCCTCTCATGCCTTGAAATCATCTCTCAAGACTTAAATTTCACCTTCTATCATTTCATGACGAAGTTCTTCATTCACTGACTTGCAGCATCCCAAAAATCCAGATTGGCTTTTCTGACACAAATTTTATAGTCTGCCTGCCTGCCTGCCAGGGTTTACCAATGGACTTCAGAGATTTTGATAGCAACTTTATGACAACATCCACATTTTTTGCAACTTTTAGATAGGCTTACTTGAGGATGATCCCTTGAAGAAACAGACGTTTTTTCCGGCTGCAATATCAGCATATGAAAGGAATTTTAAAGAGAGCAGATCATGAGAAGTATTATTGGGACAATTGACTTCCAACCTCAACAAGAGTTATATAACTATTTTTTATGGAGGCAAGCCGGCAGCATTCAGTAACAACTCATAGTTTTAGGCCGGGAATCTAACTCAAACCTCTTGTCATCTAACTGGAAGATTGATTTATTGTTTATTCCTTTTTGTCTCCGTCCTTTCTCTCTCTTATTGTTCCTTTTGTTTGTTTGTTTTGACTTTTTTTCCGTTAGAGGTCTCTTCTCCTTTGAAACTTGGTTCAAAATGCAGTCAGACTTGGTTCAAAATGGATCTGTCTATGATATAGAAAAAGAGTTACAGGCTTTTGACGAATCAAAATCTAGTGTCAAGGGACTTGTAGATGCTAGGATAATTAAAACTCCTCCCTTCTTTGTGGTACCAGAAAGTGAAGTCTCTTGCCAACCAAGTCCAGCCCATTTTCATATTCCTGTCATAGACCTGAAAGGCATTCGTGAAGATGGTGTTCGACGTAGAGAAATTGTTGAGCAGATGTGCAATGCTTCAGAGACATGGGGGTTCTTTCAGGCTGTGAATCATGGTATTTCAAAAAATGTCATGGAGGGAATGGTTGAGGGAGTGAAGGGATTTCACGAGGAAAAGAATGAAGTGAAAATGGAATATTATACAAGGGACACGAAGAAGAAGGTGACTTAAACTAGCAATTCTCTCCTTTAGAAGGCAAAAGCAGCAAACTGGAGGGATATTTTCGCATGGCTCCCGATGCTCCAGATTCTGAAGAATATCCAGAAGTCTGCAGGTAATTCTTTTTTCTTATTTCTTCAACTCATTTTAATCCACGGTTATGACATATATCCTTTAATTAAAAACAGTAACTGTGTTAAATTCTGCCGGCTAAGTTTCTGAAGTTTTTAGGCAATAAATTTATAGTAAAAAGTATTACTTGTCATTATGTTTTATGCAAATGCACCAGCTTCTGTAATAAATATTAGCACCGGCAAGAACACCTTCCCCTGTATTGGAACAGAGCAAAAAAGTCCAAGGCTGAAGAAATGAAGCTGACCTAGCTGACTACCTCTAGTGTGCGAATGCTTATGAAACTTCTGTTGATTTTGGTTGTGAAGCTGTTGAGTTTCACTTATTGCAGGGAGATAGAAATCAAATATTCAGCATATATAAAGAGGTTGGGAGGAACTCTTCTTGAATTACTATCAGAAGCTCTTGGACTTCTTGACTACCCTTTTGCAAGACCATATTGGCGGCCTCCATGTATTTCACCAAGATCACTGGGTTGATGTCCCTCCAATTCCTGGAGCTTTTGTGGTTATCATCGGTGATTTACTACAGGTAAAAACCTTACGGTGGCACTACTTTACAAATCCTAGAACATTTTATGACCTAGAACTTGATTTGTTTGCTTTGACAAGTTATGTTATTGAAACAGCAAGTTCCAGATTTCTGAGAACAGGGTGCTGGCTAATCACATCGGTCCAAGAACATCAGTTGCGAGCTTCTTCGCAATCTATGTCTGGATTTGTGCCCCATTAAAAGAGCTGATATCAGATGAAAATCCTCTGTGCAAGGAGGTTCCGCTGAAAGACTACATTATTCAATACAGGTGGAAAGAACGAGATGGTGGCATCTCTACACTTGATCGTTTCAGGTTGTGATTTTGAAAATGGGAACACGCTGAAATTACCCTGTTCATTTCATATGATCATCAGAGACCGTTAAAAATTCAGTAAATTTTCCTTCTCGACAACCTGAAGGCTGTCAAAGAACTCTTTTGGCCACGCTACGATGGTGATAAGATTTGAACTTGTGATTATTTCATCATTAATATTATCTAACAAAGTAAAACCCTGAAAGTACTTATATCTGTCGGTGTTGAAATAAGCACTGTTGCAATTGCGTACCTGTGCTCAGTGTTTTGTTGTTTATGTGAATTGCAATTACACTCTTGAAGAAAATGACTCAGTGCAATTTCTGTCTCCACATTCTTTCTGCAAAAAAATGTATCTATCTCATGAGGGTTATTAGTCTCTCTGAGTACCTCATCTTTGTACTGCAACAATTTAGTCCTTGTTCTTGAGCTTGAAGCAGAATAGGGTTTTTTTTTTTTTTTTTTTTGGATTTTTTGGATGAAGGTTCAGTCATTTGAAACCTTGAGCAGGAATATAGAACCTGGAGTACTTTATCTTCCTATCTCTGGACTGCAAATAATTCCTTGGAGAGTTTGTCCATCAATTAATTAATTTCATAAATAGCGTTTTATATTTGTTTTTTTTAATATTTTTTCTTAGAAATATATGAAAATATTTTTTATTTTTTAAAATATATTTTAAACATCAGTACATCAATAAAAAAATAATTTAATAAAATTCAAATTTTTATTAACCAGCTTTTGCAACGCTACCTAAATGGAATCAAAAGAGAAAACCATTTTGGCACAATTAATTATTTTATATTCACGTTAATTACATTTTGCAACAAATACCTTAGTTCATATATATTCAACAAAATATGCATTCTCAAAATAAAGTGAAATGCATAGTATATATAAAAATATTATACCTTAGACAAGTGCATTTCAAATAACAATTAAAAATATTATTTCTCTCAAGTATTTGTTTTATTTTTATAAATGGAGCATTGAGAAAACTAAAGTATCTATTTTATATTTAACTTCAATTAAAAAATAAATATAAATATTATAGATATAAACTCTAAATTCATAATTTTATTCCCTAAAATAAAATCTAATAAAGTTTGCCTTTTAAAAGGTTCATAATTCCTTTAAATAGGTTAGAAAACCAACCTTAACTAGCTAATAAAATTAAAATTTGAAAATTCAAAATAAAATATTAAATCTAGAAAAATTAAGAAAAATAACAAAAATGGCTTTAATAGAATTCTACTAGTCCATAAAAACATCTATTAAACAATTTATATATTTTATTTGTGACAAATCCTCATTTCATTTGATTATTCAAAAGTTTCAATTTATGTAGGCCTGATTGCATCAATAAAGATCTAAAATATTTTTCATTATCCAACTCCAATTTTTTTACTTATTTTTAATTTTTTTTCTAATAAAAAACTCTGGAACGTGTTCATTGCCTAAAGTTTTGGATTTTTTTCTTGTTCAACTTATGAATCATAAAACTTGTTCAAGTTAATTACTTTACAGAATTACCAACAAAGTTATCCTAAAACATCATACTTAAAATAAGTTATATTATTATTTATTTTATGATACAAATACCTATTATATCCTTGTTAAAAACTTGTCTGCACTAACATATGTGTTTGTTTATGGTAAAAGATTATTGGGATTTATCTCATTTTTCAAAATGAGCCCAGAAATCTCTTCGTGCTCAATGGATCTTTGCACGGTCAAGCTAACCCCGACCAAATCTTTTCATAACAAGAAAAATATTCTTAAACAAGCATCCTCATAACAAAAAAAAAAAATATACAAATAAAGACCAAACAATATCATGAAATATGTGTTTGCATGCATGTATATTTAAATAAGATGTTGTTACCTCGAAGGTAACTCTATGGATAAGATTGTGGTTTATTTAATAAGGGAAAATTAAATTAAGAGGGTATGACCAAAGATACTTTTAACTCATAAATCCATATTTGTATTAAAATATATGTATATATTTAATAAATATTCAAACAAAAAAACATTTTAAAAAGACTGTACATCATGACTGAGGTTCGGACAGTAGCTTTGAAACGAAGTTTCTCATCTTTTCTAGCTTTTGATCTTGTAGCCTGTAGATATGAGAACTGTAGGAACCTTACGGGTCAGCTTTTGTTACCGACAAATGAATTTGGATTGGCTTTTTGACAAGACAACCTTAGCCAAATTATCCAACGGTACTAGGTTATAACAGCAAGAATTCTATGGGTAAACAACTCTTCTATTATTACTTATTATGACTAATATCCTTTTAAAAAATAGACAGACAAAGAGCTAGAAAGAAGAAAAAATCATTCAATTTAGAGTTTTAATATTTCTTGGAGTTCAATCACAAGAATTCTAAATATTAAATTAAGTTTGAATCATGACTCCAATATTTCATATTGACCGAATTAAAACTATCCTCATCCAAATAAGACAACAAACCCAATTCCTCGTGCCATCAACAAGATCCATTATAGCAAGTCACTCGTTTATATTTCAGAAATTAAAAAAAAAAAATCTTGAACAAACTACCAAAATAAAATAACATAAAATGAGTTAAGAAAAAAAATAAACTTCACTCTATATTAAAAAAAGTGCTTCCGACTATTTAATAGGTGGTTCAATGATAAGAGTTTGGGATCAAAAAGTTTACTTTCCATATGGTTTTAAATTCGAACTTTGTAGTTACTAATATAATAATTATTGGAGGTTTACATTATCGTTAGTTTTAGAATCTGTAAAATTAATTAAAATATACAAGCTGGTTTGAATATTCACATTAATAAAAATAAAAAAATTAAGTGCATCCTCGTCAACAAAAATAAGAAGAGAAAAAAAGAAAAAGGAATGGCAAAGCTTCCACTTATAACTTTCATGCATCACCCATTACCCATAAAATTGAGCTTTTTGACCGAAGTTTTTATTATGAAGTTTGAAGTTCCAAGAGACTTTCAAAAACTTCTGGAAGTCCCAAATGAATTTCCATCATGTTTCATTGACCAACCTCAGAGGTGACACGTCATTTCAAATCCCATGCTATTTTATTCACACAATCATCACCTTATCTTATATATTATTCATTTATTGACCCTCTTTTGAAACCATAAGCCCAGTGGATAATGGATACATCAAGTTGCTTATAAAGTTTACAAGCAATACGAGGGTCATGTTCACACCTCACTTTGCCTCGAGGAACTGTTTTTGGGTTTCTATGGATGAGAAAAGTCCGGTAATTATTATTTTATAAAGTAATTTTTTTTTTATTTCAAGATCATCTTGCTTAGGGCTCGCTTAATAAAGTGTATATCTTCTAATTTATAAAATGATGGGATTGTAATATTAAACTTGATATTAGGCACAAAACTTATAATATGAATTAATTTGAATTTTTAATGGAGTTAGATTTAATTAACTTTTTTTTTTAAAAAAAATCAGTCTAGACGGAACCAGGTTAAACAATAACAATCCAAATTAATTTTTTACCGGAGCACGGGATTAATGTGTTAATAATATTATTATTTGCTCCAACTTTAAAATCTGTAATTAATTCACATTATAATACTAAATTAGATTAAAAAAACATTTTGCTTTTGACTAAACTAGCATTGAGATTGCTTTATTTTTCTTCGCTAAAGGTGGCCTCCGAATTAATGCCACCTAATTCTCCAATAACAGAAAGAAAATAGAACTCATAATATGGGATTTTAAAAGCAAGATGCTTTTTTCCAGTAAACTTTAATGCTGCCCCTGTAGATTTATCAATGTTAATTTCACGTCTACCCTTATAGTTTAAAATTCTCAAAGCTAATTTAGTCGAAAGCAGACCAATATTCATTACAATTAGGGAATTAATGACAAATTATATCCTCATAATCCCACAGAACATGGAGTATATATTTATATCCAGTTATTTACTAGCAAAATCATCAACTCCCAGGATTGCTCTGTGTTCGATCTAGAAGATGATATAGAAGATGGTAAAATCTAGGAAGTGCAGCACCGAGCAGTCCTCGCACTTTACCTCTAACCTCCATAGAATAATATCATGGATAAGATCAGTGCCTCATTCCATGGTAGCTTGTCAAGTTAGGCAGGTCGTCGGAAGGGTCAAAACCCACGTCTGAAACCCTCGATCGTTTGTTTTTTTAGCAGAACTTTTTGTAACGATGATATGATTATAGGGAAAGTAATTTGGATCATGGCATTAGTTCAATGTTTGCCCATGTTAAGTCAAGACTATTTGCACTTAAAATACTAACTGTTGGCGCGCATATATATATATATATATATATATATATATATATATATATATATAAGTATAATTAATGTTCAGTAGAGATTAGGGTTCACGCATCTAATTCAAGGAATCACATTTGTGTTTGCATAATTAATTATTGTGATAATTTTCTCGTTGCCGGGGAAATGGATTCAATTGGCACGAGGTCTAATTGAAAGCCAAAAAGGAACCTAATTCTTGGCACTTGCGGTGACATAGTTGAAGGTGATATTACGAGTGTTGAAGATAGCTCGACCAGCAATTATTTATCCCTATAAGGCTATAAATGGATTCTTTAGAAATAGGTTGTTTGGTGATGAAGATATTTAGCAATCCATTAAACAGGACAAAAACATCAAAACAAGCTGGTTGGTAAAGCAGAGTGTGTAATATATGCGTTCACATGCTTGCTTCATCGAAATTCATCATCTATTTTTAGTTGATAACTTGTTTTAAAAATAGATGAATTAATTATTAGACATTTTGTTTGGAAAATAAATCAATATTATATTTTTCTTAAAAGTTAAAATCAAACTTGTAGCGACACCTAGTCACACACAAAGATTAAAAAAAAAAAAACAACAAAAAAAAACAAGGATTTTTCTATAGCTATAAACATAATTTACTATTCACTATTTTGCCAATCAAGAGTATTTTTATATTTTTGGTTAGCTTGAATGTTTGATTAAGAGTAGTAAAATAATTTAGCATTTAAATAATATTTTTAAGTTTAAAAAAGTCACTAGCACATGAAAGTTGTCATAAACTTTGAGCGGCACATGTAGCAGCTCTTGTTGGTGAAAAGAAGGTTTTCCCTGCATCATTTTATTCAATGCCATCTCATCTTCTATTATGATTGTCGCAATGACATTCAAATGTGGCTAGTTCATAACTGGTAACCCTTTTATTTCTTTTTCCTATCTCGATATATACATTATAGTCCTTATGTTATTAGTATTTCAGATTCAACCCTTTTAATTTTTATTTTTTGTATTTTTATCATTTTTCTTTTTATTAAAGTTTTATTTGTTTTCAATTTAACCCCTATTTTTTTATTTGTATATATCTTAATTTTTAATTTAGTCCTTCTACTTTTAATTTCTTTTTTTTTTCCTTTCCCTTTTATTAAAGTTTTTTTGACTTTCAATTTTATCCATCAATTCAAGTATATGATTTATTTTTTATTTTTTCAATGATGATGATAATGATTTCAATTCATCCATTTTTTTTTGTTTTGTTATTTTTTTTTGGCTCTTTTGTTAAAGTTTTTATAGTTTTTAATTTTATTCATTCAAATCAAGTTTATAATTTTTATTTTTTTTCAATAGTAATAATAATAGTAGTAATGATGATGATGATAGTGATTTTGATTTTTTGAATTGCTATGTTTTTAAATTCTTTTGTATAATTACAATTTTGTTATTTTAATTTATCTTTTAATATTTAATTGATTGATAATCGAACTTCATGATTTTTTCAGATTAAATGTTTTAGAGTAATGACTTGGGTCATTTGTATAAGAAGTTAACATGATTTTTTTTAAAAAAAAAATATAATATTCTTTTTATTTTTTTATCGGGTAATTTCAGTCACATAATCTAGATCGCGAATTTAACGAGATATCCCATATTAATTTAGCCCTAATTAAAGTTATTACAGATTTGTTATGATAGGTTTATATATATATATATATATATATATATATATCTTATCTTAATATCCAAGCGTTATTTTTACTAAAAAAAAATTAATTCTACCTCGCAGCTTCGCTTTGACACCAGAGCTAGTATGTATTAAAATGGGTTGGAACGACTTTTAAATATTTGTAAAACTGAATGACTGTATCTTGCTATTCTAGAAAAATGCTTTTCGCTTTCTCAAAGCACAAGGAGAAGAACAAACTTTTTATTAATTCTTCATGCATAAACTCATGCCAAAAAGTATACATTACACCATGTGCCGAATATGAGCCACCTTTCAAAACAAAAATAAAATAAGACTTTACATCTTTGCAAATATTATTAATTATAAGATAAATTTTGTATATTCTGTGCCTGCACGCCTTTGATTCTCTGTTTTTCTTACGCTCAGGGGGGATGAACCAAAGGATTTCCTTAATTATTTTATATTTTATCTGTGCCACCAATGACCAATTCCGCCTCATAGCAGTGTCTTGTTTGTGCTTAATATCTTGGTCAAGCAAAAAAGACATAATACCGCTTGGAGTGTCTACAAAGATAATATACTAGTATTTAATTCAGCAAACCCAAAAGGAGAAAATCATGATTTATACCCTTTTTTTAAAAAAAAAAAAAAAAGAGTATACACAGCTAGGATTCTCAAACTCTTAAAATTTTACAGTTCTAAACTGGTAAAAAATAAAAATAAAAAAAATTGGGGTTTTCAAATTTTAAGGATGTAGCTTTAATTATAGAGAAAAATATGAAACTTTGTTAATCTCTAAAAAGTCTTTATTTTCTAATTCTCTTCTCCTAAAAAAAAATAGTCTACAAAGTTGTTTAAAGATAATAAAAATGTCATAATTAGTAAAATCTTAGTTAAATTAAAAGTCTCAATCTAAATTGAAAAAATAATCCAAACCAAGGAGGAAAATAAAGAAATTTCCTAAGTAGTAACTCCTAGGCTTAATTTATACATGAAAACGAAAGCACCTTATAAATTTATTAGGCCTTTAAAATAAATCAATAAAATTTTAACTTGATTCAATAGCTAGATAAAAATTATAATAATTTTTTCTAGATTGCATGTTTAAATCATTTGAAACTACTCAAAACATAGAAAATCTTAACAATTAAAAAAGTAATACAATAAAAATAATTATGCCTAGAATAATAAAAGAAAGTGCCTCCACGTCAGTCCCTTTGCTTGCAAAACACTTGCTCTCAGGTTAATTGTCAGAAATTAAACTTGATCATGCCAAATGAATAACTAATTTGAATGTAATAATATTATTACCAATTTATATACAAGATACATTATCCTAGATAACTTAAATCTAATTTCAACAAATATGTGTTCATATATAATTTTGAAATCCAATCAAGACCTCTCAAAGACCAAAATTAACATCACATGAAATCATCTTTTGAGATGATAGCAACTTCAGTTTATAGGTCTAGTCATTTCTAATAATAATATCTTGATCATTATTTAAATTAGTAATCAATAAAGATTCATCTAACATGTATATAAATGTTTGGACGACATATTCACACTTAATTAAATCCTTTTTTATATTAACTTTAGCTTACTAAGCAATTCCAACAATTTATTTTAGTTTTTCATCCATTAGTTTAATCTCAGTCTATTTACTAACTTTAGATTGTTCCTTAGATTTCACCTATATTTCATGTTCTTTTGATATTTTAGCATGTTTAATAACTTCAAGTTGTTTCTCTAGTTTCATCTCAACCTTAGAAATTATTAATTCTGGTTTATCAACTCACTTTAACACTACTAAATCTTTAATGCCTTGCCTCTAAAAAATTAAAGAACATCTACACTACAATCTTATCTCGGGTTATTGGTCTTAACCCTCTCAAAAATCATGTAACTTGCCACCCCTCTCCTAAAAGTTGTTATGTTCTATTACCTTATGAAACCCAACATTATACACATGTGCATATCTACTTCCTTGTAAACATTTTTGACATTGTTGAGATAAGTATTGTTCGTAACCAAGAGAAAAGAACCTTTGGTGCATTATCTACCTCATATACATTCATTATGTTATAGGATGTCTCCCATTGTTTATTTATCTACCACTTTCATTTGAAAAAAGTTCTGCCCTTCAAATTATATACAACTAGTTTCATAATCTTTTTTTTCGTGATACTCACGTATTTTCTAACCGTATCATATTCATCGATCCAATTAAGAAACTCTTTTATATCCACATCTCCATTGAAGGTGAGGATTTCTAGTCTTGTTTGGAACTCGTCCACTTGTTGTCTATTGGGCTATGGTGGTATGTTTTATAATCTATAAAAAGCTTTATGGTCTCATCAAGTCTATCTTCTCCAACACCCTCCACATAGACACATGGTTATTGGTCTCATCAAGTCTATTTTTTATCTTCTCAAGCCTTAAAGTTAACCCGTAATTGTTGATAAAAATATAAAATTTTAATAATTTTAAAAAAATTCTTATTATAAATTTTTTCTCTCTAAAAAAACAGGTTAAATTTCAATTATTCTAATAGTTAAATTAAAAATTATAATTGTTTTTACAGATTAAGTTTAACTCATTTAAAATCGCTCAAAACCTAGAAAATATTAACATTAAAGAAATTCATAATGTAACAAAATTAATTGTGTCAAAAAAAAAAAAAAAAGATAGTACCTTACGTACGTTATTGGTCCTAAACATAACTAAGTTCAGTTAATATTTTTAGATGTACTTTTAGTTACATTGACAATGAGTGAGATTGGAAGACTTGACCGTAAATGAGGGATGTCTTAAGGGGAAAAAATTGTCAGGAAACATGAACTGAAAGATTAAATTACAATAAATACAAAAATATAATGATGTAACATTGAGGTCTTTAAATAAAAGGATTAATTAATTAAAAAAAAAAACACAAAGATTAAATAATAATTTGCTCAATCATACCAAACGTGGATGATTTTAAATTAAAGTGGCCGTACGTAGACTGTAGATGACAGAAGGTTCCAAACTCTTCACTCCACAAGTGATGATGTTATAGGTTCATGCATCATCAAGAAGAAGAGCTAGAAAATAGACATGGCCATTCAATATGTGTGTGTATATATATATATATATATATGTTGTAATTATAATTTCTTGCCGTTTGTTTTACTCAATATTAGCAACTTTAACATACTCAAAATGAGTAAAAACAAAAAAGCTCTTCCACTTGTGTGAATTAAAAATTAAGAACTTGATAGATAGAGATAAATAGATATATTTTAAAATGTTTTTGGATGCATGGTTCATAAATATTATTTTAAAAAGAACATATCTTAACCGAGTTTTATCTCAAGTTGCCCATAAATATAAATTTGATCGATGATATATTTGTTTTTTTACTAGAATAGAAAAAATATAAACCGTCAAACCCTAAATTATTTTGGAATTGATACCATCCAACTGGAGCATTTTTCAAGTACAAATATTGCTTCTTCTAAAACTATGAGATATGAATCAACAACTAATAATTGGCTACAACATTACACCAAATAGTATTGGAATTAATTTTTATATCTTTATATTCTGGAAACATTTGTAGATGTTTCAGTATTGAAAAAAAGACGGGCCAATATTAGTATTTGAAAAAATATTGCGTAGCCCATTTCCTAATGATTTATCGCTTAATAACTTCAAAGTTAGTCAATTATTAAAGAAATAATATATATATATATATATATATATATATATATATTATCTTTGTATATATGTATTAAGATTTAGATTTAAGGTCGGATTCTGAGAAAAAAAATTCTCATATATAAATGTTAATATTAATCCGGATGTAAATAGTTTATTTTTAGGTATTTGGAAATTTATATTTAATGTATGAAGAATAGTATTAAAATACCTCTAATAATTATAAAACCAAAACAGAAAGCAATTTGAAACGAAATTGACCACCTTCCCATGTTCTCTCGGTCTAAAAATCTCCAAATAAAAAAGAGAAAAAGAGGGTGTTCTTCCTTTTTCGAACAAAAAAAAGTAGATTATTCAGCTTCTAGCACATATATACTCATTGGCTGGGCTAATGATCAGTGTTCTTATTCTGTATGCAGCAACAAGTGTGAACAAAAAGGATAATGGAAACAGCAAATCGCTAGAAAGGACATGACAAATCGATTAATGGCTGGTGCCATTGCCAGATGGACGTGGCTAAGGTGCCAAGTAGGCAAGCCTTCAAAACACCAAGAACGCTGAAATCATCAAGATGATGTCACCATGGATTCTTCTTTGACCTAGCCGCCATGCCCCATTGGCTCTTTGACTCACGTGCATCAACCCATTCATAGGCCACTTTAACGACCAGATTTATTGAAAATGTCCCATGGTAACCATGTTCAAGTAATATGTCTTTTTCACCATAGAGCATACCACTTTCCTTCACCAAAAAAAAAAACAAAAAAAAGCATACCACTTTCCTTTAAAAATAAAGGTAACTTGAGGATCTTCCCTCTCTTGTGCCTATATAAACTGCCTTGTTTTCAAACATTATGTCCCATGACCAGAGACTAGCTAGCTACCAGAGAAAAACCAGCCATTCAAACACCAAAACAATTCCCATCTCAATCCCTTGATGGATTCTTCATTTTTTCACTATCAAAACTCGCAATTCTCCCCGGAATCTTCTTCTTCCTTCAACTCCCTTGATTCCTCCTCGTGTAACGCACAGAACTTCTACAGCCAACCCCTCCCTTTTAACGAAAATGATTCCCAAGAAATGCTTCTCTTAGGACTCCTCAATGAGGCCCCCATCAACTCTTTTGATACCACCTCATCCACCAATTCCAACTACGATGAGGTAAGTTCAAGAGCTGATTATCAAGGGGAACAGCCCCGAGAAATCTCTTACAGAGGGGTTAGAAGGCGGCCCTGGGGCAAGTACGCCGCCGAGATAAGGGATTCGACAAGAAACGGTGTGAGAGTTTGGCTAGGAACATTCGATACTGCCGAGGCGGCGGCCTTGGCTTATGATCAAGCTGCATTTGCAATGAGAGGTTCAATGGCAGTACTAAATTTTCCTGCCCAGAAAGTCTACGAGTCACTCAAAGAAACGGGCTATGGCTTCCAAGAAGGACAATCACCGATTTTAGCAATGAAGAAAAGACATTCAATGAACAGGAAAGCCGAGAGCAGGAAGAGGAAAGACAAAGAAATGAGAAGGGAAATGGAAAACGTCGTCGTGCTAGAGGATTTAGGGGCTGAATATTTGGAGGAACTGCTAGCCATTTCAGAGAGTGCTAGTCCTTGGTGAATTAGCTAGTGTCTACAAGCTTTCGTTTTGCTCACCTCCTCTTCTTTTCGTCCTAGGAAGTGTTAGTTTGGAGGTGGAGTAAGGATTCTATCCTCCAATTCTACTCCATGATCATCACTATCACTTAACCAACGGTTCATTGGCCAATTGTGTCTATTTTTTGTATTTTTAATCATTTCACTTTAGATGATGAAGATAATTACCACTTTTTTTTGGTTGGATAATGTCTTTTTGTGTGCACTTGATATTTTTAAAGATAATGAGAAGAAGAAAGATTGAAGTCTTAATTATCATTATCATCCACAACAAAAGTAATTATTATGTGGGGCTCTAGCTAGCTCTGGGATTTAGTCACGAAGACAAGGGGACAATATTTCTTTCTCCTGTATTTGTTTATTTTAGTGGATTAATTAAAATATATTAAAAATACTTTCTTTTTATTAGATTATTATGATATCATCACTCGAGTCATCAGCATATTAACTAAAATTTTTTTAGTTGAAACTTTTTCAACTGCATTCTTTTTTGTTAATTAAAAATTATATTTATAATTTATTTCAGTTTGCATTTTATAATATTATCTTAGTTCTTATGACTTAGTCATGTATTTAATTCATTGTCAGTGATTTTTAAAATGTTTTTAATTATTTTTTTAATTTTATTAATTAACATTGAGTTAATTTTTATAATTTATTTTAATTTGTTTGTTATAAAGTTATTTTAATTTCATAACCAGGTTTGATAGGTTAATCTAAGTTGAATTAAATTATTTTTTCAGTTGAGTTTTTTTTTCAAATTCATCATTTAACACTAAGTTGATTGAAAATTAAATTCAGTAAGTTTTTTTAAAAAAATTTATTTCTATAGAGTTATTAGAATTTCATTATCAATCTGAATAATAAATTTGACTAATTAATTCAATATATGAGTGAATCTAATATATTTTTATTTTTATTTTTAATAAAAAAATATTATCTTAATTTTTTTAATTAAACTATATTTTTATTAGTTATTTAAATTATTTTTAAACTTACACGTTCACGAGATCATTTTAAACTTGCACATCTTATGAATCCTGTATAGTTTTATTTTTCTTCTACTAAAAATTACATTCACAATATCTATATATTTTTTATGTAAAAAAAATGCGATACGGTCCCTAGAGAAGCGTGTAGGATCATCTATTGTTATCCTACTGCACATCGATAGTGATAGTTGGTGGCAGGGATTGCTTGATTGATATGTGCAATAATTTTATAGGAGAAAAGGTAGCCATACGTTTATATAATTTGTTTGAAGTCAAACTTTGATTTTCTGTTAAAAGTTCTTACAAGGCACAGAGGCAAATGGAATGCTGAGCTGGCTTTATTAGTGACTCGGCTTGACACGTCAATTCATTTGTTGCTGCCTTCATTAGCTCATAAATTTCTAGTTCAATTGACATCAATTATTTTTTTTTTTATATATATAAAAAAGTTTCTTAGGTTTAAATCTCTTATGTTTTAGTTCTTTTATTTTTTACCTTGTTTTTAAAAATAAAATTAAAATGGATAATACTTTTTATTCTATACTAATTGGAAAATAATAAAAATAAATTATGTTGATTTTGTAAAATATTCTCAAGATAAAATGATTTCATTTCTTGGTGGTTCTTTGCTGTCATTTCTTACAATAGGCGTCGTAACAGGGAAAAAAAAATGATGTATTTATTGCAATATTTTTTTCTAATACATGGTTCTCTGGTGTCCAGGGTTAAGGTATTAACAAATATTTTTTAAAATATTTTTTTGTTTAATAATATATAAAATAATATATTTTTTATTTTTTAAATTTTATTTTTAACTTTAATATATTAAAACAATAAAAAAATTAATTTTAAACTGTTTATTTAAAAAAAATTTAACAAACACAAAGCGAACGAGTTTCGTTGCTTAAACATCATTTTGCTAAAAATATATTTTAATTTGGTTAATTCTCTTGAAAGTTTTCTATAATAAAATAAAAGTTAAAGAAGAGAATGCATCATCGGAGAAAGAACATTCTTTCTTCTAAATATTAAAACACCCCAAAACAATAACTTCAAAGTAGGGGTGAGTATTTTCAGTTTGGTTCGGTTTTGAACTGAAAAAAACAACCAAACCGGTTCTTTTTTTTTTTTGAAAAAAAACCGAAACCGAACCGAAACCGAGTCAAACCGATAGGTTTCGGTCCGGTCCGATTCGGTTTTTTATTTCAAAAAACCAAGACAACCTATATGCAAACGAATTAAATACCAAAAATCAACACCATTGATTTCATTTCAAATCCAAAACTCTACTATAAATCAAAATCCAAAATTTCTTGCAAAATAAACATGGTTTTTTCTATATTTTTCAAATACCTAAATGCCAAAAATCCAAATCCGATTTTTTAAAATCAAAATCCCAAATCTTCTTATACAAATAAATATTATCTTCCCTGCAATTAAAAGAAAACCATGGATATGCTATGCCACCAAATCAGGACCCAGGCATGTACGTTGCAGCTGCAGCTTCTGGGGCTTCTTAACTTGGGTACAAGGATGACGAACGGCTTGCAATCTGAATTAGCAGGACAGGCTTTAAATATAGTCATCAAAAACCATGATCAAAGTAGGATGGCTCTAGCCATATATTTGTACTTCGTGAGAGTTTTGTAGCGTGATTGAATCTTCATTTCATGGACATGTATTAGGGTTTGTAACAATATTTACTAGAATTTTGAAATCTGCTTGGAAAGACTAGTTAATGGGCGGGGAGAGGGGGAGGGGAAGGGGGAGGGGGGCTGCTGGGAGGGAGATAGGGGGTTGGAGAGAAAGAGTGAGAGGAGGGGATAATTTTTCTATTTATATTGCTTTTATTTAACCGGTTCGGTTCGGTCCGGGTTAACCGGTTCCTACATTATAAAACCGAAAACCGAACCGAACCGGGATTTTTCCTAACTATTCTAATCGGTTTAATCGGTTTTTTTTTCGGTTCGGTTTTTTCAGTTAATTTTTTCTCAGTTTTCTCGGTTTATTCAGTTTTTTGGATTTTTTACACACCCCTACTTCAAACACTTCAATCTCGGATCAAAATCCATGGAGGTAAACAACCACAAACACTCAGAGCTGCTCTAAAGTTTGGTCTTTTATTTTTTTCTCTCTCTTTCTTTTGGGAGGTGACTTCCCTCCCCTCCCCTCCATCTCCTTCGCCTATTAGGGGTGATGGGATCCTTGCTCTTTGCTTGACAGATCTGCTTTCTCCAGGAGATCTGATAGGTGAGAGGTTTGGTACGGAAAGAATTCCCTCCTTTTGTTTTTTGCTTGTTAACTTCTTGTTCATTTAGGGGTGCTAATTTGTTGTGTATGGTAATGTAAGTGGGTGTTAAGATGGTGGCTTGGGATTGATGGTGGGTGTTTTACAACAAATATGAAGCCTTCTTGGATGAGTACTGATTATTTTTTGAAAAGAAGTTGTTATTTGTTCGAGATGGTGATGGTTTGCTCGGTTCCAGTGTGGTGAGAGCAGGTGGAGAATGTTGAGTTTTTTTTGTTTTTGTTTTTTTCACTAAAAAAATTAAAATAACGAAGTACAAAAAAATATTTAGAATACTTAGATTAGAGAATCACGGATAATATATGCAGCTTGTGAGTCTGGGTTATTTACTATTCTCTCAAATTCAAAACAATGGACTAATACAATTTATAAGAGAGAGAGAGAGAGAGGAGAGAGAAATAAATAAATAAAAAGGAAAAAAAGAAAAAGAGAAAGAACATGGAGACCCTAAAATTCTAATGATAATATTATTGGTATTGTTTAAAACATATTAATAAAATAAATTTAACAAAACTAAAAAAATTCAAGAATAATAATCAAAGCAGATGATATTAATTATTTATTTAGCCATTTAAAGCTTATTTGTATTCAAACAGCTCGTATAACTTGCTCTCATCATTATTAATAACTTTTCTTGAAATTATTGGATTTAATTTACCAAGTTATTTTCAACATGGTGTAATAAATAGAGCTTTAATATGCTATTTTGATCTTTTTCTTTATTTTTTTTTTATTATTATAAATTTTGTCGGTTTATTTTTAGCATATGAAAAGGTCTTAAATATTTTTTTTTTACAAATATCATTGGCAAATCTTTAAATTATTATGTTATTTTTTTAAATATTTATATATTATGTTATTTTATCTAGGTTTTTTAAAAAAATATTATAGTACAAAAATACTCGAGAATGATTACAAACTTGGAAAAGACATTTGGAAGGCAAAAACCAGTTGACCGGGGTTTTTATTAGCTTAATTCACCTATTAAATCCATTTTAATTCCCAAACAAAATGTTGAAAGAAGAGAACGAGGACGAGAGACATTAGCGTATAAAAAAACCCTATAGCATAGGGTTTTACTATAACTTTTTTTTTAAAATAAAACTATTAATTGGTAATAGTTTTTTATTTATTTATTTCAATGAATGTTTATATATATATATATATATATATATATATAGACACACACACTTAATTTTTTTATTAAGATATCTTACTTTCGTGACATGAATCATAAATTTATTATTAAGTTATTTTACTTTCGTGACATAAATCATAGATTTGACGGATTAATTCATGTTAGGAAAATAAGATATAAGATTTAACATGGATTAATCCGTCAAATCTATGATCCTATCATGAAAATGATTTTTTTTTTCAATTTCATTATTAAACATTGAATCAATTGAGAATTAAATTTTATAATTTTAATTTGCTTCCTATGCAGATATTTTAATCTTATGATCAAGGTCACAAGTTTTGGTATTTTTACCTTGATTAAATTGGGTCGTTTTTTCAACTTTTTTCTTAGAGATTATAATGTTCTCATAACTCAGATCATGAGTCCTTCAACATTGAATTTGTTTTTTTATTGGGTTGTCTCATCTCATGATGCGATCATGAGTTTCATAAGTTAACTATGTTCTTCTTTTTTTTTTTAATTTTTTTTTTAATTTTATCTTTTAATATTGAGTTGATTGGGAATCAAACTTCATAATTTGTATTTTATAGAGTTATCATAGTCTCAAAACTAGGATGGTGAATTTAACTTGTTAACCCAAATTGATACAAGTGAATCCAATAAGTTATTATTTTAATATTAAAAAAAATATTATCTTAATTTTTTTTGGTAGCTAAATTATATTTTTATAAGTTATTAGGTTACTTGTGGACCCTCAAAATTAACCCTCACAAGATTTAAATTATTTTTTAATAAAAAAAAATTAACAACGTTTAAATATTGTTTTTTATATTCATGAAAATTTTTGACCCGAACCACATCCTAACGTGTTTAAATAATCAAGTTATATCTTGGCAAAAGCATTAAAAAAATGCCTTCTGTCTGAGTTCATTTTTTTTCCTTTCCCCGCAAAACACCTTCATTATATATATTTAAAAAATCTAAGAGCATAAACATCCTCAAGTAAGCCCATAAATGAAGCCGAAAGAAGGGCTAGAGGCCCATATAGTGCGAACCTTACTATGCCTTCATATTAACAGAGATTGGCCCAAATGTAATTGTGTCGAGCCCATAGGCCCATGCGTCGTTGACAAAACTTTCACCAAAAAAATAAAATCGATGAGTTTGATAGGTACAATACAGCTACTTGACTTCGTTAGATTGGCAAGTAATTAATGGAGATTGTACTCAAATATCGAAGAAATCAATTAAAACCAAGGTTAAAAATAATCAGATGTCCCTTCATTATATGCTTTTAGCCTAAGTAATTCTTCTGCAACGAATTCACTAGCGACTTGTTTGTTTCAAGGAAATCAAATTTCTAAAATCTATTTTTTTTATTTTTCTATGTTTGGTACTTATCTGGAAAGTTAATTAAAGGAAAGTCTTTTCCGGTCAAAGAAAACAATTATCTTTTATCACAGGAAAGTGTTTTCCTTTCCTTGTCAAAAGAAAAACACTTTCCCATCTTTACAAAATACACATCTCTGGAAACACTTCATCAAATCCTCCCCTTTCTCTGGTCTCTTTTCAAAAACAGAAGCAAGAAGAATTGATCTGTCATATCCTTGGACACTCTTTATTTCAGGTATTTTTCCCCTCATTTCTCTATATTATTTCCTTTATATGTTTTTATCTTTTTTGTTTATAGATCTGTAAGAATTATAGCAAGAAATCTTGTTTAATTTGTTGTGTCTGTTACCAAAAAAACTATTATTTCTCTCAAACAATCCATAATGGTTTATCTTCTGCCTGTAAAAATTTTTTCCATGCCCAATTTTCTTCTTCATCTTACCTCATCACGTTCAAACAAATTCATAGAAAAAACAAACCAAATTCATCATAAGCAAGCCATAAAAATTATTGAATTTTTAATTGCACATTCGGCAGCTTTTTTAGAGAAACCAAACTTCCCCAAACTTTCCCATCCCAGTCCCTACCCTGTTTTCTCGTCCCGGATCCAACGCAAAGAGAGAGACGCAAAGTAAAGGGGGGGAATAAGTGAATCTGTTGTTTGCTCTTTTTCTCAGCGTTATCAGTACATTTAGCCAGGGGAGAGAGGGATAAGAACTGGGGAGGAGCAGGTCCTTGAGGTCGAAACCCTCCTGCCCTTGCCCCTTGCATCTGTGATGTTGCCCTGCTTCTCGAGAACAGGGGAATGGCGATGGAAAGCCAGGGCAAGTTAAGGATTGAGAGAGAATAACCGATAGAGTTAATGACTTGTTGGTATAACGAACAATTAGCGAGAGAGAATAGAGAAAACAGTCGGGGAAATCGAATACCAAATACCTAGGGGAATTAGAGAATGAAGGGAAACCAACAGAGGGGAAACCAGGGGAATTAGAGAAACCGATTGAGAGAAAACAGAGAAACTATGGGAAACTGACAGAGGGGGAGGGGAAACCAGGGGAATTAGAAATCAAATGAGAGAAAACAGAGAAACCGATGATGTTATCTTTTAATTTATGGGAGAGAGTTGGGGAACGGTGGGGATTGCAATGCAAGAGCTGGGGTTGGGGTTTTTTTTATATAATTATACTATATATTTGTAATTTCAATTATAAATTATATGTTTAATAACATAATGAAATCTATAATGTAATACAACTCTAAGTAGGTATTGTTCCTCTAAAAATAGAGATTAACAATAAAATCTCTGTAATTTAGAATTTTTTAGTGGGTAGATTAGTTTGTTTATCATCCCTATTAGTGCCTAAACTCAACACTCTTCATGGTTATAACTAACAAATCAAAATAGAATAGAATTGAAATTAGCCATGAACTCAATCGTGTGTTGTGTTGCTATATGCGGGGTAATTTTTGAAATTTATTTTTATTTAATTATTCGATAATCAAATTATTTTTAAGAATTAAAATGATTGATCTTATTGATCGTTGTGAACTTATGAATTGTATATTGTCAGCTTCTTTGAGCATAATTTATTATATTGCTTGTGAAAGTATTTTAGATGCTTTTTTTAATATTTATTTCCCTAATTTTTTAGGTTTTGTTATTAGAAAACTTCACTTTTATGTTATGGATAGTAAGATAATTCTTGCAGTATGTATGAGAGCAGCTGTAACTGTGATAGCTATAAGGATAGCTATTATTGAACAAGAAAGAAATAGAATTTATATACCAAGAGAACCACGTATAAATGCAGTTGCTCAACGAGAATTCTATATTGACAGCATTTTGAATCGAGGTGATCAACATTGCGTTGAACAAATTCGTATGAAACCTGTTGTATTATATAGATTGTGTGATGTTCTCACAAGTCGTAACCTATTACGATCAACTCAAAATGTGTCTATTAGGGAGCAAGTAATTGTGTTCTTATAAATTGCTAGCCAAAACCAAATATTTCGGGTTATTAGTGGTATATACTATAGGTCTGTTGAAACTATCCATCGTTACTTTAAAATTGTTTTAAAAGCAGTTCTTAAGCTATTATTGAACAAGAAAGAAATAGAATTTATATACCAAGAGAACCACGTATAAATGCAGTTGCTCAACGAGAATTCTATATTGACAGCATTTTGAATCGAGGTGATCAACATTGCGTTGAACAAATTCGTATGAAACCTGTTGTATTATATAGATTGTGTGATGTTCTCACAAGTCGTAACCTATTACGATCAACTCAAAATGTGTCTATTAGGGAGCAAGTAATTGTGTTCTTACAAATTGCTAGCCAAAACCAAATATTTCGGGTTATTAGTGGTATATACTATAGGTCTGTTGAAACTATCCATCGTTACTTTAAAATTGTTTTAAAAGCAGTTCTTAAGTTATACAAACACCTTATTAAAGATCCAGAGGATACAGTTCCAGCTGAGATAATGAATAATCGAAGATTCTATCCTTATTTTAAGGTATGAGAATAATATCAATATTTTTATACATTAATTAATTACATCTAGAAGTAAAGTTTATAAATTATTTTTTCATGTTTATATAGGATTGTGTGGGAGCAATTGATGGTACCCATGTTCCTGCAAATGTTCTTGTTGAGATTCAAGGAAAGTTTCGAGGTCTAAAAGAAGGAACAACACAAAATGTTTTAGCAGCTATAACTTTTGATTTGAAGTTTATATATGTTTTAGTTGGCTGGGAAGGAAGTGCACATGATTCACGGGTTTTAGGTGATGCATTATCAAGACCTAGTGGTCTAAAAATTCCAAAAGGTATATAATAAAGTATTTTATTACATGTAATAAACATATAAAATATCTTATCAGATAAAGATAGTAATAGGTTTTATTTTTTTTAATTTGTAGGGAAATATTATCTTGGTGATGCTGGTTACGGTATTCAAAAAGGAATCATTTCTCCTTTTCATGGAGTTCGATATCACTTGAATGAGTTTACAGAACGTGCATCAGAAAATAAAAAGGAGCTATTTAATCTTCGACACATTTTATTGAGAACCGCTATTGATCGAGGGTTTGATATTTTGAAGAGTTTTTTTAGATCAATTGATGGAAAATCTTTTTGGTCTTATGAAATACAAGTAGATGTTATGCTTGCATGTTGTATTATTCATAATCACATAATGGGGGTTGATCCGTATGACTTTATTATGGAAGAAATATGTTCGGATAGTGAACCAATTAGACGAACAATCAACTTAAGTCAACGGGAGGAAAGGAAAGAAAATAGGGAGTGGCTAATAAAAAGAGAAATGATTGCATCAACCATGTGGAATGACTATAACACTCAAAGAAACTAGTAATTGAGTGTTAATTATATGTGTTTTTTTTTTATTATGTCTTGCTTGAGTTTGTGTTATCTTTGTTATGTATTTGGAGTAGATGTTGACTTTATTATAATTTCTCTTTTAATTATTAATTGTAGTTTTTATATGAAATTTATTAAATCTAAATATTGTATGATTTTATTTTGTATAAATTTGTAATTTCTTTTTTGTAGAAATGAGTTCCACGCAGAATGAAAAATGCAAGGGCAAGTACTTCACATGGTCTAAGCTTATGTCTCATATGTTGCTTGAGATATTAGCTAATGAGGTACTTAAAGAAGCAAACCTTCTTCCACCTTTAAAGCAGAATCTTTTGTTAAGGTGGCTACAGAAATCAGTCAAAAGTTCAACGTCCAATGCGAGCCTAAGTATGTGGACAATCATCTCAAGACTGTGAAAAAAGAATGGGGAATAATAACCAAACTTAAAAATAAAAGTGGCTTTGGCTGGGATGATTGTTTGAAGATGATTACAGTTTCGAAAGATGTATATGATGAAGAAGTGAAAGTATGATAAATATTATACTCTTTGTAATTTTTATATTTACTTTTGTTTCTAAAATATTATACAATGAACTAAAAAATTGCATATTCTAAACTTTATGAACATGCACATCCCAATCATGACAGGTTTCTCAACAAAAAACTTGATATGTATGAGGCAATGACAATTGTTGTTGGAAAAGACATGGCAACCAGAAATTATACCAAATCATATGCTGATGTCAACTTGAAAGAGAATACTGAAGAGCAATCAATTTCAATTGAAAATGAAGGTGAATATGAAGAAAGTTATAAGGGAAAAGAAACATCTTCCTCTAGTACACAAAAGAGGCAACATAGGAAGAGAAATCGCATGTATGAAGATGATGGTATTGAAAAGTTGTCTAAACAGATTGGAGATGTAGCATTTGCTAGCCTCAACAAAAATCAACTTGATGTTAATGCGCTGTATACGAAAGTGATGAAAATTGAAGGTTTTGATGAGATCACTATTGGGGATGCATTTGATCATTTGGTCCAAAATAAAATGTTGGCAAAAGCATTTATGGAAAAAAAAAATGCTAATTTGAGGAAAATTTGGGTTCAAAATTTTATAAACCAGCACTACTACAGGCCTACTTGCTAAGATGATTTGACTATGTTTAAAATTTGGGTTCAGACTATGTTTGTTATTTGACGAGTATGTTTACTTGTTTAATTCGGTCTAGCTTGTTTATGTTTGTAATTTGAACTAATATGTATGTATATGACATCAAAACTTAATATTTATGCATGACTATGTTTGATGTTAGATATTTATATTTATTTTTTGATGTTTATTTGATATATATTAAAGGGATATTAAAGATATAATTGCCCTTACCCGTACAAAAAAAATATTTATCCAAAAAACCCATAAAAATATTTTTGTATGTATTTATTTTTTAAAAAATTCTTCATACAAAACAAAAACCAAAATATATAACTCTAACCATAAACTAATTTGGCTTTCTTCATATGAAAAAAAAAAAAACTTATTTTAAGCTTTTAAAATTGAAAAAAATATATTAATAGGTTTTACGTAAAAAATATTTCACAAGCTTATTTTTCTATAATATGATATGACATATATAGTTATATTTTATAAAATAAGCTATGTATGAATATAGGATATAATAAAAAAAATTCATCATTATACTTTTTAGATTTCATTTTTTTTATTGTAAGTGATTAAATATTTTATATTAAATATTTTATATATATTAGATAAACTTGAAAAAAAATTAATTCATTAATAAATTATTTTCCAGTTCATTTTCCATAACATAACCAAACACTGGAAAGTGTTTTCCAGTTCATTTTTCATAACACTACCAAATATCGACAAATACTTTCCCGGAATTCACTTTCCAGGAATTCACTTTCCCCGGAATTCACTTTCCAAAATAAAACAACTTTCCTGCAAACAAATGGAGCCTAGATATTATTGAAAAAATACATGGGACCGTGGGGAAGGGCACAATAGTCTTTTTAATTTCTTCCAGGTATTGCACAAAAATCAAGGAAGGAAAAGGATAAAAAGGAAAGAGAAGAAAAAGAAGAAAGATGTCTGAGCCAAGTCATTTTTCCACCAACTCACAAGCCGCCATGGGAAGGAGGGATGACAAAGACAATTATGGCAACATCAAAAAAGGACACTGTCGGGTCTGGAGAAAGCAGCATATGTCGCTCAAATATGATGGTTCTCTAACATACACTATTTATTTTTTTTAATTCGGTTCCTCATCAATTTTTCTTATTAGTATTGGTTGTTTGATAAGTATTAAATTTTTTATTTGATCTTTAATTTTTTCATAACTTTTTAATTTGATTCAAAACTTTATCACACATAAGCCCAATAAAGTCTCACCGGTAAGAAAGGAAATGATAAAGGATTTTTTTTATTATTTAATCATTGTTTTTCAATAACTTTTAATTTTTTTTTATTTTGATTATCCATTTTTCTATATCTAATCTTTATCTCACCCAAGCCAAATGAAAATCCAACCAAAAAAAAAATAAAAATAAAATGAAAGAGATAACTAGCTAAACTAGGTTAACTCATTATAGTTATGCAATGATCCTCACCAAGCATTTAGCAGGTTAGATTATGTTGGTAGGAGTTGATCTAATATGGTGTTTTCTTTTTGTTTTGCTCTGTGAACTCTTTTTTTTTGTTTGAATTTTTCCTTTATATTTTGTTATTTAACACTTGAGCCTGATCGAGTTAGGCAGGAGTTTGAAACGACATGTCTTGATTATTTTTTTAAACCAAATCATGTTTTGAATGGGATGATCCAATCATGATTGGATCCTTTGGTAAAATAGTACATATCAAGCCAGCTCTAACATGATTAGATTTGGAGTTCATGTCATTTAATGGCCAACAACATGGGTTAACACTAAACAAATAAAAAAGTTAAGAAACTATGAAAAACTTAAAATTATATAGTGCATAAAATTCTCTTGTTGAAAAATAAAACTAAAATATTAGGCATAAACCTTGTTTATCAAGACTCGATAACTATAAAAAAAATATTATTTTATTATTTTATATGAGTATTTTAAATTAAAATCATATTCAATCATGTATTTTAATAAAATTAAATATTTATTCAGTTATATTTACTTAATTTTTAGATAATTAAATTCATTTCTACAAACATATCAGCAAAGAAATTGGCGAACCAGTACAAAGAGCAATTTGCTAGTCTACTCCAATAGTTTGCACTTGCCATTGGAGGGATGACTTCAAAAGGCTATTTCAACATTAATTCCAGCCAACGCTCTTTTTGACAATAATAATTTCTTGCATAACGCGTCTTTGAAAGACCAAAAGTGTGTGTGTGTGTCTATATATATATATATATATATGTATTTAGATTTTACAAGGACATTCTATCAGCCCAGTTTTATAAAAGGATTAGCTCATTATAACTAAATATGATCAAAAAATTATTTAAATTAGACTTAGAAAATATTTTCCAGGTTAGTTTTGTTATTTTTCTTTTTTAATTTTGGATTTTTCTAGTTTTTTTGAGGATTTTTATATATTTTTTTATTTTCGAGTTTTCTATTTTTTTTTTTTAATATTTGATAATAAAATTCTAAAGTAAATAGAAGTATGTATGTATTATTTGTATTTGTAGTATCACATGTGATGTATCAATCTGAATGTGGAAATTCTCACAAACAAATTAAAAGGAATGCCGTTGGTCGAGGACTTGTTGTTACACCTTCAAAGTCTTCTTCCATCATCTACCTGTCTTGTATAAATAGCAGGCAAACTCTCTACCCATCCATCGCCACATAACAATGCAGGTTCTTTCTTCCATATTGTTAGCAATTTTGCTGCTTTTCGGAGCTTTTGGACCCGGTGCAAGAACCTGCTATGCCGTCCGACATCTCAATAAAATGGAGCATTCAAGAATCGGATTACGTGCGTTTGAGAAGAGGGATATTCCAACACCTCCTCCTCGTTCCAACATACCGATCGGTCCACTCGTACCACCATCAGGACGTCGACAACCACCTGGAGCCATATAATAAGATGGATCTAAATCGTCTTTCCTCCATTTTCTTAGAGGGGTTCTTGTGATTTCTAGTTCTCAACTAGGGTTGATCTCCTAATGTTTCGTTTCTGTATTAATTCTCAGCTGTTTAATTTCCTTGCTATCCTATATATCTTGAATAATATATCATAAGCAAATGCCTCTTTACTTTTATTACACGTTTCAATTTCTTGTTCTTTTTAAGGTAGTAATAGCGATACTCAACAAGAAAAAAAACTATTTATGTTTTACAAGAGTGAGCGCCAACGAAGCAGATATACATTCACTGATTAAAATCTAAAACTTACACAAGTGATTCGTTTGCACCACCAGACCAACTGTACAGAGGGTTATTATCAAACAGATAATGTTACAAAATTCAAATGTTAATCCTTAGAGAAAATAGCCATGCTAAAACAAAAATATTATAACTCCAAACGGATAAAACATGAATCGGCATATATATTTTTATATCTAGTATTGAAATCAAGAAAAATAATTAAAATATTGTCAATAACAAATTATATATTTCGGGGAGGTAAACGAACTATTTATTACAAAACCTATCCTGGAAGCGTTGCAGCGAGAATATTGGGATACAGCCATACAGGTGAGCTCCATCATGATTCAAAATGGGACCACTGAGAAGAAATAGCTTGTGTTCAGATATATAATCCTTGCGGTCAACGTTAGAATATTTGTGTCCATCCTCTTGTAAGAGAAAAGGAAGAACGATTCTGGTTTCCAAGCTATATATTTAATGGCAGTGAACTCCCTAGCCATTTGTGGAAGGACAAAAGAAACTTGCTATTTAATATTTGGAAAAACAGAGTAACATTAAAGTTGAAAATTGGAAAGCTGGAGGAGCTAAAATTCAACCATCTAATTGTTTGTGACAAAGTCTTCCATATTTTATATATAAATAGGATTGGTACGTGCACAAATAATATAATCCTTTTAATCACAAAATAGGTAGCAATGGAGGCTCGTTTTTATATGCTTGCAATTGTGTTGCTCTTCGCAATGTTTCTTGAAACCGCAAGAACTTGTTGAGGAAGGGATACTGCCATCTCTTTCTACAAAACGAGGCATTTAAAAATTACAATTTATTGGATACATAACTTTTTTAAAATTCACATTAAAAATAAAAATAACAAATAATTTATTATAGATTTGATAGCAATACATATAAAAAATAAAACAGACTTTTCTGTATTTTGTTCTTTCTTTCTCCCAGGTATTGCACAAAAATCAAGGAAGGAAAAGGATAGAGGGAAGAGAAGAAAAGGAAGAAAAAAGGATGTTTTAGCTAAGTCGTTTTTCCACCAACACACAAGGCTCAAGCCGCCATGGGAAGGATGGACGCCAAGACAATTATGGCAACATTAAATGGACGCCGAGACAATTATGGCAACAATAGTTTGTACTTGCCATTGGAGGGATGACTTCAAAAGGCTATTTCAGCATTAATTCCAGCCAACGCTCTTTTTGACAATAATAATTTCTTGTATAACGCGTCTTTGAAAGACCAAAAGAATATATATATATATATATATATATATATATATATATATATATATATATTAAATGTATTCAGATTTTACAAGGACATTCTATCAGCCCAGTTTTATAAAAGAATTAGCTCGTTATAACTAAATATGATCAAAAAATTATTTAAATTAGACTTAGAAAATATTTTATAAGAGGGCTAACTATGAACCAAAAGATCTTTAAATTAGACTTGGAAAATATTTTCCAAGTTAGTTTTGTTATTTTCATTCTTTTCTAGGTTTTTTATAGTTTTTATTTATTTTCAGGTTTTTTAGTTTTTTTAAAATAGTATTTGATAATAAAATTGTAAAGTAAATAGAGTTGTGTATGTATTATTTGTATTTGTTGTATCACATGTGATGTATCAATCTGAATGTGGAAAATAACTTCTCACCAACAAATTAAAAGGAATGCCGTTGGTCGAGGACTTCTTGTTACACCTTCAAAGTCTTCTGCCTGCCTTGTATAGATAACAATGCATACACACTCTCTACCCATCCATCGCCACATAACAATGCAGGTTCTTTCTTCCATATTGTTAGCAATTTTGCTGCTTTTCGGAGCTTTTGGACCCGGTGCAAGAACCTGCTATGCCGTCCGATATCTCAATAAAATGGAGCATTCAAGAATCGGATTGCGTGCGTTCAAGAAGAAGACAATTCCACCTTGGGAACCTCCTCCTGATCCCAACGGACTGCACGGTCAACTCGTACCACCATCATTTCGACCACCACCACAACGTCCACCACCACCTGGAGCCAAATATTAAGATGGATCTAAATCGTCTTTCCTCTCCTCCATTTTCTTAGAGGGGTTCTTGTGATTTCTAGTTCTCAACTAGGGTTGATCTCCTAATGTTTCGTTTCTGTATTAATTCTCAGCTGTTTAATTTCCTTGCTATCCTATATATCTTGAATAATTTATCATAAGCAAATGCCTCTTTCCTCTTATTACATGTTTCAATTTCTTGTTCTTTTTAAGGTAGTAATAGCGATACTCAAACAAGAAAAAAAACTATTTCTGTTTTACAAGAGTGAGTACCGAGGAAACAGATATACATTCACTGATTAAAATCTAGAACTTACACGTGATTCGTTTGCACCACCAGACCAACTGTACAGAGGGTTATTATCAAACAGATAATGTTACAAAATTCAAATGTTAAGCCTTAGAGAAAATAGCCATGCTAAAACAAAGAAATCTCATCAAGAGAAGAAGATACGCAATAATCTCTGTCCATTTTAGGGTTGATGTTTGTAAAAGGTTAATTTAGTAGCTTCAACTTTGTTTTGGCTACACAAGACAAAAGTTGGTAGAAACGTTTGCCTAGACTTGAATATTGGGAATTTAAAAACCGATATAAGTTGTTTTTTATTTGAAAATATATTAAATTTATTTATTTTTTTAAAAAAAAATTTTATACTAAAAATAAATAAAAAAATATTATAAATCCAGAAGGGATCAAACATGAATTGGTATATATATTTTTATTTCTAGTATTGAAATCAGGAAAAATAATTATAATATTGTCAATAAAAATATATATATTTCGGGGAAGAGACGCTATAAGCTTCGCAGCCAGAATATCGGGATACAGGTGATGATTCAAAATGGGACCACTGAGAAGAAATAGCTAGGTCAAAAGTTATCCTCGCAGAGCAATGAGCTTTGTATTCAGATATATAATCCTTGTGCTCCACGTTTAGATTTGTGGCCGTCCTCTTGTAAGAGAAAAGGAAGACCGGTTCTGGTTTCCAAGCTATTTAATGGCGGTGAACTCCCTAGCTATTTGTGGAAGGACGAAAGAGACTTTAATATATGGAAGAAAAAAAAAAGAGTAACATCAAAGTTGAAAATTGGAAAGCTTCATTCTGTCGATATTTGTATTATCATTCCATTGATAATTAATTTACCAACAAAATAAGAGTGACATCAAAGTTGAAAATTGGAAAGCTGGAGGAGCTAAAATTCAACCATCATTTCCAGGAAACTTCCTCTCTGTGTCGGCTGCAATATTATTAATTTTTGCAGCCATTCAACTACCAAGAATGGTTTAATTCAAGTATTTAGGCTCATATTAATAGATAAATTATTGATTCACGCACCAAGATTGCATAAATAAGTCCGAAGAGTAGGTTTTAATCTCTATATCAATTCCCAAATGAACAAAATTTCAAACTTGATAGTGTTCATGTTACTTCACGGACTAGTAATGCTATCCCCTCCCACTAGTGCCATGCACAAGGTTCAGGCCTCTGATACGGCTGATCAGCAGGCAGCATTGGAAACAACTTCCGGTAGGAACTGGGATTTTCCTCGAAAACTCAAGGTAGCATACCCTCTGGAAAACATGAGAGGAAATGACAAATATTATACAGCGGAAAAATTGAAATGTATGAAAGCACTTTATCCTCTTCTTTCCTTAATTTTGCAGGTAAACCATCAAAATTTCTAGTCCAGAACATTTCTAGAGTGCCATCAATATGTTATTGTGGCGATAGTTTATCATTGTCATAATCTTTAGATTTATTGACGGAATTTTTTGTCAGTATTTGTACTATCATTTCATTGGTAATTATTTTACCAACGAAATCAACGATATAAATGCTTTATCAGTAAATCTTTCATCGGTAATTTTTTTCTATTGATAATAAAAAAAATATTATTACCAATGGATTTACTGACGGAAAAGGTACGCAAAAAAAAATATCCACTTCATTCTGTCGGTATTTTCCTTACAAAAATATTGTATGTAATTCATTTTACAAATCTATAAAACTATTAAATTAATATAAATCAACACTTTATAATACTCAAAACATTTGCAAAATAAAAAAAGAATATCATATGAAAAAAATCCTACAACAATATTCATACAATTATTAAGAATAAAAACAATTAAAAATAAAACAAATATAGTGAGAAAAAAAACATAAAAAAAGAAGAAAAAAAAAATCTTACCTTAAAGTGGTTGCAAGTGAAGCTAAGAAGATAACAAAAAAAATTTTATAAAGTATATTAATTAAAAAAAAAAAGAAAAAATAAAGAATATTAATCCCACCACCAAAAACACAAAACATGTGGACACCTTGAAAAGTTTCAATTCAACCTTTTTAGCATGAGAGGAAGAGGATTACTCTCTTAAAACCTTAGCACCTTTCTCTAAAGCCGCAGGATCAAACCCAACAGATGCCATTCCTAGGAGCTCTAGATTACTCAACGCCGTTGATTGAGGCAAAGTGGATGGCTGAGATTGTACAAAAGAAGAAGGCGAAGAAGATTGAGGGGAAGGAGAAGGGTTTGAAGAAGAGAAAGGAGAGAAACTAAAAGGGCCATCAACAAAAGAAACAAAATTTGATTGAAAAAAGGAAAAAGGAAGCTGCTGTTGCTGATATTAGCCCTCAAATTTCACTTGTTTTTCCCATTTTTTTTCTTTTACAGCCACACAATCATTCTAGCTCATAGTAACTGCTTGCACCTTTTTAAAGGAAAGTCAGTCGGGACCCACCTCTGGACTACGGACGAGCTGCTTCAAATCCTCTCTTTCAACTCCATCCCTTCTTGGTCCCAGCTAATCAAGCTCATTCCCAACTCCCTCTCCTTACCCTATTGGGCAAGTGGCTTATACTCCTTGCTTGCTTTCATCCTGCTTTTAGTGCCGCTTGCTTGCTCGAAGGAGAGATGAAGAGCAAGACAATTGTCAAAAAAAAAATAAGGAAGGAGAAGAGAAGGAAGTAAGGAGAGAAGAAAAGATAAAGAAATGGATATTGATATTTTTTTACATACGGGGAAAAAGAAGAAGAACAAAGGAGTCATGTCTATTGTGAAATTATGGATTCTAGGTTTTTTATTGGGACGTTTTAGCAACGGTTTTACCGATGGATAATTAAATATTAATATTTTTAATCGTTCCGTCGGTGATTCCGTCTGTAATATTTAATTTAAATTTTTAATTTAATAAAAAATTCTCAGAAACCGCCAAATATCACTGATAATTTTTCAATATGTCGGTGATTTCGTCTATAATATTTAATTTTAATTTTAATTTAATAAAAAAATTTCAGAAACTACCAAATAACACCGACTACTTTTCAATCCGTCGGTAATTTTATCTGTAAAAATAATAATTAACAATACAATTGGGAAGTGAACAGTTCTAGATGAAAATAATTCATTTTGTTATTTTTTTAGGTAAAAACCAAACCGAAATAAAAATAATCACCACTACTCAGGTCAGTCAAATCAAGATTCTTATCTCTTACAATAGGTGTCAAAATAGAAAAAAAAATGATAAATTTTTTGCAACTTTTTATTCTAATATATGGATTTCCAGGTGGGCGGGATTACGGTATTATTTGATATTGTAATAGTGATTATTTTTAAAATATATTTTTTTTAATAACATATAAAAATATTTTTAAAAAATTTATTTTTAACATTTAACAAATTGATTAAAAAATATCAAGAAAAAATATTTTTTAAACAATTTTTTTAAAATTATTTTAACAAACACGTAGTGACATTTTGCCCTGAGCACCTAAAAATATATTTCAATTCGGTTCTTTCTTTCCAAAGTTTCCTACCAGTTAAAGTAGAGTTTTTAAACTCAGCATAGTAATTTACCTGATCCGAGGCTTGAAATATAGGTTTGGACTAAGTCATTTAGATCAATTTTAATTTTTTTTTTATAAATCAAAATGATATCATTTTGATTTAAAAAAACAGTTAATAAATTGCAATTAAATTTTTAATCCAATCTTACCGAGTTACCGGATCGGCCAAGTTTTGACTTCCTTTATTCTTTCATAAGTTCAACCTGGTTTCAATTCCAGACCAGCCAGGTCTTAAATCGATTCGCCCGCCTAGGCCTATATTTAAAACTATGAGGAGTTAAAAATGCAAGAGGACGTATCCTTGAAGAAAGAACATACTTTTTTTCTAAATATTAAAACACCCGAAACATTAACTTCTAACACTTCAATCTCGGATCAAAATTCTTAGAGGTAAACAACCAAAAAAACTCAGAGCTGCTATTTTTTTTCTCTCTCTTCTTCCTTCTGGGAGGTGACTTCCCTCCCCTCCTCTCCATCTCCTTCGCCTGTAGGGGTGATGCGATCCTTGCTCTTGCTTGACAGATCTGATTTCTCTGGTAGATCTGATGGGTAAGAGTTTTGGTACGGAAGAATTCCCTCCTTTTGTTTTTTGCTTTGTTAACTTCTTGCACCAGGTGGGGGTGGATCTAGTGATGAATTTCATCTAGGAGAGGTAATTTGTTCTGTGTGTTAATGTGAGTGTTAAAATGGTGGTTTGAGATGAGTACTGATTATTATCTGAAAAGAAGTTGTTATTTGTTCGAGATGGTTGTTTGTTTTGATGGTTTTTGCGCAGTTTCAGTGTGGTGAGCGCAGGTGGAGAATGTTAGTTTTTTTTTTTTTGGTTTATAGCACATAAAAAAGGATAATTTAACAAAGTATAAGAAATATTAATTCACCTATTAAATCCATTTTAATTTCCAAAAAAAACGTTGAAAAAAGAAAACGAGGAACAGAGACATTATCATAAAAAAAACCTATAGGGGAGGGGTTTTACAGTAACATTTAGGGGTTGTTGTAATCTGTTTTTAGGTCTCCATACCAAAAATAAAAATAAATATATAAATATATAGCCGGGAGAAATTAGAAAAATAATAAGAGGTTGGAGCGCTCGAAAAATAATTAAAAAAATTAATTAAAAAGGTTTAAAAATACAAAGATTAAAATTTTGACAATATATATTAATTAGAAACATGGCATTTATTTTTCTATTTATTAAGGCTGTATTTAAAAACGTGATTTCACTCCAAATTCAATTTTTTTTACTAAAAATTTTTTATATATATATATAGTTTTGATGTGCTGATCTCAAAAATAATTTTTAAAAATTAAAAAAATATATTATTTTAATTCATTTTTAAACAAAAAATATTTTGAATCGCAACCGTTATTACAATCCCAAATAGACCCTAAGTTCAAAATATGTTAAATAGTTGAGTTAATGACTCGTAAAAGAAATCCAATAATCAACAAGCATACAGAACAATAAGTTTATAGGTTTATTATATAAAATGAACTCTGTGTTTTTGTTTTCCTTAATAATATGTTAGTTTGTTATTGAGATCTGAACTGTTGGGTCAAGAATGTTTAAAAACTTTTTTTTATTAAATATCCTAGTTGAACAAGGTTAACTCTACCATTATTAACAATACTCTAAGAGGTGTGGGGAAATTACTATTGCTTTCCCGACATCTTTGTGTTTTTTTATTTTAATGTATTTTTTTATTTAATTTAGTTTATTAATGTGAAATTGTTTTTTTAGTTATCAGATTTTCATGACACGGATCTTGAGTTAGATGCGTTAACCTGGTTTGACGAGTTAACCCGAAATTTTTTTTCTTTTCAATCAATTTTTTTCATTTCGTTTAGTTTGTTAATGTTAAATTTCTTTCTATTTAATTATTAAACTTTCATGACACATATCCTAAAATTGACGAGTTAACCTATTAATTTTTTTTTTCTATTTAGTTATCAAACTTTCATGACGCGAATCCCAGGTTTGACGGGTTAACCTGGTTTGAAGGGTTAACCCAGTTAATTCAGATGTTTTTCTTTTTCTTCATTAGTTTTTTTTTCTTATTGTTGGTTTTTTTTCTTTGTTTTTTTTAATTAATTTATTTATTTATCACACTTTTCTGACACGACTTTGCAGCCAGACCCACATCCAAGGCTCTTGAGTCCGGTGTTGCAGTTAGACTCACTAAAACTTGAGTCATGTAAATTTAATATTATTATTAATATTATAACTATTACTCTTAGGTCAAGCTTTAGAGCTAGACCCAAGGTTCTTGGGTATATCTTTGCAGAAAAAACGAACACTCTTAGATCTTAGCTGTTTTTGATATTTTTATGCAAGAAAAAAAAATTAACATGTGGCATATGCCTTTGTTTTTTTTTTTTTCCTTTTTAAACCTTTTATTGTGGACTACACGGTGCAGTCCACAGTAAAAAAGTTAATGCTTTTAGTTGTCTTTCTATAGTTTCTTAATATTAAATTTTTTTCTGTTTAATTATTAGATTTTCATGACATGGATCCCGGGTTTGACGTGTTAACCTGATTTGATGGGTTAACCTAGTTGATTCAGATTCTTTTTCTTTTTCTTTATTAGTTTTTTTCTTCGTGTAGGTTTTTTTATCTTTGTTTTTCCTTTTTAATTAATCTTTTTCCTTTTTAATTTAATTTTTAATCTTTTTCCTTTTTAATTTAATTTTTAATCTTTTTTCTATTTAGTTATCACACTTCCATAACACGAATCTCAGGTTTGACGGGTTAACCCGGTTGATTCAGATTTTTTTTTCTTTTTCCTCATTAGTAAAAGGCTAATGTCCTTTGTTTTTTTTTCTTTTTAATTAATTGTTTTTGTTTAATTTAGTTTGTTAATGTTCAATTTTTTTCTATTTAGTTATCAAACTTTCATGACACGGATTTCGGGTTTGATGGGTAACCTGGTTTGACGAGTTAGCCCAGTTAATTCTGAGTTAACTCGTTAATTTTTTTTTTCTATTTAGTTATCAAACTTTCACGACACGAATCCAAGGCTTGATAAGTTAACCTGATTTAAATGGTTAACCCAGTTAATTCAGATTTTTTTATTTTCCTTCATTAGCTTTTTTCTTTCTATTGGTTTTTTATTTTTAATTAATTTATTTAATTATCACACTTTTATGACACGACCTTACAGCCGGACTCGCATCCAAGGCTATTGGGTCTGGTATTGCAGCCAGACCCACTTAAACTTGGGTCATGCAAATTTAATGTTATTATTAATATTATAAATATTACTCTTGGATCAGACATTGTAGCCAAACCCAAGATTCTTGAGTATAACTTTGTAAAAAGACCTAACACTTTTAAATCTTAATTGTTTTTAAATATTTTTTTATATAAAAAAATTAACCTACAGTATCACGCAGGCCATGTAACTAGTACTATCTAAAATGTGTGGTTTCATGTTTGTATGACGATAATATAATATTTACAAGAAATGTATGGTTTACGGTGAAGTGGTTGTGTGAACAAAAGTTCTGTTAATAAAAAAATAAAGCAAATGGTATAAGCTCTTCATCAAAACGCAGGAAACTGTGGGAAGTACTATTTATTATTTTATATGAGTATTCTAAATCAAAAATCATGTATTTTAATAGAATTAGATGTGTAATCAGTTATATTTGCTTAATTTTCAGGTAATTAAATTCATTTCTACAAACATATCAACAAAGAAATTGGCAATCCAGTACAAAGAGCAATTTGACAACTTGCTGGTCAATCCACTAGCTTGTACTTGCCGTTGAAAGGATGCCTTCAAAAGGCTATTTCAGCATTAATTCCAGCCAACGCTCTTTTTGACAATAACAGGACCTGCACCCCATGAAAAATTGGCCAAACTAAATAACACGTCTTTGAAAGACCAAAAAAAACTAAAATATTAGGTATAAACCTTGTTTGTCAAAGACTCGAGAACAGTGAAAAATATTATTTTATTATTTTATATGAGTATTTTAAATTAAAATTATATTCAATCATGTATTTTAATAAAATTAAATATTTATTTAGTTATATTTACTTAATTTTTAGATAATTAAATTCATTTCTACAAACATATCAACAAAGAAAATGGCAAACCAATACAAAGAGCAATTTGCTACTCAATCCAATAGTTTGTACCTGCCATTGGAGGGATGACTTCAAAGTTCAAAAGGCTATTTCAGCATTAATTCCAGCCAACGCTCTTTTTGACAATAATATAATTTCTTGCATAACGCGTCTTTGAAAGACCAAAAGAATATATATATATATATATATATATATATATATATATATATATAGACAAGGACATTCTATCAGCCCAGCTTTATAAAAGGATTAGCTCGTTATAACTAAATATGATCAAAAAATTATTTAAATTAGACTTAGAAAATATTTTCCAGGTTAGTTTTGTTATTTTTCTTTTTTAATTTTGGATTTTTCTAGTTTTTTGAGGATTTTTATATTTTTTTACTTTCGAGTTTTCTAGTTTTTTTTTAAATATTTGATAATAAAATTCTAAAGTAAATAGAATTGTGTATGTATTATTTGTATTTGTTGCATCACATGTGATGTATCAATCTGAATGTGGAAATTAACTTCTCACCAACAAATTAAAGGGAACGTCGTTGGTCGAGGACTTGTTGTTACACCTTCAAAGTCTTCTACCTGTCTTGTATAAATAGCAGACAACCACAACTGGGTTTCTTCACAGCATACACTCTCTATCCATCCATCGCCACGTAACAATGCAGGTTCTTTCTTCCATATTGTTAGCAATTTTGCTGCTTTTCGGAGCTTTTGGACCCGGTGCAAGAACCTGCTATGCCGTCCGACACCTCAATAAAATGGAGCATTCAAGAATGGGATTGCGTGCCTTTGAGAAGAGGAGAATCCCCGCGCATCGGGTATCTCCTCCTGATCCCAACAGAATGCGCAGTCAACTCGTACCACCAGCATTTCGATCATCACCACCACCACCACCCGGGGGCATATATTAAGATGGATCTAAATCGTCTTTCCTCCATTTTCTTAGAGGGGTTCTTGTGATTTCTGGTTTCTCAACTAGGATTGATCTCCTAAGCGTTCGTTTCTGTATTAATTCTCAGCTGTTTAATTTCCTTGCTATCCTATGTATCTTGAATAATTTATCATAAGCAAATGCCTCTTTCCTTTTAGTACACGTTTCAATTTCTTGTTCTTTTTAAGGTAGTAATAGCGATACTCAAACAAGGAAAAAAACTATTTATGTTTTACAAGAGTGTGTACCGAAGAAACAGATATACATTCACTGATTAAAATCTAGAACTTACACAAGTGATTCGTTTGCACCACCAGGCCAACTGTACAGAGGGTTATTATCAAACAGATCATGTTACAAAATTCAAATCTTTTTATTATTATTATTATTAACATGATGTTTAGATCAGTTTGCGTGAACCTTAACTAATCATATAGTTCTAAAATTAATGATAATATAAGTTTTTAGTGGCCCTAAAAAAATTCAAACTCGTGATTATTAAAAAATAAATTTAAAATCTAACTAGTTGAAATTAACCTTTAAAATTATAAAATTTAAATCTTAATTCTCATATAAAATAGCAATGACCCAGATCCTTGCTAAAAAAGTAGCGATTGCTCAAAAGCTTAATTGTGTAGGAAGATCTCGGCATGGGCGATTAGGCGTTGGTCTTTGGTGGTTTTTTTTAATCAAAATGCGATGGGGTTGGTCTCGTTGATGGAGTGCTGAAACAGGCGGCTTCAAGACTGATGACTCAGCAAACTCTTGAAAAAGGAGAAGTTGTTGTTTTGTAGCGTGACTGTTATTATTTTTTAAATAATTTTTTGTGTTAGAATATATATTAATAATTTTTTTTATTTTTAAAAATTTATTTTTAATATCAATATATTTTAATAATCTTATATTCTCATAACTTTTGATGCATATTTTAATGAGTTTCACTGTAAAGAGAAAATCTCTTCAACTACTGTGCCAGTTTTTAGTTGAGCCTCTTGAATTTCTCTTGATTGGTTGTTGTTTGGGATTCGCATATTCAATGGGGTCTTCGGGGAAATGTAACTTCGTAATTTGAAGATGAACTTATATATGTTCATGAAGATCTTAATGGAAAAATGAGTTTCCTTTCTTTTTGGTCAAGCGGCTAGAGATTAAATTAAATTTGAAAATTAAAAGAGAAAAAAATCTATTTAAAAATCAAAAAAGCTTGAATACATAAAATCAAAACTTTCGTTAAAAAAAATAAATTGGAAAATTATATCTATTAAAAAAATTTACATTTACCAGTATCTAGCGTTTTCCATTAATAAATCTATAATTTGTTTTATATTGAATATTATTAAACTATATTTTTATTTACAATAACCAAATTACAATATTTACGGAACATGGCTGAGAATAAGAGCATGACAATCCCGGGGCATCGGAACATAATCTCAGCTATGGCGCAGTCACCTGTCACTGGGATGGCGGTTGCTTCTGCTGTTTATTCTGAATGGTGATCAGTTGGTGCTGTTTATTCTGGGAGAAATAAGGTTTGGAAATTTGATAATATTTTATTTTATTTACTGTATGATTGTAATCAGTTGTTTTTTAAAGTATTTTTTATTTTAAAATATATTAAAATAAAATTTTTATTTTTAAAATTGACACATCAAAATAATCCAAAATATATAAAAAAAAGCTTAATTTTTAATAAAAAAAAATTTTTAATTTTTTTTTTAAAAAATACATGAATAGCTCACGTTTCCACTTAATGTTGTAGATTGCTGAGCTAAAGGAACGCAGCAGGGCAGAAAAAACGCTGAACAAGAAGTTGAGAAGGGTGGCAAACTGATGATGAACAAAATGATGAAATGATTTCAAGCGTACTTATTAAACCTGTTTTTGGGAATTGACTTGGTTAAGAGATGGGTTTTTGGTTTTATGGGTTAACTTGAGTTAATTTAAAAAAATTAAAAATAAATATTAAAAACTTTAATATTTTATATGAAAAAAATTTAAAAAAATCCAATAAATTTAGGCTATATATATTATAAATAATAAAGTTTAAAAGAATATTTTAAAAAAAAATTATCCCACATTAAAAATATATTATGTTAAGCTTCTAAGTTGAAGTATTTAAACCAAAAATATTTTTATCCCACGTTGAAAAAATAATTTTTTTTTCTTAGAACATATATTATATATACTAATAGGTTTCAAATCTCACATTGAAAAAACAAAATGTTTTTCTTGAGAACATAGAATATATATATTAATAGGTTTTAAATTCTACATTGAAAAACATAATTTTTTTCTTGAAAACATAGAATATATATACAAAAGGACTTCAAATTCCACATTAAAAAGATATTATGTTATCCTTTTTAAGTTAAAGTATTTAAACCAAAAAAATTTTTATCCTATATCGATAAAACTTAACTTTTTTCTTGGGAATATAGAGTAGATATATTTATAGGTTTCAAATCCTACATTAAAAAAACAAAAAAGGAAAAAAAAAAACATAACTTTTTTTATTGGAAACATAGAGTATTTCAAATCCCGCATTGAAAAAACATAATTTTTTTCTTGAAAATATAAAATATATATACTACTGGGGTTTCAAATTCTACATTTGAAAAAAAAAAACACCCGGTCTCGTCTGGATCACCTGAGTCATCGATTGACCCACTAGGTCAACCGGGTTTTTCTAAGTTGTTGTTTCAATCGGTCTTTTATTAAACTCAAACTAATCTAATTATAAGATTGACTGAATTTTAGATCGACTTGTCGAACCAGACCGGGTTCAATATCCAGGATTTCAAGAGTGAAACTCAGCTCAGGTCTCACCCACTTTTTAACATTTGTTACCCTGAATTAATAATAATATTCTTGCTTTGTGCTTTATTTCGGTCCAACATATAACTAGAAGCCTGTCTTGTCATTTAGAAAATGAAAAAGGTAAATTAATACTTGATTTGGCAGGTTAATCATAAATGTCGTGTACATGCAGAACTCTTAATATTAAAAAATATATTTTTATTTTTTAAAACCAAAACATTTTTTATCCAATATTTATATTATCTTTATAATTATTAAATTGATTGAATGATTTGTATACAGTTTAATTTTAAATTTTAAATATAAATTAGATAAAGATCTTAAAGTTTACATGTTGCATATCTTAAATAGTTTTTTATAATCTAAATATGTTTTTTTAATTTTAAAAAAAAAATGAATTTCAGCCCCCACCATGGGCCTTGGTAAGTAAACTAAATAATTAGAATCCAATCCTAATAATTTTAGATAATAAGTCTTAATAAATAAATCAATAGATATAGAGATAATCTAATAAACAATATCCTTGGAAGTTACACAACCGTTGGCCTCAGTTGTTAAGGCACTTTCAGTACTTTTACATCTGATATCCACGGCTTACATGTATTATACAAATGACATTATATATATATATATATATATATTGCCGGATACCATCATAGACACTAAAGGAAAGCAAAAATCCCTTGAAGCTTGAAACTTACTAAATCCATGTGAATGATCGATGGATGCTACACAATCTTTTGAAGAATGATATCTAGCATCAACATGGTGGTGGTGGTGTTGGTCGTCTGCGTGGTCGTCGTCGTCGTGGAGGAGGAGGCGGCGGAGGTCGTGGTGGAGGACTTTTGTAATGAGTAGGAGCATGAACCATTGGAGGTGGAGGTGATGGAATTGTCCTTCTAGACACCCCCTTCAACTTGTAATAAGATATTTCATTTGATGAGGTCACATCAGGGGAAGACCAAGACGGAGGAGCTTCCCATGCAGAGGCTTTGCCGGTGTTACTGATATGAGATGATAGAAGCAGCTCATGGATCAAAATGAAAGAAAGCAAATAAGCTATGCCGCCCATTGTTGCTTGTTATCCATGGAATACTACTCGACATGCCATTTTATATGTGT
The DNA here is from genome assembly GCA_018804465.1 of Populus tomentosa. Taxonomy (NCBI): domain Eukaryota; kingdom Viridiplantae; phylum Streptophyta; class Magnoliopsida; order Malpighiales; family Salicaceae; genus Populus; species Populus tomentosa. The sequence continues at coordinate 3,194,593 of CM031993.1, forward strand.
GGCTGCTGGTGCATGAAACCCTCCAATTAACACTAATTTAATTTCAAGTCGCACTTATTTACAGTTAGCGCTCTGATTTCAAGGGGTTTGGTAGAGATTTTGCTGCAAGTCAAAGACAGCTAGACATGGGAATCACAGCTTCGCAGCTTGCAGGTGTTTTCCTGGAAAGTGTTATATGGAAAGCAGATATAGCCTTTGGGCAGTGATCCTCTGCGTAAAGCAACTGGTGAATTAAACTATAGAGATAAGACAGATAGCCATTGTGTGAGTACGACCGCTCAAAGGCCTTCCATATAACACTTGGCAGGAAAACACCTGCAAGCTGCGAAATTGCGATACCTTGCCGGCATTTCTACCTAACCTTTTGATCATTTAAAAACACGGTTCAGCCGTGTTTTTAATTTTTTATATATAAAAAATTAATTTTTTATATATTTTTTTTATTATTTTGATATACTGATTCAAAAATAATTTTTTTAAAAGAATTATTTTAATATATTTTTAAATAAAAAATATTTTAAAAAACAATCACAACTATACTTTTAAAATAAATTTTTTTATTGACATGTCGGACAGCAAAGCAGGTTCTTGCACCGGGTCCAAAAGCTCCGAAAAGCAGCAAAATTGCTAACAATATGGAAGAAAGAACCTGCATTGTTATATGTGGCGATGGATGGGTAGAGAGTGTGTATGCTGTGAAGAAACCCAGTTGTGTTTGTCTGCTATTTATACAAGACAGGCAGATGATGGAACAATACTATGAACGTTTAACAATTAATTAAGTCCTCGACCAACGGTAGGCAGATGATGGAAGAATACTTTGAAAAAAAAAGAAGAAGAAAAACTACCGTGCCCGTCCAATGAAGGGTTAGCTTGATTAAATTCGTTGTAGAAGAATTACTTAGACTAAAGCATATAACGAAGGGACATCTGATGATTTCTAACCATGTTTTTAATTGATTTCTTTGATATTTTTTTTAAAAAATTTTGATATACATTCAGATATGATTGATGAAGAATTGGTCAATTGACTTTGTCAAATTAATAGAATTTCATATCGAGGTAGATGAAAGATTAAGATTCCGTGCGTTTGAGAGGCTATTTGGTAATGTAATTAGAGGTAAGGTTTACCCGCAGCAATATATATCAGTGTTTGGTAAAGTAAAAAAAAAATGATTTTACTTGGTAGGACCCACTAACTTTCGTTGTCATACCACAAGATTTGGAGAAGCAGCATTTGATGCTGCTCGTGGGTATTTTTAGTGAACAGTGGAGCCATGCTTAACTGTCGTACTGTTCATGTGAATAGTTTTTTTTTTTTTTGAAAAACCAATGCAAAAAGTTTAGTTTTTTTTCCTGAAAAACTAGTACAGTTAATTGATTTCACTCGCATTGTTCACGTGAACGTGAATAATATTTTTTTATTTAAAAAAAAATTAGTTTAAAGTGAATTAAATTTACTCGTATTGTAATCTCAATTTTATTCCTGATAATATTTTATCTAATTTTATAGCACACTCAAAAAATCATGAAAACTGTAGTTCTTGTCGAATGACTTGTACGTAATGAAACTGTAAATTTTTTAAAAAAAAATTATGTTTTACTCGAAAAACTAGTATTTAATATTATTTAATAACACTACATAAATTAGAAAGATATCGCATGATGACATAGCATTTGTGGAATTTGATCGCAATTTCAATAATAAAGATATCACAATCTTTATTATTCAATAACACTATATAAATTTTAAAAAATCATTTTTTATTGTTGCGCACTTAAAAAACCATGAAAAATATAGTTCTTGTTGGATAGATTTCGTATGTGATGACATTGCACATAGTTTAATAGAATAATAAAAAAATATTTGATATTAATATTATTTATTTCATGATATAATAATAGTAGTTAAATCTACTGTATTTAAATAAAAAAATCATTAATATCAATATATATATATATATATATATATATTATAACCTCAATTTGAAAAGCTTTTTTTTAACCAAACACGTTAAATTATTTTTTATTCAATTTTAATTTTAATCATAGTTTTAACCAAATACATATTTTTTCAAACTAACCTCAACTAAAAATATTTTTTATAAAAATAATTTTTTAAAAATTATAATTACAATAATAATCTCAATACCAAATACATCGAGAAGAGGACAATTCCCGCAAGGGAGAGATTCCCAACAAAATGCGGCGTGGAAACGGAAATTAAGATCGATCTAAATCGCTTAAATATTGTGGTTTTCTCACACACTCCCAAACAGCCCGATCCATGGGGTGAGAGAAAGAGATAATTTTGGCAATTTCAAATCTGTCAAGTTTCTGCATCCTATGAGTTTGCAAATACAAATGACATTATTGACATCTGAGTAATGAATGTAAGATATACGATTGCAGTGAACCATGAAGTAAACACCACCTCTAAAAGTAGACCCCAAAACAGTGTGGAGACACAGAAGAACAGAAGAAAATAAGGAGAGCTCGCGAACTAAATAAGAGAACGCAAAGCAGCCACTAGCCACCGAGCCGGAGACTTCCAACTGCATATGAAACCCCACAATATAGCACAACTTTTTTCTGTCTGCCACTTGTATAGGAGGTTGGACATACAGAGATCATTCCGAGCAGAAATCACGATTGTTCCAGCCCTCTTACAGCTGCGGCAAAAATCTAGAAAGGCAAGAGATCAGACTCGTCACAAAACAGCAATTTTATCCCACTTCTAGTGATCAACAGTCTATAGCCTATTTACAATAAGCGCTATGTCGTAGAACATATCTAAATTGGAGAATCCTTTCAAACAAATTAGAATATCCTGTCATGCTGATATGAACTGGGAGATGAAGACGTGCATCCGGTGCTTATTTATGGCAGTAACGCACAACCAGACATGGGATCTCAGCCAGAATTGAACTTGTATTTGGATCAAAGACATCAGATACTGAAATCAGACTTGAAACTGCCAAGATTTTCTTAGTATATTAAATTGCAATAAGAGCATGAGCTTGTCCAGGCATATCCCTCTCATACATGGTTGAATCTGGAAAATTACTAAAGCAGGCAACAACAGAACAGAATTAAAAAAAGATCACCATTGATAAGTCGACAAAAACCCTTAGTTGAAGCTCCAGGAATCTATTTCAAATCTTCACCGGTTTGACTGCGACCACTGCTTTCGTAGTACTGAATGGGATTGTGTTGCTCTGTGTGGCTCGGAACTGAGGATTCCTCATCAGAACGTCCACATGAGTAGCTCTGTGGTATTTTATCTTCTTCCAATGATTTTCTGTCAGGTTGACCATGCTTGTGGAGTTGGAATAGCAATTTTCATGGTAATAGTTGGAAGGTTTTAATCTTTCTTGTTGAACTGTGTAGCTGCTGCTTGTGCACCAGCAATTGCTGCACTGAGACTCTGACTTCTCCACTCCGGATGCTTCATTTTCAGAGAACCCTTCAGATATAGAGCCTGGTTTTAAGGAAAAGGGATCTTGAGGATCTGGAAGGGGATATTTTACTGGCATTGGAGCTTCAACACTGACAAGACCTCTAACAGCAGCCTCGTATATCTGTGAAGCACAGATATGTTTGCATATTAAAACAGAGGTAAATGCATTAACTTTAATGTACCACATATACCTTCTTTTCCAAGTTATAAACACGTTGATAGCCTCGCATCTCAAAAGGAACTAGCAATTTCTGCATCCATTGAGGGAAAATGATCAGCACATTAAGCACACTTTCAAATAAACATTCATAGAATCATACCTTTGGCTGTTCACAAAGCCAGCAAAAATCTGTTTGTCCTTCTAGTCTCACCTGTAGCAGTAAAACTCATCTAGATTAGTCAGCACAATCTACAGAATCATTGATGATGTATGTCCAGGGACAAAAGGTCAGAAACGGTTGCCTACCCCTTCAGGTACTGCCTCCCAGCTTGCTAGCTCATCACATCTAACACAGCCAACCACATCAACACACCCTATAATATAAAAAGACATCCTATATTGTCAAAATTTTGAACTCAAGAAACAACATAGGAAGCAACAGCCGAACATGCTCACTGGTTCTCACATTTCAAAATCTAAAACTACAGAAAATAAGCTAAGGCCTCAAGCTCCAGCTCAGGATAAACATCAGTCATGTTTATTTGTGGAGAACTCTACAGTTTCAGGGGAAAAGAAATTTACAAAGCAGGACTAGAAAACTGCTATAAATTGTTTTCCGAATTCTCCTGTCCATTTTGGAAAACTAGGCCCTGCTTGGTTCCTTGTTGTTCTATCTCTTTGTCATTCATTACTTTAAAGATAACCCCATTGAAGGCTTGAAGCCCTTGCATTCTATTTTAGAAATATTAGTTAGTAAACACAGTTCTCTTTAATATTTTATGGAGAAAAGATTTTAGAATTGAAAAAAAAAAAAAGAAATTTAGCACAAACCTACAGTATGTCGATATTGAGTAAAGACTGATGATTGATATAAGACAGCAGACTGCAATAATATCTGCCCCAGATGGTAATTTGTAAGGATGTTTTGCTTATTCGATTTGACAATTAGTTACCCTATGTGTACAAGGCTGCTTGTGTTGATCATTCACAAGTGCAGGAGCATTTTCAACAAATCCATGAGGGTGTTGATCATTCCAAGTGTTATGGGTGCATATGGTGTCATACACAAACATTAATCATAATAAACCAGGATCAAGTTCTACTTAGGGCCGCAAATCCAGCAAGTTAAGGTGGAAATTAATTCAGTGTGGTGCATTTTCAACACTCAAGGCTGGCCAGGATCTCTAGCCATGTGTAGAAATGCCCATGCTAGATACCAATACCCCTGTTAGTGAAAATGGTCACACAGGTTCCTCACTCAAGCATGAGATGGGGACACATGAAATGTATGCCTACTGCATGATCTTAAGCAATACTTGACTAACTTACCACTTCCTTTCTCATTAAAAAGTATAGAGAACCAACAGTTCTGAAAACAAACAATGACTCGATGTGGTGTCAATAAATCCAAAACTTATCATTTCATGAATCTACAGAGCTCGTTAAGAGGGAAAGAAAGCATCGAACTAGATGTCAAGACTTGAGAAGTAAATAGAAATACATGACATCAAAAGCACCGATGCTCAGATACCTAAAAGTCTTGAAACAGGGTAATTTTCTGGAAACTTTATGTCAGTGACGCCATTCACTGCATAAATTTCTCTATAGAAATCTTCCATTGCTTTGATTGTATCTTCCTCCGGAACTTTACTTGCAGCATGAATCCAAAGGCAACCTTCAAAATACAAGTTTTTGTACGCTTAATAACATCTTCAACAAGAAGGGGAAAAAAATCGTAATGCTGAAATAGATGGAGTGCCTACTGGACTTCCTCCTAACATGTCATATAACTGTGGTTGATGAGTTCCATAGTTAAGCCCAAGACAATACATTGATTTCAACTTTAAATTTGTTTATGATTGTCTGCTATGACATGTGATACAAAAACATTTCAATTCCAAGAAATCATTCCTTTCCAGCATTGTATTAAATGATTGTATATTAATATCATAGAACCAAATTATCAAACAGTGCCTCGATTGTCCTCTAATTAAACAGTACAAACTAATTCATTTCCATGACAAAATAAAAATACAAAAGGAATCTTAAAGTATTCCTTAACGAAACAATTGATGGGGAGATTGACAAGATCTGCACTAAAGGCAACTACAGCAATGAGAAGGCATCTTGTCGGAGATTGATTTCACTTTTCTCATCGATAACTCTTCTATAGCCTCACATTGACAAACTTGACCAAACTTCTGAGCTATCTAATAAGACAAATGCACATGTAGGTTATGCTACTCAAGCAAATGAAACATGATATTTTCCTCGATGATGTTCAAAAACTACTTCTGTTGTGGAAGTGCATCGGTGTGGACCCAGGTCACATTCAACTCATGCTGAGAACCACAACCCAATACCATTTCATTTCATGATAAACTAAGATAAATTTTTCCATGGTGTCCTTTTTTTTTTTTTGTATTCTTGTACATCTTGGAGTTTTCTCTTTTGTAAGATGAAAGCATGATACAAGGAGATATTGCTTTGTTTTCCTTTTGTAATTGAAGCATCATTCCGAAAATTGAACCAAAGATGTAGCCAACATCCAACACCATGGAGGCATTCAATTTCCCTTAAACACTAAAACCTTTCTTTTCAAGTTTGCCATTTGAAATGAAAATCAACCATTCAAGGGTCCATTTTAGACAAAAAGAAACCACAGCCCAAGTAAAAACAAAACAGTGCTTTCAAAGTTGTTATCTTATCAATATTCAGTGACATTCAAACCCTTAAGCAAAAAAAATAAAAATAAACACAACTCCAAACCTTAAGCACAACCTTCTAATAACCAAAAAAAGTCACAAGTCCTTCCCATCTTCTTCCCTACTTTCCCCATCAAGCAAATAAAACCAAACTCCAAAGAAACAAACTATCCATTTTTTAAAACACGAAACTTGAACTCGGTACCAATATTTACACTAGGAAAGCTCATAACTTTCCTATCAATAACCACACTACCAATAAAAATACCAAATGGGTTTTCATAATTTGCACCAAATATAAATTCTATGAGTGAAATATTTTTATTTTTATTTTGTTACCTCTAATAGGAGCAGTCCACGACCTGCCTTCAATGCGTTTGATACCATAGACCAACAATGACGCCCATGGTTGGTGCATGGTCAAGCACGGGTTCGTGTAGTTCCCAGAGCCCCTTCGTCCTCCACCACCTCTTCGCATCTCGATGTGCTCTTTTCTCCAACTGGGTCGCTTTGGTGTTTTTTTTTTTCTTTTTCCGGGAAAGGGCAGAATCTGAAAGAAAATTTGCAGGTCTTCCAAACGAAACACGTGTACTTTAGTGGGGTGAAAAGTTAGGGTGAGAAAAAAATTAAATAACTTGAAAAACAAAATCTGTTTTGTTTAGTTTTAGTTCTTTTTATTTTTGTATTTAAAAAAAATTTAATTTTTTTTTTATTTTAAATTAATATTTTTTAATTCATGTCACAAATAATTTTTAAAAATAAAAAAAATATTATTTTAATATAATTTTAAATAAAAAAATATTTTAAAAAATAACCACTCAAACACTTTTTATATATTTAAAATCTAAATAAATAAACAAAATAAAAATCAGTTAAATCTTAAAAATTAAGAGCTAATTTATCTTCAAAAATAATTATTATTTTTTATTTTAAAATAAATTAAAATAATATTTTTTATTTTAAAAAAATTATTTTTTTCACTATCCTATCAAAACAATTTTAATATATAAGAAATTAATGTTTTTTAAAATATAATAAATTTTAACTAATCTCGATGAGTCTCAATTCAAACAGAACCTTAAAATCCAAAAACCCTATCCTGATGTTACAAAACCTAATTTCCCACAGAGAGACACCAACTTTCCTTGATTCCTTTTCTTCTTGTTTGTTTGGAAATGTAATACAAATAATATTTTTAATAAATTTAAAAAATATATATTAAAATTAAGTATAATTTATATTTTTTGAATCATTTTGATGTGCTGATATTAAAAATAATTTTTAAAAATAAAAAAAATATCATTAATATATATTTTAACATAAAATATTATTTAAAAAACAATTATTATTACACTGCAAAATACTCTGTCATCACAACCCAACAAGTCAAAGAACACCATTTCTTCCCTCTGTCTTGCATCGTCGCCCATCAATTGACTACCGTTGCCAAATTCTCTCTGACATCAGAGTAATCAACTTCGTCGTCGCCACCTCTCAATATCCTTGGTAGTTCTCAGCAACCCTCTTTTGTCCTCTCTATCTCTCACAGTATCTTTGTTCTCATGATTTTTTGGTTCTCTGTTCAGGGTTATTTTCATTTTCATTAAAGTGAAGCAAAATGAGGAGTAAGAATAGATACCTTAAAAATTAGCTATTTTTTATTAATTAAAATAAACTTTTTGAATTCTTATATATTTTTTTGGCATTATTAAAAACACCAAATGATCTCTGTGGTTGAAATGTTGCTGATTGAAAGCCTTTTCTCTCCTCTGTTTTTTAGACAACTTTCTCTTCCCTCATAATGTTTGGAGGTGTATAAAAACAAATATTGTCACCTCAAATATGACTCCGCTGGCAGGGGTAGAGGTTTTCTAGCACCCTTCAAATCATATCCATAGAAATAGAACTTGTAAAAGGTTCTTACTAATCCTAGGTTTGATATAAATTACAAAGAACAAATCAAAAATATATTTTTTATTATTTTTATTAAAGTTTCAACGTTCAATTGATAGGATCTTTAATAGCATCTTTAAGGGCATGTTTGCTAGTGTTTTGAGGGGTGATTTAAAATATTTTTATTTAAAAATATATTAAAATAATATATTTTTTATTTTTTAAAATTATCACATCAAATCAATTTAAAATTATAAAAAAATTTAATTTTTAATAAATAAAAATTTAAAATTTTTTAAAATATAGAGATTGAACTATATTTCTAAACGATTCTAATATCATGCCACAAACAAAAATAATTTTTAAATAAAATAATAATTTTTATACAAGAAAAATAATTGAATCTTTTAAAACAATAATATTCAAAATCAAGAATAAACTCCAATCCATAAAAGCAAAAAAATCACATCCAAATATGAAATCAAACAACTGCTCACAAAGTTAAAACAAGACATGAAAAATCAAACCTCCACGCACAAAAATCATCTCATCCTTTCAACCTTGTTGTTTTCATGGGTATTGATTCCATTTTATCACTCCCCGAAATGAATAGATACATGATAGCTTTGTATCCTGATGTTTTCACATAACAACGATTTGAATATTCACAATATTCATACAAAATTAATAATATCATGTTATAAATTATACAAAGAAAATAAATATTTGTTTTGGATACGAGAACGAGCAACTAGAATTGTCGAAATAGATTAAAGAATTTCATTCCTCTTTTTATTTTTTTTATTTTTTCTCAATTTGTTTTTCTGAAAATATGTTTGAAAACAAAAACAAAATGGATTATAACATTCTAAGGCAGGTTGTTATTTTTTTTAAAAAAAAAAACACAATAAGATTACATATATAACTTTAAAGATAAAAAAATTATTCCATTGAAATAGGGGTGTCAACGTCTTCTTCTCTCAGTTTTTTTTTTTTTGTAATTATTTGTTTGATTAGGGATGGTAACGTAATTTACCATTTAATTTATAATTTTTAAATATAAAAATTATTAGCGCATATCTAGCACGTGTCAGCACGTGGAAGATACTGTACACTTTAAACAGTGCATGTACTGTCTCCCAGTTATGTAAAATGAGTTTTCACCGTCTTATTTGGTTCTCTTTCGTGTCTTTTTCTTTTATTGGTGGCACATGGCATCTAAAGGTGGATGGTTTGTTCCCTCTTCTACCCTTAATAATCAATTTTGATCCTTATTGTTGTTAGTGTTTTAAATTCAGTCTTTTTAGTTTTGATTTTTGTATTTTTTTTGTTAAAATTTTATTTATTTTCAATTTAATCCTTCACTTTTAATTTGTAAATGTAAGTTTTTAATTCAGTCTTTCTATTTTTGATTCTTTGTTTTTTTTTCCTTTGCTCTTTTGTCAAAGTATTTATGGTTTTCAATTTTATCCCTCGTATCATTTTATTTTATTTTTCAATAAGAATAATAATAATTTCAATTTGGCCATTTTTCTTTTTATTTCTTATTTTTTTTCTTTATTCTTTTGTCAATTTGTTTTATAGTCTTTAATTTTATCCTTCAAATCAAATTTATGTTTTTTATATATAGTAGTAGTAGTTGTAGTTGTAGTAAATCATTCTAAATTCTAAGAAATTTTAAATTATATTTTTTAATAAATTTTAAATGAATATAAATTTGAACTTTATTCGAGCAAAATGGAATAAAAAAATCAAATATATTAAAATATTATATAAATATAAATGTTTTGGATGTAGCCTTCTAGTTAAATAAAATAGGTAATTAGATATAATAGGAATATATTAGATATGTAATAAGAATATAATAGAAATAGTCCTGAGAAAAATACTAGGCATAATTATTCATAAATAGAATCTAGATTGTGCGTGTCAATGTCAAGAAACAAAATATGAGTATAGTTGAATGATATAATTTCTTTTTGCCAAGAAGACGACGCAAAGATGGTAGTGGTGATGGTTATTATAATAATAATAGCTCTCAAATCAAGTTTATTTTTTTTATAATAATAATGATGATGATGACGGTGGTGGTGGTAGTGGTAGTGATAATGATAATAATAATGGTGACGATGATGATAGTAGTAGTAGTAGTAGTAGTAGTAGTAGTAATGATATCAATAGTAATAATAACAATAATAATAATATAACTAATACAAATAAATAACTAAAAAGGAAGGGTTTCCCGTAGCAATATGGATAATTCATTATTCATTACAATAGTGAAGTGATGTCTATGGCCTAAAAAAAACCTTGTCTTGTAGCTAGGGGTGTTTTTATATTTTCTCACAGTTTATTTGTCATTATAGATATGGTTAGAGGTATTTTTGTTTATTTAATATTTTTAATTATAGTAAAATAAAAAATACCCCTGATAATAAAAGAATCAGCACAACATGGACAAGGGTATCTTAGTATTTTTATTTTTTTATAAATAATTAAATTACATACGCGCCCTTGAATCAAAGAAACGTAAGTGACTAGGGTCAAGGGTATTAGAGTTTTTTATTCTATGTTTTTTTTAATTATATATTTGATTGAGAATGTTAATGTAATTTAACATTGAAATAATATTTTAAAAAATTTAAAAAAACTATTGACATGTTGGGGCCACCTCGTGCTTTGGATGGTGCATGCGGTGGCCTCCAATGGTCAAAATTAGGCTTCCACTGTATAATTTTATTCCTCGTTGTCTCCTCCTGTATTATGGGCAGCACATGTTGTCAAAAAATAAGTAATATTTTCTTAACCTTAATTAGTATTACACAATAATCATGACTAGTTATTTATGCTATTTTTAAATCAATTTCAATACCAAAACATTATTTTTTGTATAAAACATAGTTTAGTCATGCAGCGAAAGGCATACACCAAGACTAGTTCATTCTAGAGATGTTTGCTTGTATGATTAGACTGTATTTTTTCAAAAAATTAATTTAAGTTTTAAATTGATATTTTTAATTGTTTTGATGTAATGATGTAAAAAGATATCGTTTTGATATACTTTCAAGTAAATAACACTTTGAAAAATACCTTGTACCACAAAACACTATTATAAAGGTGAAATTACGAGCATGGTAACTTTGTAGACTTGTATCATTGTTTAAGGTTTGTTTGGGATTGTGGTAGCAGTTGCGATTTAAAATGTTTTTTTTTAGAAATGCATTTAAATAATATATATTTTTTTTATTTTTTAAAATTATTTTTGATATCAATACATCAAAATAATTTTAAAACATAAAAAAAATTAACAAAAAAAATTTAAAAATTTAAAATATATAATTTATACTGTGTTCTTGAACACACTCAGTACACAAGACAAAAGCAGACAGTTAAGGATCCTAGGCCAGAATATGAAATTTTACTCTCAAAATAGCACACGGGCAAGCTAATATTATATCCAAGGAAAGGATCCGAGCACTCTTCGCATGGAGTAAAAGCTGAGAATATTATAACCTTAGCAGTTATGAATGGATGAAAAATTGAAAGGTGAATTTGACTCATTATAGAGTAATTCGATTTGATTATCTGTCTACAAGGCCCATTTGATTTCGTTAGGTAACAAAGATGATGAAATCACATGTTGAGAAATAGCACACGGGCAAATCTTTTTTCTTCTTTTTTTCCCTTCTTCAAAGCGTAATTGGTTCAAATTCACCTAATCTACCTTTCAATTTTCGATTCAGTCATCTCACCTACTGCTATGGAGAGACTGATTCCATGCAAATGAAAGATGGCAATTTCTTCTTCTTCTTCTTCTTTTTTTTTTTTTTATTAATATAAGTATTCGAGTCAGTTTATGCACATCTTAACTTCTCACAAATTTTAAAATTAACAATCATATAAATCGTTAATAATTATTATATTAACAATTATAAAATTTAAATTTAAGATCACAGGATAAACTTTTTAATTTTAAGGTTCTACTACTGGATGATTTATTAAATGCTTAAAAATGATAATTTCTAATTGAATGCATAGCAGTTGTTTTTTCCAAAGAGCTAGCTCGTAGGTATATCTATCTTCGATTAACTTCATTAATAAATACATCATAAACTTAAGATTGCATTGGTTTTGGTCTTTAAAACGTATTTAAATTTTTTTGATATTTTTTTAAATAATTTTTTTTATAATTTTAAATCGTTTTAATTTATTAGTGTTAAAATTAAATTTTAAATAATAAAATAAATTATTTTAATATATTTTAAAATAAAAAATACTTTTAAAAACAATCATTTCTATATACATAAAAATAAAAATAAAAAGAGCAAATACCTCAGCTTTGGCAACAAAATGCAACGGAGAAAAAACATAAATAAATAAACTAGAAAGCTGTTAAAACATTGGACAGAACGACCTCAAACAAGAAGTTGCCACTTGTCAGGCAGTCATTTTCAAAGGTTTTCTCCGACCAAAGACCAAAAACTGGACAGACACCTGTGTTTTGTTTGTTTATGTGCTTGGATTTCCGATACCAAAAACTTGGAGTGCTATGTGACACTAGCTTAATGGGCCCATCAGTAACTCTAAGTGGCCCCACTTGACCCACCATTAGTTAGCTTCATTGATTTGTTATATTAGTTATTTTTAAAATATTTTTTATTTAAAAATATATTGAAATAATATATATTTTTAAAAATTTATTTTTAATATTAATATATTAAAACAACTTACAAATTTTAAATTAAATCGTTTTATGAGCCACTAGCTTATGGGCCCATCAGTAGCTCTAAGTGGCCCCACTTTACTCCCCATTAGTTGGTTTCATTGAAAGTTCGATGGTCTTTGTTTTGATATATTGGTTATTTTTTAAAATATTTTTATTTAAAATAATATTTTTTTAAAAAATTTATTTTTAATATTAATATATTAAAATAATTTTAAAATATTAAAAAAATCTAACTTTTTGAAAAGTGAGCCCAGCAGTAATAACAAACCGCCCCTACATCAGCTTTTGTTTTTAAATATTTTTTTAAAAAATATTAAATTGATATTTTTTTAATAATTATAATATTAAAATAATTTAAAAATATTAAAAAATAAAAATAAAAAATTAATTTTTTTAAACAATAAGTCTAGCAGTAATAACAAACAGCACAACATCAGCTTTTGTTTTTAAATATTTTTTAAAAATATATTTACGTTGAAAAAATATCAAATTAATAATATTTTTATTATTTTAATATTAAAATATTAAAAATATATTTAAAAAATACTTTTGAAAAATATATTATCTATGAAACAAAAAACCGTGAATTTTTTCAGGACTAGAAGCCCTTAAAGACGTCCTTCCATTTCTACTTGAGAGTTAAAAATATGTCTTCCATACCATTTTGAATAACTTGCAATCCAATATGTAGCTTTTGAGAAAAGCATAAATTTAATGAGACATTATGTAAAATAAAAAGAACAATAATAATCCTCATTAATTAAAAACTGAATGCAATTCCAAATCAATTATCTATAATTAATTAATTTCTCTATAGATAGAAGATTATGATTAAAAAAAAGAAAAAGATCTTCATTAACTAAAAAATAAAAATGTGATTAATGCCACCCACGCATAATAGTCTAGGAGACTGCCATGTGTTGGTGTGTTGGGTGTGGGAATTTCTGTTGTGTTAGGCAACATGAAGTTAATATATATATAAATAAATAAAAAAACATGTTTGATAATATTACAGTCACCAATATATTTTTTTACAAGACAAGCTTAACTTATAAACAAGCGCGAGGTTTTTTTTTTTTTTACCATATTTTATGTTATATATATATATATTTATTTATTTTTGACAATAAATATATTTTTAAATTAGTTTGCGTATCAACCTATTTATTTTTATATTTCAAAAATATTTTAAAAAAGAATATTTATTTTTTATTTTTTATTTACTTAAAATAATTTTTTTTTGTATTTTTATATTATTTTAATGTGTTGATGTTAAAAATAATTTTTTAAAAATAAATAAAATATATTATTTTAATATATTTTTAAATAAAAAATATCTTTTAAAAAAATTAAAATTATATTCTCAAATACTTTCTAAACCTTTTGACGAATGATGTTATAAACACATTTCAACACATCAACTTAACTCTTCATGTAAATTTAATAATTTTTCAAGTGTTGTTTCCAAAATCCAAATCTAGAAAATCAAGAAAAGAAACAAATATTCACACGGCCAATTTCTTCTTGTTTTTTCTTCATAGACGGGATGAATATTTTGCACGCTTGTTGTATATCTAAGGTAAATGCTTATAAAAGTATTGATGCTGTGAAAAAATATATATTGTAAAAGTTGGGTATCACATTTTTCAAGTAAAATATTTTTATCTAGTTTTATAATTGAATAGTACTTTCAAATAAGTTCTTACATATTGGAAAATAGCTTATCTTTTCAGTCAAATGTTATTCATTCGGTTTACAATGAAAATATTTATAGAAATTTTACCTTTGACGATCTAATTAGAGCTTTGAATCCTAATAATCAAGGAGAAAAAAGACATAATTAAAGAACAATTTCTAATTTTTTTAGCTGAGATTTTTTTAATTTTATTTTTTATTATTTAGAGATTATCCAAAAAAAATAGTAAGTTTTAGGCTTACTTGAAAATGTGGTCACTGTTTGTATTTCAAAGTGTTATTGACTTAAAAATATATTAAAATAATATATTTTTTTATTTTTTAAAAAATTATTTTTAATAGTAATACATCAAAATAATTTAAAAATATTAAAAATATATTAATTTAAAATAAAAAAAATAAATCTTTTTAAAATATTTTTAAAATATAAAAACAGACTCTCTGTGAACTAGACAACAATTGAAAAGGAAAAACTCTTTGCAGAGAAAAAACACTCTTTGCAATCTCAATATAAGAAATTTTCCACTCAAGAAATGTAGCAAATGCTCACAACATCCACTGCTCACTCTCTTTTGCCCTCTCCCTCTCTCTCTTCAGTCTAGGTCAGCTCAGTTGCTCTCTCTCTCTCTCTCTCTCTCTCTCCAAAAGAATTTTCCACTTTTTCTCCTTTGAAACAAACCCAGCCCCTAAAGAAATCCACAAATCCTGCCCCAACCTATACAAAACGACAGCCTTCTGCGCCATTTCTGTTCATCTCCAAAAAGACCATCATGCTATCATTCCTTCACTCTCTTTCACCTCCATCTCCTCCCCATCCTCATTCACTCCCTCCATCTCTCAAGAATCATACCCGTTGACTTCTTACCGTTAAAGTCTTGATTTTTACAAGAATTGGAGAAAAGAGTACTACTTTTCTGAGAAAAAAATGGAGCAAGCAGTTCTTGATGATATAATCAAGAGGTTATTAGAGGTTAGAGGCAAACCCGGGAAGCAGGTTCAGTTATCAGAGTCTGAGATCCGACAACTTTGTGTGGTGTCTAGAGAGATTTTCTTGCAACAGCCTAATTTGCTGGAGCTTGAAGCATCCATCAAGATTTGTGGTATTTTTCTCTCTTTAAATTTACTTTCGTTTTGTGTTTTTGAGTATATTTAGAAGGTCCCATGTTTTTATTTTGGCATCCCGTCTGAGTTTTTGTCATTTCTATACTCACTTTACCTTGTTTATTTATTTATTTTCTAAGGTTTGGAGGGTTTTTTCCTTTCTTTTTTGAATTCGCGATTGTTTTTTCAAGTAAAGATTGTGTCTTTGTTGACCCCAGTAAGATGTGGAGCGTCTTAGACGAACTCCATTTTGTTGATTTTGTAGGATTCTTTTGTGTACCTGTCGTGATTTTATAGCTTATTTTGGAGTGTGTTTTGGGACTTGTGTTTTTGTTTAAATGAAAGGTTCAAAATTTACAAGAATTATGGTAACCCCATATGGTGTTTACTAGTTTGTGGTTTGGGATCGGCTGGAGTGCTTCATTTAAGTGTCTTTTGATGATTCTTGGTTATCTTTTGATGAATCCTTGGAGAGTTGGTTTGGATTTCTGGTACCTGAAATTGAAGGTTGCCACTTATTTGTGATTTAGTAGGGGTTTATTGTATCACAACTGAGAAAAATCCTAACTTACTTCTGCCCTGACGAAGTTGGCTTTACTCGATATGACATTTCTGGCTACTTTATCTTCTCATGCTTGTATAATTTTTGGAGAAAATTTTGCCAATTGCACTTGGTACTTTGGAGTTGTGAACTGGGAGCTTTATGATTGTTTAGTTTGTGAGGTAATTTTTTCCACTCAAGTTTGTGGCTTGCAACCCATCATTGCTTTTCTTTTCTTTTCTATTTTTTGTGCTTTAAGTGAGCCCTACTTGGGGCTTTGTTGGATTACTTCTTTTTTGTTATGTTTGTTTTGTTTGATTTTTATTGATAGATGGATCTTACTGGCTTGTGCATGCTTTGGATGCATTTAAAATGCTTATTGACATACATTGGCAAGATTGTGAACTGAAGTTTACATTTCATAAACTTATCAAGATTAGGAGTTCTGAATATGTCTAGAGAGTAATCCAGTTGAATCAAGAACTACAGACAAAATGCATATTATAGTTGATCAAGGTTCAGTAAATGCATATTATAGCCTTGTACGAAAGAAAGAAAAAAAAGTTACTTCAAGAATCTGAACTCTTAAATGCTGGCTTGCATTATGATTCCTTTTTAGTGAAATGCAAATTCTTGTCACAATAACAAAATTTTGGGGCCTTCTAATTATTACCCCCATAACTAAGTTATGCATCACGTTTTCTATATATTTGTAGATGGCAAAATCACATTTTGCCGTGCAGGAATGATTATGAAAACTGTGCTGCGGGCATTGCAACGTCTGATTGGTTGGGTGCACTAAGTTCTCTCTTCATTGATTGGTGGAACAATCGCTTGCCTGTGTTCTCTTGTTGTGAAGTGTTTGAAGATCCTTTATGAGGATATTCATTTGCCCAAAATACATTAGTTGATCTAATGAATTTTATTTGAAATGCGGATTCATGCGTTCTTTTGTTATTTGTATTTGGTGCTAATGTATATGCTTGTATGAATTTATCTCCTGTTCTGTTAAGGGTTAACATATCCTTTTTAGGTATTTTTTGGGGGGAAACGATTGTTATGGAGTTGTTTTGTATACCTTGTCTGTTTGTCTTCCATGACCTTGGGCTTCATTTGGTGCATGTTAGTATTCCTATTAGTACTGTATGGCAGGACCAGAGTTACTTAACTAGTTCCCTCCCCTGGAATTGCTATCCTGATCTGAAAACTGAGGATCTTTTTTTTTTTTTTTTTAATAGTTTACAGTGGATTTACACAGGTTAGAGTTTAAATATAAAAGTAATACTTGAATAAGAAACGAAATATTCTGATTTGCAGAAATCTAAAATATTATGTCTTTTCAATTTCTTCCCCTAAAGAAAAATTATATACAGCTGACCCTGGAGAAGACCAAAGGTTTTTTTTTTTTTTTTTTTTTTTTGGGGGGGGGGTCTACATGCACCCATAAAAAATGAACCACGACTTGAAATGACGACCCTACTAAGCCTGCTCCCTTTGTACCATGTTTTGGGGGTAGCAAATTGTGCACTTGTTCTGCATACCATAATGTACTATTCTCTAGGTAACATGGGGCAGAACTTGCTCAGGATTTTGATTGCAGACTAGCTATTACATAGTACTTGGCAGTTTTGCCCTAAAACACCTGCATCATTGGTAGTACGGCTATTTAATGCTAATTAGTATTTCCTGTCCTATTCTTTTGGTAGTTTTATTTTATGACCAATTGAATACCTGTGAGGTTTATAGTTTCTTAGATGTCAAAGAAAGGCCGCTATCTGCTTTTCTATTTTAGATGCAGAAGTCTAATGCTCTTGTTAATATTTGTTCCCAAGTATTGTTCATGTAATAATCAATGTAAATGGCTTAATACTATCAAAATGTGAATCATATACTTTTTATTACCAATACCTATCACTTTCACGGGTATTATTTAACTAATATATGGTAGTTTTTTTTTTCTTCTTCTAATTTTTAATAGATTGTTTAGAATTATTTATCAATGGTCAAATTTGAATGTTTATTAAATAAACATGTTTGATTTTCAAATAACCTTATATGATTTTGTTGATTATAATTAATTTAATTTGTTTAATTTTTTAGTCATAAAATATAATTTATAATTGTAATTAAATAAAAATTAATTATACAATTGAATTATCTTGCAAAAAATAATAATTAATAGGTAGGATAAATATATATAACTCTTAAAAATGATAATCACTGAAAGATTTTCACTTAACAGTATGTTATTACGAACCTTTTTTATTTTTGAAAAGTTCTTTTCAATTAATTATATGTGACATGATTATAAATTAACAATATATAAATGAATTCAAATTTTGTAAATTATATTTTCAATAAATCTTGCATTTTTTTTAATGTTACTAGCATTTGTTCAAAAGAGTAAAAATAATTGTAAGACAATAACAAATAATAACTATAAAATACTAACTTAGGATTCAATTTAATATTTTGGTTTAATTCAATCATTTTCTGATTCTAATACTTCATGTTTTTTATTGGCTTATTTTTAAGCTTTTTAGAGTTTTGATAGTCAAAGTAAAGTACTAATATAGTCTTATATAGTGTACGAGTAATTTGAGATGCTTATTTTATGTTTTTTTTAATGTTTTTATATGATTCATGAATACAAATATAATTAAAAAAGGGATTAATCTGTGTTTTGGGATTCATCCTAAAAAAGTCTATTTTTTAGGAAATAATAATTTTCTTTCTAAGAATTTTACCACTAATCATCTTTTTCTTAATTAGAGATGAGGTTGAAATTACTTGTGAATATTGGTGTGTATTATAATGTTAATATTGTATTAAGGATATGATAGTCAATCAAAAGTTTTTATGGAGTTTGTGTTTTAATAAATAGTTATGGATTTTTGTTATTTGACCTCAAAAATCTGTAAAAAATTCACATAATTTCCTAATTATTTTTGTGGCGTGGTATTTTACTCTATGTAGTTGTTAGTTCCCATTTGAGTGAATTTTGAATGATGCTTTATATTGATCCCTTCGATCAAGTAATTTTTTCAATTACTTGAGTTTTCAATGTATTAAACCGCCATCACACCCTCCCTCTTGATGAGCATGTTCGATGTTTAGCGATGTTTGCTGAGTAAATGAGCCCTTATTCTCTGTTATGTAATTTTTTTAACCATACATTCTAGTTTCTTTGTTAAAGTGTCTTCTGAAAGACATTTTGCATGTAGAGAAAAAGCTGCATGGCATTTCCAATTCATAAACTGTGAATTTGCTGTGCATGTGATTTCTGTAATGCCTTAATTATTTCTTTTTGGCCATCTGGGCCTTGGCTTTACCATGGAGTAGCTCTTCATCTCCTGAAGTTTCATTTACCCATCCCAAAATTGAACTAACAGGCCTTGGTCTTTGTCGCTCTCCGTTACTTTGACATGAAACTTCTTGGTTGTAACTCCTAATTATTGCCATTTCTTTTTGGGGACAGCACACTTATTGATTTAATTCTATTAATCTAATTGGCTAGAGCTGGGTTTAAAACCATTTTGGACTTTGAGTTGGCGTTTTACTTATCTATAGATGGTATTGCATTTGGTGCAAGGCTAAAAGTTGAAGGGGAAATTTTGCGAAGTAATTGTTGAGAGTGGAAAGATTAGTTTTTTAAGATGTTTGGTGTGTTAATAAATTGAAGGGTAAATTGTTAGTGGAAAGAGAGGGATAATTTGGTGTCTTTTGAGACAAAAGGAAAGAGAGAGAATGAAAAGAAAAAATATTCCTTAAGAGATTAAATTTTACTTTCCAAAAACACAAATTTGGGGCTTAATGTTTTTCCACTTAATAATTCACCTCTTTTAACCTCATTATGCTTGTACCACACATCCTTAAGAACATTCTACTATGGTTTATGTGCTTGATGAATGATCAAATCTCCCATTTATTTTTGCTGGACGATGATGCATTGGTGTTGGATTTTTGCATATTGTACTCTTGTGTGGTTTCTAAGTCATTGATTTGAAATATGTTATATGCTTGCATGAGACAATGGACTTGATGACTCAGCTGGTTGGCTGAGAACAATCAGGATAATTAATATTAAAAGAGGAAAGAATTATAATCTTAATGTGTCACTGAATTTCCCCCCTTATTAAGGAACTTTCAATTGTTGATGAACTCTGCTTGTGACATGCAGGTGATATCCATGGTCAATATTCTGATCTTCTAAGGTTATTTGAATATGGTGGTTTCCCTCCTCATGCAAACTACTTATTTTTGGGGGACTATGTGGATCGAGGCAAGCAAAGCCTAGAGACAATATGTCTTCTCCTTGCTTATAAGATAAAATACCCAGAAAACTTTTTCCTCTTGAGGGGAAACCATGAATGTGCTTCTATAAACCGCATATATGGTTTTTATGATGAGTGTAAGAGAAGGTTTAATGTTAGGCTATGGAAGACGTTCACAGATTGTTTTAATTGCCTACCAGTGGCTGCACTAATTGATGAGAAGATTCTCTGCATGCATGGGGGTTTGTCTCCAGAACTAAATAATTTGGATCAGATTCGGAACTCACAGCGCCCGACTGATGTCCCAGACACAGGTTTGCTTTGTGATCTTCTCTGGTCAGATCCGAGTAAAGATGTTCAAGGTTGGGGGATGAATGACAGGGGAGTTTCATATACATTTGGTCCTGACAAGGTGACAGAGTTTCTTCAGAAGCAGGATTTGGATCTTATTTGCCGTGCCCACCAGGTTTGACCTGTCACAGCAACTCACTTTCTCTTAGGCAGGCTTCTAGTTGAATTCATATCTTTTACACTATTACTTGTGGGGCTGTTACAAATAAACAATCTAGAGCCATCCTTTGTTGAATTGTTCACTTCCTTTTGGGAGCTGTACTTACTTTTGGAGTGGCTTTTGAGCCAGTTGGCCACTGCGGTATTGACCCAAGAAAATATTCTCCAAAACTTTCCTGTTAAATTTTTAACTCCACTGTGGTATTGGGTCTGGTTTTCCATTCTATGCAAACTTTGAGTTATTACTGAAAATTGCTCTTTCCAAATGTATGTTGCAGGTCGTGGAGGATGGATATGAGTTCTTCGCCAACCGACAACTTGTAACTATATTTTCAGCGCCTAATTACTGTGGGGAGTTTGATAATGCTGGTGCTATGATGAGCGTGGATGAGACCTTGATGTGTTCTTTTCAAATATTAAAGCCTGCTGATAAGAAATCAAAGTTTAAGGCTGGAAACACTTCAACTGGAGGTGGTCTTTTTGGGAGCACAACTACAGCTAAGCCTGGAAACCCTCCGCCAGGAGTCAAGGTAAATGCATTACTTAGAAAGACATGAATGTTGTTTTCCTGTTGGAGTTTTTAGATAGACAACTAGAGTACTCGATGTTAATTGTATGATGATGTACCCTTTCAAGTTTTTAGTTCCATCTATTTGTTCAAATATTCTGTTCAAGATAGTCAAGAGGAGAAGTGATTAGTGTTATTCTTTTTTATGCTCTGGCAGAGCTTTCCATTTTTCATGGTTATCCTTTTGAAAGTGATTTGAGTGTATACCTTTACAGTTTTTATCTGGGACAACTTTACAACTTTTAGAAGGGGAAAAGCTTTGGTTTGTATTTAAAAGCAGTATCCCAGCCATTTTCCCATGTACCAGAAGATTTAAAAGAAACCTAAGAAATTGTTCATCATTTACAATTTGAATACTAGTTTTTGTCCTCTACACTTTTGTGGATATCCTGATACTTGTAAATGTAATTCTTCTTTTCTTCAATAAGAATAAATGTACAGTTAATATTTGAATTCTCACCTGTACACCAGTTGATTCGAGATAAATGTGCCACCATTTAGAATTATCGGATGTTCTGGTGGAGCAACTTAAGGTGGCTTGTTTGTGGTATTGGTCAAGGAAAGAGGATTTGGGTAGTTTCAGGGAAATTTATTCTTTAGTCATGGATAAAAAAATTTCTGCCTTTCAAGAAAAAAATTAATGCTTTTAAGTAGGAAAAAATGATTCAACTCATGAAGTTTGTATTATTCTGCTAGAGAGTCAGAAGTGTTCGAATTATTCAGCTTGCATGTGTTGAGTATGCTATGCTGAAAGTTTGATGATATTAAACAGCATGTTAACTGCCTTCCATTTATTTTATCTTTGTTGCATTTGACATGTGCTTGCATGTTACTGTATTTTACTTTTTACATATAATTGCTGTCTTATCTGTTTTGCTTCTGGTTTTGCAGTCCTTCCTTGGCACTAAAGTATGACTATTGGATTCCCACTTAGAGATCAAGCTTTTAGTTGGATCATGAACATGCTGAGATTGCTGTGACAGGAATTCAAGGTCCATTTAATTTCATAATTATATGCTGAAATTGTATAAATTGGAGGGGGGGCGGGGGGGATAGAAACTGAGGCAACAGATTGTTTTCCTTATATAAAGTTGGATTTGAAGGTAGAAGGCAGAGGTTTCCTTCTCTTCTTGATTGTACACTAATAGCTGCTAGAATTGCTGCTATGAATTATTTCCATGTTGCTCTTATTGTTCCGCACATCTGTGAGACCCCGAACCATGTTGAAAGTTCGAAACAATATACTCGTGATTCTGGGCAAGCAACATGGACTTGGTTTTAACTTTTTTTTATGTTTTGTTCTCAAGACCACCATTGAATTTGAAGAAAGCTGCAAAACACAAGGAAATGGAGTGGTCTAATATTCCGTAAAGAATGAAGAGGTGCCCCCTTTTCTATGTTGTCATTGCGTGCATCTTCTTTTGCTGTGAGGTTCTGAAAAGGCTAGTTATTTTCTCATTACCAAGTGAAGACTGCGAACGTTTTGCATGGAGGAATGATTCTAATCCCTTGGCTAGAATCATGGGTTTAAAGATATCGTGGCTTGCCGATGATTTGGCACTATTTTGCATGGCATGCTTGTGATGACGTGTCCTGGTGCATGCTCCGTTCAAATCCCCTTCCCCATTGCGGTGTTACATATTAGCTGAAGATGAGGATACTGTTGCATGATGACTGGAAGTTTTATTACCAAATTTGAATGCATGCTGTTCTCCGTGATTGCTCTGGTTTCGATTATGCATATTTCGTTCCATGAAAGACAGATTACCCGGGATTTTGTTTATGGGCCTTTTTTCTTCGTGAGTAGAGATTTCCAGGACCTAATTATCCATACGTCTCTAGCCTCTCAGGTATGTGGTGACTGAAAACTAGAACCGCTTTTTAATTGGGAGTCGAGAAGCAATGGTATTGTAGTAAGAGCTAGTCCTATGGAAATTCTAGTTTGCTTTGTCTTTGACCAAAACTCAGAGATTTCAATTGGGTTGAAACCTGAGAATGGAGAGAGGTTGCTCTATCTCTTGCAGGGAATCTTTCAACCTGAGTGTTGAGTTTCTGCAAAAGAAGTCAGTATAACATAGAACTTATCAGCTGATAGTAGATTTCCTATTAGGAGTCCTTGGGAAAATATGAGCAAGGGGTGGTGTCATTAATGGAGAGGTTGATGTTAAACATTGGTGCATTGGTGAAGAAGTTCGAGTAGAAAACTATTGGTCAAGAAAAGTGATGTCTGCTCTGCAGAGAAAACATACTGATATATTGGGAATAAATATATTGAGGTGTGTTTCTTGTGTGAGGGTTAAAAATATATGCTCGGGAGATTTCTTGCCGAGGAGGATTGAGGATGAAACTGGTAAAAGCTGTAAAGTCTGAAACTTTGCAGAGGCAAGTTCTCTAAAATCTGCAAGAGGACTTGAGCAGAGAACCTTTCAAGGACTAGAAGCTGTTGTTGGTCGGGAGAGAAGACTTTCTGGCTATGAAGCTGTGTGTAGTTGTCAGTTTCTCTAGTAAACAAATCAGTGATGGGAAAAAAAAAGGTTCTCAAGGGAGTCTTGTTCTAGGGCAAAGCCATCATATCATGCAAGCAAACCAAGTGAGCCGTACACTAATCCACGTCGGATTCAAGGTCTGCTAATCGAACATTATTTTCACATGGTTTTGGTTTTGGGTCGGCTGGCTGCTTGACCAACGGGCTTAGAGTCTAACTTTCAAATTGGATTTTATAATATGTTATGAGTTGAATTAATTCCTCCAAATTAATATATTTTCATCCTCAAATATCTCTCCAATAATTCAAGCCCCCCATTTGATTGCAAGGCCGGCTGGGCGGTGTGAATATTGACTCTATAACTCATGCCAATTATTTTTTCTGACAGTAATTAATGTTGTAGGATTTCAGTTGATATCATATTGTTTTGAAATATCTAATTTGAATGTGTGTAATTCAATTTATCATGTTTTAGGTTTATTTTTTAAAAATTATTAATTGGAGTTTTATAAACTTTAAAGCTACTGAAAACTTATAAAGTCATTAACTTCAGGGCCTGTGAAATTAGTCGAGGTATATACAAGCTAACCCAAACACTCTAGTTAGTGACTATTCACATTTTCACATAATTAATTTATATATTTTTATCATTTATAAATCTAATAGTTAAATTTGAAAAGTTTTATAGTGCTCGAGGAGTAACTAGTTACATCCGTCTTGAAAAAAAAAATATCTTTATTTAAAATTTTTATTTTAATTATATTTATTTTTATAAAATGAATTGGATAATAAATGTCGCTATTTATTTTTTTATCCCCTTAAATTTGGGTACAATTACTCTTAGATTATAAGTATAGGATAATAAAGGGATTATTATTATTTTGGTTCTCGTGATTTTCAAGTATTTATTTGTGTTTCTAAAAAAGAAATAAAAAAATTATCTAAGTAGACATGTCGGTTTGGTTCCTGTTTCATCAAATATATATATATATATATATATATATATATATATATATATATATATGTCCTCGGTAAGAAAAAAAAGTTACAAATATGATTCAAGAATGGAAAGGAACCGACAAATCACATGGAAAGGAACACCGAGAAGGAGGAACTGAAGTGGAAGACAGCAAGCAGAGTGTTAAAAAGACAAAAGGACAAGTGACCTTTGAGTTCCAAATTCCAAATCGAACTGAATCACTTCACCGTACATCAAGGGGATGATCGCGAGAGAAGGAAGGAAGGAAGGAAGCCTAAATAACTTTACCACAATGTGGTCAAGGGCAGTACAGGACAGGACAACAAGGTCTTTGTAACTTTTCTTGATATGCTCTTCCACCTATCTCCTGTCTTCCTCGTAACTTGCAAATAATATTTTTTTCTCATTTATACGCTGTTGGAATTTCGATGAATCGAATTTTTAAAGAAATTTAAATTATTATTATTATTTATTTTATTTAAAATGATTTATTAAATTAAAAAATATAATTTTATAAATAATTTCAAATAAAAAATAACAATAAAAAAAATAAAGATCAAATCTACAAATAAAAAAATATGAAATTTAAAAAAAAATTATTTTATAAATTTATTTTAAATAAAAAATAAAAAATAAATCTGATAATTAAAAAATAAATAAAAATAAAAATTGATATAAAAATTAAATTTAAATAAAATTAAAACAAAATATAAAATAATCAAAAGATTAAGATTAAATTTAATATAATTAATAAGTAACAAAATATCTTTTATTTTTTTATAAATTTTTAGAATTACTTTTCTCAATAAATAAATTTATTTTTCTAAAAATCAAGTCTAATTTTTTTTCAATTAAAAAGAGTTTTTGATTATTTTTTTTTTGTTAATAGTAAAAAGCGGTTTTCTAAAGTAACTTTCTTTGCGTTGAAAGCTCGGCTTGAATGACAATCCTTGCTAAAACATCACCGTGGCAAATTCCACGTGGCCTCATGTTAAAAAGGTCAGAGAATGGCATGATAAGTGCATATCATGCCATTATTGACTCCATTTAAAAAAAAATTAAAAGATGCTTAGTAGAATTGCCGTAATCGGAAATCTGTCTCGACTACCTGGAGTGTTTTAATATATTTAATATTGTTTTTTTAAAGTATTTTGTTTATTAATAATATATTAAAATAATATATTTTTTAAAAAAATTATTTTTAATATCAACATATAAAATTAAAATAATTTAAAAATATAAAAAAAAAATTAACTTTTTTTAATCTTAACCAACTTTTATTTGGACTACAATCCCAAGTGGAGGCTGCCATGAAAATGTTGTCTTGACTATCTAGAGTGTTTTAATATATCTGTTATTGTTTTTTATTTTTAGTAAAATAATATTTTTTAAAAAATTTATTTTTAATATAAACATATTAGAATCATTCAAAAACATAAAAATATTAACTTATTTATTTTTAAAAAATTTTAGTTAATTTTCATTTGTGCTGCAATCCCAAATGAAGGCTGCTATTAAAATGCCCCAGTGTTTGAAACGATTTTGATCTGAATTTTTTAAAAAAATCAGTTTAATTATTTTTTTAATTTAAAACTAAACCATATAAAAAATAATCACCCTGTTTAGCAATAAGATAGCAACTGCCAGGTGGCAATGAGTTAATGTGTTCACGAAAGCTGAAATGCCTGGACAAGAAATTAGTAATGAAAGAGACATTGGTAAAGCTCCTTGGCCACCGAGGTTACTGTTCGAAACGATGGCTGAGGAAGCGGTCCCGTGCTGAAAAACTAGAAACTAACTTTGGACAGAATGGCTAGGTCTTGCCTAACTTCCCAACTCCTAGTTTAAGCTCGCACGTGGGAAGTAGGTGTCTGATTAGCTGTCTTTAATTTCCATTTTCATAGTTTAGGTTCAGCACTGCACCACTTTTTGACTACCGAACTATATTTTTTAAAGTTTTTAAATATGTTAAGTTTTAAATTAATTTTATTAGTATTTTGAATTTTTTGTATGTTGATTTTGAAAATAAATTTTTAAAAATAATAATTAAATATTATTTTAATATATTTCTAACTAAAAAATCAAAAAACAATTCATGTCACATTTCTAAATAGGCTAATAACCACTTTGACATGTTTGTTTATTATATTTTTTTAAAAAAAAAATTAAAATTATTTTTTTTTGGTTTCAAATTAATATATTTATGGTGTTTTCGTATAATTTTGATGTACTGATATCAAAAATATTTTTTTAAAAAAAATATATTATTTTAATATATTTTCAAACTAAAAATATTTTAAAAAATAATTGCTACTATATTTCTAAACACTTCCTATAATATTATATAGTTTATCAGTATGGCTGTCCAGAAATTTGTATAATGAATTCCAGGCGAAGTTTAAATTTCCAATTTCAGAATTTACAGCTATGTACTTGGCTTGGCATGGAATCGAAAGGCTAATTTATGGAGGGGGAACTACGTTCGGCATCCTTCTGTTATTCAATTTTAATTAATTAGATCCTTTTATTGTTAATATGATTAAAGGGATCTCTCTACTATATAGTATCTTCATATTCAAATCTCTTAATTTGAGATACTAGCTAAGCTGACAACATGTTATATTATAAACGTGACACATGTCCAATAAGAAAAAAAATCATTTTTCTTGATTTCTAAATTCTTAATAAAAGAAGAAGACACTGAAATAATTTTTTTTCATTAATTTATGCAGAATTTTTTGTTATTTTTATTTTTTTGCTAACTATTAATTTATTTAACGTTAAAAGTGATTTTTTATTTTTTCACTTTATTTTAGAAAAAAAAATATTTTTTGTTTCATCAATGAAGGATTAGAATATTGATTTATTGATGAAACATACTTTATTTAATTTGTGTATTTTTCCATAAGCATGATTTTTTAATTTATTTTTTCATGAAAGTTTTGATTTTTTGTGTTCAAGATTTTATAATTTGTAAATATGATTTTTGTTTTTTGTTTTTTTTCTTTGGATTTTGAAAATAAAATAAAAACTCAACAAGAAAAAAATACTAAGAATAAAAAAATCCAGCATAAAATCAAAATTTATTCTTCAACATTGAGTAAATTAGATATAAAGCTTCATAATTTATTTCAATTGAATTATTATAATCTCATTATCCAAATCACGAGTTTTGTTGGTTAGTTGTGTTGATTTAAGTTTTTTTTTTTTTAATTTTATCGTTCAACACTGAGTTGATTGAGAATTAATCTTTATGTTTTGTTTTGATTTGCTTTTTATAGTGTCATAACAATCTCATGATCCATGTTTTACAGATTAGCTCGAGTTGGCTTGATTTAATGTTTTAGTTAAATTTTATTTTTAATTTCATCATTCAACATTATGTTAGCTAGGAATTGAGTTTAATATTTTTTTTATTTGCTTTCTACATGATTATTAGGGTCTCATGATCTAAGTAGTGAATCTGACATGATAACCTGAATTAATCCGAATTTAAAATATTATCATGATTTTCTAATTCAAACTATATTTTTATTAGTTTTTAACATCGAATGAATTCTCGTATGGTTTATATTTTTTTAAAAAAATATATTAACAGCATCTAATTACTTTTTTATATTAAAAAATTAATCTAATCCCAAAGAAGGACGGGACCTAATTAACCCAACCGTTTGATTACGTGAAGAAGCCTCATCTCTAGAAGTGTAGATAACTTATCATTTTAGACGCTACATATCTTTTATCATACCTAACAAAAGACCAGTGATGTTGAGTGATTGCTTTACACGCAAGGGGAAAAAGCAGAAGAAGAAAAGGTTAAAAGGACACCTCGTTTCCCTCTCCTGCTTTTACTTGTTTTGTCCTTTGCGAATTCTAAAGACTCCCAAAACTAAGAACCATGATAAGCTATCAAAGACGCGTTCACACCTGATCCCTGTCCACCTTAAGTTTATCACCTTCCTGCTTCCTGCTCATCACCTTTCCCATCTGCTAAAAAGTGTATCTCTATTTATATTCTTACTTTTATTTTCTTGATTATTTCGGATCTTTGCAGCTTCAGCAGGCCCTAAAATATTAAATTCAGTTTTAGGGTTCAGCAATGCAATATTTAACTGTTTTATTGGGATGCATAATTTTGACCACCGTCTAGATAACTCCTGAATTATAATAATTGGGTGTGGTTATAATTATTTTTTAAATATATTAAAATAATATTTTTTTATTTTTTAAAAATTATTTTTAAGATAAACATATTAAAATGATTTAAAATATATAAAAAAAATTATTTTTTTATAAAAATAAATTAAATTTATTAAAAACACGTGGCAACCCGCGTTTCTAAATATAATCATAATTAGAAGTTATTGAAATGCGATACATACAGTGTTTTACAAAAAAAATTATTAGTTTTTGTTTGAAATTAAATTTTTATATTTTTAAATTATTTTGATATGATAATATTAAAAATAATTTTAAATAAATAAATAAAATATTTTTTTAATATTTTTTTAAAAAATAATTATTATTACATTTCAAAAAAACTATTATTGTGGATAAAGACTCAATTTCCCCCCAGTGAGCTCATGCTTTATGTCATTTTAAATTAGTTGTTATCAATCATAATTGAGTTGTTATCAAGCAATTAAGGTAACTTGTGGAGGATTACTTACAGTTTTCTGATCTTGAGCACTGTTTGGTTAGCCAAGAAATGGGATCCAATTCCAAATGAAAAAAAATTGATTTTAATTAAAACTAAATTTCCTCTTTATTTCAAAAATATATTAGTAGCAGAATAGAGTATTTTTTTTTATTTGACTTAAAATAAGATCATCTTGTTTCTTGTTCAATTACAATCATTACTCGAGGGACAATATGATATTGAAAATGCTCTGGAAGGAGATTTTAATTCTGCTCTCAATTATGAGCGAACCAAACATGCCCTTGTAGAGAGAACTATGCATTAACTAGATGCCGCCAGGAGTAACCAAGTATTTTCAATTATCAGGGGGGCCAGAAGCCATTGTCAATTTTCAATGCTCAATCAAGTGCAGGTGGATTTGGTACATGTCTTATTCTCTCAATTACTAGGCTTCTACTGCATAAAATATGCTTTGTTCTATAAGCTTTGACAATTGCACAACTTAAATCCCATCCTTCGAGCCGGGAAATGGGAAAGAGGAAGAAATCTTTGACTTCACAATGCCAAGAACACCCAGCTGGCTAGCATGAACTTGAGAACCAAGACAGATTCTTTTTTATAATCAAGAATGATCGGATCAGTTTACATGTAAATTAATTAATTATTCAATTCAAAAACCTGAAATTAAAAATCAAATAAGATTTTAGTAGTTATGAAATTTTAAAATACTCGAATTGTTCATAAGAATTCATATTCTTATTCTTGTTCTAGAGAATCACTTTGTTCCGCATGCAGTAATGGCGGGGCGCATCTACCATAGCATATCTTTGAAATATGCCTCCATCAAAAACATGACTTGGCTTGCATTTACTCTATGCCTCCATCAAAATCAACACAAGATGAACACTCAGATTCCGAAACATTTAACACATTACAAGAACACGATTCATTCACAACAAAACTGAGTATAAAGGCAAGTAGGCATATATCATATTAAAGCAGTAATAGTACAATCTTCCTTTAGCTTTCTCACTTCCTTGAATTCTCAGAAAAAGCAAAGGCGGGGAAAGACGGGATTCTCAACCTTTTTCTTCTTAACTATCTACAGCCTCTCAGTTCATAGCATAGACAAACGCAAAAAAAGGAAAAAACAAGGCCACAGTCCTTTGCATCAGAGCCTCATGAGTAACGTCAGGTGACTGTTTGTTTTGTCCATCTCTCTCAGCCTCTATCCTCCATCTCTGGCTTGGAAAAAAACTGAAATTCTGGAAGTTTTCACCATAGGGTTTTGTGCAGCACAAGGCAAAGTTTGCATCTTGTGGGCTTGATAGGCAGTTGTATGTACACACACTCACTACACAGTGATAAGCTATTAGCAATCCTTGCATTGAGAGGTATTTTATTGGATTTTACAAGGGCAGATTAGTCCATTGAGACTGCCTCTCCTCCACTCAAGATCCATGGGTGCCCTGCATTTCAAACAGAACACGACAGAGTGAGACTAATGATTCACATACATCAAAACAGTGATTCAAACTCAACAAAAGGCTAAATTTTCTGTTTGACTCATGAGAAAATTGTTAAAAACAAAACTCTTCTCAGCATTTTAGCTGATTAATTCTGTGATCAAAAGAAAACAAATCTCAATTTATCAAAAGCATCAGAGCAAGAGTAATGATTCACAGACATAAAAATAGAGGATTATGTTAAAAAAAAAAAGGTCTTAAACCCTGTTTATAAACAGGAAAACTGTTGCAAGAATATAAAAACTATTTCAGTATTTTAACTCATAAACTCATTGATCAAAAGAAATCCCACTTTAAATCCACAAAAAGATTACCAAAATTTAAAAAATAATAATTAAAATAATAATAATTAAGAGCTTACATAGAGCTTGCTCAGCTGAAAATCTCCTAGAAACGTCTCTACAAATCATCTTCCTCAACAGATCCTTAGCTTCCTGGGAAACATTTCTAAAAACCTTAGTAGGAAACCTCAAATTCCCTCTAACAACAGCCTGAAAAATCTCCTCAACAGTCTCCCCAAAAAACGGCGGAAATCCAGCTAACAAAACATACAAGACGACACCAGCACTCCACACATCAACTTTCTCATTATAATCTCTCCCCATCACCACCTCCGGCGCCACATAATACGGGGTACCCACCACCCCACTCAACGTCCCCTCCTCCCCAACCCAATCAGCGGACCCAAAATCCGCCAACTTGACCCGGTTCATCTCATCAAACAATATGTTATCCGGCTTAATATCTCTGTGCACAATACCAAATCTATGGCAATGCGCTATTGCAGTCAACAACTGTTTCATTATCGACGCACACCTGCCTTCGCTTAACCCGTCATCACTACTCTTCATTAAACGATCATAAAGAGTAGACTGCTGGCAAAGCTCTAATACCATGTCAAGAGAATCTTCAGTATCGTAGACATCGAAGAGTTGGACAATGTTTGGATGGGGAGACAAGAGGGACATAATCTTTGCTTCGTTTTGAAGACACTCACGGTCAGTTGGATCATTAAGGAGATTCTTGTCGATAGATTTGCAGGCAAAGAATTCGTTCTTGATGGGTGAAAAACAACGAGAGATCGTGCCAAATCTTCCTCGGCCGATCTCTTCACAGAATTGATAGTTGATCTTTAACGTATCATCACACATTTTCCTCAAGGAATGAAGGAGGTTTCGTGAGATGGTTTTACTCTTAATTTTGGCTGCGTGCTTCTCTGTTATGTTTTTTTATAGGGAAGAAACTAGAAAGAATAGTTTGGGGAATATTCGGTTGAGTAGTTTCGCACCTTTCGCTGCTACTTAAGATTCACCACGTTTTTTAAGCTTAGATATTACTTTTTAAGGATTTGTTTGTTAGGAGAAAAAAAATATTTTTTAATATTTAATTATATTATGAAAAATAAATTTAAAAATTATTTATTAATATTTTCTATATTTGTCAGAAAATAGTCATTCTTAATGGCAGTTTTTATGTTAGTTTTCCTTTCTTCTTATTTATTTTTATTATATTTCTTAATTTCTTTTCTTTTTCTTTCCATTAGTCAATTAGTATTGTGATCAGAGGGGACTTATTTTTTTTTACCAATAGAAATATGTAACGTGTTGTGCAAATCACTTCAATTCAAAATATATGTCCAAATATAATCAAGGCTATATTTATTTTCTAGAAAGTGATTTTTGAAAAATTATTTTTTAAATTTTTTTGTGTTTGTTTATCATCATAAAAGTTAATCAATGAAAAATACTTTTCAATAAAAAAAAATTTAGCTTAGTTTCCATAAAAGTGTTTTTCTAAAAAATTTGGGTGGAAAACACTTTCCGGAAGTTTAGAAAAATTTAGCAATGTCATATTATTTGCTGATTTTATCAAATTTGATCCTCAAACTTTTGATTGTTATATATATTTTGTTCTGAATATTTATTTTTCAATTTCATCTCTTAAAATTTAATTTTTATATTAACTTTGGTCCTCATTTTTATAATTGTTATTTGCTTTTTCCTTATTATTTTTTTATTGAAATTTTTTATCTATCAAATTTGATCCTCATTCTTTTGATTGTTACCTATTTTATTTGAAATAATTTATGAAATGTTAATTATTATTTTAATTTCTTCATCTTTCATTTTTTTTAGATTCGATCTCTATTATTTTTATTATTATTTATTTTATTTGAGATAATTTATGAAATTATATTTTTTTCAATTTCATTCTCATTCAACTTTTTAATTTGTAAGATTTATTCCTCATTATTTTAATAAACTTGAGAAAAATAAAACATTAATAAGTTATTTTACAGCTATTTTTTCATGACATAACCAAACACTGGAAAGTATTTTCCAATTTATTTTTCATTACACTACCAAACATTGAAAAATAATTTATTTTTTTGGAATTCACTTTTCAGAATAAAATTATTTTCCAGCAAACAAATAGGGCCCAAATGAATAACTCTGCCTCCAAATCATCAATTGTGGACTTTTTAAACCATGAGGCCTGATGTGTCAAAATTACAATATCTCAAAGATTAGGGTATTTTCGGAGTGTGGTTGTGGCTACTTTTTAAAATGCTTTTCGTGCCGAAATGTATCAAAATAATTTTTTTTATTTTTAAAAAATTATTTTTGAGATCAACGCATCAAAACTATTAAAAAAATACAAAAAAATTATTTTTTTTAAAACACGGATACAATCAAGTTTCCAAACGCTTTCTAAAATTGCCATTGAACTTTTCTTCTTCTTCTTTTTCTTTTATTTTTTTTTCATACACAAGTATTCAAAACCCCTTACATTAATCATTATTAAATTCTCAATACACACACTAAACAACACATCTATTAAGATCCAAGAGAAGACTCTTACTCCTAGAAAACAATCTAAAATTTTTAAATTGCCTTGCAATGATTTGACAAAAAATCTTAGCATGAGAATATATAACCATGTTATAAAAAATTGTTCGTTTTAGGATTGATTTTAATTTCTTTTTTATTTCCATATTTTTTAAATTTAAAATATATTTTAAAAGGTGCCTATTAACTCAAAATAACTAAGTTTTAATATTTAATTAAGTAAATGCTAGCTATCAAGATCTTAATCTTTCTATTTTCTTAGAAGGCTTAAATTAAAAAGAAAAAATAGATCACTTTCAGTGCAACATAAGAATTTTCCAAAGCTAATTAGATTTAGACTAATTACACATGCATTATTGCATTTCATAAATGTTTATTTTCTTATTTCTTATTGATTTGTTTCTTTTGTTGAAATTAGTTGATAATCTTTAACATGTTTGAAAATATTTAAAAAAGTTGCAATATATTACCCATGGGAGGAGAAGATGAAATTGATTTATATGAAACAAATACCCATTCAACTAGTTTTTAAAGGTTTTTCCTTTTAGGTTCAATAAAAAGTTACAATGTATTATAAGAAATGTCGAATTATAAAGTGCATATTATAGCAATTATACTTACCATGTATAGTGTACAGACTTGATCTTGTGTTGTACTCTCTAACCTTACTATATTGTATTGCCTTGCAAATATAAATAGAAAAGGATGACAAACTAATTAATTTAACTTTATTATTATTTCAATTCCGTATCAAAGTTTAAACATATTAACACTCTTTCTTCTTTTCCTTATGAATTCAATCAACACAGGCCCCACCATGGATATCTTTTCCTTATCCATGGCTTCTGCATCAGTGTTGTCTTTCTTCTTCTCTTCTACACTAACCAACGATTCTTTCCTTCCCTAAACTGTTATTGTCGTTGCCATTGATCCTTGTTTTGCAGCTGTCGCACATCTTTTCAACACTCAACAAGTAATTTTCTTGAAACTCACGAACACCAATTATCTTTATTGACGAATGCATACAAAACTATATCTTCTTGGTCAAGGTGATTTCCACTTTGTTGGTGGCTCTTTTTCATGTTCTTCGCCTCAAGTAGCTAATGTTGAAGGTTCTTCTATTTAGGTTAACCCTTTTTTGAAAACAACAAGATCAACTTATTTTAAATGTACTCCTCTCTTCCCTTTCCATGGAGATGTTGTATCTTGTTGTTAATTGTCAAACTTTATACTGTGTTTATCACACTTTTCAACAAGCATTTGTCTCTTTGTCAAACTCTAGAATTATACAACTTCATGGTTTCTTCCAAGACCTTCGCCAGGGTTATGATTCTTTCACTATCTATTTGCAGAAAGCAAGTCTTTATTTGATGAATTAGCAGCAGCTCAATGACATAATTCACCAAAGGATCTCAACTTATATGTATTTCGCGGTCTTCATAGTAAATTTAAGGACTTGGTGACAAGTCTACCATTAAGGTTGATCTTTTTTCCTATATAGGTCTTCATAATCACCTCCTTACTTATGAGTTTCTTTATAAAAGTTCCTTTCAATCCATTGGTAACTTTATTATTGCCCCACTACTGCCAACTCCAACCTAGCCTCTCTCAACCTTTGTTGCACATCATCAGTCTTCTGGTTCTTTTAATAATGGCTTTAATTATCATCATGACAGATTGTTTTTATGGTGATTAGCGCAACAACAATAGCCACATAAACTTTAATAGTGGTAATGGTTATCGTGGGAACAATGATCATAACAACAACAATTAGCATCAAGAGAATTAGAAACAAGGCAATCATCTCTCTTCCTTATATCAATGGTCTAATATATGGTCTTTCAAGTGCCAACTTTGCTATGCTTTTGGCCACTTGGTGAAGCAGTGTTCTCAACTCAACATTCATAGGCAACAAACCAATGCAAACCTGGCTCCTAGTAACGTCTCTATGGCTAGGTCTATTGATTGGTTTCCAAACATAGATGCAAATAAACATCTAAGTTATATCAACTTCAATATCATTATAATTCCACCAAAGTTCATGACGTATAACTTGTTTCATTTCTGTAAAAGACATGTCTAAATTAGTATTTAACATCACATTGTTTCTGTCATTATAAGTGATATTATTGTTTAGCAATAAAATCAACATAATGACATAAGATAAAGATGTTATAAACTGCAGGGAACAAAAATAAAAATGAACCCGGTTAATTGAGCACATTTCAAAAAATTACATGAAATCAATCCTAATTGCATGAATTCATAACTGATTTTAATTTTTTTTTTTATATAAAATCTTTAAATTTGATAACTTATCCAAGCATTTAACGCAATGCAAATTTAATTAAAATCCAACTTAATTCCTATTATTTTCATACTCAATTCCATGAAATCAACCTTAATTGACTTAATTCATAACTAATTTATTAAAAAATCAATAAACTCTAATTTCAAACTAAACCTAAATAATAATTTAATCACAACTTAAATATAAAACCCTTAAAATTATTAGCAATATAAGATATTTATCTTGCTTTTTTAACTGAAAATAGTGACGGCGTGGTGGTGGGGAAGTAGTGGTGGCAGCTAGGGTGGTGATTTTTTACAAGAAAAACATGCTTGGAGACGGAGGAGATGCGGTTTCTAGTTATTTTATGGAGAAAACCAATTTTTATAGACAGGTTTTTTAGAGTGAGAAGGGGGGCTGGCCATTGGTTTTAGAGGGAGAGGGGGGGGGGGGGGGGTCTTTTTTTACTGGGAGGAGAAGAAAGGAAACTAGGTTTCTAGTTATTTTAGAACTGAGATATATTAAAACTGTGTCATTTTACTCTTTTTTTTTAAAAAAAAAAAATTGCTCTATTTCACTAAAAAAATTAACCAATAATGCTAATTTTTTTTTTAAAAAACAAAAACATTAAAATAACATTTTAACCACCGAGCCGGCCTACACACGTCATAGCTTACATAATTAGAACAAACTTGCACCATTTTTACTTTAATATATAGAGGTGTTTTTTTCCTTCTTTCTTGCATCATGAATGATAACCTGCAAATGAAAAATCTTCTTTGCATCGATCATGCCTCCAGTGTAGTTAGGATCCACGACCACGCCTTCCTGTAGTTAATTAGCACAGCTGGCGCATGCCTCGTTATTGGTAGAATTATAATTCATCACGCTTCTTTATTTATATATGAAACTATGACATCCTTGACGTGATGGAGTCTCTTTTGTGCAGATTTATATATGTATATTTTTGTATTTTAAAATTGTTTTATATATTTATTGTTTAAATTATTTTTTCATGTTTTTATATTATTTTAAAATATTAATATTAAAAATAAAATTTTAAAAATAAAAAATATTATTTTAATATATTTTTAAATAAATAAATATTTTAAAATATAACTACAACTACAATATCAAATAAGTGTTTAATAGTGTGCTACCCAGGGTTTATAAAACTCTCAAGATAATCAAAATTTGCAAGTCATCGGTATTAAATCAAATTAATAAATATTTATTTTAATTTTTTTTAGTGATCTAAAGACTTGATAGATGTTGAACTACGCAATTAAATAATTCAGGTTCATTTTTAAATCTCATCCTCTATTAAAATTTATATTTTATTTAAAAGTATAGTAAAAATTATTTTTTAAAATATTTTTTATTTAGAAATACATTAAAATAATAATTTTTTATATAATTATTCATTTATAATTTACAAATACACACACACACACACATATATAAAGTAAGAATTTTGTTTTGAAACATTTGATTTAGCTAAATTATACTTAAAATTTCATTAACTTTATAGCTATAATAGGAATTTTATTACATATTTTTATTATAAAGTTAGTTATTAGTTTATATATTTGTTCTACTAATATGAGAAGAAAAAAAGAACAATATCTATTTTTTTTCAATTTGTTTAGAGTCTTTTAAAGAGTTTTTGACTATATTATTAAACATAAGTAATCAAAAATAAAAATTAAATTATGATTTATCATATTTTTGCTTTATTTAATAGTTATAATATTAAAAAAATAAAAATAAAAATATTCATAAAATTTCTTATGCATTTTTTTTATTCATTCCAATTATAATTAATTAGTATCCAAAAACAATAGAATTATATAATAAGTTAGAAAGCTAATACTGTGAACTATGTACAATGTGGACAATTTATGGATTAATTAGTATGAATTTTTTAAGGATTATTTCTTAGAAGGTACTATGATACGTGAGTGTGTGTTGTTTGTTAGTTAATTGTCATATTGTGAACTATGTACAACGTGGACGTTTTGTGGATTAATCAGGGAGCACCATCGAAACTATATTTTTTAAAATTTTAATTTTTTTTTTAAATTAATTTTTTTCTATTTTTATATTATTTTAATATGTGATAATATAAAAAATATTATTTTAATATATTAAAAAAAATATTTTAAACTATAACTATTATTATATTTTCAAACACATCCTTCATTCCGATTACATAAAATTGGCAGAAAATAATTGGCCAGAAAATAATACATTATCTCAAAAAAAAAAAAATTGTATAGCATATACAACAACATGACATCATGCTGCACGATGGACGAACCTGATTGAAGTAGATTCCCAATGGGGCTAATTTAATATCGTCTGCTAACCCATCATTGCATTGTTTTGTTTGTTCCAATTAAATTTAAGAATATGACAGAACCGCCATAGTTTAATTCTAGACAAGTGTTTAGTTCTTGGTTTGTGTCCACTAAAATAAAAATATTAAACGATGGGCGACCAAGATACCAGGTGGTTTTGTGTATTAAGTTAGGACATCACATGAGTGGAATAATTAAGAATATAATTATTTAACTTTACGTTCGTAAAATTAATCGAATATATATAAATTAATTTGAACATTAATAATAATAAAAAATATATAATTATTTTAATAAGATATAGTTTAACTAATCAAATTTTAAATTTGTTTTTTAAAAATCACCGGTTCAAGAATCATAAATTTCAAAAATACTGAAGATTTAGCTGGTTGTTAACTTCAAGATCTCAGGAAATTAATTGAAGTATACGTAAGTTAGACAATTATAATTAAAATAAAAATAAAAATATAATAATCTTAATGTGGATGTTACCTGTCATGGTCTGCTGTTTGTGATCCGAGGTCTCGAAGTTTAATAATTTTGCATGATCTTATTATAATATCGCTCACACCAGCTTTATATTTTGATGATGAAGAGGGCTGACTATATGTTTTAATTATATAGAAAATATAAATAATTAGGAACACAAGTCACGTGGTGTGATTTTATTGGGTACCTTATTAATATCATATTTAATTTTTATAAGCCCTCCCTTCACCACTGCTATTATGGCATCGTATGGATGTAATTGTCTTAATCATAATACCCTCAGACCTTCAAAAAGGTTATTAAGATTGATGGCTAGCACAACATCATAAGCTGGATCCAAATAAATTTTAACAAAAAATAAAAATAAATGATCAAGCAACTGCTAGCTTTTTTTAAAAGAAGCAAGAAATAATCTATGACCCCACCGAATTTAATAAGCAAAGCTTTATTCATTTATATCATAAAAAGTATGCAACCACAATAAATCAAACAAATTAAAAAAAAATAATTGTCATGCACAAATATAACTTTTGACAATATTTTGAAAAGATTCGTTTCAAAAGTTTTCTACAATCTAACCTCTTAACAATGTGTTTTATTAAATTGAATTTATTAAAATGATATGTAAAATACATTTTCCAGCTTATCCAAGAAATTTTTTAAAAAATTCAACCAAAAAAATATTTAATAACGAGAATTAAAAAAATACTTGATTTTAAAAAAGATTCAAAAAACAAACTCAAGTTAAGTTGAGTTAAATTATTAAACCCACGAGAATAAGACAATTCCATGTAAACCTAACAAAAAATAATAATTTGGAGCCTAATTTCAAGCTAAATCAATTTAAAAACATAATAAAAAAAAACAACTTGAGCCAACCTAAGCCAACTAATTAAACCACATCTTAGATCATAAGAGTAGAATAACTCTATAAAAAATAAATAAATAAATTATGAGGTTCAATTCTGAACTAATCCCAACGAAAAAAGATGAAATAGAAAAAAGAACAATTAACAAAAAGAGAGAGAAAAAAAAAACAACCCAAATAAAATTAAGTAAGTTAACCAAACCCTACAACTTGGATCATAAAAATAAAATTATCTATAAAAAAGTAATAAAATAAATTAAAAATATGAATTTCTCAGGGGAAAAAATAAAAAAAATAACTTGTTTATAATTGAACTAGAGAGGTTGATTAATTAACTTCTGCTCTGGAAAGCTGGCATGAGATAATACTTTATTGTTAAAACAAAAATGGTTTAATACATTGGTTCTTCTATTGTTTGTTTATTTTTATTTTTTTTAAATTGCATTTTACACCACAATCAATTATTATAAAATTTAACAGTTTTACTAATATAAATTTTACTATTTGATAATCAATAAAAATTTTCAAATCAAAATTAAATCACTAAATTACACTTATAATATATAATAATCTCGCACATATAAGAAGATTGCATACTCTCTCCTCAAATCAAAGACGACATTCTCTCTCCTTTTCGATATTCTTTCCTTCATGCCTTCCATTCACTCTCTTCATCTATATTTTTTTGTTTCAATCAAAACCTTAAATTGTCACACACAAAAGATCAAAGTCCATACCAACAATGTTTTCTTGTAATTTTTTCTAACCTAGGAAAATTCACCATACTCCTGAGAAAACTCAACTATAAGATCTATTTTTTATAAAAAAAATAACAAAGGTAGAAAGCTAACTTCACTTTATGGTGGTTTTTACTAATTCCACATGATTTACTTGATAATATTGATGTAGTTTGTAAATGAATAACAAAAAATAATATTTATATCTTATATTATAAAAAAACACTTTTTTCTAAGTATATGTAAAGTGTGAGTTTTTATTATTTAGTAAATTGAGTGAAACTCATGATAGATGAGTTTTTTAATGCTATTATATTAATATTTATAATATAAAAAAGATGACACTTGAAATTTAATATGTTAGCAGGATTAATTTTTTTTGAGTTTATTTTTTTTTTAATTTTTATAATTAGATTTAATATTTATAACTGTTGGGATAAAACTGAATAGCAATTATTCAATTTAATTCAAAATATAATTATTTTTATTAACAGTCATTTAGTTGTATTAGCGAACTTAATGATTCATTATAATATTTCAAAGTTTATATAAATATATTACTACACAGAGAAAAAAGTATACAAAAAATATATTTTATTTTCTTTTATTTTTTATTTTTTAAGAAGTTTAGAGATTTTAGTTTTACCATAAAGGTATTGTATCATTGAGATAAATAAACACTTTAAAAACAATATTTTAATGTTTCTAAGTCAATTTTTTTATTTTTTTCCATGCCTAAACAGTTTATCAATATATTAAAGCCCATCCTCAAAGTCCATTAACATCATAAACAAATTGTGTAGAGATTAGAACAATATGGTTTCCCTTGTTAGTGTTTGAAGTTGTAACACAGTTGCTGCACAGTTCTCTGAGCGTGAGAGACTGAGATTAGCTACAGAACATGGCTTCTTCTTAGGTAAATTGGTTTACTTTTCAAACTAATTCAAAATACTAGTTTTAAGGTGATTTAGTTTGAAATTAATGATTGTATGTTTGCACGTTAACGAGAGATGTAAAGTGGGAGACATGCGTCCCTGTAACAGATAACACATGGAAGCATACTGTGGAGCTTGTTAGGCAAAGCGTGTTTGACTGTGTCATTTTAAATAATTTTTTATGTTAAAATATATATTAATAATTTTTTTATTTTTTTAAAATTATTTTTAATATAAATATATCAAAGTCATTTAAAAATATTAAAAATATATTAATTTAAAATTAATAAAAATAAAAATTTAAAATTTTTAAAGTATTTTTAAAATACAAAAACAAACTACCATAATTTAACACCGAAACAGCATACAGGTCTACGATAGGTCTACGATGGAGGACAATAAACAGCGCTAGTATGGTGTTATCCAGACTTTGGGTCATGCTAGACAAAAGAATTTTTTGATCATCTTAAAAGTGTGCTAGCCAATGAACCTTTTATAGTCAAGACTGGGCAGAGCATGGTGAGAATTATGGGGTTTAATTTGGTAGGTTTATTTAAGAGATGTGAGATTTTTTTTTTTTCAAATGATGTGTTTGATGAAATACTACGGTGAAATTTTAGCGCTCTCTCTCTCTCTCTTTATTTAATTTTTGGTAAATTTCTAATATAAGTTTCATGGAAAAGTGGTAATTATATATTTGATGACAAGTTGTAATATTGATATTGCTAGGCTTTAGTCATTAAATGAATAAAATGACAGTCCTATAAGAAA
Source organism: Populus tomentosa (assembly GCA_018804465.1). Classification (NCBI taxonomy): domain Eukaryota; kingdom Viridiplantae; phylum Streptophyta; class Magnoliopsida; order Malpighiales; family Salicaceae; genus Populus; species Populus tomentosa. The sequence goes on from CM031993.1 coordinate 3,237,154, forward strand.
AATTAAACATTTTTTGTTGATGTTTTTGGTATGTCAACATGATGATATAAAGTATTATGAATTTATAAATTTCAGAATGTAATTTTTTTTTTAAATAGAGGCAAATAAAAAAAAAGCAAACTATGAGAGGCCTGGTGTAAAAGAAAAATGATGTATCGACACTTATTAAAAAGCTCGAGAATATATATGTGGGTTAAGATTCTAAGGTAATATTTGATATTGTAGTAATAATTATTTTTAAAATTATTTTTTATTTAAAAATAAATTAAAGTAATATATATTTTTAATATCAGTATATTAAAATAATTAAAAAAATATAAAAAATTTAATTTTAATTTTTTTTTCAAAACCTTAAAAAACGCACAGCGAACCGTAAAAAGAACTACAGCCTTGGAGTCTTCCAAAGCCTCATGGGAGAGATTTGTAAATTACTCAAAAGAAGGGGAAAGAAAAGGGATTCCCAGGAATTGAAATTGAAATTCCCCTATTGGACACCAACAAACAAGCACTAACGGATAAACCTGTAAAACTACTACACTCCAATTCAAAAACCCTTGAAAAAACCCTAAAACTCAAATTCCACAATTCCCTTCCACATTGAAATCAATGGCTTTGGCGGTCTCAAATGTCCTTAACTGCCCAAAACGCCAAATTTCCCAGAGGAATTACACTCTCAAAAGCTCAGTTTTGAAACCCCTCCCGTCTTTTCTCAGGTAACTATGAATTATCGTTAAAATCCCGATCTTTGCATAATCTCAGTAACCAAACAGAGTCTTATTGAAATGTCACAAATATTAGTATGTTTTATTAAAGGAGCTAAACCTTTTGCTTGGAGCTTAGTCTATGCAGTGATTCTTAATGGGTATAGAGGTTTATGAACTGTTTGGCTGCTGAGAAAATTTTACAAAAAGAAACTATACCAAAGTTTGAGTTTAATGGGTTTTCTTATTTTAAGACTTAGTCTTAAATGAAAATTAATAAATTCAGTTGTGTAGAAGTAGATGCATGCCATATTTGTTTTTGCTTATTGGTTTAATTGCATTGGGGTATATAATAATGGTAGCATTGTGTTTTAATTTTATCAGATTTCCTAGAGTTGAAAGGCAACATAAATGTTTTATTTATGCTTCTGCGTCCGCAGCAGGAGGCTCTAGGTCAGATAATGACTTAAACCCTTATGAGGTAATCTTTGATAATTCTCGGTTTTGCAGTAAGGATTTGATTTTATGGAATTGTTGTGTATGGTGGTGTGGTACTTTTTGTTTGAGTTATTTTTGGGTTTGGGTGTTTCAGGTTCTTGGTGTGAATCCCATCGAGGGGTTTGATATGGTCAAGGCAGCATATGCAAAAAAGCGCAAAGAGGCCCACGTAGAGGGTGATGAAGTAGCTGCTGCTCAGGTATGCTACTACTCTATCTCACTCTAAAGAAAAAATATTCTGTTGATAACTGTTTTGTACTAGCATATGTCTTTATAATGAGGAATTTGTCTTATGTTGGGGTTCTTGTCTTGTGGTTTTACCATACATGACTTTCAGATAGAGAAGGCATATGATAAATTGATGATGGCTCAGTTAAGTAATCGGAAGAAGGGTGTGACTTATGGTTCATTCAAGGTATGGTTCATGATTTGATATTCTTTTAGAACCTTTTTGAATTGATGAATTAAACATGAAATATTAGATGATATTTGTGGTGGTTTCCTCGTGCTTCTGTCCAGGGAAAATTGAATGAAATTTATAGTGTGTGGGTTTCTAGATATATATACACTTTATTTTTCTAATGACTTGATATATTATAAGTAACCGATTATAAAAAAATTATCAGCTTTAATGACCATGTAAAAAACAACGAGAAGAATTTAATGTGCTCCTAGGAAGTACACAAGCTATCTAGTTTAATCTACACATTCATGGAAGAAACCCAAAAGAGGCTTTTCTTACACTAAGTTCATGATTGCTTTTCTTTTTACTGAGTGGAAAATTTATCCATGTCAGCTTTGAAATGGTTTGGCAATCTCTTCTTAACCACATAACTAACTTGGGATATATCAAGAACCTTGTGCAGTGCAACATTTTGCTTTGCAACTTCTGGTGGCTGTCTTCACCTATTCCCACCCATATTGGTGTCCACAAGGGTGTATGGAATTCATAATTAGAATATCAGGGCTAACAAGATCAAGTAGCAAAGCTGTATTCTTGATTACATGCTTTTGTGCAAAACATTTTTGAAAATTTCATAGATATTTTTTAGATACCTTTATTTTAAAGATGTTTCATTGATGTTCTGATGTTCATTTCTAGGATCCATTTTGTTATCATATTGATTATCCTAGTATCCTTGTATATATTTTTAAAATGCAGGTCTCAAAGGACATAAAATATGCTGATAAGCAGCCGATTGTACCATGGGGACCAAGGTCTTGTGATTGCTCCATATCAGTATTTTAAATAGAATCTGGTGCAGAATTGACTTATGTGGTGCTGTGTACTTTAAATCTTTATGCCCTGTATTACCTTTATTTGTAGTTTATGATTCTGCTAGCACCCATAGAAGAAACCTTAGGGAGAAAATGATATAATAAGTTACCTATAGCATAGTTATACTATGGCTGCCTGGAGAGGTGAGATCTTTCAAAAGTGAAGGTGTGAGGACTACTTCTCTGTCAGATAATGGGAAATGCCTTGCTCAGCATTACACATAAACTTATTGGGATGGCATTTTGTATATTGTATAGAAGTTATGTGCATTTTGTTTTTATCTTTTAGTTTTTCTTTGCAATTTCCACTGAGGATGCGGACTGATTTACTTTGCTTTGATGAACTATGTAGATATCTCAGAATAGTTCCTTTTCTTTTTCCATGTATGTTATATTCGCTCCTTCAGCAGTACTGTTAAGTCTTCGATATGTTTCAGGTTTTCCAAGTCCAGTGAAAATGACATGCGCATCAACCTGGCAATATCTGCTGCATTTGTAAGTAATTAATTGATGTTCTTTTGTGAAAATTCTCTGCATTTTGTGAGTGCCTGTGACATGCTTGGGCAAGGAAGTCATTAGTTTCATTTATCCATGCCAGCAATTTGGAAGTTGGTGGGCACTGTCATAACTTATAGGTTGTTGATTCTACTGTCTATTTGTCTGTTTTTCTTATTGTTTTATCTCCGAGCTTAGTTTTATGAACTTGCAATTCATATAATGACATTTGTTTTTGGTGTGATTGATTCAGTCAATTTAAGTTTTCATGATGTTGAGGGTTTATAGCTCCTTGAACCCCTTCTGCAATATAAATGAACTCATGTTACTCTCAGGTTTTTTCTGCAACCCTCAGAGACATGCTCTTTTCTATGTTCCTTTTTCTCTTTATATATGAGTAGAAAATGTCCACGAAAATTTATCATGCTAATACTGGGTTTTGGGTGTACCAAAAATGTCAATAACAGAGGGCCTAGTTAAGTGGCTAATGGTTGCACTAGTAATTCTGATCAATCCGTCAGGAAGAATTGTTGTGTTGTAGGTGTTAGCTTGTCGTTTATGAATACTTTTCAGGTCTTTAATAACAAGGATACTTTCTTTGTTCTTTGTTGGATTCCATTCTCAAGTTGTGCTTGTCTTTCTGCAGACAGCTTGGATTCTTATCAAACGCAGTGCTGAATATAAACCTCTTCAGTTTTTGGCTTTTGCATTTGTATATCGAATTTTTGAGAAGTTAAAAGCCTTTGAACCTCCTGTTTCACAAACATATACAGTGAGTGAAATTTATAATAGTAGCATTCTTCCGTCTCGTGGGACATTAGATGTGGAGGCACTTTCAATAATTTTGACATGTCTGAATTAGTTTTTCCAACACCTGAGATGTTTTTGGCTGCAGGAAGAAGGTGAAGACGAGGGACGAACACTGCGCTTGGGAAAACGGATTCTTCGTTCCCTCGCACTAGTGTTTGGCTCTGTTGCTTTTGCTTCCTTGGTATTATACTCTTCCCTACATTTTGTCGTGGTTTTGGAAAGGTTGTCAATAAGTTCACATGCCTGTGGCTTTAATATGCAAATGTTCCCTGAGCTAAGTTCTTGGAGAACTAATTGGGATGCTATGCAACACACATTCAAATAAAAGTAGTCAATCCTGAGTTTCTTATGATTGAAAAGAGAAATGTTCCAAAATTTTTCTGTCCCTCAATAGTGCTAGGCTCTCACTTAATAATACTAAATCCATAAGTCCCCTGGTATGTATATAATACTAATAGGGGGGGGGGGGGGTGGTTATAGGCTTCAAACTATTTGATGAAGATTCTGTAAAACCATCAAAGAAGACCTTTTATGTTTGTCCCTCCTCTAAATCCTTGCTTCTGTCCAATCAATTTTTGAAAATGTTCATGGCTAGACCATCAACAGTTAAATCATGCTTAGTTTACTTCCTGTTCCTTTTCCTTTAAGATCTTTAGGAAAGGACTTCTGCAAGCCATTGGACAGGATTATGTTTGCCTCTCTGATTTCTCTACATTAGAATCGTAGTTTGCTTTTAGGTTATTGTTCATTGATAACCATTGGCTGATACCTTGCAGGCTTACACTGGTATTTTGAATTTGATTGAGATGGCTGGCAGTTACATACCTGTTTTTCTTTACAATAATCAGGTAGTGACCTTGACATATTGTCCTGAATAACAGAGTTCTTCGTATGGATATTTTTTGTGGCAAAAATATATCTGGGGATCAGTTTCTTAAGGTTCTTTTTTAAACTGGGAATGGCAATTAGTTCTCACATGTGTGCATATGGGCTAGAAAACCTAGTTTATTTGCATTTGCTATTTGATTTTGCAAAATCCCCTATATTTCGGCATGCACTACTGTGTTGATAAAGTGATCTCATTGCAGTTTTTCTTTGGCCTGTGTGCTGGATAGAATAACAACACTGCTTTACCTGCTTCATGCATCAAATATTAGCTTGTGTGAAACAGGCAATTATTATTTAGTTCTTGGACACATGCTCAACTGGTTATATTAGTTATCCGATGGTGTTTCTCTGTCTATATTTCTATCTGTTGAACGCTATGATGTCTGCTCCAATATAATAACATGTTTTCACCTGTAGGAACTGCTAATCACCACTGCCACATCAGTCATTCTCTACATCCTGGCATCATATTATCGGTAAAGAATCGGTCAAGAGGTTGAAGGGGCGTGCAGAAATCCCTAATCCTGTATCTTGTTTTGTCCCAGTTTATTCAGTTGTCAAACGAAATGAGGAACCTTGTAAAAATGGAAGAGCAATACAGAAAGAAATTTTTGGTTAAAATAGCGTGGTTATATATTTGATTCGGTTTTTATTTACAAGTGGGGTTAGTGCGGAAACAGCTCCACCCAAATGTGCTCTTAGTGGACCACATTTACAAACCGAAATTCCATAGAATCCACACAACTCATATTTAGCTTAGTTTACCGGTGTTTTTTTATTAAGAAATATATTAAAATAATTTTTTATAATTTATTTTTGATAATAGATTCAAAAATACTTCAAAAATTAATTTTTTATTTTTATTTTTAAAATTTTAAACAAATAGTGTTTTGACTCCAATACCAAACGTGTCCTACGGATTCCGCAAAATTTATATCAAACAAAATCAAAGTAATAGTATTTTTTAAGAAAAACTTTTTAAAAATCGCTGCGTGTTGACAGGTCAATCTGTTAGACGCATTTGACTTGCTGCGCAGAACCGAGTGCCTCTGCCTGTGGGTATTATTATCATACGTATCGAAATATATAAGAAAATGGGCAAGCCCAAAGGTATAGCAGAAAACGCCCAAAGTCCGATACAACAAGCTTCGAAATTGGATGGCCCAATAAATTATAAACTTCTTCAGCTCAGATTCATTCATTATCAATCAGGAAAAAAAATAAAAAAAAATTTCTGCGCAAAGTCTCATATCTCATGCTTTGTTAGCTTGCTTGCCAGAGTGACCAGAAAGAGAAACACAGAGACCCTAAATCTTCTGCTTCTGCTTCTTTTTTATAGAAATTTTAAAAGAGAGCTTAGTGGGATTCAAAAGAAAAGGCAAGCAAGATGAGGATCATGATAAAAGGTGGAGTATGGAAGAACACGGAGGATGAAATTCTAAAAGCGGCTGTTATGAAATATGGAAAAAACCAATGGGCTCGTATTTCTTCTCTTCTTGTTCGTAAATCTGCTAAGCAATGTAAAGCTCGTTGGTATGAGTGGCTTGATCCTTCCATTAAAAAGGTATGTATTTGTCCTACTTTACCTTTTCGTTATTTATTTTTACCCTTGTTGGATTTTGGTACCTGGGTTTGATTTTTTTTTTTTAAGATAAATTATCGTTTTATTTTTTGGATGGATAATGACAGTGTAGTGTTTTTATTAATAAATGGTTAACTGGGATTTATTTTTTAGGGTTTTTTGAGAATTTGAGTGATTATTTAGTAAAAGATCGTTTTTTTATTATTTTTTGGATAATGATAGTCTAGTCCTTTTTTTGATAACTGTTTAAGTGGGTCTCTAGAATTTTGATTGGTTTTGTGAGAAAATTAGGAAAAAAAAACATTTTTATCTGTTGCAGTGATTTATGGATTATGAAAACTGTAGTGGTTTTATTGATAAATGCAAGACAGTGAATTTTTAATCTTTTTTTTTTATGTTGGGATTTTTGCAGACCGAGTGGACTAGAGAAGAGGATGAGAAATTGCTTCATCTTGCTAAGCTCATGCCCACGCAGTGGAGGACAATTGCCCCGATTGTTGGACGTACTCCTTCACAATGCCTTGAGCGTTACGAGAAGCTGCTTGATGCAGCTTGTGTTAAGGATGACAACTATGATCCTGGTGATGATCCACGGAAGTTGCGTCCTGGTGAGATTGATCCAAACCCAGAATCTAAGCCTGCACGTCCGGATCCTGTTGATATGGATGAGGATGAGAAGGAGATGCTTTCGGAAGCACGAGCTAGGTTAGCAAATACTAAAGGTAAAAAGGCTAAAAGAAAGGCTAGGGAGAAACAGCTTGAAGAAGCGAGGAGGCTTGCTTCCTTGCAGAAAAGGAGGGAACTGAAGGCTGCTGGTATTGATAATAGGCATCGGAGGAGGAAAAGGAAGGGGATAGACTATAATTCTGAAATTCCCTTTGAGAAGAGACCTCCTCCTGGATTTTATGATGTTGCTGATGAAGATAGACCTGTGGAACAGCCTAAGTTCCCGACCACCATTGAAGAAATTGAAGGGAAAAAAAGGATGGATATTGAAGCACAGTTAAGAAAGCAGGATGCTGCAAAGAATAAAATTGCTGAAAGGCAAGATGCCCCATCAGCTATTCTACAAGCAAACAAGCTGAATGATCCAGAAACGGTTAGGAAGAGGTCAAAATTGATGCTTCCTGCACCACAGATTTCAGATCATGAATTGGAGGACATTGCGAAGATGGGGTATGCTAGTGATCTTCTTGCAGGAAGCGAGGAACTCATGGAAGGGAGCGGTGCAACACGTGCTCTTTTAGCAAACTATGCCCAAACACCACGGCAAGGAATGACACCTCTACGGACCCCTCAAAGAACTCCTGCTGGTAAAGGTGACGCTATAATGATGGAAGCTGAAAATCTAGCACGGTTGAGGGAGTCACAAACACCATTATTAGGGGGAGAGAATCCTGATTTGCACCCTTCAGATTTTTCTGGAGTTACCCCTAAGAAACGGGAGATTCAGACACCAAACCCAATGCTGACTCCTTCTGCAACTCCTGGCGGTGTTGGTCTGACTCCCAGAATTGGTATGACACCATCAAGGGATTCTTTTGGGATCACCCCAAAAGGAACCCCCATCAGGGATGAACTCCATATAAATGAAGATATGGATATACATGATAGTGAAAAACTTGAGCAACGAAGACAGGCTGATCTGAGAAGGAATCTGCGTTCTGGTCTTGGTAATCTTCCACAGCCCAAGAATGAATACCAGATAGTCATCCAACCGCCTCCAGAAGACAATGAAGAACCAGAGGAGAAGATTGAAGAGGATATGTCTGATAGAATAGCAAGGGAAAAAGCTGCGGAAGAAGCCCGGCTGCAGGCATTGCTTAGGAAGAGATCAAAAGTACTGCAAAGGGAACTCCCTCGGCCTCCTATGGCATCATTGGAATTAATTAGAGATTCTTTGCTGAGAGCTGATGGGGATAAGAGTTCCTTTGTTCCTCCTACATCAATTGAACAGGCTGACGAAATGATAAGAAAGGAGCTTTTAGCCTTACTAGAACATGATAATGCAAAGTATCCACTTGAAGAGAAGCCAAGCAAGGAGAAAAAGAAAGGCTCCAAGCACCCTTCAAAAAGATCTGCTGCTTCTATCCCTATGATAGAGGACTTTGAAGAAGATGAGCTGAAACAAGTATATGTTTATTGTGTCATTGCTAAATTACATATTCTTCCTTTTCATAATTTTATTATTCTTTCTGTGGTCATGCTTCAAATGTCTTTATTTTTGTTTGTTTGTGTGCATATGACCTTATGTTCTTGTGCTTAATGTAGTTGATTATGGACTTAGCTCCTTGTCAAACATTTACTTTTGTTCAGAACGTGTTGTGTCTGTCTTGTATGTAGCTGCATGAATACCACATTTTAATGTTCCGAATTCATATTACCTATACCTTTTGACTCTTTGAAGATAATTATATGAAGGAAAACCTTCCAAGTTACTTTTGGTGTCCATGGCAGTTTCTCCCTTTGTGTAGCCTAAGGATTACACTTTCTACACCCACCCACCCACCCACCCACACACACATTTTAAATTCATCAAAAAGTATCAGAATTTCAACTTAGCAGGATTTGACTAATTTATAAATGTTATAAGCATGGGTAGCATTCAGTCATGGTCAATGTCAGTACGTGGCTATTTTTTCTTCCCTATATTGCACTAATGGAAAGCCTCATTTTGAACTACATTCTTAAGTGAAATCATATCCTTTTTCCTTTCAAATTTTGTCTGCCAAGGAGCCAAGCCTTTTTGACATGCTAAATTGTGGAAGATCTTGTCTCATTTTCTATTATTTGACCTTGAGTGACATAGACGCTCAACAGAAGCTGAAGATTAGGAAATGAGTGACCTTGTGGCAGATCATTGAAGAGAAGATACAAAGATGGTTCTAAATACGTGCTGTTACCTTGTATCTGTGCATTTATTTTGATTCCAACTTTATACTAATCCCTGTGATGTAGTTGTTTTGCTATTCACCTCGGGAATGGGTATTGCAGCTGGCCATCATGTTACATGATGACTCACCTTTCAAACTAATTACCTTCTTGGATGATATATTGTGGTTCTCCCATTGTATTCAAATTTTTTCATGCATCTTCCATTATTTCAACGTTGCATTTCTCATGATTCCCCAACATGGTGGGTCATATAATTTTGAAGTCTGATGGAAGATATGTACATTAGGAACATAGAAGCTTTATTTTGCACCTTCTACCTTTTAATTTAATTTCTATTCTAACTTAACCAAATTCTGAACATGTTCTTCCCGATTTAAAGATTTAGGGTAAAACTCAGCTATCAAATTGTTTTTGCAAAAGTATTTTTGAACTCACTTTATGCTGTGTACATCATAGTTTACACTTCTATCTTTTGTGATATCATTGCCAATTCCTTCCTTGGAGACAATGTGCCAGAAAATGTTAACAATTCACTCTTATGAGTTTTGTAACACCTATGTGGCCACAACCTATTTACTACAGGTGAATGCATGGGCATACATGTTACAACCTATTTACCAAGAGTGAACGCATGGGCATTCTACTTGCATGTCATTTACCATGAGTGAATGGACGGGCATTTCTACTTGCTTGTCAATGCAGATGGATTTTCCATGTATCTTTAAACCCATATATTTCCTGATTTTAATTTATGTTCTCTCATTGTTTTTATCTTGGTAGTCATTTTTTTTCCATCTTGAGATACAGCATACAAGGCAATAATTTACAATTTGTGTTGGATATGTATTCAATAAATGCAGATTGGCTAGTTTTCTGGATGTATCTTTGCTCTTGTATTCGTGATATTGAAAAATGTATTGTCATTGAGGACCTTACAAGCATTTGTAGTGAAGAGTGATTGTCCATTTGCTCACTGACTGACGATCACATTCTTCTATGCAGGCTGATAATTTGATAAAAGTGGAAGCTCAGTACATACGTGTAGCTATGGGACATGAAGATGAATCCCTTGATGAATTTATTGAAGCACACAAAACATGCATAAATGACCTCATGTACTTCCCTACTCGCAATGCTTATGGTCTCTCCAGTGTTGCTGGAAACATGGAGAAACTCACGGCATTGCAGAATGAATTTGAGATTGTGAAAACAAGGTTAGAGGCTGAAAGGGAGAAGGCATTACGGCTTGAGAAGAAGGTCAATGTTCTCACTCAAGGTTATCAGGTATGATTTGGTACAACAACTGGTTCTTTGTTTGGACTGTAGGCGTGCTTTATGTTACTGCCACTCCTTTGGCTGTTATTTTCTTTACTTTTGACATGCAACTTGTCATTGATTCTCTCTCATGGCAAATTATATGAACGTTTTTTCCCATTTAATTAGTAAATTACTGTGTTAATTAGTATTTGTTTCTGTTTGTTTAAGTTTTCACAGCCTTTTTTCAGTTCTCGGTATCCACATGGTTTCTATTGTCCAAATTGATATTTTTAATGAATTTATGGTCACTGGATTTGGTGATCTCAAAGAGCACATTAAAAGAGTGTTGCATTTTATCTTTGTTGTAGAATATAGTTATAGCCCTTTGATGGTGCCACATAAATTGCTGCGAGATTATTTGATTATTTTGTTGGAGGTCCAAAGGTTCAAAAGAATTTATTTGGCAGTTGCTTTATAATCAACTCCATCAAATTCAGAAGCACCAATCTCTGAATTAAGATCTCTATGCAATATATCTTCCTGTGATATTGTGCTTTCATTTTTCTGTTTTTCATATTATTCTCTTTCTATTTCTGGATATAAGAAATAAAATAATAGCTATTAGAACCAATTGAAGGAGATTCGTTTGTTAGCTTTAAGCACAAAATGTGGCCATGGCTCTCTAATGCTCACTGTATTAAGATATCCAATGCAATATAACTTCCTGCAATATCATGCTTTTTTTCTTCTCAGTTTTTGGTATTTTTTCCTTTGTTTTTTCTGTATACAAGTAATTAAATGTTAGCGATTGAAACCTATTAAAGGAGAATTGTCTGTTAGCTGTGAGCACAAAATATGGGCATGGCTCTCTGATGCTATGTTATACAATTAGTGAGACAAAAGGAGGTAGGGGCCTTTTCCACCTTTCACCTAAGCTGCACAGGAAAGGCTGAAAGCCAATCCCAGGGAACTTTGTAGTGAGATCTGTAGATTTACTGACTTTAGAACCCAAGAATACTGATCTCTAGTATGATCTTATGTTTTTCCCATTCACCCGTAGAGCTTGTCAAGATCACAATTCTTAGGTTACTAAATTGCTGATTTTTGAATGATCAGATACGGGCTGAAAGGCAACTTTTGCCTCCAATTGAGTTGACCTTAAAGCAGATGGACACTGCTGGAACAGAACTGGAGTGCTTTCAAGCTTTGCAGAGGCAAGAGCAATTAGCAGCATCACACAGGATCAATGGTCTTTGGGAGGAAGTTCAGAAGCAAAAGGAGCTAGAGCAAACTTTGCAAAGGAGATATGGAGATCTTGTTGATGAGCTAGAAAGGATACAACAGCTCATAATTAATTACAGAGCACTAGCCATACAACAAGAAGAAATTGCTGCTAAGAATCGTGCCCTTGAGTTGGCCCAAGCCACAGCAAAGCAAGCTGCTATACTGAACACTGAACCATCTGAGCCTATGCCTTCCGATGAACTTGGAAGTTCTTTACCAGTAGGTTCATCTGATGAAAAAGTTTCAGATCAGCAAATGGATATTGATTCAGAGAAGGTGCACAGTGCACGGGCCACAGATACAAGCTTGACCAACAATGTGCCTTCTGAGCCTATGCCTTCTGATGAACTTGGAAGTTCTTTGCCAGTTGGTTCATCTGATGAAAAAGTTTCAGATCAGCAAATGGATGTTGATTCAGAGAAGGTGCACAGTGCATGGGCCACAGATACAAGCTTTACCAACAATGTGCCTTCTGATGAGCTGCAGACAACACTTGTACAAGGTAGCGACCATGAAGCTTCAGGTGCTTGTCCCTCTGGTTCAGATATAAATAACCAAAATGGAGTTCCAGTTCCAACAGGGGACTCAATAAACAGAGGAGATATTATATCTAAAGTTGGCGTTGCAGTGGAGAATAAGGTGAATGATGATTCTGCTGGCATGGATGCTGGTGATGCTGTTATGATTACAGAAGTTATGAAGGACAGCTCAGCTGCCATTGAAGGAGAGAGTATACAAGAAAGAGTTGATGGCTTTGCCACTGCTGATGTGATGCAGGTTTCCAGTGGCGGAGATGATAAAGTAAATCAAATGAAGGATGAAGGAAAATTGCCTGTCATTGTTGTGGATCTTACCAGCTCTGAATAGGCGAGTTCAGAATTAGATGGGGAAAGTGTCCTAATTGTTCACAAGGGAGAGAAACTGCTGAAGAACCCATGAAAATACTCCTCTATTCTTCAATAATTTCAGTGAATGAATGAAGCACGGTTCCAAGGTTAATCTCTCATGTTGCTGCCTGATAATGATATGATTATTGCTGTAGTGGTTAATCAGGGATGTTGGGGAGTTTTCCTGTCTTTCGTGTTTTTTACCAGAACTGGAGATGGAAGCCCATCATTTCGTTCTGTTTTGAATGACCAAAAGAACCAGGTAAAGAACTAATCTGAATGCATTTTCTGTTCGGTGTAGCTGTTATTAGGCTGAGGAACCCTTTATTTTAATGAAGGATATATACTGTGCTCACTTCTCCTGTGTTGAGTATTCAATTAATGGATGAGAGATTTTGTAATGAATCAATAAATAGTAGCTGAGGGCCACGGACTCTGGTCTGTTCGAGTTTGTCAGATAGGTTTTGTGCCCCATTGGCTTGAGCTTATCTTACTTGTGTACTTGTGTCCCATTGGTTGAGATTTCTTCTAGATGTTCTTGCCACAATTTAGAAGTTGGTGAGGGACGAGTTTCCACGTAAAGGCAGATACTTCGGCTGTAATATGTGACAAGCTTCAACAATGGTGGCCTGGAGCTACGTCTTATTACAGTTGTTTCTTACGTCATCAGCTTTGCTTCAAGAATTTTTGAATTTTACCATTTGGGATTTCTAAATATTGAAGGTCCTTGCATTATCAAAAAGTTGGTGATATTTAGGTTCAAATTCCACTCGCACAGAAATGACTTCTCTCTTTTATTTTGATGCTCTTAGCCATATTGGCAAAGGAAGTGTAAATTGAACCTCTCTTCCTGCTGGAGGATAAACGATTTTTATAAAAAATAGAACAGTTAATTAAAAATACTGACATAATAACTTTTTATATAAAATGATGTTTATTTTTTTTTATTTGTACACTGTTCTTGAGTGCGACTGATGATGTTGGTGGGGTATCACTTTTCCAGACTCTTGGATCACTTTTGGGCCTTAAAAAGTAATAGAATCCAAACAATTCTTGGATCTCTTGTTCCTTTTTTGGGGGATCTATGTCGATTTGTTTTTGTTTTTAGATAATGGGTAGCCTCTCTCGTTGTCTCTAAATCCTTCTTCCATTTATTTTATGATTTAAACCTCGAATCTCTTCAAAGTATAAATCCCATGTCTTGGCTGCTTTTTTCGTGACAAGGAGCAATCATTTTTCGGGTGTGTTTGAGAAATGAGAACGCTGTGTAAATTTCGTCTTAAATTTTTTTTTGTTTAAAATAAATAAATAAAATTATATTTTCATATTATTTTAATGTGTTAATATCAAAAATAATTTTATTTTTATATATTTTTATATAAAAAATATTAAAGCAATCACTACCACAATCCGAACATATTAAAATTTGGCATTCATAATTGTTTTGTATTGTACTATGAGAGGGTGTGATTAATTATAGTAATTGTTGCTTTTTTATGTATATTTTTACTTAAAAATATATTAAAATAATATATATTTTTATTTTTAAAAAATTATCTTGACATTGCGAAATTAAAATTTTATAAAAATTAATTTTTTTTTTATAAAAAAAACAGTTTCAATCGTGCTCTTAAATATACATACTTTGGGCTAAGCTTTCTTACCTTTAAAGCCTGGCTTGATGATATCTAGATGGGCCAATTACATCGCAATCCCATGTAAGAAAATGAAGTTATGAGTTCGGGTCCGATTGTCGCTAATTAAAATCATAATTCCAACATTTGAAAAGATGACGACGGCGACGGTTAAGTAAATTATTGTGTTTTTTTTTTTTTTAAAAAAAAAAGTATAGTAAATATTATTTTTTAAAGTGTTTTTATTTAAAAATATATTAAAATATATTTTTTATTTTTTAAAGTTTATTTTTGATATCAACACATTAAAATAATTTAAAAATCTAAAATAAAATCATTTAAATTTTTTAATTTTTTTTTTAAAAAACAGGTTTATCCTAAACGGGGTTATACACTAATTATAGCTCAATAGTAACAACAGGCCCAGATCTTCTTAAGGGAGATTGTCAATTACTAAGTCCCAAATTAAAATTGGCCCACTAATTAACATTTACATTTTTATTTTATTATGTTAATTTCTAAATTAATTTTTTACATCGATATAAACCACTTATATTATACATGATTTGAGTACCGACCCTCGTTGTAGTGGTTAGTTCTAAAAAAACGTCCGATTTAATTAAAACTAAGTATTTATTTATTTTTTTAAAAAAAAAACAATGTCATGATAACCTTTTAAATTAAATTAAATTTTAGATTGATTTACCTAACTTGTACGGATTCAACTTCCAAATCAAATTTAATAATTTTTTTAATTTTTTTCAGTTTAGTGAAAAACATATTATCTATATTAAGCTTAAAGAATACAAAAGAGATTTATTCTTACTTGAAAATAAAGTAAAAACTGAATGAATTAGAAAGCATGTTAATTTATGTTAAAGAATAATATAAATTATATTTTAAAATTTTATTTAACAATTTAGTTATTAGATTGAGATAGTTCTTCAATATAGTATCAAAGTCTTAATAACCAAGCAGTCATGAGTTAGAATCTTATAATCTTTATTTATTTGATAAAAATTAAATGTAAGCTAATATGAGTTTATACAAATTTCAAACTCAAATGACTTTTATTTAAAAAAATATATTAAAATAATAGTTATTATGTTAAATTGATTTTTTAATACTTTAACCATTAGAATTGTTATATATAAATTAGTCGACGAGGTGCAACTTCTGTTACACCAACCAATCAAGAAGTTACTAATATATATGAATCCAGTTCATATGATAATTCTAGATAAAAGTATTAGGTTGTGTGATATGATTATTTAAACTATTGAAGGCAAAATCAAACACAATTTACAAGAAGAAACACACAAGAAGCTACCTTAATTAACTGTCGTTTTGCTGGATTATATGCATGCATTCCACCAGTTAAAAGTATCATCAAGTTACTGTCAGAAGGGAGAATCATATAAATTTATTCTACAATTATGTTAGAAATAAATTTATTTTATATTTGTTCAACCATGCATGTCCCTGTCTATGCAGGTATCCTGGCAATCTCGACTGGATAAAAGATTTCTTGTCTTTTCTATTGCGTTAGGTTTGATTTTTGGATTCTTGTTCGGGATTTTTGCAATTTTTAAAAGACTTTCAAGGTGATCTATTCTTTTTTAATTATATGATCAACTCTGAGGAAAGTGGAGGGTTTGTTTCATATATACTGGCTGGCGGGTTAGGTGGGCTTCTTGGAATTTTGTTGAATTACATTATATATATTTAAAGAGTTTTTTTTTTTTTTTTTTTTTTTTTTTTTTGCAAAATTAGCATCATTAGCTCCATGTAAATTTTATTTTTAATGCTATATTAACCCTTATAATGAATATGCTTTTAATGATAGTTTCAAGCATACAAAATTAAATAAAATTGTATTATAAGTATAAAATTTCATATGACAAAATATGTGTTGCAAAACAAAAAGCCATGAGATATCTTTTTGATCCATACAAGGAATCTTATGAAAAATTACCTCGGTTATTGTTAGTAAAAAAAATATCATATCCAGAAACAATTAATGATTGGGCATACAAAGAAAATATTGATAATTGTATAGTGATTTTTGTATGTGTGTTTTGATCATTTGAATCTTATATTGAAAGTTACAAGTACTGTAAACCACTTATCAATATTGATAGTATAAATTTGTATGGGTGATATGATAAGAAGTTATTTATTATAGTTGTTTTTTATGCAAATAATAGGCTATTTCCTTTAGCTTTTGTAATTATTGAAGAAAAAAATAATTCTAATCGGAGATGTGAGACATACACTTTTCATCTCAGGCATTGAGATATGACACCGACATTATAGGACTTGGTGGTTTTGCTTAGACTGCCCATTGATAGACAAACAATCACATCTTTTGGTGTTCATAATAGGATTGTATTATATTAGTGATCATTTGAACTAACACCCTCTTCTAAATTGAAGGAAGTAGCATATGTCTTAAGTGGATTGAAGAGATATTTGTGACACCACTAGCTGATACTAATGGGGAGGTTTTACGGAGATATGAAATAAATTATAAATCTAATATGTTGATTATTTACTAAGTTTGTGTGAATTATTGTGATAATTTTAATGTGTTATGAAGGTATTTCAGAACATATATACTTTATTTTTTTGATAATATGTTATTCAGTAACCTAATAAAGAGAGATACGCCTTTAATTCACCTAACACTCTTGAAGGATTTTGACATTATCCTTATATATAGTTGGGGATATGTTATTTTGGCATACTTGTACAAACATTTATGTCTTACATGTATGACGGGGATCAAACAAGTTAGGGAATGTTTACTACTTCTACATGTATGAAGTGAGAAATACTATATAGACTTTAAATATTTGTTGTGAACACAAATGATTTAAAAGGTTTTTTTAAATGAATAACAGTTATGGTCATGAGAACATCTTTATGTGGGCAGACCCTAGTTACCTTGATTGTCATCTATAACCGTCTAAATTATGAAGGTTACACTTTATCTACTATTCGGGTGCAAGTATTGTGATGTTATTTAGCAATTATATTTATTTATATTGTGTAACTTTAACTTTAGCAATTAAATTGACATCATTTAATGCTAGGTGATGTGCTAATAAAATATTTGAAAATAATCCAACATATGTGTTGTCATTCTATTGAAGTAAACTAGATAGACAATATGTTATTCTGATATTTTTTAATCATTTGTTTAATAAAAATCATTATACTTCATCAAATTATTGTTTTTAATATTTAAAAACTCATATTCTATAAGTTATGTGAACGTCTTAGTCAAATGAAAAATTGGTTTGTTAATAAATATTGTTATTCAGAATCTTGATATTTAATTATATGTCACGGTTTTGAAACGCAATATTATAATAATATTGCATTTCAGAACTATGATAAAATTATAATTAATATCGCGATTAAAACATGATATTATTGAAATATCATGCTTATAAACTGTGGCATCTTTAAACCGTGTTATTTCATTAAAAAAAATTTCATGTGTTACTTTACCATTTATTTTTTTCTATATTAATTACACAATTTATCGAAAGTATAAGAAAAGTAGAGGATTTATTTAATATTAGAGCCTTGTATTTTAAAAATGTTTTTAATTATAACAAATAATTTTTTTATTTGTATTAAATAATTTTTTTTATATTTTTAGATTATTTTGATGTATTAATGTTAAAAATAATTTTTTTAAAAAATAAAATAATATTTTTAATGTATCAGTAACAAAAAAAAAATTAAAAATTAAAAAAAAACTTTTACAACATCAACAAACAAACAAGCTAAAGTGTGTTTATTTTAACTTTTATGATTAAGGTTATGGTTGAATACAACTCCTTTATATATAAAACTCAACCATAAAAATCTAATTTTTTTTATTTTTTATAATTTTTTTAAAAAATTACATATTCAAATCTCAATCTCCACCTCAAATACAAACAAGCTAAAAGTGGCCGGCGGACCAGGTCGGTTTCTTGGAATCTTGTTGAATTACATATATATATTTAAAGATGACTTGCACGGCTTTTGATGGTTTCTGGGAGCTATAAAACGTCACGGATTGTGGGCTAAATGAAAGTGTTCCTTTTGGGCTCAACTTTTGTGCTGCAGAGTGTGATAGCTGAAAGATCATCGGGTTGATTTGCTGGTAATTAAGTGCCTTTTGTTGTCGCTTTTGGTCTGTTCATGCTGACATGCAACTTAGAGTTGGCTTCTCTGAATTTATATATGCAAATATACCTGCTTAGACTGTATAATACAACTACTTTCTGTTGAAATTCTCATGTTTCATGCATCTGTGCAGAATTTAAGGAAGGGGGTAGTCTGTCCAATTGAGAAACTTTCTTGATATCAAGTTTAAAGGTTCAAAATTTGTAGAGGTTTAAGAACAGAAAAGAATAGGAAGTTGCAAGGGTAGTCCATCTCTCTCTCCCTTTGCTTTTATCAAATTCTTTCTTATTGTTTAAACACGAGAGGTATAACTAAACTCATCAGAATTTAAATATGTGTTTTGAAACCTTAAAATCATTAAAGTTTTATATATTTATTAATTTTAGGATCCGTAAAATTAATCAAAATACACGAGAACTAAATATCCATGTTAATAAAAAAAAATTAATCTTTCCTCGGTTTTAGCTAAAAAATTTCTCCAGTTTCCCTCAAGACTAGTTCAAGATGCTTTGGACTCGCTGTGCTGAGCCCTCATGACTAGTTCAAGAAATTGTCATGACTTGTGAGTTTTGTGGTTACCTTATTTGTGGTTACGAGGGGGTTAAAACCCAGCAGTCTTGTGGTTAATTTAATTTTCCTTCACAATAGATAATTTCAAGCATTGCTCTATATTTTCAAACTTTGTTAACGATTACAAGGATATTTTCGTGGATCAACCAAAATGGTTGCAGAAAGTCGACACTGTGAGAATTAATGTGTCTGGAATTATTCATTTGAAGTCATGAATTCACATTTTTGTAGATGTATGTGAAGATATGAATCTCGTAGCATAGACTGATATATTTTTTATCTAACATTGTACTTCTTAGCAAGAATGGTGACAAGAACGGTGGATCTCCGGTCTGACACTGTCACCAAACCAACTGAAGCAATGAGAGCTGCCATGGCAAATGCTGAGGTTGATGATGATGTTTTCGGTCACGACCCGAGTGCGTTGCGGTTAGAGACAGAAATGGCGAAAATCATGGGCAAGGAGGCGGCTCTATTTGTTCCATCAGGCACCATGAGTAACCTTATTAGTGTGCTTGTGCATTGTAACATTAGGGGAAGCGAGGTGATACTTGGAAATAAGTCTCATATCCATATTTATGAGAATGGAGGCATCTCAACAATTGGAGGTGTTCATCCTCGAACTGTGAAGAATAATGAGGATGGAACGATGGATATTGATTTAATTGAAGCTGCAATCAGAGATCCAAGAGGGGAGATTGTATATCCAACTACTAGACTCATCTGTTTGGAGAATTCACAGGCCAGGTGAGTTTTTTTTATGTTGCACAATGGTTTAGCCTACTTGTTTCAGAGGGCCTGGTTATTCTATTATACTAATCTTTTGTGGCTTGGGAAGCTGAGTTCATATTTTAATGTTGGCATAGTCCTTGAATGTATTTTATTGTTATCACCTTGCATGTGAGGACCACATTGATTTCTCCCTTGGTTGTCTGCCATTGTTAGGGAGCTCAGTGATAGTATCACTGCAGATAGAAGATGCACATCTCCTAATTTTGAATTAAAAAAATGGAGTGAACTTCACCTTCCTGTAATTTGCTGGGAGGGACAGTTGATAGATTTGGTTTGATAAAGTTTTTTTATTTTATTTTTTCATTTTCATTTTGCTTTATTAGTCTTATGCGAGGTCGGATGCTTCTGACAAGTAGGTTTGCCATCTGCAACTGATGTTGGTAACTTCTACGAATGTTAAACAATAAATGTTTCTTATAGTGCAACTGGGTGGATTTTGAATTTTAACAGAGAATTACTTATCTAGAATTGGATTTGAAGGAACTTTTAAAGGAAAGTAAAAAATAATTATGTGACTGTGAAACTTAATGGAGCATCAGGATTGTCCTGGTGAATTCATGTTCTCTGTTGTTGCTTCTATATTGACTCAGATTTGGAATTTTTGTTCAACTGAGTTGATACTGGCTAGCATATCTTTTTCTTTTTTAAGCAGGAAGATGATTTTACTCTTGACAATTCTATGTATCAAGGTTATGATGCATATACATGCTTCTTTCGTAAATGTTAATTCATTAACAGTGGATATTATCATCTTGCAACCCTTTCAGAAACGTGAATATGTATGAGAAATACAATAACTTGTTATGTTCTGTTTTATGCTCATAATGATTCTGCACCTAGGAATTTAGAGTTGTCTTGGCTGATTTGCAAGGATAATTTACCTCTACAACATTTTACTATTACATAGAAGATGATTAAATTGTATATATGGATTGTCTTCTTTCTTATTATCTAATTTTCTGAAGTTTCGGTATCATTGGAAAGCGATTCATCGTTTTTTTTTTTGGCACCTTCGACTTATTTAGTTCAACTGTTATGTCTTATGGGATGATTTCTAATCAATGCAGCTGCGGTGGTAGATGCTTGTCTGTAGAATATACTGACAGAGTTGGAGAATTAGCTAAAAAGCATGGTTTGAAGCTTCACATTGACGGGGCTCGCATTTTTAATGCATCAGTTGTGAGTCAAAGAATTTTCAATATCCTGATTTATGAATACTGTAGTAAGTTGGAGCACGCATGGCTCTATCATCCATCTGTTGATTGAGATAAAGCAAATGCTCCATTGTTTTCTTCATGCTAGGCAAGAGCATATGCAAGCTAAAGTTTTCAGTATCTGATTCTAAAATATTGATATCTCAGGCACTCGGAGTTCCTGTTAGTAGGCTTGTACAGGATGCAGATTCAGTTTCGGTATGATTATTATGTGGCCAAGAAACTAATGGTCGCTTTCTTTCTCAAATGACACATGTTCAATTACAGAATTCTGCTCCATTAATCTCAAAATTTTGAACCAGGTGTGTCTGTCAAAAGGTTTAGGTGCACCAGTTGGCTCTGTTATTGTCGGTTCCAAAAGCTTTGTTGCCAAGGTAGGGATGGAGATTTACACTGAGGAAAAACACCAGCTATTCTGTTTTCTGGCAGAAATCGTCTCAAACTCTTTTGTTTGCATATGTTCTCTTCAGGCTAGAGTCCTCAGAAAAACCTTGGGAGGTGGAATGAGACAAGTCGGTGTCCTTTGTGCTGCTGCTTTAGTTGCTGTACAAGAGAATGTTTCAAAGCTCGAGGATGATCACAAGAAAGCTAAGATGCTAGCAGGTACATGGTCTGGCTATTTATGTGACTTAGATGCCATTGTTTCTGACCTTTCCCTTCCATTGCCTTGCAATATAGAGTTACTGAATGTCTTTTTAACTTAACTTCATTAGAGGGGCTGAATCGAATTAAAGGACTAAGAGTGAATGTTTCTGCTGTGGAAACCAATATTGTGAGTACCTTTACTGCCAAAGTTCTCAAATGTGCAAGCCAAAGTTCTCAAATGTGCAAGCCACAGTTCTTCACTTCAGCTTGGATTGGAAAGTTCTTTCTTTCTATGGCTTCCCTTTGTTTTATCGAGTATTTTTTCAAAGTTCCAACAAGATTTTGCACGAATATGAGAACACCTCTGGAACAGCATGGTACATTTACAGTGTACATTTATAATTTTGTTTGACCAGGTATATTTCGACGTCGTAGAGGGCGCAGCAGAAAAGCTGTGCAAGAACTTGGAACAGCATGGTATACTTATAATGCAAGAGAGTCCAGTCAGGTGCGTTTGAACCCTAAATATATCCATGAATCTAGCAAAAGAACAAAATACAACAAAGACCATACATTTCACTTAGTGTTGCATCGCACGAATTCACAACCGTTATTTATACCAGCAGCCATAGCAAATTTTAAGGTTTCGAGTTCAAGTCAGGGCGTGCATCTTTTATAAAAGCCTGGGACAGCCGGGGTTTTACTCGCTCATCTAGACCCACAAAATACGCTCTCCAGAGGGTAGAGTTTTCTCGAATCTAAAAAAAAATAAAATTTAAGGTTATGGTCCATGAATCTAATGTTGAGTTGTTCTCATATTTTTTACCACTTTCAGCATTAGGGTTGCCCTTCACCACCAGATTTCAGCAAGTGATGTGCAGTACACTCTCTCATGCTTTAAGGTACTCTCGATGTCACACTGCTCTCCATTTCTATTGCTTAATGGTTATTCAAAAGCTGAAACTTACAAGCTCTGCTGGTTTTAATATTGCAGCAAGCTTTGACTGGGGAGGTGCAAGAGGATAATGGCATCTAGTGGAAGAAATTGCTTGCCACAGGTTGTTGTTCAGTGAAGATGTTCATGGGGCTGAATTGTTAAATTGTCTTTGAAGCTTTTTGTGGTTAAATAGTGTGTAATAAACAATGAATTTATCAAGTCCAAAAGCGATCTCTGCCTACAGCTTGTGCTTTCTAAGAGCATATCTATGTTATCTTACAATCATCTGAGGTTGCTAGCCAAAATACAGGTGGTGAGTAAAATAACCGAATTAACTATAAAATTAATTGAAAAAATTAATCTGGGATATCAAACCGAAAAAACCAATTAGAAATTTTTTTAAAAAACTGGTTCGTTTCATATTTCGAAAGCCAAATTGAACCAAGCCAATTTTTCTAATTAGAAAGCCTAAAAAGAGCCTAGGTTTGTTTCTTTTGTTTATTATACAATTGAAGAAATCTAGAGCTAGTACTTTAACTTTGGTGTTTGAGGTTGTTAAAAAGTCATAATTAATTTGACAGTACACGGACATTGTGTTTAGAGAGGTTAAGTTACGTAATTTACAATTTTATCTTTCATTTTGAGTAAAAAAAAATCAATATTGACCAAACAATTATTTGATGAAGACTTTAGATTAAAAAATATGTAAGGAAAATGTTAAGTTTGCAAACAAATCGTTAAAAAATCTATATAAATAGACATATCAAGTGGTAAGTAAGGGATATTTTTGTAATTTTCTTGTAGGTATACCATTTCTCAATTAGAAATATATATAAATATGTAACTTTTTAAAAAAAAAAACTCTCTCTTATTTTAGTATTGATATTTTGACGAATAAAGGGTGAAATGGAAGGGAAATTAAATTGATTTTAGCAAAGAAGAGCAAAGTATTAAAACATTAGTAGCAAAATCGAGAAAGAAAAAAAAATATTTGAGTATGTGTCATGTGGAGAAAATAATGAAAGGGAAATAATTTTGAAATCTTAAACTATCTCCACAAATAACTTTCAATAAATATCCATATAGTAATACTGCGTTCGATTTATTTTGTAGTTTTTTGAAAGTTTCTGTAGTTTTCTCTCAATTCACTCGGCAAGTAATAATTTATTTCTTGAGAATTCATTTTATAACTTTCCAATAAATTCTATAGTCCATATAACTATAATTATGAAGAATATTGTTTAAATGTTTAACCATGATTATAAGAAAAATATGGAAAAGTCTTACATGATCTTTTTTTTTAGAGTTATTATGATAAAAATATTAGACAATAATATATATCATATCATGCGATCTTGTCTAATAAATTAAGTTTTCAGGTTAAAATAATTATTTGATATGTATTAGAGCTTTGATAACCAAGTGATTACAAGTTTGAATCTCACCATTTCTATTTATTTGATAAAAATCAAACACAAGATAACGTTAGTGTGTGCAAATTTCAGGTCAAAAAAGCTTTAACTTGAGAAGGTATGTTAGAGAATAATATAAATCATATTATAGAACATTACCCAATAATTTAAGTTTTTAGATTGTGATGGTTCTTTAATAAAAAACACTTGATTTCTATTTTCTAATTATTGAATCTATCCATAAAAATATTAGAAAAAAAAAACATTACATATATAATGGAACAATTCATATGCAAAACATCTAGCAATTATTTAATTTCTGTCGTGTGCATGAGTTACGTTTTCATGTGTTCTCGATTCCAGCAGCTAGCAAAGGGAGCCAATAATGTGTCACCTCCATAGCAGCCATGCAATCCTCTTTGTAGCCTGTAGATTCCGATGCAGGAGATGTGGTTGTTACTCGAAATGGAAGTATATACGCTTGCCTTTTTGTATGATAAGAGTATGCTCTTTTATCTAGGAGGGGATATATTATTATTTTTATTTATTTAACCACAGCGATGATAATCGAGCCCAGTAAGATATTTATATACAAAAAAAAAGGTCTTAATTAACATTCTTTTCCATCCCTTTTTGTAATAGTCTAACGGTTAAAGATTTAGAATTTTCTATCGGGTTTAAATCTTATAATTAATGGGTTGAGATTTAAGGATTTGGTTTCTATATTGTGTAATTCAAAATCAAGTGAACAAGAAGTTTATGTTATTATAGTTGTTTATCAAGACCATGAGTTCTTAGTAGGTATGGTTAAAAAACTATATTAATCAAATAACTTAAGATTTTAGATAAGGTTCCAGAATATGATTTATATTATTTCAACACATTCTCTCAAGTAAAAAACTTTTAAGTTTGAAACTTATATAGATCCACATTATATTATGTTTAATTTTTTTATCAAACAAAATGAGGATTGTGAGATTCAAACTCGTGACCACTTGATCATCAAAATTATAATACCATGTTAAAGAACCATCTCAACCCAATAGCTTAAGTTTTTAAGTGAGAGCCCAGAATATGATTTATATTATTTTCTAACATGCATAAACTTTTTTTCTAGAAAAATAAATTATTGGGATTTGGTTGCATAAAAAATTATGATACCATATGTTTGCACAAGGTTGAGATAAATAGCATATTTGTTTTTGTATTTTAAAAATGTATTTTAAAATATTTAATATTTAATTTTTTTATATTTTAAAATTATTTTGATTTGATGTGTTAATTTTAAAAAATATAAAATATTATTTTAATATATTTTTAAATAAAAAATATTTTAAAATATAACCGGTTCAAAAATTTAAAATTTAATTGTGCAGTGTTAAGACATATCCTAAAGGGAAGCATCACATCTTTCTTGGAAGATATAGTACTTCTCGTCGAGCATTGCTGCCAAGAATTTCAGATATCTACAGCCTACACAATTAACATAGAAAAACTATATGGTAATTATTCACATAAATATATGATTCACCTTAATAACTGTTTATGAGTATAAAATTAACATAGATAAATTATAAGGTATTTTTTATACATTTTTCTTTCATTCATATAAATGTATGATTCACCATAATAACTGTTTATGAGTTTTATTTTTATATGAATAGGGGTCACTAGATCGGAAATACTTAATAATCTTTTATGAAAGCGAATCTTTTTATTTTTTAGTTCAACAAGAGGCTCGATAGAGCACACAAATAAATATAAGATTTATTATACTAACTATCTATGGATTTCACTTGTATGTTAGTGAGAGAATATTATATCAAAAATATATAATAATTTCTCTAAAACCTCTTATTATTTTCTAATTCATTAGAAGGTTTAACAAGTTTTTAGTTGGACAAACAAGATGTTAGAGAATTATATAAATTATATCTTGAAATTTATTTAATACCTAAAGTTTTTTGTTGAGATGGTTCTTTTATATAATATCAGAGTTTTATTGACCAAGCAGTCATGAGTTTGAATTTCATCATTCTCATTTTATTTGATAAAAATTAAACACAATGTAATGTGAGTATGTACAAATTTTAAGTCCAAATAGCTTTTACTTGATAATATGTGTTAGAGAATAATTGGAGTCTCACTTAACAATACAAGTTTCAAGTTCAAAAGAGCTTTCACTTGAAGTAATATGTTAGAAAATAATATAAATAATATCTTGGAGTCTCACCTAACAATTTAAGCTATTGGGTTGAGATATTTTTTTATATATTGGGTTGAGATGGTTGTTTAAAATGGAATTCAAACCTTATTGATTAATCAGTCACGAGTTTGAAACTCACCACATCTATTTTATTTGATAAAAATTAAATACAAGATAGTACAGGTCCGTGTAAATTTCAAACTAAAAAAACTTTTACTTGATAAAGTATATTAAATAATTATATAAATAATATCTTAAAACCTCGCTTAACAATTTAATTTTTAAATTAAAATAATTATTTAACACCAGATATACTGCACTCCTCTTAAATCCCACCACACTCTTTCTAGGAACGGTTTGAATTTAAAAGCTTTGGTTGGAAATCCCAAGTCCTATTCTATTTGTTTTTTTAAAAAAATAAAAAAAGTCAATATACATTAATGGTTAATTTTTAATATTATAAAACAAAATGAGGAATTAAGCTTAACACCCACTGAACATGGAATTAATCTAATCATCATAACAACAATGATATTAGACACGCTTCAACCGTCTCTAGCACGAGATCTACAATAGAATTTGACACTGTAATTGAAAAATATTTTTAAAATATTTTAATTTTTTTAAAAAAAAAACCTCATATATTTTTAATATTTTTAAATTATTTTAATATGCTGATGTCAAAAATAATTTTTAAAAAATAAAAAAAATATTATTTTAATATATTTTAAAATAAAAAACATTTTAAAAAATAACCTCTACTACACTTTCTAATACCCTCTTATACAAATTAGCATTTGTGAAAAAATGAATTCTTAATTAAGTCTTAACTTCTAATTTCTTAATCATGAGTAATGCTAATAGCTAATGTTATTGATAAAATGGCAGTTTCTGTATATATCATCTGAATTTGAAAACATTACTGCATAACTATACGTATATGTGCATGTCATGTCATCTTGTAGAAAAAAAACTATATCACTTTATTAATTTAGCTAAATAATAGAAACTGCTTTACACGTGACGACAACAACAATAATATAATAAAAATAAAGACACACGATCTTCTTTTTGTCAGATCGCAATTTTATTTTTTATATATAAAATAAAGATAAAAAAATATTCAAAATGCCAGGAACCGTTGGTAAGGGATGACGAGAAAATTACAAAGAGGAAACGATAGGTCTTCTAAAAAGGAAAGAGATATAAAAGCTGTCTACTCGAACCATCACACCAAAATAACTTTGAATCATTGAAACAAAAAACTCACATCACGTCCATTAAGTTTAAAAAATTGTATTATAAGTTAGATAGCTACTGGATTAAAAAAAATTGCACACCAAAATCATTACTCATATTAATTTTATTTTATATATATATATATATATATATATATGTGTGTGTGTATGTGTATGTATGTATGTGTGTGTTAAAGAATTACCTCAATTAAACCCCAAGAAATAGTTTGAGTTTGCTCTTTAATAATTATGAGTTCGAGTCTCTTCAGAGCTACTAGAGATTTATATTGTCATTAATTTTAGAACTTGTAATATTAGTTAAAAAACACATAAGTTAGCCCAACCATCCACATTAACAAAAAAAAAATTACTTCAATTCAAATATTTAATTTATTAAATAACTCTTAAAAAATGAGTTAATACTTTGGTATTATGCCTTTTTAACAATAGTATTGCACTCTTCTTATCTGCTAAATTAATAGTAATTAATGATCAAGCTTATTTATCTATTTATCTATTGGCTCGAATCTACTTCTAGCTAGGTTTTATATTCCAGTTTGAAATTGTGTTGTAAACAGTGTTTTTAAAAAAATAAATTACAAAAAAAATATTGCTTATTGTGAAAGGAAAGCTAATCCAGGAAAATCAAGCCGGTTCAGGGAACCAAGAAAATCAAGGACAAGAATCTGCAGAATAAAGTTGCTGCCACTGTCAATTAATGTAGATTGATTTGGTTGTTATTTGTTTCCTTGCTTGTGAGCAAATCAAGCTTTAATTATAGGATTCTGATGCAATAATAACAATATAAATGGCTGTAGTCTTTGTTTTGTGTACAGTCACAGTAAAAGAGAAGAGTTCTATTTTAATACAAAATCTTTCTTCAATTATTTTTTATATATTTTTTTAATGTTATATGTTAAAAATAATTTTTTTAAAATAAAAAAATATATATTATTTTAATATATTAAAAAAAACGCTAAAAAATAATAATAATCACCCCAAATGAATCAGATTAGTTCCTTGCTCGAAGTTGAAGG
The DNA here is from genome assembly GCA_018804465.1 of Populus tomentosa. Taxonomy (NCBI): domain Eukaryota; kingdom Viridiplantae; phylum Streptophyta; class Magnoliopsida; order Malpighiales; family Salicaceae; genus Populus; species Populus tomentosa. The sequence continues at coordinate 3,265,539 of CM031993.1, forward strand.
TTATAGGCTACCCTTTTACAGCTATGTCTTCCCTTAACATATGCACGATAAAAGCTAGATTAATAATTTCAGGGTAAACTTCATACTCACCCTTCTAAATTGAGTAACTTTCAATTTCAGCCCCGTAGTCTAAAATGTATCAATATCATTCCTAAATAATTCACGAAAACTAATTATATGCCCTTTTTTTGAATTATTTTTTAAGCTTTTAAACAATTTTGCTGAATATTACCTCATGCATGGCGACTTGAGATGAAAATATAAGAGGAACATTAAAAAAAAAAATGTGGACATTCTGTTTTGGGAAAAACAGTAAAGATTAACCTAAGAAAATTTCATGAGTATGGGAATCGAAATGAGAAATTATATTCATACTGTTCATATGTATGAACAATGAATGAGCTGCCTCCATTTTTTCTAAAAAAAAAATATTACTTCCAGTTTTTTTTAATTTAGTTTTTTTTAGTTTCTTTTAATTAAATCCTTTAATATTATATTTATTTTTATAATTTATTTCAATTGCTTTATATGAGGAGGTTTTGACATCTCAAACAAATATATTGATATTTAATTGGTGTTTAATTTGATGAATATATATTTTTGTTATCATATCATCAAGCAGAAAATAGTTAAAAAAAAGTTTTTAAATCCAATAGAGTCAATAATCTAAGATCACGAGTTTGGTAAGTTAAACAACGAAGTTAAGTCGATTCAATATGTCATTATTTTAATATTAAAAAAAATTATCATTTAAAAAAAATTAAAATCAAACTACATTTTTTACCGGTCATCTGAGTTATCTTTGGATCAGTCAAATCAACGGGTCACTTCAGAGCAATTTCTACGCGAGTTAATTTTAAATTGTTGGGTCTAAAGGTTTCAAGGTTAACCTGCCAGGTCGAGCCCTATTTTTTTCCTTTTCTTTTTTTTTTTAAAAAAATTCCATCTTCTAATTTTGTTTCTCTCTTTTGATTGAATCCTCTTTTTTTTTTAATTTTATCCTTCAGTTTTTAGCTGATTTTGAATTAATCTTCATAATTTGTTTTGATTTACTTTTTATAAGATTATCGCAGTCTCAAACAAATATCTCAGTAATTGATTAGTACTCGATTTTACAAGTTTTTATTTTTATTATTTCATCATTAAGTAAAAAGTAATTTTAAAAAATAAAATTGTTAAACCTAGTGGAGTCCATGATTCGAGTCATGTGTTTATGGGAGTTAAGCCACAAGCCCGAGACAATCCAATATATTGATGTCTTAATATTAAGATAAAATTAAACACGTCATCTTGAGTTTCTTCAAACCAAACCACGTTTTTTTATCAATCATCTAAGTTGTTTTTTGATTTATTAAGTTGATTAGATCACGTCAAGAAAACTCTCACGCAAATTAATTTTAAACCTAAATCAATCAAATTGTTAGGCCGAAGTTAATCTATTAGATTAAGTTTAATAATAATAATAAATACCAAATATATTTTTATAGCCTAAATATTTTTATCACATCCAAAAAAAATTAATTTAACCCATAAAGTATCACCTAATAAACTAGTTGAATACATAGGAGCTAGAAAAATAATATATCCTTTAGGTTATGATGAACCACACCCAGTAAAAATTGCGCAATCTTGGCCCATTTTATTAGAAGTTTCTGAGGCTTGGAGCTAGCAAAACCAGGAAATGATGCAATGGCCTAATAATGATGAAACACCCTTCAGTAAACGCTGTTCAAAACTCTTACAAGCCAGACCTCTTACAGAATGAATTTGTGGCTAGAGATCATAGTTGTGATGGGATGCCAACCATTGCCGCGCATGAATTTGGTTTTATAATTTTAATTTCAAACTTAATGTAATTTTATACCTTTAGGGTTAGTGAACTTTGATTTTGAGAATTTTATACAAATAATTTAAGTTTAGTAGCAATAAGATTTGTATGTTTAGTAGCAATAATAATGATGTTAGTTATGGACTTCATTGAATTGAGTTATTTATTTATTTATTTATTTTATCATATGATAAAAATATAAAAATTAATTCATAATAAACTCAATATTATATAATAAAATTCAATAAAAATTAAATATTAACTAATAAAATAAAAAAAAAGGGTCAATAAGAAAAAGCCATGGACCTGTTTTAAAAAAACTAACTGTAAAAACTGTGTTTTATATTATAGAATCCATTAAAAAATTAAGTTTGAAACGCAGCTTTTATGAAGCAGTTTTTATATTTTTTTTTAATTAAGTTTTGTAAAACACTGTTTATTTTTGTGTTTCAAAAATACTTTTGAAAAAAATTAAAAAAAAATTATTTTTATATTTGCTTCAAATTAAAAAAAAGGGTTTTTAAATCATTTTGATACTCTAATATCTAAAATAGTTTTTTAAAAATAAAAATATATTATTTTAATGCATTTTCAAGTAAAAAATACTTTGAAAAGCAACCACAATTACACAACTATCAAACAAGTTATACATATTTTTTATTATATATAAAATTTAACCATAATTTTTACCAAACACGTATCTAAATCTAATTAACCTCAGCTAACCATACTTTTTTAAAATTTATTTTTTTCAACTCACAACCACAAAAGCTACCTCAAATACTCACAACACTTAAACCAACCCTAGTTATTGTAATTATTTTGATAATGTACCCAAATATATATTGTGACTAAATAATTTTACTTAAATGTAAAATAATATCTTGGGCGTTATTATTATTATTATTTTTTGGTATCCAAGAACCAACGAGTCTTGATCAGTTACACAATGAATTTCCTTTTAATAGATCTTATTTCAGCCTTTTTAGGTATTTGAACGTAAGACCTCTTAATGGAACTCTTAATTATGTAATTGTTGGGTTGTTTTTTTATCTTGTGTTTGTTTATTGTCCTGAAATAAAAATATATTTAATTAAAAAATAAATATAAATATAAAATATCACTGAAATAATTTTAGATTGAATTTCTATATTTTTAAAATATGAGGTCTAAAAAAAGCATATTTTTAGAAACAATATTTATTATAAAACTTTAAGTAGAATGTAATTGCTCTTGTGCTAATTGTTTTGCAATTTGATAGTAAAATGTTTACTGAGCACGCACCCCAGATTCTGGTGAATGGCTGTAACACGGTACCCAGGGTCAAATAATGCGTCTGAAGATCAAAAAATGACAAACCTTCTTCAAGATGTGGAAGGAAGAAACACCTTTCTTATAGATGCAAAGAAGGTTCTAATCACAAGGTGCCTCGAATTGTTGATTATCTTCACCTTTTTCTTTCTCACTAGTAGCTGAGGCCAATTTGATCAATCTGGTGTTGGGATTTTAATATGGACAACATCATTTACAGCTTATTTTAGAGAATTGTTATTATTAAAATGTTACAATAATAGTTGCACCAATTATTAAAAATATAATGCAACCCATATAGTTTCACCATTTGTACCATAATTTATAGCATCTTGTTTTATCATTGATATCTATAAATAAAAGTATTATTCAAGAGCAAAGTTCAAAATGAGAGAGAGTATAAAAAAAAAGAGGAATAGAAAAAGAAAAGTGGCTGCGAAGGGTAGCAGCTCTATTGTCATATACAAGTCAGTGTGTGAAAGCAATTAAAGTTGAGTTTGAGTGAAGTGATTATTTTTTTCTGTGTATATTGTAATCATTTATCTATATTTCTAATAATATTAGCTCTGATACTTTACTGAATCGCGTTAAATATTATATTAATATGCTTAGCCTCTAATGAATAACTATATGTAGATCACTAATTAGATTCCCCAATATCTGGTTCATGTTATCTCACTGCATGTTACTACATTTATGCATGATTCATCTTCTCCTGTAGAATTTCAAGCTGCATCAGTCCAAAAGCTAAAGTAAAGGAGGGAAACGAACCTGCAGCAGACATGCCCCATATCATCCATGTCCGTGATCATCCCCCAATTAGGTGTAATGTGTACACCATGTATTTACCCACAGATATTGTTTGCCGGTTGTTCACGAGGCGGCGTGCAGTTCGGGGTATTGTGATAATAGTTTTTTATTTAAAAACACATTTTATTCTTATTATTCACCTATCAAAACAATATAAAAACATCAAAAAAACAATAATTTAAAAGTACAAAAAGAAACAGTATCATATCTCTTGTGAGTTACATCTCCATGGCCTGGGTGGGGGGAGGAACAGCTTGAAGATTGTTAATGATTGAGGCAACAGTCGTGCCCCCAGCATCTTAGCGCCTGTTGCAACGTTGGAATCTTTGTTATTGCAAATTTACTCACGTATAGCTGTTCCTCCTCCAATAATTTGCACATGAAAAGAAAAGGGAAGAAGACATTGTGTGTGAAGGCACATCATCTTTACACATCCTCGTCAAAATACCCATGATAAAAGAAAGCTAGGTATAAGTGCCTGTGAAGATCTCTTACAGGAACCCAGACACCGAAAAGATATCTAGGATTAGGAAAATACTACCATACCTAGCTACCTAGCTAGAAAGTAGCTACAATTTGAGCTTACCCCACCAGCCATACGCCCAGGTGCCTGTCATCCTTTTAGTTTTCAACCAGTGAAAAGGTTCGCAAGCTGTCACTTGTTGTTTTTCGAAACCTGTTTTTGTTTAATTATATAAAAGTTTTGTGGTAGATATTCATAAGAATTAAGAAATAATGAAGAAAGATGAAGTTCTTTTAGTGAAAATTATCTTCTCTTATTTATATATATTTCTTATTTTAAGAACAGCATGTTTTTTTTATTAGAAAATGACTTATTAAATAAAAAATAATATGCTCATGAAAATCCTAATGATTTGAATAAGTGAGGGAAGATATATCTTCTTAATTAAGAAAGTCATTTTCTTATCCATTTATTTTTTTATTTTAAAAAGATTTTTTTTTATTTGAGGCCTTGCTTTTTAATTGTATTTTTAAAAAAAACTTATGCGTGTTATTTTAACATGTAATTATTGATAAATAATTGTTGATATTCCTATAAAAACTCTAACCTTCTTGAAAAGTATCCCATAGTAAGATAATTCCTTAAACATCATTTTAATAAATTTATTTAAAGAAAATTTTATTGTAATATTAAAAAACTAAAAGAAATAAAAATACTAAGAGCTATTTAAAAAAGAAGAAGAAGAAGAAGAAGAAATCAAACATACCTAGCCTAAAAGAAAATGCCTAGGTATCCATGGTCCTAGAAAGATGCCTGCACCCTTGACTTTATTTCTTTTCTTTTTTAATTGGAGAGACAATATATCATTTACCTCTATTGTTTTTTTTTTTTTAAAAAAATAAAATAAACAACGTGTTTCTTTCTAATATTTCTTGCCCCGTAACACCATTAATTTACAGTCCTTTAACAGCCAAAAGTGCCCCCAAATTTCGGTTTTTCTAGCCTAATAACACGTGTTCTTCCGTTAAAATTTTGCCGACATATCTTCCTTGTCTTTAGACTCTTTACAAGTCGCTTCCGCGGCTCGCCGTAGGGTTTGAGAAAATTAATTTTTTAAAAAATTAATTATATATAATTTTAATTTATTTTAATATATTGATATTAAAAATAATTTTTTAAATATATTTATGAACAATAAATTATTTTAAAAAATAATTATTATTACAATATTAAACAAATATTTAAATATATATGATGTATGACAATGATAGTTATTACCTGGTCGGAAGGATTCCACGTTAATTTTTAATGTTTGAGGAAAAAAAAAAGCTAGTATTATATATTATAAAAAAGTTACTGAGGAATGGAAAAAAATTTATAAATACTTATTAAATATTAAAATGGAACATTTATCTTCCTGACGATAAGCAAATGCAAATATTCTACTTGTACTATACTTTTAGTTTTATAAGTTTTATTTTGTATATTTTAGAGGTTAATTTTGATAGCATTTGATTTTTTTTCTTATAAATGAATCATATTGATCCGTATAAAAAATAAAAAATATATTCCAATACTTCATTGATTTTTTTTTCAATATAAGAAAGGAATAACAAGTTTTTAATTTAATGTTGGAATATTTGGGGATACTTCACATGGGCAAGTTCATGCGAAAATATATAAAAACACGCTAATAAACTCTTGAAAATAAAGTTACAAAGAAATAAAGTACAGTAATTAAAGTGTGACAAAAATTCAAGTTCTGAATTGAAAAGAAAAAAAATAAAAAAATAAACGTGTGAGTGGATAGTTCACGCACCCTACAGTGAAAATGCTATCATGTTTTCCTCCATCTTTTAGTTTATTATACATCCTCCACACGCATTGACACAAACATACGAAAGCAAAGAATAAGAGCCATTATATATATATTAAAGAAAAAAGAATTAGAGCCATCCAACATAATGATCTCACAACACTTGATCCCTACTCCAAGTTGCTATACACTCGCAACGACACACTTTTTTTTATCTCTTTTTTTTAATTTTTATCCTTTTCCCCTTTGAAAAGAGGATACACCATTAACACACGATCGAACTGTTGACAACCAAATAACGACTAAAATGTTGTGTCCAGGAACGAAGAGAGGAGCCATCTGCAAGAACAGCATGATTTCATGGAGATTTGAGGTAGCAGAGGATGAATTTGGACGTGAGTGGCTGAGCAATCGCTGTGAAGATTCCTCGTCTTCCTCCATGAACTTGTGCTGCTATCATCAATCTTTTTTCTGCTTTTATACAAGGGAAGAGGGCTGGTTTTGTATGGCACGCGCTTGGAGAAGACAGTGGCGCATTGATGTTAATAGTAATAGCATATTTTTGTGTACTGACTCTATGGGTGTCACCATCAACCACTGCTCACTGCCAAACCTGTCCTGTTATGGCAAAGCAAGCAAAGACCCTCTCTCTCTCTCTCTCTCTCTCTCTCTCGTCATGTCCCTTGCTTTTAATTACTAGCTGAGGGGGAGGGCAGAGCAGTCTTCATCTGAGCCAATGAAACTGTTTGACTCTCTCTTTCTTTCCTCTTTTTCTAACTTTATCTACAGTCTTAACTTGAGTTGCTTGCCCTTTTCCTTGATAGAAAATCTGATGATCTGATCTTCTCCTCTCTTTTAAGCATAACTCAGAAGTTTTCTCTGTACCCAATAACTGCAGTCTTTCAACCTTTCTTGCTGACTGCACTCACTCTCTCTGCAAGCAGAATCTTTCAATTTTTTTCCTCTTCCAGTTGTTTACTACAGTTTCTTAATTCTCGCCTTCAAATTATTCAAACAGAAAATGCCTCACCTCTCCCCCTCTCTCATAAAAACCATGCAGATTCTTGGCTCATCCCTTTCGTGCTTCGTTTAATTCTCACATCACCAACACCTCGAGAAGTTAATCTTATAGCTGCAAAGAGCATAAACCAAAGCTTCTTCCACCCTTTTTTTCATCTAGAAGAATGGAAACAGTATCGCCCAGTTTTCACCTAAAATAAGGAAGTGATTTCTCTCTGTCTCCTTCTCTCCAATAGGGTTCACTCACCTTCCCGTACAAGCAAGCAACGAAGAGAGGCAAAACAAGAGGAAGGAAAACTGCTAGAAGCAGGACAACCTACAGTGTCTTCAAAATCAGCTCCTTTCAAGATCCCGATAAAGAAAGCAATAAAACCCTAATCTAGATCTTCATCTACATGGATTTAGCTTCCCCATCAACAAACCCCACCTATTCAAGCCCTGTAATTACCAGCCCCACCACCACCACCACCACAGCTTTGGCCACAACCACTTCCCCATCTTCCACTCCAAGTCGCTATGAGAATCAAAAGAGAAGGGACTGGAACACTTTCTGCCAGTACCTTAGAAACCACAGGCCTCCTTTATCACTCCCTATGTGCAGCGGAGCCCATGTTCTTGAATTTTTAAGGTACCTAGACCAATTTGGCAAAACCAAAGTCCATAACCAAACTTGTCCTTTCTTTGGCCTCCCTAATCCGCCCGCACCATGCCCTTGCCCCCTCCGGCAAGCATGGGGAAGCCTTGATGCACTCATTGGAAGGCTCAGAGCTGCCTACGAGGAGCATGGAGGGAGGCCCGAAGGAAACCCATTTGGTGCAAAAGCAGTGAGGATTTACTTAAGGGAGGTTAGGGATTTTCAAGCTAAAGCAAGAGGAGTTAGCTATGAGAAGAAGAGAAAAAGGCCCAAACCAAAGGTCACAGCAACACCACAATCAGCAGCAGCCGCAGAAGCAGCAGCAGCTGGTTCCAGTGCAGGTTAGTGGTCAAAATTGAAGAATCAATGGACCTGGAGTTGAAGCTTGGATCGATATTGAGGCTGTATATGTGTGGGTTCATTCACCAGCAGCTTTTAGCTATATGGGGTATATTTTCTGCTCCTTCTTTTTACTATAAAGAGAAGATCAGTTATAAAATGAACTTTTCTTATATTTCTAAGAGGATATGTTGAGATTTGTGGGTACCAGTTGATTTGCTCTTTAAGGGACAGCTGCATGGTAATGACCTTGTAGTATCAGCAGCGGCAGTAGCGGTAATAAATCATATACTGATACTCCCACTAGACTAGCAGCTAGCCGAAATCATGGAAGCAAGTGTTGTTATACCTGTGTTCAAAAATTCACATGTACCTAAACAAGCAATCTAAGTACTTGTTAATTAAAAATGCTCTCAAGTCTCTTCTTTAACTTGCAATTTCACCCCTAATCTTTGGAGGGAGTTGGGATTTTTCTCTACTTTTTCTATCCCTATCCAAGTATCATATGCATATAAATATTTTTCCCCCCGCTAAACAACTTAATTAATCAGAAACCTGAGATTTTAATGACATCTGGTGATGAATATTGAAGGAGAGGCATTGCCAACTTGAAGTAGAAGACAATATTGTTTGATGTATTTTCTATATATCTCAAACAAAGACGAAATATTTCCTTTAGTTTTATTAGAAATTGTTAATGCAGAGGACAGAACATGTTTTAGAGAGGTGTATGAGTTCACGAGCATGTATTGCGAACAGTAAAATGATCAACTAGCTAGATAAAATGGTATTTATCCATTTAAAGAAAATCTAAACGGATCTATATTTAAGCAAAAAGACAAAGCCTTGGATTCATCTTTTGTAATGCTGGTGCCAGCTAAAAGCACACATGCTGCAATAATCTACTAAGTAATTCAATACATAAGCCCACATGAAGAAATGGTAGAATTTAAATCTTGAGTGGCTATTTCGGAATCCACCTGGGCCGACATGCATTGGAACTTGATTAACAATATACGAGTGTTTATACATTTAAAAATTGTCTTCTTGGGAGTACTTTATTTAGGATCACAGCTTTGCAGGATTGCTCCATCATTAATAAATGCAGGCAGGGGGCAATGTTCTCGTAATTTAAAGGGGAGTTGTTTGCATTTCTTGTGTAGAAACCACTGATCATCCTACTGTTTTGCGGCCGACGTCTCTAGATCATGTTTCTTCTCGAGTAGTTAAAGATTTTGTGGAGTAGCATGCATTAATTATTACTCCACAAACTATAGGATAATGTCAAAAGTTTATGTATAATCATATATCATCGAGTTAGGTAAGCTTCTTTTGTTTTTGTTTTTTTTTTTTTTTTTTTTGAGAAATGTTAGGTAAGATTATATGCTATCAATTCTGCTAGCCAGGGTGCCATAGAACTTGATTAATTTGTTTGCATGATATAGTTCACTATCCATCACATTGTTAGGGATTCAATATATGTGCATTTCCCTCGAGTCAATTAATTGCTGATCCACCACTCGTATGATCTTAAGCAATTTCTTTGGTTGGATTGCTTCCCCTTCGTTTTCTAATCTCTCTACCTCTATCTGTCTGGGGGTGGAAAAGGGTTTCTATATTGAATACATGGCTGATATTTGTAAGTAAAATATCATCGATCTTGCATCAGTTTAGCTAGTCCATAAATATACTGTAATTAGGTCTTCAGGCAGACTACAGAAAGAGATAGGGAACGAGTTTGTAGCTCGGAATCGTATTCTTGTATGAGCTACAAGGATGAGATCTCATGTTAGAGCCTTTCCTTTATCATCAATTCATAAAAAAAATTAAAAAAAAATAGAGATATATTAATCTTTTTTCTTGCATGCACATTTGCTGTGTTCTTATATATGTAAATAAGGTTTTAGCAGTTCATTCTATTTTTTTAATTTTCCCATTTCCTGTTTCACTGTAAATTTTGTATCTTTTTTCGATAAGCTGCACTCCTTCAATGTGTAATGAGCTGTGAACTTTTGCGTAGGGCTAAACGATAGCGGGGAGATCATTGATTTGAACTTGTAGATAGATTTTGTTCCTTGATAAAAAAAGACTTTGAAAATTTCCTTTAAATCTTTTTTTTATTATTATTTTTGGATCCTAAAATCCTGATTTTAAATGCATGATTTATGTCTATGCATAGGTCTATATGAAGATCTGTAGAGCTTAGTTAATACACTTCTCTTTCATAACCAACCTTTAATTTTAACTTGGTATATGTTTTGCTACACACACGCACGCACACACAAAGGGAAAATCTTTATAGTGTTATGAGAATATCCACCATTTCATACTTCATTCACTTGAATTAAGATATATGCACTGATTGACAATTATTTAGAAAATATCATATATCAATATGGTTTGCTCATCGATATCAAAAGGTTACTGTTGAGAAAAAAGGACTTTGTGAATAAAATACAATTTTGTAGGAGGATAATAAAACACAATAATAATAATAAACCATCTACTAGGTAGTCTAATGGTAAGAATTCGGGATCAAGGGGTTTGTTATCCTTGTGGTCTCAAGTTCGAGCTATGTGATTGCTAATATGATGGTTGTTAATATGATAGTCATCGAAGGTTTACATGATTGTTAATTTCAAGGCCTGTGAAATTAATCGAGGTGCATGCAAGCTAGCCCGGACACCCATGTTATATATATATAAAATATTATAATAATAATAATAATAATATAAATCAATATTTACACTAATCAAAAGACTTTTGGTGAAAGTTTTCATTCAAACCTGAGCATAATCGGAACCAGTTAAGGATAAAATCAGAACCTGAGCATAATCCATCTGCCTCCAAAACCCATAGCTTCACATATAAAATCCCAAGAAGCTGAGTCAAGATCTTTTTGAAAATCAATTGTCAAGAATTTGTCTTCCTAAAATAAAAACAGATTGAAAATCACTAATCCCCTCATCAATAACATGCATAATTCTCAATGCCAAGATCTTGGCAATGATTTTATATCTCGTTCACAAGACTAATAGGTCTAAAGTCTGTGAACTTACAAGCCCCTTTAACCTTCAGGATTAAAGTAATGTATGCATTGTTAATATCTTTTGGCATCTTGCTCTCTTTAAAAAATTCTAAAACTAGTAAAAACATTTCGTCTCCAATAATCGGCCATGCCTTTTTATATAAATTAAAATTACATCCATCTGGCCCAGTAACGTTGGATCCTTTACAACTCCTCGTAACCATTTGATTTCCTCCTATGTCACTTCCATCTCTTAAAAAAAAAAAAAAAAAAAACATTATTAATAGCCTTAAACCCTACACCTCCATGTATGGCCTTGGCCTGAAGTTACTGTTGAACACGTTGCTGTGCACAGGCACAGAGATAGGATTATTTGTTAGGTATAGTAAAAAATAATATAACAAGATATAATATTTATTTTAATTTATTATACATGAATTATAAAAAATAATATAACAAAATATAATATTTATTTTAATTTATTATACATGAATTATAAAAAAAACCAGTATGATTTAGTTTTATTCAAATAACTTATTATAAATATATAATGTAAAAGATTTGGAACAATACCAAATTGAGTCAAGGAAATGAAGTTAATTTCATCTTCATGATGTATCCATCATTTTAATGTTGTTGATTTTTATACCTATCAAATATAAACATACAAAGTATATAAGAAACATTAGTTAAAGCGAAGCATTATTTTATATTCGATAAACTTTGAAATAAAGTAAAAAATAATAAAGAATGATTCTTACATATTACTTTAATTGTGTTTGTTATTCTTTTATAAAATAGAAATCATCGATTATAATATAAATTGTGAATTTTTCAGCAATTTTTTTTATTATATAAACAATCAAATAATTTGCAAGAAAATTATCCTCCATCCGATTGCGAAGTCTTGTTTTAATAATTTTCATCGCTGAGAAAGCTCATTCAGTAGTTGCTGTTGAAATTGTTAAAATAAACTAAATCAACCTGTCAACTAGTGGATAAATATTTTTCCTTTTTTCTTTTAAAAAAAAAATCAATTCTTTTTATTTTGTTCATGGTTCAATCTAAAATCAAAACATATAACATGAGAAAAAATTAATAATTTTGGTGGCTCTTTTAAAAACAAAACATGAAAAAAAGATCCAAATATAATAAAAACAAACCAATAAAATATATCTAATTAATCAGGAAAAAAAATCACTATCAAGAATTCAAAAAACAATTGTTAAAACTAGCAGATCTTAAAAATAAAGAGCATAAATAATAAAATTCTATAAAAAAAACCTCATTAAATTCTTAATAAATATCTCAAAAAAATATATTTTTTAAATTTAAGTTATTAATATTCAATTACTTTATTTTATTCAATAAAAAATAAATTAATCGGTACTCTGCTTCAATTTTTTCATAAATTTTTTTTATTTGTGATTTGTATCTATCAGGTGCGCTACATAAATTTATATTAGGGCTGCAGGGAGAGAAAATGTAGCAAAAACACATTGATAACTTTATATTTTTTGTTCTTTCCACGTAGGCATATAGGTAGTATAAAATCAAGGCAAAGACAAAGGAATTCAAAAGTAAAGTAAAGGATAGCAAATATATTTACTGTACGCAGGATCCATCTCATTAAATAATATTACAGCTCCTCACATTTAATTACTAAATAGTAAAAATATATATATCTTGGAGGGGCCTGGGCCCCTGCTTACCACCCCCTCATTCCACCCCTGGCTGTGCAGGTTTGCTGCCTTGGATTTAATACCTAATGAGTCCAAGAACTTAGTGTCAATAACAACTATATAATCAAAGTATTTTTTTCCTATCAAAAAGAGAAGCCATGAGATGAAAAAATCTGGTATTCCATTCACGTAACTTCCTTCTCAATATGCTAAGCCTTTTTTATTAGAGTAAATTTATTTGGCATATTTAAATAGATTGATGCCCACAACATCTCCAGGTCAGTGTAGAAATATTTGTGCAAAAACCAACAATCTATAAATCAAAAAAGGTCTCCTACCCAAATTCCTACATTCCTTGTTAAACACAATCGGGCAATGGTCTGAAAGACTCCTATTTATCCTAAAAAACTATGATGAGAAAACGCTGGCGTAACATCTAGGTGAGCAAAAATATTTATCCATGCAGCTTATTAAATATCTTTTAAACCATGTATATCGTTGGCCATGCATGAGGATTCAATATAAAAATGTTATTTGTATCTATAAAAATACTTATATGGTTATTGTTTAAGTGATACTTAGATTTGAGATAATCAAGTTCTTTTATATAAAAAATTAAATTTATGTTTTGATCTTGAATATACATTACTAAAAGTAACAAATGAGAAGATATTTAATATAATATAAATAATATGAAAGTATTTGAGTGATTAAGAAATAATTCATCACTTTAAGTGAATTAAAAAATATATATATTTTATATTCTCAAATAATATTGATTATGAAATTCTTATGCAGTGTAGAATTAGATATAAAAAAACTTTCAAATCTTATTTAAAATATCAATGACTATGTTGACAAATGCAAACACACTCTATGTTCAAATATCATACTCGAAACATTCTAAATAAAAGTATAATATTTACATTAAAAAACCACTTATTGAAAGACTAAATCAAACTATATATGATTTTTTTAATATTTAAAAGATTTTGATACGTTGATAGATGCTACATTTAATATTTAAATATAAGTTAATCAATTTATTGAATCAATAATAAGTTAAATATTCAATTTATTTAATCATCTTTAATAAGGATTTTAATTTATATTTGAAAAAATATATTAGAAATCTAATAAATCACACGCATGAAGAATAATTACTAATAAATAAAACAAAAATAATTAACCAAGTATAACTTGATTGTAAATAAATTTTATAAATTAAGAACTAGAATGCAATATAATACAGTAACTTTCAATTCCAGTCCCATAGTCTAAAATATATCAATATCATTCCTAAAGTCTCCAAGTAAACGTCAACTTGCCCACTGACTGATAACTGGTAAATATTTCACGAAAACTAATTATATGCCCTTTTATGAATTATTTTTTATTTTTTAAGCTTTTAAACAATTTTGCTGAATATTATCTCATGCATGGCGACTTGAGATGAAAATATAAGAGAAACATTACAAAAAAAAAAAAAAAAAGCGGACATTCTGTTTTGAGAAAAAAAAGTAAAGATCAACCTAAGAAAATTTGATGAGTATGGGAATCGAAATGAGAAATTATATACATGCTGTTCATATGCATGACCAATGAATGAGCTGCCTCCATTTTTTTCAAAAAAAACTATATTTTTTAATTATTTTTTAATTGAGTTTTTTTTAAAATTCTTTTAATTACATCATTTAATATTATATTAATTTTAAATTGTTTTTTATAATTTATTTTAGTTTCTTTATATGAGATTATTGTATCTCAAATAAATATTATGATATTTGGTTAATACTTAATTTTATGAGCGTATAATTTTGTTATCGTGTCATCAAATAGAAAATAGTTAAAAAAAATTATTAAACCCAGTAGAGTTAATGATCTAAATCACGGGTTTGGTAGGTTAAACAACGAAGTTGGGTGGATTCAATATGTTATTATTTTAATATTAAAAAATTATCATCTTAAAAAAATTAAAATAAAATTACATTTTTTAGCAGTTATTTGAATTATTTTTGGACCCGTTAAATAAATGGGGTCACATCGGAGTACCTCCAACACGAGTTAATTTAAAACGTCTGGGTCGAAAGGTTTCAAAGTTGACCCACTAGGTCAAACCCTTTTTTTTTTCTTTTTAAATTCCATCTTCTAATTTTTAAATTTTTACCTAGATCATAAAATTAGAAAAAGAACAAGAAAAATTATATGTGTCAACCCAAGTTAACCTGTCAAACCTGCAATCCAAGTCATGAAATCGGGATAACCTTATAGAAATAAAATTGAAAAATATTATGAAATTTAATTTTCAACTAACTCAATATTTTTGAATGATGAAATAAAAAAAAAATTATTAGAAAAGGGACAAAAAAATAGCTGAAGTCAACCTCGGCTAACCTATTAAACTTGTGATTTGGGTCATAAGATTGATGCCACTTCATGAGACTAAGATAACTCTACAAAAAACAAATTAAAAAACATTATGAATCTTAATTTTTAAACAACCTAATATTAAAGGATAAAATTGAAAAAAAAATAATTTGTTTGATGGTGAAATTGAAAAAAATATATATTCAATTAAAAAGGGATAAAAAAGTGAACTAAGTCAACCTATGTTAACCTTCCAAACATGTGATTCAGATCATGATATTATGATAACCTCATAAAAAAAAATTGAAAACAATTATGATGTCCAATTAAAAAAACCATTAAAAACTAAACAAAATCAACTCAGGTTAACCTACCAAACTCGTGACCCGATTCATGAGATAAGGATAATACCATAGAATCCAAATAAAAAATATTACAAAATCTAATTTTCAACCAACTCAATTTTGAAGGATGAAATTAAAATAAAAAATTAATTAGAAAAAAATGACCCAAAAAAACCGACTTGAGTTAATTTAGATTAACTTGTTAAACTCATAACTTGAGTTATAAGATTGAGATAAATCCATAGAAAGAAAGTCAAAAACAAATTATGAAGCTACATTTTCGACTGATATAATTTTGAAGGTTAAAATGAAGGAAAAAAAACTAAATTCATTAGACAAATATATAACCCAACAACAAAAAAAAAAAAAAAAACACAATTCCCTAAACAACCTAATATATGAAATTGAAAAAAAATAAAGAAAAAAAATTGAATTATTAAAAAAAAATTATATATATAAAAAATGCATAGCAGTATTTCAATAAATAATAATTTGTTAATACAGTAGATCTAATGGCAATGAAAAAAAAATAAAGAAGGAAGTTAGCACTTAAAGCATAGTAATCCTATCTTTTAAAAAAGTTGAGGAGATTTTTTATAAGATGATTCGTGTGCTTTACTGTTAAAGATTGAATAAAGAGTTGATCAAATCCTAGAAAAAAAAATTAATCTCCAAATAATCTTTATAAAAACCCTAAACAACTGTATGTTGTCTAATTAGATCCATAAAACTTTGAAGGTTTTTTAAAATATCATAATCATTCATGTCTTTCAGAAAACCCAATAATAATAGTAGAGCCATCTTTAAACAAGTAGGTTTATTAATTGCATATTTTGATTTTTATTAGTTTTAATCACAAATTATTCTTATGTGCAAAATCATTTTTTTCTCCTTACATAAAAAAAATAAATAGTGACAGGAGGTAATATAGATTGTGCTTATAAAATTTCAACTTGATTCAATAATTAAATTAAAATTTATGGTTTTTTATATGAGAAAGTTTATTTGACTTAGAGCTCGTTTGGTAGTGTGGTAGCGGTTGCTTTTCAAATAGCTTTTCGTGCTGAAATACATGCCAATGATGTTTTTTTATTTTTTAAAAATTATTTTTAACATCAACACATCAAAACGATCCAAAAAGTACAAACTGCACTTAATCTTAGCAAAAAAAAATTTTCAAAATTTAACGAAACGCAGGTTAAAACGCACAGCCAAACACTACCTTATTCAGAATTTTTTTTGAAACTGGAATATATTGATTTGGTGTATAAATATATCT
This sequence comes from Populus tomentosa, assembly GCA_018804465.1. NCBI lineage: Eukaryota > Viridiplantae > Streptophyta > Magnoliopsida > Malpighiales > Salicaceae > Populus > Populus tomentosa. Next base: position 3,282,460 of record CM031993.1, read on the forward strand.
TCCAAACACTCTACAAAACTTTAAATTTAAAAATGAGTAGGGGTATGTGCTAGTTTTCTATTAGTTTCAATTTTTTTAAAAAATGTTATTAAAATTTATTTCCAGTTTTTTTATTTATTTATTGCTAGAAATTATTTTATTTATTTATTTTAGAAAAAAAAATAATTTTATACTTAAAAGATAAAAAAAAAACATTTTTTTTTTAATTTTATACTTTTTAGCTAGATTTCTCAATTTTCTTGTGTGGACCGAAATCAATTATTTTAAAAAAAAAGTCCCTGGCTTGTGTCACTGGAGGAGACATAACCTGACCAACCGACCAATAAGATGTGATTGGCGGAGCCCACTTCCACCAAATATATTTTGTCTTTTGTCACTCATACAAAAGCTTCCCTCCCATGCTTGTCCGTACACAAAAATATCCCGTAATCCACGGTTCACTAAACAGCTGACACGTCCACTTCTTCGTGGCCCCCACACACTCGTCCTCCACGTGGACTTCTGTACTACATGTTTCTAACAAATAACAATGACCCTTTGCTTCGTATCTCGATCTTCCTCCTTCGCTTTTCCTCTTGACACGTGGATGAGGTCTCGGCCGTTGGATGTAATGGGTTTTTGCTTGCATCGAAGGGTGCCTTTTGTTCTTTCGATGGCCATTGCCTCGTTGACCAAGAAATATCTTCATGAGATATTATTGGATTCTCAATGTTTTGATCTTATTATTTATTGGTTTTAAGTTTCTTTCCAAAATTATGGCTCAAATTTTAAATGGAATTTTTTTCAAAAAATAAATATAACTTTACAGGTGCATATGATAAGTTTAAAACTTGAATAAAATCTTTTTTTATTATTTAATAATAAGATGTATTTTTAAAAGAAATTACTTGTCAATTAGGAACCATTCTTTTATTCCAATATTAAAAAAAAACCTCTTACATCATCTGCTATGCTAAAATAAATTTAATAAATGTTTTTAATTGTTGATTATATTCATATTTGAATTTAGAAAATTAAGAAATGAGTGAATATTCTTGGCCTAAAGTTAAATAAAATAAAACATAGTAAAAAATATTTTAATAGTTAAAAAAACAGTGTATAGTTTATACGGATATATAACAAATACACTAAAATTAAAAAGGGTTTCAACCATGTTTTTATTATAGCTCTAAAAACATTTTAGTAGATTATAATAATAAAATTACTAATTTTCTCCTAATCCAAATAACAAATGGCCTTTCTTATAAAGTTATTAGGGTCTTTTATTTTATATAAATCATAAAAATATTAAATTGCCATTAGAGTAAAAAAAATCACTATATAACTTTAGTCCGATGGTATTATTAGTTTTTTCTATTTTAGATTAGAGCCAAATAACTAAAATGCCTTTTAAATCAAAACAATCAAAGGTTTTAGTTAAGGAATATTTATATCCTTTTACATTGGTTATTTTGTTATTTTTTTATGTTTTATCAAGGATATTATTGTATTTTACCATAATAAAATAATATTATATTTTAAAAAGTTGTTGGCATGTACATTGTTCTTATCATCACGTGGAAAACACCTGCACATTTTAGACGGTGCTTGAGACACCTTCACATGATTAAACCTAACCATCTACCATGTTATTAAATTTACCAACGCATTCTCTTTCAGCTAGTGTGATGAGTGTTATCAATGGTAGGTGGTATGTTGCTAATGGACCTCTTTTTTTGTTCCTTTTCTTTTCTCTCTTCTCCCCTACAAATTGTTGATTGGTCTTCTTTGTTTTTTGGTATTTGTGATTTAATCTTTGTTTTTTGGTTTCTTCTTTTTGTCATTGGCTCTTTAATAAGAGTTTTGTTTCTTTTCAATTTAGTCCTTCGATTCCAATTTGTAATATATTATGCTTTTCAATTTGATCTTTATTCTTTTGATTTTTTTACTTGACCCTTTTATACAAGTTTTTTTTTTTCAATTTCACCTTCAATCTAGGTTTATTTTGTGTTATTGTTTTCAATTTGGTCCTTAATTTGTTTTTTGGAGTTATTTTTCTCTTAAATTTAACCCTCCAAATAAAAATTTGTATCCTTTTTTATTTTAGTTTTTTTCCCCATCGTTTTTCCTTTTGTATAAGTGTTATTTGTTTTCGATTTAGTGCTTCAATTTTAATTTTTCATATATATTTTTTTTATTTGATCGTTATTTTCTGGATTTTTTTTTCACTTAACTCTCTTATAAAAATATTTATTGGTTTTTAATCTCAGCTTTCAAACCAAGTTTATGTTGTGTTATTTTTTTAATTTTTTATCATTATTTTATTTTATTTCCTCTTGTTTTAGTTATTTTTCTTTTTAATTTAACCCTACAAAAAAAATAGTTTCCCTCTAATTTATTTTTTATTTCAATTTTCACCCTCATTATTTTAATTATAATTTTTTTTATTTTAGATCTTTTTGTATAGTTTTTTTTTCGTTATGTTCTTCAATGTTTGTTGACTCAACCCAATTTTTTTATCCTTTTTTTATTCAATTTCATGGTCCCATTTTTTTTTTTGTTTTACAAGATATCATGATCTTTTTTAAAAAATAAAAATTCTACTTAATATCATTGTAGTTTCTTTTATTATTTAATTAAAGTAAAACAATATTATTAATCTCAATGGTGTTATAACGTGAATTATTAATTGCTCTTATTCTTTAAATCGTGTTTACATAAATATTATGTTTTTACAACAAAAAAATACAAACCCTAGCACAAGCGTATGCCTAGTATTTACTAAAAATCCAAGCCCTATATAAAACGAGACATTTTCATACATGTAAAACTTTATCTATTTCGGTGTGCATAATAGATCTGTTAAAAATCAGCACCCGACGATGAATTCAAGCAATTTTTGTATTTGTCAAAAAGTCCTTTTTTTCGAATTTAACGTGTCTTTGATAATTGTGTCGGTTTAAAAACATAAATTTTGAAAAAGTATAAATTATATTATTTTTTAATTAAAATTTTAAAAGAAAATTTTTAAAATTTTGAATGAAGCTCATGTAAAATTATAGTGTGTTAATCAATCAAATACTTTTAAATATATAATTGAAATAAAATACAGACCGCACTACACCACTTCACATAAACAAATAAAATCTTAATATGTATTTGATATTGTAGTTGTTTTTATAATTATAATTAAAAAAAAATAGATTTAAAAAAAAACTATAAATTCTAATTTTTTTAAAAGTAAGATACAAGATAGAGTTTTTAGTAAGATATATGCAAAACTATATAATTATTTTATTAACCTAACATAATTAAATATATCATTAGAGCAAAACACATCCCAGCACTTGGAATAAAAACTAAAAACCTATATATGAACGATTTCTACTTGACACTAAATATACTTTTGACGTTTCTTTTTTAAATAATAAGTCAACCAGCCAGTACACTTTTCACTTTCAATTTTCTAAGCACTGTGTCAGCCCTCCTTTTTCTTCATTTTCCTACGGCTTCCCATGCCCCGGAGGCCCAAACCTTGTTTTTTCTTCATCTTCTTCTTCTCTCAACTCCGGCAGCCACCTATTCAACCAACGCACTGACAGCAGCCTCCTCACGGCTCTCATTCAAACCCGATAACTTTTCTTACCCAATTAATGCATTTAGGGTTTTTGAGATTTATGGGTATATAATCTGGGGTTTTTTTAACTAGAGTTTAATTGGTTTAATTTATAGATTAATTTAGGGTTTTTGCAATGGAAATAATGTTCAAAAATCCTTGTATAATTTGATGGAGCTTTGACAAACAAAAATCAACTACTCACAAAAATAGAAAACAATAATTTGTATGAAACTTGGTAGGCTTGTTCTAGATAGCACACCCCCGTCAAAATGCTAAATATATTTTTTATAAAATTAAAAAGAAAATTTTGAATATTTTTACTAGCAATGTAATTGAGAATTCAAGATTTTGTATCATTATTGATTAAGCTAGAGATGAAGAAAAAAAAAAAGGTAATTATCTTAGGGTTTGTTGACAAATATGGTTTCATTGGGAGCCTTTTTTTTCATGCTGTGAATGTGAGAGATACCACGGTAATGACTTTAAAACAAGAGGTGTGCAATGTTCATCTTGATATGATTATGCGAGCAATATGCAAGATGAGTGGAATGGACTTAAATCTTTATTTTTTAAACATTGTTATTTTGCTTATTATTTACATTGGATAGCTAATAGGTTAAAATTAACCCTTGTTGATGTCTCTGACCCAATCCATCAATATTTTTTTTCAAATTTAACTTTTATTATTAAGATCAAGACTTTGTTAATGCTATAAATTTAGTTTTAACTACAAATTCATTAATTTAAAAGTTACGAGATAATAGATTAAAATATTTACTTCATAATATCAACGAATTTTGTGTACAAAATAATATTAATATTCTTGATTTGAAAGCACATTATACAAGAGCTTGAGACAAATATTGTCATCAAATTGAAATTCTTATAACTTTAAAACATCATTTTAGAGTTGATATATCATTTTAGAGTTGATATATTTGTAGCTGCAATTGATTTTCAATTACAAGAGTTAAATATTGAATTTTATGATTAAATAGTTGAGCCTTTTAATTTAAGTTTAGCATTATATCCTCATGATTCTTATAACTCATTCAATGTTTATGATTAATTCAACGAACCTTAACTCTTCATATATCTACGATAATTATAAAATGAGCTTTTTTACAATAAAGTTAGTGAAAACAAGGTTTTGTAACAAAATAAATGACAATTTTCTTGCTGACAATTTAATTGTCAACATAAAAAAAGAGATTGTTATGGACTTCACAATAGATATTATTGTGGATGAGTTTTACTCAATAAAAAATCGTCGAGGATAACTTAGTTTAGAGATTTTTTGCCTATTTATTTCCTTTATTTTTATATCTATATTGAATGTTTTTATTTTTTTTAATGTTTATTAGAATGTAATAGAATACTACATATAAGAAAATTAAGAATTTTATTTTGTTATAATTATTCAGCTTATTAAAATGAAATTTAATTTTGTTTTTATCTGTATTAATATACCTCGACTCTCAAACTAAAATTTCTAGTTCCTCCGTGCATAAATATACATTTAGATTTATTTTATATCATCATTTTTCACAATTCCTCGTCAAGATTCAATAGTAGGGTGTAGGCCCTCCACGGTTAAACCTTCTTCTGAGCATTTGGGGCCGTATATACTCATGTTGATATTAAAATAATAGTGGTATTTCATCAGATTACCAAAAATAAACCCTCCACTTTGAAATTAGAAATTTACCAATAATTACTTTCCTGTGGTATAGTTTTTTTTTTTTTATTATTATTATTATGAATATCCGAGTTAATTTGTGCATATCTTAATTAATTCTATAAATTTTAAAATTAATGATCATATAAGGTTTTAATGGTTGTGAAAAGACTTAAACTTATTATTATTATTATTATTATTATTATGTTTATGATTATAGTTGAGTTTTAAATCATTCTAGCCCCATGTAAAGCTGATTGTGGGATCATTTATTTTTATTATTAATAATACTATTTCAAAAAAAAAAAGGATAAAAATAGAGGACACGAAAATTACTGAGTAATTAGATTGGATAATAGTTTTTTTTTTTTTTTTGATATAACATCTCTCCTTTTCAATTTATATTTAACAGCCATAGAACATCCGAGAGTCTTGCACTGCTACAACGAGTCCTCTATGATTGGTCACCCAGTCTTTGCATCGATGGCATTAGCCAAGAAAACCATCCATGCTAAATCTTCCTCACCAGTGTACCAGAGGTAAATCTACTCCGATCAGTGAGCCAAAGACCCTAGCCATCCGCACTCTATTTCTACTAGTATTAGGACCAATAGGTTTTTAATTCCAAGTCACGTGAGCACCCTTGTAAAAACACTTCACCTCTAGCATGAAAGCTATGTCAGCCTAAAGAACGAGTCAACACATAAAAGTATAACCACATGAATCTGCAAGCGTTCCACCTTTTCAGACAGCAAGAATGATTGATTTATACTTGTCAAAAGCTCCACGAGCAGTACACTAAAAGAATCTGCGTTAGGAACCAAGAAAAGGAAATCTAGAGATGGAATGCATCCCCCAATTGTGGACGCCATATAACAACGCGGGAGGGTCCACTCTAGCAAATTCCCAGATTCTCTTCTACAAATAACCCTACAAAGAAGAATCATGCAGGATAAATTTCCTGTTTTTTCTGTTAGTTCATTTCTTTTCCTCTTACTAAAAGAATGGAAGGCTTGAATGAAGATGTATGGGGAACATAAGAGCCGAGAACTCGGAATTTACAGTGTCAAAAAATTGCGATGGAATTCAGTCTCAATCCTCATGAGACCAAATTAATGAATCATCTAGGACGGTGGCAAATCTCCTCATTAAGAAGCTGTGCGATTAGACCAGGATTAGCTGTTGGCTTATTGCCACTTAAAATACGACTCAGTGCGGTCAATTCTTCTGGGCTTGCCTTCTTGAATAGACCTCTAAGAATCGTATCAGCTTCAACTGGTAATAACTGGCTCCCGGGGGCTTTACTAATATTCTGGTCCTCGTGTGTTCCCTGGGAATGCCCTGCACTGACTATGGATTGAGAATGTTGCGGAATCTGTCCTTGTGGCCGTGAATATGGCCTGGAGTCCCAATAATCTGTACAAACTCGATTCCTGTCTAATGCTTCTATGGCCTGTTTATAGGAAAAAAAAGAGGGGGGGGGGAGCTGAATTATATTCAATGTAAAGAGCATTTGGCACAAATAAAGCTGAGAAAAACAAAATCAAAATTCAGAATTGTAAGCAGTGTGGAACCATGTATATTAAAACATGAACAGGGTTTTTTTACCGTTCCAAAGAGGAACCAACTTAGGCCAGGTTTGATACAACATGATGAATATAATAGGTTTATCAGTGTCTTTGGAAAGTTTATCGAACTCTTGCCATGAGGAGACATTTTTTTTTTACTCGGACGCTATATATATATAAACAAAACCTATGAATTTAAGGTATATTTGTTGTGTATTAAAGAAGCTCAGTTTCTTTCATTTTTTTCAGAAAATTAAACACACGGGAGCAGTTACACGATGTTTACATGTTATAAAGGACCAACAGTACATGGCTTTTATTAGGCAAAAATAGTCCTCTTACCCTTGTGTTTCAAACCTAGTCTATTAAGTAACACCAAATTGATAAAATGTTTGTCAATTTACCCCAATCAATAATTTTCATTAAAAAGAGGCCCTTAGTAAAGAACTAAATTGCACTTGTAAACATACAAGTAGTTAATTTGATTTTTCTTTTTTGAAATATTTCCCTCTTAATGAACACATGCTGTTCACACTCACCACCATTCTAAACACCATGTCACCTCGATGGTGACCAGATGGCAAAGATCCCAATGTTGAGGCTACTGGATTTTTTCAGAAAAAAGTTCAATTCAGTCCCTAAAGTTCTGAAAATTGTAATGTGGACCCTTCAAAAGCTTACTTTGTGGCAATTATTGACTGGAGCCAATTGGCCAACATTTTGTCAAATTTTGGCACCAACCAGCTAAATTTGAAACACAGATAAGAAGACCATTTGCCACAAACACATGGAGCAAAGGGATAGTTTTGCCTTGCTATTATTTAAAAAAACCAATAAACTGGGGAAATCAGCACACTGGAAATTTACCTGCACAATTGCTGGTGAAGAAAACCCAAACATTTCAAAGCCATCAAGACTTCCAGGAGGTTGTAAGGGAGGAAGATTCATTCTTCCAGATTTATGCTGCTTTGTGATCTCCTGATTCACTCTCTCTCTCACCATTTCCCAGCATCTGGCTGCTGAAACATGAAAAAATACCTCATTTGGGCAATGCTCCAAGGAAACCTGAAAATACCAGAGCACAACAGATTAGACGTGAAATATCTATCTAAATGCAATGACCAATGACAGTCTCAATCGCAGGTTAGAAGTATTTCAAAACTACTGTATGCAAAGAACTTCGACTGTCTAAATCTAAACCATCCGCAAGATTCAAGATTCCATTGCCGTACCCAGTCTTTTTATTCAAATATGGGCATCCATCACTCAACTTTCAGCACGGCATGGAGTTATTTATAATTGGACCACTTCCTGGTTGGGTTATTCAATGTGCTTCATTAATATCACTTCTACCCTCAAACTAGCTACAAAACCAATCATGATGAACAAGGAGAGTTATATCCCAACTCTATAGGAGGAAAGGTAATTTATGATGCCAGCAACTTAAATTTTTTTACGAGACATTACCCCTGCTAATGCTTGCTATATACAAGGGGATTATATGTCAGAATTCAAACACTGTTAAAATTACATAACAACGATCAGTAAAATTTAGTGTATTAGAGAGAACAAGAGCAGCCATCAGATGCATCTGACAAGTACTAAGCAACAATCTTAAAATTCATTCCAAATTTCTTTAGTTGCTTAGAATTCCAATAAGGATCAAAAGAAAAAAGGTAACGATGACCTCTCAGGATATTCAAAGATAAATAAATTAGTATATTTTGCAACAATCAAAATGATAGATGATAAGATGCTATAGTATTAAATCCTGACCAAAGGAAAAATTGGTATTACCATAAATAGAGGACCGTTTCGCCCTGCATCCAGTATTTCGGAGACATAGTAACACATATTTGCTGGATCTAGAACACTTATGTACCTAACTCGACTTCTAAATCCTGCATCAAATAGAACAAATATGCATAAATACATGTCTCTTCCTATTCCTTAGCATGACTATTCTTTAACTTCATGATCTTTGTATAAAACACATATGCAAGATACCTTTGGGAAAAATTGATTGGCTGTTGCACCATGACTTTCCAGAAAGCACAACCCCAAATTCCAGAGGTTCAACATTGCAATTGATCCTTCGCACTACCTTGGCAATTCGGGGACCCTTCTGGCGGTAGTGTCTCTCCAAGTTATTTTGCGAGGAAGATGGGCTACCTGCCATAATTCTTGAGTTGTCCAATGAAGTTGAGGTGGCATTTCCTCCCATCTTGTCCGCATTGTTAAGCTTTCCAATGCCACATGGCTGTGGATGCTGACTCCCAACATCTGTCATTCCGTTATCCCTACTGGTATCTCTATTAGTTGAGGAATTCTGAACATTCCTACCAAATCCTGCTGTGCTAGGACCTGTGTGGCAAGAAACATTCTTTCGATTAAATTCCAAAACCTTTCCACCATCTTGATGATAGCCATCCTTCACTTGCACCACAGGAGCAGATGAACAATTATTTTTTTGTTCATCAGGAAGCGAACTGACATTCTTTTCACTCTTAACTGCTCCATCAACCACAGGAACAGTTAAGATTGAATCTTTATTGTCATTACATGAACTATAATGCAAAATTGATAGCTTCCCGGAAACATTTTCTTTTGCCCTTTCTAAAATTGGCTTCTGTTCATCACCTTCATCATCACTAAGAAGAATAACATTGTCATTACCCAAAGTTGAAGGCTTCTTCCCTTCACATTTCTCTGAAGCCAGGCCTGCAGCATAAGATGTGTCTTCTTGAGACAACAGGCAAACTAGCGTTCTTAAATTGGTAGACAAAAGACTAGAACCTTTTTGGTTTAGCTTCAAATTGTCATTGTCCCTCTCAATTACTTGAAAAGAACTATGAGATACAGATGATGCCCTCACATCTTTTGAAGGAGTGCCTTCAGGTGGTTTCTTCTCTTCTTCCAATGCTATCTGACTACAGATCCCAGATGAATTCATTCTAATATCACTAGATATTGCTCTCCATGGTAAATCTCCACAAGGATCTGCTGGTGTGTGTGATCTCACCGGTTCAGTTGCTGTTCTTATAGGAGAATAAGATAATTTAACATCTTGCGTGTTGTCCTTGGAAACAAAACTCGTCAGGGCGAGTCCAAGATCTAGTCTTGCCCATCGGTACACTGCACTCAATTTTCCCTCCAATGCCTCCAGGAGGATATTTAATTCGCTGATATCATAGCGAAACAGGAAAAATTTGGCACCCCAAGCACATGAGCACAACTGCTTTGCATGAGTCAAGCATGCAAACTTATCTGGAGAGCAATGACACCCTGCTGCAGACAGATGCAAATCAAAAAGGCAAACACTGCATTCCCTCTCACTTGTGGCATCAAAATCACTCTCCATCTTCAATGTTGGGGAAGAGTTGCAGAGAAATTGTCTCCTCACACGCTCTGTCTCCACACGTTCCTGAACCAAGAACATCCAAAGTCAATAGGGAAAAGGAATAGCACCAAAGTTTTCCCGTGAGAACTTTTATTGCTAACATAATGACACACTTTCAAGTTTCAAACTTAACATCTAGGATTTCTGAAAAAAAGCATATTAAAAAGTCAATGATAAGATACCTGCAGCACACACCAAAACATGCAAGACAGAGAAAAAAAATAGTGAAAACTGAAAAGTAAACCAAGTAATAACTTCCCCGTTCATTATAGTAATGGAAATCAAAATCAGACTGCCTGTTCTGTGAACAGTACACAGCCACGTTGCATAAAAGTTTTACCAAAAAATAGAGTTGAGATGGCATCTTGAAGCTTAGAACAGTCATCACCATCTACATATGCCAATACCAATTTAATGGCAGCATCCTACAACTCCAATATTTTTCTAGTGGCATGTTTGAATTACTACCTTGAACCCAGGCAAGCCAAAGCTAAATTTCAAACAGCCATCAATTTGACTTGAGACAACTGACATTGTGACAAAATATATTTCAAACTGTAGAATTCCAGTAAGAAAATCAGCTGGATAGTCTCATAGAGACAAACTAAAGTTTACCTTGAATGCTTTTGCTAATATCCCATTCTTTCCACACACGTCTTTCCATCTTAAGTTATCCAAGGTATTCCTCTTAAGTAAATTCAGTTCCCAATGTGCTCTGACTGCTTCCCTTGCTGCCCCAAGCAACAGTTTATCATGGGAGATGGAAGTCCTCCGTCTCTGCTCACAGTACAGCTCTATAGCAGTCTGTCCATGGGGCAACCAGTCAACAGGAGCTACATTCACTGCCTCCGCACAATTGAAACCACAATTAAACCCCGAATGATAGGCTCGAGGAAAGGTTAGCACAAACTCTCCGGAATTCTGAACACACCGATAGACAGGCACTCCTTCAGATCTTAGTATGTTGGGGGAAAGCTGAGTCACCTGCAAGGGAAAAACAAGTTCAAGGCATGGTTGTCATTATAAAATAGGAGGAAAGCTACCATCTGTTAATAATCAGTTCTATCAATGCTATCCTAGGTCATCTAAAAATGAAACCTCTGTAACTGACACAACTGAAAGCCAGGAACGAAGTGCCAATGATTGCAGAATTTCAGGAACAAAAACATAAGGCATCCGGCATTCCATGGAATAGAGCACTTTTGCAATTGAAGTTTCCTGCCTAAGTTCCATGTCACTAGAGATTTATAAATCTCACCACAAAGATTACTAAGCTGATTTTTTTTTCTTACTTCATTTCTCCAGAAGACCTCCACTTTTGGAAACAAATTATTGCAGACTGGTGACAAAGGTTATTACACATTTAGCAGATAAAAGAAGAAACCAAAAAAGGAATGTGCACAAAATCCTTGAAAGATTCAGAGAACTTGGGTTAGCCACTGTAATCCAAGTTTATGAATCCAGGTGAAGGATTCCATAAGACAACAATGTGAACAAAGACCATGATTGGCTTTGTGATTTTTGGCGACTCAACAAATGGTGTCCAAACAACAGCTAAAAGAGCACAATTTTATGAGAGCATCTAACATGGTAGCACAGTGCAAGAACTTTTACTCACCAGCTTATGAAGCAAGTCGGGTTGTTCTTCAAAAAGATCAGGTAAATGCTTTCTCATGGTCTCTTCCAATCTAATGGCATCCTTCCCTGGCACACCATACCACATCTTTTGTGCGCCCCAATGCATGTAATTCAGTGAATATAGGTGATGATCTTCGACATGCTGTTCTCAACCATGTGAAAGAAAAAGGAAACACAAGAATAAGTAATCAGGCTCTAAAACAAATGCATAAACTATGCCAAAGCCTGTTCATAAGACAAATAAGAGCTGTTATTATAAAAATTGCAAAAACGAAAGTTGTAAGACCTAAAACTGAACTGATTATCCATCATTAGAGATGCAGACGTCAAGGCTCAGTTATATACAAGCTACCAATAAAAAGTACACTCCATACACATTCATCAAGAAACATAACAGAACAATATATTTGTTTACCTATGATTATTTATTTATTTTGGACTGAAGCTAGGCTTTTTGTATAATCTATAAAACAGTAGACATAAGGTCTTACCCAACAGAAGGAGGAGAAGCACATCCCTATATACAGCCATGGCACCAAAACACCGGATATATCCCCACTTTCAAAGGAAAGAACGGATCCAGGAAGCCTCGGAAAGTTATTCAGATTCCAGCCTGATTTTGTATAACGATCATTTGTTGCAGAACTAACTTCATTAGATGTTTTTGGAAACCCACTGCCAAAAACCCCAGTTTCCAGATCAGCCCCATAAAGAACCTGCAATAGACAAAGCAAATGTAACAACTCTAGTTCACTCTGCGACTCACATTGCATGCAAACAAGGGAGACAAGTGAACACTGTAAAGAAGAGCAACACAAAAAAGTGAATTAATCAACAAAAAGAAAATGAACATTCAAATAGCTCATATCCACTCACAAAACACACCTCAATTTCTTCAGTTGCTTTCTCTACAATTCGCCAATATTCGCCCTCAATATTATCCAATGTAGGTTCACAAGTCTTCTGAAACGTTGTCATATCTCCTCCCTTATTAATAGTATTCTCATTCTTCCTGAAGTACTGGGCCTTGAAATCATCAGCATATTTCTGAAATGTATCCAAAGTAAACAGTGGGCCAGGTTCAAACCCAAATCTCTCAGCTTCACAAACACCAGCATCATTTGACCCTGAGATGCTTCCAATATCTGTACCACAATCGCCTGCCATTCTCATGCATCTTCTCCTTTTCTTCCTTGTATGATTAGACATCGTTGACCTCTTTCTCATAGAGTCCCGGTTCTGCAGTTTGTCAACCCTCTGGACACGAGTTGCAAACGTAGAGCCCTCCCAAACAGTTTTTTCCTTAAGGAGACAGGGAGGTTTCCAAGAAGGAGGAGGAACAATGCGACAGATTCCATATTGTTCAGCTTTAGGCCGTATGCTAGCAATATATTTCAAAGTATCTTCAAACTCCTGGAAAAACGATTGCATGCACATTCACAGATCCTTATAATTGAACATAAGTAAATCACAGATTTGCACATCGAAACCAGAATATGAAGAATGTCTTTTTTGAAATTAAGACAAGCAAAATATAACAAGAAAAAATGTAGACCTCTTCAGTTGGGTAGAATACAGGAGCATCCTCAATATCAAGCTTACAAGCACTTTCTGGATGCCATCTTGCACTGACCTGTACCAGATATTCAATTATCAACCAAATAACATTGGAACAGATGATAAAAGACATGAAGGAGTATATCTAAACACAACATCAGATCAGACACAGTTCCGATCCTCTAGGACCCTTGCAACTAGCAACCACAGGAAGCTTCATTACAGTAAGAATCCACCATTTAGTAGTGCAGCCATATATGCAGGGGCAGTGCCAACCATTAACTTGAAAATGAAATTATTGTGGATGCTACATAATGATGGCTGTCTAGACAATAACAAGGAAATTGCTACAGGGGAATCGAGCTAATTAAACCAGACTGCAAGAAAGGCTAATCCAAGTATGCAAGAAAAAAAAAGGAGAAGAAAATAAAATAACCTTTTGGCAATTACTGCATTGTGGACATCCACGGATCACTCCCTTGGGAAGGCGAGACCTTAAGGAGAGATTCTGCTATAATAAAATGGGATGTAAGGCATCCAGAGTAGACATAAGGGACTTGCAAGGGAAAATAGAAATTCAAATGCTAGATATGCATGCCGTTGCTCATCATTTTCAAAGAGATAACGATGAAAATGATACTAAAAACTAACTTGATTAAGCTTCACAGAATCAGACTCGTCCTCTGAACAGCTATCCAAATGTTCAAACTTTATCCAGGGTCTGCGTCGAAGGGACCTCGTAACTTTTGCTTCATCCTCAAACTCTGTGTCCATCTTGACTGACTGTGATTCAGAAGCGCTTGTAGTGGCTGAACAACTGGTTACATTACTTTCTTGTTTTTCACCATCTTGAACCCTTTTTAAGGTGAAAGCTGCAAAAGACTCGAAACCAGGTGGAACTGATGGGATATCATCATTCTCCTCCTTAATATGTACTCTAATGAGTTCAGTTCCCATTATGACTGTAAACAAAAATAATCAACAGATTAATTACAAAGCATGTTACTAACAGCCAACAACCAAAAGTCCAATTCAACAATAGCCTCATTTCATTGCATTAAATTTTCCTGGGCTTCCAGAAAATTACTATAGCCTGTAACAGATTCATTTATAGTTTCTTATCAGAAAACACAGCGCAGACTATGTTATCACTCCTTGCCGTTCAAACACCAACTCACATTCTCAAAGGATCATAACTTCTTGACACGAGCAAATTTATATTTCTCAAGCATCACATATCCAGACTATCTTAAACACGGAAGCCTCAACTTCCCCTCCTCAATTCCACAATTCTACTTCAAAAAAAAATATTAACTTAATTTTACAATTAAAACAAAAGGTATGCACAGGATCAAATTTATATACTGAAAAAATCCTAAATCACAATTTTCTATAAGAAAATCTGTAATACTTAATCCATGATAAAATCATTAATAAAATCAAACTGAATAGCCAAACACAAAAAAAAATACTAAAAATAAACTCCTGAGATATTCAATTCATAGAAAAATCATTGAATTCAAGAAAGATATTTATAAATAATTAGTAAAAAAAATCAAATTAGGGCTTACATGATCTTGATCCAGAATCTGTAATTCCCAATTCAGTCAAAGCAGCTGGAAACTCCACACACACACACACGTTCTCCGACCACACCCGAATTTACAAATTAAAAGTCAAAATCATTAAAATAAAACAAAAATTAAATTTGAAACCCTAAATTCAAAAGGAAGAAACAGGAAATCACAATCTGATTTGTTACAGATCTAACCCTAACCCTAAATCCTAAACCATGAAAGCAAAACACGCGTTTTGTTTTCAACGGGAATTTATTATTATTTAATGAGAGCATACAAGAAAGAAAATATTACAAACAAGACCCACACAAACACGCCTTTCCTTCAGGTTTCAGTTTCAGTGATCAATCAAATCAAAAACAAAATCCATTTGTTTTATATTCAACCTTTTTTTAATAACAAACAAAATAAAATCAAGCGCTCATTGAATTATCTAGTGCAGACAAGGGTAAATCTGAAAGATAATCTTAGGATTTTTTTTTTACTTGGATAATAAATTTTCTATTAGAGGAAAGAAAATGATGTATTGAAGTTTCTAGAAACCTAGCACAAAACCAGAATTCTATGTGATCGGACACGTACATCTGCATATACATATACATACATACATATATATTATGAAATGTTTAAAAAGAAATTTATTTAAAAAAATAAAAATTATTCTAGAAATAGAGATAGAAACTCTTGTCTCTATCTTCACAATTAAAGGTATTTATGTCTTAGGTTAGGTGTCTCGGCCTCTTATATTTAGAAACAAATAAAGAAATTTTATAATTTTAGAAACTGCTATCATCTTTTTTTTTATTTTAACTATAGCTGGTCTTGAGATAATTAATTTACATAAACACTGTCTTTAATATAATAATTATATTATTTAATTCATGTACATTTTTGGTTATATGAATGTTTAAATATATTACATGCAACATGACGTGACCAGAACATATATTAGGAAAATTTAAAAAAACTTCTTTCCTGGAATAGTTTTAGATAGAATAAAAATTAATTTTTATACTGTATAAAAATACTTTAAATAATTTTATAAGATAATTATTATGTCCGGTAGATATTTATCTGACATACCAAACATTCTCCCATGCATTGTCTAGTTGTTAAATGGGATTTGCAAGAGTTCAAGCATAGTTTTCAAACCCAGTCCAATTTAAAATTCAGGTTTTGAATTTTGATCGGGTTACCAAGTTATTAGGGTTACTTTTTTAAAAAAATTTAAAATAACATCATTTTAATTAAAAAAAAAAAACAAAAGTCATCGGGTTGCAACCAGGTTTTTAACCGGGTTGAACTAGGTTTTTCCTTCCTCTATTTTTTCTTCAACCCAACCCGATTCCAGTCTCGTGTCCTAGGTCGACCCGTTGAGTCGAGTCGGGTTTCAAAACCATGATGATAAGTATTCATAAATTATTTTTATATTTTTAATTTTATTTTAAAATTATATAAAAAAAATATAGTGAGTTTCACCTAACTAATTACAAAACTAGGTTTTGATTATTTAGGCTGCATTTGAAAATGCGGGTCAGCCCGTGTTTCTAACAAATTCAATTTTTGTGAAAAATTAATTTTTTATATATGTTTTAGATTGTTTTGATGCGTTGATCTTAAAAATAATTTTTTTAAAATAAAAAAAATTATTTTAATATATTTTAGCTCGAAAAACATTTTAAAAATTAACCACAACTATTCTTCCAATCATATCCTTAAAACTCGAACAAAACCCGGAATTAAATAAATCTTAAATTAACCTGCCAATTAACCACGTATTTAATAAGTATGATTTCTAAGTTGAGGAGTTTACTGTGTGCCATGGCATAACTAATGAGGAGACCAGACCGTGGGCTAGAGGGGACAGACAGGTCAAAAGGGAAGAAAATCAGAGAGGGGTGTTGTTTCGTGAGTTCAAACTCCAAGAAGAGAATCAACAGGCGCCCCCCGTGAAGTAACAAGCAGTTTTCCTTGAGCAAGAATGCTTTGCAGTGCGGCACCGTCTGGGAACATGATGTAAATCATGTTTTTAATAAATTTAATTTTTTTATTATTATTAAAATTAAATATAATTTATATTTTTTAAATTATTTTAATATATTGATATCAAAAATAATTTTTAAAAAATAAAAAAAAATTATTATTATACATTTCAACATAAAAAATTATTTAAAAAATAATAATTAATACACTACCAAATAATACCTAATTTTCAGCTTCGGCTGTGCGCGGTGGGGGCACGCATGGAGCTCTCAAGCTATAATTAGATATATAATATTGTTGACATTATCGAGGCAACAAACATGTAGGTGTGGTAATTTTCAAGCCACAGGAGTGCGACATGCGAGTCCGGGGCCAACTTTAAAACGGAATGCTTGTTTGCTGGTGGGGCCAACTTTGAAAAGAAATTAAACATTGCGATCAAAGTTATGTTTTAAAATATTTTTTATTTAAAAATAATTAAAATAGTATTTTTTTATTTTTAATATTGACATGATCTAAAAAATTTAAAACCAGTTATTTTAAAAAAATAATAAAACAATGATTCAACAATAACACCAAATAAACCCAAAAACAAAGAATCGATCCTTTTTTACTGTGCGCATAAAAATTCACTTTGACCTTCTACTCTTTTTGTTTGGTATTTGTGTTTCGGGATTTTAACTTTCCGTTCTTATACTTTATTATTTGAGATGAAAGAGAAAACTCGTGGGAAATGAGAGATGAGAGAGAAGATTTAATTGATTTTTTTTTTTTTGTGAAAATTTTTTTTTGGTATTAATAGATTTTTTTTATAACAAAAATATTATTGAGGTGTTTTTAAACTTTAAACTCATTAAAAAAAATTGGGTTTTAAAAAAAATTGATTTAGGTTTTTTTTACTAATTTAAGGGTGTTGGGATTAGAAATTGATTCATCAAGCTTTTTAATATACTTGTTATGTATTTTTAGATAAAAATAAATCAATTATAATATTTTAAATAAAAAACCTCAACTCAACTTTTTAAATCCTTCCTAACAAAAACTAAACCAACAAACAATAAATCATTATTTTTAACTTTAAAAAATAAAAAGATTAGTGATCTGCTGTACGTTCATTGACCGTATACAAAAATCAAGAGAGGCTATACCTATGGTCTAGGCCTTGTTGGCTCACATGTGCGGGCTAAGGTGTTTGACTTTTTCTTTGATTATTTTATTTTAGTTTTTATTAAAATACACTATAAATAAAATAACTAGCATTATATTTATTTATTTTAAAATTTTGACATAATTCTTAAATAGTGTTATGAGTTTTCATAAGAATGCTGATCATTTTGTTTTCAATTATCACATGCTTAGTATACAAAAAATATATGATCAAGGACATTCAATGAAGTTAAAATTTTGTTTCTTTTATTTCTTTAATATATTTTTTACATGGTTTTATTAAATTAATTTTTTTTTTTGCCTTCAATCATATAAAAAATATTGTGGTATTATTTTAGTTTTTTTAAAAAAAAACTTGCTTTTGAAATCATAATAAGTTTTTATTTAAATAACCGTGCTTTAAAAACAAATTTTTTTTCATTAAAACAATAAATGCATGCATTAATAAGAAAAATGAGTTTAAATTTAAGAGATATATTTTAAAAAAATAATAAAATTTTGGCTATATTTTTCTATTTATTTTAAATTATTGAAAATTTTGTTAGATTTTTATTTTGATTGTCACTGCTTTTTATTCAAGAAATGTGCCGCTAATAAATTATTATGCTGTTGTTTTTAAGAAAATAAGGGCATTTTTATGTTGGTGTAATTGATTGTTTTATGAATAAATATGGTTTAGCCTTATATGCATAATTTTTGAAATAATTCACTTATCAACATTGACTAAGAATAAAGCATTTATTTTTTATTTTCCTCAAAAATTTTATTCTCATGTTTTTTTATATGTATGCCTAGACATGGGCCATTAATGATTTTTTAATTAAAACATACTTTGATGATTATAACAATTTTTCTTTTCAAAAATAATACTTCTAGTAAAAAAGCATGTTCTCATGAAGATAAAAAAAAATGTGCTAATAAGAAAATTATATTTTTTATTAAAGATATTTTTTTTTCATTTTAATTTAAATCACCATAGTTTTCTCCAGGTATTTTTTTAATTATCTTTTTTTAATGAATCATGCTGCTAATAAAAAGATCATTTTGTTGTCAAAACAGAGAAGATTATACAAATTAAAAAAGATAATTTTAATCAAAAATATATATTTCTCATTTATAATTTTATTCATTGCCATACTTATTATGAATATCTATTTTTATTGTTATATATATATTTCATCAATTATAATTTCCACGCCTGGTAATTTATTTCCAAATTATTGATATGATCATAATTATTTAAGGATTTAAAAGTCCAATTCATAGATTTATCTCTACATGGTCGATGGTAGGAGGGCCCACGCTTGACACTAAAATAAACAATTTTTTTTAGTCGAGTTCGTGCATGTTTGGCGTTGTGGCTATATTTACAAAAAAAAAAAAACATCATTGTCAGGTGTTTGGTTACAGTCTAAACACAATTTTCTATTTATGGAACACATTACCATCTGTGTTTAAATCGCAAGATAACAAAAAGCAACTTCAAGCTGTTTTTTGTGTTAAGTTGCAAATTGTGCTATAAGCAGAGACTACAAAAAGATGAACAAAAATAGATTAGCGAACAATGGAGAGCAGCTCCCTCGATTCATCATCGCCTTCTACCGTTTCCACCGCCAGCCAGACATCACTACCATGCAAGGTAGCCGGTTGTTCCCTCTCCTTCTACTTCTTCTTCTGCACTTTCATGTCTCCACTGTTATGCAAAGTGAGCAACGGAAAGTGAATTAATTCACTTTCCACTATTCACATTGCAGGACAGTGAACAAGTAGCTCCCTCAGTTCACCACTTGCCTCCATCATTTTCATTGCCAGCTAAACATCGCCGCGCGCATAGGGTAACCTGCTCTTCCCTTTCTCTTTATCCTTTTTCTTCTATTGTTGCATCTAACTACTCTCCACTATTTTACAAAGTGAGCAGTAGAGAGTGTCTTCACTGTTCCCAGACCTAGATATATTGGATCAGGTCCGCCCCAGTAAAATAAAAAAAAACCAAAAAAATTTCTCAGATATTGTGTTTTATTCAAAAAACTAGTATTTAACATTATTTGATGATACAATATAATTATATTAGTTGGAGATCGTATGATGATGTAACATTTACAGAATTTGATCGCAATCCCATTTTATTCTTGATAATATTTTACTTGATGTTGTTACATGCTCATGAAGCCATAGAAACTGCAGTCCTTGTCAGATTGATTCCGTACGTGATGGAATTGCAAATAATTTAATGGAATAATAAAAAAAAATTTATGATGTAATAACAGTAGTTAAATCAACAATATTTCAGTTAAAAACTATCAATATATATATATAGTTATTTTATAATCTTAATTTCAAAAGCATTATCAACCAAACAAATTAAACTATTTTTTGTTTAATTTCAATTTTAACCACAGTTTTAACCAGACATATATTTTTCTAAATCAACTTCAATTAAAAATACTTTTTATAAAATAACTTTTTTCAAACCACAACTACAACAACTATTATAATACCAAACACGCTTATCGGTATGGGTTAGCATTATCGATGGCTAGTAAGGAAAAGAAACCATGAGTTCTCTCTCTCTTAAAAAGTCCTCATTTGATTAAATTCATTATTGTTAACATTTTGGGAAGTTATTGTTTTTTATTTTTGATTTTTAAAGTATTTTTATTTGAAAATATATTAAAATAATGTTATTTTATTTTTAAAAATTTATTTTTAACATCATCACATCAAAATAATATAAAAATATAAAAAAAATTAAAGAAAAAAATCATTAATTTCAAAAATATTTTTTAAAAACAAAAAGAAACGTGACTTACTTTTGAAACCTAAAAATGAGATGCAACAACTTTGTATTTAATATTGTGGCCCGCTGGCCAACAACATGTTAATGGCCAACAAAGAGCTGTTTTAGTTAGGTGCAACAGAAGAAAAGAAAAAACAATTATAGCTTGGGACTGGACATATATAGCCATTTTTTTTATATGGAGGTATATAACAATGTTAAATGTACTATTTCAGTGATTTAAGTTTAAAAAAGGCTAGCGCCTAGCACATTTTTTTTAAAAAAAGGTTAGGTCTACATGTCGACTTTTTCTTTATTTTTTATATTTAAGAAAAAAATAACATGTTATTTATTTTTTAAAACATAAAATATAGGTAGTAGAAACATTTTTTTATATATTTAGTTTTCTATCACCAAAGAGCAGTTAAAAAAATCAGGTTAAGGTTTTCTATTCAAAATCTTATTTTTTTAGCATATTTTTACCTAAAAATACATAATAAATATCTTATCAATGTCAATAAATCAACTGAAAACACCCCTTAGATTTTCTAAAAACACAAAATCAAATTAAAAATAAAATCCTTTCTTAACCCTAATCTACTTTTCTCAAAATAAATTACAACAAAATTTTTTTAGTAGGGGACGACTTTTTTTCCGTGTGCGTTTTAGATAGACCACGTTATTTTATTATGTTTTATACTTTAATCTTCTAATTTTTTATTGTGCCTTGCTACAATAAACTATATGAAATCAAGTCATTAATTTGATTATAAAATAATGCAATCGAAGAAAAAAAAATGTTGGATAACTAAAATAAAACAAAACAAAATATCTTTTAATATTTTTGTTAATTATCAACAAAAAAATAATGTAATACTTGTACAATTGTTAAACGGGTCTACTTTCTGTAGATATACGGATATTATATATTCACATGTAAAGTTTGTGTTTATACAACTGCTAGATATATTATCAAATATCAACTTAAGAAAAAACAATCAAGGAAAAACTCAATAACTCTTTAAATCTTACCAAAATATCTGAGATAATATTGATAAATTGACTCTGTTAATGTTAACCACATCTAAAAAGAGTATGATAAATATAATACTAATATGAAGTTTCTTGGATAATTGCAAGATTTCACTCAATTCATGGAAGATGCGATTTTACAGTATTTAATTTTAATGTCCCTGGCAGGTTCTAAGCTATTCCATGTATCCTCATGTGGTGGATCTAATTCTCAAATTTCATAGATAGATAGATTGATTGACTAACTTTTCATATAAAAGAAAAAAATCTATCCAAATTAAGCAACATGATAGGAAACACAAGCTAGGATGTCATGGTATATTGGTAGTTATGATTTTTTTTTTAAATCAAATCAAAAAACAAAACGTCAAAGAAATACTAGTAAAAGTTGTTAGAGAATCATTTCAATTTGATAATTTAAGTTATTAGATAAAGTTTCAGGATGTGATTTTTATTATTCTCTAACACTTTCTCTCAAATGAAAGCTCTCTAGGCTTGAAACTTGCATATGACCATATAATACTGTGTTTAATTTTTATCAGATAAATAAAGATGATGAGATTTAAACTCGTGATTGCATATTCATCAATGCTTTGAAACCATATCAAAAAACCAATTCAACCTAGTAACTTAAACTATTAGATAAAACTTCAATATATGATTTATATTATTCTTTAATTGAAATTGTGAATTTTATGATAAAAAATAAAGTAATTTATCAAATAACCATCTCAATTAAAATAAATAAATTATCAAGTAAAGTTTTAAATTATTATTTATACTATCTTTTAACATACTCTTGAATAAAAGTTATTTATGTTTCAAACTTATATAAATTCATATATATTGTATTATTAATTAATTTTTTTAAAATATAACTATTTAGTTACTAAGTTATGATACCAGGCCGAAAAATTATATAAACCTGAAAGCTTAAACCACCGGAGGCCATGCTTCTCACCATCGAGGATAAAAAAAATTAATATTGTTTTTAACTCTTCCAGAATGCAACAATTCATTACAGTAATCCTGTAAATCTTAGGAATATATATATATATATATATATATATATATATATATATATATATATATATATATCTTCCATTAATTCGTTGACACTTGATCACTGAGAGAGATGATAGACTACTCTGGTCCTCCTTTCTGTATTTGTGAAGAAGCAGTGTTCAGCTTCACAGCTCGAAATCAAGTCTCCAGTCCCAAGTAAAATCTTACTGTTAGTTTTGACTCCCAGTCAATAAATCAAGCATGGGAGCAAGAAAGATTTGTCAAGGTGCAGTAGGGTCGAAAGGAGACCTAGCTTCGCGTTCTACTTAACTATCCCACATGGAGGAAAAACAAGAGGCCGGACGAGCGTGCCGTGTATAAATAAGGAACCCACGGCTACGTTAAACATACTTACCTGGACGGGATCAATGGGTGATCAAGAATGCCCATGGTCTAGATCAGTGACCTCCATTGCACCCAGGAGGGGTGCTGGTTTAAGGTCTCCCCAAGAGGGAGAGCCTACGTCAAAATTTATGTTTGAGGGGGCTGCGCAAGTCGCGTCCCCTGCCCAATACTAGTAAAACAGATGTTGATCTAATAACACGGTTCGAGCCATTCTCTTATTCTTTTCTTCCTGTTCACGCCTTGTTTTCGGCATTCTTGGCCCTTCATTGAGTCATGCTTCGGATCCACCCCTCCATCGTCGCATTCCTTGCCACTTGGCTGGCTCAATGAAGTAGGAAATGCAAGTTTCAGCGTTCTTTTTGAAATTATGATCGCAGTTATAGTAGTTGAAAATATTTTTGTTTAAATATATATTAAAATAATATTTTTAATTTTAAGAAGTTATTATTTTTAAGATAAACAAACAATCATGTGTGTGTGTGTATATATAACAAATTTAACAAAAAAAAATTAAAATTAAAAAAAACACAATTTACATCGTATTTCAAGACTGGCTCTTCAAAGCATAGCTAGTTAACGCTCTCCAGGGCTTTTTGGAGACCACCTGCTGAGATTTGGCAATGATAAATATTAACTCGTCAAGTCTTGTATTTTGTGTCATGGAGAAATAAGAATAATAGTAGCCCACCACGCTGAGTACAGGGAACGAGGTTGTATTTTGCACTTTATTGTCCTGCTTCAGGGCCTGTTTTGTACGTCCCACATCGACAAAGAAGTGAAGGGTCGGACCGAAAACTCAAGTATAAAAACCAGCTCGTGCCCACGCTGAAGGTCATACCTTTCTCGGCCTTTTGGCTAAGATCAAGTGTAGTATCTGTTCTTATCAGTTTAATATCTGATACGTGGGCCAATGGCCCACACGATATTAAATTTATTTTTCTAGGGCGAGGGCCTTTAACAGCAGCTTGCTGCTGGCGTTCTCGAGCGTCGCCTCTGCGTTGCTCTGCTGCACTGGCCTGGCGCACCCCTCCAAAACCAAGCGCAATGTTTCGTCATTCTGTTGGATTTTGCTTCATCGGCTGAACGTCCGATCAGGTTTGTCGTCACCAATGGAAATGCTTTCACACGCCTTGAAAATGAAAGAAAGAAAAAAAGAGCCAGGAGGTAAGTAGAAGAAGCTACACCGTGATTTTGGAAGGAAGCTTAAGCAGGCTTACCTCACTCTGCATTTTTTCAAAGATCAGGAAAACCCATAACCAGTCAGAAACAACTTTTCAGAGCGGCCAGTCCTGAAATAAAGATCATCGTCTGAAGATCACCATGCCTTCTGAGCTCGTGACGTGCAAACAATATATTAGTTTAACTTGAATTAACTTACTAGCTCAACCATCTATCTATGAAACAATAATAACTCAATCGAAAGTAATATTTTTTTTTATTAAACTCAATTTTAATTAACCTGACATTAAATAATAAAATTTTTTAAAAAATAACTAATAAGATAAACCAAATCAACATAGATTAGTCTATCAAGCTTCAAGATAATTTTATAAAAATCAAATTAAAATAAATTATTGAACTCAATTTTTAATTAATTTAATATTTAATAATAAATTGTTTTAAAAAATTAATTAAAAAAATAACACATAAAATTACTAAAATTAATTAGATAATTTCATGTCATAAAATCAAGATAATTATATATAACATAAATTAAAATAAATTATAAAATCTAATTTTTAATTAATTTTAAATAATAAAATTAAAAAAAATAAAACGCCTCCAATACGATAATCTAAGATTTTAGAAATGCCAAGATAATTTTTGTTTGACCTAATATTTATCATTTAATTGTTAGGTCATATGTTGATAGCAAGGATTTCAAGGTTACTAATTCTTAATTAAGTCAATATTTGTCATTTTAATTAATCATCGCCAGACTGAAATGCCATTGTAATAGTGAAATGTCAAGATGATTCTAGTATATGTTAATTTTTCTTAAATTGTGATTTTTAAGAGTTGAAGGACCGATCACGACTTTAGCCAGTTAGAAAATCCACATCATCAAATTAATAAATAAAGCAAATAAATCCCCCGAAGATTCCTTTTCTCAAATCCAACCAACACAAAAATCCTCCAGCTCTATCAATCCCGTTAATACATACAAACGACAACCAGCTCGTTCAATCCCTAAGACCAATGTCGATCCCTCCATCTTCATCAACTTCACAGCAATTCACATACGCAGCATCCGCAACAGCGACAGCAACAGCAGCAAACGGCACGTATTTCCCTACCCCTTTTCACCTACAGCAATCGGACCCTTACCCAAAACCATATGTCACCCCACCTCCTACCGTTATGGCGCCCGTTTACCCGCCTTCACAGATTGGACCCGTTTACACTCTCCCCCAGTACCAGCAGGTCAGCAATTGTATATGTATTTGCTGTATTTGGGATTTTTTTTATTGATGTTGGTTAAGGTTTTTTGATATTGAGTGATTTGGTTGTGGTTGTGAAACTCTTATTTGTTTTGTGTAAAGTTTGTTGTAGTGTATTTTGAAGTGGGTTTTTTTGGGCTTCGGGGAAATTGGGTAATTTTAGGGTTTAATTGGGTTTTTTTTGGTAATGTGAAAATTGAGTTGTGAATTTGTGATTATAAGATAGATTATATTTTAATTGGTTCAGAATTGATGTTGTTGGAAAAACGAAAATTTGAAATGATAATTTATCTTTTTTAATTTGGGCTGCTATATCCATGGATTGATTTTGGTTTGATGTTTTCTTTTATTTTAATGATTTGATTAGACTGTCTTATTATGTATCCGCAAGTGCATTTGTTTGTGCTCTTGCTTTTCAGGGTGAATGATTTTGTAGTGTCTTTGAACAGGCGCAACAATTATTTCAAAGGGATGCACAAACGATTACACCTGAAGCACTTGAGAGTGTAAAAGCAGCCCTTGCGAGTAGTGAGATTGAACATAAAGCAGAAACTAAAAAGAAAGCAGTTCCTCGTAAAGCTGCTGGCCAGACATGGGAGGATCCAACTCTTGCAGAATGGCCTGAAAGTATGTTCTCTAACCCAATCTTGTTTTTTTGAGCTTTTTAATAAAGTAAACATTCTTATAAAATGTTTATTTTGTTGAAATTGATTTTGTTCACTCTTCACTGTATTTCATGTGTTTCTTATCTAAGGTGTTCTAATTGTGCTGTTTACAGATGACTACCGCGTATTTTGTGGTGATCTCGGTAATGAGGTGAATGATGATGTTCTTTCAAAAGCATTTTCAAGGTTTCCTTCTTTTAACTTGGCCAGAGTAAGTTGCTGTCTCACTCCATTTCTTGATTTCTTTTGTATTGTTTGCCTTGTCTGTGAAACCTTGTCATTTCCTGTTCAGATTTTTCTTTGAAGCGTACAGAGCTGTATTTTTCTGTGTACTAAGGTAGGCTTTGTCTACAATCTACATATTGTTTGGAAATCTTGATCATGTGAATTACCTTCAAGTTGCAAATTGATGCAATAATCTAAGATTTTTTTTCCCATTTTGTTCTAAAATTACAGAGTCAATATATTAGGTCATATGTTGATAGCAAGGATTTTAAACCTGTTGTTTTTTAAATATTTTGTTTTCTGGGTGCGATATAACCAGGATAGACAAAGTCAGGTTTGATCATTAAATATTGGATGTGGACAGATGAAATTAACATCTGGAGCTTGTGTAGGTTATTTTTCACGTAACTCACAGACTAAGTGAGTCGTATTGCTGGTTTTCTTGATCTGAACAAGTTGGAGTCAGGTTAGTAGCCCATTAAAATTTTTAAGTGGGTTCCATGTGCTGATTTCGTTAGAAACCTGAGTTTCAGGATCTTTTGCTCACCACAAAATTTCCATAACCTCTAAGCATGCAGGTGCTTTTCCCTAGATGTTTTTCTGTTTGAGGAGATCTTGATAAGATGATGAATTTTTGAAGATCTGGTACTGTCAATAGATCTGACTGGGTTCTCCAGAGTGCCTGGGTTTAGTGGTTTTGGTTCAGTTACCAAGCAACCTGTATCTGCTTCGCTATTTTTCTCTTGAACTGATTTATGTGGAATTTATTTTGTCTTATTAGTATGATGGAGCAATCTAATAAAGTCTTTCAGAGATTCATCTGAAATGAGCAGTATCTGGATTGATTTAGGCCTGGCTAGTTGTATTCAATGTAGATTTTTTGCATTTGCTTGCAATGATCTCCATAAGGACTTCAATTTTCTGAAATTCCCTTGTGGTATTAGTCTAAAAAGGAGGTTTTTCATAGAAGTTTGGCTGTCGAAATAACCTACTTATCTTAATCATGTTCTTGGGGACTTGATTCATGATGCTATGCCTCTGCTTGTTTCAGTTTAGTCCTTGTTACCTCATCTGCAATGCCCGTGGTTGGCTGGGGAATTGGGCTGTGATTATGTTGAAAATGCATGTTTCTTCTGTGTGCCTGTGCATCGGCACCCAGAATGCATTTGCTATCATGTTTTGGGTGTTTCTGTTTCTTGCCCCTTCCTTCTGGTTTTTATTTCTATATTTTTTGGAAGCTGTAACAGTTACCTTATATGCTTATGCTGTTGTGCTTTCTCACATAATAGGTTGTCAGGGATAAGCGGAGTGGCAAGACCAAGGGCTATGGATTTGTTAGCTTTGCCAACCCTACTGACCTAGCTGCTGCTCTTAAGGAGATGAATGGTGAGTCAGCTAGTCTCTCAATTTTTTTTTGGTCTGAGCAGTTGTCTCTGTTTATGTTATGAGGAAGAGAAAAGGGGTGGGGGTGCTTGGGCCATTTTATAGACACCTCTGACATCAGTGGCTTTGTTATTTCGCTTTCAATATAACAAGGTGGCTGAAGGGTGGTTGTTTAGTAACTTTTAACTTTGCAATGGGTAAGAGACCAGCTTTCAGCCACTGAACAAAACATTTAATGAGGAGAAGACGCTGCGTCTTGCTTAATAATTTAGAATGTTATCACCCAGCTTTTGTTCTTATGCATATGGATGATATTGGGAAAGGGGGATATTTGTCATATTTGAAATCAAACTAGTTAATCTTTTGTAAGTACCTGGTGATCACTGGGCATTGTCGATCCTTGGCTATTGAATTCAGGTAGATCTTGAATTGATCTTCCTTCAGTTTTTTAATTCCTTTTTCCTAGTGATGAAAGTAACTAATTTTTGTTGTCCTTTAATATTAAAATCTTAATGGATTGAGCTGTGTTAGCATGTTGATGCTGTTCTTAACCTTGATTTCAGGTAAATATGTTGGAAATCGGCCCATCAAATTACGGAAGAGCAACTGGAAGGAGAGGACAGATTATGGAGCACTAGATAGACACAAGGTATATTTTCTTCTTCTTCTTTTTTTTAAATTTTTTAATCAGTATATCTTCTTCCATTACCTCTTGTGTTTCTCAAGTTGAAATCTTGTTTCTTTAACCGTGGCAGAACCACAATCATAAGAAACCGAAGGTTTCGAAGAAGAGCATATTGCACAAGTAAGTGTGATGACATCTTGTGACGCGCGAAGCAACATGCCACCTTAGATGGGTGTGTTGGTGATACCTTTCTACCCTTTTTTTTAAGCCCCTTTATATTGATGTTAAACTAAGCAGTTGTAAAATTATGTGATACATCTTATTATTCTAAACAGCTCAATTGCACAATGGAAACATATGTAGCTCTCTAGCGATTTGAGTTGTTCATCCGCACAAGGATGTTTAGATGCATTGCCCCCTTTTTTCGGTGCTTTGTTTCTTTCTTTTATGGAAGTACAACACGAGGCTTTCAAGGAAAGAAAATTATGTGTACCAAAAATTAAGAAAATAAGATGAATTAACACGGCTGAAACAACATGATCATAAGATGAAATAACTTTAGAAATTGTGTACCAAAAATTCTGGAAAATTGACTCCACAGAGCTACACATCCACTCCATGAATGCTAACAACAGCCTGGTTCATCTGCAGGTTCAAAATTGTTAGACAAGCAAGCACAGAATGTGTGAGCATGAATTCAATTTACATTACATGTATAATGTGTATGTGCCTGCAAAAACTGGTGTGCCATAAAAGAAATTTCAACATCACAAAAACCATTTCTGCTCACAGTTCAAAGGTTATCAACAAAAGGGAACCAAACCTTGATGATTTTGCTAATAACCAGTGCGACTCCGTGAGTATCTTTCATGCTGGTATATGGACGATTGACATAATCACAAAGGGTATCCTCCTTTCATTTTAGTATGTAATAATATCTCCATGAACAATCTTTCTTCTCGTGTGGAATCATCGTGTTCAGTTGCTAACTAAGCAATATGATGCAAATTTGACAGTAGCCAATGGGATTTCACCATATTTCACAAGCCAAAACTAAATATGATACACAGCCCTGGCTTTTTGTCGAGAGTACATTTTGATTAGCAAGGCAGGCGGAATTTAGGCTTTGGATTTGCTGAAAACCAGCCTTTATTGGCAATGCATTAATGTCTGTAAATAAGTTTTTTTCCCCATCACTAATCATCAGAATCATATCAATCCATGTAGTTCGAGTCCCCCCACCCCTCCCCCACAAAAGAAGAAGAAGAAGAAGAAAACGTGAAGGTACTTGGTCAGAAGATATTGCTCATCATGTGTAAAAACATGTTATTTAAATGGGTAAAATAGAAACAAGGACTGGGAACCTATCGAGTTTCCTCCTGATAGGATAATAAGAAAAATCAGGTACAAGTTCGAAGAACAAATGCTTAAGCTTGTAACCAGCACATTCTGTAAAAATCCCCTGTTGAGTACAGAAAGAGAAATCTACACGTTACAATTTACAGTATTGCTTCAAGACATGAATCTACAATTCAAAGTACTGGCGTTAAAGGTAGCATGTGGCAGGTTAGTCCAAAGAATACAGAAGATCACCTTAAGGCCCAAGTTCTTATGTTGTACCTGATAGGTCACTTCTGCGACTGTGGATTCTAATGTTATGTCTCGACAAACCAGTGACAAATGCTTTTTCCTCAAAATACCATGAAAATATGCAACACATCAGGTGTCTCGTTGCAGAAATCCTTATTGCCTTTTGTTCCTTGTAAGTCTAAGGCCATACAAAGAAGACACAGACCAGATTTCAGAACATCTGGTATGGTCATTAGCCATCCAAGAACAACAGAAACTAGTTCGAATAAATGAAGCCTTTGTAAACATCAAGCAAAGGGAAGGTCTTGTTCAAACGTTTGAATGAATCTTCAGAAATAGCATTCATAATGTAAAGAGAATTAGCCAACTCTATTGCTTGAGCTCTTGATCCAGAGAAACCAATACCTTCAATCAACAACGTGTAAGTAGCTTCATTTGGCTTGCAACCATTTTCAATCATTGCTGCTAGCACTTCGATAGCATCATCAATTCTATGTGCTTTGCATAACCCAAGAAGAACAATTTTATAGCTGACTATATTTGGCTGGAACCTTCCACTTAGCATGTCTGCCAACAGCCCAATAGCTTCATCCACCATTCCATCTCTGCACAAACATGAAATAAGTGAATTATATGTTATCACATCTGGATCAATTCCTTTGCTAAGCATCTGTGATATCATTCCCAAGCCTCTGTATCTGTCTCCAGAACTCCACAATGCACTTAACATTGTGTTATAAGAACTGACATTTGGAGGACAACCCACTTCATCTAGCTTTCCAAATATTTCCACAGCATGATCACCATTTCCATTCTTACAAAGAGCGGCCATTATTGTATTGTAGTTCACAATATCTGGCAAAAAACCATCAGAGATCATGCAATCCAAGAACTCAATTGCCATATCCAATTTTCCCTCTCTACAGAAAGCAGCAATCAATGGATCATAACAATAAGCATCCGGAGTCAAACCCTTCTCCTTCATAACCTTCACCAAGTTCACTGATTCCTCAATTTTCCCATCACGACACAGCGAACTAATCAAGATGCTATATGTAACAACATTAGGCTCACAACCTCTTGAAAATATCTCGCTCATCCATTTCTCCCCTTCATCCCATTTCCCTTGATTCAACAATGCTCGTAACAATATATTATATGTAATCACATCTGGTTTACAACCCCTAGAATTCAAGGTCCTAACAAACTCAAAAGCTCGATCAACCTTCCCCTCTTTGCACAGCCCCCTAGTTATTACATTGTAAGTAAATGTATCTGGTTCAAGCCCTCTTGATAACATCTCATCCAAAAGCTTCAAAGCTTCATCAATTCCACCTTCAAGAATGTACGCCTCTATCAAAATCGTGTAGGTAATAAGAGTTGGCTTGCAATTGTTATCTTTCAACAATTCTTCAAAAACTTTTAAAGCCAAATCAATCTTTCCCTTGCTACAAAAAGTCCCAATCATTATATTATGAGTTACAACATCCGGCAAAAATCCCTTTCTTTTCATCCTATCAAGCACTTTTTTTGCACTTTCAATCCGATTAGCCTTACAAAACCCACTAATCACTGCATTATAAGCAAAAACATCAGGTTTACCATACTTCTCCAAAATGCCCATCACCCTAGTAGCCTTGTCTATATTTCTTGAATTAAAAAACCCTTTAATGAGCTTAGTACACAAAATAACATCAGGTTGATAATCTTTAGCAACCATACACTCAAGAAAGTAGAGGGACTCACTGTACTTGCCTGCTTTACAAGACCTATTAAGCAATCTCATCAAATGGGTTTCTTCGAAATCATAAGATAAAGCAAGGGCTGGTCTTGTTTCAGGTAAAACACTCCTTACTTTTGGTTGGTTTCCTAGGTGGTGGATAGTGGCATTATGGTTAGGGTTTATGCAGCTAACTACATTGCTTTGAAGTGAAAGTAAAGAAGGTTTTAGATGTTCGCCAGTGAAGGGAAAGCTATAATTGTGAGAGACAAGTTCAGTGGAAAATGTTGTCATGTCAATGGTTTCGTTCAATGTTCATGAATTGTCATTTTGCAAAAGAACTAGCTAGGCAGAGAAGTATAGAGAGTACCTGTAAATTTACAAGGAAAAAGAGAGAAACTTGAAATTTTGGCGATTGCACAGCAATTTTAAGGATGTAGTTTGTCAATGCGATTACAGTGCGTACGTTATGGATAAGGGACAGCATGGGTGCAAGGTCTTAGGATGATTGGTCGTAGATGCCCCAGAGCCCCAAAGGATACAGATGGTTGTATTTGTTTATGGTATTAAAAAAAAAAAAAAGTTACACGTTACTTGAGTTGGTATAGTTGTTTGCATGTTTTTTAAAAATTATTTTTTATATATATTTTTAAATTATTTTGATATATTAATATTAAAAATAATTTTTTTAAAAAAATTAATATATTTTCAAATAAAAATCTTTTTTTAAAAACAACTATTACGTATTCTCAAACATAATCGTAAACATCATATCATTACATTTTCTTCGGTCTCCCACCACCCCCAATCCACAATGCCTTGGCTCAGGAGATGGAAAGATTTTGGCAAAAACAGAAACATATTTTTATAAAAGTAATTCTTATTTTTTTAAAAGAAAAGGTTGAATAGGATGATAATATATATACACACGTCATTTTAATAAAACCGATGATGTGTGTGTATGTAATATTTTGAAATAGAATTATGCAGAACCACAAGTATATTTGATGTGTAATTTAAAAAAAAATGAAAAAAAGTTATTATTTTAATTAAAAAAATGAATCACATAATAGGTGAATGTGGTTGTCTAAAAACAAGAATATTGTTTTGTTTCAAAAGCAAAACAATTTTTCTTTTTAAATGACTTGTTTTTGTTTTAAAATAAGATAAACACCACACGTGCAACATCTTAGTCATTGAGTTTGGATGTTAGTTTGGTAATGGCATTACGTGGTTTCCAAAATCCAATGAAAACCTCTCACAAAGACACAGAACTCCGAAAAGATCAACAAAAAAAGGCATTGCGTTTGGAATGGCTTCCCGTTTAGGAGAAGGCATAGCAGGATTTGCCGTAGTTATGATCACATATGGAAGCCTGGAAGGCAATAGTTGGCAATCTGGCTGGGTTTTGCACTCCCGCATATTATATAGCGTGCCGGCCTCCAATAATTCAGTTTTTCCCTGGAGTTGCTAGGTCGAGAAGACAGAACACAGACTACAGTTCAAGACTTGAGCATGCAACAGTTACCATCTGGGCAACGTAGAAAGAATATGGTCCAAACACTGTATAACAGATTTATCTATCGAAGTTGATATCTATTCTCCTTCAAACCCTCGTCACACTTCCCAGCTATCCTTGTTGAGATGTCCCAAAGAAACGATCTTTCAGGACATGCCATATTCAGCATGGTCTTCAGGCTTCCAAGATTTGGCTTTTCTTGGAGCTCAATTCCCTGGGAATCGGAGATTTGCTGGTGAAAGAACAAGGTTGTGTTAGAACTCGACCAATTTGAGAAAGGCCATTTAAACAGTTGCAAAATGTGAAAGTGAAGACACACACTACTTACTACCTTTGCCAGCCATAATATGTAAGTTGCGGAATATATTGCCTGTGCTTGAAAATCCTCAAACTCATTATCGGGAATTGTTGAGCAGGAATTTGCAAGATGCAACTCATTATCCATAAAGATACCAATGTCAGCATTTATGCTGGATTTACATACACGGTAGTTAGATGTATCACCAAGATTGGTTGTGAAATGCCTTATCCAAGACAAGGAGAGGAAACGACGATGAAGCCACAAAGCCTGAAAAAGATAAAATTAAGTATAAGAAGATACAGAGTGAAGCGTGGCTGGAAGTTGACCACAGGCGTTTAGGAACCATTAAGCAATTCGCAGAAATTGGATATCTTCGTTTTACTTGAGGGGAAAAAGAAAAGATAAAACATCCACGACAAGTGAATCAATAATGAATTTCTTAAACCTGTGGGGCAACGTTTTGTTAGATGTACCTCTCTTCCTACATAACGCTTAATCAATGCTTCATTCCAATCAAGCTCCTCCTGCCATATACCCACAGTATAACAATCAAAATATCAAATAAAACTCAGTTAAAAGTGGAACAAAAACATTTTATGAATTGTTTGCACTAGGATTTTCCTCAAAAGAAGGATTTTGCTTCGATAACGTTATTTTGTTATCTGAATGTTGATAGGTCCCAATCAAAGCTATGGAATTTTGATAGAAAAGATTATTCTCTCGGGGTGGGAACAAACTACAGATATGACGGGCTAATGATGCTTGTTCTCTTTATTCTCATGCATGAGTTATATACAAACCCATTTTGTGACTTCAATACTGAAATTAAAGGACCTACAAAGCCTGATGCTTATCCATGCAACACACTAACAGAAAGCTAATTAACTCTCCTAACAAAGCCTAATGCTTATCCACTAACAGAAGCTAATCATCAAGCATACAAGAAATCTTAGCCTTCCCCACGTTAGAAAGCTAATCCTGATAATTGGGGTTTTGTTTCCCTGATCTCCACGGCACCATCTTCTTATCACATGTCCAATAAAAGAAAGAGAGCTTGTCTCCAACATCTTGACCCATTATTTTGTGTAAGACTACAACAATGCAGTCAAATCACCAAGAAAATCAAAGGAAAGTGCTAGGTTTATTTGAGGCAAATGTAATCTAACATAAAAAGAAAAGGTCATAATATTCCCATTCCCATATTCAATACCAAATTAGCTGTTTTTGTGCACTAGAAACACAAAAACAGAGCAGACAAGCCTTCATAAAATGAGTGGTGATTGATGAACAGTGCAGAAACGTTATACCTGCCAGATTCGATAAATTTCATCATTTCCATCAGATGTTCCATCTTCTAGTTTATGGCAGTGATCCTCCCTGATCCTGAGCATCAGCCGCTGCATTTAATGAAAACTCATCAATAAAATTCTACATTGTTTTTTTTTTTTTTCAAATAGGCATTGGATTTCATTAGAAGAGCTATGATAGTTCCCCACTAAAAAAAATATTTAATTGCTTTTTCAGGGGTTTATCTTTCTTTTGAACTCTTCAATATCAGGCTCAAAAGTTTGAAGAGGAAAACTCACAGTGCGATAATGAAAGCAAGAATTATCAGCAACATGTAATCCAGCCCAGTTTCTGGATTTCTTCAACTCATGCAGCACCTGCAGGCAAAGTGGATTTGTATATAATTCAAAAAAACCACGTACAACAACTAAAAATTTATAGTTTACAAATCTAACAAAAACAACTAAGCAGGAAACCATTCAAAACCAGGAAAAAGAGCCAGCATAGCTTACTCTAGTGATAATCTAAGCTATGAAGGCTAGAATACAGTATTACAATGCACATTTAAGGGGGCAAGGTTGGCCCAAAAATGTTTTGCTACAGCTACATTCTAAAGCATTGATAAAAAGCGAGCACTTAGTGACCTGTTCTGTTGTCATGTATGAAACTAACCAGCAACGATGATTCCATGCACGATAATTCATTTTTGATCTCTGCAAAACAAGTGGGCAGGAAATCATATTAAGACCACACCTCACTGGTGCATTCCTCATCACATAGTTTATGGGATGTCTCATCAACTGTTATGTGCCAAAAATCATTAGTTTGACCACAATTTTATAGGAAGCCCAATCAAGAGCCGTTAAAGGAAGATTATTTCTGATGTCTCTGGGCAGGGTTAGAAGAAACAAACTAAAATGCAACTGAAAAGAATACAATAGTTTCTACTATTAAATATCATATAAACCTTCATCTATTAATAATATCAACATCCTGAACTGAATTTAAACCTCAGCTATTTTCTCCACTAGCTCAGATTCTTTCCCTACAATATCTTGCATAGTTGAACATTTTCCAGCAATCATCTTGATCACCCATCGCCTGCCAATTTATTTATACATCCATAAGAGTTGGGTTTTATGCTTGAAAAGAATTATGCCTAAATACACGTTACTGTGAAACAGTTATAACTGTTGAATTACATATAGAGCTTGGTGGAAAATCAAAAACACAAAATAAATGGTATCATCGTATTAAAAACAAAAAAGAATAGCTTATATATGTTACCTGTGGCACCATGCCTTTTCACTTTTGGGAGAGTATGAAAGGACTAGGGCCGACAAGAAAAGTTCATCCAAAAATATCAACATATGCTGCTTCTTTGACACAATTAACTTCCTGCATGACAAATAAGAGGAACAAATATCATGGTCATGGGTTCATGGTAAGAATAAGCAAGACTGAAAATAATTAAATGAATGGAGAAACAGATGCACACACAAACATATTGATATAAACTTGAGCAGAAATCTGGAAATACCTGAAATTCCATGCAGTCCCAAAGTCACAGCTTAACAATAAAAGCGCCTTGCTGTGCTTCATGACCTCACTTTCAAGATTACCCTCATCCCAAGATGCATCAGATAGATTCTCATGCCTCTTATATTGGCTAATTGCATGCATAAACACATCTTTGACCGCCTTATACAAAGGAAGGAGAACATCCGTCGAAATTGCGAGCTTATGATCCCTGCTCCAAAAATTTGCATCTTCATGTTCCAAGGAGCTGCTCGCTTCTTTATTTAATGTGACAAATTGGGATGGGTGAATAAATCCTACTTCATCACTATATTCAAGAATACCAACAATGTAAAAATGCATATTCATAGTGTGAAAAGGCAAGAAATAGTCAAATGTTTATGGACATGCGTTTGTAAAATTCTTACATGAGAGGATCAGACTCCAGAATGAGTTCAAATTCATTCAAAAGACTCAAACTATTTCCTTTCAAAATCATAGATTCTTCTCTCATCTCTGCTGAGTTGACAGGAAACTGCCACAAAGTAGCAGAATGGCAATTACAAATTGATGGGTATATTGATATACATTTTGTGAACTGAAGTCACTAGGTCACAGGTACAACAAGGAAATTAAAAGAAAAATCAAAGAGAGAAAATTGAAGACAACTGTTTCAAAAATAGAGAAAAAAAATTAGTCAAAAGCCCAATAACAGTAAAACAGCTTCATGTTCAAGAAGAAAAAAAGACTTCTCTATTTATACAACTACCTAGACATGTGGAGGAAATTGACTGAGGATATAAACCTGGTTTTAGGGGCTTAGCAAAGTGGTCATGACATTCAGAACTCAGTCCCTCCCAGAGCTTCAAACAAACATGCATGAGCAAAATCCTAAAGCTAGACTTCTTTGATGATTAACATGACAGCCAAGCATTCCAGCAAAAAACTTTAGTTTCCAAAAAAAAAACAAAAAGAAAAGATCACAGCCTTAGTCAGTTGTTCCCTGCAGATTTACAGGGGACTAGCAAACCCATGCCTCTAAAAAAAGGTGCTTATCACCCATTGATTATGCAAGATTAATCAAAACTTGGTTTCAACCTCCATACAGGGCTCAGCAGGTATTATGAGCATTCCAATCAATCCAAATCCACAGAGCCAAACCCAGAAAAACGTGAATATACCACCAAACTTTTATATCAAAGTACATGACATGCAAGCTCAAGAACTAAGCAAAGCAGGGTAGGAATTATAACTTCAAGGAGAAAACTCAAGACAAACAGCCCCTATAGGGTATAGACTCCTTGCCTTTCTCTTTATTTATTTCACCCTTTTCTCAACTCACAATGGCAGCTCCCCACACTAAACAAAAAGGAAAAAACCAGGCCTTTGAATTGCAATCTTTTCCACCAAGAGAACCACCAGGAAGCCCTCACGGAAAACGAATCCCCAATATTTTCAAAACCAGAGAGCTCCCACCCAAAACTGAAGTCAAAACCCCTATTTGAACCAAAAACAAGGAAACCCTAATCCTCTCTCCTCTGACCCGTTAACTCAATCTCTACCCTTCAAATTACTAGCATTTTGCCCTTGGAATCAATAATTGTATACTAAAATTATCAAATGTCTCTCATCAATAACACAACAACATCATTTTAAAGCAACTGTGACAATGGAATAAGATACCATCTATGGATTCCATAAAATAAAACAGCTTTCATAGTCCATGGTGATCATAGATATCTACTTCAAATCTTTATTAAAATCTTAGGCCTCTTCCAAGTTTTGAGCTTTCACGTGAAACAAAAGGAACCCGCATGAAAAAGAACTGAACTTCGCAGGTGGAAATAACAGTACCTGTAACTGGAGCAGAGATGACTCCTATTTCTTACGCTTCACTTGTTTTGAGAAATAAAAGGCGCTTCCATCTGTAGTAGCAAAAAAGAAAATTTTGAAATTACACTCTGGTCCCTTTTGTTATATGACATATGGAAGAAGACCCTTTTTCAATAGAAAAAATATAGACACGCGTCAGGAGCTTTTACGAGTGTTTTTAGCCTGCCTCCCTCTCTTAACCATGAATTTTTTATTCTTTTTTTTTTAGAAATCTTTTAGCCATGAATTGACAGAAAACAAAAGGAGAGAGATAGTTTCTTGATTTTTTGTCATCATCATGAAAAGGGATTTTTTATGATGATTGTCCAAAAACAAAACTCTACTCTACAGAGTTCTCAATCTCTTTTTCACCTATGAGTTTTGCCCATTGTTTTTTTCTCTTTAAATTCGAAGCATGCTAGCTTTTCTTTCCTATCAAATGTTTTTGATTTCATGATCTTAGACATTGATGCTTATATATGTTTCTTTCTTCTTCTTTTTTGAGTAAATTGTTCTACATTGATTGATACATGCTAAACATTTCTTCTTTTCTTTTGGATTTGTTTTATTGATTGTTTTCCAAAATTTTGGCATTCAGAAAATTTTTGGCTTGTAGAGCATTTCAATTGGTTTTATAAATTATGGATCATATTGTTGGGGGAAAATTCAAACTGGGTAGAAAGATCGGTGGAGGATCTTTTGGGGAGATTTTTCTTGGTCAGTTCTTCTTATTCTTCTTCTTCTTCTCATTATATTATGTAATTGCAATTTTGTTTAAACTAATGAATATCGCTTATGGCTTTAATTTGTACAGGGATTGATGTGCAGAATGGAGAGGAAGTTGGCATAAAGCTGGTATTTGAATAACGTTCATTTTTTGTTTGAAATTTTACCTTATTTTCATCTTCTTTATTGGAATTTAATGTATTGGGCATTGACTGCTAAGGAGGGGCATGCAATGAAAGAAATTTAGGACTGATGATTCTCTCGGATCAATGCCTTTTGAATGGCCATGAGATGTGCAATGTGCCTTGAATTGGATTTTTTTCCTTTTTCTTTTTCTGAAAGAGTGCTTGGTTCTGTTTGATTTGAGTTTATTTTGGTAGTGCCATTAGTACTTGAATGCAAGAATTATGTAAAAGAAAAAAATGCATTCAAACGCAAGAATTCTTGCATGGAAGGTGATGTAGCTGCATAAGTTCTTGCTATGGCATGAACAAACTTTTGAACTGTGACATGCATTAATTTGGTAGAGAATTTCAGCCAGTCCTAAAACTTTATAAGATTCTTCTTTACCGTCATCAAGAAGGCATTGTCTTTTAAAGGAAAAATGAAGTCACGTAATTGTGTTGATGAAGTGTATGTAATTGAATATCAAGAAAACAAATTGAGATCCATCTATTCATTTATCTTAAGTTTTATCTAAGAACACATTTTTCTTTCTCAAGCTCTCAACATATATTTCCTTTTTCCTGTTAATTTTAAGGAACCTGTAAGGAGCAAGCACCCTCAGCTTCACTATGAGTCTAAAATTTACATGCTTCTTCAAGGAGGAAGTAAGTCTCATTGTCTGTCCTTGTTATTCTTAATGTGGTACAATAAGCTATAATAAAGTGATAGATGTCATTTTTGCACCATAATTGAATGATTATCTCATTTATTTTTTATGCAGTGGGAATTCCTCAACTCAAGTGGTTTGGTGTTGACGGTGAGTACAACATCATGGTTATTGATCTTCTTGGCCCAAGTCTTGAAGACTTATTCAACTACTGCAATCGGAAGCTTTCTTTGAAAACAGTGTTGATGCTTGCAGATCAATTGGTATGTGTCTACTTCTCTTGGAGGAAGTTATTTCCCTTGGCTCAATGAGTTTCCTCTTTGATTAGATCATTAATTTTCTTAGTTGTTTATTTTAGATTAACAGGGTTGAATATATGCACTCAAGGGGCTTTCTTCACCGTGACATAAAGCCTGATAACTTTCTTATGGGTTTGGGACGTAAAGCCAATCAGGTATATTAATATGCTGCTGTGCATGTTTAACTTTATCTTCAGTTGCAATTTCAAATTTTAAAATTTTGGAGTGGATCTTGGTTCAGTTAAAAACATTAGAGGGTCTTATTTAAACCATAGTTTTGCAATTTAAATATCTTAGTGGGATGTTGTCTACTATGGATTTTACCTCTTTGCAATTTTCCAAGACTTTTTTTTTCCTTTTTTTTTTAAAAAAACTTCATTATTGTGATGCATTTGCATGCTTAGTATATTAGATATAACAGTAAAATAACAAAAAAATTGTAGTTGTAATCGAGAGATATCTATTATGAATATCCTAACTAAATGATAAATATTTTCACTTACTGTTGGGCATAGTGAAGCCATAATAATATGGTGCTACTATTAAAATAAATATAAATTAGTTGATGAGATTGTTAAAATATAATTAAACACCCTTAGACATTTGGTATTTCTCAAATTGATTTGTCTTTATTTTCTGAAGAGAATTATGAAGTCCAATTGGAATTTGGTTCCCTAGTGAAAGTCCTGATTTTATTGAGAGTGAGAACATCTTCTTTACTTATTTCTGCAGTTGGTGGTTATTTCATTGTTAGTAATTATGCCAGGTTTATATTATTGATTATGGCCTTGCAAAGAAGTATAGGGATTCTCAAACTCATAAGCACATACCATACAGGTACTTCCAGTTACTATGCTTTTCCTTTACATTGCGTGTTTTTCCTTTACATTGTGTTCCCTCTCTTTTGTAGAGAAATTTTATAGTATTCCAAAAGTAATCAATAGTTACTTCATGGGTCTATCTTGAGGAGAGAAACAAATACAAAGATGAAAGCAAAAGGAACATACAAACCTACTAAAAGACCAAAAGTATTAAAGAATATTTTCACTTGGGCTAAAAAATAATATTTTTAAATCTCTCTTATTAATGACTCGTTCTCCTATTGAGCAACAGGCCGGTTACTCATTTGGAAAATGCTCAAGTGAATATTTTGATGAGCATTCAGATAAACTGATTGGATTGGATGTTACCATCTGTATCAAACTCTGCTCAAAATTAGTTGTAATGGGATTGATTTTTCTTATATTTAATTTTACTTTGGTTCATAACAAATTCTCGCTTTAATTAATACAACACATCAATTCAATGACAAACAGAAATCATTAGGGTTTCATTTTCTTTTTTTCAATATTGAAATGATTTACCAAAATACTGGTTTCCATTCCCATGCAAACCACCATTTGGCATTATTACTAGACTTGTAATATATTGCTTATATAATTGTAAATTTGTTGTATCTTCTCAGGGAAAATAAAAATCTTACCGGCACAGCTCGATATGCTAGTGTTAACACTCACCTTGGAGTTGGTAAGTAAAGTCTTATATCAATTGTTGATTTTATTACTTGGCAGAGTTTTAGATTAATTTATGCATCTAATTATTGTGTTGCTTGGTTAACAGAACAAAGTAGAAGAGATGATTTGGAATCTCTCGGTTATGTGCTTATGTATTTCCTCAGGGGAAGGTTGAACATATAATAAATGTTATGTTAGTCCTATTTAATTTTTGCTTTTAGAGTCTTTTCATAGGATCAAATACAAGTTGTTGATTTGCATCATATTCTAAGTTTCATGAACTGTTGGCATCAGCCTTCCGTGGCAGGGTCTTAAAGCAGGGACAAAAAAGCAGAAGTATGATAAAATCAGTGAAAAGAAGACCTTAACTCCTATAGAGGTAATACTACGTTTCAACATGACACCTTCTTCTACTAAAGCATACCATTTCATGTCATGTTTGTTTTATTTTAATATGGAAGAATGTGTTGATTGATCTCTTAAACCCGGCTTTCTTTTCTTTTCTTTTCTCTTGTCAATGTTTATCTTGTTGCAAAATTGAAGAGAGAGAAAAGAGACAATTGCTTAAAGTTCCAATAATCTTTTGACAGGTTCTTTGCAAATCATATCCATCAGAGTTCATATCATACTTTCATTATTGTCGATCATTACGATTTGAAGACAAACCGGATTATTCATATTTGAAGAGGCTTTTTCGTGACTTATTTCTTAGAGAAGGTAAAACATGGAGATTGTGTTTATTAATTTAGTTTATCTTCCCTTAATATAACATGGGCAAGGAATGCTTTGATTGACAAGTCATTTCCTATTTTTTCTTGTCTCTTCCTGTTGGTAATGACTGCTACCCCTCGCATTCGAGAGTGTTACTCCAGTGGCCTACATCATTAGAATAACAGATTTTGTCCAGGCTATAAAAGCAGTCTGGCCTTGCCTGGTTCCTGAGCAATGCAAATCCTGACATGGATTATTTGTGCAGGTTATCAATTTGATTATATATATGATTGGACAATATTGAAGTATCCTCAAATTGGTTCCAATTCTAGACAAAAGGTTAATGTTCGTCACTTTTATAGTGTAGACTTTTTCTTTGTTTGATATTTATAATATATTTTGTATGTTTCAGCAGCCTAGTGCTAAGGCAGCTTCAAAACTTCGACCATCTACTGAAAAAACAGAAAAGGCCCCAGGTGTGTTCCTTCTCGAATTAGGAAGGTATAGAGAGGAATGTTAAGCTAGTTTTGTTTATAAAAACTTATGTGCATGACTGTGTTGAAATAAAAACATGAATTCTTAATTACATGATAAACTTGCGATTATAAGCTAGATTAAAATTTATAGTGATTACCATTGAGGCTTTGTTCCTTAAATTAGACCTTTTCAACTTCCTTTTTTCGGAATATGAAATGACTTTTTTGTTTCTATTTACTTGTTTTAACTAGTGGGAAAAGAGATTCATGATAGATATTTGGGTGTAGTTGAAGTGTTGGGTAGAAGAAGTGC
Source organism: Populus tomentosa (assembly GCA_018804465.1). Taxonomy (NCBI): domain Eukaryota; kingdom Viridiplantae; phylum Streptophyta; class Magnoliopsida; order Malpighiales; family Salicaceae; genus Populus; species Populus tomentosa. The sequence continues at coordinate 3,325,861 of CM031993.1, forward strand.
TTCCAATGCTAATGTTGATCGCTCGAAGCACAGGCCATTGGAGAATGTTTCACCATCAAAGGAAGTGGTAAGTAATGGCATCCAGAAAATGCTACACTTTAATACCTTTTCCTAACGTGTAACATTACCACTTTGAGGAGGTAGACACAAAAACTCTAGAATTCCCGGTAGGTGATGTTAAATTCTGCTATAAATATGTTTTCATCTTCTCCAGCGATCTGATTTGGATAGAGGCCGTGCTTCTTTCTCTCACAATGGAAGTGTGTCAAGAAAGGCTGTTGCTTCTAGCAGCAGAAGAGGCACTACTGTTTCAGCTAATGAGAGTAGATCAAGTTGGCTGTTCTCGAATACTAATCGCCTGCCTACCACCCAAAAAAACCGTTCTGGAGTTGAGTCCAAAATGGCATCAGTTTCTCATGGAACCCCTACAAAAGGCACTCGTGATGGCCATCTTCGAAGCTTTGAGAATCTTTCCATTGGCACACAGAAGAGGAAGCAATGAACACTATTACATTACTTTTAGTAAAAGATTGTGCTTTTTATTTATGATGAGACAATACATGTGTTCTTGTTTCATTGCTTGTAACGCATATTTATTCAAGCTTTTTCGTTTTGATAAAATTATGATGCATTTTGCCTTTCTAAGAAATCTGCATGTGCAACATCCGGGTGTCGTACATCTTGTTTCGACGTGGTTCTGTGCAGCAACCAGGAAGAAAATAATAAGTTCTCTGGAGATGATTGGACATTCCAAATCTTGCTCTTTGTTCTAGTTTTTCAAGAATTTGTCCTCGTTTTTGGATTTGGCAAGTTCCCTTCGAAAGGCAAAACTAAGATCTTGTTTAAAATTAAATTTTTAAAACTAGGAACATGTTTAAAATTATTTTTTATAGTTAGATCATGTTTCTTAAAAATTTATTTTTTATTTAATTTATTTTTTATATTTGTAGATTGTTTTTATATTTTAATATTAAAAATATTTGTTTTAAAAAAATTATTTTCATATATTTTCGAATAAAAAACACTTTATAAAAATAATTATTAGACACCTCTAAGCAATTCTCTCAATGGTAATCTGCTTTGCATATAGATAGCAGTTTGACTAAGTTTAATAAGTTGATTTTATTTAATTACATGAAATAATAATAATAATAAATGAATTAAATTAAAAAAAAAAAAAGATGGTCATGATGACTTACATATAAAGAGTGCTTGTAAAGAGAAAAAAAAAATATGAAGCTCAATTTTAAGATAGTATCATATTTAATGATGAAATTAAATGAAAAAAATTAAATAAAAAAAATGATTTAAGTCAACTTGAGTTAGAATGTCAAACTTACAAAATGGATCATGAGGCTGGAATAACCATGTAGAAAGCAAATTAAAAAATATATAATATTTAATTCTTAACAATTCAATTAAAATAATGAAATAAAAAAATCAATTAACAAAAATGATAAAAAATAAAAATAAAACATTAGTTTAGTTAAACCTTGTGAGCTAGATAATGTAAATGGGATGACTTGATAGAAAGTAAAATATGAAAAATTATGAAACTCAAATCTCAAACCAACTAAATATTGAATGATAAAACCTAAAAAAATATTCAATCTAAAAAAATAACCAAAGAAAAGATACGTGTCAACTTAGGTTAACATGTCAAAAGCATTATCTAGATCTTAAGACCGAGATAACCCAGTAGAAAAAAAAAATAAAGAAAAATCATGAAGCTGAATTTCTAACAAATACAATATTAAAGAATGAAATTAAAAAAAATAAATGTAAAAATATATTTAAAGAAAAAACTTATGTCAACCCAAGTTTACATTTCAAACTCGTGACACTTCAAATTCATGATACGGGATATGGAACCAAAATTACCCCATAAAAAAATCATTAAACCTAATTTTTAACCAATCAAATGTCAAATAATAAAAACAAATTAAAAAAATAAAAATCAAATTTAACTTAAAAATAAAATAACTAGACACCTTTCAGGTTTGGCTAGACAATTGCGAATCTTAAGAGGGAGAGAAAAAGAAGAAAAATGTCTGTATATCCTTATTGTCACTCCTCCATTGATATGTTTCACCTCACTTGAAAAGTCATTGTTACGCCGCTCTCAACATCAACAAGGAAGTCAATGTTCTGCCATTAGGGGAAGCTGCATGAAGCGCTAGAAACCAACATCTTCCTCCACATGTTAGCACATGTGATGCACAAGCCAGTCAAGTTGCCCTACCCATTAACATTAGCCTGCCATATTTGTTTTAATTTAAATTTTGATCCCTTAAGCTTAATTGTTTTATGTCAATAAAAAATTATTTTATTTTTTCAAATCAAACATCAAGCAAGCACTAGAATTTTTCATCGATATTGCAAGATCTTTATGTATAGTCAACCAAAATAAACTATTAACTCAAATCCTAAATAAAGACAATGTAAAAGGATTGAATTAAAAAAAGAAAAAGAAATTAAGTAATAGAAAAAGGCATGAACTCCTCCCTTGCCTGTGAAAATTAACCCTTGATAGTAGCCAAAAAAGAATCGAACATTTGTTTAACCTTCAAATTCTATGCTTGAAGCTCTAATTTTTTTTAAATTAATAAAATTAAATTTTATTTTATTAAAACAAGGATTAACTAAGTGATGGAACATTTTCTCAATATCATTTAATATACTGATATTAAAAATAAAATTTTATAAATAAAAAAATGTATTATTTTAATATATTTTCAAGCCAAAAATATTTTAAAAAATAACTACTACTATAATATCAAATAGGTTCTTAAAGTTTAGGGAGAAATACATGGAACCAAAGAGGGTTTTTTTAATCTGCAAAGCCCTATGGAATAAAATTAACTAATTTACTAATAAGTAATTTATGTTATTAAAATATTAATATCTTCATTGAAAACTGAGAAGTTTTATAATGTTTATAGAGTAATTAGTAGTATCTTATTAGTTATTTTATGAAATTTACTTTTTAAAAAATAAATAAACACAAGTAGATGAGAGAAATCCTACATAAGAATATTTTAATTACTTTCACAAAAGGAGCTCATACAGAACACATCGCAATTTCTAAAGGAACCAAAATCCTTCGTAACAAAAGAACAAGCAATATAGTTGTTTCCGCTGCAAAAAAAAAAAAAAAAAGGAGGAAAAGAAAAGAAAGATGTAGCTTGTTACTGATCATTGGAATTATTTTTTGTTAATTTCTTGTTTAATGGAGCAACAATTTTAAGAGATCGTGAAACTTCTCGTTTGGGCAACTTTTTTTGTTTTTAAACATGACTACGTGAGCGTACAGCGAAAAATTCAACTAAGGTTTTTTAAAATATAATCTTATAACCCTAAACCGTAGAAAAAATCTATTTAATCCATTTAAAATTTAAAATTTAATGATAACTCATAAAACTTTGATATAAAAATAAATTAAAAGCTATAAACTAACTAGGAAATGAATATGAAAATAACTATAAATAAAATATTAACAATAAATTCCAAACCTAATTTGGATATGTTACTGGCCTCAGATAATACAAACTAGTTAATTCAGTAAAATATTTTGTTAAAATTTTAGCTCCATATAAAAATTGAACTGCTGAATTTGTCAAAAAGCTTGCCGGTCATGTCCAACTTTTTTCCTGGCTAGGACTTATCAATACATATCTCACTTCAAAACATCTTTCCTGTTAATTTATATATATATTATCATTTTTAGCTAGGAATTATACCAAACTTCAAAACTTTTTTAATTTTTTTACCACGTATCACAGAAGACGATTGCAGTGATACGTGGTAAATAGTAAATCAAATACTAACAGATAGCAAATATAAATAGAGGTGCCAGTGCTTAGCCGCGGGGCAGGCTATTTTGTTTTGCGTAAAAATTATAATTGGCTGCTACAAATATACACATATATATAGATTCAGGTTAAATTGGATTAAATAAATTAATTTTATTTTAATTAAATAAAAAAAAATGACAATAAATGAATCACGTTTTTTTAAAAAACAGTGATTAAGAAAACATTAGAAAGAAAATATTTTTTCAAATAAGAATAATGTATCTCAATTCAGATCTCATTAGATATCGAAGAACACAATATAGTAAAAAAGACATAAAAAATAATATTGATCAACTCGAGTCAACATAAATAATTTTGGTAGTCAGGGCTGACCAACCCAGTATATTTCGCCAAACCTGCAGTTTAGATCATGAGATTTAAATAACCCGGTAAAAAAATAACAAGAATTATAAAATATTTTTTTTAAAAAAAAACATGTTAGATTTTCAAACTTGTGACCCGGGTTATTAGACCCGTAATACCCTATCTAGAAAAATCATAAAGTTTAATTCTCAATCAATTAAATATTGAATAATAAAATTAAAAAAAAAATTAATTGTACAAAATAATTAAAAATAGCAATTAAAAGAATAAGAGCCAAAATAAAATTTAAATTTGATTGTAGGGTGAAATTAAAAAGAAAAATTAATTTAGCAAAATAACCTAAAATATCAAAAGAATGAGGATCAAAACTAATTAAAAAAAATAATTCAAGTGTAAAATTGAAAAAAAAAATAATTTTTATAAAATGATTGATAAAAAAATATAAATAAAAATAATAAGGATCAGATTAGAAAACATTACTATCAATTTGCATTGAAGAATGGAATTAAAAACCAATAAAAAATTTATAAAAGAGCTAAGAAAAAAAATGTTAGAAATCAAAAAATTAAAAATTGAATTGGACAAGATATATATATATATATATATATAGCAAATTGGAAAAGAATGATAAAATTAAAAAAAAAATATTTTTTTTATAAATGGCCAAAAACAAAAATTATAAATAAAAAAATAAAAATTAAAGTTGAAAAACCAACAGCTATAAGGGTCAAGTTATAATTTTTAAAGAAATAAAAAAAAAATAAGAAAAAAATCTATTATGACAAACCATACTATTAAAGTTGACATGCCTAGCTGTACATGCAAAAGGCATTACTGTGCTTCTAGTTACACGATAGGAGGATATTTTTTGATGTTAAAAGATGCCATATGTGTTGGGAAGCGTGTAGGGCGCTCAATATATATAGAGTTAAATACTACACTTCTTGACTTCGTAATAATGAAAATACAAAAAAAATCCTTAAATCTGTTTTTAATTTTTTTTGCTTTTAAGAACATTTTAGTTAGTTCAATGTTTCTTTTAGTTTCTTATTATTTTTTGCGTAGGGTCAAATATTAAATTGCTCATCGGTTTACTTTATAATAACAAAAAAATTTTTTTTGGAAATACAACAATATCCCTCAATGCCTGTTTATTTTTTTATTTTCAATGGTATTTTGGTTGTTTTAGTGTAAATTTATAATTGAAAAAGATTTATTTGTTCCTAATCAATTTAATAATGACCAATGGACCTGTGAAAATACTTAAATGTCCTTGAAGCTAATGTTAATTTTTTCTAAAGTGTGTTTGGTTTTAACGTCAAAAAATGCTTTTAAAATTTTTTTAATTTTTTAACATAAAAAAATGCTTTTAAAAATTTTTGAATTTTTTTTCTTTAATTTTTTTAATTTTTTGATGTGCTAATGTCAAAAATAAATTTTAAAAATAAAAAAAATTATTTTATGAATTTTCAAAAAAAAAATATTTTGAAAAGTAAAGATTACTACAATCTCAAATACTACCTTAATAAAAAAGCAAAACCACCATTACACTATTCCAGCAAATAAATTTTCTAATTTTAGAGCTACAATGTTTTTCTAATGGGTTGCAAACTCTTTTAATATTCTTTGTTTTAAAAAATAAAAGGGTCATAAAACCTCACCCTAGTTTTAACATTTTTAAGTAAATCTCAATTAAGTTTTCAAAAAATTTCTCACTAACAAGTTCTTAAAGTTGTAAGAAATCTCAATTGAATTTTATTGTTCAAAATCATCTTAGATTTATTTTTTTTTAAAAAAAAAACCCAATCCCTTAAAAAGAGTTTGACTTTACAGCATAAAGAATACACACTTTAGATGAAATCCACCAATGGATGTGGAGAAATAGAATCAATTAAGAATTTTTAACCATCACAAACCTACTTCATGAAAAAGTTATATGTTGAATTTGAATATAAATGCCAGTAGCTCAATAACTCACCCTCATTGTTTCCATGTTCTTCTGTGTATATCTATATTGAAAAAAAAAAGAATTACAAGAAAAGGAAAGAATCTCATTTTAATCTTTAGATCATGGAGTGAATTAATTAAGTTGTTTTCTCTAAAATCATTTGAAATTTTGAATAAATAAAAGTCAAACTTTATTATATATCAAAGAACCAATTCAATCCAAAAGTTTAAGTTGACAGGTGAAATCTTAAAATATGATTTATATTATTTTATAACACACCTTTTAAGTGAAAGTCTTTTGGGTTTGAAACTTGTACATGTTCACATTACCTTGTGTTTAATTTTTATCAAATAAATTGGAATGATGAGATTCGAACTCGTGACCACTTAATCATTAAGGTTCTAGTACCATGTCAAATAAACAATTCAACCTAAAAGCTTAAGTTGTTAAGTGATATCTCAAAATATAATTTATATTATTTTACAGCATTATATACATATATACATATGTATTGAAAAAAAGAATTACAAGAAAAGGAAAGAATCTCAATTTAATATTTAGATCATGGAGTGAATATTAATTAAGTTCGCTGTCTCCAAAATCATTTGAATTTTTAAATAAATAAAAGTCAAACTCTATTAAGACTATTTTTATTTGCTAAAGCAGTGCTCACCATGCAAGATCAATGATGGATATATGGATAGATGAACTCAATTAGAAATATGGGAACCTCTAAGAATCTAATTGACAGAATATTATTTAGTTTGAGGACTAAATCGAGTAATTTCTAACTACCTAAACCTTTTTTTGTTTAGAAAATTACCTAAAATTGAAGAAATAAATCAGCCAAGCAGCACGAGTTTTCAATCACGTGACAAAACTGACACGTGTCGTTATTCCTTAATGGCAGCCAGTTTAAATACTAAGTATTATATTTTTTAAAAAATAATCAGCAACTCTCTTTCTCTCCTTTGCCCCCAAAAAAATCTCTCGCGCTGCAAAATTTTCAGCCCTTTGAATCGCATCCATTCTATTCACTCGAAAAAACAAGAAGAAAATCTCGTGTTTTTGTAAAGATCTAGGGTTGCTTAGTAAATTGGCCGAATCGAAGATTGATAAATTGGATTAGTAATTGAAGGTTGGTTAATAATGATTAGAATCTAGGGTTAGTCGATCTATGTTTTGGTTTGATTTTAGTAATTATGGAAACGACGACGAGCGATGTTGCGATGTTAGATGCGGAGTTGCTTCAGCTACCAGAGGTTGCTGCTTTAGATTTCAAATCTTACCCTGGCTTTGCCCAAAAACTCTTCGATCAGTGGCTCTCCCTTCCTGATGCCAATAAGCTGGTGCGTTTTCAAATTTATTTGCTGTTTCATGTTCATTTCGATTTTTTTTTTTGTGATTGCTAGCTGATTATTGATTTTAATGTTGAAATCAACTGGAGATGGAAATAGAGATTCACTTGATTTGGTATTTAATGAGTTCTGTGGGACGAGGTTCCAATTTGGGCTTCAATAGGAAGGTAGTGTTGTTGCTGTTGTTTGGAAATATTCTGCCCACCTTTACGTTAAAGATGTCTTTCCTCGTGAGTGAGTGCTGGATGTTGATAAGAATTTTGAAATGCATCACATGTTCCGTATCAAGCTTTCCGTTTGATTTTTCTGACTGCCAAGGGATTTTGAGATGTGAAACTACAATTAACTAGTAATGTTGGCGAAGTCACAGTTTTCTGAGGAAGAAATTACTTCTCTTCCTATCAACAACTGTGGTATTAACTCTCAAATTAGTTGAGCCATTGAGGTGAAATTTGGAGAGCATTTAGCTTCATTTATTTGTATTGAAATATAATTTTTTGATCCGGTACTCTCCTTGCATATTCCAACTGTTTCAACTGGTCGCTCTTTCTAACTGGAGCATCCATGCGTTCTTTAAACTCATTTGGTGCCACCTCCAGGGTCGGAGCTGGAATATAGTAAGTTCGAGGGGGAGAGAGGAGAGCTGGAATACATCTAGCTCCATGCTTAGCCCCTTCCATGTTTACTATCCTTTCCTTTGTTGTGATTTAACACATCATCTTAAAATCTCAATGTCAATGTCCTCTTTTTATGAACTTGCAACTTCATCACTGTGTAACACTCCTTTATAGTAGAACATCGCATACTCAACCGTGGTTCTATAAAATTTACTCTTTAATCTAGAAGGGACTATATGAATGCATGATCGTTGCACTTTCCCATTTAAACAGCTTGTATTAGTGATCCCCAGCATCTATGAGCATTTACAGACTTAGTTGATGATTTCCTTTTGCGTTGCAAAAGAAACTTTGGTTTTTGATATTCAAATAACTTTTCAAATTTTAGAAGTTTTTAATGAACATGCTAATGCTTCAAAGTACTGCGGTGCTAGGTCGAATGATGCATAAAGTTCTGGTGCATATTCATAAATACCTCAATGCTGATACAATTGCATACCTGTGTTATTATGCTCATATGAATGTTTGTATGTCTTATGATGATATGTCTTTAAAGAGGATTTTTATTTTTCTCTCTAAGTTTGAGAAAAGCAGCTCAACAACAATGCTGGATACCTATATGGGTTTTGGCATCAGGACAAAAGTCTAATAGAAAAGTGAAAGACAAGTCTAATAAAAGTAAGAGTTTTATATGTAAATTTGAAAGGGGAAATAATTCAGTTTCTTTTCGATTTCTTTTTAATCCCCTCCTCTTCTAGTTCAAGTTTAGGTTGGGAGATGTAGTTCATTATTCACAACACATTTTATTGCAAGTATTGTTTTTTATTCACTGTTGCCTGTTGTGGATGACAATGTCATCATAACATCTTGTGTACTTTCTGTTGTTGAAGGAAACACAATTAATGAGTTATTTTACAAAGACTTGTTCTTTTATTTGGTTATAGAAGAAAAGTTATAAAATTCTTGCCCTCGTTTAATTTTTTTTTTTGTGGATCAGTTCTTTTGCAAGTTACTATAGATGATGTTTCTTCAAATAAAAGAGTTTATATAATATGATTGCTTATTCTTTTTTCTCCCCTCTTATTTGTCTAGGTGGCATCTCTGGTTAATGATGCCAAGACAGGTGCTCCCTTGAATATCTCTGGAAATTCATCTAATGCACATGCTGCCACTGGCAGTTCCTTACCGTCCATGTTTCCTGCGGGTAGTACACCACCTCTTTCCCCCCGAAGTTCAACCGGTTCTCCTCGCGTGACAAAACAAAGGGTTGGCCCATCAAATTTAGGTTCTCCTCTAAAAGTAGTCAGTGAGCCAATAAAGGAGTTGATACCACAGGTTTGATGAACCCCAAGCATTTTTTTTTTTTAAAGATTAATTTTCTGTTGCGTTGGCCCAATATGGAATAGTATCTAGAAGGAAGAATTCCTCATTCATGCTGAAAAGAGATAATGAATCATGGAATGAAACTGAAGCATAATTGAATCAACAAAGTTCTCCAGTCCACTATTTTTTACTTCTACCATTTTCTTCATGTTTTGTCTACCGAGATTTTGTTGGTTGACATTGATGATGTGTTTTAATATGTATACTTATGATGCTGTAGTTTTATTTTCAAAATGGTCGTCCAGTGCCAAATGAGCTAAAAGAACAATGCTTGATTCGGATCAATCACTTCTTCTATGGCCATTCAGATGGACTGCAGATACATGGTGAGATCAATAATAAAACATCTACATCTGCAATATTTCATGAGCTAATCATTTTGTTGTTTCTTTTGTATCTTTAGAGTTCAAATCAATCACTAAGGAAGTATGCAAGCTGCCGTCATTCTTTTCAACAACTCTATTTAGAAGGATTGATGTTAATAGCACCAATTTTGTTACAAGGTATGTGCCTTTTGTCTTAGAGAGAGTGAGAGAAAGTGGTTTTAGGGATAATTTGTATTTTAACCACAGTTTATTGAACCTATGAAAATGATAATCATGTTTCACATTGTAAATACTTTACAGTCCTAACCTGATTTAGTTGTCATTATACTGGCATTTCTCTTCGATATCTGATGATTCCTACTGTGTTGGAAATGTTTCTCTCGCGATCTCCTTCTGTAACTTTTGTCATTGACTTTGCAACAATAATTTTAAGACTTAAAAGACGGTTGATTTGTCATGGAAGTTTGGACAAATAGATTGATGGGGACAAAAGTTTTCATTTTGAGTGGTGTTTGAGAGTTTATGGTAGAAACATGGATAAAGACTTTTTTGTCTCTATCATACTTCCCTATCTTTAGGATCAGAGGCTGGTATAGAAAACAAGTTCCCTACTTCTCCAACCATTCTCTTTTCTAGTTTGATAGTAGCCCTAGAATTAAATTCCTTGATTTTGGCATATTATGGCCAAGCTCTCATTTCCCTCTTGTCCCCATGATTTACCAAGTCACTATGCAAGAACTGGTTATTGTTTTACCAGTAGGAATTCTGTAGTGCATTGTCTATTGCTCCTCCCTTCAAAATCCTCCATCCCCCTTCCATTGTATTGATGAACCAATTTAACATGTTATATGCCGGTCAACAAGGATTGCCATACAGTTTTTAGACTGCCAATTGGACTGATAGCTAATAATTTGTTATTAGGATTTTTAGTATGTGAATTTCTGTAGCTTTTTTATTCACATAAAATTCATCTTGCAGCTCTCTCTCTCTCTCTCTCTCTCTCTCTCTCTCACACACACACACACACACACACACACACACAAGTGCATTTGTCCTTGACTTTTAGAAACTGGTCATTTTAAGGTAGATTGATCTTTATAAAACGAATATCATTTTTAAATTGCAGTTCCAGTTGAAGTCATGACCGTGAATTTTTCAAGTCTTTCAGTAATTTGTCTTGGTAAACAGTTGAAATATTTGATCAAAAGGGGCTTTTTTTTTAATATTTGGTTAATGTAATTTCTTAAAGTTTAATATTTACCTCAACTCATGATGCCTTTTATTACATTAGTGGTTCAGGATAGGTGCACCATGTTTTTTGCTGTTTGTGGCATATGATGGATTTTGCCAAGTAGGGTGGATTTGTTCTTGATGCATTTTGTGGATTTAAGGAGGGGGAAGGATTATAAGATTTTGAGGAGAGGTGCTATCTTTTATGGTGTTTGGGGATGGAGTAGAGTTCTGGGAGATGTGAAACATGCCTTTTGTTATTGTGGCAAACAATGGATTTTGCCAAGTAGGGTGGACTTCTTCGTGGTGTATTTTGTGGATTTTGGGAGGAGGGATTATAAGATTTTGAGGACAGTTTCTGGTTTTATGGTGTTTGGAATAGAGTGCGAGAATTCAAGGTTTGTTTCTCTCCAGGCAAATGTCCTGGGATGTGATGATCTTTTTGGATTCTTTGTGGTATACACTTGAGGGGGCTCTTTAGAGTGTTCTTTGACAGATATCCAAATTGTTTCATAGAACTTTCAAAAAGCAATTCCTTTTCCTTTCTTTGTATAGGCGTGATGCTGGACATGTCCAGGGGACATTTGTAGTTGGTTGTGCTTGGGGTTAGGGCTTAGATTATGGTGTTTAAGCGCATTAGAAACAGAAAAACAGATCTGGAAACTTAGACCTAGGGTTTACGGAATCACTCAATGAAAGCATCATACTCAATTTAATAAGTAAAAAAACTTCTTTTTTCATAATAAATTCATCATACTCCAATTGAAAGACTACAAACATAGATGTATATATGCATTTAGGCTTAAATTATTAGTAATCCCAATGGGGCTTGGATTCCTATGTAGGAAAATATAAGGATTCCTATATAAGAAACAGAAAAAGTCTTTACTTATTTAAGGACTATATATAGCATCTGAATCAGAAAATAAAATAAGTAGTCTCTGCTATTGACATTCCAGAAATTCTGTAAAATTACAGAATTTCCCCTGACCAACTAAACATGGTGCAGCCTCTGCTGGAACTGAAAACAGCATGGAAAACCTATATCAATCCCTACAACGAATAATCTTTTCCTTTATCCAACCAAATTAAGGTTTCATTTGAATATTTCCTTTTGTCCCTTGCTTAAATATTCACCAAAAGTCAAATTTAAACCCTTAGGCCACAACAAGGCCTTTATGGATATGAAAGTAGCACACACCCTTTACCTTGACAGAAGGGATATTTCATGTTGCGTTGTAGCTTTTTTTTATATATATATAAAAAAACTATGCAACATTTAAGGAATAAATCAACATTTCAGGTTTTATGGTGTAATTCTAGGGTGCATAGTGTTTCATTTTAGGAGTTGCTGCCTCCCAAAACAGTGTTTGCATTATCGTGTCACTTTCACTTAACTTCTTCATAATCTATGTGCAGGGATGCTTTTCTCAATTATTGGATAAATGGCAACATGTTGACATTGGGTATAGCTACCCAAATATTCACAATTTTAAAGCAACCAGATCTCAAATACCTCACCCAGGTAGAGGTGTTTGTGTGTGTTAGGATAATCATTTCTGGATCTTGTTATCATTGGATTGCTTCTGTTTCAGGGGTGATTCATTATTGTGATTATTGTTTCACTTCATGTTTAAAATGATTTTTGATTGATAACAGGAAAACTTTAAACCTGTGCTTCGAGAATTACTGGCAACTCATCCTGGATTGGAGTTTTTACAGAGCACACCTGAGTTTCAGGAAAGATATGGTACGTTAAAGCCTATGATCTACTTTCAATTGTTTCCAATTCAAAGCAATTACTCATATTTCTGATTTCTTTACCTTGTGAGAAGCTTTGGCCACTATAATGTGTACTTGAATATTGCAAAACTTAGCACTTGTTATTGATGGTATTGAAATGTTCTGCATTATCTTTGAATATTTCTAACAAAACTGATTCTGATTGGAAGTACTTAAAATTTTGTTATCCCTAAAATGAATGAGGTGCTGTTTTCTGGTTAACAAGCAATAGCAAAGCATCTAAACTTGAACTTGGCGGTATTTTGAAGAGATTCTATTTATGGTGTGTGACTGTCCCTTGGAAATGGAGCATTTTTGGATTTATTTTACCAAATGGATCTATCACCAAGCTGCTGGCATGGACCTAGTGCCAAGTGTTTCAAAAGCTACCCTTCCTAGTTTCAAGAATGCTGCTTTTTTTGTTTCCCTGGAGCAAAGTGTTTACATAATTGCCAATTTATAGATGGTTCATTTGAATGATGAGCTGCAATAAAATTTAATTATGAACTAGATGGCACAGCTCAATATTTATGGGCTCTAAAGCACCTGAAATGTAGTGACATGTATTTTCTAACTCTTGTTGCAAAAAGGAAAAACATGTTTGAAAGTAAAATCACCAGTAAAGTTGCTGTATGATGCATGTGCTTTTTAGTGGTGAAATTATCTGGTGTTGGATTAGCTACTATGATGTACTTAGTCATGGAGATCTCTGCCTAGCTCATTATGGATTTGGGTATAACCCATTGCACATTATTGGAATACACAGGGATTAAAAGCTATGTTATAGGAGTAAGATATGAAGTTCTGTTCCTTATTTTTCTTATATACTTCCAACTGGTTTCTGTGTTTAGAACATGACCTTAGGAATAAAGGAATGGCAAAGAAACTCTTGCTTTGTTCCTTATTTCAGTTGTTGTGATGTGTAAACTCTGCCAGATGTTTTTTTTAGTTGATTGGCTTGGTGTTCATTTGAGAGTAGCATGTAATTGGTGGGTTAATCAATTGAATTATATTTTCTGGTTAATTAAGTGTGTAGACGTTTAATTTCTGTTGCCTGTTTGATTGGTTGTTTACATTGATTGAAAATGGAGTACAGCAAGAGGTTGCAGCCTGAATAGGCCTGTCTAGGGTTTAAGTTTTGTGTAGTGTGGATCTTGCATTCTTATAGTTGCTGTGCATTTAATGCCATGTAATTTTTAACATGATTTTGTTTTGCAATTGCAGCTGAAACTGTAATATACAGAATTTTTTACTACATAAATAGATCCGGGAATGGTCATCTTACCCTCAGGGAGCTGAAACGTGGGAATTTAATTGATGCAATGCAACATGCAGATGAAGAAGAGGACATAAATAAAGTTTTGAGGTAAGTGCAGCTGTGCAAATGCGACCTAGATTTTCCAGAAAGGGACCTTGTGGCAATCATAAACTTGTAAATATATGAAACATTAATGTTTCAGACAATCAGAATTAGTTTTACAGAATTGGATTGGAACTTATGCTTTTAACATTTTGTATCAAATTCTTAACAATTTAATTATTTTGCTTATGATTCCATATGCAGGTACTTTTCTTATGAGCACTTTTATGTGATATACTGCAAGTTTTGGGAGCTGGACACAGATCATGATTTTCTTATCGACAAAGAGAACCTTATTAGATATGGGAATCATGCACTTACCTACCGGATTGTTGATAGAATATTTTCCCAGGTTGGTGGCACTCAAATGATGCTTGTCTTTTGGGTCAAAATACCCTACAATTTTACGGCAATAAATTTTCTGTGCTCCTTGAACTTTTATGATTTAAATGCCTTACAGGTTGCAAGAAAATTTACTAGTAAGGTTGAAGGAAAGATGGGATATGAAGATTTTGTGTATTTCATACTTTCAGAGGAAGACAAGTCATCTGAGCCTAGTCTTGAGTATTGGTATGTTTACATGTCTTATTCTATAGAGTCAAGGATTTGAACTAAAACCGTGCACTGATGAAATACTGGTATTTGCATGTTATGGAATATTCATTTTATATTTGTTTCATTTAGATGTTTACTTCACCATTAAAGCTGTTTAATCATGAATAATAAAGCATTATTAAGTTTTCTGATATATTCCTTGTTCAAAATGCTACCTGGGCTGTGTGCTTTTGTTCTAGCTGAAAAGAAAAGAAAAATTGAAACCATTTGGGAAATTTTTTCTGAATTGGCGAAACTTCTAAGACATGATCAAGGAGGGAGAGTGATAGGCAGGGCCAGAGTGTTAGAGAAGTTTTCGTTACTGGCCATTATTCTTTGTCAGATATACTAGTAAAGCAGATAAAAAAAAAATCACTCTTATTTTATTGTTGTAGAATCTATCTTATAATGGTTCTTTATTGCTTCTCTTGGGTGTTACTCTGTATGTACTTGGCAACATATGTTTTTTCAAAGGAGTTTTTTGGTTTATTGATCAACTGCTCATGAGTCGTGATGTTCGATTTCTTCTTAGGTTCAAGTGCATAGATTTGGATGGAAATGGAATCCTGACACGGAATGAGATGCAATTCTTTTACGAGGAGCAGTTGCATCGGATGGAATGCATGGCTCAAGAGCCTGTGCTTTTTGAAGATATATTGTGCCAGATAATTGACATGATTGGACCAGAGGTTTGCCCTTTGCTCTTCTGTTAATTTTAATGGTAGTTCCTCTGTCCTTCAGTGTATTTAAAGTGCACATGGAAGCATGTTCAAGGAAAACTACATCTAATGATGTTCTAAATTTTTGTTCCCACCTCATTACTGTCTCTAATCAAATTTAAATAAGTCCCAATGGGATAGCATAAGCAAAGATGATTGGTCATCAAGTGCCAATTTATTTCCTTCTTGTTCCCATCACACCACCATCTGGAAATGTTTTGGTTGCTTACCATCCAAGTTTTCTTGCTGCAGGATGATGGCTATATCACCCTCCGTGACCTAAAAGGTTGTAAACTTTCAGGGAGTGTTTTCAACATCCTTTTCAACCTCAATAAATTTATGGCCTTTGAAACCCGCGATCCATTTCTCATTCGTCAGGTAATTTAACACCTATTTTATGCTCTATGCTCAATATGAAATTTGAACTTAGCATTAATAAAATAGCTTTGATGGTATTGCAACAAACCAGGAGCGTGAGAATCCAACATTGACAGAGTGGGATCGTTTTGCACATAGAGAATATATTAGGCTTTCAATGGAAGAAGATGTTGAAGATGCTTCTAATGGTAGTGCAGAAGTTTGGGATGAATCACTTGAGGCTCCATTCTGAGTTCAATTAGGTAAACCAGTTCAGTTTTTGTTATGCTGATTCTATTTGTTGTGTTGTCTAGCCCCCGTGCTCTTTTTCTTAATTGCACAAGTTAGAAATTGTTACATACCTTCTGAGGTGATGAGGTTTTAGCATTTGAGTCCAGCAATGCTCATGCATTGTGAGCTTTATGCAGAGCATGCTCCCTTGGCTAGATTTTCTGACCATCTGATCGTTCTACTAGATTGTGTAATTTCTGCTATATAAGAGGGTCAAATATCCTCCATGCAGCTTTGCATATTCTGTGCAGCTCTGGCAAACTTCATCCATACTTTTTTGTATTTTTCATTCTTCAAATGACTCTCAAGCCTACATGTGAGAATAATGCCTGCTTTCCCCTTCCATACAATTACTACATCATCTACACATGCATGTTGGGGCATGGAGATTTAGCAAGAACCTTCACAAATGAAGCATTCTTCTTTTTCTCAGTTTTCAATGCCCGGTCTTGTGCTGGAAATCCTGCTTTATATTCACGAGCTTGCTTTTGCTGAAGGTGCTTGCACAAAAAGCTCTAGATTCTTCTTCTACAGAGACCGTGAGAAAGGAAAACAGTAAACTCAAAGGATCATTCTTTAACCTTTTTAAAGAGAGTCCAAGTTTGGCGGGATGGAATGCATTTTTATTTCAAATGCCAGCAGGGGGGACATATTCAAGCTTTTGTGTGCATAATTCGACAAACAACAAGGAGAATTACTCTAGAGCCGTGGTCCGTGAAGCTGAACTTCCTTCCTGTAAAGGAGAGGTAGTTTCCTAGAGTTGATTAATCAAGTCCAGGTTGAAGTAGCTCAGAACATTTACTGCATTTTTTATTTATTTTATCAATCTGTAAGATATAATCCCTGTCGAGGTATTCTAATTTAGTAGTTGGTTATTTTTGGTATGTTTCCTGTACGGTAATCAATTGGGTGGTGCTGGGGTAGGCTTCCTTTGCTTATCAATTTTTGGACTGTCAATTTATCGGTTACCATATATATTCGTAGTTTTCCTCCTCATTTGGTGTGCACAAAATTTAGCGTGGTGTTCTTGTTTCCTCTAGACTGTCAATTCATCCCCTGGATCCTCCTTCGTCAGGCCTATCGTTCTCGTTTGGTTCGCTCGGTTTGTGATGTGATGACAACTAATTTCCAGATTATGCTTCTCTGCATAAACTTTGGAGTGCCTGCGCTGATTCACGGGGCCGTCTTTAGCTCTTCTAAAAATAATGTAATGGTTGAGATGTGAAGTGTAGGGAAGACCTGTTTAAAACCGCTAAATGCTGTCAGTCGGATTCTTAGCTCCTGAGCTCCTGATTGAAAATGTGGTGCAAATTGAGTTCTTTCAAATTTATTTTTTTTATTTAAAATAATTTTTTTATATGTTTTTTTTATTATTTGTACCTCAACTGGTTTTAAATAATGGGAGTATTGTGTTTTTGTTTTAAAAAATATTAAAATAATTTGAAAATATAAAAAAAGTAATTTTATTAATTTTTTAGAAAAATATGAAGTACTGTAGGATAACAATTTAGATTAACCCATGTCCTTGTCGCTCCATTTTCTCTTCACTTTTAGATTTTTTTACTTCATGATAACAATTATTTTTGGACTAGTTGTTTCTTGGATCAATATTAAGTGGTTGTTTGGTAGTGTGGTTGCGGGTGAGGTTCACCCGCAACCACACTACCAGGTGTTTGGTTAAACAAAAAAAAATGTGTTTTGTTGTTAGGACCCATTAATTTTTAAGAAGCAGCTTTTCATGCTGACAATAACATCAACAGTGTGAACAGTGGAGTCATGCTCCACTGCACACTGTTCATTAAGTGAACAGTGCGAGTGAATTTTAATTCACTGGCACTGTTCACTTAGTGAATAGGTTTTTTTTTTTTTTTGAAAAACTATGAAAATGAGTTTAAATTTTTTTTTTGTTTTTTTAAAAATTAGTTTAAAAATTATAATGACGTAGCATTTGTGAAATTTGATTGCAATTTCAATTATGTTATTGTCGGGTCCGGCCCAGTTAAAAAAAATTCAATTTTTATTTTTATTTTAATTATGTTCTATTCAAAAAATTAAAAGGAGATCACTTGATGACGTAACAAAAGATTTAGTTTTTGTTGTTGCGTGCTTAAGAAACCATGAAAAATATAGTCCTTGCTGGATATATTTCGTATGTGATGACATTGCACATAGTGTAATAGAATAATAAAAATATTTAATATCAATATTATTTATTTCATGATGTAATAACAATAGTTAAATTTACAATATTTAAATTAAAAATCATTAATATTAATATATATATATTTTAATTATTTTATAACCTCAATTTCAAAAGTATTTTTTTTTAACCAAACACATTAAATTACTTTTTCTTCGACCTTAATTTCAACCACAGTTTTAACCAAACACTTATTTTTTCAAACCAACCTCAACTAAAAGTACTTTTTATAAAACAATTTTTTTCAAATCACAACCACAAAAGCTATCGCAATACCAAACACACCCTAAGTTTCTTTTCAGATTTCTTTTGGATATAAATTATTAAATGTGCTAAGAATTGTATTTAGTCTTTCCACATAAGTATAGATTTTACTGTTATGTGAGAGTGGAGAGTGCAGATCCTCTTTTTGATTGGTGAATTTTTCTTAGAAACTTTTTGACTCGGAGGTGATGGATATAATCATATGGAAAAAGTAAAAGTAAAAGTAATTTTCCTTTTTTTATGGGGAAAAATGAAATTCAAATCTATTTTCCCAAATACCATATGCTTTAGGTTTTATTTCAATCTGTTTTTATTTTTTGGGAAAAGCTTCCATTTTATTTTATTTTTAAAATAGTTCAGAGTATTTTCAAGTGTTTTTTGTGCTCTGAAATTAAATCGCTCTCTAAATACATCTATTCATATAATAATAATAATAATATTTTGAGTTTCATTAGAAGGAAACTGATCCCCTTGAAAGTTGAGGTGACGTTAGGAGATATTTAATGGCATTTATTTATTTTTATAATAAAAATAATAATGTAAACGAGGGAATATTTGAAAGTTGAGGTGACGTTAGGAGATATTTAATGGCATTTATTATTTTTATAATAAAAATAATAATGTAAACGAGGGAATATTTGTTTCTATTTTTTTTCTTGAAAAAAAGGAAATACTGGTTTCGAAGACAGATGAGATGAACTAAAATACATACCCCGAAAGGATGAGTGAGAAGCGTCTCCAAATGGCTAAGAGCTTGTCAAGAAGAACAGAAGTCAAATAAACAGGACTAACCATCAACTCTCCTCTTTAGCCCTAACAGTGAAAACGAAGATGAAGGTGGTAGCTCTAGTAAGCGGCGGCAAGGATAGTTGTTATGCCATGATGAAGTCCATCCAATATGGCCATGAGGTCTCTCTCTCTCTCTCTCTCTCTCTCTCTCTCTTGTTTGTTTCCTGAGAAACCAACACTTTCTCACCCACCAAACATACCACCTTCTTTTATTATTTCTGTCTTTTTTCTACTTATCTTTTTTTTTCGATGGGTTTTTATTTTTTGAATTGCGAATTTTGATAGATTGTTGCATTGGCAAATTTGATGCCTGCTGATGACTCGGTTGATGAGTTAGATAGCTTCATGTATCAAACTGTAAGTATATGTATATATATTTGTATTTTTTGTCTTTACATAACAGTTTCAAGGCTTAAGGTTAATTTTTGTCTCAGTGGATGGTTTCTTGTTTTTAATTCCGTGGAAGAGTTTGTTTCGCTTTTGTTTTTCTGCAAGTTGTGTTATGTATTCTAGTGTATCGTTGGAACACTTTATTTATTTATTTATTTTTCGCAGGTCGGGCACCAAATAATTGTCAGCTATGCAGAATGCATGGGATTGCCATTATTCAGAAGGCGGATACAAGGATCCACAAGGCAAGCTCTCTTTTAGAGGATGCTATTGGTAAAAACATTCGTCTTATTTTGGGCAATGCCAGTCAAGAATTAGGCTTGTATGTAATATATTCCGAGGCATGGTGTTATCCATGACCATATTTTAACTGCATGAAGCTTAGGAGCTCTTGGTAAAGTCACATAAACTATTATTTGAAAAGTCTATCGTTATCCTGGAGTGAATATTATCTAGCTGTTTTGTGGATTACAGGCATCAAACACTTAACTACAAGACAACGCCAGGTGATGAAGTCGAAGATATGTTCATTTTGTTGAATGAAGTCAAAAGACAGATTCCCTCTATTACGGCAGTATCTTCTGGTGCTATTGCATCGGACTACCAGAGGTTACGAGTGGAAAGTGTTTGTTCAAGGTTAGGGCTTGTTTCTCTAGCGTATTTGTGGAAACAAGATCAGTCGTTGCTCCTTCAAGAAATGTTAAATTGTATTTTCTCAATATGAGTGGTATCAAGATCTGAAATGCCCTTCTTGTCGGATAATTTTGTTTCCTGTCCAACCAGATAACAAATGGGATTTTGGCTATCACTGTAAAGGTATGAAGTGAAACATCTTTCCAAATTTACTTTGATGAATTGTGGACTCAAATGTGAAGGGTAATAGTCCTCTAATGCCATAGGTAGCAGCCATCGGTTTAGACCCTGCAAAGCACTTTGGCAAAGAAATAGCGTTCTTGACCGCTCATCTGCATAAGTTGAAAGAGTATGCTTTTATTTTTTCTTCTTCCTTGTAGTATTTTTCCATTGTTTAAGCACAACTTGATGCCAACATTGCTCATTTTGACATTCTTTTGGTAGGTTGTATGGGATAAATGTATGTGGTGAAGGAGGAGAATATGAAACACTGACACTTGACTGTCCACTTTTCGTAGTAAGTATGCCTTGTATTTTTTAGGTGTAATATTGATTCCCAATCCCATTCCCTCCATCCTTTTCTTCTTCTTCATCATATCTGGAAAACTTATTGTATGATAATAAGACGGGGGTGTGTGGTGCTTTTGGTGACATTTTACTCATTCTTTGTCGTTTCTCTCAAAAAATAATAGTTTCTGGTTTATGATCCCTGTTTTCAAAGGGAAAGTTGTTCATGCTATTGCAATGCAACATATTTTTGTTATATTTTTATCTTAAGATAGCTTGTGTTTTAACTTTTAACAGAATTTGTGTTCATTTTTTTATTTTTCCTACTAAGTTTTATCATTTCTGTAACTGTTTCAAATTCTCAGAATGCCAGAATTGTGCTTGATGAATTTCAAACTGTACTACACTCTCCAGGCTCTATAGCTTCAGTTGGGGTCATTCATCCTCTGGCATTTCATTTGGAAAATAAGGACACAGTCATTTCATTAAGTGATAATGACAAAGCCAGTGATTCCTCTCTGGAAAAAAAGGGTTCTGTGTTTGTAGTGCAAGGAGATTTCCCACAAAGAAGCCAGGCTACATGCCAGTCTAATTCTGAAACAACTAATTCAGTTGAAGTTAGAGATGATAGAATTTACATCTCTAAAACGAAGAAGGATAATATATTTTCCATTTGTTGCTGGTTGCAAGATTCATGCAAAACTTCAGCAGGTAACATTAGAAGAATGATGCATTTTCCCTCATCACTCCCCAGAAGCATATATCTTAACCCATGCCCATAGCTTCTTTCACCTTTCCCTTTTGACTCTACAATTTCGCTAGGGTTTTGGACTGCTTTTTATTGGCAGGTTCCCATGAAGATCTAGCAGTTGTTCTGAAGCACATTGAATCACAGCTTGCAGGATATGGTTTTGGCTGGGAGCATGTCCTATATATTCATCTTTATATTGCTGATATGAATGAGTTTGCTACAGTAAACGAGACATATGTAAGATTCATTACCCAGGAAAAGTGCCCTTTTGGTGTTCCATCTCGCAGCACAATAGAACTACCTTTGTTGCAAGCGAGTTTGGGGAGAGCTTATATTGAAGTTCTAGTGGCAAATGATAACAGCAAAAATGTGTTGCATGTGCAAAGTATTTCCTCTTGGGCACCCAGTTGCATTGGGCCGTATAGCCAGGTACTGTAAACTACTTTTTTTGAATTATCAGTTATTTGTTATGTTGGTAGTGTTACACTTCCTGCTCCCTGATTTCATTTTTCTTTCTCAAATGGTGGTGGAAGCAGTTTGCATAGTACATAGAAGGAAAATTTTACTTGTTAAAAACTAAGATTTAAGTTTTCTGTTAGTAAGAAATATTTAGACAGATATTGCCAATTGCGAGAAATTGGATTTTATGATAGCAGGGAAATCTTGACAGGTTGCTTATATGTGCTCTGCTCCAGGATCATGAACATACCTGATTAGACAATGATTGCACTGTTGATATTGCTCTGCATAGTCTTGAACACGATGACTGTATTTGTAGATGAACAAAATTGTCATTTCCCTGTATGTGTATAATTATATTTGAGTACTTTTGCCTTCACCCTGCTTGAAATAATTGGATAATCGCATGTAGATTTGAATCCTTTTATTTTACTGTTTGCTCTCAGGCAACCTTGCATAAGGAGATACTACACATGGCTGGACAGTTGGGGTTGGACCCGCCCACTATGATGCTATGCAATGGAGGTCCCTCTGCTGAGCTGGAACAAGCACTAGGAAACAGTGAAGCAGTGGCAAATGTCTTTAACTGCTCCGTATCTACCTCTGCTATTGTTTTTACCATTTACTGTTCAGCACATACTCCGCCACCAGAAAGACTTAAGATCCAGGAGAAGCAGGACTCTTTCTTAAAGCAAATGAGACTGCTGCAATTAGATAAAGGAAGCAAGTGCAAAATTCTTGATCCAATATTTCTATATGTTCTTGTGCCTGATCTTCCAAAAAGGTAATTCTTCTGTACATCTGATTTTCCTTTATGACCTTTTAAATGAGAATCTCTATGCCTCTATCTACCATCTCATAGTCATGCTATTTCATATTTATATGCGTATCTTTGAATTTGGAAACCTGATCCAACATATTAGCCACTAGGCAGATGTTTGCGTTGTTTGTATTTGTTTGCCAACTATTTTTACCAACTCAACATAAATTAAAAAAAAAAATTGTAGAAAATTTTAGTATCACAAATAAAAGAACAAAATAAAAGTGACAGACAATAGTAAATGGGATAGTTTACCTGATGAAATTAGTGAAACAAAAAATATGAATTAGGATAAGTTATTTGAATACATAAATATGTGAAATGGTATCTATTGGAATCTGAGCATATGGTGATCAAGTAATTTGGTCCTTGAAACTGTTTGAGAAAAATAGAGTACCCTGAAGAGTGAAAATAAAAGAGAGCATATCAGCTTGCAAGTATACTTTTTATAAACTTAAATTGACATAACTTTGCATTGGATTTCAACAGTTTGTATGTATCTTGTGTATTTGAGGAAGGAATGCCATGCATGTGTGTTTGTGTATTAAGTTTGGATAACTTTACTAATTGTATTTGGCAATAGAATAAAAACAACTAAATTGAATGTCAAATATCCTGCATGTATATGTTAAATGATAATTGTTGTATGCCAATAAGAATATATTTATTGGATTTTAACATAGTTACACAAGAATATCATAGCATCTAACAAAGTATTTAGAGAATGTCATGTGTGGCACCTGGAACATTTACTATAACACCAGTTGTTTGATGCTTGTCAATACTATAGTGTGCGGATTTGATTTGCTGAAATTTACCTGGATGAGCTTCTCTATTGAAATGCTTTCCATTGTCTCTCTGGTTACTGTAGGGCATTTGTAGAAGTTAAACCCATTCTTTTAGTCCCAGAAGATGCAGAAACAGCAGTTACAAGTGTTCAAAACCCATCCTGTTTTACAGTTGCTAATCGCTGGGGATTTCAGCATGCACAGTGGCATGATTCTTGCATTCAGAAATGTGTTGTTACTGGGAAGATATGTGCAATTATTTTGTCTATTACAGAAAATATTGTTGAGAAGATCTGTTCTGGGTCTCATGGTGTCAATGATGAAGACGTGGATCATCAAAATTCTGTCTCGAAGGGGCATATGGAAAGAGTTTTAAGATTTTGTGTTTATCTTCTTGATAAAGTGATTATGGAGAACGGTTTTTCTTGGGAAGAAACAATGGTGAGTTTCCTGTACACTTTTCTAAAACAGTTGATTATTCCTTAATTCTGATCACTTCTGATATTTGGCTCTTTACTATATTCAATCATATATTGCAAAGCCTTGCTAATGTTGCAATGATACTGTTCTTTTTGAACTTTTGAAGCTCCCTGGAATCACCACCAGAGAATGCTTGTACAAATACAATAGACTACAAAAGCGCAACACTTTCACACATGCACCAGAGAAAACTGTTGTGTTTTCATTTTCCTTTACCTTCTTCATAACTTTTCGCTTTAGTAATCTCACACGGTCATTTTCTTTTATAGACTTTAAGGACCTACTTCCCAACAGCCAGCGGTATTCCACTGGAGACGTTGTCACTCGCATTCAAAAATGCTATGAATGAACTAGCTGAGATGGACCAGAGGGTTCAAGTTGGGAAAGAACCCATATACAACATTGTTCCAGTATTAGCTGCTGGGAGCTCTGCTGCGTCAATGAATAATATAATCACGTGTGAACTATTTGCTCGGAAATTTTGAATCCACCAATTATTTGGATTGATGGCTTCTATTGATAAACAGGGATGTAATTGCGCAAAGTCCATCGAAAGCTCATCATAATTTTTGTACCAAGATGCAATGCAATCATTTTACCCTATCAATTCAAATGATTTCTTTCTTTCGATGCCCGTGTTAATGGATCCATGCCCACTTCTAGGCTGGAATCATATTTGCTCCCCAGATTTTACTCTCCGGCAGAGCCTCATTTGTGATACCTATTTGGATAAGGTAAATACTCAAGAGATGCAGGCGAGGCATTTCTTATACTGTAGCCACAACACAGAACCTATATCTCGAAGAATGGCCTTTGAGCTTTGTGAATTACAATTCAATGCAAGTTGTTCATAGGGGAGTTGGACCTATTCGATTGTCATGTCAGCTCCCTTTGCTTTTTAAATAGCTTTTTAGCTTCAAATCAGAGCTTTGAAGAAGGGGATTGCTTGCTCACACCATGCAGTGATTTTCTGGTCTTCTTCTTCTCCTCAGTCCCCGTTGGGAACACCGGGAATAGAAATGGAAGATGAGCACGACAGTTGATGTTGAACATTTTGATTAGTGTTGTGGGTCTGGATAGTATGATTAGTCAGGTCCATCGAACAGTTTCTTGCTTGTAGGAGCCACCAGTTTCAGTTCTGGATCCGTACAATCATAGACTTATCAGTCCTTCATGGAACTGTTCAATAATGCATATGATACAACACTGGCCCCAAGGAGAACCACGGCTCTCGGAGGCAGCTTCTTACAAGTGGGTAATTTTTTTAAAAATCTTTCCAAATCATGGCACTTCTTAAACGAGTTCCCAGAATGAAATTTCGATAAAAAGATGTATGAAAGAATTTCTGAAATCTTCTTTTCTGGTAACTTGGAGGATCTTAAAGATTTCTTTTCGTGCCCAGAGATCAATCTTCTTCCTGTTTGTAAGAACGCTGTTGAGCTATGCATTGGTGTTAGAATTTATTCGATTTTGCAGACAAAATGACTTTCACATGAGAAGCTGGTGTCTTCTCTTACAGCTAATGACCCTACCGAGTTGATGGCTGAGTGTCTCATCACATAAAAAGCCTAGACAACTCCTCTGAAACAAAATATCCACAGCTCCTCACGCCCTTAAGATCTTAATACTGTTTTTGTTAGTTACATGTAGTTCTCAAGGGGCCGAAGATGAAAGCTATGGATTCTCCCGACAACAACTTTTCGATTGAATCATGGGAAATAAAAATTGGATTTTCTTGTCTAGTTAATGTTAATCAACGTCTTAATCATCAGCTGTTTTTTATCTGACAGAATTAGGACCCCTAATGAAAGCAAGCAAATTTCGAGCTCAAGGGTGTGTGTGGTACAATTTCTGCTTTAAAATGCTTTTCAAAAACGTTTTTTATTTGGAAAAATATTAAAACGATGTGTTTTTAATGTATTTTTAATGGTTTTATATACTGTTGTAAAAAATATATAAAAAATCTGAAAAAAAAATATTTTAATATATTTTTAAATAAAAAACTATTTTAAAAAACATATCAACAAACCCTAAATTGCTTAGCTACCCACCCATGCTCCAACTAATTTCTTCAAAACGATTGGACCTAAACCCAGCTTGCAGTCCAGGAGTGGGATGGACAAATCTTTTATAAGGTAACCCTAAACACAATTATGGCTATAGATAATGTATCATGCTTCTTCTAACGTTGTCTTCTGCTATTTCTATTATTCCTCTCAAGCACTCTCTGGCTTCACGAAAAGAGAAAAACTTCCATTTTTCCAAGAATGCAAGAGATTTTTGAGATCATTGCATTGCTTGTTGCCTCGAGAACTAGGGTTATTCTTCTTACAGTCATATCACTAGATCTCCATATCTGTTCGCTCGTTATCAATGGTGAAAGTTGCCAGGATTGTACCTCATTTTACCACTGTTTTACTGGCCACAGAATTTGACAGTGACCTTGTAGAACAAGATATTTCAAAAAAGAGATTTGAAAAACCAAATAACATTTCTATAGAGAGGAATTGAGAGGGAGAAGAAATGACATGGTCTTTATATTTTGAGCTTGTAAGGGCTGGCTAACTTTGTGGGGGCTTTCATCAAACAAAAGGTTGTGACTTTAGTGAGCCATGGCCACATGGGTGTGAGGGGACCATGGACATTAGTTTGGATAGCCAAGCGTGTGTGGGTTCCATCGAAGGAGAGCACCCCACATCTGGTGGACTTCTTGTTGTTATTCAAACGAGTTGAAATTATATTTTTAAAAAGTTTAATATTTTTTTAATATTTTTAAATTGTTTTGATGTACAGATATAAAAATAATTTTTAAAAATTAAAAAAATATTTTTTTAATATATTTTTTTAAAAAAATACTTTAAAAAACAATCACTACCATATTTTTAAATATCCCATTGTAATACCTGAGAGGGGAAATGATGTCTAAACTATAAGAGAGTGTTTGAGAGTGTGATAGTAGTTACTTTTCAAAGTGTTTTTCGCTTAAAAATACATCTAAATAATATTTTTTAATTTTTAAAAATTATTTTTGATATCAGTACATTAAAATGATCTGAAAATACCAAAAAAAATTAATTCGAAGTAAAAAAATAAAAATAAAATATTTTTTTAAATACTTTTAAAATACAAAATAAATTAACCCTAAACCTTTAATAGAAATTATTTCCTCTAATTTGAAAAAAAACTATTAATAATCCCACAATCAACTTTGGTCGTGCAACTACCTTGTTACTTTTTCAATCAAAATCCAAATTGATAATAGCTTAACATCGTGGCAATTATGAATGAAAGTATAAGGATTAAATAAGAAGTTTCTTAAACTGAGGGACTAATTTAGTAATTTCTTAACAATAAGAGCTAAATTAGAACTTGCATCAAAACGAGAAGGGACAACTTTCACTGCGTGAGCAGAACCTCACTAGCAAGGAAATCAAGTGGGCCTTTGCTATGGTACACTCACTGAAGTTCTTTATTGAGATACTACAAAGCCCCTAAAGAAACGGAGAAGGCTGTCATTATTATTATTACTATTATTAAAATATTAAAAAGTATGGCTAAATCGGATATATTTATAAAATATTATTAACTAAAATAATATTATATATATATATATTTAATTTCATTTTTAATAACTTAATTTTTTTTATTTTATCATTTATTATATGATTGTCTTAACCGTTGTGCCTTATAAATTTTTATTTATTTATTTTCTGTTAAGTTATATATTAATCTCACTAATTTATTTATTTTTTAATTTTAATATTTAATTTTAGATTTGTTAAAGATGGGGCTTTGTAATTTTTTCCCTTGTTTTTTATGAATCTATCCTAATCTTATGATCCAAGTCACAAGATTAACAAGTTAATATGCGCTGACTCGATTTTTTTTATGGTACTTTTTATAATTGATATTATTTTTAATTTCATCATTCGATATTGAGTTAGTTAAAAATTAGATTCCATAATTTGTTTTCAATTTACTTTCCATGAGATTATTTTGTGTCATGAATTAGGTCACGAGTTTAGAAGGTTGACTTGAATTAACTTTGTTCATTGTTTTTTAGTCCATTTTTAGTTGAATATTTTTTTTTAATTGAGCTTCATAATTTCTTTTATTTGCTGGGGTTATCTTGATCTCATGATCCTAGTCACAAATTTAATAGGTTGAGAAGGGTTGACATAGTTTTTTTAAATCATTTTTAATTGATTTTTTTTTTTAATTTCATTATCCATCAACCCCTTCTTTTTCTTTTTAATTTCATCCTTCAACATTAGGTTGTTTTAGAATTGGGTTTCGTATTTTTTTTTATTTGCTTTATGCATAGTTATCTCGATCTCATATATTTGTTTATTTTCTTGATTTTAACCTTTAACATTAGATTTGTTAGGAATTGAACTTTATATTTTTATTTTATTTTTTTATGAATTTATCTTAGTTTCATGACCAAAATTGTGGATTTAACATGCCAGTATCATGTAAGAACAATATCATTTAAACATCTAGAGTCAAGTATGTAGTAGCAAACCGAGTGTTAGTAGGCCTAATTAAATCATTTTCTTCAATAAAGTGTTTTATCATGAGAATACAAATAGTTCTTGAATAAATATATGCGCTAATTATCATTCTCTTAGCAATAGTTACTTGATGAACATATTGCTTATTCTTAAAATCTTTTAATTTTAAGTTGATAGAATGGGCAACACATGATGTTCAAAGTAATCCTTTTCTTTTTCTCATCAATAATTGTCATGTTACCTTATAATTTGCAACATTATCAGTGATTATTTGCACAATATTTTCCTTCCTAATCCTCTCTATGTAGCATTCGACATCTTAAATATCTTATTAATAGTCTTGAACATATTAAAGGTACCCATTGATGACAAAAAAAAATGTTCCTTTTAAGAATATTAACCAAAAAATTACAAATAAAACATCTTTTCTTGTTTGTCCATTTATCAAAATTTATTGAACATGTTTTTTCCTACTCTAGCTTGTATTTCTCAAGTAAAATCATTGTTTGATCAATTTTTCTCTTCAAATACTTCTCTCTAATAACATGTTAAGATGGAGGCTTGAATCCTGGCCTATGTTTTACAACCAATTCAGGTTCATTGAGAATTCAGGGTTTTTCACACAATTGAATGGAATCACACTGGTGTAGAAAAGCGTTGTAATTTGTCGAAATGCTTATTCTCTAGGATATTTTTTTTGCACTTGATTCATGATAATTTATGTAATTTCACTTTCTCTAACTGCTATATTTCCCTTGTTATTTGAGCTAATTTCTTTCCCTTCATCATCTTTTGTAATGTATTAAAAAGCTTTTTTTTTCCAATTTTTTCTTAACTTTTCATCATAACATCCAAAATAATCTTCTTTATAGTTTTGGTATTTATGGCTCAACATCTTTACAAGTTCAAGCCCAATAATATTTGAAACAAAAAATACCTGAAGTTATAATTTTTTAACAATACTTACATTAACCTTTTCTTGACTTCTTATCAATATATATACCATGTTGCCATCTCACATCAATCCTATTGCTAGATGAGTTTTTTTTTTCTTTTAAATATCATGTGTTCAGTAGTTTAAGAATCAACTCAAATTAGTCTTTTAATCAATTCAAACAATATTATTTGAACTAAGTTGTAATAAATTCAAACAAGATTGTTAGGCCATAATTTGCAAGCATGTAAACAAGGTTACATGAACTAAAACATTCCAAAACAAAAATCAATTCAAATGATCCTTCATTTCAACAATTCAAATTCAAATTCAAATTTCAAGTTTAATAACTTCATCAATCATTTGTAAATGATATGTTTTAAAATATAATTTAACTCATGAAACAACAATAACAGCAATCTAAACAATCTAGTTAGGGTTTTTGAGGTCAACTACATGGATCATTCTGTCAATAATTTAACTCTCAATGTAATCTAATAAAATATCTAAGAAAAAACTTAATTGATGATTCAAGATCTTCTATATTTAATGTAGGGATTGAGATATGAAAATTATACATTCAAAATTAAAGTTTCTCTCTAAGAAATCATAATTCCAAATGAAATTAACAAGGTAAAAAACAAACAAACATGAATTGAATACTGATAATTGTCTCATAAGAGCATTCAGGGTATTGTAATATACAAAAAATAAAACTAAAATCATGAAATCAAGAAATAAAATAAAAGCGGACCTTTCCATTAATAACGAGCCAACAGTCTTTA
The DNA here is from genome assembly GCA_018804465.1 of Populus tomentosa. Taxonomy (NCBI): domain Eukaryota; kingdom Viridiplantae; phylum Streptophyta; class Magnoliopsida; order Malpighiales; family Salicaceae; genus Populus; species Populus tomentosa. The sequence continues at coordinate 3,356,318 of CM031993.1, forward strand.
GGTTGTTGTGTTCAGAGACCTAAATCAATAAGTATACCAATTTTCCTCATTTTCTTTAAGAATATACTATTTCTAGTGGTGGCCATGGATCCTTAGGTCATTGTGAAAGAGATGGAAGCTTGTGAGTCTCAGGTTGCTCTGTCACAAGTGTTGTGATTGTGATGTTATGGGAGATGGAGATAAAGTCTAGATTGTTAGTGAGGAGGGGATACATAATCAAGTCTATTAGGACTGTGTGTGTGTGTGTGTGTGAGAGAGAGAGAGAGAGAGAGAGAGAGAGAGAAGCAGTCAGTTAAGGTTAGTGGGGAAGCTGTCGTGGAAGGTGAAGAGTCATTATATTTTACCGTGAAAAAAATATATTTTTGTAATGAAGTGGGACAATATTATAAATCTAATGAAAATGTAAAACCAATATTAAAATCATGAGTTTACCAAGTTAGAATGATTTTAGTATGATTTTATCAGTTTTTTAAATAATTTTGTATTATAAATATATATTGACTCGTAAAATCATATAATTTTACAAGTCAACTTATGATTTTAACCATATTGGGTGTAAATATGACATAAATAAGAGGAGTCACATTCCAATTTATATTGAAAAAGTTTTCAGTTTAGCTATAAAAATTGTAAGAATTTTTAATATATCCTTTAAATAGAGATTTATTCCATAGAAAATATATACTTTATTCTAAAATTTTGTCTCGGCTTATTTATATTTAAAATTCTAGTTTTTATCCTTGTAATCATATCTATATCAAGACTGAAATTAATAATTTCTTCAACAATAAAGCCACAGATCACTTGCAAGGAACTATAGTGTGAAAATTTGAATCAATGTGGTTTAGTGATGAAACAAACCAACTTACTAATCTATGTTTTTTAAAAATGCTAAAAGAGATATGGATCCATGCTCAAGTGTATTGTTGATTGCACTATTTAATCAATTGTTCATAAAGTGTGAAAAAAATACATATTTGGTCCTAAAGTTTTTTATTCTATTTGGCCTCTGTTATTTTATTTTTATATTTAGATCATAAAAATTCATTTTCTTCATGTTTATTTTATGAATGTTGAGAGAGGAGAAATAAAATTTTTGAAAAGAAGGAGAAGAGAGAAAGATTTTGACCAATTTTTCAATCATAAAAAATTTGATCTTGATGTCAATGAATTAATCTTGAAGATGAGGTTTGATAAAGGTGGTTTGAGCCTTTTGTTATATCGAGGAAAAATGAATTTGGAACTGAAAATGTTTGTTTTATTAAATTTGATTTGAAGTTTTTAGACTAATTAAAAGGTATTTTAGAATTATAAATGGGGTTATTAGGTTTCTTAGGTTTTTTTTGAGGTATTTTTAGATTAAAATAAATTAAAATTTAGATTTTTAGAGTTCAAAGCTGAATTTCATGCCACCAAAAGTGGTCATAAATTATTGTAGTGGATAACATATCTATGCCTAAATAGATAACTTGACATCTAATTTATTATTTTTTAAAAAAACTAAAGTAAAAGACGTGTTATTTATTTAATTTTTTCTAAAAAAAAATACATGCAGGCCTGAATTTTTTTCATGAGCCAAGCACAAATCTAAATTGTTGAGGCTTATAAGCATCTAGTCTTGTAAAAACATACACAATTGGGTCATCATTTCAAGCTCAAGTGTCCTTAAGCTTGTTTATTTTATCCCTTCATATTTTTTTTTTATTCAATCATTTTTTATTATATTTTAGAATTGAATTTTAAATAAAATTATCAAGATGATGTTTTAAAAAATAATCCAATTATGCATGACTTTCAAATTAGATTAGAGTTTTTATTTTTTTTTATTTTTTTATGGTTATATTAATAATTACTTTGTGAATTATTGTATAGAAAACTAATATGCAAAGTTTTTAAAACAAAGAAACCTCGTGAATATTTAATAATAAAAAAATATTTATTTTATTATTTATTTTTTTGTTATATAATCATATAAAAATTATTAAGACATTTTTTTTTCTATTGAACTCTACTTTCTAGAACATGGTAACTTTTAATTTGAAAAAATATATATTTTTAATAAAAAAACATGCTTTATGTCAAAACAAAAAATAAATACAAGAATAAATAAAGAGATTTTTTATTTAAAATTATAGTTTCTTTCCTCTTTAGTTTAAATCATTAAAATTCTTACAAATATATATTTTAATAGTAATGAGTTTTTATTAAAAAAATTATGCTGCTAATAAAAAATATATGTTTTTTTTAATAATAAAATGAGGTTTTTGACTAAATAAATACATTTCTCTTTTGAATTTAAATCATTATTATTTTTTAATTATTGTTGAATTAAATAAAAATTAGATTTTAAAAATAATTTTATGGCATCATGACTATTTTTACTGACTAGTTATTCGAAAACAAAACGATAATGACCACCTTTACTCAATATTCTCTTGTTATAATGATATATTTTTTATTTTTATTTTTGTGTTGCTTTTACTTGAAATTTTAGTTATAGTTAGAGTTAATAATAATATTATGATATTGATTATTATATACCACAAAAAATTGTCATGGATACAGAGAGAATATATAAATTTATAAGTTTTGAAAGTAAGATGTTTTTGTTTTCGGTTAGAACCAGTTATTTTATGAGAAAAGCTAATGAAAGCATCCATTAATTATTATTTGAGTATATTTATTAAATTTCATTTATTATTGATTTATGTTAAAAAAAATAAAAATAAATGATATTTATTAAAGACACTAAATAAGTGTTATTTTATATGAAAGTTTTTACAATAAATTTTAAATAAAAAATATTATGATTAATTAGAAATATTAAATAATTTTTAATAACTCCAAAGAGATTTATTAGCCACTTCTTGTTTTTATATATATATAGACACACACACACACACCCATCCATTCACATACCAAAACAAATTATTAAAAAAAAAAATCAACTTGAAAAAAAATGTGGTAAAATTTATTTTTTATTTGAAAATATATTAAAATATATATTTTTTATTTTATAAAATTTATTTTTAATATCAGTACATCAAATAAATTAAAAAATTAAATCTAAAAAAATTATACATTTTTAAAAAATATAGTTGAACCACAATATCAAACAAATTTTAAATATTTATATTTTAGCTGCAATTATAAAATAATTTATAATATTGCATCAATATAAAAAGAAATCTTATAATTATATGAAAAAACAAATATAACAAATATTTTTTTTCATGTTAATTTCTTATCAAATCCCTCATTCTTTTCTAACTTTTTTTTTTACTATATAATTTATTTTTCTATCCATACTAGAAACACATGATTTTTCTACATATATCTCATTTATAAAGCTATTAGTAAAATATATATATATATTTCACTGCTTCCCTTCAGAATGCAGTGTCAGCATCAAGCATCATTGGATCTCTCAAACAGTAACATTAGTACAACGTACAGTGGCACAAAACCGTAAATATTAAAAAAGTCAAGCCCATTTCCATACTCTCACTCTAAAAAACAGTACAAATAAGAGTAGAATCCAAACTGCTGAAGTGACCCACCAATCAACTGATGAAAATCCAGTGAAGGAACAGGTAGCCAAGTGGAGAAAGGTTGCAATGGCATAATCGTAATATTTTAACACATCAAGGGCAATGCTGTATTATTCTCACCTCCTGAAGAAAAAAATTTTGACAGATAGAGAAAAAGAGAGAGAGCGGATTAGAGAGACTGTTAAAAGAACCAAAGCAAAAGAAAGGAATCAGAGAGAAAGAGATCTAACTGAGTTCGTGACCGAGTAAGGGTCACGTCAAGTTACTGAGTTAACACTGTTTGGCAGAGTCGATCGTAACGTATAGATCGTATCAATATCAATCGTCCGGTTCTTCTTATCTCTCTCTCGCTTGCTCGCAGTTTCTATTTGAAAGAATTTGAATCGAAAAGTTCTCTCTCTCTCTCTCTCTCTCGCTGTTTGTATTTGAAAGATTTTGAAGCGGAAAACTCAAAGAAGAGATCGGGTCGTGTTTGCCGGTTCTTCTTCTGTTGTGATTTCGAGATTTTCAGGTAATTATACTCTTTGGTTGTGAAAAGAGTGTAGTTTTACTGTTTGGTTACTGAGAAAACGAAAGACGACTGGATTTTTTAGTTTTTTGTAATTTTATTAATTTTTTTTATTATTGTTGTAAAGTGAAAATAAAATTGAGTTCGTTATAAAACGGTTATATATTTGATTGATTGTGTCAGGTTTCAGTAAGCAAAAGAAAAAAAAAGGAATTTTTTTTTTTTCCTAGCCAAACACGAAGGATATTGATCTTTCACGTGTAGCAGAAATTTTTAGTTTTTTTAGCTGGTAACCTAGAAATTTTTAATTAAATTTGGGGTCTAATTATTTTATTTTAAATTATTCCAGATTTGAGCTTTTTGAAAGATTGATTACAGTATAATGGAGCTTTACTGAAGTGGGCTTTGGTGTTTTGGAAGCTAAGAAAATGGAAGACATTTGGGCAAGAAAATGAGCCAGGATTATCTTTTGTATTCTAAATATTGATAATTTTGTTGATCTCTTTCAATTGGGTTATTTTGGTTCTCCTTGAAAGAGCTACAAGTTTATTGTTGGAGAAGAAGAAGAAGGTTGAACCGTGCAAAACCCTAATTGTGCAGGGTGAAATGAAACCCTAGAATTTTTGGAAGAGAAATAGAGATTGAAATGGAACAAACTTTATAGCTTAGAGATTGAAAGAGAAATAGAACAGGAGAGAAAACCTATGGAAGATTTGTCCAAGTTTGCTCATAGTCCTGCCCATTTGGCAGTTGCACACCGAGATTATGCTACCCTTAGGCAAATTATCTCGGCCCTCCCACATCTTGCCAAGGCTGGTGAAGTCAATACTGAAGAAGAGTCTCTTGTTGCTGAGCAACAGGCGGATTCTGTCTCCGCTGTCATTGACCGCCGGGATGTTCCTGGCAGAGAAACTCCTTTGCACCTTGCTGTCAGGCTACGGGATCCAATCTCCGCTGAGATTTTAATGGCAGCCGGTGCTGATTGGAGTCTGCAGAATGAGAATGGCTGGAGTGCTCTTCAAGAAGCAGTTTGCACGAGAGAGGAGACAATCGCCATGATAATTGCTCGGCATTACCAGCCTCTTGCTTGGGCAAAATGGTGTCGAAGACTCCCTCGGATTGTTGCTTCAGCAGCTCGTATTCATGATTTTTATATGGAGATAACTTTTCATTTTGAGAGTTCTGTCATCCCATTTATTGGTCGTATTGCCCCATCAGATACTTACCGCATTTGGAAGCGTGGTTCTAACCTCCGTGCTGATATGACTCTTGCTGGCTTTGATGGTTTTCGCATTCAGAGGTCAGATCAAACATTTCTATTTCTCGGGGAGGGATACTCTTCAGAGGATGGCAATATATCTTTGGCACCAGGTTCTTTGGTTGTTCTTGCCCATAAGGAAAAGGAGGTTACAAATGCTTTGGAGGGGGCTGGTGCCCAACCAACTGAAGCAGAAGTTGCCCATGAAGTGGCTTTGATGTCTCAAACTAATATGTATAGGCCAGGCATTGACGTCACTCAAGCAGAGCTTGTTCCACATTTGAATTGGAGGCGGCAAGAGAGGACAGAAATGGTTGGAAATTGGAAGGCCAAAGTTTATGACATGCTTCATGTTATGGTCAGTGTGAAGTCAAGACGGGTTCCTGGTGCTATGACTGATGAGGAGCTTTTTGCTGTGGAGGATGAAGAGAGATTAGGAAATGCTGCTGAAAATGATGAGTTTGATGATGTGTTGACTGCTGAGGAGAGGAAACAGTTAGATTCTGCACTTCGTACAGGGAACTCGGATGGTGTTGGTGATGATGAGGAACCTAGTGTTGTTGAGTACCAAGAAAATGGCTCTGGAGGAGTCTTTGAAAATGGCGACTCTAATGGTTCCATTAAGGAGAAGAAGAGTTGGTTTGGTTGGAAGAACAAAGGTTCAAAGAACACTAGTGATGATCCTGAAGATTCAAAGATCTTGAAAAAATTTTCAAAATTGGCACCAGAAGGTGGCACCCAGAAACCTGTTGATCATCAGAAATCATCTGAATCTGCTAGGGAGGATATGGCTGATGCCAAGAAAGGAAAAGATAAAAGCAGCAAGAAGAAGAAGAAGAAAGGGCCCAGTAGCGAATCTAAGCATGAGAGTGAGTACAAGAAGGGTTTGAGACCTGTCTTGTGGCTCACACCAGATTTTCCTTTGAAAACTGAGGAGCTTCTGCCTTTACTTGACATATTAGCCAACAAAGTCAAGGCTATTAGGAGACTCAGAGAGCTTTTGACAACAAAACTTCCCTTGGGAACATTTCCTGTCAAGGTAAATCAGATTCCTCAAATCTCCTCTTGCTTTGTTTTATTGGTTGCACATCCTGCACTGTCATTTATATCTTTTATTTAGTCAATTTACATTTTCTCCTCCCCTATTTACACATGTTATTCTCTGCTTCCGTCATGATACTAAGCAAATTAGCTTTTGTTTCAGATAGTACAAGGATTTCTTTTACCCTTGGTGCTTTCTTTCTTTGTTTCCCTTTTGTTTTGTCTGGTAGGAGGAGATGATTTTTGAGAATTTTGGGCCACAAGTTTTTTAAGATTCTTGGTTGCAATCTGCTCTTTTGTTCTGGGATTCAACTGGAATAGCACTAAACCATTGTTCAACAACTCAATTGTTGGAACTTTTCAAATGGACTTTAGCATTCCTTTAGCTGAAAATGTTAGTGGATAATCAATTTTGGCTCACAGAAAAATCTCTATTGGTTTTCCTTCAAGCATTTTGGCCTTTTCTCCATGCTTTAATTTCCCTTTATTGGCTTATCTGGTTTAATTTTTTGCCAAGCTCATTCATGTTAGTTAATTGGACCAGAGTGATTTAAGCAATATCGACTACCTTTCAGGGAAGTCTCCATTTTTCCTTTTTTTAAAAAAAAAAACTGAAATAAAAATCTTTTTAAAAGAGATGTGCTATTCCTTGTGGCTTGAGGCTGAGGAAGTACTAGTGGACTACCATAGCAAAGCTTTTATTTTTTTGGGAGATAAAAATAAAACTTGAGGAGACTTGAGTTAGATTGTACTCTGTTAAGTTTTCAGATAGTAAAAGGGAAAGTTAGAACTAGCTGACCTGATAGAGATCTAACCTAGAATTTATGATTGAATTAGTTCTTTACATTTATGAAATCAGAAAATAGATTTCAATAGTTTTGTATTGAAGTAATCTAACAATCATTTGCCTTTATATGATTGTCTTTCTCATCGTTGCCTGTCTTTTATCCTTTGTCTAGGAGTGCTTCTAGTGCTCTTACTACGCAGGTGTTTGACTTTTAATGATCCTTTTTAGAATTAGTAATTATCACAATTATGTCATTCTAATCGATGCATCTTGCACATTTTTTTAGTTCATAATAAAATCTCTTTTTAGGCGCTTCATGTCAGATACTTTGCAAACAGGCAAAAGTGAAGTGCTTTGGTCAAAGATGGGTTATTATGCTGACTTTGACATTTCAGAAACCATCTTTTTTGCATTTTTATTTCAGATTTGGCCATTGGATCTGCCTGATTTATTTAATGTTGTTGTGCTTTCCATTGATAAAAGAAGTGTGTTTTTTCTCATGATTTTTAGTCTGTCATCTCAAAAACCACAAGCTATGTGTAGAAGGGATTAAGTTGGCACTTAAGCTTGTGGTAATTTAATGGCACCTTCTACATGTTAGCCGAAGTTTACTGGACTTTGATACCTTTGTATTAAGTCATCGGTAAATGTTCAAGATCTAAATTACAGAATATTTTATGAGACTTGGATTCATGTTATTGCATGGCTTGGTGCATTTATAACTGATGGCAAGCTAACAAAATGAATCTGAAATAATTTGCTTCAGAATCTTTCTCTTTTTTGTTTTTTGTTGAAAAATTTCTTTGAACTGATATGATGTGAATTATATCAGAAAGAAATCAGTGCATGGACGAAATGAATAGATCCATACCTTTTGCATTCAATTATTTAACTGTTGAGAGCATGATTAATGTTTCATTTTCTTTACTGCAGGTTGCCATCCCTATTGTCCCAACTATTCGGGTGCTTGTTACTTTCACAAAATTTGAGGAGCTACAGCCATCAGAAGAATTCTCAACACCTCTCTCCAGCCCAGCTCATTTCCAGGAGGCAAAGTCCAAGGACTCTGAAGGGGCTTCATCGTGGATTTCATGGATGAGGGGGAGTCGAGGTGGGCAATCGAGTGATAGTGATAGTCACCGGTACAAGGATGAGATTGATCCTTTCCTCATACCAGCAGACTATACATGGGTTGATGCCAATGAGAAGAAACGCCGCATGAAAGCCAAGAAAGCCAAGAACAAGAAACACAGGAAACAAGCTGCAGCCAGAGGTGAGGAAGGGCGGGCACAACCTTTGAGTGAAGATGTGGAAGAATAAATGGACCAAAGAGTCCAGGTTCTTTGCCACTTGAAAATCATTTTGCATGGGCAAGGCTCTGCTTCGCAAATTGACAAATCTTCGTTTGAATGAAGCAGTGGATGAATCCCAGGATATTTGGTAGGTGATTACTTCATTAGGAAGACTGTTGTATTTTTATGTGATGTGAAATTGGAGAGGAACAAGATCTCCTTCGCCTTTAATATATAGCTCACTCTCATTCCCCCCCTTTATTTTTTCAGACATCAATCTTTGTATCTAAGCCTCAGCTTATCAAGTTTACCTTTTTTGTGATTGTCAATTTGTCATCCTTTCCCCTGGGTTAATTTGATCTTTTCCTGAAGCTTATCAAGTTTACTGTGGTTACATGTTACAGTTCCCACATAATTCAATATTTCTTTTTATTTGGTCATAGAAGTCTTTCATCTTAATTTAGTCTTTTTATGGTCAAATTTGATTACCAATGGACTCTGATTTGTTAAACAAGGGTAGGATTGAAAGATAGAAAATCAAAAACAGGAAAAATAGGTGGCAAATTTAATTCTCATACTTTTTAACTTTTTTTAAGTCTTTTTTATTTTTTAAATTTTAATTTTAGTCTAAAACTTTATTTTTTTTTTCATGTTTCTAGTTCCTGATTTAAAAGATGAAAATATCTGAATTGACATTGATTCAACTATGATCGATATTGGTGTTGATAAATTTTATTCGATAAAAAAAATTTAACTTAGGTATTATTTGGCTTTTCCATCATCTGGGATGACAGATCTAAGTTTATAGAGGGTTTTTATTTTGAATTTTTATATCAGTTCTTGGGTTTTTTAAGATCATATATTAGTTTATTAAAGTATTTAAGGTGTTTTATAGATATTTTTAAATAAAAAGTTGGCTTGAAAAATGAATTTTTAGGTAAAAAAATTTTTACCCTGATTTTCCAATGTGACCGAATTCTTGAGAGAAGCAAGTGTTACCTTCTTTGTTTTTTCTTTTTCAAAAAATTAAGTGGCTGCCAACCATTAAAAAATTTAAAATATATATATACAAGTTAGACTAGATGCTCAGGTTTGGGCTAAAAAACCCACACATATAAGTTTTTTTTAAGCCTAGTCGTGTTAGACCACTCAAACTAGCCATCATGCATGAAACTCTCTTTTTAGTTTATTGATTTTTCTTTGTTTTTAATTTTTTTTTTAATTTCATGATTCAATGTTAGGTTTTTATTAGATTTTTTTATTGGATTTGTTTTTTTAATTTTCATAAATTTTTGTGATTTTTTTAATAGAGTATGATTATTTATTTTTTAGTTTACGATTAAGTTTTCAATATATATATCAATTTTTTAATTTAGGCTTTGGTTAAATATTATTTAGTTTTTACTTGGTTTTCATATAAAATGATAATATTGTTTTCTAGTATTTACAACCTTGCATATTTTTTTTTTATTTGATTGCTTTCATGTGTGTCTATTTTAATTAAAAAATTGCTTTAACGTGTGTTTATTTATATTATTGTTTGATTAAAAAATATTTTTAATAAATAAAATTATTAAACAAAATTGAGTATATAATTCATATTGGGAGATCAAATATCTTGATTTATATATATTATCGATTCTTTAACTTTTTTTTTATTATTATTAACGCAGATAATTCTCAATTATTTAATTAAATACATGCCTAAACCTTTTGATTTACAATTAAATTTTTTTTAAGAAAAAAACACATTGAAAAAATTGTATATTTATTTTTTTGTTGAAAAAAATTCCAATCTAGCGTGAATCTTTGTTGGTAAGTATCTGTTATGTATTTATATTCTTTACTTGGTGGAGATTTAGAAGGTGTTTGAGAGTAAAGGTAGTTACTTTTCAAAATATTTTTTGTTTGGAAATTTATAAAAATAATATATTTTTTTATTTTTTAAAAAAATTATTTTTAATATCAGCATATCAAAATGATTAAAAAAATTAAAAATAAATAAATAAAAATTTTGTAAAATACCGTTGCACGTGCCCCAAACAGCCCTTACCGTAATAGTTTTATAGCAACTTGGGCTTTCTAGACGGCTGCATCATCCTTTTTACAGGCTGGACTTTGGAGGGAGAAGACCAGAAAGGAGTATGCGAACCCATTCTGTCATTATATCTTCCACTAATTTTCTTCCCCTTTTCTGACGAATACACTGAAATAGTTCAGAGCACAGTTTTATCTTGATTTTTCTGAAGAATGATTATAGCTGAATCTGATGAATTCTGCATCTCAGATTGTGGACCGGTGAATATTGATGTTTCTTGTTGGGAACCTTTGCAACAAATTGCTATATCCAAAAAATAAAAATAAAAAATTGCCCTAGTTCAAGTGCAGAAGATCGCTACTTTTGGACATGAATTACTGGCCACCCAGCTTGATAATGTGACCACAACCCAACAAAACTCCACAATCATCATTTTACGGCCACTGGCGAGGAAATGGTGTGAGAAAAGGCTGTCTTGAGCTTTCTACATGCGCCAGCCTCTTCCATGCCTCAATGTCAGCACCCTAGGCCACCGTTGTGGATGCCGTTGCTATTGCCAGACAACAGTTGTAGCCTGTAGGTCCCAGGATGGCAGCAGCCTGCAGGAATTTGATTTTGTTCATGGAGTCCATACCGGATTCCGGGTTTTAACTTGCAAGTGACTCGTCAATGCTCTAAATGACGCATGATTCAGAGTCATTTACTGTTTGTCCCTCTTCGACGGCCGGGATCCTTTCCGTTCAAGGAATTTTTTTTAATTTGGAAGCAGTGAGGTATTTGTGAGTTCCTTCAAATTCCCACCAGTCCTCCATTGATTGGGATGGCCACGCCCAGAAAGCTATCTTGTTTTTGTTTTCTTGTTGAGACTTCGTGTTTGGTTGCCCACGAGAATTATTTACACAAGCTACAGGCTTTCCATGGGTGCCCTCGAATAGAATTCCTCGGGGTTTTTTTTTTTTTAATTAATATTTTTTTTTTTTTTTTGATGTGTCAATATAAAACATAAATATATAAAATAAAAAATATTATTTTAATATATATTTTAATAAAAATACATTTTGAAAAGCAATTGTTATTATATTCTCAAACAAATTTAGCATTAAATATTTTTTTGCTCAAAAATATATCAAAATAATATATTTTAAAAAAATATTAATTTTAATATCAACAAATAAAAATAAAATAAAAAATCAAATTTTTTGAAAATACAAACAAGGTTTTGAAGTGCAGAAATTTGCGTCCTTGTTCAGACAAACACTGCATTATTTCATCACACTACTATTTGTACATCGTACAAGTGGAACATTATGGTGCAAAGATTAAAACTCATATACAGATGAACTCATTCCATTTTTACTTACAAACCTACTTTGGATAGATAATACCTACCAGAACCGATCTTTGTTAACGCTCAAGTAACCTGCCATTACTTTCCCTCCAGTATTCCTCATGCCATCTATCAGAAAGCACCATGTTGAACCCAATGCTCCGACGAAAAAGTCTGCTTCTGCTGCCATCAAGAAATTAACAAGGGGATAGTTTGTGCTGGTTTTCCTGCCCAGACTCGCCTCATATGCGGCCATTGTCGCGTTCCCAACCTGGCGTGATACATTCGTGTAGTAGAAATTCCAGTTCGTGTATAGCTTCGACTTGTTGATAACTTCCTGAAAATGTATCAGATCGTTGATGGTGATAACAGGGGGTGTAAGAAAATAAGATACCAAAAAAGCATCAAGTATCGGGCGCAAACCTGCATTTCAGTTGATAGCCAAACGCTCTTGAGGTGCGGGAAACGCTGTCTGATCCGGTCAGCAAGATGCATGTAACCTTCAAACTCAACTACCTTCATCTCACATGCCTTGTCTCCCATTCTTACATGCATGCTCAACAATGGCCTAGGAATCCATGGTCTGTGATTGGACCATACAAACTCTTCGATATCTGACCTTCTCTTGTTCCCAAAATCCTATAAGAACATGTTCATTATGAGAATCATTTGGAAAAATAGTTCATTTTAGGTGATACAGTGAAGATTAACAATGCAGCTAACTGAGGTTCGAGACTTCAAACTAATGTTCTCTATAACAGGTAAATGCACGGGATTAAAGATTAACATAACCTTTGGCCATTCCTTGCCGAGACTTGCAAGAGACATCTTTGCAACTTCCTTCCCAAAAGCAGCATTTCGGGCAACATTCATCAAACCGCACATATACTGAGTTTGAAATCTCATCAAGTAGTGTATCGCCTGATGACAGCTATACAATGTCTCATTTGCAAACTTGTATAAATATAAAAGCATCTGCCTGACATTAACTGAGAGGGAGAGGGATGCTTGTTCCATGAGAGGAGTGGGTGTCAAAACTGCTGCTAAACATCATGGAATGTTGGTTGAGGTGCCAGAACATGGAGGCCAGCAGGCTTTAATTCTAACAAATCTATATGTAAAATAAAAGCAGAAGCAAGGCACCACATACAGGAAATTTGCTCGCTGCCCATGGCCTCCATCACCCTCATACTCCCATTTCTATATGATTGTGGCTAATCATCTCTCACTGATATTTGTTGCATCTGAATTAATATCATGAACTATTTTCTCTAGCCGCAAAGTAGTAAAATGAGAATTATAAGATGGAATTGCTAAGGTTCCAAATTTGCATTTAAATTCTGGTGGTAAGAAAGTAAAATCTGAGAATGCTAACAATTCTAAGGAACGGCACGAAAGTGCAGGTCTCACTCCCTTCTCGGAAAATTTCAAGTTTTACCTGTGCTCTCCACCATCTTCGATCCATTTTACGATGAGACACAACCAAACTCCCATTTATTTCTGTTGTTGGTTGCAAGAACCTCCACGGTTCGCCCCATACCCTGTTATACAAATTGTGCAATTGTTTGGGAATAAGAGCAACGATTATCTCCAAGGGTTAATTCTAATTACACATGCAATGATCACTTGCCTTGGAGTCCGTCCAGTCCATATTTCTTTTGATGTGTAATTGTCTTTTGTAGTTATAATTCCCCTTTCCAATGCTTCCTTATTACCCATTAGCTCAAAAGCATGATCTCGACATTCTTGGGATGTTTCTGGAAAAAAGTAGCAAGACCAACTGGAGCGCAAAGAACCTGTAAGAACAAAGTGTTGATGGTTGTTTATCAATAACAACATGGTTATCTTCCAATTCTTACCTTTAGTTATCTCTAAGGCTTCACACCAAAGAACACATTCTTGACATGTAATAACACCAGGTAAAAACTAGGTGATTAGAACTTAGAAACAACACTTGCGCTCTTGGGGGGAGACATTTATCATTGAACGGGCAAATTCATAACTTTTTATGCAAGGAACAAGTAACTCATCTGAGGATGCTTTTACACAAAATCATATCCTTATCCATGTAATACAACTTGGAAATAATTATCAATTAGAACAACTTCTATTCATTAAAAAAGAATCAGAAGAAACATGAATGATTTGATTCTTCACTCGTACCTTTACAACCATCATGGTCGGCTCGATTATAGTAGCTGGTAACAAGGACTCTTTTCTCATTGATTGCAATAGCAAGAAGCCCACACATTCCAGCTAGCTGGGCTCCAATACCAAAACCAGGTAACCTCTCCCACTCAGCAACCAGAAATCTTATATTAGGATCCCTGCAGTTCTCAGGATGCTGATGGAGCCATATGTCTCGCTGCACTTTCCTAGTAAGAGGATAGTTTTCTTCATCCGATCCAGTAATCTGGGAACCATAACAATAAGCAATGAAGCTAAAACCTGACAACATTATTAAGTAAAATCATGATGGAAAGAATGGAAAACTTTGAAATAGAAACAAAATATTTGTACGATGCAATGTTATAGATCACTAATCATGAACGAAGTGAGAGGAATGCAATGTGCGGACAATTTTTATACATCATTATTCTATGATCATTGCCTGTTTGTGTGACCATGCTATGATCTGTGTCCTTGTTTGCTTATAGGACTCAAGCAGGATTTCGAAAGGTAAAATGGAATTTAGAATAATCAATCATGTTCCACCTTGAAATCTCTCCTCTCTACTCAACAAATTATTCAACAAATGATATCTTTAAATTCTCTCTGCTTCACCTCGCTCCATCTCTCTCAAATCCAAACAATGTTGAGCATCATTTCCAGAATTAAATGTTCGCCAAAGATGAATGGAATTGCTCGGTTACAATGACATTCTGTCAAGTACACCAGAAACATACCCAGGGAGGATAAGCACCTTCAGGCATTGCTTGATGCCTGAAGTACCTCAGTTGCTCAGCGGGCATGGACGCAGGGTGTGCGGTTAGTAATCCCTTCCAAGTTGTCCAAGGAGGAAGCCTCTCATTCTCAGCACGCTTATCAAGATGTTCATTTATCTGTTCACTAAACTTGCAGTTCTCCAAATGAGGGGCATTTGGCACGGCAGATTTGCTAAGTCCAGAACTTTTCCAGAATGCAATTTCTCCATCTACTGATTCGGATAGCAAGGCACTCCAAGCTGAATGTAATAATGAAACTCTCTCATCATCATCCCCATTTTCACTTCTCTTCGAGTCAACCCACCTCTCTGTAAGAATTTCCTTTCTTTTAAATTTGCAGTCTGCACTTGTAGCTGTATCTGCAATCAAATCCATCCAAGTGCTTTTAGTTATAACATTAAAGCATTAAATTACATGTGATCCACAATTCATCAACAGCTCAGAGATGCACTTGACAGCGATTGTTTAGAAGACTGACTAAAACAGAATTAAGGTAGATACTTCACTTCGTCATGAAGGCTATCTTTTGAAGAGCATAATTCTTTCCAAAGCATCAAAACTTATCAATCATTACCTCAAGAACAGTAGGGTTAATGGCCTCAATTCTAAGTATACTAGAGAACGAGTGGTTGGACTAATCATGTTAAGCACTAGTAAACAGTGATCTAGAAGCTCTGATCAAGGTCAAGTGGAGAAGTAACCAACAAAAGTATCTAACAAGTCACTTGAAGTTTATGTTGCTTCACATGCACCCTTGATCATTCCTGGCTCTACTTTTCATGCATGAATTTCTGCCTTGTCTTCACCAAAAACCAATCAAAATTACTCTGATCAACTTTACCAATCAGTCAAGACTTGAGAATTCAACAGTAAAACTTTTTGAACTAAGAACCCTGTTCATAAATCCAAAACCAATTAAAACTTGCAGGAATTTTACAAATGACAGTGCCAGAAACAAACAGCAGTTGAAGAACAAACAGGGTTAGCTTATACTCACTGACAAACCCAGAACTTGAAGAATTCAAAGGAGAATTTCCCAGAGAGATGGAAGAAAATGAAATGCCACCAAACTCAAAAGTCCCGAGTGAAGTAAGGGCAGCCAAAAACACAGAGGTGAGACAAACTCCACTAAGAAAACCCACCACACAAATCTGACATGGAAATGAACTGCCAATTTGTAAAGCTTTCTGTGACACCACTCTCTCAAGAGATTTCTGGTTCAATGGCTCCGTGTTCATTTTTTTTTTTATCCAAAACTAGAGAGCCTCAGAGGATACTTGAAACCTTAGCTGTGGCATACCAACCAACTACTTCAAACAAATGACTCGCATGAAAGTGTACTACTAAACCAAACCTTTCCTGCTCATGGCAAGTTTCTTTCTTCTTTCTTTAATTTCTCGTGCAAGAAAACTCGGGTGTGGGCTTTGTCTAAAAGTTCTACAAGAAAGAACAAAGTTTAGAGAGCTGTCCCTCCCAAGTCTCAGCCATTCGTATTCACAGTTTCGTAACTTTTTCTAAACTTTCCTGTCCACTTCTATACCCCTTCCAACTGCAAAATAAATAAGAATACTGATTAGTATTCGCACAAAAATATAAACACTGTTTGAGAACACAGAGTAAATTATATTTTATAATTTTTTTTTTTTGTTAAAAATTAATTTTTTATATATTTTAAATTATTTTAATGTACTAATTTAAAAAATAATTTAAATTTTTTTTTAATATATTTTAATATAAAAAATATTTTAAAAACAAGAGCGACAATTTCAAACACAATATTTTTTTCTAAAAAAATAGAGAAAAATGGTAGACATCATATCAGTGCCATTAATCACAAACAGCTGGGATGAGTTCCTTCCTATTAGAAAAACCATGCACACAGACACATGCCATGCTGAGATAAAACACTGCAAAAATAGTTTTCCAAAAGAAATAAAAAAGACACTTAGCAGAAATCCCAACCAGTCTTACAAGAACAACACAAAATTCAAACAATCTGAATGATACTAACAAAATATCAAAGAAAAGGGCCATTTTTGCTGATCAAAGCCATAAGTGGAAGAAAAGTGAGAGAATTGTCAGAGAAAGAGAGTTACAAAGTGCATTGGGAAACGGACCACTTAAATTTCATTTTTCAGTTTCCCAAGAAACAAACAGACATGCCTTCCCTTCCCTTCCCTTCCCTTCCCTCACACTGACTAACTTTTTAGACCACACACACACAGAGATGGTTGTGGTTCGGTGCCCTCATTCTTTCTTTCAGAAGTGCTAGATTGCTGTGTCACCCTTTGGCTCTGTTTCTGCAGCTGTCAGTATTTAAATTATTATATATATATATATATGTGTGTGTGTGTGTGTGTGTGTGAAGATATTTTTATATATATGTATAATTAGTTATTAGTATTTAAAAAAATAAAAAAGAGAAAGGATTCATGTATCTTTCGTATTATGAAATATACATTAAAAATATTTTTGATTTTGTATTTTAAAAATACTTACATATATATATATATATATATATATATATATATATAGATAAATGATTGATTGACTTGTCCCATCAACAACAGGAGATTGCTGCTTTTTCATTTTTATTGGCTACATGTAATTATCATGCACATGATGACACCATTGATGTTGTGTTTTGAGCATTATTCACAGCTAATTATTTCCATGCATTTATCACATATGTTTTCTCATTAGCTTATAGATCAAATGGATTTGTGTTTGGTCCATTCAATATGTACGGATTTTTAATAATTAATTTTTTTTCCTGGAAATAGACGAGTTTTAAGTAGATCATGTAATTGCATTCCAAATAATATTTTTAAAATATTTAAATTTATTTTATTTATTTTTTGAATTTTTTTGATGTGATAATATTAAAAATAATTTTTTAAAAAATAAAAAAAATATATTTTAATATATTTCTAAATAAAAATATTTTAAAAAACAATTATCATTACATTTCCATATATTTTCTTAAACTAAATAATTGAAAATCAGTTATTTATCTTCTTCTCTTTTAAATATTTAAATTTAAGATTTTTCAAGAAATTTCAAATCTTACTAATTACATGACCAATTAAAAAGCCTAACTCACTAGATTTTGGGATCAACCTATTTAATTCAAATCAATTAATTTTTTTATAAAAATAATAATATTTTATTTTGTAAGAAAAAAATCTTGGTTTTGATCCTATAAATTTGGACTAAGATTTAATATTCAAGTTCAAATCACATCAAATTAACTTAGCTAGAGACAAATTCAATAACTACCTTCCTGTAATTATTTGAAGAGTCAATTTCTCCTTTACGTCCTCTAAATTATTTGATATAACCTCAAATCAATTTGTCAAAAAGCTTCATGGTTTTGGATTTAGACATGCTGAATTTTATTTAATTTTATTTTATCATAAAAATATAAATATCTTGAATCCAAATATTTTTTCACTCCCCCAAGAATTAAAAAAAGAAGAAGAAGAAGCAGTAGAAATCCCTTGTCAGGGGGTGTTTGTTGAGATATAGATAATGGTATCGTGGCTTGATGGTAATCTTAGAACTTGACAAGTGTTTTGAAACACGTGGCTCTTTGCTAGAGCGAGTATTTAAGTATTCTCACGGCTCCAAAAAGTAAATAAGATCAATAAGTAGCAGGCAAAGCTATGAATAATTAATTAGGCACATAATTAACGAAGAAGATATCATTAGATATTTATTTTTCCATATTTTTCATATTAAAAATATTTTTAAAAAAGTTTGAAAATTTTTTATTTTTTATTTTACTTTAAATTAATATATTTTTTATATTTTTAAATTATTTTAATATATTGGTATTAAAAATAATTTTTTTAAAAAAATATTATTTTAATATATTTTTAAATAAAAAATATTTTTTAAAAAAATTATAATCGCATTCTAAAATAAAATATATTTTTATTAGCCATAAAGTAGGATCTTGTGGTGATGCGCTTCTTAAGGCTGTGCTCTCTCTCTAATCAGAACCGTTCATTGTTCTGATCATGAATACACAATAGGGCCCCATCATATGGATTTAGATTCCAGCAATTTCCAAAGTAGTTCACGGGCCTTTACCGAGGTAGTCGGTCGGCCATCAGTTGAGATGTTCTCTCGAGTCATTCGTCTTCTCTTGGATCATGAGAAATTGGTTTTCTCATCAGGAGGCAACCGAGGTTTTTTTTTCATGAATAAATCCATAATTTAATCTCGGCAATTTTGTAACCATCGTTTAAATAGTGATGGCTTAAACCATCGTTTAAATAGTGTGTTTGAGAACATGTGTAAATTATATTTTTTTAAATTAAATTTGTTTTTTTGTTTAAAATAAAAAATATTATGGTTTTAGATTATTTTGATGTGTTAAGATCAAAAATAATTTTTTAAAAATAAAAAAATTTTATTTTAAAATATTTTTGAACGAAAAATACTTTAAACCGTCGCAGCCACTACAATTCCAAACATACCCAAACTTGTTTTGAAGTGCGTTAGACAATAAAAATTTAATTTTTATTTTTGTAATGATTTTTTTATCATTTTAATATATAAATTTTAAAAAATAAAATAAAAATTATTATTTTGATGTATTTCTAAGTAAAATATACTTTGAAAAACAACAACTATCATACTCCCAAATATTCTCTTAAGTTTTTATTATTTAAAATGGATTATATTACCCATTTTCATAACTAAATAGTCTTTTAAAATAACATTTGAACAAACTACGATAATGTTTGACATTGTGTTTTAGAAACGTTTTTGAAAAAAAATATATTTTTATTTGCTTCAAATTAAATTTTGTTTTTAATGTTTTTATATCATTTTGATATACTGATGTCAAAAATAATTTTTTAAAAATAAAAAAAATATTATTTTGATGTGTTTCGAAATGAAAAATACTTTAAAAAACAACTGCTACCACATTTTCAAACACGAAAAATCCAATTATCAAAATGCAAATTAAATTGATGGGCAATCACAATTTTAATTATCCATCTTTTATAGACAATTCAAATATGTGAGTAAGAATCAAGGAGGCTTGTTGGAGCAGTGGATTGAAATATATTTTTAAAAAAATTAAGGTGAAGTTACATTAGATTATTAATATAGAGGTTAAATTATTATATTCACTCTGTTTTAATCTAACAATCAACATGAGAATAAATGTTAAACAACCTAGTTTTTTACTACAATCAACATGAGAATAAATGTTACACAACCTAGTTTTTGATGCTAGTTTTTTTTTTTAATTAATATAAATGTTCAGGTTAATTTGCATATATTTTGATATTATATAAGTTTTAAAGTTAATGATTATATAAATTTTTAATGATCTTGAGAAGACTCTAACTTGTAATTATTAAAAAATAAATTTAAAACTTGACCAATTAAACAAACTCCTTCTTTTTATTCATGAAAAAAGATAAATTTTGCAAGCATTTTAAAGCTAAAGACCATTCATAAAAGGGCTATCAAATTAGCTTAGAATGAATTAAGAGTTGTTTGGCGCTGGGGTTATAAGTGTTTTTTTTTAAAAAATAATTTTTTTAATTTTATATTTCTTGATTATTTTAATATGATAATATAAAAAATGCTTTAAAAACAATATAAGTTAATATCTTAAACACCGTAAGTATGTCTTAGGTTTGTATGTAAGATTGTGGCTTTGGCTATAATTGTGGATAGAAAAAAGTGCATGCTAAAAGTGTACTTAGCAGTGCATTTAGTAATAAAACTACAAAAAAGAATATTAATTTTTTTTATTTTTTATTTTGATAGTAAGTGTATTGTTAATAACTTGCATATCAATCAAAATAAGTTCTTTCAAGCATTTAAAGAAATTTAACGAATTCTCCCAAACGTTGACTCTACAAAGCCCCATGTTTGGTTTTATATTTTAAATACCATTGAGTAAAATTTAAAAAAAATATATTTTTTAATTTAAATTAATTTTAATATTTTTGAATTAAAACAATGTACTAATATAAAAAATATTTTAAAAAATTATATTTTTAAACATCAAGAGTTAAAAATATGAAACCGAACTTTTTTACCCATTAAGTTAACCTTTCATGGTTGAAATTTTACCTTGATGATACTCAATTGTAATTTTTTGAAAAATCCTTTATGAGTGTGTTTTTCAAGAGGTAAAACTTGACGAAAGAGCGATACAAAGTGAATGATTAAATGTTTATTTATTTATTTTTGTTTTCCTCTGAAAAGAAGGGTAGAAACCAAGAAAAGGATCTTTTTATCCCTCCTCATTTGTCACTAAATGGATTTGGATTTATTTTTATTTTTATCGTCTAGGAATTATCCATTCTTTTACTTTACCCCCCCCCCCCACACACACAGATATATATATATATATATATCTTGAATTATATTTTGATTAGGTTTTGGATCTAAGTTTGATAATATATATACTTTATTCATTATCCATAAAAAAACAATTATTAAAAAAAATATTATTCAAGTCAATTTAAGCTGGTATTTATCAATTCTTAGATTAAATTGTTGTAGCTTATATACTAGGTTGGTCTCCTGTATTATCTCATGGATCGAAGACTCAAGCCATTGACTTGATTAGATTCAATAAACTTGGTTAATTTAATAATATAATAAAAAGTAAACAAAAGATAATAGATAACTAAAAAATAGCAATAATTAAGTGTTAATATCATATTTGGAGGGAGAAGAAAAAAAAAACTGTTCGAGATTTATTGTCGCTTTGCCGTAAACACAGCCCCATCATAAAAAATGTTCACCGAGGTTGTTCTAACAACACTACGAAAGGCTACATGACAACATCGAAAGAGGTCGCACCTAACATCAAAGTAACGACCTGAAAAGTAAACCAAACAAAATATCATGAAAATGAACATCTTATACTTATAATTAATTAATTAATTTAATTTAATTAAAAATAAAATTGCTTTTAAAAAGTTAAATTTAACAAAGAACAATAAATTAAAAGATTTGAAATAACCTAAGTTATTTTTAAAAATAATAAGAAAATCTTAAAAAGCAAATAAAAAAAATAATAGAGCTTAATCTCCAATTAAATAAATGGTAAAAGAGAGACTAAAAAAAAAGTTTAAAAAAAGAAAAAAAAAACCAAGTAGACCCTAAATATTTAAAAAATAAACTTTAATTAATTTTCCATACGTGTAACTTGTAAAATTTTAAACTTGAGTTTAATTAAGAAACTCAATTCTTAACCAATTTAATGTTGAAGAATAATATTAAAAAAAATTAATTTAAAAAATACCAAAGTAAAGAAATATCATTAAAAAAATGAGGATCAACTTTTATAAGAAAAGAAAACCGAAAGAGGATGAAATTATATATAAAAAATAATTTTAAAAACTATCTCAAATAAAATAAATAGTAATTAAAAGAATGAAGATAAAATTTAACAAATTAAAAAACTGAAGAAAGATGAAATTGAAAAAAAATAATCTAATTTTATAAATTTTAAAAAAAATAGTATGCACCGACACATGCAACTCACGTGCCAACTAGTTTTATTTTTAAAATTATATTTTTTATATTAAAATACTAAATTATTCCCTAGTAAATTTAATTATAACTAAAAAAAATAGGATAAACAAATAAAAAAAAAAAACTCCTGAACTAAAATAAATCTTAATTTTAAGAATAATTTAGTTATTTTAAAGATTATATTAACCTCAATAGCATTTTTTTTTTTAAAAGCAATCCATAGTACCTGCCTCTATGATTCACCCATTGCTTTTATTTTATTTGATTTTTTAATTTTATCCCATAAGCAAAGAAAAGTTACAAATAAAATAATTAGTCTTTTTTTTTCCCTTCCTCTTTGTATATTTAAATCTATTATCATTGACGGGAGTGACTCCTCTTGAGTTCAGCACCACCCATCAATAATATAATACTGGATGAATCCATAATTTTTTCAAAAGAAAAAAAGAATCCTAACGGTCAAATTTTCAAGCCCCTGGAATCAGATTCCTCAAATTTCCTTCACCGTTTTCTTCTCCACCTCCTAACCTCCCTATACAAAACATCTCTCACTCTCATGAAGACTACCTTTCTCCTTTCTTTTGAAAAACAAAAGCAAGAAACTTTTACATACAAGTCAAGTCAATAGTGCCTAATAATGGGGTGCTCCCTTTTCGCTTGTTTCACTGCTTGTAAACATAGAAAATGTAGACATTTGGTGAATGTAACTCCATCTAAACCTCATGTAAGTCCATTTTCAAGCTTCATCCTTTATGTTTTTCTTTTCTTTTCTTTTTAATTTTAGCATTTAGCAGTTAGTTTCTTGTAGACAACAGCTGTACTGATCCCTTGGTTTGTTGCAGGATGATGGAGCTACTGAAGCTCCGAAAGTTCATGAACCCACAAAGCAAGAGGGAGTTCCTCAAGTGCCCATTGAGCCCATTTTGGAATCAAAGTAAGCTATTCATTGTTTTTGGCTTGAGATCTTGGGTAGTTTGTTTTAGTTCATTGGATTTGTGGTTTTTTTTTTTTTAATTTTTAAATCATGCATTATTTTTTATTTATTCGTTGATGCTGTTAGAGAGAATCTTGGGGAGCATATGAGCTGCAATGAGAAAAAGAAATTGACTTTTAATTTGAATGTCGAAACCTACGAGGGTTTATCAACTGATGAAGAAGTTATCAACAACGTAGTGGAGTACAAAGAAGAAGAGAGAGAGTCTGAAAACAAAGAAGAAGAACCATCAAACGTGAACAAATCAGTTTCTAACGTTGGTGCATCGAATGTCGGATGTTATCATCCAAATAACAGATATCAAAATCGTGCTGACGAAGAAGATTATGAAGATTTGGACTTGGAAGCTAGTGATTTAAATGATGCTGTTCAAGTATTGATTCAAGAAGAGTCATCCGAGTCTTTGTTTTCATTATCAATTGATTCAAGAAAACAGGTGTATGGAGCTGAATTGGGTGAGAAGGAGGTTACTAGTCCCATGCCAAAACGTGAATCACCACCTAAGGACGACGAGTCTAAGCTAGTGGGGTCCAATCAAAATGCTCGAGTTATGAGTCGGTTTGATGACAACGTTCTGACTCCAGTAGAAAATCTAACTCAATGGAAAGTAGCCAAAGCAAGAGCAACCTCACCATGGCAGCATCAAGACAAGGAAAACGTCAATGTAGAGCAAGATTTTGACAAAAACATTAGTCCGGAGACTATTTTCAAGTTGTACAGAAAAGATTCAAAAGAGAATCCCAAGCAGAAGAAGCTGGCGGATCAAGAAATTGCAGTGGATACTAGCCTATCAAGTTGGCTGGCCACACCGCCCATGTCCAAGGGTAGCCCTAGTTCCGTTGGGAACTCGCCATCTGCAAGGAGTTTCTCGCCAAGAAATCATGAAGACAGGCCTATTTTAGGAGCATTGACAGTTGAGGATCTTGAACAACATTCTGCTTCTAATACTCCAAGACGGTCGAGGAGTTTGAATCCTGTCGAAACACCTCTTACAGGGACTGTTGGAAGCTACTGGATTCATACTGGACGGGTTGTGGAATCGGATTCAGGCTCTTCCAGCAAAGGAATGCTTAGAACAAAAAAGGTAGAGGTAATATTGAATCGAGGTTCATGGCTTTGTGTTCTTATAGTTTTCATGAAACAATAACGATTTCTTTCCGGTTTTTGCAGGATGAGAAGATGAAATGGAATTCTATTCCGTTCGAGGAAAGATTGGACAGAGCTTTGGAGGGAGCCATTGCTCAGGTGTAGGAGGAGGGGGTGCCTCATGCAATTTTGGTTGTTGCTTTGATGTTCTGTACGTATGTATGCACATGTTCTGTGGATTTGTCTAGCAGGTGTGGTGGCTTTGCCCCACCTCTGGCATGCAGTATGCAAATAATCTGAGATGCTTGTTAATAACTGTAGTTTTGTTGAGGAAGAGGAATTATTCAAACACTTGTTACTTCGTTTCCCATTTGAGATCATCTGAATTGAATGAATTTGAAACTTGGAATCCAATGCTTAAATTGTTTTTCAGGAGTTTATTTTTTATATTAACATATTAAAATAATATAAAAATATAAAAAAATTAATTGTTTAAAATGAACATGTTGGATAAGGGAGACAGGCAACTATCACTCCCAAAGAGGTCTGACATTATGACAACTGATCGACAAAGGTACATAGTTGGATAAGGGAGACAGGCAACTATTGCATTGCTGCCTGGACCACTTAGAACTCGATTGTTTTTTTATATTTTTTTTTAAAAATAATTTTTTATATTTACTTTAAATTAATTTTATTTCAATATTTTTAAATTATTTTGATATATTTATATTTAAAATAAAAAAAATATTATTTTCATATATTTTCAAAAAAACCACACTTTAAAAAATAGGCCTTTAACAGGGAGCCTCGTTTTTTTTTTTTTTACAATCAAAGCAGCTGAAAAGGTGCACTTTTTCAAGATTATATGGATGAAGCCCAACAAAGCAGGTAGTTGTTGCAGTTTCCGGAGAAACAAAGCCGCTTTAGCTTCCGGAGGACAGCGGACATAATACAAATCCGTGTCAAGATTATATGGATGAAGCCCAACAACACGGTTGTGAATTAATCAACAGATGCAGAATCAAACCTTGTTTAGCACGAGATTGTTGAGATACAAGTCCAGAGTAAAAATGAAAAAAAAAATGGGAAAAAAACTTGTTAGTGTACAAATTTAAATGGGTGACATCTATAAGATGGATCAAGTGCCGTCCTGGTAGGACTACGTCACACGGATTGCTGTCGAAATGAACGGGGTTCAAAATGAGCGCAAATTGTACATTATTTTGCTGCTTCTAATGGCTGTCTGCATCTATGTCTTGTTCATTGATTCTTTCGTGAAAAATACATGGATGATCTCCTATAGCATCTCTAGGTCTCTACATATCATGGAACAACCTCCTTATCTGATCAACGTTTGCTGGCATCAATGTGACTGGGCAGCGGTTATACTGCGGCAATGCAAAAAAATGG
The DNA here is from genome assembly GCA_018804465.1 of Populus tomentosa. Taxonomy (NCBI): domain Eukaryota; kingdom Viridiplantae; phylum Streptophyta; class Magnoliopsida; order Malpighiales; family Salicaceae; genus Populus; species Populus tomentosa. Next base: position 3,382,079 of record CM031993.1, read on the forward strand.
CATCTTGGGATTAAGAAATAGATTTTGGCCAAGTAGGGTAGGAGAATCGAGAAAAACCAAGCTTGGAGTAGATATTGATGGAGTGAAATTAGATGCCTTACCTGAGATATGTATTTGAATATGCAAGCATAACAGAAAACAAATCCCGAGATCGTAACAACAGAAGGATTTGCACGCATCTGTGAGCACAATGGGCAGATTGTTCTATCAGGTGGCAGTGGAATCCCCTCTTTGGCAACCTGTTCAATTATCAAGAGAGCTTTTGACATCTGACAGAATCTATTGCCAAGATCATGAAAAGCTGAAATTTATTTGACAATTTGTCCAAATTTAACATTGAAGACAGTTACATGAAAAGTAAAGATTAACTTCATCTCAGTAGCAAGACCCTTTTATTCTCCACTATCTCTTATCAGTAAAACATCATATCTCTAACATGAGTGTGTGCGTTTGTGTGTTGGCAAGAGAATAATTATGAAATCCAAGATTAAAAAGCTCTTCACCTTTGGGGGTGGAGGTGGTGGGGGTGGAGGGTACACTGTTGGAGCTGACATTCTCTCCTCAGCAGATTGGTACCACCACTCCATCATCTGTGTCATTCACATTCAGAAAATGTTAAAGCTTGTCTCTAATTATCATGAAGAAAGAGGAAGGATGTAAACAGAAAAATGAAAATTAATGCATGACACAACATAAACAGTGTCAATAAATCAGTTCTATTGTACGAAGCCAACTATCTTGACATTAAAATGAACATGGTATAATAAGATGTAAGCTTAGTTCTAAGAGGTTAGGATGCTGAAAACAAGAACAAAACTTGGAGAAGAGTGCAATGGATCTTTAGGGAGTGTCAAATTTCATATTGTTCAGAAGAAATATGTTAAATAAGGCAGAACTCTGACGTCAAAAACATTTCAGCATTGTTTTGTAAAAAGAATCCAGTTAAAATTTGGCTATAAAGGTAAAACTTTTTGAAACAGATAGCAGTGTTGAGCAAATGATCACAAAAATCTGCAACTGTAAAGGATCCTTGAAAGTGGTAAATGTTGATCAGGGAATGGATGGGAGAGAATTGGGCATTGCTTGCAGTTAGAAACAACAAGAAGAATAACATATAATTAAACATCATCCACAGGCATTTATAGTTTTTGCAGACAATACTAATTGAGAGTGGACAACTCCTGAAGCAGGTAAACCACACTCACTTTAAAGATGAACACTGCTGCAATTAAGCCAGTTTGTGCATAGTCAAGCATTGTATATGCACAGCTCAGCAATGCACCTTGTAATGTCTGCACATTAACGATGTTCAGTCAATATTCTACAATGGAATACCAGTTATACAACTGTGCTGTCAATTTCTGCAAACAAATACTAAATAGCAAAAAGTTCCACATCAAGTCCCCAAAGCAACTAAATAATTTAAATTATTATACCTTCAGCCATGGGGGGCCACGAAGTCTATCACGTTCATTGCTTCTTATCTTAGAAATTCTAGAAGAAGTATCCATCTGCCTTGACATCAAAACAATTGAACAAAGCACTAGGATATGTATAATTTGTCAAGGTATTTATAGGACAATAAAATAGCAGCATGCACTATATTTGAATGGTTGAATTTGTGTCTAATGAAATACTTGTTAACAAAAATAAAATGTAAATTCTCTATTCTGGCCAGATCAAGTACCAGCTCTTGCCCAGTAGCTCGACAAACATGAATCCCAAGTGCATGCAGTCCAAACGAATAGAACCCAGTAGCGTCCAGCAAATATAAGAGCTGATATGCAAATGACATTCCTGCATTGCAACGCTTTAGGTCAGATTGGACATCTTGACAAACATAAACCACTTCCAACCAAGTATGAAGACAGAAACCAGTTTGGCACATAGCAGCAGACTATAGAAATTTCAGAATTTAGATTAATGAACAGGATCCTGCACTGTCATACTATAGATTAGATTTGAAAAGACTGCATTGTTGGTCCAGAGCTTTACTAGGGGTCCAGTAAGTAGCTTAGGGAAAGAACCTTCCAATTGACCAGTAAAATAAAGAGTGACTCCAGTACCCAATATTGGAAACATGGCACAAATTTGTCAGAAGATACCGTAATTGGATTGCTTAACATCAGAATTTCCTCCCAACATGCAAAAGCTACAATGGCATTCATGCTTCTAAATTTATTTAGTACCAACACATAACGAAATTATGAAACATGAGGAAATCAGCTGAATGTTAATGCAATAGGTGAAACTTGAATACAACAAATTCATGATTGATGTTTATGTTCCAAGAAGAATAAAACAGACATGTAACCTTTACATCATCATGTCGAATTAACTCATCCCCACTTTCCTAAATTGCATGCTCTTACATCTGACTTAAAAGACTAAACTAACCAGTGCTATCCAAATCAAGAAAGAAAGAAAACATTACCTTCACTACTAGCATGCAGCCATGGGTAGAAACTAAATACAATTTTCTGAATTTTCTTCGTCAAACGTGCTCTAATAGTTGCTTCTGCATCCAATGTTTCTCCAGAAACAAGAGAAGCATCCCCTCCACTAAAATATTCAGCATCTTCAACTGTTTCATCGCTAGTTCCCCACAAACTTGCTTGAAGCCTGGCTTCCCTTTCTTTGTTATATATTGAATGCAATTTTGACTTAAAATAAGGCAACACAACCTAATAAGACACATAAATTCACAAGTCATTAACCTTCATCACAATGGATTGAAAGCATTGTAACTTAGTATGATGCCATTAATAGAGTGAAACTAGGTAGCAGTTCGTGAACCATTGTTTATAAACTTGGTTTTCCCTACACTTTACAATCTTATTACGAAAACTACTTCAGGGAAGAAAAATTTATCAACTAAAGGAAGCAGAAGATGGTACCAAAAATACAACTGAAAGAATTCTTTGGTGCTTTTCTAAACCTGAGTGCTGAATTCCATCCCCTGATCTTGGACGTGCATCTTCCTTCTTTACTCTTATCTTCACTGCCCTTCTTCGCAATCCATATAGAGATTCAGCAAAAGAAGCATCTGAAGAGGAATATAAAATACAAAAGAATGATCCTTATGCAACAAATATAATGGTAGTAGTCCAAATTAAAGAAACACCATACTCAGATTCAGAGATACAGCACAGCAATGAAAAAAACAAGATTAAATAAAACCACCACCACCATGCACCCAGCAAAGCCTTGTTAAAAGCTTCCACACACACACCATCCAATGTGAACTGGAAAACACCCCTGATCCCGTTTAACCAAATGGGGACCAGCCTCATCATCTATTCTTGAAAAAAATTGAGTTTCTCTAATCTTTACTTTCTATATCTCCAAGAGAGGGTATTAACTCCAACTAATCCAGGGAGGGACAGACAAAGGGATTAAGCACGTTACCTAATATCATAGGGCACATAACATTTCAAAAAGAGAAGGAAATGGGTTTAGTTCTCGATGCATGGGGACACGAAAGGCAGGTTATTTGTAACTCCAAATCATAATCCATGAGGTGCAGAGGTTCAACATTCAATGTATGACAAACAATTGAATAGAATAAAAAAGAAAATTTTCAAGTGCACAAAACATGAGCATATAAACCAGAAGGCTAGAATTTCCAATCAAATAAGAAATATGAGACTACATATTCGATCACTCCCTCACCCACGCGGTAGCAATGGCAACAACATTAAGAAATAAAAAAGGCAAAGTTAAATCTAGAATGCACTTCAGTTTTTTTTTTTTTAAAAAGCAAATGAAATTATGAAAGAACAGTAAGGTCATAGGCAGAAGGAATTAAACCTAATCATAAAAAAAAAAAAAATTAAACCTGTAGTACGCAAGCTATGAGTCTCAAGGACCGACATAAGCAGCGAAAAGAATTCATCTTCATAGTCCAACACCTTATGCAGAAACGGTCTTCTTAATGCCATTACCTTCGAGACCACAATCCACAACATTAAATCACGCAGATATTCAAATTATATTATAAGCACAAGCCAATCTCTTCAATCAAAGTAAGTTAAGTAATTACATCTTACAATGCAAAGAAAAAAAAAGAAAGATAAAAAAACCCTATTAACACTTCAAAAAAGTAAAATCAGGCAGGATTCATTTGCCAAATTTGAGACCATTAAGAAAAACCCAAACAAAAAACTCACAAAAATATGAGTTTCCCATCACTTAAAACCTTGAAAAATGAAGTGGGCAAACAATTATCATATAGAAAATGAGAGGTGTAAGTAGCTTACACCAATGGAGTAGGTAAGGGCAGCACGGAGACTGGCGGGGAGTTGTTGGGCAGCAGCCATCTCGAAGAAGGTGGGACGTGTCCCTTGTCCTCCTACTTGAAATAACATCTTCTTCCTCCTCCTCCTCCTCCTCCTCCTCGATTTCTTTGATTTGGTTTCTGTTTCCGGTTTCTCAGTTTGGGTTTTCGAGGTTTTATTTTATTACACCATGTCTTCCTTATCCTTCAGTCTAGCCTAAGCCCTTAATCATAAAATAAAAAATAAAATTAAATAAAAGATATATATATATATATATATATATATATATATATATATATATATATATATATATTTTGGGTGGGTGGGGGGGGTTGCATTTAGTTTACTATAATTCTTTTTATTTGTGTCATTCATATTTATAGAATACAAAGGTATAATTTTTTAAAATATAAAAAAAAGAAAAAAAATCTCTATATAATTTATTTATTTTTTAAAAAATGAATGATAACAGTTGAATTTCTAACATCATGCGATTCATATTGGTTATCGGAAATTAATATATTTTATTAATAAGAAAAGTTAATCTTATAAGAAGTGAATTTTATGGTTTTTGTCATTAATAAAGCAATTTTATTCCCAAAAGCAAAAGTAATTTGTTATTGCAAGTAAAGAACAATGATGATCCAATTATCATTCGGAATACGTTTGGTTCTTCTTTTTAAGATAGAAAAAATAAGTACATAATTCTTAAAAAAGACACATGTAAAAGTTAAAAATAATCTTTATCTCTAGATAATTCTCGAAGAGATCCAATTATCTTTTGCCTCTTTAATTTTTTTTTTTCAAAACTTTTTTATATATTAAAATATTAATTTAACAAATTATATCTTGCGAAAACAAAAACCTCAAAAAAATAGAAATTGACATGAATAGAAAAAAAAAACCACAACTTGTGGGTTTATATCTCAACAATTTCTATCTTCTTGTTAATTTTTTTTCTTGTCAATTTCTTTACAATTTCTTTTTCTTGGAGAGCTTACTGGCTTAAAATAGCTCTTTTCTCCTAATCTGACTCGCGAAGACTCCTTTAACGACTATCCAAAAGAATGATAAATTTTTTAGATAGGTTGGTTTTTTGTTTTTTTTGTTTTTCTTTCTTAATTTATTTGTATTGATTAGGTATATGTCATACTCACTTTTTAGAATTCCACTATTGCTATAATTCTTGAATTTTTAATGCGAGTTTCTTTTTTAATTCTTCAAATAACAAATTTAATTGGAGGTTATTTCACCGTTTCTTTTTTTCTTTTAAGAAAGTTTGAGAATTTTGAATCTAAGTTTTAATGGGCAACAAAAAAAAATTAAATTTTTAAAATTTATATTTTTGAGTTGAGAAACTAAGTAGTGTGCTAAACAAAAACTAATGGGTGAATTATTATTTTTAAGACGCAAACGTATAATGCTTCAATATAGCTCTTTTTCCCTCATTTGGTTCTTCTCCTTTAGCGACTATAGAATGCGAAGATTTTTAGATAGGTTGGTTTTTTGTTTTTTAGTTTTTCTTTCTTAATTTATTTGTATTGATTAGATATATGTCATACTCACTTTTTAGAATTCCACTATTGCTATAATTCTTGAATTTTTAATGTGAGTTTCTTTTTTAATTTTTTAAATAACAAATTTAGTTAGGGTTATTTCACCTTTTCTTTAAAGAAAGTTTGAGAATTTTGGATCTAAATTTTAATGGGCAACTAACAAAAATTAAAATTTTAAAGTTTATATTTTTGAGTTGAGAAACTAAATAGTATGCCAAATAAAAACTAATGGATGAATTATTATTTTTAAGACGCAAATGTATAGTGCTTCAATATATTTTGTTAGTAATTCTAAGTTTACTTAATCAATGGTTATTTTATTTTCATTAATTAGAGACTCAAAAAGTAATTAACAAATTTATAAATAGAACTCAATAACTTGAATCTAAAAAAATTGATTAATTTCTAATTTTTGTATATTATTGCTACCAATTATTTATAAAAGAAAGCTACTAATTTTTGTATATTATTGCTACTAATTTGAAAACATAACCTCAAAAACATAATTAATAATCTAAAAAAATATTAGTTACATGTTTTAATTTAAACCACTACTAATTTTTTTATAAAAAAAATACTACTGAATAGGAAATCTGGTGTAAAAATACTAGAATAAAATATAAATTATTATAATTTTTCTATATGAACAAACCTTTCATGCAATATATTTCACCACATTAGATGAAAACAGCTTCATGTTTAGCACATGTTTGATATATAATTTTGATTTAAGATTTACCTTATTATCATTAAATAAAATAAATCATACTTAGATAAATATATAAGGTTGATACAGTATATCTAATAATGAGTGTTTGTTACTTTAAAATTAAATATAATTGAGATTGTCACCTGTTTTTTTGTTTTTTTTTTTAATCGAGTTTAATTATTAAGAAGAAATCTAAAACATCTCTAATACTGTTAATCCCCTCATAAATACTGCATATTAGTATACTGACTTGTTTATTTTCCGTTCCTTTTTTCTTCGATTTAGTTTCTTGATATTGCGATTTTAGAGACCAGGCTTTGTTATTTATTTTAATTTGTTTTCTGCATATTAGTATATTACTTGACATATTCTATAAAGATGTTTATTTATCGGGAAGATGCTTCACTAGAGGTACTTCAATCGGAAAACTAATGAATTGGGATCCGCCATTGGAGAGATATCTGGCAAGGTAGATTTTGAGATGCCCTTGTAAGTGATTCTGATCCAGAAAAAGATAAGGAAGCCATAAAAAGAAGTGGTATCCTGCAGAACCTGTATTTTCTGAACTGGCAGAAGTAGAAAATCTTCAGCGGAAAGTCAAAAGAACAAGGAAACAAAAAATCTAGCCTTGAGATAAAATATTGAAGGCAGGTGAGTTTCAGCTAGTGCATCTGTAATCATTTTTTAATTATGCTAGAATGTTTATTGGGATCATCATCATTACTGGGATCAAAGACGTCCAGCACTTGGGGTGGAACTTGCCATACGGCATCTATTTGGTTGTGACTCCCATGAAGGCGGCACAAGCTAAACTCTTCCTGTGAATATCTACAAAAATTTCCTGGTCTTTCACGAATTGGCCATATGCATTATTACAAGCACAGCTTGGATGCTACAATGGATAATAACTACTCTGGTGAGGAGTTGAGATTGGTGTTTGTTCGATGTCTGTCGCTTTTCTAATTGTTTTTGCTGGGATTGATCTGGGTGGAGTTGGTATTTGAGTTTCTGCAGGTGAGGTGTTTGGTCTGCAGAACGAGATTTTTTGGCCAAATGACATATTTCTTGCGCCTTCCCATAACAAAGGTAGGTCTCTCTGGATTTCGCTCGACAGTATGCATGGTTATTGCTTTGTAATCTGTTAGGTCATTTGTTTTAAACATGTAGTAATATTCTTGTCTAATTATTTCAATGCCAAGAACAGTTTGCATTGCTCTTTGTTTGAAGCAAGCTAACTAAGCATGATTCAAGGTTTCTCCTCCTAGCCATTAGCCAGGACGAAAAAGGTCCTTAATCGTGTTTTATAGTCATAGATAATTATAAGAATTAGTTTACATGGCATTGCTGTCATGGAACTAATAGAACTGGTGATAATTCTGTCTCAAGAGACCGAACTTCTTCGGCAGTGTTGATCTTTGATGGCTGAAGCCCTACTCTTTTTCCTTACAGTTCAATTCTGTATTTCCATTATCACACAAACCATTCTCTATTCCTTGCTCTTTTGCAATTTCTTCAGGTGATGAGCCCTTTTCTCTTGCTTCTTCTTCAGCTTTCAATCTGGCGTCCTCTTTTGCCTTCTCAAGCCCTGCTATTAGTCCCTCCAAGCAAACCTTGCTGTCTCCAGGAAGAGTCTTTGGCATTAAATGCTCCGCAACTTCAGCGGGAGTCATTTTGGTTTCTCCCAGCAACTCTTGGATCTTGGCATACAAGTGGTGTGTTTCAATCCGAAGGTAATTCTTAGCCAAAACCTTGAATGCTTCGAAGCTACAATAGGACAATTCTATGTGCTTGTCCATCCTTCCTTTCCTGATGAGAGCTGGATCGAGTTTCTCAAAGAAATTAGTTGTGAAAACAACCAGTCTTTCTCCTTTACAAGCTGACCAGAGTCCATCAATAAAATTCAAAAGCCCGGAGAGAGTGACCTGACTCTGTTTGCCACCTGTTTCTTCCTTTGGCAGTTTCAGCTTTGGATCCTTCTCATCTCCCCTTCCCTGTTCTTCCTTTTTCTTCTTCCTTTGACCGGTTAGATCAAGAGAACAGTCAATATCCTCGATCACAATAATGGATCTGCTCGATGTCTCGATCAGTAGCTTTCTCAGCTCAGTGTTATCTTTCACGGAAGTCAATTCGAGATCATAGATATCGTAGTTCAAAAGATTTGCCATGGCTGCGATCATAGTGGATTTACCAGTCCCTGGGGGGCCATAAAGAAGATAACCCCGCTTCCAAGCCCTTCCAATTCTTGCATAGAACTCTTCTGCCTGGCTGAATGTGATGAGATCATCCATGATTTCCTTCTTCTTATCAGCCTCCATTGCAATCGTCTCAAAACTAGCCGGATGCTCGAACACTACATGCCTCCAGTATGATCCACCGTTGGTGTAAAGCTTCCTTTGCCGGTTTTTCACCTTGATTGCATCACCCTCTTTCAAGACATGACTCAAGTAAGTCCCGAGTATGAGATTCCGGTGTCTTTTATGGAAAGTGAGCGTGTAGTACATTCTCTCATCCGTTACTGGATAGAAAGAAAATGGTTGTGTCTTGGAAATATGTTTCCCAGAAGCCCACCGTAGTTTGACTCCTTGGAACTCGTCAGTAACCTCTTCAAAGTCATCCATGCTAAGAACAAGGGACTGGGTGCTGTTCTTGACGACATCAGCCTTGAGTCTCTTAGCCTGCATAGATGAACTAGAACCAAGGTAGTTCTCGATAGCAGAGAAAGCTTCACTGCGCATGAAACGATCTCCAGTGAATTCATTGAACGTAATTTGAATGAAAGGGTAAACAAAAGTGAAGACGCTTTTGGAGTGTTTCTCGAAATAGTTTTGCAACTGATATGGACAATATTGCTTGAACATAGCCCAAAAAAACATGACACTCGCAATTACAGATCCTAACTGAGTAAACGTATCTACTGTCTTCATTCTTTCTTTCCTTTTTTTTTTTTTTTTTTTTTTATCTGTTCCCCTCCTTCCCTTATCTTGAATGAATGTTTTGCTGCAACAATTTTATAGCCCAGGGAGCAAGGACGGAGATGATCTATATTTTTATATTAAAATATTAATATAATAGTCTATATCTTGCAAAATAAATAAATAAACAAAATAAAAAAATGACGTGGCTAGATAAATACCATAACTTGCTCAACAGTTTCTATTTTCTTGATATTTTTTTGTCAATTGTTTTGTTTTTTTGTTCAGGTAAATTGGTCTCTTTTTTTTCTTTCTTTCTTCATTTATTTGTAGTGACAAGATATATACCACACCTACTTTTTGAAATTCTAGGATAACTATTATTTTAAAATTTTTATTTTTAGTTGTCTTTTCAATTCTCTAAATAAAAATTTAATTTATTTTACGTTTTTTCCTCCTCTTTCAAGAAAGTTTGAGAAAGTTTGAGAATTTTGGATCTAGATTTTAATAGGTACCTAACATAAATTAATTTTGTATGGCTTATGTTTTTAAGCTAAAAGACTAAGTAGTAGGCTAAAGACAAGCTATATGGATAACTTATTTTATAAAAAAAGTTTACATATCAAAATTTTAAAAAATATAATAAATATATTGCACCACATTAAATGAAAACAACTTTATGCTTAGCACATATTTTTCTAATGAGTCAGCCTTTTCAAAGCCAAAATAGATGGAATTGCATTCTATTTATTAACAAGACACAATCTACATAGGATAATGTAAATCAATATTTTCATAAAATAAATTCTCAATACACATGCCCATAATATTATATTTTCATACTTATATGTTTACATTATATCATATTGATATACTCATAAATTCACATTTATGTTCTAGTCTCGTTATCATCACGAGTTCATACAAGAGTGTCGAACGACAAATTACACAACCAGTACTTTCGTTTACCCTGATCTCATATAATTTCACAACATAACATCCTTATAAGAAGAATACCACATACATATATTCACACACATCATATCTATGTATTCACACATACACATCCATGTTTCATTTCAATTTCTCATTACAAGTATTTATAAAAGGGGTTGGACGACTAATTAAGCGATTAACACGTCTGTTTATTTAGAATTCATATCACCCATAAGATGTGAATATATAGTTCTTTTCAAAATTTGTGAGCCGTAAAACAGATTTCTTTACACACCATGTTGGTATAATGTCCCTGTTACAACACAAGATAATTTCAAACATTATAAGCAATTTAAAAACATAATAAAGCAATATTAACATTACATTTCATTCACGGACCTAAAGAAAATAATTCTTTTATTTCTCCTTACTTACATAAATATCACTCTTAATAATTCATTAATTATCGAGGCTAATTACAATACTCAAACCCGGTCATTCGTCTCAAATATCGTTAACTAAACTAACCTTATTCTTTGTTTAAAGCATAACAATCGTAATTCTTTCATATACTTGGTATATACAAAACATAGTACACATGAAGACATCAATTCTTGAAGCTAACTCATCACTCCCAAATCTAGCTATTCTCTTAGGACGCCATTAGTCGAAACTAATCATTTATTCATTCCGATCATCCATTAAATGCTATTAGCCGAAGCTAATAATTTCTTCATCCCATTCATCCCCTTAGTATGCCATTTGTCAAAGCTAATCATCAATCATGACTCGATCATTCTTCTCGGATGCCATTAGTTATAGCTAATCATAAAACACAACTTAGTCATCCTTTTAGGACGCCATTAGCCAAAGCTAATCATTAACCAATAAAATGTTTCATAGACAGTTTATAAAATCACTATAACATGATAATATATCCTTTGTAATGCTCATTCAAACGATTTATAACAATATAAAATTCATTATAACAAAATAGTAGACCTTTCATAATACTTGTACAAACATTCCGTAATAGCTTAGTGTTCAGTATACAAAACCATAGATTTTTTATAATACTCAAACAAATATTCTGTAATAGTTTAGCGTTCAATATAACACAATAATAGACTATTTGTATTACTCATCCAACCATTAATGACAATTAATGTTCAGTACAATAAACAATAGATCCTTTTTAATATTTATACAAAAATTAATAATAATTTAGCATTATGTATAGCACAATAATAGATCCTTTGTTATACTCATATAAATATTCGTGACAAAAAACCTTTAGCATAATACAACGATAGATCCTTCGTAATACTTATACAACCATTCGTAACAATTAACATTTAGTATAATGCAATGGTAGATCCTTCGTGATACTTATATAACCATTCGTGACAATTAAAATTCAGTATAATACAATGGTAGATCCTTTGTAATACTCATACAATCATTCATAACAATTAACATTCAATATAATGTAATAATAGATCATTTGTAATACTCATACAACCATTCATGACAATTAACATTTAGTATAATACAACAGTAGATCCTTTGTAATACTCATATAATCATTTGTGTTTAGCATTTCATATAGCACAACAATAGATCCTTCATGATAAATTCACTTTAGAAACTAATGTTATGGTAGAAAAGGGGTGAAAATCACTTACTTGTTCCTCCCACGGGTGTACTCATCCGATCGAAGGTTTGATTTCGGTCGCACCACTTGATACATCAAATGATCATAAATCAGCACATTTGCATTTGACAAACACATAACTTATTGCCATACCTATTTCAAAATGCACATGTTCACATTTCAGTGTTCCACACATTATATAATTATACAATGAAATCATTACAAGCATTAAGTCATTTCTGACGTGAAATTCATTAACAGCTAAGTTGCTGCTGCCACAGATTGTCATTAGCAAAACTAGGTCGTTGGTGACATATAATTTATCAGCAAGAACTAATTCACTGGTGTCATAAGATTCGGTAGTGAAATTGATTCGTTGGCCACACGAAATTCAACAGCGAAAATAATTCGCTGGTGATATACAATTCATCAACAAAAATTGATTTGTTGGTTACATAAAATTCAGTAGCAAAATTGATTCGTTGGTGTTGTATAGAATTCGACAATGAAATTGATTCGTTGGTGACATACAGTTCGACGGCAAAAATTAATTTACTTGTTACCTACTGAATTCGACAACGAAACTAATTCGCTAGTGACATACAGTTCGTCAGCGAAAATTGATTCACTGGTTGCATAGAATTCAGAAGCAAAACTGATTCGCTGGTGACATATAAAATTCAGCAGTGAAACTAATTCGCTGGTTACACATAATTCGAAAGCAAAACTGAATTGCTGGTGACATATAGAATTCAATAGCGAAAATTGACCTGTTGGTTACATAGAATTCGACAGCGAAACTAATTCGCTGTTGACATAGAATTCAACAATGAAAATTATTTCACTGCCTCTATAAGATTTAACAGCGAAAGCTGATTCGTTATGGACATAGAATTCAGTAGTGAAGATTGATTCATTGCTAACACTACAATTCAGTAGTGAAGACCGATTTGCTACTGATGCTATAATTCAACAGTGAAGACCAATTGCTGTTGACATCGAAATTCGATAACGAAAACTAATTTATTATCGACACCACAATTCAACAGTGAAAACTAATTTGCTGCTAAGAACATAATTCGGCAACGAAAACTAATTCGTTACTGACACTACAATTCGGCAGAGAAAATTGATTCGCTACTGACAACATAATTCGGCAGCAAAAAATGATTCGCTGCTAGCAATACCATTTCGCAGCAAAACTAATTTGCTACCGACACCATAATTTGTTCTTATTATCCAACACAATCATACAATTTTAAGCATGAACTTTTACAAGTATTTTGGTTCCATCATGCATTTTGTTCTTAGCATCCAACAAAATTATACAATTTCAGCATGAACATCTATGTATTTTGGTTCCAACATACAATTTATTCTTAGAATCCAACAAAATCATACAATTTTCAAGCATGAACATCTACATGAATTTTGGTTCCAGCATGTAATCTGACCAGTCCTTCAGTTATGGTCGGCCTTTACCAAGTTGTGTCCGTTCACTCTATTCATTTTTCTACGTTAGTTGTTCCAGAAATTTAGCCCCCATTCATCCCTATTTTCTTGTCCTTTTAGTTAGTTTTGGTTTCCTTTATAGTTAGTCTTCTTCCTCTTTCTCGATTCTAAGGTCCAAAGAATAGAAGGAGAAACGATTTGGTTCTTACCTTACTGTTTTCAGTAGTTTTAGGAAAGGATTTAACAAGTTTTTCTCTCCCCTCTACCCATGGTTTTCTGCTTCTTCTTCCTCTTTGGTTTTGGTTTTTCCTTCCTTCCTTCTCTAGTTGCATCAGCTGACCTGTTACACACCTTTTTTTTGTCGTGGTTTCAACCATTTTTTAGTACTCTTTAACTCTCCTTTCCTCTCTAAGGTTCAAGAGGAATGCATGCAGTTGGGTTGGAGGTCTTTTTTTAGGAAGGAGAGGGTCTGTTGCATGTAGCTTGGCTGGTTTTGCTTTGGGAGAGAGGGAGATTGCTGAAGTCTAGGGTTATTGGCCGCCCATTTGGGGAACAGGAAAGGTCATCCTCCCTCTCTCCTTGTATTTATACCCTCTCTTAAATGAGAGGGGGGGTGTTTGGGTGATGGATATCTTTGTTCACATCCATCTTTTGAATTATCTTAGACTGGTTTCTATTTCAATTCTCCCCTAGAATAGGCCAGTCCAACACTAATTTTTTGTTGGGTTTTACAGTGCCGCTGCCGATTTAGAAATGGGTAGCAAAAACTATGCTGCTATCAATTAAAAAATCAGCAGCGAAAACTATGCCATTGCTGATTCAAAAATCAGCAACGAAAAAAGACTGTGTTATTGCCGAATTTTGAATCGGCAGTAATGGTAGAGTCATTTTTGGCTTTTCCTTATTATTTGTTTGGGTGTTTACATGCTTAATATATAATTTTGATTAAAAATTTACTTTATTATCATCAAATAAAACAAATTGTACTTAGGTAAATATATAATACCGATACAGTTTTATATATATATAATGAATGAGTCTTTGTTACTTTAGAATTAAATATAATTGAGATTGTTTGATAGTTAAATCAAATCTATGTAATGTACTAATGGTTATATCTGATTAAAAAGCTGGAGTTATAAAGTTAATGAATCAACCTTCTAGTTAATGGATTAATCCATAGATTACATTAATTTATCATAAATATATTGTCTATGTACTTGCATCATAAGATAGGACATTGCAAATTGGCACCTGTTTTATGTAATCGAGTTTAATTATTGAGAAGAAATCTAAAACATCTTTAACACTGCTACTCCCCTCATAAATAATGCAAATTACATGGCAGTGCTGTCATTGAACTAATACAAGTGTGATAATTCTGTCTCAAGAGACCAGACTTCTTCAATCTGAAATGCTGCAGTGTTGATCTTTAGTGGCTGAAGCCCTACTCTTTTTCCTTGCAATTCATTTCTGTATTTCCATTTTCACAGAAACCATTCTCTTTTCCTTGATCTTTTGCATTTTCTTCAGGTGATGAGCCCTTTTCTTTTGCTTTTTCTTCAGGTGATGAACCCTTTTCTCTAGCTTCTTCTTGAGCTTTCAATCTGGCGTCCTCTTTTGCCTTCTCAAGCCCTGCTATTAGTCCCTCCAAGCAAACCTTGCTGTCTCCGGGAAGAGTCTTTGGCATTAAATGCTCTGCAACTTCAGCGGGAGTCATTTTGGTTTCTCCCAGCAACTCTTGGATCTTGGCATACAAGTGGTGTGTTTCAATCCGCAGGTAATTCTTTGCCAAAACCTTGAATGCTTCGAAGCTACAATAGGACAATTCTATGTGCTTGTCCATCCTTCCTTTCCTGATGAGAGCTGGATCAAGTTTCTCCAAGAAATTAGTTGTGAAAACAACTAGTCTTTCTCCTTTACAAGCTGACCAGAGTCCATCAATAAAATTCAAAAGCCCGGAGAGAGTGACCTGACTCTGTTTGCTGTCTGTTTCTTCCTTCGGCAGTTTCAGCTTTGGATCCTTCTCATCTCCCCTTCCCTGTTCTTCCTTTTTCTTCTTCCTTTGACCGGTTAGATCAAGAGAACAGTCAATATCCTCGATCACAATAATGGATCTGCTCGATGTCTCGATCAGTAGCTTTCTCAGCTCAGTGTTATCTTTCACGGAAGTCAATTCGAGATCATAGATATCATATTTCAAAAGATTTGCCATGGCTGCGATCATAGTGGATTTACCCGTCCCTGGGGGGCCATAAAGAAGATAACCCCGCTTCCAAGCCCTTCCAATTCCTGCATAGAACTCTTCTGCCTGGCTGAATGTGATGAGATCATCCATGATTTCCTTCTTCTTATCATCCTCCATTGCAATCGTCTCAAAACTAGCCGGATGCTCAAACACTACATGCCTCCAGTATGATCCACTGTTGGTGTAAAGCTTCCTTTGCCGGTTTTTCACCTTGATTGCATCACCCTCTTTCAAGACATGACTCAAGTAAGTCCCGAGTATGAGATTCCGGTGTCTTTTATGGAAAGTGAGCGTGTAGTACATTCTCTCATCCGTTGCTGGATAGAAAGAAAATGATGGTGTCTTGGAAATATGTTTCCCAGAAGCCCACCGTAGTTTGACTCCTTGGAACTCGTCAGTAACCTCTTCAAAGTCATCCATGCTAAGAACAAGGGACTGGGTGCTGTTCTTGACGACATCAGCCTTGAGTCTCTTAGCCTGCATAGATGAACTAGAACCAAGGTAGTTCTCGATAGCAGAGTAAGCTTCACTGCGCATGAAACGATCTCCAGTGAATTCATTGAACGTAATTTGAATGAAAGGGTAAACAAAAGTGAAGAATCTTTTGGAGTGTTTCTCGAAATAGTTTTGCAACTGATATGGACAATATTGCTTGAACATAGCCCAAACAAACATGACACTCGCAATTACAGATCCTAATTGAGTAAACATATCTACTGTCTTCATTCTTTCTTTCTTTTTTATCCGTTCCCCTCTTTCCCCTATCTTGAATGAATGTTTTGCTGCAACAATTTTATAGCCCAGGAAGCAGGGACAGGGATGATCTTATTGGCCAAGTAAGTTAGTAGCGTGATGGAAACTCAAGGGACAAGAGAGAGAATTTCAGAGAAGTCTGCGTTTGATATTTTGTTTTGTTTTGTTTTGTTTTTTTTGTTTAATGAACACTCATTATTCCTCGGCTATTTATGAAGTCACATTCTAATTCAATATATAATTTAAGATGAATAATCCTAATAAGAATTTAGAATTTCTTTCATAACTTCTCTTATAGAGATTCCAATCCTTTCAATTTCTTTTTTCTAATTTCATATTGAGCTCTGCCACATGATAGGCAATCTCGATTTCTCACTCACATGCGACGTATCTATGTCTTCTTGCAATATTGTTTTGTTTTTGAAGTCGTGGTCGTCTTTTTAAAAATTAAAAAAGAATAAAAGGCGTCAATTATGTAACGTGACATGGGAGAGTTTTCATTATGGATTTGCATAATGAGAAAAGGATTTTGTTCTTGAGTTTTCTTTTTCATTTTAGTTACTTAAAAAAATATACTCGATGCCTTATGTTTGCTAACATTAGAGACTGATTTACATGGTTTTTCATAACTCAACTTTTTTTCTTTTAATTTGGTTTTTTTATATTGATTTTATTTTAGATTTGACTTGGTAATTTGATTTAGTTGTTTGGAGATGGGGTCCTCGCAATGTTGAGAGAAAATCCTGACCCTTGGTTGATGTTCAGTTTGAAAAAATAAAATAAATTTATGTTGATATAAAATAATTAAATGGTCAAGGATCAAAATTGAATGTAAAACAAATATGGTGGGCTAGGGTAAATATACAACGCAAAGTAGCCAGCTTGTGTGTTGCGGGCGCTAACATGTGGAGACTAGTCATTGTGTTCTGGCAATGTTTGTAGATTTTTCCGATGACAGAACACATCATTCATGGTTATATTGAAAATATCACAACAACATCTTCTTGATGGTGCAATGCATGTTATTGTTTGTGGTGCGTGATGAATCATTTTTTTTTCTCCTTTCTTTTTTCTCTCTCCTCTCCCCAGACTCATGCTGCTTTGCCAAAAAAAGGTTATCTTGTCATTTTATTTTTATTCAAATTTGGTATTTATTCTTTTGATTTTTATTTATTTTCTTTTAGATTCTTTAGAACTGAATTTCTATTTTAATTTTATCTTTCAACATCGAATTGATTAAAAATTGAGTTTCATGATTTTTTTGATGGAGTAATCTCGGTTTCATGATTTTAGTCACGAGTTTGAAATGTTAATTTAGATTGACATTGATTTTTTCAGAAGTTTTTACACTTTTTTTTCTATTTTATTTTCTAAAATTAAAATAATTGAAAATTAATTTTCATGATTTTCTTTAATTTCTTTTGTAACAAGTGATTCCTGAGTTGATATCATGACAGCTTTCTATTGTTTAATTCGGTCCATTGTTTTTCTTTATATATATATATAATATTCCAGTCATTGTATCTTACCTAAGTTACAAAATGTTTTTTATACATTATATTTTTAAAAAATTCAGCCTACCATGCGACATAGCACAGCGTTGCGTTTCTAGTGTATTTCCTCGCTAGTTCCTACCATGAAAAAGGGCAGGGGATGTCTCTGGGACCATCCATGATTCTTGTCGGAAATACTTTTTATATGTATATTTTGTTTTGGAGTTGTTGGAATAGGAAGAGCACCGAGACGTGCTCTATTTCTTTTATATATATTAATTTTAAAGAGGCAGCCAGCTGTCTCAGAACATGTGTGTATGGTGTCTTCTTCGTCTTCCATTTTCATCATTTAGCGACTTCAAACAATTATTAAGTATAAATCCAACAGGTATTGGGTTTTCACTTTTCACTATCTCAAGCTCTCTTATTGATTATCTGACACGTTCTGGTGGATGAGCTGTGCATAATTTTTTGTTTTTCTATTTGATATTTGATTTTTTTTTTCCGGTAATTTAGTATTAATTAAAAATTAATTGATTTTAATTTAATATGAAAGAGTGAAATTGAAAAAAGAGGAATTAAAATAGAAAAAAAATCAAACATAGATGACGTGTTATAAGTTTTGTGAAAAATACACTTTGGTTATTAAACTTTAAAAATCACGTGACTTGTATAATTTCAGTATCTTAATATTTTTTAGTTTAATTCTAGCACAAAAATTTATTTTTGTTATTTTTTAGTTCCTAGTTAAGAGAGGAGAGAGAAAGCGAGTGATCACTTGATTTCGACGGTAAAGAGAGAAAAGTATCGCTGACACTGATTTAGACCACTAAAATAAATGATGATGGAGTCAAATGATTTCATTTGATGAGGAGAGTTCATATTAAGTGCTTGTTTTTTTTACCTTTAAAGTTCATGAAAAACAAATATGAACTCAGGTTAATTTTTTACTTTAGGTTTATTTTGGCTTTTTTGGATGGGTTTTTAAGTTTTTTAAAAGCTATACTTTTATTTATTTTTTTGAAGAGTTTTTCTTATTCATCTATATTTTTTATATATTTTTTGTATAGATGAACTTAAGTTTTTTTTTTTAAAAAAAAAAATAGATAATATTTCTAATATGTGCATCTTTGTATATATTTTTTTCTTTTTATTTAATTTGATCAATTTGATTTGTGTCTCTATTTCTATTATTGTTTGCTTGAATAAAAAATTATTTTAATAAATAAATTTAGCAAACACAACTAGATAAATATCTTATTTTTCATTTAATTTTTCAAGTTTTATTTTTATGTATCATCTATAATTATTTATTTATTTATTTAAGTTTTATTCCAATTATTCCTTAAAAAAGTCATTTTATAGATAAATTAACATTGTTCTCTTAAGTATTCTAACAAAGAGGAATCAAAATAAATTAGTTGTAAAATTGATATAAAAATTATTGTGGGTGTAAAATTAATAATACTAAAAATATTTAATGATATATTTTATACTATTCCTTTTAAAATTATTAAACCTAAAAAAATAAACAACTTGAGCTCCATTGATAATACCGAATACATGTGGCAAGAAGCTGGAATGGAGGATCCACAAGCCAAACAACATATGATAATCGTTAATCGAGGGAGCTTGGTATTTTATATCTTTTTTGTATCATTGCAATTTTAATGTCTCCGAAGAGACAACTTGGCTGTTACCAAAAGATAAGGAAAGGAATAAAAAAATATAAAAACGGCTATCATTGGCCAGTATGAGTCCATGGATTGCAACAAGTCATCAACTCTTGCTGACTCGGCTGATCGCCCTCTGATCCTCCTCTTCCAATGAAGTCATTCTGCCATAGCTAAGAGTGTCTGTTCACCTCAACAGAAGGGCTCTTCCAACCAATGCGCTCTTTCAACTAATCAGAAGCTCATTTTTCGCTTTATCTCACCATATTTGTTGAGTTCTTTCAATTTCAGGAGTGCTCAGCTATCAATTTCTTGCTCCATTGACCTGCTATCAGATGATGTCTACAATTATCATCTTCTTCATCTTATTATGATTCTGGGAGGTTGTAAAACTTCTCACAGTAACAGATACATTTATGAAAGGGCAAAAACAAAAACCCTGATGGAGTTGGTCTTCTGCAATTTCTTAGAAGTTCCATAACCAACTCCATCAAGAGCTTCTATTGAATTGATGCACCAACAAGGTCACCGTTTACATGAATTACTGTTCGATTTTAAGCTACAAATTCTTTCGATAATTAAAATTGCATGAGCATAAAAGAAGAGTCCATGGCACGAGCATATACAGTAAATCCCCTAAACTGAAAAATGTCACAAGTTGAGAGATTCATTGTGGAGCATTTGATTCTTGGCTAGATGAGCAGAGTCAACATAAATGTTTTAAGTTCCAAAATTTCCTGTTCCTCAGTGATTGCGCCTCATCTTATGGGACACGAAACTTTTATTCAGGGTTTACCACATCATCTGCAGGAGCAGCAAGCTGTCTATTGTTATAAACATGTTCAATTGGATGCAGCCCCGGTAGACAATTCAGCTGTTTCATCTCTTCTTGGTCGTTTTATTGGTGCTGGACTGGATTCCTCATCAATTTGATCAAGGACCTGATCGTTTCTTTCCTCTGGTGCCTTTTGCTTTCTGCTTATACCCTGGGAACTTTCTTCTAGCAAAGCACTCTCATTACTTGTTTTGACAAGGTCCAACTCTGAGGCATCTAATTTGTTATTTGCAGATGACTGCTCTAACTTTGCTTGTAGATGGGAAGGGTCGTCTTGGGAGGAGGAAGGAGCCTTGGACTTGTCATCCTCAATCTTTCTTTGTTTCTCAAACATCTCTTGAAGATGCCTCCCCTGCTCCTCGATCCTCAATTGTAAATTTCTCTGGATCTTTTAGAGGATTAAACATAATTATCAGAACATACCACAGAACTGTAGTTACAAAAACCATGCACACAGATGTTGTGTTTCCACACCATCAATGTAATATTCATGGTCACCAACTTAACTAATGGTTAGCATTACATCTAAACAGTTCCGTCAAATGGGTAAAAGAAATTGCCATCTAAGTTCTAAACCAGACACTGAAGCTCAAATACCAATAGCATACCTCAAGTTGTTCGTGGAGTCGCTTCTGAACTTCCATTTGCAATCGCAATGCTTCTGTGATCCCCATACTCCTGTTTTTGAACCATAGGTCAGCCTAAATTGCACTTAATAGTCCATTGTTTAAAAAAAAAAACACGCCAGTTCACATCTGAGAGAAGGAAGAATGACGCATGCATATTCACTGATTAGATACTAATGCATCTTAAGGAGAAGAATAGCACCTTCCTTCTTCAAGGGTTCACAAAACCCAATGAACTTGAAAGGTTAACAGATCAGAGGGAAAGAGTTCAAATGGTAGTTTTTATTACTTTCTAGTTTAAACCTTCACAACTACACAGACAGCAAAGGATTTAGGAGTTCTCAGCAAAACGTGAACTACAGAAAAAGCTTTTATCTCTAATGTTCCAGACAAAAAATGCGAATTTCCTTTCCACCCAACTCCTCCTTCACCTCTGCCTATTTATATTTTACCCTCCTCTGAGACAGAATTTGAGAGAAAAAAGGGTGTTTGGAGCATCTTTTGGTTTGTTTTGCATTATTAAGTCATAAATATGTTGATATGGGGAACTTAAGCACCAAAAAATAAAAATATCTAGGCCTTCTCTGTACATTGGTCATAGCCACACTATTTATTCTGCTCTCCTTTTGGAGAAAACCTAGTCATTGTACATTGTCTTATCATAAATGCACGTGGAGATTCCACCAGCCACTGTTGAAGGAGAAATATTAGAAACCAAAGTCAGAACTTAAAAGTTAAACGGGCTTCTAACCATCACATCATTAAAAATCTACAGATGTAAACCTCAGTCTGCAGTCATGTAGATGAACTACTATGATTAAAAATTAAAATAAGGTTAATATTGGATAAGTTTGATAGCTACAAATCATTCAATATGAAGAAAGGTTGATGTCAAATTGAATTTGTGGTAGAGGATAACTTACGTCTTCAAGTCAAGAGATTTCATTTCTTCAATGGGACTCATTTTTTTCTCTGAAGTTCCTGAAAATGCACGGTTATGTTTTGTAAACCACATAGAAAAGGGGAAAAAATAACAATAACAATAGTACATGTTTTTCCATGCCTTTCTATAATCTAAAAATAACAAATAGAAGGTAACAAAGACACATGCAACTACAGAAGGCTTTGGATAAAGTACGAATGAGAGTTTAGCAAAACTTGCATAATGTCAGAAAAGAAAAGGAAGTCAGTTAGCATTACCATCAGATGACTCTGGTTTATATCTAGCAGTTCTGTACTTCTGAAATTCAGAAAAGATTATACAAGCTAAATCAGTAAAATATAAAACTAGATTATTAGAGGAAACAATACAAGACCGAGGATTTACATACCTGCAGGTGGCTTTTAACGTGATAGATGGTCAAGCCTTCAACATTCATATGCTTTAAGACACCCTTGGGAGTAGCTCCTGTAATTCAAAATCAAAGTGATCATGATTCATGATTAGATGCACTTTATTTTTGCTGACAAAAGGTATGATATAACTAGTAAGACTACTCACTTTCACTACCCCCAAGCTGATTGACAGCTTCCACAAAAGCCTCATGAAGTTCTGGTGTCCAGCGCATTCGGGGTTTTGTTGGGGGTGCAGCAGACAGTGGATTAGCAACAGCACATACTTCTCCGCTATGAACTGTTTGATGCTGATGAATTGTGGGTTGTTGCACTGAGATATTAGGAAATGGCTTCAACTCCTGGTACATTATTTAAAGTTTTAAGGAAATGAAAGTAACAAGAGAATGTGAAAAAAAAGAAAAAGAAAGAATAATCATAAGATGGAGAAATTTTACAATACAAACATTAGACACCAAGGAGACATCTTTATGCTGTGTACGCTGTTAATTACTGCATAGGAACAAAAACCATAATCATAAGCGAAACAAACCTTCTGTCTGGAATCCGTCTTGTTGACATCATTCAGAAAATCACTCCAATTTGGTTCCGTTTCATCATCAACAGAGATCAACTGATCTGCCCACTCCTGCCAGTCTGTTCTCCTAGCATGATCCTCGGATGCAAAGACATCTGCACTGCTTTCCACCTGACCATTTTGGACAGGGACATTTTCAGCAAAATCAAGCAAGTCCTGAAGCGGATCTACAGGCCAGGACAGATCCTTATTTTCATCAGAGTAAGCAATGAATTCTGTGGATTGCACTTCTGAATGAGAAACATGGGTTGGTGTAAAATTTCCTCTGTCCCTTAGTGACTGAGAAATGAATGGAGAATTATGAGACTGCCTTCCATGTGGTGAAACTGAGGAGACATGTGTATCATTGGAAAATCTAGAAGATGACGAAAACAATGGCCCAACACTCCTGTTACCAGGACTCAATGGCGATGCCTGCTGAGATGCAGAATTTCTGATCATTTTCCTTGCCAAAGATACCTGAAAAGAATAGAGCAAATTGGGATTCTTTCCTTCAACGGCAGTAGGAAGAACTGGAAAAGATGAGGACATAGCCTCAGAAACCCTGAAGTTACTCAGCCCACAACATTTCAACAATTATAAAGCCCACTTTCCATTACTAAAGGACATAAAAAACAAGCTAGTTCTGTGAGATGAGGTTGGAATTGAAACAGCCAGTCTCAGCCAGTCTCAGCATCTCATCAATTTAATCAAACAGGTGTTGCAAGCCGTTTGGAATAGCATAAAGACTTAAGACGGGAAATTTTTTTCAGAAGATAATCTTGCATTGCGTGAATGCTTGAGAAAGAAATTATCGGCGAAAACTAAGAAAAAAAGAGCATAAAAAACAAAGAAACCATCCTGTAAATCAAACACACTACACAATCCAATTCAAACACTTAGAATTATATCAAAACCAAAAAGCATCCGTACAGACACCCTAGAAGCTATTTTGTGTAGTAAACTACCACTGTATCTTAAACCATGAAAACTCCATCCTTTGGTATTCAACACATCAAAACCATAATCCCACCATAAAAATAAAAACGCCAATACCAAACACCCCAATCCAATAGAATTACCACTAAAGATGAATCAAAACACACAGAAAAATTATTAGCAACATAAAAAAACCATTACCAAAACATTCAAAGTAACCCCACAAAAAAAAGCTTAAAAACCCAACTCACAATCAACCAAAATCACTAAAGGAAACAAAAACAAAAGGTGGGTACCAATTGTCACTAGCCAAAAAAAATAATAATAATATACCATAAGAAACTAGAAGGTGATATCACATAAAGTTCAAAACTTTTAACTCAAACAGATTTATAAGAATCTCACCTAGAATTGAGAGAAGATAAAGATTGAAGCTACAATTGGATAAGAACCCAATGGCTTGGTAGAAGAAGTAGAATAAGAATATTGAAAAAAGACACAAACTTTTGTCTTCTAAATTTCAACAAACTATGATCTCTTTCGATCATAGAAGAGAAAACGTGACTGGTTTGTTCGGTAAATACAAAGTCATGTCTTCAAGTTTTGGTCATTATATCCCAACCTTTGGTTTCTATGTGATGTTGATTGATGGGAGGTTTGTACGGTCGAGATCGGAGAAGGCAAGAGAAAAATGGGTGATGGTGTGTAAGAATTTGATGGCTGCTATAAAAAAAAGATGGTGGGGCCAACTCAATTAGTTGCTGTTGCTTTTGGTACTTCTTAATTTGCCAAGTCTACTCTGCATTATTTTAAAAAATATATATATATTAAATTATTTTAATAAATTGATATTAAAAATAAATTTTAAAAAATAAAAAAAATTATTTTAATATACTATTAAATAAAAATATTTTAAAAAAGCAACATTAATATAATTTTATTATTTAAAAAATAAATTAAATTTATTGGTGATTTTGTTAATCATGATCAAGTAAAATCAGTGTTTGTGTTTTTAAAATATAAAATAATTAATAAAAATTGTAGAAGATTAAAAAATATTTTATTTATATAAAGTAATTTATAAACTCTTAAACTTATATTATATGTGTTGATAATTTTTATGAAAGTGATTCTTTAGGTTATAAAACTAAAAGAAAAAAGTTAAATAGGATATATATATATATATATATATATATATATATATATATATATATGAACACATCATTTTAATAGAATCAATGATAAGAGGAAAATCTAACCCTTTTTTTATATTAAGTTTCAAACTATACAGTATGAAAACTTTTTTTTTCATTGTGTAGTAATTAAATAAATTAAAATCATCAAAACTTAAATATATTATTCTAAAAAAAAGGTATCGAGTATTTAATCAAACTCTAAGAATCGATCAAATATAAAATAAATTGGGTAAAATAAAATATATTGCAACCCTGAACTACAGAAACAAAAGAAAATAGAAGATGTTGCAAGCAGAGGCGACTTTAATTTCTTCATATTTTACAAACCCTTTCGCTTGTCCCAAAATCTGTTAAATACAAAATAATGATGTGCTTTTCGTGAAAAATTAATTTTTTATATATATTTTAAAGTATTTTGATGTGTTGATTTTAAAAATAATTTTTAAAAAATAAAAAAAATATTATTTTAATATATTTTGATATAAAAAATATTTTAAAAAATAATTATTATTAAAAAAAGTGGAAAATAAAAGGAAATGAAGGCAGCTTTTTTTAAAAAAAGAGCGAAAAAGTTTAGGTGAAACTGAAAGGAGAGATAATGGAGACTAGGCAAAAAAAAACAAAATAGTTATAAAGAGATGAAGTCAAGGCTTAAATTAGGATTTGTGGAATGACGTTTAAATTTCTGACGGAATATTAACTCTTGTTGGAAGAGGAAATAATTTTTTTTTGGATAATTTCTTCGATTTGGAGGGAGACCAAATTGTTTTTCAAAATTTAGAGGGATTTTTAATTTTTTATGGAAATCATTTTTTATTTTTTCAACTCTTTCATTTCTCAATTATTTCCTGTGGACGGTTATTCTTTAATATTTTTTTTTGTTTAAAAAATAAAATTAAAAATGATATTGGTTTTTATTTTTGTATTTATTGATGATTGAGAGTAATTTTTTTATTAAGTTTGAAATCCAAATTAAGATTAGAATTTTATTTGTGACTGAAATTTTAAAAACAAAATTCCATTTTAAATTACATAAGAAATAATGAAAAATAAAAGTTTTCAAATTTTGTCTAAAATTAAAAAAGCTAAAAAAATAATTGTTTTCTTTATAAATTTCCCAAGGAGTTTTTTCTGTCAAAATATCATAATTATTGTATTATATCCACATTGATGCAATTAAAAAAAAGTCCAACCTCTCTTAAATTTGGACTCTAGATAATAAATAAATGTAGCGTGGGTTATTATTTTAGACAAAAAAAAATAGAAATAATATTAATATGTTCTCTTGTACCTTCTACTTTGAAAAAATAAAAACTCACTTTAAAGATATTTAAAGACAAATTTATTATATATTTCTGTCTCCATTTTTTTAACAAAACACCTTTTCTTCTTTTTCTTCTTCTTCTTCTTCTTTTATCTACCCTTAATATCATGTAGAGAATAATCTACTTCCTACTAACTAATACCAAGTAAAAAAGGTAAATTTTCATGCATGTTAAACAAGGCCAAGCTCAGACAAATAGAGACTTTGTAAACTAGTTTCTTAAAACATAATTATGAATAAGTTTTTTATAAGTATTTATTTAGTTATAAATTAGTTAGTTTTCTCATGCATTATCGTGGAAAAATATTTGGCAGTTAATCAATGGTTCACCATGCTAACCCGACTAGATTTTAAATAAAACTAGATAGGCGTTGACTTAGTATGACCGAGTTGATATAGAAATATATCTATAACTAGACTGACTAGATCAAAACCTTATTAGACTTCTTAAGAAAATTCAAAACAACATTGATTTAAACATTTATTTTATATAAAAAACATTAAAATCACAATGTTTTAAATTGATTTTGATCAACCCAGGTTAACCAGCCCAATGTGTGACTCAAGTCATAGGCCCGACCATTTTTAATAACATTATTTTTTAAAAATGTATGATAATAAAAATAAACATTTCATAAAAAAGACAACAAACCCAATTATAAAGGATAAATGTATTTCTTATGTCGAAAATGTCTTTTTTGATTCGTATATATTTTTTACAACAAAATAGTTTTATGGAAATGCCATTTTTAAGGATTTGAGTGTTCAATACTTATTTGGACAAAGGATAATCCCTCAACTGATAAGGGTTATAGTCATTCTCATGAGTATGCTTATATACAAACCATCTCTTAATTTTTTGTATATTAGACTTTTAGGAGCTTGAGAAGTTCGGCACGGAACTACGGTTATAATAACTAGTATCCATCTTACGATAGTTAGGAAAAGTACATTCAAAGTACTTACTTTTTATATATGGGTATCACAATGACGTGAGTGACCCTTGAGGAACTTTAAAGAATGTCATTATATTTAGTCTTCTCTTGGTAGTGTAATCGTATATGAGAGCCTAGTACAACCGATGATCATGGCACTAGGTGTTGTGTGTTATTGAGGGTGGCAAGACTTGTTGGAGTGACAAGATTTGATTCTACACTTGGTTTGCTGACACGGCCCAAGTAAAGAGTTGCATCTAATCGATGAATTGTTGAAGATTCAGTTGGGTAAAAGTGTTAATGGTAAAAAATAGATTTGTCTCGCATTTTAGCCCAGGTGTGTCTTTGTTGTGTGCCATAAGATGACCTGAAAATATCAAAAACAAGTTTTCAAAAACTAGAGGCTTTTTAATCAGTGTTCCCATAGATGATGCCAATGATGATGATCCAAAAAAAAAAATACAAGTAGCTTATGAGTAAGACTTATATGTTGGATAATCAGTTAATAATCTGGTTCTAACAATCTTATCCATTCTTCCTAGCCAAGGTGGTTAGTAGCTTGTACCTAGTGTTTGGTAAGTCAAGATGGCTGGTATCTGCAAAAATTCTTTTTTTTTTTAAGATTTGTTGACTCTCAAATGCTTAACTAAGTATCTTTTTAGATAGAGAAAGTATAATAATATTTAAAAAAGATAGACTCTGAAATTATGCATGCTAAAATGTTAATAATAAAAAGATTGCGAACTTGGAGTTTGAAAGATTCATGGTGTATTTATAGTCAATGAGTTTTGTTCTATTGTGAAGAGGAGGGGCTCAAGTATAATTCTATTCTTGTGATTTTTGAGTTGTACTCTACTCAAAATAATATGTATTGGATAAGTACCCGCGTATTGAGCTCGGACAGGTTGCCTGAGCCTATTAAAAATAAAAAATAAGCTCATGTGCATTGTCTAGAACAAGATCAAGGAATCGAACTCTTCTCTTGGGACGAGCCTATAGAGTTGTTGTATCCAATTACATTGAATGAGTATTTTGAAGGGTTTTTTTTTTTTTTGCGTTAAACTTGAGTTTATCACATTAGTTTTTAATGATAATTGTGCTTAAACACAGGATGTGAAGCTGGAAAAGAACAATTTGTTAGTGCCTTCAGCTAAACAATATACTTCTTAGTTTGGTTTATGGAAGTATGCAATAAACTCAGTTTTAGAAAAGACTTGTCTGTAAAAGAAAAGAAGGGCAATCTGATTTTATCCTCACGCCATTTGATGCAAAGCCACTTTATAACTATTGGTTTTTGGCAAATTAAGGCAATGCGCTCTCAGAAACTTGAGAAAGGCAATGGAAAGTGCATTAGATTCACAATGGTTACTTAAATACTTGTCATTCCCTGGATAAGCTTGATAGATTTCCCATTTCTTCAACGGCAAAACAGGTTCTAATGAGTTGCTAGCAGCGTCAATACCGTTCATATCCAGAAAAAAAAAAAAAAAAAAAAAAAAAAACATATCTTAACGCCAGTCAATTACAATACACTAAACTTCCTGGGATTTTCTGAAATAAACTATGGAAATGGGATATTGCAAGGAAGACTTTTTCTTCTTTTTTTTTGCTATAATTGTAATATATATATATATTAGGATGCCCAGAGTTTCATGAGGGGATGTAGCTCAAATGGTAGAGCGCTCGCTTTGCATGCGAGAGGTACAGGGTTCGATCCCCTGCATCTCCATTTCTTTGTGTGTGTGTTTTTTTTTTTTGCAGTTGGTTTCAGCATTCTATAAATCTTGACGGTTGGCGTTTCTTTCTTACAATCTTTTTCTTTCTTTTCGACAGCAAACTGGCCGAGACTAAATCTATTTCTAGATGAATTTAAAAAACGCAACCCTCGAATCAGTCTGATTGTATTTAGAGAAACAAAATAGCTTCTTTAAACGTCGGTCTTGAGACTTAAATCCAAGAAATCAAGGGACGCAGCTTAGCCTTAAAGTTTCTAATAATTATTTTACATATGGTGTTAGTTTTATGTATAATATTTGGCGAGCAATGATGTGAAAAATATAGCATTGACGTGATGAAAATGTGTTGTATGGTATCGATGGTTGGTGTCAGCAATGGTGGTGGGGAACACTAGCAATGAACGTTAAAAATATTACAGGTGGATTATTGCCCGCGAGACGATGAACAAAGATAAGTTTTATGTTCTTGTTGCACACTGAAACCAATGACCAGAAGGTGGCCGGCCTGCATTATAAATTCTGTAGAAAAAAGAAACGAATATCTAGCTACACCTATTTTACAGAGAGTTGTTGATTCATGTCACTTTTATACATACACCAACAGGAAGGAGCTGAGTCAGTGGATACTGCTGCAGTGTATATAAGATGAAACCTGTTCTAGAGATTCCAATGCAAGAACATCTCCAGAAGTGGTGGCAGACCCAGCAGAACTAAGACGATGCAGAGAGAAGAAACCTCCTCCCCTGATGTGAAACTAGCAGTCAATCTGAACATTGGCTTCCTTGCGAGAGAGACATCCCGCCTTGGAAATCTCAGGAGGAATATTGGGATATTCTTCTGCAATCTTTCTCGGAAGCTCTTCAGTAGTGGTTTGAGGCTCGAAATCCCAAACAGGCTTCCCTGTAAGCATCTCGGAAACCATGCATCCTAGAGCCCAGGTGTCAGAGGGAGCCTCCTGTACATGATCAACTACAGACTCTGGCGCCATATACAAAGCAAACCTCACGAGACAAGGAACATGCTTCCTTTTGTTGTTCTACTCAGCTTTCTGCGCCAAACCAAAATCCCCTATTTTTGCCACAGAATCAGAAATGCCAGTGCCAGCCCCTTTAGTCAACAATCTTTCTTATTCTTCAAACTATGAATTGCGATGACCAAGAGATCATGAAGCACTGTATAAATGTTTAACTCAGTGAGAGAATACAATAGTTTCACTGGTTTAAGAATTATTTCCGTTCATGTATCCCAAGTTGGAAACCCTCGATCCAGCAAAAAATTGCAACTGGCAATGAGTCTCCAACGTAACTGATACTAGAATCACAAAAAGATAAAAAAGAAATTTGTTGTGGGATTAGCCATATAAAAGGAGGTGATAGCCCTCAATGGAAAGTAGAATGTGTTTCTGACATGGATCTTTCTGGTAAAGGAGAACGAGAAGAAAGAAAAACATTGATCTGGTGGTTGAACAAACTGTTTCCACATTGCCTGCAAACAATAATCATGTGTAATAAGATACAAAATTCCCCTTCTTCGGTTTGAGGACAAGCTTCAAGAAATAGGCAATGTACAAGGAACCTGAAATGAATCCATATGCATGTGTCACTATTTAAAATCTTCCGTGAACACGAAGTCCACACCCAGGGCAGTAGTTTGCCCTGAAAACTGACAAAGGCGGGCTCCTAGCTTCTATAACCTAGTCATTGATAAGGCCAAAAATGCTAAATAAAACTCGAACAAAAGAACTATGGTCATCTCCTGTGTTCTGTATATTCATAAACTTCCTTTTGTTAACAGGAGAGCTGGTTAAAATGCTGCATCTACAGTGGGAGCAAAATTCATTAATTGACGACCTTAGTGTGGTCTTCATCATCAAACACCAGAAGAAACTATTAACAAAAGCTTATAGTTTTCTGCTCGTCATCTGTTATCTCAGAGCAATCAAGCTCCTGTATCAAAAAATACGGTTTATGTTTCCCACTGTCCTTCGGTCATCCAACTGCGATCAAGTGCCTGAACGAAAAATACATACTAGTTATATGAACAGAGAAGACAAATATCAAAATACTTCTATTGCTGGAGTCGAGGAAGTTGAAAGCACACTGTAACCTTTACCTCTTCATGATCAAGCTAGAATGTCCTAACCTATAATATTCATAATTTCATACCTCTGCAATATGCACTTCCACAAGAACATCGAAATGCCTTTATTGGATGGTCATAATCATCAAAGTCGATTCCGTAATCCTGCAAAACATTTCGTGTGGATTTTCTTAGCAGATATATTCAACAAAACTCAACTGCAGAGCATATTGAAACAGGGACATAAAGTATTTAATGAGACATGCGTTCTAAATTGCATAATAATGGGAAGCCCAAAACATTTGTTAGAAATGTACTGCCTGTGCTGTTAACCAGAGATGTTACAGTTTAGACTTTGGATAAAACCACAAACCATTTTTCCAACAAAGAAATTAGATGTTTTATCTGCCCAGCCAGACACTATTGACAATGAAAGCAGATCCTATCTGTTATCAGAACATGGAAATAAGAATTGAGCAAAAGTAGCAATTTGAACACACTTCAAAAAAGCAACAAGGAAGCAGAGTTCAAATAAGCTTTACTCTAGATAATGGCTACCATTACCAAACAAGCTTTGGTCAGCTTTTTCTAGGGCTTGAAACATCATTTGAATAGGGCATCGGCATAAATCACTTAATAGTACCAAGTATTTGTATAGAGAAGTACACATCTATCTATTTTAAATTTTTTGAGTAAAATGGTCAAAGTCTCAAGCCGGCAAGCATGGATAGTTCATGGCGTTGGTGTCAACCACCTTGTATTAAAAAAAAAAAACCAAAAAGAAAATGGACATCACATGATACCTAGAAAGTCGAAACCCCATGCTGATAGCAGCATGCTTAACGTGGAAGACAGTTTGGTGTATCTTAGGCAAGTGAAGGCTTTTTCTCAACCATCAAACGAAGAATTTGTTCATAGTTCTCACCTCAGGGACAATTCCTACACTATATATACCATTCATCGATCATTCTGTCAATTCAGATGCATTGGAAATATGCTGACAAACACATCCATTCTGTAATATGGAGAAGCAACCAGTGACCACTGGCCTCCTGTTGCCTGTTGTACAAGTTTAAATTGGTTGGATATTAAGGACGGGACAGCACAAAACACAAGAAATTGAGCATCTATTTCACTCTTTTCCTAACACCAGTTTTCTTGCAACCCTGGGAAAATAGCCTAATCAGTCCATGTATAATGGGGTGAGTTTTCAATCTGTGTTCGTATCTTTAACTGAGTCAATTTTATCCGTACAAATGACTGAGTTTCTAATCTATCATTTTGTTTACTTTTTCCATCCAAATTAATTGAATCGGTCATGCACATGACTTGATATTATACTGAAAATGACCTTGATCTTTATGAACGTGTCAGTAACATGCAATAACAGATCATGCTGGACCAAACTTCTCTCCCTCTTTAAAACCTCCTTCTCCTCTCCTCTCCTTTCTCTCTTTTTTGACCCCCTCCTCCTCCAACGAGTTTTCCATTTTTTGATTGGTTATGTTAAATTGGACATAAAAGGTTAGCATAAGAATATATTGGAAACTAAATCATTTTATATGCGTAAAAGGAGGAAGCTCATACAACTAAGGATAAAAGGACGTATTGGAAACTCATCCAATTATGTAAGGACAGTTTGTGCCATTTCCCCTGCAAGGAGTCACAAAAAAATGCCAATCAAGAGTGTTTTCCTGAGAGTGTCGGACAGAAAGAACAATCTTCTTGGTCCAGCTCTCTACCAGGAAGATTAAAATGGCAAACCTAAATGCTTATGGGCGGTTTCACTAGGATGATTATTCATTTCTGGATTTTCATACAACTTTCCCAGATTCCCAAAAGGTAGAAGGTGCAAAGTAAAATAAGTATAAGTCAGCGTCTCACTGAACTGTAACAAAGCCATATTAATCCAATCATCGCCAAGGATGGGAAGAAGAGCTCAAGGGAAGGGAAATATGTTTTTCTCAAGATGAAATTCCTGGTACTGAATTTAGCTTATTTCAAATTCTTTTAGAAAGGCCCCCCAAAAAAATCTATGCAAATAATTCTCCTGCTGATTCATCATGCTATTCATCTGTTTATATGTTTATTTATTGTGCATCAGTATGGAATGACAAGTGTTACTGATTCTTTCTTTTTCCCAAAACATAGAAACAATACAAACACATGCCTCACCATACATGTTGTTTGAAGGCTAAAAATTTGCATAAACATACTTGTGAAATAAGCAAGTATTGCCAGATCAATTATCACTAGAACCCACTTACCCACGTCAGTTCTTCTGAGGCAGTTACATCCCTTGTAGTGAAAAAGGCAAGCTGCATAAGGGGAAGAGAAACAAGCTCTTCAAATGTGGCTCTTCAAAAATGGGTTGCAAAGAAACTTATAAAAAATAAAATAAAGGAAAGGAAAAAGGAAAAAATGTAAGAGACATGGGCAAATGATACCACAAAAATGCATACATGGTAATAATGACGATCAGGGGTCTCCACTTCAACTGGAATATCAATCAAATTTCCATCATGACATCTGCAAAAGGAGGAAACAAAGAATGATATGATAGAGAAAATGAAATCGAAAACATGGGAAGTGAGGAGCACAACTCAAACAAATTAAAGGGCAAACCTAGAGTCGCAGCAGAAAATCAGTGTTGCTCAAGTTCATGCAAATATGTATCATAAAAGCAAACAACGAAGTTACTTAAGTCAATTGCATTGCGTTGGTGAAGTTTCTTAAGTTTCTTCATTCTATGACAGTTTTACAAGAATGGGGCCCCATCTATTACAAAGGTTATAGCAATAAAAGAAGAAGTAAAAAAAACATTCTCATTCCAAAGATGCATTTCACAGCAACTCAACCCAACACACATTCTGTTCGATATGCTTAGTTGTTTTTTTTCAAAAAAACAAAAACTTTTTGACTCAAAGAAGAGTTTTATATATATGTTTAATTACAAACAAATTTTGACTTGAATCGAATGGTTAATTCTAAATTTGAGTGAAAGTTTTAACTTTTACCTTATTGATTCTAACTTCAGCTATATCTCTATTGTTTTAAAAAATAGCTTTGGGTTATTTTTCGTCGAGCATACTTTGGACCTAAATTGATTTTACAATAAGTTATTTATGAAAAATAACTTTGATTTATGATTCAAAATAAAAGGTTAAAATGTATATCAAAAGAATAAATATTAATTAAAAAGTATATTAAATTTTGTTTACCCCAACAAACAATGGGATTCTTTATGATATTTTCCATTAAAAAGTAATTAATTAAGAAAAAAAGAGGAACGAATACAATATGTCATAAAAAATAATTTTTTTTTCTATCTCATTTTTTATCTTACAGTAGGCTTGCTTCCTCCTCACCTTTGTCTTTTAAGAAATTTGTCATTGCTTTGCTTCTATCGCTGTTCATTTTAATGGAGCTTTTAGGTCTTCCTTTTATTCCATTCATATTGTCTGTTACACAAGTACTGATGCTAAATCGAGGGATTTTAACTGTTTCAAGTGTCATTTCGGGTACCAGAAGTAGTGTTTGATTAAGTAATTAATATAAAAATGTAACCCCTTCTGACATGAAATTAAAGAAATAAAATAATATTTAGATATTAAAACTGGAATCCCTGGTATAATAAGAGGCAAGTGGGTAATGTGAAATCGAAGGGTGAAAGCAAGAAAAAATACCAGTCTACACAAATGCATGCACACAAGTGAAGTAGAAAACATCACCTATGATTAATAAATCTTGCAACATTGCCACTGAAAGTTGCATCAAGACACAATGCTTCTTCATCCCTCAGAACTTTCTCTGAGCCCCAGTCTGCATCAAGTGTAACAGGATAAGTATGTCTGTTACTGCCTCTGTTCTGAATATTTCGTTCATACAACTCTGTGTTGGTCAGTATTTCCCCAACATATTCACAGATGAAGGATCCTTTAGGCAAATCCTGAAGAGTCCTAAGACCCCAGCCTTTACCTTGAGGAGTCATGAACACCTGTGACAGGAGTAAAACATCAAGAAATCATCGACTACTCACTTTGAAAGCTATCCTCTCACAAAATTATGCAACTACAAACACACTGATACATAAATCAATATAAAAAGTACAATCTATTTAAAGCTAATAAAGTAAGGATGCTAATGCAAATACTGGTGATGTAACTATACCAATAAAATACAAACTTGTCTTCACTTGCCTTCGACCATGGAAGTTTCAAAAGCCAAGTTATATAAGCTAATCTGGAACACATCCTAGAAACCATTCTAAAGTCCAACATTTCAGATCAACTAGGGTAGTGAGTAGTGTCGATAACATTTTGACCAATATCTTGGCTAAGAGACTAAGAGTGGTGTTGAGGGATGCTATGCAAATGGCATTTTAGAGACGGTAAATGATAGTTAAAATACTTCTAGCTAATTAAGTTATGGATGAAGCTAGAAGGAGACAGGGGAAAAAGATCAGTGGAAAGGAGATAACCACCTTCTTTATTACTTTCCCACTTCTCTACCCTTCTATTATCTTCATAGTTCCACCATCGCAAATTTGAGAGGTTCAAAGGATGGATGCTGCTGCAGAAATGTGATGTATGCTATTACAAGTGTGCTTGGTACCAGTGCAATTCAAGAATTTTCCATGATGAGAATCTTCTATTCCTACTAATTACATTGCTTTTTTTTACCCTACTGCTGTGCTGCAGGTTTTTCAGGAGCATTTAAAAATATAAAAGGATTAGAAAGCTTTGTTGCACTAGTTCTATTCTGTTATTTTTTAAGGCTAGGCTTGCAGAAGGATGTCCAGTCTCGTTATGTCATCCTTCTCCTTCTATATGATGAGTATTTCTTCTTCTGTATTAAAAAAGAAAGATGGTATAATGCCATTCTAACAGAAGTTGCTTCCAAATGTCCAAACATCAAATGGGCAAGTATAGATATAATGGAAAGCCAATTTGCCATCAAAACCACTATCAGAGATGTCAAAGTGTATCTTACCTGCAAGTCGCATGTAATACCACGTTGAACCACTCGATTTCCACAAGTCATGTGACATCCACATTTTCTCCAGCATTCTTTAATAAACTTTCTGAACAGGTGACCCTTGCATGGTTCAGGCAAATCCTCATTCTTTGATCTCTCTAATGGACAGTCTTGACAATAAACAAAATGGTTTTTTTCAGGGGTCTGTCTCATGCACACACAAGCAGCAAGAAAATCATCTTTCAAAAGGCCTTTTGGAGTGTAAGCAAATTCTCCACCAGTTTCACGAGCACATGCACAGGTTATCCGAGAAGAAAGGCAATCACCTGAACAACTTGAACAGCAATCTACATCCGCTATCCGAGCCAGTGAGATTAGCACATAAGCATTTTGATATATTATATTCTGTGGTATATAAGTGAACTTTGGGAAATCCTCATTGCCAGATTCATCTACCAATGAAATTTTGACATTTTCTGCACCCTTTGTTATATCACTGAGACTACGAACAGGCCTCTTCTTATCACAAGCAGTTGCTTTGTGCTTAGCCTTTAGTAAATTCTTAGAAGAATGTGGCAATCTGAAAGAACTTGAAGCCTTCTTGTCCACGACCATATCAGAATTGTCAATTCTTAAAGCTTTGTTGTTTGGCAGTGGATCATGAAGTTGACCCACTTGCACATAACATTCACACAAATCTTTGAATAAAGTCTTCATAGAAAATTCAGGTGTGACAAGTTTGTGTGTCTTGAGATATTTATCCTCCAAATACTTAAGAACTGAATTGAAATCTGGAACTTTGAAGTTTTGACATCTAACTGCAGAATCACAGTTCAGTGAAATTTTTACTTCTCCAGAGGTCGATGAAGCAATAAGAACATTGTTATTACAGTACATCCTATCCTTGGAACTTGAAGCATCACATTGAGATCCCAGGCGAGTTACCAAATTATTCCCATTTGTTGAACCAACAAAAGAACCTAGAAAAACTAACAAGCAAAGATAGAAGGTCAGGAAAATAAATAAAAAAAGAACAGTTATTGAAAGGAGCAGAAGGTGAAAATTAGTAGGAAGAAAGCATTAATTCTATAAGAGCATGACAGTAGAAAAGATGCCATTAATTACCAAGCATCAGATTTTAACAGTAAGGATCCAAACTAAAAAGGGCTATACGTTAAATGAATCTAAACAATTACACCAAACTAACACCAATGAGCTTTTTACATAACATGGACATCTAAATTCACCATATCTAAATAAAATTAAAAACAAAATGGAGAGCATAGTAATTTTTCTCCAGGTGAATGACAGCCACCTCTATAGAAGATATTGCCCATCCTCGAATTAAAATTTGCATTTCTTGATTTAAAAGTTAGTATAGAGGATGACAGAACAAGGCTTAAACTCTAAGATAACATCCAAATATGTTGACTGCTAAACAGGATATTAGATCTATAAAAGAAAATAGACCTGATGCTTTTCATCACCATTTCAAACTCTTATCCCTAAAAGGTACATGCAAGTAATACATATTTAGGTTTTACATTGCAAAATTCACACCATCATCCATGGAACACTGAATGAATGAAGGAGACAATCATATTCTAATACAGGCATTATCAAAAGTAGAGAGTTACCATTACCTGGATGGACCGCTGCTGGGGGTTCTGCAAAATCTGCCTCATCACTGACACTTTGCTTCGTTCTCGGCTTAATAAGCTCTCTGGTGTGACAATTACTAGGCATTTTTTCTTTCTGAGGATGAGAACTGCAAGGTTCAACAACCAGTCGTTCAGAAGAAAATGCGCATGATGCCCTCTTACAAGTTGAGTCTTTAGGAGCCAGGCTTTCTGAGAAAATCACTTTTTCAACTGGGCTCAGGCTATCTGTTGAAGAAGAAATCTGATCTTTCTGTTGTTCAAGATGTGGTCTCTTGGAGGGTCTTTCATACACAGAATGTTCCATGAGACTTTTCTCGTCTGATCCCCTCTATTCATAGAAAAAAAAAAATCATAGAATGAGGATTTTAATCATCTGCAAAACACAGCTACCAACACTGTAAATCATGTCTTCGCAGGCATGACAACCTGACAGGCTTCCCAGAGAAATTTATCGGTTAAAAATACGACAATGAGAACAGAGGAAAGATTGAGCAAAATCTACCTTACTTTCCTTCGACTCAAAATACGCATCTATGAGTGCCCGATAATCTTCTGCTTCAATAAGTTCCCAGTTCATATCAAACAGCTTCAAGAGATTAAACAGCACTGGCTTCACCTCTTCATCTCGAATTCCTAGAGCTCTTGTTGCCTTGAAGGCACAGCTAGCTCTCTCTCTGGTGGCCATAAATAACTATTAAAGGGAATGAGCAACTCTTCAGTTCTATAACTACTCAAAGACCACCTATTTTTTCTAAAGATGGCTCAACTCTCAAAGTCAAATCTTCAAATCACACATTCTCAAACCCTAACAAAATACAAACTCCATAGCACTTTGGTTGTACATGATAAGTCTTGCTAGTTTATGGTGTCTCTAAAAACAATCATGCACATAGTCAAAACATCATACAATTTCATTTGTGGATGGGTGGAGTAAAAGAAACAGGTTAACTAGAATAGAAACAACAAAGCGATCCCCTTTATGCATAGTTCAAAACTATAATCTTTTGAGTAGGATTCTACAACCGAAACTCGAAATGTAATGGCACTTGTGTAAATTGCTCAACACTAGACCACACAACATTAATTTCTATTCTAATGGTTATTATTGGTAATTATTTAATTTTCTTTAAAAAAAAAGAAAACCCACACGGTGGACACATCTACTAACAAGGAACAGCAAACTTTCCACTTGGTTCAAGTCACAAATTTCCAAATCAAAACTTTCAAAAAATAAAAATAAAAAAGAAGAAAAAGACGGAGCAAAGACAGCCAAGTAAATCATCTATGTAAAACCACCTCAAAGTAAACTCCACAGGCCTACTTAAGCATAAATTCAGGTTTTCTATCAACCTGGCACTATCAGAGGCCTCATACTTAAATTACAATCCTCAACACAGTTTGGTAACCAAGATGTGAAACGAGACTCGAACCAATTATTACCTTCTATTTCCTTCAAATTCCCAGCAACCGATACAACAATTAAATTACACCAAACACAGTTTCACAATTCAATTCCATTCCACCACTAAAATGAATCTATTCAGCTTTCCATAACCCACTGTTTGGTTGCTAAGCAAAACAAAAGCAATTTTGAACCTTTGGAGTTGGGATTTTTGTGAAACCAGAGAATGAAAAATTAAACCCTTCACCTCAACTAAGCCTTCGAATCCAACCACTCAAAAGCTTCAATTAATGTGAGACTTCCATTTTTCACAAACCAAGGGCAAAAAAACCCAACCCCAGAATCAAAATTATCCCACATTTTCCTCTATTTTCTCAGCAACCAAACAACACCCTTTTCTATTCACTAAAATACCCAGAATATCTCACTTTATAACCCAAAAAATAATAACAAAAACACAAACATGGCCATATTTTTTTCCAGTATTTATTAAAACCCGAAAATCGAAGAATCATGTTTGTTTAACAAAAACCACGGGAAAAAAAACACGAAGCATGCAAAAGTTTGGTGTTGAAGCGAGTTTTCTCCGCAACAAGACAGAACATAAATTTCCTTAGCAACCAAGCAAAACACAAATACCCGGAACGACCAAACAAACCGAAATAAAACGAATAACGAAACTCGACGGAAAAAGAAAACACGATATTCGAGATTTCTATATGGTCATCGAGAAAGAGGAAAACTTGCATGCATTTTCTCGGTAACCAAACCCAAGATAAGAGAACAACAATTATTATAAACCTTAAAACCCATTAAAAAAAGGAGAAAAGAAAGAAAGAAATTACAGAGTCGATGATAATATTAAATTTAACATGCAAATACGTGAAAATGAACAAGGTATTTCTATTTTTAACTTACTAAACTGAGTTTTCGATTCTAAAATGTCTTTTCTACTTCGTGGATTTTGGTTTTCTTTTTCTTTTTCCTTTTCCTTTTCGAGATTTCAAAATTCTTTTTTGGAGTTGTCTAGTAGACCTTGTGAAATACAGATTATTCTGGCAACTAGGGCGTGTATATTTATAAATATTCTTGAAATGTTGGGCTTAAATAGTAAGTGGGCTTACGATGCTCGTGGAAAAAATAGGAAAAAAAACACATACATAATTACCGTAAAATTCTAATTTAAAATTTCCTTGTTAAAATATTTTTTTCTTTCATTAGTTTGTCTCTTTCTAAAAGTCTAGGATCTATATAAAAATGTGCTAAATTTTTATTTTTAAAAAAAATTATTTTAAAATAATATATATTTTTATTTTTAAAAATTTATTTTTAACTTTAGCATATCAAAATAATTTAAAAACATAAATAAAAATTATTTTTTTTAAAATACGATTTTATCACAATGTCATACGGGCTTACAATTCTTTAAATAAATAAAAGTAGAAAATAAAGATATAAAGTAACTA
Source organism: Populus tomentosa (assembly GCA_018804465.1). Taxonomy (NCBI): domain Eukaryota; kingdom Viridiplantae; phylum Streptophyta; class Magnoliopsida; order Malpighiales; family Salicaceae; genus Populus; species Populus tomentosa. The sequence goes on from CM031993.1 coordinate 3,422,827, forward strand.
CAATAACACAATCAATTATAATAAATAAGGATTTTTTTTTAAAAACTCGTTTGATATTGTACTAGCGGTTGTTTTTCAAAATGCTTTTTTATTTGAAAATGTATCGAAATAATTTTTTTATTTTTTAAAATTTATTTTTTTACTTCAGTGCATTAAAACGATCTAAAACACCAAAATATAATTTGAAGCAAAGAAAAAATATTTTTTTCAAAAGCACTCTCACACATGGACGCGTGGTATCGGGACGTCGTTGGAGTCGCCACCTAATTATTTGATTCAGAGTCGCTAAGAAACCTGGGTATATTGGTTTTATCATAGATTTAAGGATAAGAGCTAGGAAAGCTTTTAGCACCCCTAGCATACCCCTACTTAAGGTAAGCTGCTTTGTGTGATTTGATATGGTTTAGAGGTTTTAATAGTTTTATGATCGATGGTCTATTTATAGTTTAGGATTGAAACTTATTTGTAAAAATAAATCCGGTGTTAAGAATTTATTGTGAACTTTTGTACCTAAATAAATTCTTATAAATATTTTTTTTGTAATTGGTGTATTACAGTGAAAAATACTCTCAATTAAAATTGATGAATATTTATAATAACTCTGAGAATTTTATAGTCAACCCCTGATATTTCAAATACTAGTTTCACTTGTAGGTCCAATGTTTTATACCAAAATATTAATTATTAACTCTTATGAATTAAAATATAGTGATTATTGAAATATTGATCAAATTCTCATGGATTTAATAAATTAATTATTAATCTTAACATGCATCCCAAAATTTAACCGAGATCCAATAAGAATTTACGAATAGCTTCTAGTCTTTGACATCAAAAAAGAAGATTGTAATAACGAAATGGACACGTAAGAATTTGGTCCCTCTTCGTAAGGAGGGGAGTCTAGTTTCTTTTTCAATCCAAAAGAATTGTCTTTCTTTTCAACTGAGCTGCATTTCCAAGCCGTTTAGTTGGTCTCATACCCAAGCTCCCTTATTTGTTTGCGTAACACTCTTGATATTGAAACCAACATCCCTGCCATCTAAGTTTTGTAGGAAGTTTCCGACCTCCTTTATATTTTTTTTAATTTTATATAGAAATACTAAACGATATGATTTCTTCATATTTTTTAGAGATTTGATCACATGTAATTAAAAATATTTAAATTTTTTTTCTTTTTATCTTTCTCTTTTTTTGTCATTCATATAACACAGTAAAAAAAGCAAATAAAAAAAAATAAACACGCATACACATATTCTCTCTTTTACTATATTTTACTCGCACACACCCACAATTATCAATTTACAAATCATCGAAATTCAAAATGATCAAAACAACACATTAAATATTTACAAAAAATCAAAATCAATCTGGAGAAATTGCTAAGAATTCGAGAACAGTGTTGAGAAGCTTCTGAGTTGCAAGAACAATAGTGGCGTGTGGGTCTCACGCACCACCACCACTGGAGGCGCGTGAATCCACGTGTCGTCACTGGTGAAGACACGAGAATTGGTTGATCATGAGTGATTTCTTCTTTTATTTCTTCCAATGCTAGAGGTGAGAGCTACCACCACCTAAAAAACCCAAAAAATCACACAAACAAATCTATCAGGTTTAATATTTTTCTTAGATTCGCCTCTCTCTTTTTGTACTGTAACTTATATTCTTCTGTTTTCATATCTACTTCTCTCTATTATCTATAAATTAGGGTTGTTGTGGATGGAGGGAGGCTAACAACGCAACCACAGGGAAGAGAGAAGAAAGAGGAAACAACTACGTTATCATGACCAACGATGAGGGAGGAAGCAATGATGGATTGCATGCTGCTCACTATGCGACTATGGTTATGGCCTATACTTGTCGTGGTTATTTTGATAATGAGTCGATAATGGGTTGGTTTTGGTAGAGAGAGAACCATTTTTTTCTTCATATAGGTAAGGCTGAATGTGAGCTATTTTTGGACAAATAAAGAGTTACAGGAGATGGTGATGGAGGCTATTGGTGTGGTGCCAGTTTTTAGGAAACTAGAGGAGAGGTTGAGGTCTATGGTTGGGTATGACAGTCAGTGATGTTGAACTTATTTGATTAATGGTGGAGAGAGATTGATTGGCTCATGGTGAAACTTTTAGTTGTGACCAAGAGAGGGAAATGAGGGGTTGTCAATGTGAGGATGATTATTGAGGCTACTATTGATTATTATGTTGGTTATGGTCGCTGGCTAAGAGAATGGTAACTGGCCTGATGGATTTGGTAAGAAAGGGATCGATGACGAAAGGGAAAGTTAGGTTTGACGTTGTTGCTTTTATGAGACTAACAAGAGGGGCTGGAATAACAATTCCGATGGTGGATTTCTAGATTGGTATAGGTTGAATGGTTTACTGAGATGTTGACAATGGTGGATGATCCAAGGCTGAGGAGAGGATCTGTGGTTGTATTTGGCTAGTTCTGTATTTTTTTTCTTTGCCTTTCATCTGGCTAACGACTAATGTGGGTATAATAGATTTAGGGTTTTTTTTTGTGTTGTATGGGTGTGGGGAGAGAATGCGTGAGTGATTTTTCTTTAACTCATTCTCTCCTTCAACCCCCCCTTTTAGTGTAAGAACATATATATTAATCATTGGATTTCAAGAATAAATCACAATCATTCATTTCCTAACTTGGAGACAAAGCAAAGAAAAATGAACTCTTGGATTAATTAAAACAATTGATTGTAGATTATTTGATTAAAAAAGATGAATTGCTTGGTGAGAAGGTTTTCAACTTTTAAATTGGTCATTTTCCTTCCGCACTTACAATTAGATCATTAAAAAAATAAATGCATTTTTTCCTTTTTCTTTCTCTTTCTCTCTTTTTTTTTTTAAAAAAAATTCTTTTGAAAAGGTGTTGTAAATAACACAAATACATCAAAAACATATTTTTGAGTTTTTTGTTGTTTCTTTGGTTTTTTTCAAAAATTAAATAAAAACAAACACTTTTAAAATGTAAAATAGGTTTTTAGAAGGTGGGTACATAAGGATTTATCCTTTTATCCAAACATAGTTGTGTGGAAGAAGAAAAAGAAAAGAAACTAGGCCCTATATATTCCCTTAAGAACATGAATCTGTTCTTTTTTTTTACAGAGAAAAAGAAGGTGATGATTGAGGGAATCCCATCTTATTATTTTTATTTTTTCGTCTTTGAATGGATGGGAGTTATTTTGTTATTTTGAACGCAAAAGTTCTGATATTGGTATTATCAACATGAATGAATCATGGATATATGATACAGAAGATTCTTGGCTCTCATTAATAATTGCAGAACGACAAAATCTGGGTGGGTGTTTCTCTCATGGAACGCTTGGTTTTCCATGATTGCTATGATGTTCCCTCTCCCGGAAAATTATTTTCAAAATCTTGCTTTTCCGAATTTGTAAATTTTTTAGTTGGGATAAGTAAAAAATTCAAAAAATTAATTAAAATAAAAAAACTAGAAAAAAAATAGTTAAAAAAAAAGAACCGTGAAAAGAAACAAATAAAAATTTAAAACAAACCGACTGGTTCGGTTTTATCAGCCTGAATCCAAAAAAACCAAACCAAACTAAACTCAAACCGGAAAAAACTAAAAAAAGAACTGAAAAAATCAAAACAAACCTGTTTGAACTGGTTTTTATCTTAAAAACTAAACCGAACCTAATCGGTTTAAACCGATTTTAATTTGGTTTTAGTTTTTTTTAAAAAAAATTAATTTAATATATTTTTTTATAAAAATAAAATAGAAAATAATCACGCTTCTTTTTTTCTCCTTCAATTGCAATTAAAAAGTTTATGAAGATATAGTAATAATTGTTTTTTTAATTATGTTTTATTGAAAAATACATTAAAATATTATTATTATTATTATTATATCCACGCATCTAAAAAAATAATTTTTAAAAAAAATAAATTTAACTTAATCTCGTTTAAAACATAATACCAAACATGTGTTAATGTGGGAACAGATACAAATTACATAGTCCAACAATAGAGGATTTCATTGATCCTCGAGAGCTTCATTTTTTTTTTCTAGACGAGCCCGCCTAGTAACGTAAAAATTGGCAATTTTTTTTAAAAAAATTCTTAATCTGAAGCCACAATGTTTTTCTAAGGCTATTTAGCTTTTTTTAATTATTAAATTATAGTTGATTTTTCTAATAGACTTACATGACTAGTAAAGACTATATAATGGCTAGTAATGCTTGTATATAATAATTATTAAAATTATCTAATATAATATTCATTGATTGTGGCAATATTGTAACTACTCTTCCATTTAATAAATAAAGCGAATATTAAAAGCCAATTATCATTATATTTGACATGGTATTTTGATTAGGCAAATGTTTATTTTCTATTATTTATTAATTTTCACCTATATTTACCTCTTAAAATTCTATATAAGAACCTAACTAATACGGGATATTCATCAAATTAATTCAGAATTTAGATAATATAATTGGAATGATTTGATAAATAAAAAAAATTATAAAATCTAAAAAAAAATACAACCTGATCATTAAACCTAAAATACCCGATTTAGAAAAATTATGAAATTTAATTTTTAATTAATCAAAAATTAAAAGATAAAATTAAAAAAAAAATTATATATATATATATAAAAGATAATATACTAAGCAAAGGACATTGAATCCCCACCGGCGTACGCAAGTTAATCTTCCTCCACCTTCTCTTTTCAAGTTCAACCACCCTGACATTTTTTCCTCTTGGATTGAGAAGGCAGAAAAGATAGCTCGATAGCCCATCCTTCAAGAAAACAAAGTTGATCTTCATCTAGATAATTTCTGCACAAGGAAATTAAACTGCTCTGGATCATCATAGCAATAGAAATAAAATAGTTGATTACTTAGATTTACTGTGTTTTGATCTTACTATATATCCTCTTTCTTTCCACAAGATTTGAAGAGCTTCAACAAGATGAATCCAGCTCCCAAGACTGCTGCCCCTCCCAAAACGATGGCTACTGTCCTCCCTGTACTTTTTCCATAATTGCTCTCTTTTCCTGGCCAAATCATCTTTAGTTTAGCATATATTCATACTATAATTCGACAACTAATTACCATGAACATTTCTGTGTTAATTTTATACTCTTTTCTACCATGTTTACCTGGGTAGGAGTTGCCTGGTATCCCATCTGGATAGTAAGTATAGCTCATAAAGCACTTGTCCAAATAAACTTGGCTAGAAATGGAGGCGCCACACTTCTCTTCAGCTACTTGTATTGCAGAACTTATGCATTCACCACAATCACAACCTTTTAAATCACCCTGACACTGTGCCATAACATGCAAAGACTCGTAATTTGTCTCATAGAACCCTCCTTCACTCACCACCCCGCTCTCCATTGCTGCGAAGGCTTCGTTCTTCACCTCTTCGAAACCATGACCCTCCACCCTTTCTTCGCTGCATGTTTGATGAAGCAATTCACGCGTAGAGGTCTCCTCGACAAGCCCATCGGTTTCATACTTGAAATAGCACCCGTCGAGGTGAACCCTAGCTGCTAGAGCTTGTTTACATAGGCTGTTTGATAACTTGGGAAGTGTGTTTACACAGTTATAGCACTCGTCGTTTCTCAAATCATTCCGGCATTGAAAGAAAGCAGAAATGCCAACATCTTCGTCGCCGGCTGTGGTCTTAAAGAACTTGGAAGTAGAGGATTGTGGCAAGAGCTCTTGGAAAAGGGAAGAAAGGGTTTGTGAGTGAGACTCGGTGGAACCATTGAATGTTTGGTTCGAGCATTTCTTGTACACCAAGGTGCTAAGATCCGAACTACATTGAGCACATGGTAGTAAAAGCCCTAAACTGGCTGAGAGAACTAGCACATGAGATACAAGAGAGAATGATACGGAGGTTGAATCCATTGAGGAAGGTGTTTGTCAATGTTGATCCTGTTTAATTAGGTGTTATTGGTTTTGATCGATGGAAATATTAAGGAAAATAAAACATTGATTAAGACTATCATATAGTAAAGCTACTATGAACCACCATGGCAGTTGGGAATATTTGAGCTTATTTTCCAACCTAATTTATCTAATTGCCCAATAGGTGAGGCAATCAACCAAAATCTCAACCCTTGACAATACCAATCAAAAGTGATGTATTCTGATTTAGATGAACGTAGTCGCTCTCAGTTTGTCCAAAATAACACCTAATAATATGCATGAATTTTGTATACGTTGGTGTAATTTGTAAATAAATAAAAATAAAAAAGATGTTAATTCAATTTTTATTACATAGTAAATCAAGTGAAAGTTATGGTAGATAAATTCTCCGTAAACTTCTTAATATTATTATATAGATATCTGTAACATCTAAAAAAACATTTTTTTTCCTTTATCTTTTCTTTTTAATTTTTAAAGGTTTAGAAAGCTTAATTGTATATTAGAGATGATATATTTATGTGAAATAAATAAATATCTTAAAAAAATGCTTTCTTTATTTGTTTCCATTCATGAACAGTTATATCTCCAATAAGTACTAAGAACATAATTTTTTATGAGTTTGTCCATGTATATCACCAGGTTTGCAAAGCAAAACTTCTTGTTTCATATTCTAATAGGAGGAGGTGACTTTTCTCCCCACTCCACCTTTCCCTCGAGGGTAAGTGAAAATGTTGATTTCAGATTCGTTGAAGCAAATAAACACTCAACAAATAACCTTTTATACTCTGTAGTTTACAATAACTTTCAGCAGCAGATGTATCCTGTGCTTGGATCATATGACCTAATCCATGCTACTTTTCACCTAGAGGATCTAGGTTGAAGTCCCGGAAGGGATGTTGAATGGATATGGGGAGAAAAGAAGAAGAAGAAGAAGAAGCAGCAGCCTGGGATCACTTCCATTTATTTGTAATTAAGGTCTGGATATGGAAGATCACAGTCAAATTTAATGGGGCTTGCAACATAGAGTTTGGAGCTTGTAATTTTGATAAAGCCAGATAATATGGAGGAATGAGCTAGCAGTACAGCATTTGCAGGTGATGCACAATTTGATATCGATAACAATGGAGAACCACAAGCCCTAAATCAAAGAAAAGAAAGAGGCCTAATTCAGAACAGCTCAGGCCCTCCCTGTACCTGACCTGGAAATGGGCATGAGCCATATCCCATTGTACAAAACAAAACAGATCTGGAGATCAGAGAAACGGGCTCACCGGCCACCGGGGAACCGCGTTCGGTAACAATATCAACTGCTCGAACCATTTTTCGTCTTCCAATTTGTGTGTGTTCTTGCATGTGTGTTGATCTAACAATTGTTTGATACCTACAAAACGTTTGAAATTAATTTAGTTTTTATATTTTTAAATTATTTTGATATGTTAATATTAAAAATAAATTTTAAAAAATAAAATAAAAATATTATTTTGATGAATTTACAAGTAAAAATCACTTTAAAAAATAATATTAAACAAATAATTAATTAATGAGTTTGAATTTTAGACAATAATTATTAAAAAAAATGATTGGAGGTTTTTAAATACGTAGAAAAAGAATTAGTTTAAATTAACATATAAATATATTAAAAAATAATTTTATATTATCAAATAAAAAAGAAAAATTGATTTCTTGTGCAGTAAATTACTTTGTATTATTTGGGATTGTGGCTTAAATAAAGGTAGCTAAAATTAAAAAAAAAAAAATTTTTTTATTTTTTCAGATATTTTAATATACTAATATTAAAAATAAAAAATACTTAAAAAAATCACTAAAATATTTTTAATCACCTAAAATAACAGCCAAATTATATTTTGATTTGTAGCTTTAAAAAAGATTCCGTCTTTTCAAGCCGTCCAAATGGAAGGCTGAATGTTGAACGTTTAACTGTGGGAAAAGTCTGATGGGGCGGCTATGTGTCTTAGTTTGGGCCAACCAACCCCACAAAAGAAGGACATTTCACAGCGACACTCGCGTCATCCGATGGATTTTCCCTCCTACTGCTTAACATAACGTGGAAGTATTGTACAAACAACCATCTTGAGCACCAATCATTTTCACTCTCCCGCAGCATCATCCTGTATAAATTAATTGTTATTATTATTATTATTATTATACAAATACTATAAAAATGGTATAATTGAATATTTTTTTAGCAAATCTGTAATTTTTTGGGTTTTATAGAAAATAATTTTCTTAGATTTTTTCTTTTTGTGTACTTGATATATTTATCACTTTCCACTTCGTCTATTTATTACTATTTTTTTATTTTCATTCTTATGTAATTTTTTAGTTTTTTCTTTTTTTTTCCTTTACTTTTTTTAGAAAAAAATATTATTTTTTAATCTTTATACTTGAAATATTTATCTCTCTACAATTGGATTATTTATATCATTCTTTTTGTTCTCATCTTCATTCTTTTATAATTTTTCTTTTTTTGATTACATTTTTTTAAAAAAAATTATTATACAAAACTAAAGTGTTTCACTACAAAATTATCTTGTTTTTGTACCATATTAAAATATAATTTGAGATCTTATATGTTTTTATTAAAACGTGTGATTTTTATTTTATTTTATTTTATTTTATGGAAACATTGAATTTTTAATTCACTATTATATTTTTTACTTTATGTAAAAAAATTATTAATAATACTTATTCATTCATTCTTTTGCATTAAAAAAAAAATAATCTACAACGAGAGAAGTCGAATAGAAGTATCAACACTTATTCTCTCATTTATTGTTACAAGTGATTATTGATTTATTTAATTAAATGCATGTATAGATTTTTCAATTTATAATTGGGATTTTTTTTGCAAAACAAATGTTGGAAATGGTTATATGTTTATTTTTTGGCAAAAAAATATTATTTGATTTGCAATGAAGTATAGGTCATATAACTAGTACATATACTAAAAGGAAACCCTCTTTCACTGTATAAAATGATATAATTAAATTTTTTTTTAATTTTATTGAGTACTGTAATGGTGATAAATCTATATTTTTTTGTTTTTTTAAAAAAACCTTTTTTTTTTTACTTTCTTTATCTATACTTAACTCATTTATCATTTTATATCTGCCTATTTGTCACCATGTTTTTTTCTTATTTTTATTTTTTTGTAGTTTTTCCTTATATTTTCTTTACACTTTATTTTGAAAATAGATATTATTTTTTATTCTTTATACTTGAAATATTTATCACTATATACTCGATTTATTTATATAATTCATTTTGTTACTCGCTTCGTTCTTTTGCATTTTTTTTTTTAATTATTATACAAAACTAAAAATAAATAGTGTTATACTGTATCAATTGCAGAACTAAAAATTAATAAATTATTATTATTTTTCTTTACAAGTAACTTAAAAAGTCGAGTTGTTGATTTTTTTATTGATTAACGTGGGTGTCCGGGCCAGTTTGCACGCACCACGACTAATCACATGGCCCATTGAACATCCCACAAGTCCAATAAGCAGGAAAGGCACCGCAGGGGTGACAGACATACCGTACAGGAAGAACCCAATAGAGACAGAAAAAGAATAAACTCTCCAGCCCCACTCCACTAAAACTCAACCCAAAATTTTAAAAATAAAAAGCTGCCGAACAACCACTTAGCCACAACCGGTTGGTCATGGTATTGATAAAAAGATTAGAAAACGAGAGATGGACATTAATAAGAAGAAATGTGCCCTTTTGAAAGATAAATTGACGAGAAATAGCTATTGACGAGAAAATAGAAAACCTTTAAGGAGTCGGGTTGAGGGAGATAATTATTGATGAAAACGGTAGCGTAGCACTGATAGTTAAAATGTAAGCATGGGAGAGTACGGTGTGATACCGATTTTTTTAAAGATAGTAACTTCCGCCTTGTGTGTGACAATTTTAAAAGCATGGGGTTGCTTGCTGAATGACATTTGTTTGCCACTTGGACATGCCTAAAAGGCAGCGAGCAGCAACCCCATTTTTTTTTTATTATTATTATTTTAATATGATCAGGGTTGATGACCCTATTTTGAGATTTTTAGGGAAGCTGTCAGCATCAAGGCTCAACTGATGGGCAATTCTAGGCATGAGGGCACCTTCAAATTAAAAAATTAACCTAAAAAAAAATTGATTAAAAAAATTAAAATATTTTAAAAAATTATTCAGCTCACTTTAATTTTAGTTTTATAAATCTAAAATCAAAAAACCAAACTAAAAAAATAAAAAAATCAAACCAAGCCAAAACCAACCCTATTAAAAAGGTCTAAAAAACCTCAAAAAATAATATAGTTTTTTTTATTTTTAATATAAAATAATTGAATTGAACCGAACAGAACCAAAACCGGTCAATCGAGTTTCGGTTTTTAATATAAAATAACCGAATCAAAACCAATCAGTTTAGACAGATTTTAATTTTGTTTTTACATTTTATAAAATTTTAATATAGTTATTTTTATAGATAAAAATCGAACCATACTAAAAATAACAACCTCTAATTTTAATTCAGGTGTGACTGGTGATTTATTAAAAGATACACCCTTACAGCATGAAATATCTTCATCACCAGTCGGTGATTTTTCTCGGTAATTTACTTGAACAAGTTTTCCATGCTATATATAGTCGTGATTCTTCATCGTGTACTTCTCAATTAGATATTTGTTGTGCAGTGATTTTTTATTATTATTTACATGTATGTTGACTCAACTTGCACGTACCTCGATTAATTTTTATAGATTCTAAAGTTAATGACCAGATAAATCTACAATGACCATCAATATTAATAACTACAGCACTTAAACCTGAGATCATAAAAAAAAACAAATCTTTTAATTTTAAATTTTTATTACTGGAAAACTACTAATCAACATTTTAGTGGTCAATATTAATTAGCTGTTAATGCAGCAATATCTTGATATATTTCTTGGATAAAAACATGTTTTATAAAGAAGTTTTGATAACCATACCAAAAGATTACCCTATCCTTGTGAAATTTGATAGCTAGAGGCTTTAACAACGCTTGCATAGGTGAAGATGTTCTCACAAGAACGAATTATTCTCCGAAATAGCTTGAGGGTGAAATTCTAGCTGTTTGGTAACGAAAATTTCCTTGCAGAACCCATTAATTATTGTTGGGATAATAATTATTTTTTTATATTTATGTGTATCTTTATTAATTTTATAAAATTTTAAAATTAATAACTTATCAAGGCTTGAGTAATCCATAAAAATATTTAAATTAATAATTATTAAAAAACAAATTCAAAATTTAATCAATCAAATTTCACCAAATTAAAACAAACATCTTGTTTTTAAAATCCGAATCTCGTAAAACCCCACACCAACCTTCGATATTTGCACTGATAGTAATAGCCTCGTCTCTTGCTCCTGTTTGCACCAACCTCTTGAGGTTTTGGGCTAGGTATCCAGTCAGCTTTGCACATAAAATGAATTAGAAGTATACATTTGGTGGCAGTGGAAGTGGTGGAATATGCTTTTTGGATAAGCATGTCGGCAGACTAGATATTCATGGCAACCACTGATGAAACAGGAATTCTTTTTTTTTTTTTTTTAACCTTGAAAGATAACTTAATTAATTATATTTTAAATTTGTTTATTAATGATTATGAGTTTAAGTATTTTTAAGATTACTGAAAATTTAATTAATTATTAATTTTAAAGTCTGTAAAATTAGTTGTGGTATATATAAGGTTAACAACCATATTAACTTAATATATATATATATATATATATATATAAGAGAAATATTCTAAGTGTCTGAGAAGGCATTACTGTGCTGGACACCTAAAAGAGTATGCAATTGCATGGCCCGAGTATCAATCCATGGTAAAGATGGAGTAGGTGGGTGTTTATGGAATAAGTTTTTTTAAAAGTGTTTTTTTAATATATTAAAATAATATTTTTTTATTTTTAATATTAACACTTCAAATCAAACTAAAAATATAAAATTAAAATTTTAAAAAATAAAATTTGACCTAATAACACAATTAGACAATGATTTGAAGGTTTGCAAGAGACAGAAAAAACCGAGCAAGGACACCTAACTTTGTGCAGGACACGAGAAGGAATGTTGGATCATTATCGACTAGCATTTGCTTGAATAATCTATTTTCAAGCATCATTATAGGCAGGCGGTCCCTTTCTACTTAAGTAGAGAATATGTTATTATATCCTTCTATTAAAATAATGTCACATTTTTAACTCTATACATCAAAATTCTTATTTAATTCCAGCCCTTCAAATATTGATGATGTTCGGATTTAATAGTTGATGAATTATAACCAAATTTTGTTTTTTACTAGATTTTATTTTTAATTAATATGGTTGTATCGGCTAGCTTGTATGCATCTTAACTAATCCTATAAGTCTTGAAATTAATGATTATGTAAATTTTTAGTTGTCTTAAGATTTGAATTGATGACCTCTAGAAAGCAAGTTCAAAACCTGATTAATTAAGTTATACTTCTCAAAATTAAAATTTTATTTTTTCAACATATCAATAAAGTATTCTGGACAAATTATATCTAAGATCTTCTTTTATTATTATAATTATAAGAAAATATAAAAGGTGTGGCATGAATACTGTAACTTTTGTAGTATGTACTTATAAGAAATATTTAACTATGAATTAATTTTTAGATTGCTTAAAGGCATAAGTAATTTTTATAAGCATGTAAGTTATTTTATAGGTATTTTGAATAAAAAAACAATTAAAATAAATTTTTGAACACGAGAAAACAATCAACGTATAGCTCGCCTCATTAAAAAAAATAAACAGGCCTAAACGTGTGAATTGCCCCTTCAACGCCTAGTCCTTTTTTTTTAAAAAAAAAAATTCAATTTATCCTTCACAATTCAATATTTATTGGTTTTCATTGCTTGATTTTTTTCTTCAAATTTCATCTCATTTTTGTGCCCAACGAAATTTCAAGATACTTCTTCACTGTGTTAAATAATATATAAAGGGACAAAAAGGAGTCACTGCTACGTGGATAGGGAAAGATGTAGCACCATAGTTATGATACACATAGCACTCTCTAATTTTTCTCGGAGGCATATTTTTTTGGTGTGCATGCGAAGAACTCACGTTAAAGTGTACATCCACGCATCCTGAGCGCGTGCGAAACACGTAGCATACCCTTGCTGGCCTGCTTGGGATACGCGCCTAAAGTGTAGCAGTATATTAATGTGGATTATCCATATTATTTAAGGATCTCATGGTCTCAATTGTATGAGCAAGTACAATTAATTGAATGAATTAAAGTACAATTATTTGATTTAATTTTTTAATTATATAATGATTTTTATTGTGGATTTCTTATTGTGTTTGTCGTAATTGATTTTTGACCCTTCATTTTATAACATATTTTCTAAAAATCAAGAAAAATAAAAAAGGGGGTAAAACAAAATGCAAGTTAAAAAATAAATATAAAATTTTAAGTCCCTCTTCAAAATAAATGTGAGATAAGTAGATGAGGAGTTATAGATAGACTAAATGCTTTAAAAAAAATTCACGAGAGAAAACCATACAAAAAACTACAAGGAAAATCATACATGAAATTTCACGAGAAAAAACCAAAAAGACAAAAAAAAAACAAGGGGAGAAACAAAAAATAAAATTTTAAAAGGAGAAAAACCAAGATAAAAAGAGAGAGAGAGAGAACCCTAAAAAACAAAAAAAAAAGGAAATGAAAAAAATATTTTTGATTTGCTAAATATAAATTTTGTTCAATCTATATTTAAGATCATCTCTCAAGCACAACATCCACTCAAGCACAACATCCATATGTTAAAGGTGAAAACTGAACCTTGTTATTAGGCTCATAACTCAAATCATTGTCTTAGATTTAGTGATCCCTTTTCTTTTCATATATATTATTTTAGGCAAACTTTTACAAGAGCACAATACGTTTTTTATCATTAAAAACAAGCACATTGCAACTTATCTTAGATAAGATGTATATAGTGATATTTATCTTTTTTATTACATAATCAGTCCCTTATCTTTAACTTTAAAGACCAGCTAATGTTTCTAGTTACCATAAAATTAGCAAACAAATATTATTTTTAATTTTTTCTCATATAAATTATAAACTAGAAAGATTACTTAGTTATCCCATGCAATGGTGCTTGTAATTTAAAACATTAAACATTCAAATTATATGTGGTTGGTAAATATCCTATTAAGAAATTTTAGTGTATATACTCTTGAGATTAGCGGATAAAATAGAATCTAAACCAAGTTGAGTTACTCCACTAACAAAAAAAACATTTAAATTATATAAAATAAACAAGGAAATAAACCATTTAAGAATCAATCTTGATGTTTTTGTTATAAAAGTCTCATATCTCTCATAAAGATAAAGAAACAAAATAAGGATAGAGAATGTAAAGATTGTCAAATATAATTTGTGAATTTGTTTTCCTTTAAGTAAACATATTTATTTCTTAATATTTTTGTAACTTTGAACTTGCCATAACTTTGAGGTTTCAACAATGCAAATCTAAATATTTATTAATTACATTATGTTTTTGTTTTTTAAAAAAAAATTATAAGAGAACACAACACCTAAAAAAAAAGCTTAATTATAGTTGTCTAACTTAGCATGTAGGTTACTATGATTATGTTTGAGAGTGCGATAATTTTTGCTTTTAAATGTTTTTTAAAATTGCATTTTCCTTTAATAAATATTACATTGATGTTTTTCAATAATTTCGACTTGTTAATGTTAAAAATAAAAAATTCTGAAAAAAAATTTATTTTAATATATTTTCAAGTGAAAAATATTTTTTAAAAATATTTTGCATCACGATATTAAACACACACTAAGTCTAAATTAATATTTTCGTATCGTAGTTACATATTGAATCTAGAGAATTAAGTTCATAAAATTTATATTTTTTTAGATTTTGTATTGAATTAGGAAACTTGAAAAAGTAAAGCAATATTACTTGTAATATATGACTTGCAATGTAAAATAAAAATAAATTAAGGAGGAAAGGAGGCAATAGTTAAACATCACGCTCTAAAGAAGGAGAGTAGGAGAGCAAGCACTACTACTCCGTATTCTTCAAAGTTTAGGGACCGTGCTCTGTTGAAAGATAAGGAAAGGGAAAGAGAGAGTAAAGTATAACCTAGTCCTCATTGTTTAGTAAAACCGATCGATTAGTCCTTATTTTATCAATTTTATATTTTTTAAATTTATTTATTGAAAAATGAAATAAGAAAAGAGATGTAAGTAAGATGAAAACTTTGACAACAAAGTGTTTTGAAAAAGAAAAAAAAATTAAGAAAACACATTTGTTTTAAGTGAAAGATTTTTTAAGAGGGTACTTTTCATGGTTTTTTAGTGTTTTTATTGTAAAATATTTCATAAAAAAATTTATAATGTAAAATCATTTCTGTTAATATTTAAACTCAATTTATTTATTGAAAAATATTTTTAACTTATAAAATTAGGTTAAATATTTAACAAATAATAATTTATTCATAAAATTATCCAATTATTTTAATTATTATCACTGTAACCTCACAACCAATTTCTTTACAGCTACTTCATTTGTGTGAATAGAGCCATGCAATTTGTTTGGGGTACCAAGATTAGAAAAAAAGGATTTTAGGACAGGCCAAAACATAAAATTTACAAACTTTGGCCTTAAAATTTTAAATTGTTCAAGGAGGAGCTTGGTTTTTTTTTTTTTTTGTTTTGCACAGGCTCGGGTCTTGTCAGCCTCCCTTATTTATTTCCATAATCATTACCTTCATTATTATTATTTTTTTATTTTTATAAATTACTTTTATTATCATCACAACATAGTTGTTATTATTATCACTATTATAATTATATTTATCTTTAACATCACGATTATTAAGAAACTACAATAAATATATCGTTATTGTTATTTTATTATCACTAATCTTTTTAAATCATTACTTATTGTAAAATATTTTTCATGTAAGACAATTTTTATATATTAAATGTTTTACTCAAAACAAACACGTTCGTTCTACTGAGTACAATTAACATTGGTTCGGTCAAAAAGACTATTAATTATTTTTTATATTATAAGGACTAATTAATTATTTTTAATAAATTATAAGGACTAAGTTACAGTTAACTAAAACGAAAAGAAACCGAAATGCTACCCTCCAAAAAAATAGAAAAGTAAAACTAACCCAAAACCCAACAAACAAAAGCAAGGAGGCAAGAACATCATCAAGACATCAACTTCCTCTCCTTTCACTCAACTCAACCGCTTTCCTCCTCGTCTCTATAAGTCGAATTAAAGACTCTCTCTCTCTCTAATAAATTCAATCACGGGTCAGTTTTTTAAATGCTTCTTTGAGGGTGAGAGAGTTTTCAAAGGCCCCAGACCCTGCCTCTCTTTCTTTCTCTGTTTTCTCCTGGATACACAAGCACAGTGGTTTTTAGAAAGAGAGACTACTGGATCAAGAGGCGAAAGATCAAAACAAATTGTGGGTGTTGGTGGGTTTTTGAGAATCTTGTTGGAGAAAGAGCTGTTGGTTTAGTTGTAAAAATTTGAACAAGACTACTTGAAAAAGGAAACCAAGATATGTTTGGTGGGTACTGTGAGTGCTTTTGTTGGAGCAACCAAGATTTTTATGATGATGATTTCTACTTGCCAGACCCTCAACCTTTCTCTTTGCCTGCACCTCTTCCTAAATGGCCTCAAGGTATCAATACTTCCATACACAAGCTACTTTTTTTTTTTTTAAAAAAAAAGATAAGCTATCTGTTTGACTATGTTTCTCTAGGAAGAGAAATCAACTCTTCATTTCTATTTTTTTGGTTAATTAATTATGGTTTTGGGTGTTAAACTGTTAATTGATGATCGGAATATGCTTTGTATATGCCTTACTCTTCCTCAGTTTTTTTTTGGTGATCCTTTCATTCTTCTGATTTTTGACTCAGTTTGCAGTCTTTCATTGTTTCACCAATGATCAACTTTGTGTGCTAAACGCCTAAACCTTTTGTAAATCTGAGAAGTTTCCTCTTTTTCTTTTTTCTTTTCTTCCTTCCAGTCAGAACTCAGAAGTTTCCCTTTTGTTTTCCTCTCAATTGTTTCTTTTTATATCTAGCCAGTTACATGTATCAAACAATTACCTAGCAGCTTGATTACCATGTGAAGGAATGTAATTATACTTAGTCTAAGGATTATAAGGATTAGAGCTAGAATTGTGATCTGATATTATTATTCTTTTGTTATTATGGATAAGTTTATCTGGCACATGCTTGAACCTGGGTCAAAGCTTTGATAACCTGGGATGCCTTGAAAGTTGAAGCTTGCTCGAAACTTTCAAAACATGGAATTGCTAGATTCTTTTTTTATTGAATTAATAATGAATGGATAGCTATTCTTTTTCTAAACTTTTTTTTTTTTTTTTTACAAAAAGAGGTAAGTTGAAGTGTTGTCGCATGTTTTCTCAACTCTTTTAAATTGAAATAAACAATTCTTGTAGGTTTAATCAATGCATAAATTCGTAATTAATATTTACTGCAGCTATGCTAAATATTGTTTTACTCTATATACTTTCTGGAATCTTAGAATTTCTGTTTGTAAGTAGAAATGATAACGCATTCATTTTCTCAGGTCAAGGATTCGCTGCTGGAAGAATAAATTTAGGAGAAATAGAAGTCGCCAAGATTACCAAATTTGAGAGTGTTTGGAGCTGTGGTCTACTACGTGGAAAATCAAAAGGGGTCACTATTTATCGGCCTGTTGGGATCCCTGAAGGTTTTCACTGCCTCGGTTACTATTGTCAGTCCAATGACCAGCCTCTGAGAGGATACGTTCTTGTAGGTTGTGACTCCAATGCCCGCAAGCCTGAAGTTGGCCATATCCATGACTCAGAGGTAGACTCTCCTCTTAGAAAGCCGCTTAACTACTCTTTGATTTGGAGTTTGAATTCAGAGACGAATGGTGGTGGTGGTTACTTTTGGCTGCCAAATCCCCCAGAAGGTTACAAAGCTATGGGCATTGTGGTCACTAACAATCCAGAGGAGCCTAAAGTTGAAGAAGTTAGATGTGTTCGAGCTGATCTTACTGAAAGATGTGAAACCAGCGATCGAATAATTTCCTCAGATTCAAAATCTTCCAATCCGTTTGAGGTTTGGAACACAAGACCCTACAGAAGGGGAATGTTTGCTAAAGGTGTTTCTGTTGGGACATTCTACTGCAATGCTTACTTGAGTTCTGATGAGGTACTAACAGATATTGCATGCTTGAAGAATCTTGACCACTCTCAGCCTGCAATGCCAAATCTGGACCAGGTTCATGCACTAATTAAGCATTATGGCCCTACTGTGTTTTTCCATCCGGATGAAGATTGCTTGCCCTCGTCAGTGCAATGGTTCTTCAAAAATGGAGCCCTTCTGTACCGAGATTGCGGGCAGAAGAGTGAACCTATTGATCTGAGGGGCTCAAACTTGCCCAGTGGTGGGGAAAATGATGGTGAATTTTGGATAGATTTGCCAGTTGATGATGCTGCCAGGAATGATGTCATAGCTGGAGATTTAGAGAGTGCTGAGCTTTATGTTCATGCAAAGCCAGCATTTGGGGGGACTTTTACTGATATTGCTATGTGGATATTTTGTCCTTTCAATGGACCAGCCACCCTTAAAATTGGTCTTATGACTATACCAATGACCAAGATAGGACAACATGTGGGTGACTGGGAGCACTACACCCTTCGTATAAGCAACTTCACTGGAGAACTATGGCAAGTCTTCTTCTCAGAACACAGTGGCGGTCGATGGGTGGATGCTTCAGATTTGGAATTCATTGAAGGTAATAGGCCAGTTGTTTACTCTTCAAAACATGGTCATGCTAGTTTCCCACACCCTGGGACTTACCTTCAAGGATCAACAAAGCTTGGAATTGGAGTGAGAAATGATGTTGCTCGGAGCGAGTATTACGTGGATTCCAGCATAAAGTATCAACTTGTTGCAGCTGAATATCTTGGCGATGGAGTTGTTACAGAACCATGCTGGTTGCAGTATATGAGAGAATGGGGCCCAACCATTGTGTATGATTCGCGATCTGAAATAGATAAGATACTGGATCATCTCCCATTTTTTGTTCGATTTTCAGTGGAGAACCTCGTTGACTTGTTTCCAACAGAGCTTTATGGTGAGGAGGGGCCAACTGGACCGAAGGAAAAATATAACTGGGTGGGAGATGAAATATGCTAGCCAGGGGCCATACAAAGACTTGTTGGCTTACTAGCCTCCGTGCTCTTCTCTGTCTATACTTGTTGATAGAGGGTTCTCAGAGGGATAGCGTCTGCATTTGCAGAATGCCGTCACCTGTCGACGTTTTCCACAGCACTTCACTATTAGCACGCTTTGCTTGTGACAAAGGCAAGAAAGATTTAGTTTTTGCCTTCAATGTAATGAAGTCCACTCATTACTTTCCAGTGTGTGATTTACCTTCTGATGGCAACTTGCTACCTGTAGGGTATTCTTTGTAAAATGTAGAGGCAGCAAGAAATGTGTATGAGGTGCAGCCAGGTTTGAGCATGGAGAGTCATTTTCCACGAAATGTGAAAAATTTGTCAATCCCTATGTGAAAAGGGGTCGTGGGGACCAGTAAATTTAGTGATACCGTGCTGTGCACGTGTTAGTTATGATTGTGAAGATGATGGATGTATTTTATCACATAAACCTTGCCATATCTATGAAAAGAAAGGCTTACCACACTGAAGTTTGAAAAGTACCTCCAACTCAATCATAAGCCGCAGTCTAAACTTTACTACATCGGATGAACGTATTTGGGAAGGGAAAGTGTTAAGACTTGTTTTTCAACAGGATTAGTGTTAGAAATTCGAGGAATATTTTACTAAAGTAACTTCCATAACAATTACATCACAGAGGGTCGTGTCATGACCTCAGGTTTACACAGCCCTGCTTCTTTATGGTATAACCACCACTATAAACAATAATTATAGGTTACTCAGTGTCAACAGCTTAGGATTAAATTTTTTTATATATATATATAATTTCAAATTTAAGCCTTATAATTATTTAATATAATTATTAATTTTAAGATCTGTAAGATTAGTCAAGATGCGCAAATTAGTCTAGACATCAACATTAATTAAAAAAAAAATTAGGAAATGAACAGTAACTTGGCGACAAACATTACCTACCAAAAAGAAAGAATTTGAGCTACCTGCTGCTTCTCTTTAGAAGCAAACTCGATTACATCAGATGTTCAAAACATGAACAGAAACGTGGGGCAATGTTCTTTAGCTTTCCTTGCAATGCCTTTGGAAGTAGCAAGGTGGGAAGTTTCAGATATGGGGGATGCTTGACACAGGTAGCCAGGCTGCTGTTATCAGCCCGTCTAGAGAAAAATGGGCCCAATTTGATATGGGTGGTTTTCACTCAAATTTAGAATCATGAGGGAAACACACTGCACTTCTTCCCATCCTAATGATCTCTTATATGCTTCCCCAAGCCATGTCTTGCACCAAGTAAAAGGTTCTGCTAAACAAGGAGCTGCATGATGAGTAAAAATAGAAATGATCACATGCTTCAAATCAGGTTTTATCTTAGATTTGTTAAATATGGAGTTTTAATGTCCATCAAATGGTCCAGAAGATTGAAATTAAGCTGAACTGTCATTGACTCAGATGAGCAACTGACAGATAGTTTTCTTTGGTGATAAATATGGCACCTCTTGTTTTAACTTTTCGTTAAAAATGGGGGGTTAGAAAGTTCTGAGCACTTCAGGCTGAATTATTTTACTGTTTTTAGCTATTCATCATTGACTGATAAAAAATGGTCAGAATTGTTGTCTAAATGTTTTGGAGAGGGAGCCAAACTCGCAAGCATTTCTTAGTCACAGTGTAACACAATCAAGGTCTAAAAATAGACTTACACAATCACATTTCCCTTTCATTTCGCTGCATCCCATGAATCTCAACCCAACAAAACTCCGTCGATTGTTTCTCCAATTTCATCCATGATCATTGTGTCCCTTCTAAGCTGGCGAAGAGCAAGTTTAGAGAAGAGGCCACCGTTACTGCCCCCAGCCAACACTAGTCCCACGATCGCCATAGTAATCAAGCAACATGACTTATAATGCGCATCCTTTTCAGCTTTTAGAAATCAATGTTATATCAGGCCAAGATCTGGCTCCTGTATCCAAATCTATGCGTACCTATGCAATAGTTTGGGTGCATCCAGGAAGGAAACTGTCTACCAAGGTTGACCAAAATGGCCACACCAGTCCTCAATGGAATGAAAAATTTGTGTTCCGCGTTGATGACATGTTCATAAATGCTGAAAACTCTTCTATCATGATTGAAGTCTACGCCGCAGCATGGCTACGCGATGTTCAGATTGGATCTGTAAATGTTCTGATAAGCAACTTGTTTCCTTCCCATAACAACAACAACAAAACGCGCTTCGTTGCGCTTCAGGTTCGTCGCCCATCAGGACGGCCTCAAGGTATCCTCAACTTGGGGGTGCAGCTGCTGGACACTACAATGCGCAGCATGCCTTTATACACTGAACTTAGTGTGTCTGCAGTAGGCTTCGATGACCTCATTGATGCGAAAACCATCGGTCAAAGCCTTGAAGAAAAGAGTGCAAAGTTGCGTCGCACGCAGAGTTACCAGACTGACCAGACCATCTCTGATAAATCTGGCATAAAAGAGAGTGGTGTCAGGTCACTTGGTGGCTCGTTGATTAATTCTTCGGTGGTAAAACGAGATAATGGCAATGGCAATGGCAATGGAAATGGAAATGGAAATGGAAATGGCAATGGTAGCTTGATCAATGGATCACTTTGCTCTGATGTGGGGCCTTCCGCGTCTGTTGTAGCAGCAGCAATTGCTAAAGGATTGATTAAAACACCAGCAAATGCTGTTCAACACGATACAGATGGCGCAAGGAGCTCAGTTGTTGAGGATTGGACCGAAAATGATAGTATCGAAGGCCTAAGAACAAAACTCGAGAGATGGAGAAATGAACTTCCTCCAATTCATGATAGTGATCTTCGGAAGATGCAATCGGAAAGTAGACGTAAGAAGCATAGACGGAGGACAGAAGGTGGAGGGTTGTTTACATGTTTCGGTTTCGGATGTGAAATTTCCATTACTTGGGGTGGGAGTAATAACAAGAAGAAGAATGGCAATGGCAAAGTCTGCCATCTTAGCTCTGTGGACAGTCAATCATATTTATGAGATGATAATGAGAGCGTGTCCATCTCTTCTTAGCCAAAACAAATGTTGGAAATAACTTGAAACAAGTCATGGTGCTTGTAAGGTTTTTTACAAGTGTCCATGCTTGTTATTATATATATTTGCAAACCTGTTTGCTGCAATGGATAAAGATGAGGATCGCAGCCTATTAGTCTATATATTTGGAAATATCTTTATTGCTGTGTTTTGGCAGGATAGATAATCGCAGCCTGTTGTTGAACTTGAACATCATTTCCAGTATTCTTTGCTTGGCTTGTTTTGCTTCTCCTAAGAACCCTTGCATGCTCGAGTATAAATTGATTTACAGTGACAGATTGCTGCATTGTCAAATAAAGCCTTAATGAGAGGGAAATAAATGCACCAACGCTGGGTGGTGTTTATATATTTAACACCGCAAGTTGATGATCCCTTCTAACAACTTGCAAAATTAAACCAAAGAAATTTTCAAAAGCTATCTCTCAATGATCTTGACAGATGCATCTTGATTCCTTTGTCCCTCACCAAACCTTCCCCTTTTCTAAACCATGCAGCCAGTAGCACCAACCACACATAATGTAGACAAATGAAAGCAAGTACACTCTACAACTATAAGTCATGACAGTTTGCAAGTAACGTAGAAAAACGCTAACATATTAACACAGCTAGCTGCCCCTCCAGCCCTCCTCCCTCCAAACTCTCTCTTATGGCTAATGCTGATTCAAAATCCAGGCCACTCAATGAAGAATCAAGAACAATCACCGAGTATAGAGAGTGCTGGCGTAACCATGCCATGTTGACTGGTGGCTCTGCTGTTGATGGTTGTGGAGAGTTCACTCCGGAAGGTGATCAAGGTACCAAAGAAGCTTTCATCTGTGAAGCTTGTGGCTGTCATAGAAATTTTCATAGAAAACAGTTGATCAAGAATGGTATAATCATTCTTGATACTCACCTTTCACCTCCTCCATGTAGACTATATGGTGCTTCTATGTGGGTAGAAAAGAATGCATCAGGGTTTCATCCATTGTCTTCCCTTCCACTCACTTCACCTCCTCCTCCCTGTTATCTACGTGCCTCAGTCAGTGATCAAGAGTCTCTGGTCTCCGTACCTCCTCCTCCTCCTCCTCCTTATCTACGCAAGTCTGAGAAGAAAATGAAGGCAAGAAAAGGGCCTAAAAGAGGCACCTTAATGCACAACAGGAAATGAGGTGAGGCCATTTTTTCTCATCCACCACAATAATTTGGACTTTATGGTTAGCTTCAAGGCTGCAGGCTGTAATGTCCCCCCGCATATTAAAAGGTCAAGAATTCTCTCCCTCGTCATGAATTTGTTAAATAAATTTTGCCAAAAGAGAAGGCAGCACCACCATAAATTATCCATTTCTTGTTTTGTTTGAGAGTTTGATTGTCTAGAAAACATAAAAATAGTCAAGCCATGCTGATCCAGTCATTTCAACTTTCAAGCACTTGGTGTGTTTTGGTTGGTAAATTTTGAAGCTTGGGATCAGAAAATTGTCGTATCCCATCTCTTCATTTATGATGCTGGTGACTCTAACACCAATTATATCTTAATCAAGGCATTGATTGCCTAGATAATTTCTTATGGGAGATTTATGCTTAGAATTAAGCTATGTTTTTCATAAATATATACAAAATTAAACCTCCAATACCAAGATCACTAAGGTCTGAGCTGAATGTTAATAAAGTTTAGTGCAAAGTTTAACCTCTAAACCAACTATTGCCGAAATTAAATATACAAGCCTAATTTTCTTCTTCTTTTCTTTATTTGGCCCAACTTTTTATATATATATATATAAACAACTATTGCCGAAATATTTATTCTCGAGAAATTTAACATATATTTACGATCCATTCTCCACAATCTAACATATATATATATATATATATATATATATATATATATATATATATATATTTCAAAATAAAAACTTTAAAACAATATTATTTTAATATAAAAAAATTAAAATAAAACTCAAGTCAAGAGTTTGATGTTTCAAGCTCCTACACACTTCAGTTTTTTTTTTTACGGGGTCATGTGGGCAGGCTTGTCCTCCTAGCCTAGAAACAATTTTTTTAATTTAAAATAAATTCTTCTTTAAATCAACAATTACAATACTATTTAAACAATCACTCAATTATGTCATGCTTTTTAAATAATATTAGATATTTTTATGATTATATTTGTAATAACTTTATTAATAATTGTATATAAGCATAATATTCAACAAATTATAAAACAAATTATATATATATATATACATATATATATATATAGAGAGAGAGAGAGAGAGAGAGAGAGACTAGTTTAGATGTGGATGGCCTATTTAAAAACTGATTAGGAAGGAGTTTAGTCTTAATAAGATACCTTTAGGAATTAAGAAAAAAATAAAGTGGGTGAAATAACCAAATCTATATCTAACATACTATCCTTGATGGGGTGAGATTTATTCTTATAAAATAATCTATAATTTTGTTCACTTTTTTTAAAAAAATTCAAATAAAATGGAACCAGTCTTGAATATGACTTAATATTGTGCTGAAAATGACTTTAAGCTATGAACATGTCAATAAAATGCACACAGGATCAAACATCTCTCCCTCTTCTCCCTTCTCCTCTCTCTCACCGATGAAACTCTCACGCATTCTCTACCAAAACTTCCAATTTTTATGTAATATTAAGTCATATACATAACTAATTATGTTATTTTGAATGGGAAAAGAGAATGTAAGGACTCGATCATTTTATAAGAATAAATCGATTCAATTAAGGATAATAAATTCAAAACTCATTCTATTAACCAGTTCTAAAGTGAAACAGAGTCATAACAAGCCACCATCAAGCTAAACTCTAGATTGACAGGTTGATACCATGTTTTTCATCACATGCATGTCGTAAATAACCAGGATCAAGAAAACAAGCTAATCCTAATACTGAAATGTAATCAGTGCATGATTACCGAGGCCCTTGCACAGTAATCTAAGTTGCGCATTTGAAAAGAACACAAAGGAACATGTATCTCCATATCTTGAAAGGATTAGTGGAATTACATTCTTGACGACAACAGCTTCCATAACAATTACTACATCAATAAGGGATCATATGAGTTGAGATTTACACTTTCCCTCCAATTTATCTACAACCATCCCAAAATCCCATTATCTCTGTACCACCCCCCTCCCTTCAAAAACAAAAACAGACCGGAAAGATTAGCCAGAATGAGCCCGCCAATATTACTACCAAAACAAATGAATTTAAACTTTCAGCTGCTTCCCTTTACTATCAAAATAGATTACACTGGATATAGTGTATATGAACAAAATACAGGGGATGGTGTTTTTACCGTGCTGCCTTACCCTCCCGTTTCAGATCTTCCCAGCTTATCTCCTGGGCACATTCCCCACATATAGTAGTGCACCCAGCTTTCGTTCCCTGACTTCTAAGGGTCAGCAAATGAGAGAGATTAGTACATTTCCGCTGCACCATACGACTCCTTAAAATGCTCTGGGAAGGTGCTCCATTGGAAGCCTCAGATGCAGGACGGGCCATGCTTGGCACAGGTATGCTGCTTGCATCTGGGGCAGAAGATGCCCCATTTGACATGGGTGGCTTTCGCTCAAAAGTGGAATCATCAAGGGAAACTCGCTGCACTTCTTCCCATTCTAATGATCTCTTGTACACTTCCCAAGCCATGTCTTGCTCCTCCTTTGTTAGTTTTTCCTCTTCATTCTCTTGCAAAAGAGTCTCATGTTCATGGTAATCGAAAATCCACCTAAAGAAGAGGAAGCGCATCAGACAATATGCTTTTATTGATTGAAATAAATATATGATTGAGAATACCACTAGAAAGGAAAAGTTACTATTTTATCGAGTGATTCAAAAATCCACTCCAATTGCAGAAAGAACTTATAATTAAGACAATGGCATGTTAACATACAGATTGCACATCAAAAATCAGTTACAAATATACTCAACCAGACAGTCCTAGATCCTTGTTCCAAATTCCAGTGTTGAAGGCATGCATCCAAAAAGGATTGAAGCTAAGAAATTATTAGTTCTTTTTATATAAAAAATAAAATAATAACCCCACCTCTGACGGTGCTTGCCAAGCAAGCTTTCCATCACCTTATCAGAAGCACAGCTTCCATGAGAACGAGACGCATTCTGTTTCAAAGAATTTGCAGTTTGGCAAGAAATATTCCTGGTATCTGCCTGTCTATACTCTTGGCCAATGTCAATCAGTGTGTCTGAGTTCTCATCATCACCAAATTCAAAAAGATGCAACATTTCTTCTCTGGAGATAGTCCTATATACTTGTTGTCTATCAACCACCCTTGCAGCAAGTCCCTCCTTTGTTACCTGATTAAATCATTCTCTTCATTAAAATTGCTTTCAGAGATCAGGCCAATTTAATGCTACAAGATGTTATTCTATCACCTGACGCTTATAGATTTTTTCTTCCATGGTTCCATGTGCCATTAATCTGTAAGCAAACACTGGCTTAGTCTGGCCATACCTGAAAAATGGTAACTGTTAGGTTCAATCAAGACATGAGAGGACATGTTTCAGCTGAATGAAAAAGAATTGCTGGAACCCACCTCCAAGCTCGATATATGGCCTGAAGATCATACGTTGGATTCCAAGAGCCATCAACAATAACCACCCGGTTAGCAGCATAGAGATTAATCCCAAGAGAACCAGCCCTGGTAGAAATCAAAGTACACTTGACCCGTTTATTCTTGGGATCATTGAACCTCTCAACCAACCTCTGTCTTTCAGAGCTCTCTGTTCTTCCATCTAGCCTGTTGAGGACAGAAGAGAGGAAGTAAACTATGATTCTTCTTATTGCAATTATGAAGACATTTCAAGTCCAAATCAAGAACTTCAAATCTATATCATGAAAAAGCAGAAAACCCATGAGTGTAAGCAGTTGACAGCTATATATGCGCACCTATACCAGTCTTTTCCTTTTCTCCAAAACTTTCCCTTTTTTCCAAGTCGAGGTAATCTTGAAAGATAAAGCTCTATCAGATCTAAAGTGGGTATGCTCTGGGTAAAAACCAATGTCTTATCACCCACATCAGAAGACATGACTAAAATGTCAAGCAGCAATACCATTTTGCCGCTGTAATCAACCTCTTTATAATTATTTTCAAGTAGAAGATCATTCCACCAATCCTGGAAAGGGGGGGAACATAGAAAAACACGTTACATATCAACAAGATGGTGGGAATTCAGTAATTTCAGAAAATGAGTAAAGAATAATAATCATTCAGCATTTGTTTATGTCCGTACCTTTTGAAAGAATCCATCATCACTTTTCCCTTGAATAAAATCATTTGGATTCCTTGACTTCTCTGCAAGCACAAAAAGCAATCAATAATAGACACATCATCACAAACAGAACTAACATGGGTCCAGGTGAAGAAGAACGATATCCATGCATTCTTAACACAAGCATGAAGTATCAACAAAAGTACCATGTTAGAGCAATGTCTTGAGAATATCTATGCAGCTATACAAAATAACGACTACAGAAGCATTTAGATCTCCCAAGTGCTAGTTAGTTCTCCATGTTTTGTATCTCTTTGCTTAGCCTTATGAAGGTGGTGATTCAGGCCAACAGGCTTTGTTTCGGGAATGTAATAACCATAAGAAATTGATTTCAATCTGCTCCCACATCAATGTTACCCGCTAATAACATAATAATGGACTAACATTTTGACATGGGGAATTTTTTTTCATATTCTTGGCATGATAATATTTATTGTATTATTTCATTAGTGGATAAGATTTTTAGGTTTTGAGAAGTTTAAAAAGAGTCCAAGACACAGTTTGGTAAATCAAGCAGATTTTTAATCCGACCGTTGGATCGAGCTGCAATTTTAACAAAAAAATGCAAGGCCTTGTTTCTTATTGAGTTCAAATTTCATGATAATTGGAGATCAAGAAGACCTTCAAATAAAGATCAAGATTTACTATGTGAGATTGTCTTTATTTACCTTGTTGTATTTGGATTATTTTCTCTATTTAGCTTAGAACTTTTAATTTAATTAGTATTTTACTATATAGGAATCCTAATGCTAAATGAATTCTATTAATTAGGTAAGTATTGATTAGAAATCCTTTCCTATAAATGATTTTAGTTTTAATTAGAAATCATTTCCCATTAAAAAAATCTTTTAGAACTAATATAAATAAGAGTGTCTAGTTTATTTTGTGAAGAATATTATTATTAAAACTTTTAATAAAACATCGAAGAGTTTTCTCTAAATTTTTCTACAACTTAAGTCTATAACCTTAGGGCTTGAGAACCCTTGCTTTTAACCAATACTATATGCCACGTCAACTAGTATCAGAGTAGACTGGTCTCTTTGATGGACGGAAATGATAGCAACCCACTCCTCGTTGCAGGAGTGAAGGCCCTCTGAGGCGTTGCGCGGGCTCAAGAGCAAAAACTAGATCGTTTGGAACATAGGTTTGAAGCAAACCACATCAGATCTAGCTTAACTAATGAGAAAAGCAAACAATAATCGTGAAAAGGTGAGGAATTTCCTTGGAGACTTACCTTGAGGCAGGCAAAAACCCAAATCTATACCTAAATTAGATAAGATTCCATTCTATGATGGGAGATTTTCGAAGAAAAGATTTATCAAGTGGTTGGAAAAGTTAGAAACTTATTTTTATTTCAACAAGGTTCCTTGTCATCAAAAAATAAGACTTGTCGTAAACAAACTTTCTTATGGTGCTAAAGAATGGTGATTTGAATTTTTAAACTTTAGTACTCGTATTGGTATGCCTTTAATTTTATCTTGGCAAGGTTTAAAACAATCATTAATTTTGAAAGTTATATGAGATTATGAAGATATTTTATATTAAGGACATAAGCAAATAAATTATTATTATTTGCTTTATGTTCAACCTTCTCAAAAGACAGGGAGGAAAAACAAGGAGAAGTTTGGTGAAAGCAAAATATCAAAGTTATCAAATCATGTTGAAGATAATATGACCAAAGAGGTGCTGACAAATAGTTTCAGTCGTTTGACCTTAAATTAGAGAAGCCAATGGCAAATGATGACCTTTCAATCATGGATGAAAATCTTGCAAACAAGAACATGATAATTCCTAATAATTCTTCTAGAGATATTATGGAAGATTATCTTGGTGTTCCTTTACATACAACGGTTAAAGTATTGGAGGTCATAGATGATGATGAACTCAAGTTTTAAGTAAAAGAATGTGGGAAGGAACAACAAGTGCACTTTATAGAAACAAAAAATATAACATTAGATATGGATTTTTCTTTCACGTGTATACATCATAAATTAAATTTTGAAGTTCACATGTCAAAGACATGCAACTTCATGAATAGACTAGCTACAACATTATATTTGAAATATCTTTTTCTTTGGAGTGATCAGGTTCAATTTCTAACAAATAACTCGAGGACGAGTTTTTCGAAAGTAGAGGGGACTAGTGTGGGGAATTTTTTTTATATTCTTGGCATAAAAATATTTATTGCATTATTTTATTAGTGGTTAAAATTTTGAAGTTTTATGGAGTTTAAGAAAAGGTTTGGTAGACCAAACATAAATTTTTATTTTTAATTTGACTGTTGAATTGAACTACAATTTTAACAAAATATTGTAAAGACTAAAAATTTCATGATGATTGGAGATCAGGAAGACCTTCAAATAAAGCTCAAAAGTTATTGTGCAGCATTGCCTTTATTTATCTTATTGTATTTGGATTATTTTTCCTATTTAACTTGGAACTTTTAATTTAATCAATATTGTACTATTTAAAAATCCTAACGCTAGATGAATTCTATTAATTAGGTAAGTTTTAATGAAAAATCATTTCCCCTAAAGGATTTTAGGACTAATATAAATAGGGATGCTAGTTTATTTTGAGAAGAAGATTATTATTAAGACTTCTAATAAAACACTAGAGAGTTTTCTCTAAATTTCTCTACATCTTAGATTTGTAACCTTAGGGCTTGAGAGCCCTAACTTTTAACCACGCTATACGCCGCGTCACATTTCAACATCAAAGTAGTAATCCAGGCCAGTACATCTCACCCTAAAATCGCAGAGAATGAATTTCCCAATTTAATTGCCCAAGTTAGTGTGCAAGCAGCTCAGCCATGCATGTAGGCTAAAAGGACACTAGAGAAATTTCAGGGTGAAAGAGATTTGCCACTCCTAATGTCATATCATATTTTTTTGTGTAATCAGATTATACGTGCCTATGTATAATCTGAATAGGTGGTTACAGGTTTGATTCTGCAATTCTTGAAATGCATTATTTGTGCTTTGCACTGGAGGTTTCTAGTGTCTAGAAACTCTGTATCATCCTACGAGGTTAATCTTAAAGAAACAATGAGAAGAAGATGGACAGTTGAAGTGCCTTCTGAATATGTAATATGAGCCTAAACATTAAATTTTGAAATTATCTTTTATGAATCATTGCATATTTTTTAACACTGTAATATTTCAGCATATAGCAAATAAGACACAGCATATTGAAAATAAAAAATCTGTATGATGAATTGCCTCATTCTGAACACAGTAATAGTTTAGGATAATAGCAAACATGACACTGAACTCCAAGATTAATTTCCATCAAAGATGGGGAAAAAAGCCCTTCAAGGTTAACTGATGAAATTTACTGTCTTCTAGAGCATTTTGACCACAACCACAACCACTCAATACAACCACAATATATCTAGCATGCACAACTACTGATGGGTCAAACTGGCAAGCAATATGGATATAATGGTGAAATGGAGTACCTTCGACAATTGTATTGTAGTCCACATTTTCATCACTAGAGCAGTCATCTGCAAGAAAGTTTTCAACATTGCCAACATATTCTCTCCCTTTCCTCAATTGCAAAATTCCAGGATGGTTCCATATCTACTATGAACAATGAAAAGTTCATTAAAACCAGTGAACAAAAAGATAGATTAATTTACACATGCATCATTGAAAACTTATTTAGCCTTCCCTTTTGACATTAAAGCTACAAACAAATGCAATGACAAAAGGTGCCGGATTATAATTATCTGAATATAACTATATTTTGTTGCTGGAATCATTAGATGATAATTTTTTCAAGTAAAAGAACCAACTATTCACGAAATCTTTCAAGAGTCAAAATGAGTTCGCAACAACAATAATCATGGCAATGTAGCAAATTTCTATCAAGGGAATGTAGCAAATAATACAACATACTATTCCTATCACCCATGAATCCTATTCACTTAAACCTTCCACAAGCTCTGTTGCATTAATAATCATCGCAATGTAGCAAATTTCTATTTCACCTGTTCTAAACCTTGCAAGAAAATACAAAAAATGCACCCTGTAGTTTTCTAAATGCTCACTGCAATCTTCTTCCCAGTGTTACCAGATTCACAAAATCAATCATGTTTTATGTTTCGGAATGCACGGTCTAGATCTTGTACATTCACGGATAAGGGTGGCACAAGATCTGGAACATAAGATTTGATGACCCATTTTTTATAGAAATATCTTACATGCAAGAAACTAACCAGAATCTTTGCTTATTTTTGCAGAAAAATATAGTAACAGAGACATGCAAAGGGTTCACAATATGCCCATCAACAATATTAGCAGATTCGTGGGACATTTAGGTCATGGTACGGGATTCAAGAATATAATTAGCACATATGACATTTGCGGTTCATGGGGGTAGTTAGTTAATGTACATGGGGGTACATTTAGGGACTTTCACTAATGTTTAGAAAAAAGAAAAATAATTTTTCCCCTGCTGCTTTTCTTTTCTAAACATCAGGTTAAGGCCCCTTTGAGAAGAGACTGTTTCCAATCTTGTAAAATAGAGAATTGAAGGGGAAACGGTAGAAATAGGAAGCAAAGATTGTGAAAAAACTATTACAATCCTAATCCATGGGCAAGATATTAAATCCTTTTTTGGTTTCATTACTCCTATAATTTACTTATAACTTGTTTCTCATTTTCCAAATTTTAATAAAGACCCAAAACATTCCACAAAAAGGTAAAAGAATACCGCATTGCTTTTTTTAGAAAGAAAAAAAACAATTAAGGAAGATATTTTTTTAAGACAGAAAAATTTAATAAGGTAACTGGTCAAAAAATAACAAGTAATTGGCTGCTACTAACCATGAATTAGCATACCACCTACCCTATGGATCACGAATGCATAAATGTGTGCATTACATTACCAAACCATGTATCACGATCCAAACATCCCATTAACATTGCTTCTACCTATCATAAGCTGATCGTTATTTTTTCCTAGCAGTTAACAAAAATTTGCATGTTAAAATTGAACAAGAGCCATTTTTGGTTTTTGTAGTTTTCTTTTACAATGAAAAACTATTTACTGAGCCAAAAATACTTCAATAAATATTCTTCAACAGAAATGAATGGAGAAGAAAACCTTGGTAATTTGGTCTTGACTGTGTAAAAGATAACTGTGAAATAATAGACATAATTTCCAAAATTTAAAGAATCAAAGTCTAGATAAATCAAATCAACTTTACAGATGTGGTCAAGTTTCACAATCTCTATTTGCATGTTCAAAAAAGGTCAAACAGAGTGTAAAAGACATGATATCATTATTTGTAAGTGCATGCCCATTCTTACAACAAGCACGACAGACATAATAATCAATAACAAACCTGAGCCAATGCCTGGTAACCAGCAAAAAAGCTCTTACTCGTCTTTTCATTTGAAGCCCTATCATTTGTGAACCCATGCACATCAAGGAATCTCTTGTACAATTTCCTCTGTAATGGCGAGAGCTTTACAGCCACTACAAATACAGTTTTAGGTGGCAGGTCTTTCTTCACCACACTCATGTCCATTCTTTGAACAAACCCTTTCAATTGTTCATAGAGAATATGAGATCTTTGGTTCATTATCTTTACATCATCAACCGTTGAATTAGTATGTTGTCCATTTTCTATAGGATTTTGGAAGCTGCGAGCATGAGAAAACCCAATTAAGATGTACTTGAACCAGTGGAAAGGAGAAACCAGCCTGAAAAATGCCAGAGACAATCTTACCGGTTCCGAAACTCGTGGCTGCTGCCAAGAAAACCTTCTCTTACAAAATCAACCATCTATTTCAGATAAATAAATCCTATTAGAGAAACACCAGTGGATAGAAAAAATCTGCATTTTTAATCATCTCAACCAACTTACACAATAATACTCCATTAGATTGTTCTGAAGAGGTGATCCAGTTAATGCTATCCTTCTCTGGCATTTAACGAGTTTCAGTGCCTGGGTTGTTTCAGCTCTGGTGTTCTTGATGATGTGGGCTTCATCACAAACAAGTATATCAGGTCCATCCTGATATTAGAAAAGCAAATTTCATCAATGCAAAGTTTAAGTGTCCATGTCAAGATCCATGGTTAGTCTTGAGTGATTCAAAGCACAGATTGAGTTGAATGGTTAAGGCAAAAATACCTGCAAGGCACTACACATTTCTCTAGCCATATTCCTTTCCTTCACATTCTTTCCAAGAGATAAGTTCCGAAAGGCAGAGTAGCCTATCAAGAAAACACCACCTTTAGCTCTCCACTTTGCAAGCAATTCCACTCTTCTCTCCCTGATGCCAG
Source organism: Populus tomentosa (assembly GCA_018804465.1). Taxonomy (NCBI): domain Eukaryota; kingdom Viridiplantae; phylum Streptophyta; class Magnoliopsida; order Malpighiales; family Salicaceae; genus Populus; species Populus tomentosa. The sequence continues at coordinate 3,456,649 of CM031993.1, forward strand.
CAAACCCAACAGTGAATTAAAAAGTTCAGAATGGAAGATCCCCACAGAAAGAGGGAGATAGATAATATTTATCTAATAATATACTGGATATAATGACACTGTCTTGATCAAACCTTTTTTCTAAGTAACATATTCAGGATATTTTGTTGAATAACTAACCTATCAAAAGTTCACAAGAGCCACACCTAGATTAATTAAATGTCAGTCTTTCCATTTTTGTATTTCTTCTGACGAATGAGCAACCAAAATTGAATTTCTTTCTCCAATTGCCCTCAAACTCTAAGAAAACAAAATGGATCCTGACAAGTTAAACCTTATAAACAAGCATGAAAAGTAAAGTACTCAGCTCACAGATTCAAACATGGGTAAAGAATACATGGCATTGCCTGATCACTTGCTAGATACTATACAGATATTAGCAATCTTGGCTTTGTTTCTTATATTTGGACATCAGGTACATTTTCTATTCATTTTACAAAATCAAATAATCTTGTCTTTCAATGAAAATACCCAAAAGTCATGATTTCTGCTGCTAGTTCATTGACAATAATGTCCACATTCTTTCCAAGGGATAAATTCCGAACTGAATTTATCATTGATAATTCATATAAAAGGAGTTACACTTTAGCTTAGTTAAAAACAAATATTCTGATAATACTGCACTTGAAATTTAATGAGTAAAATCAATTTGACAATTTCTTTTGCTATACAATAAAAAAGAAAGGGTAAAAGTATACAACAAAACCTCGACACATCCTCCAGCATGAAAACACGGAGTGGCTTTACTTCTGAAGGTGTCCACTTCATGAACTCCTTGCGCCAGTTATGCAGCACATTCACAGGAGTCACAATGAGTGCTGTTCTTAAACCCAGATCAACACCTCTCATGGCAGTGTACAGAAAAGCTATGACCTGTAATGCAAATCGTTAAATCAAGCAAAGTAACTATCCAACCAGATTAAATGAGTATAACACTATGCTGTACAATTAAATTATGGCATGACAGTTAGCAATAAAAGGTTCCTACTATTACTAACACTGCCACTAAAACTACAACCAGTAAACTGATTGTTCACTATGCTCTAATTTAGAACAAAATTCTATAATTTAGAATAGATAGAGTTAATATTTAATTGCAAACATCAGGACTAGAGCAAATAACTTGCCTAGAAAGTTGAAATAAATTGGCAAGAACTCACCAATTAACACTTACCAGATTTAGTGGCAAGCATTCTTAATACCACTCACAATACACGCCCTCATGTATTACCAATGAGAAGTGGAATGTTCAAAAGAGAAGCTGAACAGAATACCTGAAAAGTTTTACCAAGGCCCATTGTATGCGCTAAAATACAACCAAGACCGTTATCCCCGGACTTCACTTTTCTAATTGACTGTATAATATTTTCCCATAGAAATCTTATCCCTGCCACCTGCAATGTCAAATCAACTTAGGCAAGCAAATATATGGATACATTTATAATAAGATAGAAATAAAAACGAAAAATCAGTATCAGTGATGACATGTAACTATTAATACGAAAGCACATTCAAATAAGACCCCTATCCAGGTCCTCACTTCTTACACTTTAAAGTTAAACACACCTATTTAACACCAGCTGGTGTCAAATGTGCTGGGTGTCATAATCACTAGAATAATAAGAAAGCAAGTTGGGAACTGAATATTAATTTCAAGTAAGCTGGTGGGCAAAGAACCCTAAAGGGTTGTGAGCTAGGTTTGAAGCAATGTCATTACACTTTGGATACAAGAAACAGAATGCTGCAACCAACTAACACGACAACTAGACTGAAGTATGGGAAACTGCACAGGGATAGAATGGAACCTGATGGGCTTTCAATTTAGATGATAAGCTTGGAGGAATCCTCACAGCTTCTTCACCTTTTTCCCTCACAACATTCACAATATAACCAGTTGTGGCATCACCAATCACTTCAACACTAGCACCTTCAGGTAAGTTTCCGCTACAGCTTGCAAAATTCATCATCTTGGATTTGTCAGAAAACTTGACTTTCAGGGATTTCAAGCGTTCTTGACGTTCCTGCATAAGATCGTAAACAATGGATAATCAGTACTGACATAACAGATTTGACCAAATCGAGCATTCAAAACACAGAGCACCTTTTCAATAGCAATTTTTCTCTTGGTCTCTTCTCCTAATTCAGCATCATCAATGATTCTTCTAATCTTCTTTTTCTTCTTTCTCTTAGAGCTGTCACAATTCAGCGTAATTTGAGAATTATGCTTGGGATAAAACATAAATTTTTTTGGATAGAATAGGATACGGGAAACAAAAATTACCAAACTAAAAGAATGAGAAAATTTAGTGAATAATTCAGAAACCTACAGCCAAAGATCTGTCTCGTAATGAACACTATACCTGATTGTAACACCGTCATTTGTATCTGAAGAGTCTGAATCACTATCAGAACTTGAAACCATTATATCTCCAGACCCCATGGCTTTCTCTAACTGTGATGTAAGTCTTTGTAGCAGACTTGGAGAGCAACAACAACATTGCCAACCAGAAACTGGAACCTTATACAAGTACTCTTCACCGATGTTCCTTTTTATACAAGCAGTGCAGAATAATGTTCTGCATGACTTACAACTTACCAAGTCATTGTTTCTTCCACACCATCCACAGTAACACTCAGAACAGTCAGGATCCTGCAACAAGTTCAGCAAAGGAATGAAATTTTGTGGAAAACTTAATAGGATAAAAAGCATTAAAAACAACAAAAGCAACAAACAATGATGTGCTAGAAATTTCACTTTTTTGCAAAATCACTATGATCCTAGTAAGATGTAATAGTCTACAGAATGAAATTCAATACTTTAGAAATTTTCAGACTACAAGCAATAAAAGTTCTAATTTGTTGTTGTTTTTGTTGAGCGTGCTAGAAAAGAGACAAATACTAGGCTTTGTCACAACCAATTGTAAGAACCAGCAGTCTTACAATCATCAGACTTCTATGGCATGTAATGATGGAGGTAAATGTTTTTTTGCATATCTTGAGTTTTTGTTATCACTTGGCAAATGATATTCAAGGAACTAGGGATAAAGTTACACCTATAATTCCATAAAGGTTAAAATTATTTAGCTTTCATTGTTTTCTGACGGAAACTCTGTTTTGTTTTATCTATATATCACATCATCAAACACAACTAAAAGAAAGAATCTAAGTACATCATGTATGTAAGAAGAGAATCCTTGTAAGTTGATCCACTCATTAACATTATTATGATGACTGACAAGAAAAAAACCTGGTTACGACAATAATCCTAGGTAACTGCTTACATACATATCTATGAAGGAAATGATATACTTGAGCATTTTATAACCTATTTGAAGCAACTTGGGTGAATGCATAGGTATTATTAAAATTCATACCTTCACATGCATTTTTTCCTCCATTAAGAATTTACAATCTTTGCAAACGATTACTTTCAAAAGTGGATGCGAGTGCACTTCAACAGCAACTTTATCACAGGCAGTGCACTGAAACTTCTCACTTGAACCCTGTGAAGGATTGCAGCCAGCAGAAGGGTCCCCAATGTTTTCTAGCAAAGTTGGTTGATCCTCAACTTTAATGCCCAATGATTTATCCTCCAAAATGTCTGCTTCATTGTCACTGTCTATGATAACAGTTCGAATCTTCTTATTATTGATGCTTAGGTCCTCACTCTCATTTGGACGCTTGGATCTTCTGGGTTCAGAGGCATCAGATTCTGGGAAAACTGAATTGCTCTCACTCGTCAGCTGTTCCATATCAAGGTCTCCAGAATTTTCACACACGTCTTTCTTCAAATCTTGGCATGTGACCTCATGATAATTGTCATCCAGAGGCAGTGACTCAGCCATGTTTGTTCCCATTTCCTGGACGACTGAGCTGACACCCTAATTAAATAAGAGTACAAGAAGAAGGAACATGACTAGTCTATTTCAAGAAACATATAGTTTTACAGTAATAACCATGACTTCACATATAGAAGGATTGCCTTGAGAGTTTACACTCTGTAGCATCCCTGCAAAAAAAACAGTTGAGGTATTGAAGACATAATAGCTGAAGCATACACTGCACAACCAATTAAATTTCCAACACCTAATTCAAACAATAATACTTTAATTAGAAACAGTTCAACTTTAAGAACATGATAGCATCGGCATATGCAATCAATTAAATTTCCGAGACCTAGTTTGATATGGAACAATTTCAAACTCTGAACGACCAAAATTTGATAGCCTCCCATACTTCAAAGTTCATGTCAAGAGTCCCATCATTCAACAACAAAACATAGAATCCACGGCTTAGATAACATGGAAATGACAGACAAATCAAACAAGAAAACAAAGAATGAAAAATCTCACCTGTTTACATCTCTTAAGACATCTCCTTTGTTTCAAACGAAGTTGAAGTTTCTGATCAATTTTTGCATCATCTTCCTCTTTGACCTTTTTAAGTACAAATATAAGAACCATACAATTTATTATCATCTGAGCATAGAATCAAAGAAGCTTGACAATCACTATAATCTACAGTGCATACAAATTTGCATGATGAAGACCAATACTTTTTTAGATAAAAGAAAATTATATTAACTGACTGAAAAGAATTGCAAAAGCTTGTTGGACAAAAGTCATCCTCCAAAACATGAAAGCAAAATGAATATCATAGAAGAGCAGCCCAATCCCACTGAACCTCAGCAAAACTCACACAAAAGCAACTGAAGCATGACATCTCGAAGAAGAAAGCAAAATTATCCTATGATAATCCCAAGATATCATGAAGGTTTGGATTTTCAGGATTAAGCAATAAAGATTACATTCACAGAGTTCTAAACATAAAAAAAGTATCCAATCACCAACGCAAAAAATTCAACAAATCCCTAAAGCACCAGTAGAAACACTGCAGCTTAACCCCAATGGGGATGACAATTAATGTAAACAAAAAAAATCCCAATCACCAACACAAAAAATTCAACAAATCCATCAAGCACCAGTAGAAACACTGCAGCTTAACCACCAATGGGGATGACAATTAATGGGAACTTTAATCGTAACTATCCACGGACACTCTGATCACCTCATCAGATTGCATAGAGTTTGGTGAGAGCAGCATTTTGACCTATTTGGCTTTAAAATGTAAGTTCATAATGTCCTAATGAACTAGCTAATCAAGTTAATACCACCACAAATAAGGCTCCAAAGAAACTAAAACAAGTAATTCAATGTCCAGAATATTAATCTGAAAACTTAAGGAAATAAAAATTGTAATATTCAATACAACAATATCGACTAACCTTTCTGTAATTTTTTCTCTGTTCCTCTGAAAGAACTAATTCCTTTTCATTTGCTATGGCCTCTGCAACAAATGGATCAGAGGAATTCCCATCAATGTCTTCAATCTCCTCAACCTGAAATAAGGTAAATCTCAAAGCTATTGCAAGTTTCTACCAAAGAGGACATTGTTAAGTTTGAACTTTAGCATAATGGAGACAAAGGGAGGCCAGCTGAAACAGATAGAACAAGACCACAAAGCAAAAGTCCAACCAATCCTGACAGTCAAGTAATTGTGAGTCAATTAGTAACTCGAAAATGTCAGTCTGTTTCTACACTACCCTAAGAAGGTTTGCTAAGTGGGTGAGGCGATATGCCTCTTGAAACTTGATTCAACATTTAGATTGCTTCCTTTTGAATTATAAGAGCAAAGAAACAGAATTGGAACAGAAATGCCCATAAAATAAAAAAGACATCCTAAAAGTACAGATGGTTTATACTAAGCTTGGAAAATCTGCATCAAGACAAAACATAATGAACCAATACATCAGATCAGCCAAAATAAGATGAAAACAATTAGCCCTTGTTCAGTAATATTGTGAATCGATTTTCATTCCAAATGACACAACATGAAATTGCTGAGTGGTTGGAAAATGCTTAAGACAGAAGTAACAAAGCAGAAATGTCATAAGGTATCAAATTATACACGCAAACTAAAAATGTCACCTCATTGACTCCAGGAAATTTAAGTCCCATAAGTGCAGCTTCCTGAGGAGTGTTGGCAAGGTAAACAGAAGCCCAATGCTTGCTGCCAAATGAAGCAACATCCTCAGAACTGCTAGTTGAGAATAGTTTCTTCATAGAGGCCCAATCTACTTCTCCATTTTCTGCAATAGCCTCGCTTCCATCCATTGCAAGTTTTTTCTGCAGAAATCCACTTGCACCCTCCTCCAATAATTTACCATGTCGTCTGAGCCCAGAAAGTATATTATTTAAATGGACTTCAAACCTTGCACAATTCACCATGCTGAAAAATCAAAACCTTACCGTCTAACAGGCCTATGGATTTGAAGATATTTCTCAGCATCAGCTACTGTATCAGTTGTTTCCTTGGTCACCTGAGTTCCCACCCAGTGTGCCCTTCTTTTCCAAGCTTCAGTGCAGCAACTGTTTGGAGCCTGGCTCTCAATCCACTTATAAAGGCTTGGCAGCTCAATACCAGTACCATCAAGTTGTTCCTGTTTGGCAAAGCAAGTGAATTAGGGGCAGAAAATGGAAATATAACATGACAACTTCATTTCCTATGGGAAATGATCAAAGATGGGCAGAAAACTTCACTTCACTTCACAAAAACAAAATGGCCCAGTTTATGCTAGCAACCATATGTTGCCTGAACATTCAGGTTCACCATAAATAGTTATTAAACCAGAACGCATTAATTGTTATGCTCCCTTAACAATTCAAAACCTAATGGTTCCACTAATATATGAATTCTGATGAACTGCCCATACTTCATGGATTAATGGATCAGTTAGATAAAATGACTAAGACCTGGTAGCTCTTCTACAACTGATGTTGCATCTCTGGCTTGCTTAATAAGGAACATCCATCCTAAACCCAAAAGTTTAAATTTGTTTTCTTGGAATAGGCCTTGGCTATATCCTAATAAGGCCTAAGTTGGGTTTCTTTTGTTCCTTTACTAAGGACCCGTTTGTTTAAGCTTCTAAACTGGCTTTTTGGACAAAAAGCAGGTTGAAAAGCATGAAAAGGGATGATTTGAGAAGCTTAAACAAACAGGCAGGTCTTGTGGTCAAGTATTTTAACTATCTACTTTCCCAAATTCTAATCCTAGAGATGCTTCAAAGCTGCCTTAAGGTACAGGGTGTGCAGGGATCGAGCAGTCTCCATGTCCATGCAACATTCCTAAAACAGCTGATTTGAGAATTCGATTGTATTTAAAAAATGTTGGAAGCTACTTTTTGATTTGTGGTTACTTTCCCCATACTTTTTTTACATCTTTTGGCCTCCTCCTCCTTCACTCCAACACTCCTAAAACAGCACTTCTAGGTAACTATGCAATCATAACTCATTTTCATACACTACAACCATAAATGTACTGTTCTTAAAACCATATCTGTTTTCACATCCCATCAGATCACAAACAACAGATTCAGACCTGCTTGCTACTAATTAAAATGCTCAGTTTTTCTATTTCGGTGACTCTGCTCAACATATTTATTGCTTGTATGGATGATCTCAAAACCATAGCAAAATGGTAAAAAAACATGAGTTGAACCATGCACATGCTGCTACCAGCCAAATGGAATCTGCTAGAGCCACATAAACAATAATAGCAGCCATATCCCGATGCATAAAGTTCAAAATCTGATGAAGAAACAACAAGGGAATGCATTTAAGTTCCTCCTGAGTAAGCTTCATAAACAATGGGATCGCATCATGGATATTGAAGGACAAGAAACCAGTGAAAACTGCAGCAAGGTGTTATGTATCAAAGAAGCTTTTTGCTAAAAATATGTCATGGGAGATATAGCAAATTATGACCTTGTCTGGTTTGCCTCAAGACACATTCACTGAAAAAATGCATTAAGAACAATAAATTTTACTCAAATTGAAGAAAGAAGCAGACCAACAAATGATAACTCTCAGTCTCGAGCTCATCGAGCACATTTTCCCACTCTTCCCTGAAAGTAGCCATCTCATCTTCAACAGCTGCCTCCAGCTAGACATAGAAAAGAAAGAAATGCATAAATGATAGGCAAAGTTGATATAACAAAAAACCCCGGAAACAATTAGAAAGCAGCAGAACTAACATCATCACCCTGGAGACTTTGTGCCAACTCCTCTCTCACATCACTCTCTATTTTTGCAAGAGACTCCTTTTCCAGGGCTTCTTGAGCCTCTGCAGCCTAAAGTAAGCTTTAGTAAACCTTCTAAAACAAAATTGAAAAAAAAAAAAGCAGAATGGTAAAGTTAAGCAAAAAAAAATTTGGATACCTTACTCTCAACTTCCAGGAACTCAGCAACCAACTCCTCTACTTCTTGGTCGGTCAAAGGTTCCTGCACCATGAAAGTAAAAATGAAACCGTCCCGTTTGCTCTAGAAGACTGGCAGGTTTTAAACTTACAAGAGTTCAAATGGCCTTTTCTAATGGATGTACTCCACCTATTACATTAATGTGGTGTCATGGCCTACCATGGTAAACCACTATTGTTACTCTTTCCAGGCCCATTGTTAACCTGAACCCATTCGTTCTTCTTCGTGCCTTTTCTACCAAGCATGTTCATTTAGGCTTCCGCTCAATGGAATGTTCATTAATTCAAGATTGGTCATTTGAACAATCCATAGCCACGAGACTCTTTTTTCACAAGGTCGAACTTCTGAGTTCGAACCTATAATACTAGTATCCAAAAATAGTAACATTCATATAAACAAATAGCATACTCTAAAAACTATCAATCAACAGCAGTGTAATTAACACTTAACAGTAATAAGAAGAAAACATAAAGCAACGAAAAAAACCTGAATACGGGTCCCATCATCTTGTCCAGATGTAGAAGGCTCATCATTATCATCATCATTATCAGAATCGTCGTCGTCAATAAATGAATCACTTAAACCACTCTCAATGTCCTCAACTTCCTCGTGTTTGTCCTCCATTTTCACTCAGATAGACCCTCCAAAAATAGTAATGCCTAGAAATGAAAGAGAGAATTAGCTTCATAAACAAGTCAAGCAAAACCCAGAAACAGAAACGGCAAAACAGCTCAAACAAAACAAAATCCAGAAAGGAATTAAGCTTATAATGCTGATTATTGCTTCAAAATTTCAAATTTCATGTTTTATTACAAAACCCAGTAATGCTCGTTGTTTTTACAGTAAAAGGTAAGCGATTTTTAATTCGAGACTGAATCAGAATCGATGAATAACAAAAACCTAGGAGAAGATATTTGCAGGTAAGTGATTTACTCGAGAGAATTAGGGCTCCAAATAATCGAATGTTGTGTTGATATTCTGCGAATTTGGGTAGAGAATTTGGGTCTCCTTTTTCAATTAGGTGCTTGGGTAGGGTTTTTATGATTTTGAGTTTTGGTGAGAGTTAGTTTTAAGTTTTGAGCTACGTTTAATCTCTCTTTTAAAATAATTAGTGATGTTTTATCCTTGTACTTATATTATGTTACCAAATAGTTCCCAAGTAAAATAAAATTACAAAAAAATCTCATTGTTGGAAGTCATGATACAAATTCATAAAAGTTAAACTTGGAGACTAGAACAAGGTCATTTGTCTTTGTAGTAGCTATTATGTTTTTATTCAAATTCAATAATATAGTGTTTAGTTGTGAAATGAAGTTGCAGAGGGTCTTTAGAAATATAATTGTTGTTATTTTTAAAAATATTTTTTACTTAGAAAAGCATGCTAATAATATTTTTTATTTTTTAAAAATTATTTTTTAGATTAGTACATTAAAATAATTTGAAAATATCAAAAATATATTAATTTAAAGTAAAAAAATAAAAAAAATTTAAATTTTTTTGGAAGTATTTTTGAAAAATACTCCCAAACAACCTTTTTGGGTTCATGAAACAATTAAAAATGAGGTTTAACCTTAGTTTTAAGTGAAGTAATTTTTTTTTGCTTTTTATCTAGTATTTTATATTTTTACATTTCACTCTTTACTTATTGTTCACGTGAACAGTAGAAACATATCCACAGTAAACACCAAACCCTTCCCTTCAACTCACGGTAAGCAACTCCTCACCACCAACAACACAAAGGCTCCCATCCTCTAGCCGATAGCCAACAACTCCTCCCCTTTTCACCGTGGTCAGCAACAACAACCACCACGCATGTAATTGCAAAACCATCTCCAGCTTCAACCAAACCCGATTTGGCTAAGTCATGACAGAATCTCCTTCAGCAACTATTGCACGCCAACCTCCTTTTTTTTGCTAGTTGCTTCTCTGAGGGAGTCAAACATTGCAATATAATTTGAGCCACCTCTGTTTTTATTTATTTATTTATTTTCTTTCCCCACCACTCATTTGTTTTTTTTTATTATTATTATTGCACCACCACTGCTATTATCATTTTATGTTACTAATTTATACCATATATTATAGCAACAATTAGATAATTTCCCATGTGATGCCGGTCATGTAAAAAAAAATTAATAGGAAAAATCTTAAGTTATAGAGAACTTGATGTTTTGCACGTTCAGGAAGCTATGAAATATATAATCTTTGTCGGATGAACTTCGTACGTGATAGAATTGTAGATAGTTTAATGGAATAATAAAAAATATTTTATATAAAGTATTATTAATTTCATGATGCAATAACAGTAGTCAAATCTATAATATTTAAATTAAAAACCGTCAATATTAATATATATATTTTTAATTATTTTATAATCTCAATTTGAAAAGTATTCTTACCTAAACACATTAAACTATTTTTTGTTCAACCTCAATTTTAACCACAGTTTTCACCAAACATATATTTTAACAATCCAACCTCAATTAAAAATATTTTTTTTCAAATCACAACCACAAAAGCTATCACAATATCAAATACATATGGGGAATATAGTCTATGGCTAAAACATGTATATAGTCTAGTAAAAAAATTATGTAAATTAAAATCAACCTAGACCCAAGTTTCTTTTCTAAGCATTACTATTTTCTCTTTTTTTTTTTTTTTAATAATCTCATATTTGGTGATTTTATCATAAGATTTGATTTCTTGGAGTAAATCTAGATGATTTTAATCTTAAATTTGTTGATGTGTATTATATATTTGAATAGAAATTCGACAATGATGATAATGGATATAACAATAAGTATAATTGGTGTTAACAATGATACCTGGCTATAATGCTGTGATATAATTTTAAAATAGTTATAACATTGTTAAAATATTTAAAATAGTTATAACATTGTTAAAATATTAGTGATAATGACAATGTTAATAATAATAATGATGTAATGTTAATATGATGATGGTTTCAAAGTATAATAATTCAAAATTATTTTGTGATTTTCAAGTAAAATTATGAAATCACTGATATGCATATTAATGAGAAAACTACCATTGTTTTCAACAAGCTCTTGAGTTAGATAGAATATTTTTAGACTTTTAATGCAAGGTCCTGTTGCCAGTCTTGAATGAGAGGATTGGTATGTCCACCAATGAATCTAATGCTAGTGATTGAAAAGTGTGTATTTCAGGGGAGTTAGATTGCATATTGTTTCCCAAATATAATGATTTTAAAAGCCTTGATGTAGCAGTTTTCTAGGAAAAATTATTTTTCCTGTTTAAAAATAAAATTTTTAATAGTTTGTTTTGGATTTTTGCTACCTTTTATTTATTTTCAAGTTTTTTAATTCTTTAAGGTTGATTTTTTAGTTTATTTAAAGAGCTGTCCACCTCCCAAAGAGCTAAATTACTTGAAAATAAACATTTTTATATTCAAGTAATAATGTTTATTGTTTTTATTGTGTTGTTTTTATCTATATTAATTGATATTAAAATTTAGTAATTTTTAATGGTTAGTTGTTATATCCTATTAAATAACTATGATTGAAAAAAATAATCACATAATTAAACATGCTCATGTAGTAAAATAAGAATTTTCCCTCATTGAATAAACATTTAGAAACATATAATAGAAAACATGTAAAAACATTATACAATATTAATTGGAGTAAATTATTTTATTAAATGATATTATTTTATATTTTTTATTAAATATTTTTTCTAGTATTTGTCTGATAAGATTTATATTGAGTTTGGTCGATTAATTAAATCACTAAAAACTTGTTAAAATTAACTAGATTTTACTCTAGATAATATTTATTTTTAATTCAACTTAAAATCTAACATAAATTAAATTATAAATTATATTTTTTAAAAATATATTTGAGAATATAGTTGTGGTTGTTTTTTAAAATACTTTTTATATTAAAATATATTAAAATAATATATTTTTTTTAAAAATTAATTTTTAAAATCAACATATTAAAATTTTAAAAACATGATTCACATAAAATAATCTGACAGGGGAAGGGAACAATATTAAAAAAATGTGAAGGGCAGAGGGATTAAATGATTTTATCCATCAAGAATATAAATCTCAAGGAAAACATTTTGAATATAAATCTCAAGGAAAACATTTTGATTCAGAATATTAATAATGTGGTAGCGGTTATTTTTCAAATAATTTTTCATGTCGAAATATATGTCAATGATTTTTTTTATTTTTTAAAAATTATTTTTGATATCAGCACATCAAAACGATAAGAAAAATACAAATCACACTCAATTTTAACAAAAAATAAAAAATTTAAATTTTTTAGGAGTATAGGTTGAACCGCGTTCCAAACAGCCCTTTACTGTTTTACCCTCCGATTTAAAATGAAAACCGGAAGCCAATGAACCGGACTCTCTTCTTCTTCCTATCTCCCTCATCACTCTCACTTCTTGTTTGCAGACATCCTCATCTTCTAAAACCCTGCCAAAAAATACAGTTAAGTGCCAAATGACCTTCAATCTCTTTCTTTTCTTTTCAACTACACTCCTCTTTTAATTATCATGGCTTCTTTCATCTCTCCGTCTCTCTCTCATCTCTTTCCATTACACAAAGACCCTCCATCACCAATCAAATACAGAATCAGAACCACAAAATTACACCGAAACAGACACAAAGCTCTCCCTTTTGTCCATAGTTTATGTGTCTTTGGCTTTCAAGGAGCTTCAAAGTGCTCCAAGAGCAGTCAAGACCTGCCTTTGGATTCACCCAGAAGGCTAAAACAAGAAAAAGAATTAGTTTTCTCAAATGGGTTCCTTTCAAAACCTGAAAAAGGTGTATTTCAATGCATTACAAGGCCTATAGTGCTCACATTGTTTTGTATTGCAATTGGGTTTTATCCACTCGGTGCTTTGCCACCTGTTGCTGTGGCTGATGTCGCGGTGGCTAGTGAAGTTGCAGTTAAAAAGAAAGAGAAAAAATTGAATAAAGAATCAAACTTGAAGGAGCATGAGTTTTCAAATTATACTAAAAGTTTGCTGGAGGAGGTTTCGAGGTTGTTGAAGCGTGTAGAGGAGGTTAGGAAAGGAAATGGCAGTGTAGAGGAGGTGAAGTTGGTGTTAAAAGCGGTAAAAGGAAGGAAAGAGGAGTTGCAGAGGGAAATTATGGAGGGGATGTATTTGGAAGTGCGGCAGTTGAGGAAGGAAAAAGGGAAGATGGAAAATCGCTCAGAGGAGATTGTGGAAGAGGTGGAAAAGGAAAAGAAAGAGTATGATAATTTGAGGGAAGAAGGTGAGAAAGAGAGAATGGAGGCGTTGGAGGAGAGAATGAGAGTGATGGATGAGGAGTACACTAGTGTATGGGAGAGAATTGGAGAGATTGGGGGTGAGATTTTGAGGAGGGAGACAATGACATTGAGTGTTGGGGTTAGGGAACTTTGCTTTATTGAGAGAGAGTGTGAGGAATTGGTGAAGAGGTTTAGCCAGGAAATGAGGCAAAAGAGTACAGACAGGTAACTCTATAAGTAGATGCATTTTGAGTTTTGCTATTATTAAAATTGATTTTATTATAGGAAGAATCAAGACAGCAAGAATAAGTGCCATATTAATGTTCTGATTGAATGATAATAGTATTCTGCTCTATGTTTTGGTATTCCATTCCTTTTGTCTTAAGTTAATGGTTCTCTCTTGGAATGCTGCAGGTATGGTCACTAGAATGTGATTGTAGTAAGCATAAGATGTAAAATCTACCAAACAACTTGTACTGTAAATAGTGACAAGCTTATATTTTGCTACCAACAGGCTTAGGGGGAAGTTAGATGAAAGACTATGCAATCTTTAATGCGGTTAGGAAGATGTTAAATTGCGTACTTGGATGTATTATGCACTTAGATATACTATGGTCATATGGATTTTGGAAAGAATGATGAAAGGGAAATTGATGTTTTGTTCATGATTTTTACAAATTAAGTTGGTTTGAGCATTATGGTTTGTTAATGTTTTATTCAGCAATCGTATTGGTGCATGGCCAGAAGACACTGTACTCCATGCGTGAACTCTGTTGACTGAGCATTCTTTAACCTATCGTCTGATATGTTATGCTGCATCCCTTATCACATATTATCTTGGTTTGTTATTTTAGAGCTGGAAATAGATATTTCAACTTACAAGTTAATGCAAGTGTGCACCTAGATTCTCCCTCTCTGTCCTTCCTCTTTTACATTCTGGGACTAGTGTGTTTTCACAGGCTTCATATCACGTGTTTGTTAAATTCTCTGTCCATAAATATGTTATAAAGTTAATTACTTCTTTGAGCAATGTTTAACTTGCTTGCAGTCAGAAAAGGAGCTCTATTACCAAGCTTCCAAGATCTGACATTCAGAAAGAACTGGAAACTGCACAAAGAAAATTATTGGAGCAAATGATTCTGCCTAACGTTGTAGAAGTTGAAGGCCTTGGGCTATTATTTGATAAAGATTCGATTGATTTTGCTGCACGTATAAGACAAGGCCTTGAAGATTCACAGAAGCTGCAGAAAGATACAGAGGCTCTTATAAGAAAAAAGATGAAGAAGTTCGGTGATGAAAAGCATTTGGTTGTGAAGACATCAGCAGATGAGATTGTGAAGGGCTATCCAGAAGTTGAATTGAAGTGGATGTTTGGGGATAAGGAGGTTGTAGTTCCTAAAGCAATTCACCTTCACCTGTACCATAGCTGGAAAAAATGGCGTGAAGAAGCTACAGCAGAACTGAAAAGAAAATTGTTGGAAGATGCGGATTTTGGTAAAGAATATGTGGCCCAAAAACAGGTAGTTTGTCATCAACCAAGTAGTGTGTAATATGTATTGAGATAGGTCTGGATCATATGGCACATCCAACTAAAGATAATTGAAGAAAGCAATTGAGTTTACTGAAAGACTCTGTATTTCTCTTGTCCTTGCAATATTGTAGGTCACTGACATGGTTGAGACCTTAGAGAGTAAAAGATATTTATAATTCTATAGAACCTTGTATTTGTATTGAGAGCTTTCATTTGAATAGTATGGAGTAGGAAATTGACTTGTTTCATGTTTTCCTCACTATGTCAATTGTGTCATTGACAACTGGTTCTCTCATGCTTTAAGATCTGAAATCTGATGTTGGTGTTAGGTTTGAACCTTATCAATAGAGCGTTTTAGATGATAAAAACTCTCTATTATTTTCCCTTGGTAGCAGAAAACTGTAATTCATCGATAGTCTGTGTTTTATGTAAAGCTATATGTACTACATTTTTCCATTTACATTTTGTCACTTGTTTTGGATTAACGTTGTAGATTGTTGCTTTATCTAAAACTGGATGCATTTCTTTTTGTTAATTTGTGTTATGAACCATTCACTAAATATTATTGCAGGAACAAGTTCTTTTGGGCCGCGATAGAGTAGTATCAAAGACATGGTACAGTGAAGAAAAAAACAGGTGGGAAATGGAACCAATAGCTGTTCCATATGCTGTCTCCAAGAAATTAGTGGAGCATGCTCGAATTAGGCATGACTGGGGTGCCATGTACATTGCACTGAAGGGGGATGACAAGGAATATTTTGTTGATATTAAGGTTATTTCTGTTTATTCTCTATACCATTTATTCCTTGTGACCCACTATTGAACTACATTTAACCCTCTTTGTTTTTGTTCCAGGAATTTGAAATTCTCTATGAGGATTTTGGAGGGTTTGATGGGCTGTACATGAAAATGCTTGCCAGTGGCATTCCAACTAGTGTTCATCTGATGTGGATCCCTTTATCAGAGTTGGATTTGGGTCAACAGTTTCTCATGGCATTAAGGCTGACTGGTCAATGCTTGAATGGATTATGGAAGAGTAGAATTGTTTCATATGGGAGAGATTGGGTTGTAGAGAAAGTTAGAAATATAAATGATGACATAATGATGGTGATCGTGTTCCCCATGCTGGAGCTCATTGTTCCATTCCCGGTATCAATTATATGAACTCATCACTTGCCACCGTTTGTTTGTATTTATCCAGTGCTGTTATTCTCTTGATAGTTTTATAGTTACTGTCCTATCACAGGTGAGGATGCGGTTGGGGATGGCATGGCCAGAGGAAATAGATCAAACTGTTGGCTCAACGTGGTACTTGAAATGGCAATCTGAGGCAGAAATAAATTTTAAGTCCAGAAAAACTGATGATATGCAATGGTTTTTTTGGTTTGCCATTAGATTGTTTATATATGGATATATTTTGTTCCATGCCTTCCGGTTTCTGAAGAGAAAAGTTCCAAGACTTTTAGGTTTTGGACCTTTACGTAGCAGAGATCCAAACTTCCTGAAGCTACGCAGAGTGGTATTGCTTAGACCCTTTCCTGGTTCTTATAATTTGAACTTTAATATATTGGGCTTATTTCTAATCTGAATGTTGTATAGGTCATAAGCCTGGACCTATTATTCCTTTTCAATGCCATTGCCCAGTTAATGATTACTATCATGGTTGTAAAGAACTTATATTGTGTTTGATGCCTACCATCTTCATAAAACTGGCAATTCTTTAGAATTTTTAGGTTCTTAAATTAACATCTGCACTGGCAATCTTGTAATTTCTGTTTATTAAGTAATGTTAGCTGTGATGATTTTAACTACACTCATGGTCAATACCAATGGACGTTTTATCCCTGTTAGTGAAATACTTTTTCCTGGTCTCTCTTCTATTGAAAGAAGGGAATGGTAAGGAAATTATTGGTTGATTTTGGATGACCTTTGGAACTTAGTTGCGCCATAGCACATCCACTCTTGATTAAAAGTCTAGATGTGAGCTGACTGAATAGCATTACTGTTTTATGTGAACTCGCAGAAATACTATGTTAAGTACAAGTTGAGGACCATCAAACGTAAGAAAAAAGCTGGGATTGATCCTATAAGCACTGCATTTGATGGAATGAAGGTTTATACTTGCCACTTAAACAATCTTTTTTTTTTAAAAAATTAATTTAATTATAGGGAACTATTTTCCCTAACAAATTTTATATCCATGTTTGTTTTGCAGAGGGTAAAGAATCCTCCTATACAATTGAAGGATTTTTCTAGTGTTGAGTCTATGAGAGAGGAAATCAATGAAGTTGTTGCATTTCTACAAAATCCTAGTGCTTTTCAAGAAATGGGTGCCCGTGCACCTCGAGTATGTTATTCTCAAGATATTACTGACATTCTGTTTTTTTTTTTTGGTATTATGAATGCCTTGGTCAGCTATGCATCATTAATATGTTTCTACTTTTGTTTGTTGCCCAGCACTTGAGCAATATAAATTGAAGCTAAAACAGAAGTATACAAGCAATATAAAACATGATGCCTTGACTCATTGGTTTAAAAAAGAATGGCACTGATGTTCATGAGTCAATGAAACAAGATTCTGAATTAAAACTGCACTTTAAGTATTTTGATTTTGCACAAGATAGCGATTACATGTTCATGGAGACATTTACTTCTCAAATCAATATTAGATGTAGGTCTATAGTTTGATAAGTGGAATTCATGGGAAATGACTACAAAAATTTAATTTCTTTCCTCTTCTGATTCTTGTACTTTTCAGCTGAGCTACTTACCAGAATACAAGATTTGAAACATTCATAATAACTATTTCAGCACGCTTGCATGTTCAACTTCCATTTGTTTGCCTGTTCAACATGTAGTGTAATCTGTTCAGCATACACAATATTTCAAATTACTAATTTGTGCTGCAAGGTAGATGTTCATGTGTAATGTGGTTATACCAGCTTGTGAGGTAGTTCATTGTTGCAGGGAGTTCTTATTGTAGGTGAGAGGGGAACAGGAAAAACATCTCTAGCACTGGCTATCGCTGCAGAAGCTAGGGTACCAGTTGTAAAAGTTGAAGCCCAGCAACTGGAGGCTGGGCTATGGGTTGGCCAAAGTGCATCCAATGTCAGGGAACTGTTCCAGACAGCTAGGGATTTGGTTTGTCCTATAAGCCTTCCTGGTTATCTACTTTGACTAATTTTTGTTTAATTGGGGAATCACAGATCAATTGTATTTCTCTGAGCATGTTGATTTATTCAATGAATGCTTGGTTCAAAACTGAACTGTTGTTAAAAGTTACATTACTTGCTATTGCCATATTGATTTCCCTATCAAAGATAAATTTTATTTGGACCGGTCAATTCCAATTTATACTTTGGGCTTAACCAAATTTAGGGGATTATTCTTTCTCATTACCTACTTTAGCATGAAGATTATATGAATGTCTGGAAATTTGACAAATTACATCTCTTTCACTACTTTATTAATCCTTCTTAGTTTTGTTTTAATTGTAGGGTAAGGTAGTTGGTTATCCTTTAATACCTTTGAATCAATAAAGCTTTTACTTGTTGAGTGTGCCTTTGCAAAGGACGGACAGGTTTTTGAATCCTTGATGTTTTTTGAAAATAAAAAACTGATTTATAAACAAGTCTTGAAGAGAAAATTTAGATGCAAATTAACACAATAACTTTCTCCTTTCCTTTTTCTTTTCCTGTGGCTTCTGTGTCTTTATCATGCAGTAAATATTCTTCATAAATTGCTCAAGATTTTGCTGATCTTGTAAGTCTTGCAAATCTTGGATTTGCTATCTTCTATCAAAAAAATTAGGTGATACTTCATAACAAGCAAAATATGGGTTTTGCTTCATATCTACTTGAGTTTTCCCGTGTTAGATATTTGATTTCCAGTTTTTAGTTCTTGAATGATACAGAGAAATGTGTTTTGCTGATTATATAATGTCATTTGTAGGCCCCTGTAATAATTTTTGTGGAGGATTTTGACCTTTTTGCTGGTGTCCGTGGTAAGTTCATACATACTAAAAAGCAGGATCATGAGGCTTTCATTAATCAACTTCTGGTGGAGCTTGATGGGTAATTTTCAGCTTCTCACTCTATTTGACAAAAACTCTGCAGTATGCTTTGAATTAGTATTTTCTTATGTAAAGCAAGCTCTTCCATATTGCACTCAGTGATAGATTTCAAACATCTCTTCCATTTCCTATTTTGTTGGTGTGATCTCATGCCTTTTAATATGCCTAATTGCTGCATCTTTTTCTCTGCACGTGTAAGGAGGCAAATGGTCATGGATGCCTGTGCTTTGCATCTTTTATTGAATGACTGGCAACCTGCAAGAAACTTCGAACATGTGCAGCTCTTTTTATTTCCTTCCTGGCTCAGGAGCCACGAGGGAGGGTGGTCTTGGCTTTGTATTTGCGCCACTTCGTTGAACATGAAATTTCCTCTACCAAGTAGCGAGAAAAAAATGTCATTATGGTTTTAATCGTAGCTGTCAATTGAATGCCTCTTTGAATCTATCCCTTTTACAGAGCATTTCATTTCTGTTCTTATTTTGTGATTTTGGCCGTTTCTTTTCCTGGAAGCAATTGATGCAGAGATACCTGTGACTGACATATTTTGGTGGTAACCATGAACTGAAAAACAACTACAATGAGTTTAATGAGAATTTGATGGAATCACTGTTAGATGTAGGAAATCTCTTTTGCAAGGATGTCCATTTTTAAAATTTTTAGTTTTGCTTCTGAACTTGAGGACTCAGAATGCTCACTATCCTCTCGAGCACCCAGCTTCTTCTTTCTTCAATTGATCCTGCAAGCCTTTTTCTCTTGTTGATTTGCTTGCGTTAGTCTTTCTTGCATAATTTCACATCAATTTAGTCCTTTAGCTTTGGTAACCTTTCCATTTAAGAGTAAGATCTGCTAGCCAATTTCTGCTTGGTGTAATGGTGAAATTCTTGAGTTTGCAACCACAATGCAAATATGCTGAAGGCACGACTGCCTTTAATAGGTTCTGGAAGATTGTAATTGGTAATGGCCTTTAGTTATTATCAACACATCAGAACACGGTATTTGCTATCACTTATGTTAATGATCATCTCTTGTTTCTCCTCGTACCAGCATTTCCCATCTCATTGTTAGGATACCAATATTTAGATGCATCTTCATATATCTTCTCCATGTTCATCAATAGGATTCTATCACATTTTAGTCTCTCAATCCTGTTAATGGCCTATAGTTGGTGCATTTTGCTTTGCATATTGCAACATAACTATGATTTGATTTAGATGGGTGTGGAATGCTATCATAGTTATACCATCTATTTGTATATTCATGTTACCTTTAAGCACATTACAACTTTTAACCTGGATACTCTGATTTTTTATTTGGTTCAACAAGAGGCCTGATGATCCTTGGAATAAACAGTTGGGGGTAGCCCTCCCCTGTCCATAAATCCCACCCCAGCCTTCCAGGGTTAGAATCTGAGATCTCCAAGTGGAAATCCCAAGCCTTAATGGCCAGCCTGTTCCCTTGGAGACTTTTTGTGATTTTGCAAGATGATGATTCTATTTTTTTTTGGGCCATTAAAAAGATAGCCAAGTTTTATTTTGTCAGCATCTTTGTTACATCAAAGTATGCGTTGTACTCTTCCAGGTTTCAGAAACAAGATGGCGTTGTTCTGATGGCTACAACTAGAAATATAAATCAAATTGATGAAGCCTTGCAGCGACCTGGACGGATGGATAGAGTATTTTATCTTCAACAGCCAACACAAGCAGAGAGGGAGAAGATTTTACACTTATCTGCTAAAGAAACCATGGATGAAGACCTTATTGATTTTGTAGACTGGAGAAAGGTCATTCCTGATCAGTGTTGTGTGTGTGTGTGTGTGTGTGCTTGCTTGCTAATGCATATAAGCAGTTATTGTGATGGATAAAGAAGTGCAGTGGGAGTCCGCTAATTTGCTATGGATTTTATTGTGGTTGATTTGCTTGGTCCCTGTTCCGGAGAACTTTTTTTCTCACCATGGGTCTTTTGGATACATGTATTCATGTTTGGACCCACTGCATGAGGAATGTTGTTGTTTTTGTTTGAATTATGACCTTTTGCTTCACTTTTAATCATCAATCCTAATTTATAGTGTTACAGAAAGTTACCTTCTTGAAAACCAGTTTGTTTGATGAATTTTTGCACTTCTCAGTACTTAGTTTTCCTTCTTTCATTTGAATTCTACTGAGCTTGTCTTAAATATCAACTTTTACCTTTTTCAGGTTGCTGAGAAGACAGCTCTTTTAAGACCAGTAGAATTAAAACTTGTTCCTGTTGCTTTGGAAGGTAGCGCCTTCAAGAGCAAGTTTCTTGACACAGATGAACTCATGAGCTATTGCAGTTGGTTTGCGGTAAAGAAATAATCTCCATTATTTCATCTTTATACATATGTATAATCCTGTCACTAGAGATTATTAATTTGTTTGCTCCTGTTTATTATTGAGTCACATATAGCTCCAGTATATGAACAAATTCATGCTTTGTTTGGTTCTCTTCACATATTAGTAGCTTCTTTTTCCTTTTTTCCCCCCTTCAAGTTTGATATTTATTTAATTTGCCTTATAAGCATTTTTAGTTAACAGGTTTGTTATGCGGTCTTTGCTCAGTTTTTTTTTAATGATTTTCTCACTGATACGGGGATGGTACTTAATACTTTTTGTAGACTTTCAGCTGTTTGGTCCCAGATTGGGTTCGGAAGACAAAAATTGCAAAGAAGATGAGCAGGATGATGGTGAATCATTTGGGACTAACATTGAATAAAGAGGATTTGCAGAACGTGGTTGATCTAATGGAGCCATATGGTCAGATAAGCAACGGAATAGAACTTCTGAATCCTCCACTTGATGTAAGTAATTTTGTTGGCTTTTGAAGGTTAAGCTTTTGATAAGCAACTGTCTTTCCTTTGGTAATGTCTTTTCCTCGTCCATGAATTTAGTCAATAAATACCTCCTTTGCTTTTTGACACGCACCAGCAATTTATTTTGCCTTTTGATCTGAAATTTCCTGAATCCATTTAAATATATTTTTAAAGTAAACTATTGAATGACTGGTGATTTCCTGTTTTCCATTTCTTTGCTCCTTGCTTACCTTTACTGTTCCACATGCATTAGGTATCTTATCCCATGTCCTAACCTGATTGTGCAAAAGACATTATGAAAGAATCAATAATTTCTGAATGCATTTTATATTTTCATAAATTAAGCTTAAAACTTGTGCTATAAACAGAGTTCAATCCCTGTGATATCTCTATTAGATGAACAGTAAGGAATTTCAGTTTGTTCCATGAAAAAGATACTGATGATTTTTCTAAACTTCTGTTAAGTAGTTGCATCTCCAATCAGCAGTGAATGAAGTTTTGTACGACTTATGTGGTGTATAAGCCTCACCACTTCCTGGCAGTTTATAAGCTTGCCTGGCCATGTACAGTACAGGGGCTTTCAGTTTACTAGATTAGGCTTTCTTCTGTGAATGGTTCAACACCTCAAACTTTAAAAGTATAACCAGTCTGTTTTAGAGAAGTTATCCATGTTATAAACAAGGGGGTGCTCCTTACCCTGCTATGTCAAAACTCAAAAGCAACTTGATGGTATCACAAAGAGGGCAGCTTGGTCTTAATAAAAGAAGCAAAGATCAACAAGTATTCCCTTCTTTTTCTTCTTCCTTTTGATTTTGTAGGAAACAAGAAACACATGAATTTTACTATAAATTTTGCTTGAGATAAGTCAGTATCTCTTGTTTTGGGTCATGCTTACAACCATGTAGAAATGTTGTTTCTTTATACTGTCATGAAGGTTTGAATTAATTGGATATGGTGCATGGCAGTGGACAAGAGAGACCAAATTTCCACATGCTGTTTGGGCTGCTGGCCGTGGTCTGATTGCCCTTCTTTTACCCAACTTTGATGTGGTTGATAATCTATGGCTGGAGCCATGTTCTTGGCAGGTGAGTCATTTCATATCTTCTTGTGACTGAGTGCATGTTAACTCCAATAATCAATGTCAATTGATCTGAAGCAACAATGTCATTCTCCTTATAAATTAAAATGATGAAAGGTCATGAATTTTAAGCCTAAGCCAAGTTTGTACAATGTCTCCAAGAAATGTACAACACCTTGCCTAAGCTAAGGCTGTACAGTGTCTATGATTGCATGGCAATTTGCCTGGTTCTTTTATCCCTATGATCCTTCCTCATTCAATTTATTTGTTGTCTTAAGAAGCTGAAAATTGTACTAGCTGTTCCATGCTTAGGTATGGTTCAGATTAATGCTAGCAGTGAAACTCGTTTGAGAACTTATGAATAGAGAAGCTGTGAAAAATGTTACCTCTTCTTTTTGCAGGGTATTGGATGTACAAAGATTAGCAAGGCAAAAAATGAAGGTTCCTTGAATGGGAATTCAGAATCAAGATCATACCTTGAAAAGAAGCTTGTATTTTGTTTTGGTTCATATATATCATCCCAACTACTACTTCCGTTTGGGGAAGAAAATTTTCTTTGTTCTTCAGAATTGAAACAGGCTCAGGAGGTCAGTATTCATCACTTAATAGTATCAACAGATTTTATAATTCCATCTGAGTAAAGCATGCATCATTGTCTATTTGCTAATTGCAACAGATAGCTACAAGGATGGTGATTCAGTATGGGTGGGGGCCTGATGACAGTCCTGCAATTTACTACAGTAACAAAGGGGTATTCCCTATTCTACAACCATGAATATATTGGTGGACAGAAATTTAAGTTGTTGCTCAAATTAATCACTGCAGACCTTGTTTTGTTACTAGAGTAATGTATTTGCCATGTTACCCTGGGATAAGAGGCACAAACAAACAAACATGGCTTGTGCTCCCACGATGTGGCCTTTATGTTTGCTTGTACATATGATTACCTCTCACAATGCAAAAAAGAAAAAAAATAAGAAAAAGAAAAAAAGAGAGGACAGCGTTCATATTATTCTTGGCTGATTTAGAAGCATCTAGTTTGTATGGTACTGCTATTAGAAAAAAAGGTGCCATAGTGCTATTTCCTTGTTGGATTTATTTTTTTTGCCATTGGTGTAGGTTACATTTTTAAGCGCGGGGAACAGCCATGAGTATGAGATGGCAGCTAAAGTTGAAAAGGTATGTTTGTCATGCTTCCTGTGGTGAATGCTTATACTTTTTTCCTTTACATGGCAGCAGTGTAAACATCATTTACTGAAGTAGTTGTGATTTGGATTGAGATATTCTGCAGCTTTACGATTTAGCATATCTTAAAGCAAAGGGTATGCTTCAGAAAAATCGACGAGTTCTTGAAAAGATTGTTGAAGAATTGCTTGAATTTGAGATTTTATCTGGCAAGGTAAACGATGTTACCCTAAAACAGTTTAAGCTTCTCTACTTACTGTAGACAGCATTGTTTCCTTTGTTCAGTCTCCAGCTATCAATCATTTAAATCTCTGCCTTGCCCTTCTTGAGTAGCTTTGAAAAATTTGAGAATTCTAATATCAAAGCATTTATATCAGGCTGCCTTTTCGGATAATTATTAACCAAAAAACTAAAAGAACTGGGGTTTAATATGGCTCTTCACTATTCACATTTTTTTTTCATATATATTTTCATCCCTTTATTTTTTTCAACTTTTGTCCTTAAACTCTAATTCTTTCAATTGAAGTACAATCTAATTAGATGAGATTGAGTTTGATATTGTGGTATAAAGACCAAATTAAAAGACAGAGGATTGAAATGTAAAACACAAAGAAAATATATGGTTAATCTCAAATTCACGGCCATTTTTATTTTGATTCAAAATTTTAATGTTTATTTTTCAATATTTAAGTTTGAGAGAGGAGAGAAAAAGTTGGTAGAAAACAATGAAAGAAAGAGTTATCGGCTGCCATAGTTTTGACAACCAAAACAACCAAGATTAGTGTTAAAGGGTTTCATTTAACGAGAAAAGTTCAATGGTGGTGATTTTTGGCCTTCATCTTTCTTGAAAAAGTAGATTGAGGTTCGTTTGGATTTTTGGGATTCAATTGATTTTTTATTTTTAAGTTATTTTAGGGTGTTTCGGAGTTGGTAGGTGGTTTATGGAGATTTCTATGGTGTTTTGAGGTTTTCTATAGTAAAAATGACTTCAAAATTGGGTTTTTGAGGTCTAAAAATTAGAACCCTGATGTTCTAGTCACTAGGTGACTAGAAAAGACCCGTCGCTTGATTAAAAAAACAAGAAAAAAAAAACAAGGAGGGCTTGAGCTTTTGTATATTAGAGCTTGGCCTCTTTCTTTTCTTTTGTTTTTTTATTTATTTATTCTTTTCATTATTGTTTTCCATTTAAATAGCAATTTATTCCCTAACTCTCATTTTTGAAATAAATTGAATTAGTTTTATTTTTAAATCGTGATTGATCTTTTTAATTTTTATTTTTTTTAGTTGCATGATACTTTGAAGAGATTAGTTTAATTTCATGGATTGTTTTCTATTTATATTTTAAATGAGTTAGTTATATTTGGATTGTGTTTTTATAAAATTAAAAATGATTGGTTATCAGCAACTACAATTACCCGCTAAGATAAAATGAATAAAAATGTTTAAAATAAAAGAGTATTAAGTGTAAAACATTTGCATATGCATCAATCTTTTATTTCTATTATGAAGATTATCTTCTTGCTTTAATATTAAATCAATGTTAACTTTTTTTGAATTTATTAGTTCATATATTTTTTAATTTATTATTTAAAGAATAAACAATATTTTTTCGTTGCTCAATTAAAAAAAATATGATACATAAAATACATATTCATAACATAATTATTTTGTTCCTTTTACATTAAAAATCAACTTAAAATCCTTCTCGTAGCGAATGCAAGTTGATCATCTCACTAAACTTCATCTGTTAAACTAAAATTTTTACCCAATTTTTCTATGTTAATTTTTCAAGTTATTCTGATTAAAAAATAATTGGATCATCTCAACAAACCTTTGTATGTTACTGCTTCGCAGTGTAGGTTTTGTTGATGTCACTTGAACCTTTTAATATAAAAGTTGATTCTGTTTGTTGTTATCACTGTATTTTTAATGTTAATTAAGATAAAACTTCGTTTTCTTTCAGGATTTAGAAAGGATGGTTGATGATAATGGTGGCATTCGGGAGAAAGAGCCTTTCTCCCTTTCCAAAGCTAATTATACAGAGGTAGGTTTCAACTCCCCCCCCCCCCCCCCCTGTTTCTCCTTGAGGGGAGGGGAGGATTGCAAATGTAACAATGTGTGACTAAAATTATTTACTTTGAAGATGCTCTGTTGTTTCCACATTAGAGCTGCTCCAGGGTATAGGTAGGTATTTCTTTGAGATGCAGAATGATTTGGAAAAATTACTTCATTTCCATAGAAATCCCCAATGCCTTGAAAATAGCATAGAAAGAATGCCACGAGTTTCAGCAGTCTGCATTAAAGACACATTAATCCTGGGATTGAAATAATCTGGAATTCCGAAGTTAAAAGTAAACATGTAAAAGTTTGATGGTCTCTGCATGAAACAGAAAAGTGATGCACGCTTCTTTAGAAGTTGGTTAGACTCATAGACTTCTAGATTTGCACCTGTTATAAAAATTGGTTATTTTCATTTCATTTTTGCAATGAAATGATTTTCCTTATTGTCCGTGTTTTCAGTTTACTGCCTGCATTTGTGTATATATGGACTAATCCTATCCTTAATATTTTCAGGCATTGTCTAGCAGCTTTCTAGATCAAGGCAATGGAGCAGGACCTGCTCTTTTAGGTGTATCTACCTAGGATGAAGGGCCAATTTTTATTAAGAGTTTAGTTTGCTTGTTCGAGTATGGAGGTTTCCGCTCGAATTAATAACTTCATTTAACAGTGTCTTTCTGACATTTGAAATATCACAGGAAGCAGGCTAGGGTTGAGAAGATGACCCGCGATTTTCTCCCTTCTCAACTGTGCGATCCCAATCTTCTAGGTTAGAGGACTTCTGGCTCCTCGCCTTCTTTGAACTGTAACTTTGATTTTTCAGCAACAGGCAACATATTAGAATGGTTACTTTTTGCTTCACCTCATTCCCCTTCCATATGATTGTAAGCATAAAAGCCAGTGCTATGAATACAGGGATGAGCTTGAAGAGTTGCAAAAAAATTATAGACATGTAGGCTTCACCATTGAAATTTTAGTTTAGGCTTGTAAAGAACATTTTAATGCAAATACCAATGATTGCAGAATAAGCTTATGATGGGATTTGAATTCTGGATTTACATGATACACCGGAATGGATCTATTTTGAAGGCTTAAGAAAGAATCTGAGCAGTTCATAACAATTTGCAGTGAAGTTTGACATCTGCTTATTTTATTCCTTAAAGACTAAATGAAAGTATGAACATTCATGTAGATTATATCTGCAACTAAACTCATGGAACAAATTTTGGAGAGAAAGTAAAAAGATTTACATAAAAAGGAGTTGCACAAAGCAGCAGCCTGAGGATATTCTTCCTACAGAAGGCCTATTACAGGTGAGGTGCTAAAGATTGGCCTCTCTTCTCTAGGATTTTGTACGTTGTTATGACAAGTGCTCTTCCTTCGAGGCTTTGCCTCTCCAAGCATTGTTATGACATCCCTCGTAGATGGTCTGTCCTTGGGTAGTTTAGCGGTGCAGAGAATCGCGATGCGGAGAACAAGAAGCATCTCTTCCTGCACATGTTTGTATTGTCCCGCTATGCTGCGGTCTAGTGCTTCTTCTAATGCTCTATTGTTTCTGATCTTTCTTCGAGCCCATTCAACAATGTCAACAGATTCTTCAAAAGCAGGGTCTAGTGGCATTTTTCCTGTCAGAAGCTCCAAAAGCACAACCCCGAAACTATATATATCACTCTTTTCATCAACCTTCAGGGTATATCCATATTCTGTCACGAGAAAATAAAAACATCAGTGGCAGTCCAGATTAGCAATATGCAATTTGAGTTTTTCTTACTCTTGCAACCCTAGGCCTACTATGGTTAGAAAGTAGCATGTGAATGGATGGATATGAGATGAGTGTATGGCAAACTTCTTTGATGAAATAATTAATGGTTCACGCTCAGACAGGATATCTGAAGAATAGACAAGCAACTTACCAGGTGCAATATAACCATAAGATCCAGCCACCATTGATACTGTCTCATTCTTATGACTCATCATCCTTGCCAAACCGAAATCCGCTATCCTTGCCTCTAGGTTTGCATCAAGCAGGATGTTGTTGGACTTGATATCACGGTGGATGACTGGTGGGTGACAATCATGGTGGAGGTAGTTCAGCCCCTGTGCAACTCCAACTGCTATGTTGTAGCGTGAGACCCAGTCCACCAACAAATTTCCAGTTTCTTTACCGTGTAAAGCTGTTCCAAGGTTTCCATTAGGCATGTACTCATAAACCATCATTACATCTGTTTCATTATGAAGATACCCTAATAGCCG
Organism: Populus tomentosa; assembly: GCA_018804465.1. Taxonomy (NCBI): domain Eukaryota; kingdom Viridiplantae; phylum Streptophyta; class Magnoliopsida; order Malpighiales; family Salicaceae; genus Populus; species Populus tomentosa. The sequence continues at coordinate 3,485,286 of CM031993.1, forward strand.
CACGATGTTTCGATGCCGAAGCCTCCCTAAGAGACTCACTTCTCTGAATAGATCATCGCCATTCTCGAGGTCTGTTTCTGTTCTCCAAAGCTTCTTCACGGCCACAATTGCATGTGGCCGATGAGCCTCAGCCTTGTAAACAATGCCCGTCCCTCCCATGCCGATGATATTGGATTCCTTAATGGAAGCTAGTATATCACTACTGGTGAAACTTATTCGCTGGAATGCTACTAATGTCCAAGGCCATTCCTTGTTGCTCTTGTTATGCCAGTCATCGAAGAAACTGTTGTACAAATACCATCTTTTATAAAGCCATCTCCCAGTGAAAAATGCGATTCCTAGAGTTAAGATGATTGAGACTCCGATGATGAATCCTGTTATGACATGCTTGATGCGCAGATTCTCTTGTTGCTTTGATGCAGAGGAAGTAGTGGAGCAGGGTGGAAGTACGCCGCCACAAAGACCAGCATTGCCAATAAGATCGTTAGGATTTATGGTCGTCAGCATTCCATTGGAGGGAACCGGACCCTCAAGTTTATTGAATGACAAGTTTACCATTTCCAAGGCTGGTGAGGTCCCAAAGTTCGCTGGGATCCGACCAACAAGAGAATTGTTGGACAGGTCAAGAATGGCCAATGTGGGCATTGTTGAGATTGCTTTTGGGATCTCCCCAGTAAATTGATTGTTTTGCAGGTTCAGATTCACCAGCTTTTCACATGAAGCAATGCTCTCTGGGATTTTTCCAGAGAAATGGTTGCTTGAAAGGTCAAGAAGTGAAAGTGATGGGCAATCTTGAAATTGGTCTGGGATTTGGCCTTCAAAGCTGTTGTTGGAGGCCAAGAATGTCTGAAGGTTAGGAGCGGAGAGAATGCTATATGGGAGAGATGATTCAAGGTGGTTTCCAGAGACATCAATGAAAGAAAGTGATGTAGACAAAGCAATGTCGTCTGGTATTTGGCCAGTTAGATTGTTGTTAGCCAATTCCAGCCTTTGAAGTATTGGAAGACTTCCAAGACCAACTGGAATTGTCCCAGAAATAAGATTATTTTGCATGCGAACACGTACTAATGACTTACAGGTTGAGAGACTTGCGGGGATTGGGCCAGAGAAGGAATTGTTGAAGAGAATGACTTTAGTGAGATTGCCAGAATGACACAAACCTGGTGGAATCTCACCTGACAATGAATTTGATGACACATCTAACCATTGCAAGGGTGAGTTCTGTCCTAGATTCTCAGGCAAAGGACCAGTCAGAAAATTATTCCATAGCTCAAGCACCTCCAATTTGGTTAATTCACCAAGCTTGGTAGGAATTGTACCCTTCAGTTGATTGCGCATCAAATTCAAGAGTTGCAGATTCTTCAGTTCTGCTACCTCCACTGGGATCTCTCCTGAAATCTGATTATCCGAAAGATCCAGGAATACAAGGGATGTAGCATTACCAAGTTCTGGTGGAATCTTTCCTGTGAAATTGTTCTTGTACAGATAAACTGTTGCAAGTTGCTTTAGCCTACCCAATTCAGCAGGAATCTGGCCACTGAGTCTGCCGACTGCCAGGTCAAGATACTGAAGACTGGTAAGGTTTCCAATCTCTGCTGGGATTTCACCTTCGAACTCATTGTATCCAAGAATGATGGTCTCTAGAGAAGCAAGTTGGCCTATCTCTCTTGGAATCCTTCCGGTCAGATTATTACCAGAAAGGCCGAGAAACTTCAGTTTCTGCAGATACTTGAAAGAACTAGGAATTGAGCCTACGAAGAAGCTCCCTCGAAAATCTAAGCTTTCGAGTGATGTTGCATTGCCAAGATCTTCAGGAAGATAGCCTGAGAAGTTGTTGCTTGATGCATTGACTGAAGTCAATCCAGAGGCCACTCCTAGACCAGTGGGGAAGCTGCCAATGAAGTTGTTCTGACTTACATCAATGGTCTTCAATGAGGTGAGAGTTCCTAGTGATTTTGGCAACGAAGAATCAAACCCATTACAAGAGATGTTGAGCAAAGAAAGACTACGCAACTCCTGAATATGATATGATACATTGCCGCTGAGATTCATGTTGGAAAGGTCAAGCCTCTCTACAAACCCCTTGGAGTTGCACCGTACTCCAGTCCAGTTACAATGGGGAGACCGATTCCCAGCTGCATTGCCTGGCATTTTCCAACCCATAAGTTTATTTGACGGATCAATCAGGCTAGATTTGATCAACAACAAAGTTGACAATTCATCATACTGTACACTTTGAACTCCCTCAACAAAAACAAGAGAGAAAGCAATGCAAATGTCGAAGAACAGCAAAAGGGTTTGCATTTTTTTGTTCTTTTGAGTCTGTTTCCTTCTAGTTGTGTGACATTTCTGGCTCTGTGGAACAGAGAGGAGTAGTGTGGCAAGAGGATGTTATATGAGAGAGGAAGAAGTTAACCAGCCAGCCTGCCATAATTAATGAACAATGATTATTAGTTTAATCTGTTTACGTGGGATCTTGGGATCAGAACCAGCTAATTATCTGCACTTAATGAGTGTGAAGGTTTGGACTCATTGCAAATCCACCAGACACTAAAACATGGGAAGAATGTGTCTTCAGTGATAGCTAGTAGCTGGTTATTCTTGGCCTGTTGAATATATTATCGGTTCATCTTCATGGTCAACCCAGCCAGGTAATTAATAACCTAGTAAGTAATGATGATTATTTCACATTTAACTGAAACTAAATTGTACTTGTCTTCTGTTAATCTGAAAAATTTTTAAGATTGTACTTTATGCTCTGGGCTAGATTGCTCATCATGACCTTTGACTACTGCAGGTAAGGTGAGCATTTCACTGTTTACTGAGCACACTTTATGTTCATGATTCATAAAGTGCTCATAATCCATTGTTTATAATTTGTAAATGTTCATGAATTACTTATAAATAAGAAAATGAATATTGCATCATCATCAAATTCATACTTCTGTGCTCCCACCCCTTTTCCCCCCTGCTAAAACTCAAGGAAAACAGCAGGTGATGGATATGGTATACGAACAATTCAAGTTAATCCATTCTGGCCATTCCAGAGCTGGTTCTCCATGCATCATTACAGAGTCAAGCGAACATCAAATTCAATTATTTTTGCTTATATTTCTGGAGTATTATCATTCTATTTACCTCATCTGGATTTATTTGGCACAGGAGAATCTCTCCCCCATGTTCCAAGGTCGAGGGTAGAAGAAAATGGAACTTCTCTACGAAGGTGATAGCCTCGACAATCATTGCCTTGGCCTCCTTCCATGTCTGCACATGCACCTACCTGGCTCCAATCCATTATTACATGATTTAGAATATTAGCCTCCAAAGCGTAGGAGGGTCCTAAAGTTCTAGCAATTAGAAGGTAATAATTCAATTCAATATGCCCCACAAACACATGGTGGAGGGGCTGGAGGCCATGTGCCAAGGGCAGCTTCCTAGGGAAAGGGCTCGAAGTTCCTCCATTATTATTGCCATGGGACATTCTCTCACATTACCTTACAAGCATATGTATGTTGGATTATCTTTTTTTGCAATATATTTTTGCCCATTTCAGAATCAATTGGACTTGGAGGGTGCAAGATTAGGTGTCCCACATGGCTTTATGCCAAAGCAGCCGCCGCCACCGCCACTACAGATCATTTTTTTCATCATGGGAAAATTGGTGCCTCACCAAGAACAAAAGGAAGAGGAATCATGGGGATGGATGGGATGTTAAATTTAGGATTGCATGTATGAAAAGTAACTAGGTTGATGTTTAGTATATGTTTGATATTACTTTTGGATTTATAACTTTTTGTGGCTAAAGTTTTGTTGAGAGTTCGTTTTGTATTATAATAATGATTATTTTTTAAAATAATTTTTGTTTTAAAATGTATCAAATTATGCTTTTTTGTTTTTAAAAATTTATTTTTAATATTATCATATTAAAATAATTTAAAAATAAATTAAATTTTTAAACAAATAAAAAAAATCAAATTGTTTTAAAAATATTTTTAAAATGAAAAACAGAAATGGATTCCAAAAGCAACATCCAATTTTTCCATGTATTGCTGCGGTTCTATACTTTGGATTAACATTTGATGCAATTTGTGCGAAGTGCTAACAGCGCTACTGCTCAAACTCACGCCTTCAGGCCCATCATCACTAAACTGCACATGGATGGTGGGCTTTGGGCTCTAATCCTAAGCAGCCCAAACAAAAAAAATACAGAGCAAAACAATATTCTTCAATAGAGACCAAGTCCAACTTTCTTGGACCAAAAACGAGAATTTTTCTTTTCTATAAAAAAATGACAAGGGTATTTGGCTAGCTTAATTCTTATATGACATTTGAAAAAAAACAATTTATACTAGTTTATTGGCTCATGTTTCACTTCAGGTTGGATAAAGTTTTTAGAATGTAAAAAAAAAAAAAATTAAGTTTAATTTTTATAAAATATTTTTTTAATTATATGATAAAAATATATGATTATAGAATGGAGCACCAACCTAAAAATAAAAAATTATTTACTATAATTATAACCCTAAATAAAATAAAAATTAATAAATTATGAATACTGAGATATCATCATTTCTTTGGTCGAAATAATAACTTCACTGTTGAATCTAAAAAATACAATATTAAGATTGTTATAAAAAGAATCAACTAGATTTTCAAATTGGTAACCATTCTGCCACATATTTGGCGTTATGCAACACAAAGAATAGCATTCTGTCTCATATTATATAACATAGATATTTTTTTCTTTAAGATAAAATCATGAAATAACTATTAAAAATAATTAACGAACCAAAAATTTAAAAAACATATCTGGCTAATGGGTGAACTTATCAAATCTATAAGCTGAGTAACCTGGGCTAGCATGTCAGACCTATGAATTGGATTATGGACTCTAGTGGTATTATGTTTTTTTTCAAAATTATTTTTTATTTAATTATATGATAAAAAAATACAATCACAAAATAGAACATCAACATAATACTGAGATATTGTAAAAAATTAAGCGACAAGTGATTGTTAAAATATTTAACATCGTAATACATGTGATTTACCTTATTGTGTTTGATGAATCTCTCTATCAAAATAAATTTATAGTAGAAATCGACACGCATATAAAATTTATTGAATAAAAACATAAGAACAAATACAAGGTTATACATATGAAAAATATTATAAAAAAATCAAAATTAAAAAAAATATCATAAATGAATCATACATTCTTCTTTAAAAAATAAAAACACCCAATATTATTAAAAACAAACATCACAAATGAATTAAAAACATAAACTCTACATTTATTCGAAAACAAAATATCCACTAATGCATTATTTTTTAAAATCAAAATTAAAAACAAAAGAATTAGGCCTAGTTCCCGGCCTCATCAAGCAATGGCTCACGTGCGGTCTTATATTTTTAAATAAATGTTTAATGGGATGGATGGTGCATCATCCTCCCCATATATCAGAAAAAAAAAAAGACGTGTCACCTATATCAGTAGAGGGTATGTTTGCTCATCCTTAGAATCCGGCCATTGTGATGACCGGAAAAATAGAATCTTTTGTTTTTTACCAAAAAATCATTTTTAACCCATTTTTATCTAAAAAATCTAGAAAACACTCTAGAGACCTTATTAAACCAATTAATGGCCACATAAAAAATAAAAAAACACCATAAAACCCGAAATTCACCTCAAACAAAAACATTTCTAAGCTCAAATATGATTTTTTAGGGTGTTTTTAAGGTAAAAAAAAAACATGTAATCTTAGCTCATATCATCATATGGAATCATTTGACACAAACAATGATAATTTTGGTGCACGAAATCCTTACCATCACACTTTTTCTCTTCAAGCTGGAATTTGGTGATCTCTTTTCTCTCCTTTAACAAAAAAAAAAAACAAAAAAAATGAGTATAATGAATTTCAGTACCAAAGTTAACATTTGTAAAATTCAAAGGACTAGTCACTTAATAGCTAAAATACATGGGGGACTCAAATGATTTTTTGACCAAAATTTTCAATATGCCACCTATGTTACTTGGTTTCCCCACTTGAGTCTCTTTTCTTTCAATTCAACCATTTTTTTAATAAAAATACAACTGAACTCTAATTTGGTCTAAAAAAGGTTTATTTGTGCAAAAAACAAATTCGAGGACTAGATTGAATTTTTTTAAAATTACACTATTATAATCCACATTAAAATATAAAAAGATGAATAATGTTTTTGTAAGCAATAAACGCCACACATTTTAGCTTTATATATATTGTTAATTAAGAATAGATATTTCTTAGAGTAATCTTAAGGATACATCCTTCTGTCTTCTTGTAAGTATTTAAAGAAATTTAGTAAATTTTTTAGGTGATGGTCTTAATATTTAAATTTAAAAATTAAGAAAGGAAACAAACTTATTTAACTATCGATTGAATCTTTTATTGGTCTTTCAAAATTAGAATTAGGTTCATAAATGTTTTGGGGTGTTATTTAATATCATTTTGAAGTTTTTTATTTTAAAAAAATTATTTATTTTAGTTTCTCATTTTCAAAAAATTATAGAAACCAGCAAACAATTACCATAATTTTAGGAAATAAAAAAATGGTTTGCCTATTTTTACGATTAGAAAATAATAAATCAAGATTAGCAAGTGTTTTTTTTTGTCTTAACAAATTTGAAAAAATAAAAATAAAACTTGTGATACCAAATAATTATTCATTTAGCTTGCTTACTTGAAAGCCTGTGTCATGTGCTACCGCTAATAATTTTTATGACATTATTTGGGGCCTAGATAAATTTTTGAAGGTGGTAAAAGAAAACTTTTTAATATGCAGAGATTAGATACCGTATCCATATGATTTCAATTGTCTTTAATTTTACTGTTTCTCTGTCAATTATTTGATTGAGTAATCTTAGTGTTTGTTTAAATGTGAGGTAGTTTTAGTTTTTTTAAGGTAAATAATATGGTTTTTAAGCTTTTAAGGATGTGGTTTGTGTTTAAAAAATACTGTATTTAAAAAAAAATTATCACACCTTCAAGTCAAATAGACTAACTCGATTATCTTATTAATTATGATTGTATTGTCATGATTCTTATTATCATATCTTTCATTAGATTTTTATATAGTACAATTCTATAAAAAAAAAAATATAATTTTATAAAAATAAATTATAAAGTTTAATTTTTAATTAATATAATATTAAATAAAAAATTAAAAAAATCATAATCAACTCAAGTTAATCTGCTAAATATTATTTTCTAGATTGTAAAACTAAAATAATTTTATAAAAAGTTTATTGAAATAATTTATAAAATTTAACTTTCAATTAATTCAATATAAAAAAATAAAATAAAAAATAACTAATTAAAAAAAATACTTGAATCAGTTGACTTAAGATGTCATATATTACAAAAATAAGAAAAATTAATAAAATAATTTAATCTTAAATAATAAAATTAAAAAAATATTATTCTAATTAATAGTCCTACAAAGGAGAGGTTTAATAATAAAAAAAACCCCAAAATAATGGCAACGCCTTATATTTCAATATTGGATCTATTATGGGGACTCTTCTATTTCTTAGGCCTACGCAGTATTGGGCTTCATAGTTCCTTCTTCAAGTATTTGGGTCCTTAGCCATTTTACATTATAGCCCAAGAATTGTTCTTAAATCTCCAATGGCGTCTCTCCTATACGGACAGTTTGGTCAAATCAAATTTACAACGGCTCTTAAAGAAAAAGTAGCCGTTGCAAAACCCTATTCTCTATATTCCTCCCCATTTCTTTACTTGTTCATCATCTTTGAAAAATCGCACTCTAATCACTTTATAAACCCATCAACTCCGTTTGAAAATTCCCAATCAAGTCAATCTCTCTTTAAAGATCAACAACACATCGCCCTTCTTTTCTCTCTCTGGCTCTACTTTCTTAATTATTCTGTTGGGTCTCTTTGATCACTAACATCTCTGTTTTGCAGAAGGAAAAGTCTTGTTGGGTTCCTTTATTTTTTATTAAATTTACTGTTTCTCTGTCTATTATTTGTTTTTGGTTGTTGTTAACATTATGGATGCAGGGTCTATTAACTCTTCTTCAAGCTTGAAAGCCCAATCTCGTTTCCCTCTTCAACAGCAGTTTCTTCCCAGAATGAACTCTAAAGAAAACGTAAGATTTTGCATTCGGTTTTCTTGATATCTTATAATGATTCAATTATGAATCGGGTTCTTATAATTTGTTTCGTGCATTGGATTCTTTAACAGCTGGATAGATTTATTCCAAACCGGTCAGCCATGGATATGGATTATGCCCATTTCATGTTAACAGAAGGGAGAAAAGGGAAAGAGAATCCAGCAGGGAACTCACCGTCAAGAGAGGCTTACAGGAAGCAACTTGCTGAATCCTTGAACATGAACCGAACTCGAATTCTAGCTTTCAAGAACAAGCCTCCTGCACCTGTTGAGTTGATGCCTCAAGACCACTCTCATCACCACCACCAGCCCAAAACCGCCAAGCCTCGCCGACATATTCCTCAGACTTCTGAGAGGACATTGGATGCACCGGATCTTGTGGATGATTTCTACCTCAACCTATTGGATTGGGGCAGCAGCAATGTTTTAGCCATAGCTCTTGGAAGCACTGTTTATTTGTGGGATGCTTCAGACGGTTCTACCTCAGAATTGGTCACGGTTGATGATGAAGATGGACCCGTCACCAGTGTCAATTGGGCTCCTGATGGACGCCATATTGCCATAGGCTTGAACAATTCTCACATACAGTTATGGGATTCTGCTTCCAATAGACAGGTAATAAGCCCATACCTCTTTTAATGGTGTCCTTTATTGGTAAAGTTTCTCTTGTTACTGTCTGCTTATAGTATTTGTTTTGGTGTTTTCCCTACAGCTAAGAACATTGAAAGGAGGCCACAGATCGCGAGTTGGGTCATTGGCATGGAACAATCACATCCTGACAACAGGAGGGATGGATGGTCAAATCATTAACAATGACGTGAGAATTAGATCACACATTGTTGAGACTTACAGAGGTCATACACAGGAGGTTTGTGGGCTTAAATGGTCCGCTTCAGGTCAACAATTAGCAAGTGGAGGCAATGATAATCTAATTCACATATGGGATAGATCTACAGCATTATCAAACTCAGCAACACAGTGGCTTCACAGGCTTGAGGACCATACTTCAGCAGTGAAAGCCCTGGCATGGTGTCCTTTCCAAGGGAATTTGCTAGCCTCTGGAGGAGGTGGAGGAGATAGGAGTATTAAGTTTTGGAATACACATACAGGTGCCTGCTTGAACTCGATTGATACCGGATCTCAGGTTTGTTCTCTTTTGTGGAACAAGAATGAAAGGGAACTACTTAGCTCTCATGGGTTTACTCAGAATCAACTCACTGTCTGGAAATATCCATCAATGGTGAAAATGGCAGAGCTCACTGGCCATACTTCTAGAGTCCTTTACATGGCTCAGGTACTAATAAATAATTTGAGGATTGAAATTTATTTCTTAATGATCTTTGTTTTTTTGGCTTTAATTTACCAACTTTGCTGTTTTACCTACAGAGTCCGGATGGTTGCACAGTGGCAACAGCAGCAGGAGATGAAACGTTAAGATTTTGGAATGTTTTTGGAGTTCCAGAAGTGGCTGCTAAAGCTGCTCCTAAAGCAAATCCCGAGCCATTTTCTCACTTGAATCGCCTTCGCTGAAGCTGAAATGAAAATGCCAAGATACATTTTCTGCCCTATCAGTTTCTGAAACATCGTCTCCGTCTGAATTCTTTTCATACCGAATCTCAGAATCCTCGCATGCATATTCTGTTCTGGGTTACGGGGAAAACAACAATTTGTTGTCAGGATGGAGATGGAAAATCAATCACAATCGATATCATGCTTTGCAAATTGAGACAACTACTAGCATCAAAATCATAATCATAAATCAAAATCACCCCTTCCCTCCTCCCTCAATTTCTGTACAGATCAAAGAATGATTTTGAAGGAGGGGGGAGGGTTGGTAGATGTGTACTGTAACATCAAATATCTCCATAGTGGAAGCTTTCAGAATGTTTTCCCCCGTGGAGTAGTCACTCATGTGGCGAACCACGTAAATTTCCGTCTTCTTCTTCTCTCTTTGATGCCTTTTTTTTACTGTGACAAATGAATTATTCTATACATTCAGCGAAACACTAGGCATGAATACAAGAGGGAAATAGCATCGATAGAATATCCTATTAATTATATTTAATACAAGAGGGAAATAGCATCGATAGAATATCCTATTAATTACATTTAATAGGTTCATTTATGATAAATGTATAATTAAGAGGAAATAGCATCGATAGAATATCCTATTAATTATATTTAATAGTTTCATTTATGATAAATGTATAATTAAGAAGTCCAATAATACATATAAATATAATTACTACAAGTTAGAAAATCAATTCTAATCAAATATATATGTAGACCATCAAAATAATAACTTATGCTAGTGTCACCCCAATTAGGATAATCAGAATTTACTATTCACCAATTACACATATGAGCAGTATGTGAAACTTTTGAAGAACTTAAACATTTTTTATCGCAAAATATAATTAATTCCCAAATACAGACTTGATAATAAACAGTCAATTATTTGTTAAAAACTAAACTAAAATCTGGGACTAAACTAAAGTCTTTCAGAATCCAAGGGTAAAATTGTATTTTTCAACAAATTAATTGTAAAGAAAAAGACCCCGTAGCAATACTATAAAATCAATTAGAAATGGATTAAGAAAACTTACTGAAGAAAAATTAGAAAAAAATTGTAAAGTTAGCTGGGTACGCCTTGATTTTAAAGAGAATTTTGGTAGAGGAAACGAGAATGGTCTTCCAGTACCGTTTGTAATATACATATATATAAATAAACTTATATCGGCTAAAGACTTGAGAATTTACGGGCTCACAATTACGGACTTATTATGATGAGATCCCAGTGGGGAGCTAAGTGAATTGGCAGCTAAGGTTCCTAACCTGCCATGGCTTAATTAGAACGCTTATGATGCAAGATAATAGCAGAAATTTGCCACGATGTCCGCCATAGTTTATATGGTCAAGTTGGTATAAAAGATGTCTTAAGCTTTTCATAATATGAGTAACAATCTGTACATACTATAATGGTGGACTCTGGTTTATATGACGGCTGCTGTATGGTTCTGCTAGATTGTTTTGTATCCGGAAAAAAAATGACCCATTTCTCGGCAAAAGTTAATGGTTAGGAATAAATGAACCTTAAGATTCTCAGTTATTTTCATCAATCCATGTGTATAGCTATGGATTTCTGACAAATATACCTGGCAGTTAAGTGTTGTTTCATTTATGATCTTATCCTAAAATAGTAGTAGGTACTACATTTAAGGTATGAAGTTGCATGCCTGTTTTCTTTTTTCTTCTTATGCATATGATCGATCACCTTTGCCATTGTTGATACTAGGAAAATGCTGCAGAGCTTCTTTGTAAGTTCCTACATCTCTTTCCCTCTTTCTGACTCTTTAAATTAGTAATGCTTTAATTGAAATTAAATCGGGATTTTAGAGAAATTAGTAACGATTGTGGATTTGTGATTAGCAGCAGATCCAAAAAATTTTCATTTCAGACTTGAAATTCGTGTATGATTTTCTCCAAAGGTTCTTCTTCCCTGTCTGTTGTCATAGCCCTGAACAGATTGAGTCTGAAACTATTGAGGCTTATGCAACGTACAAGATTGGCAAAAAGCTTATGGAAAGCGGCGGTAGCAGTGTCAAGAGGTTGTTCTTGTAATCTCTTCATTTATGCCCAACCTCCAATGCTGAAAGCCTTGAGAGGAATAGTTGTGTCTATTCATTACTCTATTTCAGACTAATTTTATTGCGTTCCATTTTCTTCTCGTTGTCGTCATCAAAGCTCTTCATTGTTAGCTGAAGGTGTTACAGAGACTTGCATCATCTTCTGTACTTCACAATTTGAGTAATGTAATACCATTGTTATTAAGATTAGCCGGTTTCTCTAATCTCATCCCTTTGCAATAAAATCTCGAATTTGTGTTAGAAGTACCATTGTTCTATATATTAGCTTCAGCAGCAACACAGCAATGGGAATGGGGTGTTGCGTGGTAAGCTGCCATAAAAGGAAAGGGGACAGTGGATGCACAATCACTTTGTTAAGTAGTTTTTAGCATAGAAACGTTTCACTTCAGATGACATGCACACACACAGTTATACAGCTGCCCGGAGAAAGTTCTGATGCAGTGGAGCGGAGCGAATTTGCAGTAACTGTTATCGGCAAGCCTGCTCTTGGCACCGGAACTTGACTACTTGTCCTCGGATTCATTTATATCGCCACCCGAGAAATACGATCCTTGCCGTGACCAATTGGCTGGATGATTCACTGTTTTCGAATTTTCGAAGTTTTTAGCTTTTGTATGGTGAAAACAACATAAAAATTTATGCAGAATAGCATGAACATGGAAGATAAAAACACTGCAGAAACCTATCACTCCTCTTCTTTTCTTTCTTTTTTCGTTCTTTTACACGTCTCCAAAACATTCACAGCCATATATATACACAAAACACTAACACATCTTTACACTCTCCCCCATAATATGCTAAACTTAACTCTTAGTGCATTTCTCATCTTTTGAAATTTACCCTTAATTTGGGAATGCTTTTTCATAGCAGAACCAATCACAATGCTCCTCTGATTTGCAGATCTCAATCCTTCCTCAATTGCTTCACAGATGAAATGATGTTTAAGTGCAATGTGATTGGTTCTGCTATGAAAAACTGGGTTCCTTTCAATTGATATAGCTGATTTATTGTCACAAACAAACAATGTTGTTGGATTTTATTGCTTGTCTTCTGCATCCTTCATAATTCTTCTTAACCAAATAACTTGATGGGTAGCTGAACTAGCTGCAACATTTAGCTTTAACCACTGATTATTGCTTCTTCAAAGAACAAGCAAACACACTAGAACTATGAGAAAAGCTAAATATTCTGGCAAATTTAAACAAAATGATTTATGCGGTGTTTTTGAAATTTTAGCAAAATGCTAATAGGTACAAAACTTGTTATTATACCTATTAATTAATTTTTGAATTTTTCAAAGTATAATAAAAATATAATTTTAAATGTTATTTTAATATAAATAAACTCAATCTTATCATGTGGGCCAGGCTTCCTGACCCAAAATTTTTTAAATTTAACTTTGATAAAAAATTTTATTTTTATTATTTTTTAATCATTGATTAAAAAAAAAGAGAGAAGTTGCTGGATTCTAGCAACAGAGAAATGAGCATGTCTTTAACAACAATTTAAACTACCAAAACAAACGATATTTATGTTAAATAGTTCATTTAATGGAGATAGTTTATATTAAGTATTTTTTTTTATTTTTAAAATTTATAAAAAAACAGATCTGAGCTCGAGTTGATTTTTAGTTTCAGGTTGATTTTTGATTTTTAGTTTTTAAGGTAATAGATAAATTTATCACGATTATTATATTGTTTTGAGTAAAAAAATAAGTTGTAAAACAGAATTTCAAGTAAAAATTATTATTTGACCATTATAATAATCAAAATCTAAGCAAAATAGACCACGGATCATTTATTTTTTTTAATGGGCATGCCTGCCCTCGAGGTTTTTTCTCCTTCATTCCATGCATCTGCTTCGATTTTCCATTTTTCCTTAACGGCAGGGGAATGTGATAATTATTAAAGTAGAGACCGTTGGATTTCTCGTGTTGGGCTCCTCTTGAATTATGGATAACACGACTCTTCATGCTAGAAAAACTTAGATCATTAACTTCAATTTCAATGGCTTGAGATATTTTAAAATTGATAGTTATTTTTTTGTAAGAAAAAAAATCCTTGCGAGTTAGTGGATTGTTATTTTTTTAATTATTATTATTTTTAAATTAGTTGTTATTTTTTTATAAAAAAAATATATATTTTCAAATGATATTTAAAAATATGATAGTTATTATTTTTTATTTAAAAATAAATCAAAATAATATTTTTTATAGCTACACATTAAAACATTCTAAAACTACTAAGAATTTTTTTTAAAAAAAATAAAAAATTTAATTTTTTTTAAATTATTTTCAAAACGCAAAAATAAAATTTTACAGTTATTTTATTTATTTGAATTGGTAGTTATCTTTTTGTGTGTGTCTATATATATATATATATATATATATATATATATATATATATATATAAAAAAAAAATACTCCTTTCACTCTCTTCTCCTTGTGCCTGTGTATATAAACAAAGACAAAGAGTAACGGTTACGAAGCCACTTGATCGATCGTTTCTTTTATATTTTTCACTGCAACAATGGATACGTTTCTTATTCCTATGAGCGATGGCAATGATCTATCCACAACGCTGGTGTCTGGAAAGGATGACATAGATCTTAGCTTCAACCTGCTATTTGGTGATGCGGCGGGTGACAAGGTTGTGGGGTTCGACACGGAGTACTCTCTGGAGCCAAAATTTAGCAGAGATTTAGATGCACATGTTGTTGAGAAAAGAATTGCTTTAGTGAAACTGTGCACTAAACACAGATGCATATTGTTCAGGCTTGACAGGGATAACGTCGATTACGTGCATCTGTTGAAGAAACTGTCAGCGTTGCTGGCTAACAAGGACATTGTTTTCGTCGGTGTTCGAAAGAGAGATGACCTTGTAAAGCTCCGGAACGAATATGGGCTAGAAATCTCCAATTTAGTGGAGTTGAGTGAACTGGTAGTAGGTGTTCTTGGCGAGCCTGCTCTGGGCACGTACGGGGCCAGGGATTTGGCTAGTAATCTTGATGTTCTTCGTCATCTTCAACCGAGAAATTCCATTCTTTCTTTGATCAACTGGCTAGATAATTCGCTAAATAGGCAACAGGTTCTGTGTGCGGTTACTGATGCGTATGCTGCCTACAAAATTGGCAAGAAGTTACTGGAAGATCGGCCAAGGAAGTATATTTACTAGATGTATTGCTTCAACAGCATCTTAGTTTCTTTTTTCCATGTTGAACTGTGTTCCTTTGGTCGTTG
Source organism: Populus tomentosa (assembly GCA_018804465.1). Classification (NCBI taxonomy): domain Eukaryota; kingdom Viridiplantae; phylum Streptophyta; class Magnoliopsida; order Malpighiales; family Salicaceae; genus Populus; species Populus tomentosa. The sequence goes on from CM031993.1 coordinate 3,500,348, forward strand.
AAACCTCGTGTTCTCTTACTGTGTCTTTCTCTCTCTTTGTTTACTGGACAGATTGGATGATCTGCGCTTGACTAGGTAACAAATGCTGGTGATCTCATTGCTATAATTTTCTTCTTTTTGTTTCTTTCAGGCTAGATGTAATAAATGTAATTGTACCAGGAAAATCTCAGAATAACTGTCCAAAGCTTCTCTTTTGCAAGAACTTCTTAGTGAACTCGAAATCAAAATCCCAATTGGCTTTCTTCTTCTTGTTTCTTTCAAGCTAGATGTGATAAATGTAATTGCACCAGGAAAATCCCAGAACAACTGATCCAAAGCTTCTCTTTTGCAAGAACTTCTTAGCGAACTCGAACTCGAAATCCCAATTGGCTTTCTTCTTCTTGTTTCTTTCAAGCTAGATGTGATAAATGTAATTGCACCAGGAAAATCCCAGAACAACCGATCCAAAGCTTCTCTTTTGCAAGAAATTCTTAGCGAATTCGAACTCCAAATCCTAATTGGCTTTCTTCTTCTTGTTTCTTTCAAGCTAGATGTAATAAATGTAATTGCATCAGGAAAATCCCAGAACAACTAATCCAAAGCTTCTCTTTTGCAAGAACTTCTTAGCGAACTCGAACTCCAAATCCGAATTGGCTTTCTTCTTGTTGTTTCTTTCAAGCTAGATGTAATGTTACATGCACAGGCTGAGGCGGGTAGTTTTTATTGTTAAAATAGCTGTTATAATTTGAATTGTTAAAAAGCCGTTATAGTCGTTATAGCCAGACTAAAACGCCCCGTTTCATTTAGCGCCACTGTTCCTGTAACAAACTGAAGCACCAGGTTGTGTGTGCTCATCAGTCCGGAATAAAAGGATACGGTTAGGCCAGTAAGGGGTAGGCTGTGTATATATATGCAGCACGGTTGTAACAGAAGGGTAATGAAAAGAATAATGAAAGAATGATTAATGGAGTTGCCATTAAACCTCTAAATTCCATTGCAGACTCTCTTGCCCTCTACGTAAACATCATTGCATACTGGATTCCTTTCCAGTAGGCACCTTAGAAATAACGCTTGCACCAACTGGTATCAGAGCTCGCGAACCTTGGACAACAGCCATGCCTCCAGACACAAGAACACAGGATCTAAGACGCTTGGAAGAGACGATTGAGTCTGCCAACAAGGAGCAAGCGGCCAAATATGAGCAAGTAACCAAGTTATTAGAAGTTTATGGCCAGAAAATGGAGAGTCACGAGGTTAAGTTTGGAGAGATCAAAGACTTAATCAGTGGCCTAAACTTTCAGCAAAACTCCTTCCTACAGAGGCTGAGCTCAGGAAGAGGTGAACTACATGCTAACCTTGAACAGCCGGGGTGTTCTAATGGAGTCAGCAGAAATAATTGGACCAGAGAAGCAGATCAACATCCACACCAGGTATTTAAACCTAGACGTGATTTCCCTAGTTTCAATGGAGATAATGTCTATCAATGGCTATTCAGGTGTCACCAATACTTTGAAATTACAGAAATGACTGATTCTGAAAAACTTAAACAAGCATCATACTACATGGATGACCGAGCCTTATACTGGCACCAGAATTTTGTTAGGCATCGACCTGAAGTCCTGTGGAGTGAATACATTGATGCATTATGCTGTCGTTTTGGAGACCAAACTGATCCTTTAGAGGAACTAAAAGACCTTAAACAGAAGACTGATCTAGAATCTTATATACAGGAATTTGATATTCTGTGGAATAGAGCAGAAATGACAGAAAGGCAGGCATTGGTTTTCTTCCTTGGAGGATTAGAAGTGGAGATTAAGAACATGGTCAAAATGTTTGAACCTAAAACCCTCTACCAGGCCTACAATTTAGCTAGGCTACAAGAAAACACCATTAGCTATAGACAGCCACACCAGTCTTATTCAAAAAACACATACAGCCCTGCGAGTGCTAATCCACCCAAGCCTTACACTACCCAAAATAGCACTAAACCCACCTTTTACCCGACCAACACCACTGTCAAACCATATCCTTACCACCAGAAATCCCCAAACACACCATACCGACCTACTAAGACCTTAAGGAATAAAGAACTGGATGAGAGGAGGGCGAAGGGATTGTGTTTTTGGTGTGAAGAAAAATTCATACCGGGCCATAGATGCAAAAACAAAAGGGTTTATTCCCTGTGTATTGTGGGCGATGAGGAGGTGTTAGAAGATGAGGTCCAAGCAGACAGTGAAGTTGATCCTGACACCTTCACACCCCAAATATCAATCAATGCCTTGGAGGGTATTTCAGGTTTTCAGACCTTGAGAGTGACCGGTAAGGTTGATAAAACCCCCCTTTTCATCATGATCGACTCTGGGAGTACACACAATTTTATAAACACCCAGGTGGCCAGGCGATTGAGCTGCACCCTCACTCCAATCCGGCCATTAGCAGTCGAAGCAGCAAATGGAGGCCAGATGACTTGCAATTCTGTGTGTAAGAATTTCCTCTGGAGAATGCAGGGAGTCCAATTCTCCACAGATGTGTTTGTCGTGGAACTCAATAATTGTGACATGGTGCTGGGAGTACAATGGCTAGCTACATTAGGTAACATTTTATCTAATTTCAAAGAATTGTGGATGTCTTTTATATGGCAAGGGGAGGACATATTACTGCAAGGGGATATTCCAGTTAAGCTACAGACAATTGGCTTTGAACAATTCAATAGCCTACTGAACAGTCCAAACCAGCTGGTGGAAGTGAATTTATGCAGCCTAAAGGTGGTGGGAGATAGTGATCATGCTATCAGTTCAATGACAGCAACTCTTCAACCTAACATTGGAAATAATTCAACCATAGATGAATTGTTGCATTCTTACCAGGACATTTTTAAGGAGCCAACAAGACTGCCTCCTCTAAGAGCACATGACCATGCCATTCCTCTCAAGGAAGGATCCCAACCAGTCAATCTCAGGCCTTATCGTCATGCTGGCTTACAAAAAGACATAGTGGAAACAATAGTCACTGAAATGCTGGATTCGGGCATCATACAACACAGCACCAGCCCTTTTGCTTCACCTGTAGTTTTGGTAAGGAAGAAGGATGACACTTGGCGCTTGTGTGTGGATTACAGAGCTCTTAATAAAATGACCATCAAAGACAAGTTTCCTATTCCAATTGTAGAAGAATTGTTGGAAGAACTGGGCAGAGCTACTATGTTTTCTAAGGTTGATCTACGGGCTGGTTATCATCAAATAAGGATGCGGGCTGGAGACATTCGCAAGACAGCTTTCAGAACTTATAATGGCCATTATGAGTTCTTGGTTATGCCATTTGGCTTAACAAACGCACCCGCTACATTCCAGAGCTTGATGAACGACATCTTCAGGCGGTATTTAAGAAAATTCATTCTAGTTTTCTTTGATGACATCTTGGTATACAGCCCTACCTTGGAACAGCATGTCGAGCAGCTACAAATTGTGTTTGAAATACTCAGGAGCCAGAAACTTCTTGCTAAGAAAAGCAAGTGTGTTTTTGGCAGTTCTCAGGTTGAATATTTGGGTCACGTAATCACCAAGTCTGGGGTGGCCACGGATCCAGTCAAGATCAAGGCCATTGTCAATTGGCCATTTCCTAAAAACATCAAACAGCTGAGAGGATTCCTTGGACTCACAGGGTACTACAAACGTTTTGTTAAAGGCTATGGGACCATCTGCAAACCTTTAACCCAGCTCCTCAAGAAGGATTCTTACAAATGGAATGAAGAGGCTACGGTTGCTTTTGAAACATTAAAGCAAGCAATGACACATCCTCCAGTTCTGGCATTACCCGACATGACCAAGTTATTTGTAATTGAAACAGATGCCTCAGGCACGGGTGTGGGAGCTGTGTTGATGCAGGAAGGGCATCCTATAGCTTTCCTCAGCAAGGCTCTTGGTCCTAGGCAGCAGGTCTTATCTGCTTATGAGAGGGAGATGTTTGCAATCCTACAAGCCGTGGCTAAATGGAAACACTACCTGTGGGGAAGACATTTTCGCATAAGGACTGATTATGTCAGCCTTAAGCATTTGCTGGATCAAAAGGTAACATGTCCTTCTCAACACCTTTGGCTTACTAAATTACTTGGGTTTGATTATGAGATCGAATATCACAAAGGGAAAGAGAATGTAGCAGCAGACGCCTTATCAAGGATTCCTAGTGGACACATCAGCACAATGATCATGTCTTCTATCTCTACTCCTATCATGGATGAAATCAAGCTGACCTGGGCATCAGATGACAGTCTCAAACACCTTATACAAGATTTGCTGCATGACCCCAATTCCCATCCTCACTATACATGGGCCAACAATCACTTAAACAGGAAGGGCAAAATCGTGGTAGGCCACAACCCTGCATTACAGAACAAGTTGATCTCCTTGTACCATGATACAGCTTCAGGGGGCCACTCAAGGGTGGTGGTTACTGCTCAAAGGGTGGGGAGTTTGCTCTACTGGAAAAAGCAACAAAAACACATAAGGCAATTTGTGAGGGAATGTGGTATCTGTCAGCAAAATAAACATGAAAATGTGTTAACGCCAGGCTTGCTGCAACCTTTACCTATTCCTCTTGCTCCCTTTACTGATATCAGCATGGACTTCATTGAAGGCCTTCCTAAATCAGAAGGTAAGAAAGTCATTTTTATAGTAGTTGACAGGTTCAGCAAATATGCATATTTTATGGCGGTTAGTCATCCCTATTCAGCTTCTTCGGTAGCCAGAGTTTTCATGGACAATGTGTATAAGTTGCATGGCTTTCCATCTACAATCGTCAGTGACAGGGATCCAGTCTTCTTGAGCCATTTTTGGCAGCAACTGTTCCACCATCAGAGAGTCGATCTACATCACTCTACAGCTTACCACCCACAATCTGATGGCCAAACAGAAGTGGTGAATAGGTGCTTAGAGCAGTATTTGCGTTGTATGTCTGGTGGCAGTCCTCATCAATGGTCCAAATGGGTGCCTCTTGCGGAATGGTGGTATAACACCAATTATCACACCGCCACTAAGTCTACTCCTTACGAGATTTTATATGGTTTTCCTCCTCCTCTACACATCCCCTACTTTCCTAAAGATTCCACAGTAGAGGCTGTTGATCAACTGCTTACCCAGAGAGAAGAGATGCTTGGCCAAGTCAAAGATAATTTACTCAAAGCTCAACATCGCATGGTACAACTTGCCAATTGCAAGCGTAGTGACAGACATTTTGCTCCTGGGGATTTAGTTTACCTCAAGTTACAGCCCTATCGACAGAAAACCATGGCACGCAGAACTTCTCAGAAACTTGCTTCAAAGTTCTATGGACCTTATTCAGTCCTCAAACGGATTGGTTCTGTAGCTTACAAGCTGTTACTACCCCCCACGGCTTCCATTCACCCAGTTTTTCACGTGTCCCAGTTAAAGAAACACATTGGAAACAAGATAGTGCAGTCCACAGTGCCTAGTAGTCCTTCAGTTCCTCTGATTATTCCCCAGACAGTTTTGGATCGCAGGATGGTGAAAAAAGATAACCAGGCCACTACTCAGGTCCTAATCCACTGGAAGGGTCTCACACCATCTGATGCTACATGGGAGTTTGCTGATGAGATTCGCTGTCGTTTCCCTGAATTCTCCCTTGAGGACAAGGTCGCTTTTTGAAGGGGGGATACCTGTTACATGCACAGGCTGAGGCGAGTAGTTTTTATTGTTAAAATAGCCGTTATAATTTGAATTATTAAAAAGCCGTTATAGTCGTTATAGCCAGACTAAAACGCCCCGTTTCATTTAGCGCCACTGTTCCTGTAACAAACTGAAGCACCAGGTTGTGTGTGCTCATCAGTCCGGAATAAAAGGATACGGTTAGGCCAGTAAGGGGTAGGCTGTGTATATATATGCAGCACGGTTGTAACAGAAGGGTAATGAAAAGAATAATGAAAGAATGATTAATGGAGTTGCCATTAAACCTCTAAATTCCATTGCAGACTCTCTTGCCCTCTACGTAAACATCACTGCATACTGGATTCCTTTCCAGTAGGCACCTTAGAAATAACGCTTGCATCATGTAATAAATGTAATTGCATCAGGAAAATCCTAGAACAACTGACCCAAAGCTTCTCTTTTGCAAGAACTTCTTAGCGAACTCGAATTCCAAATCTCAATTGGCTTTCTTCTTCTTGTTTCTTTCAAGCTAGATGTAATAAATATAATTGTACCAGGAAAATCTCAGAACAATCAATCCAAAGCTTCTCTTTTGCAAGAACTTCTTAGCGAACTCGAACTCCAAATCCCAATTCGCTACCGATCTTTGAATGCCACTCAACTGTAGTCTGGAAATTTCAGATCTCTTTGGTAGCACCGCAGGAGAAGAACAAGTGATGTTACTTCATTCTTTCAAAAAACACAATTGGGATCAATCATGCTCCTCATCTTTGAGATGCATTTATAAATGGTGGTATGTACAGCATGATATAGGCCTGGAATCTGTGACTTTGTTAGCGTTTTAAACTCTTGGAATCAAATAATAGATGTGATTCTTAGCGAACTCGAACTCCAAATCCCAATTGGCTTTCTTCTTCCTTTTTCTTTCAAGGAATCTGTGACTTTGTTAGCGTTTTAAACTCTCGGAATCAAATAATAGATGTGATTATTACCGCAGAGAGCAACTTCCAGTGTGGAAAAAGTTTACAACAGCCTCAGTCACTTGTTCAACCTAGTATCCCCCAAGAAGCCTTAAAAAAGTTCAGCACTCTATCCATCTAGGTAATTAGCGGCTTTGCTTCCATTTAAAGAAAAGATTCCTGATTTTACTAATGAAGTCTTTTGAGTTTAATAACATTCAATAGTGAAGTCTTGTTTTCATTTTTCTGTAAATTGGAGAACTTGGTTTTACATCGGTTCTAATCCTGTGTTTGGATGTTGAACCAACCATCAAGTCATATTAAGCCCTCATTTGATATATTCTAAATAGCTGTTGAACAATTTTTTTTAAAAAATATTTGTTTAAAATTATTTTTTATATATATATTTTTGAAATATTTTGGTACACTGGAATAAAAATAATTTTTAAAAATAAAAAAATATTATTTTAATATGTTTTCAAGTAAAAAACATTTTAAAAAATAACTATTATTATACTTTCAAACACCCTTATTAATATAAAAAAGCTAAAGAAAACCAACGCTACAATCTAGAACATGAAATTCAACCAACCATGTGAAAAGAATAACCTTAAGAACACCAAATCTAATATCATCAAGACAATTGCTACATCCAAGTAAATTCTTGGAATCAATCAAAAAAATATCCACCTTTACAGAAAATTTCCTTCTCTCGAATATAACTAGCCCACCCTCTCTTTCTCTTACTTCACACAAGCCCAAAAGTTACGTGCTTATAACAAAATACTTCCTGTGGTTCTTATAATTGTTCATTTACACTCATCAACTTTTTTTCTCTCGATGAATGAATTAAAATTTCATCAAAGAAAGAGCAGCATCCAAGAGAAGATCTGCAAATTATCTTTGAACACAAAATAGTCTTCAAAGATCGAATATAACTCTCATAGGGTGATATTTCCACCAAGTCCTCGTTATAACATGCAGAAAAAATATGGATGCTAGTAGCTGACGTACCGATGACAGTAATTTGAACACTATTTTGTGTTCGATCCTTTTAAATTATGCAAGGTTAATAAAAATTATATATTTTTTTAAAACAATAACATATATCTTTTTAAATTTAAATTTAAATTAATTCAATTTAATTCCCCTGATCCATGACGCGAACTGTATTGCAGGTTAACCTGACTCAAATCCGGTAACTATGCTTTAACATCAACAGCAAACATGGCAGATATCTATGCACCAAGCCACATCGTGTAAGGACCCATCACTTTTAGAGACCGCCAGGACCAGTCAAATAATAATAATAAAAAGTCAAAAACGACGCCGATAAAATTAAACCGAAAAGAAAAATAATTCAAAACGCTTTTAAAATTCTCTCACTCCCTTTTCTTCCTGGTAAAAATCCCAGATTTTTCAAAACTTTCTGGAGAGACAAGAAAATCCCCAATCCAAGCACTCACAAAATCGTAAATTATCAATGAAGTTATTAAAACTAGTTGCTCTATTTACACTATTCTCGTTGAATCTAATAAGCTATACATGTCTCGCTGCTTCGATTCAGAGATCGCAGAGAACAGAGGAGGCTTACGTTACGTTGTTATACGGAGATGAGTTTTTATTGGGAGTTAGGGTTTTGGGGAAATCAATTAGAGATACTGGATCCACCAAAGATATTGTCGTTTTAGTCTCTGATGGTGTCTCTGATTATGCCAAGAAGCTTTTACTGGTAATTTTTCTTTATTTATTATTTTATATTTGTTGGGTTTCTGAGAAAATTCAGCTTTGAAAATGGGATTTTGGTGACTTAATTAAGTAAAGAGTGGATCCATTTCTGGTGGAGAAAGTGAATAAAATAAAGGAAATCGTTTTTTAGTTAATATATTTGATTTGGTGAGTAATAAGGAAAAACGATATAAATAAGGTAGAGTATGAAGTTTTTAACTTTACGTTGTTATAAGTCTATTTTGATTAATAAAGTTGATAACTTCAAGAAAAAAAGATGATGGGATTTGTTTTTATTTATCTTTTAGATTCTTGGTTGCGTTAGATTTAGGTTTTGCTTCTTTTTTTTGAAGTTGTTTAATTTATTTATTTTTGTTTTGTTTTGGGGTTTCGAATGAATATTGTTGTGCAGGCTGATGGGTGGATAGTGGAAAAAATCAGCTTATTGGCGAATCCTAATCAAGTTCGGCCGAAGAGGTTTTGGGGTGTATATACTAAACTAAAAATCTTTAACATGACTAACTACAAAAAAGGTATAATTTCTACCCTTTTTGTTTTCAAGTTTCGACTCCAATCATAATATTATTGATTGCTTAGATTGTACTTGCATTTGTTGTTTGGGATTTATATTTTTATAATGTTAAGTTTTTCCAATGAAAGTAGGGATAAAAGAAGAGTTTTTCTCCATCCATGTAAAACGGTGGTGGATTGTGATGGGATCTTTTCAAGTTTGTCTTTTTACCACCGTTTGTGTGTTCTTGGAGAATAAATGCTAAACATTTTTTCTGAGTGTTATCTATTATAAAGGTAAAGTTTCACAATCTCTTAGGTCCACTCATCTCCAAAAAGAGAGAAGCATAATTATATGGTCATGTTGTTTTAGTAGTCTCAGGTTTTGTTAAAATTTTTAAATCTCAAATCTGATTTTGATGCATGGTAAGAAATCTCAGGCTTTATACTTATGCTTTTCTGTGGGCTTTGAGAACTCAAAATTATGGTTCTGGTTTTCCCCATTTCCTTTTCTTTTGGATTGACACGAGCCAAACAACATATATTTTAGTAATTATGCTGATTACCTCCTGGTGACTTTTTCATGCAGTTGTATATCTTGATGCGGATACTATTGTGGTAAAAAGCATTGAGGATCTTTTCAAGTGTTCGAAATTCTGTGCCAATCTGAAGCATTCAGAAAGGTTAAATTCAGGAGTCATGGTGGTGGAACCATCTGAAACAGTTTTCAATAACATGATGAGCAAAGTAACCACTTTGCCTTCTTACACAGGAGGTGAAGTGTCTCTTTCTTATCATTTGTAATTATAATCAAGTGCCTACTTTTCATCAATGCCTGCTTCTTTCATGTAAATATATTTGTGTTCATTGCTGTTGGTTGGGTGTTAAAACGTTGGATTATTGTGATTTTTTTTATCAAAGAATACACTCAATTGCTGTATTTGATCTAATGATTTTGAAGGAAACTTAGCCTCTGTCTAACAATGTTGATACCACTAAGTTAGGTGGTCTTTGATAATTTATGTGCCTAGTTATGCTTTCTCATCAGTTAATAAATATTACTCATAACTCTTACAATTCTCTTTCAATCAAGGCTTGAGCTAATTTTAGTGAAATTAAATTTAGTAGTTAAATTATACATTACCTCGCATTGACTACTCCTAGAAAATTATCTGTGCAGTGTAGTTGATTTTATTACCTTTACCAAATTCTCTATCCTCATTCTTTGATTCTGTATGGATATTGTCATCCAGTTGTTTATTTTTCTGATATTCTGTCTCATTTTTTTTTCCAATAACAGGAGATCAGGGGTTTCTCAACTCTTATTATGGAGAATTTCCAAATGCACATGTTTTCCAACCTGGTTTACCTGAGGAAGTACGGAAAAGTAGACCTGTACCTGATATGGAGCGGCTCTCTACTTTATATAATGCAGATGTTGGTCTTTACATGCTCGCTAACAAGGTACTATGTGGACAGAGAATAAGATGATTCTTATTTATGCTGATAGTGCAGATTGACTGCCTCTATAACTGCTGATGCTACTTTCTTTTACTTTTTCTCTAATAAGGGGAGCAGAGTATCATATGCCCAACCTCTGCTTTCTTGTCAATTTTTGTACATCTAACAATTTCAACATGCTAGTTCACATTAAATCTGCCTGGTTTAACTAACTTTGAATGGGACTTTAAGTCTTTTGACTAGCTGTAAGCATGAACAGATATTGAGCTACAAAGTCCTTGGTTCATGGTTTGCACATTCTATTGTGGTGTGTGCTGTGCTTCTGATAAATTTTTCATTCCATATCCTCAATTGCTGGGTCCTTTGTTCAAAACAATAAATTGATAATTCTTGGGTAATGTTTTGTTTATATTTGCTCGTCATTTGATTGTTAAATGGTGTTAACTTCTATATTTCAATGCAGTGGATGGTAGATGAGAATGAACTCCATGTTATTCACTATACACTTGGGCCCCTCAAACCTTGGGACTGGTGGACATCTTGGCTCTTAAAACCTGTTGATGTCTGGCAGGTATTAATTCTTTTTTTAATCAAATTAGCTGCAGCTTTATGACCTTCATAACCTATTTCTCGAACCCCCCCCCCCCCCCAAAAAAAAAAAAAAAAAAAAAAATGTTTTCTGAGGAGAAGGCCTGGGTTATTTCCTTGGTGGATGTGGGTGTCTTGGGGGTTGGCATTCAGTTTGCTTGTGGGCAAGCTTTTGCATTTGTATTTCTTGGGTGTATTGGCAGTTGGCATTTTGTTTTATTTGCAGGCAAAGCTTGTATTTCTCTTGCTGCTTTTTCAAAACCATGACTATGAAAACTCAATTCCAACCACACTCTTGGAGTGTAAATAATTGCAGATTAAATAACTCTGGTAATGTTGCAGAGAGTCAGGGAACAGCTTGATGAGTCCCTTCCTGGAACTGGAGGTGGAAAAAATCCAAAAGATGAACTTCTTGTCAAAGTTCTTTTCTTATTACCGTTATGTCTTGTACTTCTCTGTTACTACCGCTCTTTTCTTCAGGTAAGCTGTTCTACAATTGTTTTCCTCAAATGGTAATTGAGGGGATCTATTTTCATCTCTAATGCAATCATTGGTACAGACAAGGGCATTCTGTAGAGGTTCATTATGTGATCATATTAGACATCTCTATTACAAAATAAGATCAAATGGAGCACTTGCTTACACTGGTATTTCTTCATCATCTGCTGGCAATTCCACCTATCAAGTTAGTTCCCTCCTACCTTTCTTCTAAGTTTGATGGTCAATAGTGAAATGGCCATATGTAGCTGCACTACTTGTTGACTTGATTGTTGCAAGTTACAGTTTTTATTGTGATGCTAAACAGTTCTCCAATGACGCACAGTTCAAGGTTCCAGCCTATTTGGGTGGAGTTTCCATCTTCATGTGTTTTATGGCTGTTTTGATCGCCCTTGGGTTTGGTCTTTCAATTGTGCCTCGGCAAGTGATGCCCTGGACTGGTCTGCTCTTGATGTATGAGTGGACATTCACAATCTTCTTCCTTTTATTTGGAGGCTTTCTCCACTTGACCTATCTATGGGGAAAGAGGATGGCAACTCAAGCTGCATCACTTTCTCCTCATTCTGAATCCTTGGCTTATGATTCTAGAAAAGGTTTGTAGACTTTGGTTACATATCCGTGCTAAGTGCTTTCTTTTTTAATTTAAAATTAGTTTATAATGCCTGTTTCTGCTGCAGGTCATCGGCAGGGGTCAACTTGTGATGTTGCTGCATGGTACTATGGTTTAGGGATGGCTTTGTTGGCTGTTGGTGCCCCTTCATTACCTTTTATTTTTGGTGTTACTGCTCTATTTTTGAGGTAATTTGCATTATCAGGTTTTATATTGAGTGTCAGTTCGTAGCCCTCCGTGTGAAGGGAGTGAAATTAACAAGTAGTATGTGATTTCCTTGCAGGTTGGGGCTGATGGTTGCTGGAGGCCTGGTTTTAGCATCTTTCATGACGTATGCTTCAGAACATCTTGCAATCAGATCATTTTTGAAAGGCTTTGAAGACCGGGACACAGCACGAGCTAGGAACGTATGTTTCTTATTTTAACCGGTGGCTTAAAATGTTGATGTAAGTGTACGTTCCCTTTGATTTGTAATCTACTCAACATTGCGATTGATTTGTAACTGTATAGAGATTTTCCTCTTCCCAGGTCTTGTAATATTCTTTCGGGAACAGTTTGATTGGACTTGACAGTAAGGCACACACCCAATTTTGTATGATCCAACTAATGAAATTTGGTGATGTAAATGGTTGAATTTTCACCTTCTCAAGGTAATAATATGTTAGAGGTACCAAGATTTTTCTATTGATTTTGAATGATAAACATTTTATTAGTTGACTTAAATTTGGAACTTATTGTTCTACTATGAATCATGTACACTTAGCTCTTTTGTGCTGAGCTCTTCTCTTTCATGGTATTTCTACCTTTTTCTCGTCAAAGCGTTTTTTTCTAAAAAGAAGAAACTGCTACAAAGTGTTTCATTGAAGTGGTCCAAAATTGCAACGACCTGGTAATTCTTTGAACTTCATTTCTGTTTGATGCATGCTTAAACATCGTAGTAAAAATAAAAGCCAACGTCTGCAGGCATTGGCTGGTGATTGAGCACATGTTTTCGGGAAAAAGAATTAATACGAGCATTTTTAGTTTCTAGCTTGCTGCAAGATTAGCTAAAGGCCTCATACTAAACCTTAGAATCTGCTTTGATATTGGAAAGAAATTCTTAATTTATGTCGAATATTTGTGTTTATATGCTTGGAACCCCAGCCACACACACACACATATATATTTCTGCTTAGAATGTGCTTATTATATACATACATGCTTTTACTTTGGTATCTTTTTCTTTAAAAGTAAAATAGATGGTTAATAATGAGTCAAATAATTATGTTTATAAAAGATTCACAGCTAATAATTATGTTTATGGTCGAGCCCTAAACCGTAACCATTGGTCAGCTCTGTTATCCCATTTTCAAGTTGATTGATCTTCATTCTGTGTACATATATAAGAACAGTGCTAGAGTCAATTTCTTTAATTAACCAGATTAATTAAATTATATTACATTCTGAACTTAGACCATCAACCGACTATAAGTCTATCACTTGCTACTGTTTCTTGCCATGCCTGCACCGATGGACTGTTTAATAAGCACAGATGCATTTGCCTTTTGAAGCAAATAATTAAAAAAAATCTGTAACATGCTTTTTAAAGGGAAGCCTCTTGGGTCTTTCGAACCAACCACAGTTTCTGAACGTATACCAAGCTTTTTGAGTCTGCAGACGTGGCAACAAGCCAATCCACCATAGAAGTCTGAATATGATATCAACTTTGGCACTAGAGAATGGAGGAGGATATCGAAAAGGCAGAAACAAAATCGTAATTTATTGATAGTGGAAGGTTTCTAGTGTTGCGATTGCTTATTTGATGTTTGAATCTTCTTCAATTTTAGTGAACTGTCGTTGAACTAACCCACCATTATTAATGATTATATTTACTTTTCGTTGAGTCCTTGATGACTCATTAACCAATAGAAAAATGCTAATTGATATAGAATTACTTTTTGCTTGTCATTTTCCACTAATCAAGACACATGGCGACTAGCCCAGAAAAATAAAAAAATTAAAGATTAAGAAAAGGAAAAGCAGATTTTGAAAGGTGGGACTTTGTTGAATCATCATCCTTATCCTAAAGGTTGTATAGTTCATGACAACTCCTGTTAATTTAACTTTAAAGTTGCAGAAAGCTACAAACTTTGTTTGTACCGCTACAATGTGACTTTTTTCATTGAAAGAAAGGTGGCTGCAAAGATTGCACAGTCCATTGAATGGACATGGGTATCTTCAACATGAAGTTACCTTACCACCTGTGTGAGCATCATTATTTGAGGTTAAGATTGTGAAAAGATGGAAAGCAACACTTCGTCTAACCACAAGCAAGCTGATCATAGTCTGAAAGGTAAATCTTGAGATTAATTCCTCTTAGTTTAGTTCACAAGGACATGGATTGGACATATATATCCGAGGTTGCTTGTTTGTTAGATACAGTACGAACTTGGAGAATATGCATTTATGATACCTAACGTCTGCAATTTCAGGAAGTTCTCATATTTTAGAGTATTTTACTACATTATCTTCTTTCTCATGTATTTGGAACAAATTCTGCTTCTCCTCCAGTGCTCTAGCTTTGCAGGCACGAAGAGCTTGCCTCACTTGCGTTTGGAATGGATCACAGTTTAGATCTCCATCAAGATTGTGAGATTTATGATTTGTTTGGTGAGTAAATTTGACGGGACAGGATAAGAGAAGATGAGCATTTCCCATGATAGGAGATGGGGGAAAAATTAGGCTATGGAAGGCATGTACGCTCACCAAATATTATAGCACAAGTACTGGAATTGAGTGAAAACGATCTCAACGTACATTCTCAGAAGTTACATAACATGATATTTGACATGATCGTGTGTGTTCCATAGCTTTATTTGAAACTTTCCTAGATTTGCATGCACTAATTAAGACTTCTTCGAGGTAGACAGGCTCCAATGTTGCGTGAGCATGGTGGAGATGTCGCCGTGTCACTATAAATGCTTTGACATTTCCCTTGTACCTGTAATTCCACGCTGGGGACAATCATGAAGGACAGCTAATGTCTGCCAATTTGAATTCTGAAAGCACCATGTATATGGCGACATACATGGTCCATGCCAATAATGTCCACCTACAATAATCAATCATGTGCTCTTGTTCCTTCTTGAGTTCTTTAACTGAAACTGTGTTCCTTGTGATGAACCCTAGCTAGCATTTTCATAACCTATTTAACTCGTTTGTGTTTGGAGTTTTAACTGCTGTTCACTAACTCGTTTGAGACAATTTCTATGCAGTAATAGGTTTGTTGCTAGCTACTGTTAACAACAGTAGATGAACAGGTGCAAGCACATAAAGTAATACATGGGTGATTGAACGACAAAAACCAAGCTGAGCTGCGAAGTCTGCAATTTTAAATATTGTACGGCAACAACGATTAAGAAATAAGGTAAAGATCTATGCTCTAAAATGATTAATTAATGGTTCCCTTTTCGGTGTTTAAGGATACAGAAGCCCTGAGAAAGTGGGAGAGAATTTGTTTGGTCGCCCGAAAGACGTAAGATAACAACTTCAGGAAATGAAATACTGGAATCTAATCGGGATTAAAGATTCCATATATGTTTTATTATTTGTACTCTCTTCCATTTTCTTGGCAACCAAACATGGAAAAACAAGAAGAAACGAAAAAGGAGAGGATAATTCAAAGCCAAGAATTAGACTTGCCTAGAGGTTCCATTCCCTCTGCTCATCATCTTTCTTTTGTATCTTAAGGCCACGGCTCCAAGGCTACTCCATTGTTATCAGCTGGTAATCCTTCAAACAATCTCCTCCTCCTCCTCCTCCTCCTCAAAACTACCATGATGATTTCCTCCTTCGATAATGATAAACCCTGATGGAAAAAAAATGAAAAGGAAATTTGATCAAGAAAAAGAAGGAAAGGAAGATGCCAGCATTTTCATCAAGTTCTTAGTTATTTATATACACCAAGGCTAAGGTGCTGAGGTTTCTTGGCTCTTGGGTTTAAGGCGGATGATACAAGAAATAAAATAGAAGTAAAAAAAATTTATGTAGGCCACGTACGAGTGATCGAGGGACAACAATGATATAATATTATAGTGAATGGAATATCTCATAAAGTAAATGAACCTACAGTTATACCATGGTGGGAATCTAGGTGAACCATCTAATTGCGGGGCCATGAAGGGAAAAGAAAAAAAAAAACAACTCAAACATCATTAATAAAGAAAGAAAAAAAAAAAAAAAAAGAAGTGATTATAGATCAATTTAGAACTCAACAATTAATGCCTAGATTGAGAGTTAAAAGGTTTGGTTCTTCTAATTCCCACTTCTTAAGTAAGGATTGTGGAATAATATTAAAAAATATATATTTTTTAGAATATATTAAATTGACATGAGATGTATATTTTAAGATCGTTTAGAAAAATAAAATTTGATTTTGATTAACATCTAAATTGAGCTAAAAATACTTTTTATCATGAAAAAAAATAAAATTATAACCGAATTTAAGGCTAGAATATTAGCCACCATAACTTAATCAATTTTTGTTAAGTTTGGTCTATTAATTAATGAAGTTGGATTAAGTGAGGCAAACACAATTAATATACAAGTATAATTATAGATGAAATCTCTAGTAGATTTTAATATGAACTAGATATATTTGTGAGGGCTATACAGTGAGCCGGGTCAAATTTTTTTAACATAAAAAAATATTTAGGTAATGATAACTCAAGTTAACTCGGGTTAATTTACCTAACATGTGATCCAAGATATGAGATTGGAATACCCTTGTGGAAAACAAAACGTACGAAAAAAAATCACAAAGTTCAAAATCTAATAATCTAATGTCAAATAATAAAATTTTAAAAAAACTCGAGTCAATCTGAGTTCACTTTACTAAATCATAACCTGCTATATGAGAATGAGATAAAAAAAATAATGCTTAAAAAAAGACTAGAAAACATACCAAATTTAAATAAATAAACGTTGAAAGAAACTCGATTCTACTTATGTTAGCTTGATTAACCCGCAACTTGGATCATTAAAAAAGAAACTTGAAAATTTTAAGATCTTATAATCTAATGTCAAATGATGAAATTGAAAAAAAAAACTAAAAAGAGCTTTAAAAAAAGAGTTAAATAAGGCTAATTTTTAAAATTAATGACTTATATTATGAGATCGAGATGACCTTATAGAAAAAAAAATACAAAGCAAAATTCTCAATAGTAAAAAAGAAAAAGTAACAATCAAAACAATGAAGATTAAATTTGGTATAAAAAATAATGAAAGAAAATAATTAGGGATAAAATGAAAAAATAAAATAAATTAAGAAAATGAGAAAAAAAAAATAGCAATCAAAAGAATGAAAAACAAAATTGAATAAAAAAATAAATGAAATAAAAATATTGAGGGAAACAATTAAAAAAATCAAGAAAATGATTAAAAAAAACAATCAAAAGAATGAGTACCATAATTAATATAAAAATCAAATAAAACCAAATAGTAAGGAATGCAATTGAAATAAAAACAATCAAAAAAATAATCTAAAACAAATAAAGACCAATTAAAAGAATAATAATCAAAATTGAAAGACAAAATAAATAGGTGGATAACAATGAATTCTAGATGACTCAGTGTGGATTTCAAGGAAATGAGAAAGAAAAGAAAAGGGAGTAGAAAAAAATCTCATCATTGCCGTACCATCACGATTATCACTACATGTGTTACTCAATGAGCTGTACCACTACTTTATACATTGACAAACATGATAGATGAGTGTTTTTGGCTACCGAACATCACTTTATACACCTTTTATATGGCACATATAATATCCATTTATTGGCATATGCATAAAACATACCACCAATATTTTTTATTAATATTTTATTTATTAAAAGACAAATTGGCTCATGATTTAAATAGATTATAATGAAATAACCATGATGAAAAGACTAAAAATACCTCCAAACACCTTTTTGTAAGTTTTTTATTTTAAGAAATTGAAGTGATTTTACTAATTATTTTAAAATAAACCTCACTTAACCAGTGCCAAAAAAAAAAAAAAAACTTGGTTGGTTATAACTCCAAACAATTTTATAATGATAAATGAATTACATTGTAAAGACCATAAGTTTAGCCCTACATTAAAACAATGACGGGCTTCAGTGTATTTTTTATTTTATTTTTAATTTAATTTAATTTTAATATTGATTTAATTTTAACATGAATATATACACATGTTGGTTTTGACGTTGAAAACTAAGGCATCGAGCTATAACAATAAGATAAACAATAGCATTTGGTTGGGTCCAAACTTTATGATCACGATCTGACCATATTTCTTAAAAA
Source organism: Populus tomentosa (assembly GCA_018804465.1). Taxonomy (NCBI): domain Eukaryota; kingdom Viridiplantae; phylum Streptophyta; class Magnoliopsida; order Malpighiales; family Salicaceae; genus Populus; species Populus tomentosa. The sequence goes on from CM031993.1 coordinate 3,518,665, forward strand.
CCCGGTTCAGGTCAATCATAATTTAATTTCCAAAAAAAAAATAAATCAAATTTCAACATCATTCCAAAATTTTATGTCCCATTAAAAATATTATTGAAGATGTTTCAAGATCCTGTATGTCTATTTATTTATTTATTTACTTTTACCATAATCAAATCAATAAAGTTATAAACAAAAAAGGAGTCAAAACTTAAATAAAAAAAAAAGGAGTTTATCTATTTATTTTTGTATTTCAAAAGTGTTTTTTAAAAAATTTAATTTTTTTTATTTGTTTCAAATTAATTTTTTTTTATGTTTTTAAATTATTTTGATGTACTGATTTTAAAAATAAAAAAAATATTTTAAAATATTTCCAAGTAATGTTTTTTTTTAAAAATAACCGAATCATAATTTTAAACAAGAATTAATATTTGTTTTGAGCTTTTGTTGTTGGTTTTATTAGTGGTGGTGATTTTTTTGTTTTTTTGGTTTTGGTAGAATATTGGATATCCATGTTTTAATTTAACGTAATGTTTTTTTTATTACAAAGATTATAAAACCAAAACAGTTTATATCATGGGTATGATTTGGATTTGAGGGTGAGGTTTGGCCTTTGTAGTTCTTTACTTCTTAACCTTAAAAAACCAACTTTAGTTAGAGTGTTGTCGGCTAGATTGTGAGGCCTCGACAGGTCCTGCATCTAAAATGTCAAATCTAGCTTTTGATGCTAATTGAAATGTAGTACTGAACTCGACTTATTTACAATTGGCTGGCACATTAAATCAAGAGTTTTTTTTTAGCACGTTAAGAAAATAATAAAGTAATATAGGCAAAAATATAATTAGAAAATTAAGATATTTTCACGGTTCATAGATAATATATGCGACTTATATTTCACACTAATATATACAACACACGAGTAACAGATAATATCTATAATTTCATTTGAATTTTAAGATTCAAGACCCCTTCTTTCCTCCTTCTCCTCCCTCTCTTTCTCACCAAAGCCACCGCTCCTCCTCTCTTTCCTCACACCAAAAAACACTTCTAGCACTACTAAAACACTCATCTCTCTCTCAAGCTCTACCCACGACAACCTCTCTCTTTCTCTCTTTACCAATGACATGTTCTCATTTTTTCGGCCAAAACAACCGCTACTAGTCACTTTTACCACCCACATTTCATATTTATAGGTATATTAAACACTTCCTCTCAATTAGTGTTAATTTGATTTTATTAAATGTTAGGGTTTTAAATTAAGAATTAGATTAATTAGATTTACTTTAAGTTGTTAATTAGATATGATTATGTTATTTTGTTAAATAATCAATTTTTTTAGGTTGTTGTTGATTGTTAATGAACAAAATTATGTGTTTGAAATGTTAGTATTGATTTAGGTTAAATTATGGATTATGTTAATTGCATATATTTTTAGTTGGTGGTAGGTTATTTTGTTAAATAATCAATGTTTTTTGTTGTTGTTGTTGATTGTGAATTAACAAAATTATATAATTGAAGAGTTAATGTTGATTTAGGTTAAATTATGAATTATACCGAATTGCATATAAAATAATAATATTAGCTATGAAATACATGAATTTGATTGATAATTTTGTTATGGTAGCAAAATTTGATGAATATAAGTGTTCGCTTATTAATTTAGGTTTTTTTTATATAATTAATGCACTTTAATTAACAAAAAAATTTTAATAAATTAGAATCGTATTGTGTTGTTTGATAAAATGTCTAATAATTTAAAGATGTTATGCTTCTATGATGGTATTATTGTCAATACCGACAATGGTATCACTTATAATGAAAGAAGTTATAAATTCTTTATTGTTACATCAAACATGTCCTCTAACGAATTATTGAGAATATTATGTGATCAATTTGCTTGGAATGATATTGGTCCTCCTCACATCTACATGGATATTACAGACCCGTCCTTGAATTGAACAAGTTGTGGTGATGCTCGAGACTCGTCCTCAAATTGGACGAGTTGTGGTGATACTCCAGACAATAATTAGATATAGTTATATATTATTATTTGTTATGAGAATTATGAATAGTTGTTTAATTGATTTTATTTTTAGTAAAATATTGTGTTGTGTTAATCGTCAGTCTAAATTTTTTTATTTATGATTAAATATGTTATGTATAGTTTATGTGAATTGTGTTTTGATATTGGAAACTGGTTATTTAAATTGTATGAATTACTGGTTTTTTTTTTTTTTTGAGGGAGTTGATGGCAGAATAGATTGTCTCATGATGAGTCTTGTTGTAGGAATCACAAATACTATCTGTGACACTCTCAATTGTGTTAGATCCCTGAATATTTTTCTGTTTGTGTTACTTTACAAAATATTTTTTTATTAATTATGCTAACTTACCAAAACACTTTTAAATCAAGATAATATAATTAGTTTTTTTATATATTAATTATTGTTATTAAACTCAATCTAGTCTCGATTATCATTCAAGGCTCGGATGACTCGCCTCTTAATCTAGACCTGGAGTAAAAAAAAATTCAACTTTAGTTAAATGGATAAGTCAACTTTGGGCATAAAAAAGGGTCCCTTCACAAACTATAATGACATTAAAATACATAAGTCAATTAGTAACTTAGATTGTAAAATTAAGAAACCCACATGAATCCTTAGCAAGATAATAAAAATAAAAAAAACTTTTTTTTTCATTAACCTGGAATCCATCTTTGTCAAATTGTAATGACATTAAAAAACATAATTTTATTTACAAAACTTTGTCACTAATTAGAAGTGGGTACTGACTAAGTTAAATCTAGTCGAGAAGTCAGCAATGAATTCATTGGATGGCATAGATTATAATTAAGATTTAACTAATAATTTAAGAGGGAATTAGCGTTGCATAATTCAGGTCTGATTCCAAGTGGAAATCCAACCAAGTTTTGATGCATACATGCATGAGTGGTTGATGTGGGCATTAACTCTGTGTTCCATATCTCAAAAGCATGGAAAATTGGGAGAGAAATGTACTCTAAGAAGGATTTTGGTAATCATTAAGAAAATAGTCAAATGATCTTATGTGTTGCCTGTTGTGGTAAAAAATAAAATAATAATAGAGAAGAATTTATTAAATATAAAATGAGGTATTGATAAATTGCACAAAGTACACTCTCTTCAATTATTAATTTCTTTTATTGGTATGATCTCTTTGTTGATTACGGTGTTTTGATTGATATCCTTCCTCTTGAATCAGTCCATTTTAATAATCAAATATTACGTGTAAGTCATGTGTTTAATTTCCTTAAAAAAAGAAAAGAAATGGTCATAATTAAGAACTTCAAATAATATATATATATATATATATATTATCATTTAATTTCAATGATTTTTGAACATTTTATTGGGAATTAAATGCACAGTTAAATGTTATTCAACAGATTGATATGTTTAATTTTGCATGGATTTTTCCTAACAAGCCCTGTTTTGGGATTACATTTCAAACATGGTTGGATAAAATTATTTTTTAAAAAATTTGTTTGGATTGTTTTGATAAATTGATATCAAAAATAATTTTTTTTAAAAAAATTATTTTTATATATTTTTAAATAAAAAATATTTTAAAAAATAACCGATATCATACTCCCGATACACACCGCAAAACCTAATAGAATTTGTGCGAGTGCGCAAATGCCTATAAAATGCATGCATGTATACTTCTATTTTGTTTGTAGCCATTGTGGCTGCGTATGAATTCTTCATGCGCAACCATTTCCTCTGAAGAATCCAAATTTGCTTCGAAATTAAGGTAAGTTACATGACCTTAATTTGTGATTGCTTCTAGCTATCATGATGCACTCAAATTATACGAGTCAATTGAAATAAATTTGTTCATAAATTCAGTTATGGGTTATAATTGTTATGGTGAAGGGAGAGAATCTGGATTATATATTTTCTGTGTTTTTTCTGGATTTTTTTAACATATAGTTGATTAAATCTGAATTTCTTTTATATTTTTTTCTTATTTTTTATCTATTTCTAATTTTCATATGTAATTTTTTTCAGAAGTTGATGTGGAGATTTTTGTCACACAACATTTATTGCCTGTTTGAAAATATAGTTGTGGTTGTTTTTCAAAGTATTTTTCATGTCAGGATATATTAAAATAATTTTTTTATTATTTTTTAAAAAATTATTTTTAAAATCAGTGTATCATAACGATATAAAATACACAAAAACAATTATTTTTTAGCAAAACAAAATTGAATTTTTGAGGATGCCTTAATCTAATGTAATTACACATGAAGACAAAAACCTTAACTTGAGTAAAAAAAAATATGAATAAAAAAAACATAACCCAAAAAGTTGAATATGTGGAAGAGATATTTAAATATACTTTTTCGGATTTGAAACTCCTATTAAGAATAATGTGTAAATCATGCATACTTTAACACGTTGAGGAAGCTCATTGATCAGAGGAATCTTAATTAAACACCAACCCCACTTAGAAGAAAGATTTATTAATGCTAATAATGATCTAAACTAGACTAAACTACAGTAATTAACACATTATTGTATTTATAATGGATAGTGACAGTGATGAGATTCTAAGGGCCTGTTCGGCGCGCATGCGTATGTGCGTGTATGTTTGGTAATAGTTGGTTTTTAAAGAATTTTTTATTTGTAAATATATTAAAATAATATTTTTTTATTTTTAAAATTTATTTTTAATATCAGCACATCAAAACAATTTAAAAATATAAAAAATTTAATTTAAAGTAAAAAAATCTTATTTTTAAAAAAATATTTTTAAAATACAAAAACAATCATAATATATTCTCATACACGCAAACATACAATATCACAAATACAGATGTATCCCGGCCCCATTCACCAAACAAAGATTTATATATTTTACTAAGAACTTACCTCTCATTAAATTATTTTTTCAAGTTTATTGTTGGAACCTAACCTTCTATTGTATACAGGTAAGGCTGCATTTGATAATACGGGTTAACTTGTGTTTTCAATAAATTCAAATTTGTTTTATAAAAAATTGATTATTTTATATTTTTGGATTTTTTTTATGCACTGATTTTAAAAATAATTAAAAAACAAAATAAAAAATATCATTTTGATACATTTCGGCATAAAAAGCACTTTAAAAAACAACCATAACTATATTCTCATATAGATATAATTGAAATGATTGTTTAAATATCTTTTCCAAGTAGTTAAGCTACTTAAACATCTCATAAACTTAAAATTTACTAGAGAATTAATCGTAGTTCTCTCAAATTTAATTTTAACCTTCATCTACTTTCTTGAGTACTTTTTCAAGATTTTCTTGCATCTAAAAGTAACAAGATAATTTAAATACTCTTAAATTCAATCATTTTCAAACTGTATTTGAAAATATAATACAAACTATATTTCTAAAAAGAAATAATTTTTTTTTGTTTAAGATGAATTTTTTTTATGTTTTCAGATCATTTTAATGTGCTGATATCAAAATAATTTTTAAAAAATAAAAAAAAATATTTTAATATATTTTAAAGTAAAAAACACTTTTAACCACCACCATTACCACAATCTCAAACAAGCCCTCAACCTAACTAGTTAATTTTAATTTTTTTAAGGAATTAATTTTAAATTTTAGAAATAAATTTTAATCCTTCATCTAGGCAATTTGGTGTTAGTAGTTTTTTTAAAAAAAATAATAATAAAGAAGACATTTAAAGGTTACTAGTGTTTGTGGAGACAGAGAAGAGGATACTTTTTGGTGAAATCTATATCTCTGAGTGGTTGTCAAATTGACTCTCTTTCTCTTAATATTTGTTGAAGCACATCTCTGAGTACGATGTATTTATTTATATATTAAAAAGGAGCAAATTTGTGAGTAGATTTTATTTCATATCACCTTTTTCTCTCTTTTTTTAATATTTATTTGCTTGCTATTAATATTTTACTTTAGTAAGATTCTCTAATAAAGTCCTCTGCTCTCTCTTTTAATATATGATGATGTGGTGTTTGCATTAACTCTTCCATGGCAACTCTTGGTGATTCAGAATGAGATTCAATTTATATTTCTTTATGTCAATGTGTATTGGAAATTGGAATAATTTGTAATGGATGTATGAAGGAAATGTATCTTTAGAGTTCTTCCAGCTTGGCACAAAGTATAAGTAATGGATTGGTAAGTTAATTCATATTAAATAAAAATAATATTATTTTAGTTTATTTTAGAAAGATCAAAATAATATAATATTATTTTGCAAAAACATTTAAAAATCAAAACAGATTTCGAATAGCTTAAAGGTTGATCAGCTAAATTATTAGGGTTAAATAATTAAAAAAAAAAACCAGAAATAATAATGTTTTGCAAAAGCATTTAGAAATTAAAATAGATTTTACCGGGACCAAGTCAAATCATGCTAACTCAAGGTTAGATTTTCTTCGACACTAACCCGGGCCCATTAAACAGGTCAGCCGGATCAGGTAACCCAACCAAACTAGATTTAATAATTATCCCCTTAAGCACTAGATTTAATAGTTGTTCCATTAAACAGGCCAGCCCCGGATTTAATAGTTGTGTTCATCGCACATGGAAGAAATACCACTTGTAAGGATGTGGTTTTTAGGGGTATAGCTACTCAAGAACCCAGTGCTTGGATTAGTTATTGTCTTGTGGTTTTCACGGGTTAAGCACTAGATGGTCACTTGGACAGACATTGAATCAACGCCATTAACCACCACCACCACCACCACGACAACATGTGATTGAATGATTGCAAGATTAATGCTGTACCTGTTTGAGGAAAGCAACTTGAAATAACAGCCAAGCAACATGTTTTAGGAGTTCTTGCACTCATTGTAATTTGGCAGGCCGAGAGAACAGAATCAATAAAAAGAGAGGCGTGCATATAAAATGCCTCATCATTGAATAGAGGGGTAAACCAAATTGGTCTTTTAAAAGTCGAAAGAGAGGAGCTGCGAGGATATCTTCTCGGAAATGGCACCCTTGCCAAATACAGAACAATGATGATCTACGAAAAGCAAAAGATACCAGCAATGTATGGACTTAGGTACCATATGAACAAGCTGGAAAAAATAATCATATGAAACTTTGGTATAGAACCAGTACCAACTACAATGGGCAACGAAAGAATTGGTGAGGTTGGCAACAAAAGTACAGGAGATTCCAACACCAAGTTCACAGCATTATCCACCCAAAAGAATCCATTGCATTTCTGAACGGGAGACCCTGTTGAGAAACCAAAAAAAAAAACACAAACAGCAGCAGATCTGTGGCCCCTAATAAAATTGGCCATCATCTTGTATTGGTGTTCCATTATGTAACAAATATTTCCTTGATTTGCCCTAACTAACACGCAGGAGTGTGCGAACAAAAATGATTCTACCACCCCAAAATGAAGGCATGTATTTCAGCCCAACCAGAGACTGTATACAGCATGCCCGATAGCCCTTTCCAGTTAGGAGAGCTTTCTCCGCCAGATTCTTTCTGTTTTCTCACCAAGCCAGGGAACAATGGTACAAAAGAAACACCAAATTGACTTCCCACTTTCCTTAAACTTGCACTTGATCCAACTACAATACCAATATCTGCTTTAAGTAGACAAAGCAAGTCACCAACTGAATCTCCAATGTAAACAGTCAAGTTCTTTCTGTCATTGCTGTAATTCTTTAAAATATCATTGAAAGCTTGGGCTTTGTCCAAGGGAGATTCCACCTTCTTAACAATCTCCCCTGTGGAGATTGATTCATCGAAAATTAACTCGTTCGCATGCACATTCACATCCAAACCCCCTGTACAACAGCAAAGCAAACTATAACTGAGCAAGGGGCAAATTATCCATTAGTCTTAAAGAGGTGCAGAGAGAGGGAGGGAGGGAGGGAATAAGAGTTTCAACACCCAAAATGCATTAGTAATGAATTTTGGAATCAATCACCACATCCAAAAACCCAATATTGTAATGAAAAATAAAAAATTGCAGCCTTTGACCCTAAGAAAACATTTTTCCAGTTCAAGGAATACAAGGGACTATGAGATCAGAAGATAAGAACACAAAACCAGTATGGCAACAGATCCTGTGAGGCAGCTTCAGTAGTTAATAGCAAATCATGATTAGTCTTGCATCAGTCTGTGTGTATGCATGCATAGCTGTCATGAGTGTCATGTAAATGTGTGACCAAGTAAATACGGAGGCTCACCCCACATCTTTTTATCCAGAAAGAGATCGTGGGAAAATTATGGCTATGCATGTCAGAGCCATGCTAAGCCTCAGAAAGGCATGTTGTAACTGTGCTAAGCCTTGGCAGCTTGGGGTATGGCATGGCTTGGCCACAGGTTTGCCCCCAAAATAATATTTATGAACTCCCAGATAGGTGTATGGCACAAGAGATCAAGTTAGAAGCGATGGTTTATCTATTGTAATCAAGGTTTTCTGAAAGACAATTCTCCTAGATGATAGTAACTTTTCCATCAACTTAATGGAGAGTTTATGCTAACCAAGTGTAACAATACCCAGTAATCTTTCACACATGTTGTGTTGCAAGCCTTTATCTAAAGCATATTTAAAAGAGGATGTTTCTAGGTAAAATCATCACTAATATACAAGGATTGACTTCTGTATCCGGCTATTATAGTTTGATTAGTGCCATCAATTTCTTTGTTCCAATTAAACAATTTTGTGCACACATTTTTTATGCATATTTGATCTAATTGCTACACAAATTTTTTTTCACAGTAACATAATTTCAATGCATAAAATCTTAAACGAAGAAGATAAACCATTGTAGTAAAGGATTGTTACAAAGGCTGTCTCTCCAGTTCTACATGGTTACCTAAGAATGAAGTTCATTGCACTACACCATTCTGGAGCAGATCTCTCCCAGTAAAAATACATCCTTAAAAAGTTGGATTTGCAAAATAGGAAACCAAGAAACAAAATCCAGCACAACAACCCATTTTAAAGGAAGATACTTGACTAATTTTGGACAATAAGAATGTAAAGTGATTAAGAGGCCATTGTTCAAGTAAGTAATGTGAAAAGTAGAAAACTAGATACTCTAATGGAGAATATATACATATATGCATGTGTGTGTGCATATTCGATGCTACAGTGCACTGTATCAGTTTGAATTTTCAGAGCAGCCACTTCATTGAAAAAAATACTTAAGGGTGGTACACCTCCAAATTCTTTACTCAAGGTTCTGACCTGGGCGGAACATACCTGAAGAAAAAGCTGATCTGATGAGATCACCACACCAGCAGTATGAGAGCACATGGACATTAGTGTTCAAATTTTTATTATTCACAATTTTCTGAAAGAAACTAGTGCAGCCATCCTGAAGAATCAAACGTTCACCAGCTCGTTTTACATCTTCAAGATTCAAACCCTTTAGAACTTCAGACTCAATCACCCTAGAATTTACCCTTCTCTCAAAGTCTAAAAGTAGTTCAAGAGCTTTACAAAGAGCTTCATAGTTGAACTCCACTGCAAAAACACAGAAAGTCAAAACCAACCTGAGGATTTAATAATATACTAAGATCTTCAGCAACAGACCATTTCCCATCCCCAAAAAGTTGACAGATTCCAACTTCTATCTTGCAAGAATTTTCATAAGGAATTATACCTCTTTTAGATGGCATAATGCTTTCAATACATTGCTCGTACTCTTCAGTGTACTGTCCAGAAAGAAGATCCCATGTGTTTTTCAGATCAGCTGATGACATCCGAGCAATTTGAGCCTCACTCTGAACCACATCAGATTTTGGTGCTGTTACTATTGCAATCTCTGCCAAAATGGCAGAAGAGTCAACGACAGTGCATGTCAAATCAAAATCAGAAAATATGACAAGCCGATCTTCTGCAGGGTTATGCCCTTTTGTAAGGGGAGCTACAGTTGGCTGAGCAAGTGGCTGCGCAAGGAAGAAATCTATTTCAAGTTTCATGGCTTGGTGATAAAGCTTTTCAATGATGTCAAGCTCCTCGCTTGTCAAGGAGACACTAAGTTTATCCAGCAAGTCTTCGGTTTGCAGAGCTGATGCCTAGATTTCAAAGAGTACAATAATTGAGATGTTGGGGGTAAAGTAGGCCATTTATGTAATACAGTTTCCTCTCAGACTGCAGTCAATAAAATGTAATCAGGTGGACCATTAAAAACACAATGCAAAATACCACTGGCAAAACTGTAAATTACCTGAAAACTCTCAGATGAATAACTGTCAATCCACTTCTTGTAAGGGTGCCTGTCATCCTCTGGATCTAGAAGTGCCTGGAGCTCCTTGCCAAGAAATGAATACAGCCGCATGCAAGGTGTCATGGCAGCAAGAGTATAGGCTGCAACTTTTGTTCTTTCGAATGGAGTTGCAAGTTTACCAGGACCTTTCACTCCTTCAACCTTCCCAGAGGCTGTAGCCAACAAGAAATCTGTGTATTTAACAGTTGCAGAATTGACAGTCCTCTCTTTACCTGGGTCTGTACCCCATTCCTGGATAATTCAAACATTCAGAGCACTGAAAGAACTATTTCATGTAAGACACAGAATCAGATTATAAATTAACTATTAGATAGCTGTGTAAAGCTGATTTATAATTACAGAGTTTTACATTAAAACAAATTTTACAGCTGATCTATGATAGTAGCTCTGAAGAGTTAAGAGGATGAATCTTCAAGAAACAAGAAGTGGTGACTAAGATAAGGTGTCATTTCCATCAAACTCATCAGCACTTTAGTTTGCTGCAAAAGTTGCACAGCAACCTCTTTATTTCTCCTTGCTATATCTAATATAATTATACAAAGTCAAATAATATGATTTTAGTCGCATTAGTATGACAAATGGACATCACAAGGGTTAAAGCAGAACAGTGTTCCTTAAGATTCCAGTGTTGAAGAATTTTTCTCCTCCGTGAACCTGCTGATGGAAATGAGCTTCCTGGAAGGAGCAAGCAAAAGTAAAGCTACAAAATGCATGCTGACAGAACCACATTACAGCAAGATAGATTCAACAACAATTCTTATAGTCACTTAAATTTCTTGGCTATAAATCACAAGTTCACAACCAATGAATCAACTACATATTTCTCATTAAAAAACATTTTGCCAGACTAGAGAATCTATGGCTAAACTGTAAGATCTCATGACAATTAATGGTGTGGAATGAAACATTATGGCACAACGCAACTTTATACTCTAGTGATAGCTAAGTAGGGGGTAAAACATTTGGAATTAGGTTTATTTATTGATCTCCCAAAAAATACATTTTCTTGACAAGGTTAGAAAACCATTTAAGCAACATTTTCACTGAGTTCGATAATCAGGAATAATTATAAAATAGCATATGCATATCCAAGTGAATACTTTGCGGAGAAACCCATTTTAAACTGTGCATTGCCTAGCTTGATTGTGCAACATTTCATAGCAGCATAATGATGTTACCAGTGTAGCATTTTTAGAAATACCATTCAAGATGGAAAGTACCAAATACCAACAAAGCCTCCAGGATTGAAATCAAACACAAATAAAACAAGAAAAACAAAAAGGAAACTTCGTTACAAGAAAGAAGCTCAATCATTTCAGCAGGCTTAAAATCCTACAAAAATCCCATAAGATCCCTATTTTATAATTTTGACAACTTAAATTCTGATTTCACTACAGTCATGCATAAACAATTTTTTCATGAGATTTAAATCATTGATGGTTGTTTGCATGGTAAAATTGTAGAATTTTACAATTTGAATGGGAGTTTCATATCAACATCAATCATAAAATTACTGTAAAAAATCCTCTCTGCAATTCCAATAGACTGCCGGACTGGTTTTAGACAGAAAATGATCAATTACCACAAACATTGAACAGAAGAACTCCAAGTCCATATTATCATAGTTCTTTTTTTTTTCCTTTTTACCCATTTTGAGTTCGGGTTTAAAGTATGCTTAGAAAGCTTTGAACATATTTTCCACCTAAATCTGGTGTTTGAGGGGCTCTATCATCCAATAAACATGATAAAACCCGCTCATGTACAAAACGTTATACCGAATAAGCATAGTCATTTATTATCCATTCATTCCACATCGTTTATGATGCTCAACAATCATGTGTTTAAAGAAGGGAAAAAAACAATTAGTTCATGTATGAAAAGATTCATTTAAAATCAACTAAATCAAGTCTCATGTCAACTATATTATAATGTGACATAAAATATCCAAATTAAAGTCAGGAATGTCAGAACTCAAGGAAAAAAATGAAACAGCCTCCCCGAGAAAGCTCTTTTAAGCAAGGTTGATCAAGGCAGCAAGCAAATGATCCTTACGTGTTCTCAGATATCAACAGAAGGAAAAGACGCTTAAAGCATTTCACTAGGAGAAGCCCACAGGAAGAGAATTTGAAAAAAATGAAAAATGAAAAAATAATAAAAATTGCTCAATCAAAGGTTTAAAAACATATTGTTAACCCTTTTTTTTTCTCTACCAAAATAAAATAACCAAACAGTAAGTAGAAAGGAAAAGTTCTTCTTATGCATTTATCTAACCTCAACGAATGAATTTTGCATCTTTAGCTCCTCTAAGACACCCTTCCTCAACTCAGAGGTTGCTAGCTTTGCTTCATCATCATCAGCACACTCTTCTGCCAATTCAAACCTAAATCCAATGATGACAAATAAAAAAAAATCAAATGCCTAAAAAGTAACATAACTCTATTGGTGCAGTCAAAACTTGAAAGCGGAAAATAAAACAGTGTCCATAACTCAATTGTGTAACTCACCTCAGGTGATGTAACTAGTAATTCTTTTCTTTTCTTTTTCCAAACAATAACAATTTAAACCTCAAATTAGTAGCTGAGCACTGACACAAGAAAAGATGGAAGGACTTTTATTTATATATTTTATGCTGCTCTTGTTTCCACAGAAAATTAATATGATTCACCAAGCATGGCAATAGTTCTAACTAACTTAGAAAAGTGCTGGAATTAGCAGCTCTGTTTCCAAATAAAGAAAACAAGTTTTACATGGTTGCTTTTTTCCCTCCACCGTTCTCAGCAACCAAATAGAGCTTAAAATTTAAATTAGGTTCTTCATATTATATGCCAAGATCATCACAAGTCATTTCCTTGGGAAGGGTTATAAGAAATTCTCCAACCTTGATTAAACCCCTTACTCCAATCATTTTAGTTTGCCAAATTTTCTAAAAAAAATGCTAAGAAAATTAACACACAGAGCACGTAAAACAAAAACCGAAACATTCAAATATGATTCCAGAACCATATAAAAATCACATTCCACTTCATCGAAAAACCAGTTGCTTCATTTCCTTTCACAGATAACACATCTAAATTAGTACAAGCCACTACCTTTTTCATCCTTTCTACTACTCCATAACAAGGACATTCCAGGAATCCAAATCAAGCAACAAAAGATAACATTATCCATGCATAATCAAACCAAAATTTCTCCTTTTTCCCGCACTTTCTCAGCTACCAAACAAATAGCGTAATTGCAGAAACAATAAAAAAGAAACCATATTACTAAATAAACAATCTCTCTTCTCCCTCATAATGACCTAAACTTAACCATAAATCATCTTCTCTTCACTTCATTATTTTTAACCAACCAAGAAACCCTATTTGATACTTCAACAAACTCTTTCATGGAGATCTCCAAAACACACTAATCTCTTTCTCTTAGTTAGCTAAATACTTACTATAAATTATAAATCATTACCTCACTCTTCCACCAACCAACCAAGAACCCTCATATGAGTGGGAATGAAAAAAATATATATTTCAATCTCTATATCACAAAAATCAAAACCTCCAAAAAAAGACAACAATCAAAATAGCTTAAAAACCAAGAAAAAGAGAAAAGGGTACTCACGCATGAGCAAAAGATTTGAGAAAGTGAGAATCTTGAGAGAGATAGTGCCTAAAAGAATCAATCTTGAGAGTGCCAGAAGCCAAAGAGATGATAAAAGGGGTGTACATAGAAAAAACAGATTCTCTCCTAAACTTGATCCAGAATTTACTAGCAAGACCCTCTCCAATGTGAATGCTACTGTTGTTGGTTGATGTTGTAGTGCAAGATGATGATGACGATGCTATCAATCTCGGAGGGATTGCCATTCTTGAAGGAAAGAAAGATCTCCGAGGTGGTAAGGTGAGCTTGGTTGAGTTGGATCGGAGCGAGTTGAGGAAATATAGCGATGAAGAGGTTTTGATTGGGTTTGGAGTAAACAAGAGTAGGCGGGCGCATTAAAAAACAAATAGAGAGAGAGAGAGAGAGAGAAAGATGAAAGTTTTTGTGCGTGTCTGAGTTGGCAATATGGGTATGTTTTTGTGTGTTAAAAGGGACCTAAGGGGAAGGACTAGGTAGTTGTGTGGGTGTGTTTCATGATCTTGGGTGAATTTTTCTAATTTTGATAATGGATGGTGGACTTTGGTGGTGATGGCGGTGGCGACGGCGGGAGGGTGATAGTGATTGTGATGGCAAAAGAGGGGCAAGCATGTTTGATTTGGTGTGCTAGTAGGTCATGGGGTGGTGGAAATTTTGGTTGGAGTTTTAGCACATTACAAGAAGTTAATGCCAAATTTATTTGCCATAGGTGAATATTAGTTTTTTAACTCATGATATGCAACGCACTGGATTTTTTTTTAACCGTAAAAAAATTGTAAAAATGTTAAGAAGTAAAAAATTCAATGTATAGTGTCCAAAATACTTTTAAAATACTTAATTGTTTACATATTAAACAAAAGATTTTTCTAAAAAACATTGAAACATTCATATATTTAATTAATTCGAGTCAACAATGATTAACCTGTGATATGGAATATAAAATAGTAATAAAACTATGAAATATATATTGAAATAAATTAGAAAATTTAATTATAATGAACCAAATATTGAATGCTGAAAGCAAATAAAAATATAAAATTAAAAAAAACAAAAAAATAACTTTGGTAAACCTACATCAATGGCCCACACAACAACGCGGGCTAAGGAAACTTCTTTTGGAGGCAAGAAGAAAATTATTAAGGCGATGGTAGGATAATATTCAAAAATAACATAAAAAAAAGTAAAATATAAGTTCAGTTAATTTAATAGTATAAAAGAGACAACCCTAATTTAATTGTGTAAAAACAAAGAAAACACAAGTGGATCTCCTAAATTTGAGTTGATATTCTAAAATTTCAACCGGTAAAATCTCATATTCAGGCTTATTCAAGAAGGTCATTCATCAACCAATTTAATGTTAAAGGATAAAATTGCAAAGAAAAATATCACAACCCATGAAATCTCATATCCAGACTTAATCAAGAAAGTCAATCCTCAACTAATTTAATATTAAATGATAAAATTAAAAACAAATTAATCTAAAAAACTTCTCAAAGCATAAAATTAACAATTAAAAAAAATAAGAATCAAATCTGATAGGAAAAAAAAGGCTGAAGGATGATGAAATCGCAACAAAAAAAATCAATTTTAGAAATAATCTAAAATAATAATAAAAAAATAATCAAAAGAATAGGGATCAAATCTAATATATGAAAAAAATTAAAGAATAATAAAATTGAAAATAATCTTCAAATTTAAATAATTTTTTCAAATTTAAAAATTACAACTAAGAGAAGAGGGACCAAATCTAAAGGGAAAACAATTTGAATGGCTGATGTGATTTTTTCAAGGGACAACACGCAATTCAAGGTTAATAAGAGAGAAAAAAAGGGAAAAAAAAGAAACAAATATGTGTCAAATCAGACAACACCACCAGAAAAAAACATCAAATTGAATCAAATGATGTGACGGAAACAAGACTAAGACAACTAAAGTTAACCACACATATCGGGTAAAAGCAATGGAGTGGCTAACGCATGCTTAACATGTATTAGTATTTTTTTTATTTGTACAAATATTAAAATGACCTTATGAATAAATAATAATAACAAAAAATATTATGAAATTACTACCAAGCCCCTGAAGTCATTGCTAAAAAAATTAGATGGTAAGGGGCGATCGAGTAATTGTCATTGAAAAATAAAATTCCTATAAAGCCCCTAAACCAAATGTTCTGGTTTTTAACTTTTTAAAGCTAGTATAATAATTTATTGTTAATAAAAAAATAGAAAAGACAATGTTGTTCTCAAATAAATAAAAATTAACAAATTAATCTTGTGAAAAGACTTAGCCTAAGCCATTTCATCTAATTTTTTAGTCAATGGTCAAATTATAATTTTACTATTAAATCCACAGTAATCTAATGTATACGTGCAGTGTTTTGATTTCAAGGATGTCAATTTTTTCTACCCAAATCTACGAAGTACATGTGAAAGTTGGAGAGAAAAGGGATAAACTATATTCTGAGCTTTATAGATTATGTAATTTTCCATGTTATTCGAATCTCAAAAAAGTTTTAATGCCGTGTTTTATTTTTAGCTAGGAGCATTTATTTCGTGTAAAACATTTTTGTTTTTTTTGGGTAGTGAACCATGTAAAATTACAAAAATTAAATAAACGAGCTTAGTTTTATTATAGCTTCGGGCACAAAAAATTATGGATTGAAATAGTATAAATATGATTCTGCTCTTGTAAAAACAAATTGAATAAGCCTGCAATTAGAGATAAAAATATCTTTCTCAAGGATACATTTATTATTGCAAAATTAATTAGGGATAAAATGATTCAAAAATGTTTTCTTTGTTATAATGTAATGATTATTTTGCCTTTAAAGGTAAAAAAAATAATTTTTGAGTGAGGGGCTGTTTTATCTTTTTTATTTTTTAAAAAATAAACAATAAAGTTACGGTAATTTCCTTGGAAGAGAGAGAAAAATACACATGCATAAAGGGCATTTTTATCCTTTTCTTTTCCTTTTTTTAACCACTAAAATGAGGGGATTGATCTTTCAATTTGAAAAAACAAAGGCTATTTGTGAGGGTGTTTTGGTTTTTTCTGACTGGTTTTGTTGTTGTTTTTAGGTTTTGTAGGGACGACTTGGTAATTTTAAGAAATTAAATGTTATTAAAAAAAGCTACCAATGCGAGCAACGCATGCATCAACACATCATGACCTCTGCATCATTCAAGTGGTACTGAGGTATTGTGCGGTGGCCAAAATCACACTTTCACCGCTA
Organism: Populus tomentosa; assembly: GCA_018804465.1. Lineage (NCBI taxonomy): Eukaryota > Viridiplantae > Streptophyta > Magnoliopsida > Malpighiales > Salicaceae > Populus > Populus tomentosa. Next base: position 3,535,774 of record CM031993.1, read on the forward strand.
CATTGGGAGTGGCGCATCATCCTCTTTTTTACGGTGCATTGCGTGTTCACGGAAGAGGTTCAGTTGAGCTGTAGTGGAGGTTTTTTTTTCCTTATCTCTTTTCTCTCTCATTTCTTAGAAAAACACATCTGAACTTTCGAAAAAACAATTGTCTCCTTCGATTTGTAATCTTATTGATTTTGGTTCTCATTTTTTTAATTGCTCTTTATTTGGTTTTTGATGCTTTTTAAAGTTCGGATTTTTTTTTTCAATTTCTTCCTTGGTTATTTTATTCAATTTGATTTTTTTTTAATCTTATTTGGTCTCCCTACTTGTAATTTCTCTATCTATGTGCTTTATGTTTTTCTTTATTATTATTTTTTTTTACAATTTCATCCCTTTTAATTTTATTGCCCTTGTCTTTTTAATTAAATTTTTTCTTCATTCTTTTAATTGTTATATTCTTATCTTTTTCTTGATTTATCTTTTTTTTTTCAATTTTGTCCCTTAACATTTAATTTCCTTTAGTTTTTTATCTAATTTTTGTCCTTGTTCTTTCAATAACCTTTTTTAAAATCCTTTTCTTAGTTTTTTTTTAAAAAAATTTAGCCCTTGATTATTTTCTTTGATTTGTTTTATACCATATTTTGTCTGCATTATTTGAGTTTTAAAATGTTTTACAATTCAATATTTAACCTTACAATTTTTTCATGGTTTCCTTCCAACAAGGTAGTCCTTTATTAAAAATTGATTTTTTTTCAAATTCATTATTTGACATTTGGTTATTAAGCCCTTAGTTTTATCGTTTTTTATGTTTTTTTTTTTAGATATCATGATCTCATATCCTAGGTAATAGATTAGTCAAGTTAATCATGGTTGCCTCATATTTTTTTTCCATCATTTTTTTATGTAATTGATTCTTTTTAACAATTTCATACTTTAACGTTAAATTATTGTCCCTTAAGCTATATGATTTTTTTACTTTTTTTTTTTGTTGGGTTATCTCGAATGCAGGCTAATCAAGTTAACCTCGGTTAGCTTGTATTTTCTTACTCAATTTTTTTTTTATTTAACTTCAATCTTTTTTGTTATGTATTTTTTTGAAGTCTATTTTTTTTTTTTATCTAACTCTCATGTCATGAGTGGCGGGTTAGTGGAGTTAACCTGAGTTGACTTTGTTTTTTTATTCAATTTTTTTATGACTTTATTTTTTTTTTCAATTTCCTTATTTTTCATTAAATTATTTATCCTTGAGCTTTGTCATTTTTTCTATTCTCTTTCTGTTTTGTTATTTCAAGAACAAGTTGGTCAAGCAAACCCAAGTTAACTTGCATTTTCATTTGTAATTTTTTTATATTTAACTTGGGTTTGTTTTTGTTGGGCTCTTCTTTTAGAGGTCTATTTTTATTTATCACAATCTCACATGTGGTGGGTTGGTCGAGTTAACCCAAGTTGACTCAAATTTTTTCCTTCAATTTTTTATGATATTTTTTTTCAATTTTATTATTTAGCATTAAGTTATTTCCCCTTGAACTTTGTCATTTTTTAACTTCTCTTACTATTTAGTTATTTTGAGAGCAGGTTGATAAAATTAAACCATATTGACTCAGGGGTTTTTTGATGTTTTTTCTATTGAACTTTGGTTTTTTTACTAAGTCATCCTTTGAATTATTTTTTTTTAATCTTAATCTCATATTACAAGTTGTTAGTTTGTCAAGTTACCCGGAGCTAACTCGGGTTTTCTTCTTCAACGTTGTATTTTTAGAGATTTTTTTTTAATTTTTGATATTAGGTTATTAGATCATCCTTTTGTTTTTTTTTTTTTTTAGATTATTAGGCCAAGTTGTAATTAATTTAACTTCAATTGTCTTGAATTATCATCACTTGAATATCCATTTTTAGTATGAAAAAAGTTTAGCATTGCCTATAATATAACATTTGCTACCTATCTAGTAAATTTCAAGACTTAATTGCTAAAGTAGCTTAAACAAGAATTCTTACTTCTTTTATAAAAAACCGCTGATTCAATTCCTGAACCAGTAAATCAAATATCAAATCTTTAATCTTCACTTTCAAGTTACTCATTCCCTCATATTTTCTCCTTTATAGATCTTATATCTCTTCTTAAATACTATACAAAAAAGAATATAGCTTAATTTTATATTTGAAATCACTTATTAATCAAATTATCCCATGTTAATTCAATTTATTATTACTGAAAATAATTTTTATATATTGAAAAAAGTTTGGAAACCCGTGGAGCAACACTCAATCACGACTAGGAAGGAGTAAACAAAAATGTCAAGACTCTAAAAAGGTCAAAACTACTCTTCGTTTTCTTTTCTTTTTCCAACGTTATCGACTTTCAAGTCTTTGATCGAAGCAATAGTTGTTTTTACCAAAAACAATCCAGATACACTTCATCACATGAGCTTTCAAGGGCCTCTCTACCAAGCCAAGCCAAGCCAAGCCGAACTCTTGACGGCTAACAAGATTTTTCCAGATTTTCCATCAGACATGTTTGTACGTATGAATACTTACTTTTTTTATTCTTCAATCTGATGATTTTTCTTCTCTTTCCACTCAATCTTCTTTGCTTTTTTGTCTAATGATTTTATTTTATTTTTCTTATCGGGAGTAATGCGTGATTGATTTCCAAACTAAGTATTTTGACCTTTCTTTAGAAAAATGGGAAAAGGAAGGGCAATAAATATAAACATAGTAGGCTCGACATAAGTTAAGAAGAATATCACAGCACTCTCTCTCCCTCTCTCCCTCTCTCTCAATGTTCTCTCATCTTCTTCCATTCCATGAGATGATGATAGAGAGCACTTTCTTTTTGAATCAAATAGAAGTTAACCTGCAAAAATTTGAAGCTATTTTGGATTTCTACTAGTTGGATGTTTGGAGAATAATAACAGTTGTTTTTTAAAATATATTTTATTTTAAAATAAATTAAAATAATATTTTTTTTATTTTTTAAAATTATTTTTTATATCAACACATCAAAACAATCGAAAAATATCAAAATAAAAATTAATTTGAAGAAAAAATAAAAAAATTAATTTTTTTAAATATTTTTAAAACACAAAAACAAAAAATCTATTAATTTACCGTGGGTGGACACTTAGGTAGTGTTTGGCTATGCGTTTCGCCAAATTTTGAATTTTTTTTTGCTAAAATTGAGTGCGGTTTGTACTTTTTAGATCGTTTTGATGTGCTGATGTTAAAAATAATTTTTAAAAAATAAAAAAACATTATTGACATGTATTTTGGTATGAAAAGCTATTTGAAAAGCAACCGCTACCACACTGCCAAATACACTCTTAATCACTCAGAGCTCTAACCACACATATACATACACAGATATATAGACACATCCTAGCTTTTTGATGTAGAAAGTTTACTTAATCATCACGGAGCTTATGAACGGTGGCCATTAACATGGACAAAAGGAACTCGAATTCTTTTTCTTTTCCTTTTCTTTCACCATTACCACCATAGCTTCCATTAAAAGAAAAAAATAGTGAACCATCTAGTAGGTGACTTGATGGTAAGATTTTAAGATCAAAAAGTTTGCTTCTTCTATGATCTCAAGTTCGAGCCCTGTGGTTGTTAATATGATGGCTACTGAAGGTTTATATGGTGGTTAATTTTAGAACCTATAAGATTAATCGAGATGCGTATAAACTGACCCGAACATTCACGTTAATCTAAAAAAATAATGATTTTAGAAGATGAGTCATATATATGCTCCAAGTAAACAAACGTACACGTTGTAACTCTTAGATGTGGAAAACATGGCATATATACTTAACCGAATGAGGATCGGCCCTACCCTTTAATTAATTATCGTACCTTAAAGGCTTAATTAAAATCACTTTTTCATCGAATATTTAAGGACACGCTAACCCCACAACATGAAAAGCACAGGGCTTAAGGGTTAATTTAAACCCTAAGATAAGATAAATGATGACTTTAGTGATGGCTGACTCGAAAGCCAAATGACTCTCGCTATGCACCCCCTCTCGATTACACACAAGTACGTTCCTTAATGATTTATCATGAATCACACACTTAATTTTTTATTTTATTATTATTATTTGGTGGGTGGGGGGGGGGGGGGGGTTAGGCTTGTACACTTCAGGGATTCTCCTGCTAGTTTTTTTTTTTTTTTTTCCAGTTTTAAATGTAATTCTACTTTATATATATATATATATATATATATATATATATATGAAGGTTTAATACTTTGGATTGTAGAAAAAATTATTGAATTTAGAATTTGACATGTTGAGAAAACATGTTGATTATTAAGACAAGCAATGAGCATGGCACATATTATTTCGCAATATAATAAGAGATTAAGTGGGTTCAATGATTAATATTTAAAGTGCAAATTTACTTTCTAGCTCAAAAAGAAATTAATAAAACACATATTACATAATTAAAAATAAAAAATGTGATTTATTACAAGTTAAAAATCTAAAAAACGAATAATGTTTATTATAATTTAAAATCTTCAAAGACTAAAAATGTGAGACATACAAAATATTTATTTTTATGTATTTCAGTCTTGTATGTCAAATAGTTATTACAATCTTTTAATCTTTTAAGTAGTAAAACTATAAAATTTTAATAATACTAAATAAGAAAACTAAAATAAAAAAAAACTAAAAAAAATAATAATATTGAATATAAAATAAAAATTAAAAAAATCAATCCTTTTAATTAAAATTATTTCCTAAACTGAATAAAAAATATTTTTTTTAAAAAAAAAAAATACACCAACATATTATAAATTGCTATTTGGTGATTTGATATCGTGGAGTTTTAAATAATCTGCCACCACATTAAATGATTATATTAGCCACAATAAAAAAATCGTTCAGCAGTACTTTAAAACTAATGACATGGATCGGTGGTAGATTCAGGTTTTTTTAATAATCTGTAATAAAAAATAATTCTTAAAAAATAAAAAATATATTATTTTAATATATTTTTAAATAATTTTTTTAAATAACTATTATTATAATATTAAACTGTGAGCGAAACTCTCGTTATGTACCGCCTTCGAGAAACAAATGTGCCATAATCATTGATCTACAGCACACTTTATACTTTTCTCTGTTTTTTTTTTTTTAATAAAAAAAAAGAAAAGAAAATAACTTTGAAACTCGGCAGCTCTACTCAGTATTTGATCAATCATGGCTAGAATTGAAACGGGTTAAAAAAATCTGGTATGACCCGGTTGTAAATTCGTTGATTTTTATTTATTTTTATTTTTTTTATTAAAATAATATCGTTTTGATTTTTTTTAAAAAAATTATCCAAGACTGATCCGGTCAAAACCCAGAACCAGAATCTTGGATTAGACTGGATCTTAAAATTATAAAAAATAGATTAATTCATCAATAATTCATAATACAGTCATCAATATTTTTAGATATATTTTTATACGGTACTTTTTTATTTTTAGATATATTTTTATACGGTACTTTTTTTTCAGGTTCTATATGCTTTTATGTTTTAAAAATATTTTAAAAAATTTTAAAATTTTTTTATTGTTTTTTAAATTAATATTTTTTTAGTGTTTTTAAATATTTTAATAGGCTGATTTTAAAATAATTTTTTAAATAATAAAAAATATTATTTTAATAAAATAAAAAATATTTTTGAAAACAACTTAAGTAAATTCCGGTCAAACTCTCTTTAAAAGACACTTTTTTCTTGCACAAAATAATTGAATTGAACAGAAATTTTACAGACATGAATAGAAGGAACGAAATTCACAAACGTCAATTGATATAATTTTTTGTTTTGGCATAAAATTGAAAATTGCGTATTATATTACGGAGAAGATTGAGGCTTTCCTTATTCTTATGAGGTTTGTACACAGAGCACGCATGTGAAAACTCCCGCCACATTTTTTTTTTGTTTCTTGAAAATAAAAACATTATATTTGAGTTTTAAACAATGGAGATTTCCCATCTATATATAGTTTGTTTTTGGTTTAAATCTAAGCATTGTTTGATCACGTTTGATATTCTTGTAACAATTATTTTTCCAAGTAATTTTTATTTGAAATTATATTAAAATAATATTTTTTAAATTTATTTTTAACATAAATATATTAAAACAATTTGAAAACAAAAAAAATTAAAACAAAAAGAAATTGTTGATATAAAAAACAAATAAAAAACATCATTAAATTTTGTTTGGTTTAAAGGTTGCGTTACGGTAATACTCGTGATTGTGGATATAAGTGCAGTTGTATTTTTTTATTTATTTATTAATATAAATATTCGGGTCAGCTTGTGCATACCTCGATTAATTCTACAAGCCTTAAAGTTAACGATTATATAAGCTTTCAATAACCATCATATTAGCAACCACATGACTCGAATCTGAGATTATATAAGAGGTTTGGTAACAAATGATGTTTGATTTAATATATATAAAAGTTATTATTAACTCTTGGAAGTGTTTGAAAATGTCATAACAATTGTTTTTCAAAATATTTTTTTAAATAGATCAAAATAATATTTTTTTATTTTTAAAAAATTATTTTTGACTAAAATAATTTAAAAATACAAAAACATTATTAATTTAAAATAAATAAAATATAAATTTTTTCAAAAATATTTTTAAAATATAAAAATAAACAAGCCAAAATTATTGGAAAAAAGCTATTGTGGGAGAGTATCGCTATGAGCTTTTGATCGTAAAGAGGATTGGTTGGCTTTCTCTAATGGAAAAGCCAAAACCAAAATTCCTTAGAAGCAAAGCAAATTGAACAGCTGGACAAAAGGACTTTGCATTTCAACGCAGCTCTTAAATATTGGAGGATAAAGTGTATCTTAAGACACCAACTTGTCGCCCTTGCATTCTCTAAGAAATGGGTCAAAGGCTACAAACAAAGGACTAAAGCCACGGCCTAGCAGGACCTCAATCACCTGCTTCGCCTACGCTATTATCCTACGGGTTAAATTATTACTTTTTAAAATATAAAAAAAAACATTTAGAATTTGTTAATATATTTTCTAGTAAAATAAATCATATAATATATTGACTCGATATAATATAGTTAATTTGATAAATTCAAACACAGCTTAGATAACAGCTAAAAATATAATTTAACTAAAAACAATTAAGATGCTATATTTTTTATAAATATTAAGACGATACTATATTTGATCAACTTAGATCAACCTGAGTTAATTTATGAAATTCACAACATTAATCATGAAACCATGATAAATCCAACATAAAAAAAAATAAAAATAAATTATATAACCTAATATTTAAGAATAGAGTTGAGAAAAAAATTTAATAAAAAAAGAATAAAAAGCTAATGACTTGAGTCTGCTCAAATTTATCTGCCCTGGTCATGAGATTAGGATAACATCATAGAAAGTAAATTGAAAAAAAATTAAGAAATTCAATTCCCAATCAACCCAATATTGAAGGATGAAATTGAAAAAAAAAAACCTCAGTAATAAAAGGACAAAAAACACAAATCCGAGTCAACTCGGATTAACTTACCATTTTCGTGACCTAGGTCGTGAGACTAAGATAATCTCATAAAAAACAAATCGAAATACAGCCCGAGTTAACCTTCTAAACTCTCGACCTGAATCATGAGGCTAAGATCTTTATATATAAAACAAATTAAAATAAATTATGAAGCATAATTTTTGAATAATCCAATGAATTGAAAAAAAAATCAATTTAAAAAAATTAAAGAAATAACATGAGTTAACCTGTTAAATATATGACTTAGATCATAAGATCAAAACAACCTTATAAAAAGCAAATCAAAATAAATTATGAAATCTAATTTTTAATGAATAAAATGTTGAATAATGAAATAAGAAGAAAATTCGATAAAAAAAGGTAAAAAAAAAAATAAAGTCAATCAGGTTAATCTGTCAAATTTGTGATCTAGATTGTGAGATTGTGATTATTTTATAAAAAATAAATCGAAACAAATTATAAAGTTTAATCCTTTAATAAACCAACTATTAAAAGATAAAATTAAAAAAAAAAAATACTAATAAAACAAATAGTAATATTTTAGGTGATGTACAATAAATACACCATCTCTATTAACATTATGTTATTATCAAGTTTAAATATGATAATTTAATTTGAACCGATAAGTATTATGATCTCACCAAAATGAGTGAATATATATATATAAAAAAAGTTACAGCGTCAACCTAGTTGTAATCTTCATTTTCAAAATATTAATATAGAAACTTTTGAAAATTCATGGATTAATTTTAAGAATGCATTTGAATGATTAAAAAATTTTTGTGCAATATTCTAAAATTTGTGTACATTTAAAACGAACATGGAAATATGTTTTCTCTTCTCTGATTCTATTGTCTTCATCTCTTCCATTTAACCCAAACTATAGTTCAAAGGAGTCATCATCTTGCAATACTTGTTCTGCAGCAAGCTCTTCCTCTTCATCAATCACCAAGTATGGGTTCCTTTCCGTGGGCTGAAAATTGTAGAATATGAACACGTAGAAAGCCAGGCTTGCACCTTCAGAAAGAACATGCGTAAACCCTTCATATCTATAATCCAAAATACCCTCCACAGAAGAAACGACAACTCTAGTGAAATACAAATAGATCACCAGACAAATGTAGAAATTCTTGAAAAGGGTCAACTTTTGCAGGTTCCGAGCAGCCTTTCCATCCGATTTTGATGCCTCTTTCAGATTTCGAATCGACCAAACGATCGGGAAAAACACAGCGCAGCAGCATATGACATCGATCAACAAGAAGATTTGGTTCCAGGTCCACCAATCCTTGGTTGCTGGCCCAGTTTCACTGATAACAACATAAGCTATGTTTTCAAGAACTTGCAAGGGGATTACTATCATCAAAACATTCTTTTCGCGTTCTTGAAGGTACGGTTTCAAGAATGACCAGCCAGTGCCTATAAGGATGATCACAGTGAATAACATTATGCCCTTGAAGAATCCGAAAATATAGAACGCTACATCCCAGCCATGAGGAGTTCCAGTTTTGCTCACATACATTTTGTCCTCAGACGCACATATCATTTTAAGTGCCTTGACAAAAAGCAACGCCCCCATTATTAGGTGGATCATGTCAACTGTTGGTCTTTGTTTGAAGCAAACAAAACTCCATATCCCAAAAAAGCAAGTATAAATGAGAAACATGGAGAGAAAAAATTTTGGCAGAAAGTTTTGTCCTATAGGAAGGAAATTTTTTGCACCATCTTGTAAGTTATACATCTCGGTATGTACATCCATTGACACTTCAAATTCTGGCTGGCAATTTCCAAATACCAAGCTATATTCATCAGCCTCGTCAATAGATGCAGAGCCATTATAAGCTGATGTATTCATGCTAAGGTCATTGAAATTGAACAAGAGCTTTACATACCGGCTAGACAGAACACAAAAGCTTTCATCTTTACTTTGCTGTGAGTCATTCATGAATATTGTTGAGAAGGAAGAGTCTCTAGCCAGGAAAAATCCCATGGAAGAAGGGTTAAGTTCTGCCTTTCGACTTCTTGATTTCCAAGAGACGTCTTTTATGGAAATGGCTACCTGACCACCTTCTGTGAAACCAAATTGCTCAAACATGATAATGGGACGAGAATCATAAAGAATATGTGTGTCTTTGATTTCGGATGAAGCAAATGGGATGCTTGAAGTCAAGAACAACGCGTACGAGATCACTAATAGTGTGGGGGGATGATGATGATGAAGATTTTTAGAGGATTTATAAAATCTCATCTTGTAACAAAAATCAGGGTTAAATTCTTGAGAAAGGGATAAAATGAAAGTGGGAATTTAGACCTTAATAATTTGGTGTTGATGGAACTGGTAAGGACATTGCTTCGGGCTCCTCCTCTTATAGAATATTGTCGGGTAATCGATCACATATTGTTGGTAAAATTAGCAAGAGAGGAACGATTTGAGTGCCAGAGATTTGGGAAAGAGAGGGAATAGACTTAGGGCATGTGTAGGATTGACATTCATGCATGTCTGTAAAATAATATATAGCTTTATATTTTTTGACTTATGAGTTTTATTATATATATATATATATAGTCAAGATGGATATCGAGATATAAATGATAAGATGTTATTAATATATATATAATTTTTTCACTCTCGGGGTATGTTTAGTCTCCAACACTCTCCTTTACACACACAATTGTTGCTTTTTTTTTTTAGAAATTATATATATATATATATATATTCCATCAAATAACTTGTGTCCCTATATATATATACATATATATATATATGTATATATATATATATATGTATCAACCATCAAATAACTTGTGTCCCTTGCATCTAAATATATATATTTTTTTTAAAAAGCCATAGAAAATTCATTGTGTCCCTAGATAAGATAGACAAAGACCATTTTTCACTATAATAGTATAATTAATATTTCATCGTTCCGATAAAAAATCAATAAACTTGTTATTGGAGCAAAACAATATTTTTTTCGCAAGGATTATTAGTCGCTATGAGATTGTTCATGAACAATTTAATTTTTTAATCTTTTACATGCACAGTATAAAAACCAAGATTTTTTAAAAGATTAATTAGAGGTAATTCAGTCATTTTACATTTTAAAAGCCCAATGTAAAGATTAAACAACCCTTAAAAGTAAATATTTTTAAATTATCATTCAGGGTTTTTTTTTGACATTTAAAATTAGATTTTTTTGGTAATTATAAAGTTAACTTTGATCTTTTAATAATTATAAATATTATTTAAAAATAAAGAGTGGATGATGCATGTAAGGTACGCACCATTTAATTTCATTTAATTTTTATATTAAAGTTGATCCTTATTATATTGATTATTATTCGTTTGTTTTATATTTTTTTTAATTGATTTTTTTTTAATTTTATCCCTTAACATTTAATTTCAAATTATTTTAATATTATATTTAGTTCCCATTATTTTTAATTTTTATTTCTTTTGTTTTGGATCCTTTTCTTATTGTATTTTTTTTTAAAAAAATTCATTCATTAATATTTTATTGATTTAGAATTTTGCTTCGTTATTTTTTAAAGTTTACCTTATATGGAGTTAGTCTTGGGCTTATAACCAAGATCATGGATTACGAAAGTTAACACGAGTTGACTTTAACGTTTTTTTAAGGTCCTCATTTAAATTTGTTTTTTAATTTTTTTCTTTAATATTTGATTTATTGAGAAGGTCCAGGCTTATAACTAGAGTCATTGATTTTAAAAGTTAATATAAGTTGATTTTGATACGGCTGAGGAAAAAGTTTAATTTTTCTTATTTTTGAGAATTTCTTTTTTGTTCTTTTGTGAGATTGTTTTTCTTTTCAATTTTACCATTCAAAAGATAAAAATACCTTTTGTATTTCAGTTTTGATCTTTATTATTTTAATTTGTATTTTTTGTTTTTAATCTTTTTGTTTACTTGATTATTGTTTTTTTTTTAATTTCATTCTTTAACATTCAATTGATTATGAATTGAGTTTTCGTGGTTATTCTATATATATTGCTTTTACAATTTTATAATTTAGGTCATTGGTTTGAAAAGTTAAACATGGGCTTGCATTGATTTTTTTTTTAAAAATATAGGCTTTGTGATTTTTTTTCATTTTTATTTTTATCGGGTTATCTTAATTTCATGACTTAAGTCGAATATTTGATAAAATTATCAGAATTATAAATTTATCATATTAACTTAGCATGATTTTTTTAGTACTTTTTTTTTTACCCAACTTTGTTTTTCTGTATTTAATAGGCTGAAAATTGAGTTACATCATTTATTTTATTTTGAATTTTTTTTTTCTAGGTGAAAAAGTTTTTTTAAAAAAATTTGTTTAATTTGTTATCATATCCTTGTTATCATTTAACTAAAATAAAATCAATGAACTTGATATAATGAGATTTATACCCAAGTCGCAGAAAAAAGATCAGACCCACGGTATAACATGGATAAACAGCTAATATATACTATTACCTAGAGAAAATCTAGAGACATTAGAGCTCCTGTATAATTAAGGGGCTACGCAAAAAGGGGTGTCCTTTTCAATTTTTAAAGGGTTTGTTTAAAAATATAGTAATAATTATTTTTTAAAATATTTTTAATTTTAAAATATATTAAAATAATATTTTTAAATTTATTTTTTTTAATATTAGTACATTAAAATATCTAAAAACATAAAAAAAAAATTAATTTAAAACAAAATAAAAAAAATTAATTTTTTTAAAAACACTTCCAAACATAATACCAAACACACAAAAATCTCTTTAACTGTTGGTTGGGACAAAAACACAATAACTAACACTTTTCTACCATGAAAAACGTTGTGCTTTCTTGCAATTCCTTCATCCCTACCAATTAACTTGAATATTAAGATTTCTAAAACTAAAGTCGCTACTCATCCACTATGAGACAATTGCTTAATTTCTACCCCTCTTGTTTGTTCAATTTCCCAGCTGCTTCTTCTTTTTGGCTGTCTCTTTCAAGCAACCCTTGCTGCAGGCTCTTTGTAGCCAAGCTATTAACATGTGATTTTGAAGGTGATATGTCCGGCATCGTCCTTCTCTTCTCTGCTGTTTCAGCATCCCGTCCTTCTAATCTCCTAGCTGCCGATTCTTTCTCGGCCTTCTTAACATGGAAGCTCACAAATTCTGCCACGATCTTTTCCGTCAGCAAATCTTCTGTCTTTGTTTCATCCCAGTCGGCAGCCTCTCTTATTTCTTCCACGAGTTGTTCAAAAGAGGCGCCATCAGCACCTTCCAGGTCTTCAATTCTTCCCATCTTAACGTAAATCCCACACTATGTATGCTCCAAGCTGAGCAAAGTATGATATGGAAGATGAAGTCTGGCTACAAAAACTAGGTTTTAGAATTCATCAGATCTGGAACAACGAGGCAACAGCACCCTGCATGTATACCAGTCAATAAAGAAAGGAGCACGACGTAGTGGAAACAAATAATAAGAGTCAAGTCATAAACAAGTAATAACATTCTTTTTATGGTAGAGTTCTAATGAATTGGAAAAACCACAAAAAAGGAGCCTATCAAGGGAGCCCAAGGAGCCAGGCCTGCTGAAGACAATCCTTACTGTGGAGCCTGGCCCATAAAAAAATATTATATTTATTGATTACTGTACTCGATAATTTATTTTTAATTATTTTTTATCGGGTTATATTGATATTAATAAAATATTCTGATATTAAATTGATACTAGGTTTTATAAAAAAATACTTTTAACAAAAAAATACAAAATAAAAGGATCAAAATTAAAAATGAGTGGAAAATGCAGCTTTGTATTTTTTACTCGTCAATTTTCACTCAAAATGCAATAATTTGGGATCATTCCTGGTTAAAATCAGATTGACAAGTCCAATATTCACCATTATATTCTAAGAGAAGAGAAGAATTGCGTAGATTAATTGGCAAAATGAATCATGTTTCTATATCTTATAATATAGTTATCAGAATTTGATTTAAATTAAGTTTTAATTTAAATTAATTTTGATATTAACCTATTAAACTTGGGATGATATAATAGGTTGACTTTATATATATATATATATATATATTATTTTTTGTATTAGTATGAGTGATTGAGTTAATTTGCGTATACCTTGACTAATTCTACGAGTTTTAAAATTAATGACTATGTAAGACTTTAGTAACCCTGAAATTTATGAAATTCAAACTTTTAATTTCTAGAAAATAAATATAGAGTTTAACTAGTTGAACTGCACTGCTCTGAGTTGTATATATATTTATTTTAATTAGATGACTTATGAACCGAAGCTCTTTACCAAGTAAAACCGTGAGGCAGCTTGATAACTATACTTTTACAAACTGATAATTAAAACCAGAGAAAGATGTTAACACAAAATTTATCAGAACTGGACACATTTCACCTAAGATTTGACAGCACCCAACATGCATGGCTGGCTCACCAGCATAAACTCTACGGTGACAAGTGAACGGAGGCAACGACACTGTGTGATAGATAATGGAAGTAGAGTTCAGTTGACAGCTCCTTTTTTAGATTTGGTTGTTTATGGAAGAAGGGAGCTCTACTAGTGTATGGATGGGATAATAGAGAAATCTGGTATAATAATAGTTCAAGGGCATTTAATAATGTAGACCTAGAGTCCTAGACGAAGAACATACGGTTGCCCAAGTTGCACATAGGAATTGCAAAAAATAAATTAAAATGTGGCTAACCCTTTATAATTTTGAAGAAATGAAAGAGGGCATAATTTTCCCGATATTTAGAGGAAAATGTATGTTATATTTCCTTTTTTTAAAAAATAAAAAAATATTTTAAAACATAACTATAATAACACTCCCAAACAAAATATGATGAAATTCCTTCCCTACTCTTTCACCGGAAATCAGCAACAGCACTCTAATGTGACCACCCATTCATATCACTCCTATGGACGGTCCAATTATTTTTTTTAATTCACCCAGAAATAGAAGAACACTCCCTTCTTCTATTATATCTAGATGAACTCTTTTTTTCTTTTTTTTTTCTTTTTCTGGAAATTGTAATTATAATACATAAATTTTGATCACGCACTAATGGATGGTAAGTCTCGATGAGGTGTGTTTTCATCAGTAGGCTCAACTCTTCTCATCATAAAAGAAGAAAGCTTCCCTAATTGATCATCATCATCATGGTATGCATAAGCAAAACCACCATGCCTCGTCAAATCCATGCCTGCCATCTCATCCTCACTTGAGATCCTTAACAAATTCAGCTTCTTTAGCCCGTAGAACAATGGACCCATTGTCATCGTGACCCACCCGGATATCACCAGGATCTCGATAATCTGGGCTGCTAATAGCTTCCCACCACCACCCATGAATAGCCCGTATGGCCGCCCCGTCTTGTTCGGATACACCTCATTCACAAACGCCTCCTTCGCGAACAACCTCGTGAACAACATCCCCTACGCGCCGCATCCGCCGTGCAATTGGGCCACCTTTAATGGGTCGTCATACTTTAGTTTTTCTGCCAACTTATTACACCCAATTAAAACCCAAGATGCAACAAAGCCACAGATGATTGCAGCCCATGGTTCTACCACTGAACACCCCGCGGTGATTGCAACAAAACCTCCTAATAAACCATTGCAAACATCGAGGACATTCCAATGACCAACTAATAATCTTTTGCCAAACAAGGTAGTAAGGGCTGTTGTGCACCCGACCAGTGTTGTAGTGACAGCTGTCCTTCCTACAGCACTTCACTGACCGTAATACCCTCCACTATCACCATAACTCTTCAAAATTGTCAAAAACGAACTGGGGTTGAACCCATACCACCCAAACCACAACAAAAACGAACCGAGCACCACGAGCGAAGCACTGTGACCGCGTAGTACCACGGACTGACCGCTCCTGTCAAACCGGCCAATACGTGGGCCTTCGATGAGAGCACCCCACAAACGAGCTATTCCTCCAACCATGTGAACCACACCTGAACCGGCAAAGTCAATTGCACCCGAACCGAATAGAAGATTATTATCAGATTTAACCGCACTGGCCCAACCATCACCGGACCAGAACCAATGGGAAACAACCGGGTAAACAAAGCCAGTTAAAAAGGAGGAGTATATGAGGTAAGCAACGAATTGGGTTCTCTCAGCGATGGAGCTGCTAGTGATGCCAGCAACAGCTATAGCAAAAGCCCATTGATAAAGGAAGAAACTATAGTCTGCTTGAGAAGAAGGAAACTCTCTCAAACCAAAGAAATGGCGGCCAATGAAACCGTTGCTGGGAGACTTGAAGGAAAAAGCATAGCCAAAGAGATAATAAGAAAGGCCACTAGCAGCAGCATCAAGAACATTAGTGAGCATTATGTTCATGGTGTTCTTAGCCCTCACAGAGCCAGCACAAAGCATGGCGAAGCCAAGTTGCATAGCAAAGACCAGGTAGGCAGAGAAAAGGAGATAAATGTTGTTGACTGCATAGGTTGTGTCTGAGAGCTGGTTGGCTATGCTGCTGAACTAGGAGCATAAGTAGGTGGCCGCTTCTGTGGAGTTCACAGTGGTGGAGAGGAGAGGAGTTAGGTCTGAGGCTGAGCAGGCCATGGTGGAAGTGGAGAGAGAGAGAGAGAGAGAGAGATGAGCCAAGAGGTTATGGAAGAGAGGAGGGTTGGGTATGAGAACATATATACAGAGAGCAAAGAGGTTAGTGTTAATCATGCAAGAATTGAAACAAAAAAAAAAAAAAACAATCCCCCCCCTTTTTTTTAAGAAAATAAAAAGGGTTTTTTTTTTCTTTCTGAAAAATTTTCCAATCATGTAAATTGAGGTTCATAAAAAGATATGAACTAGGTAAATGTCATAGGATATATACAGGGGCATATACATTGTTGATTTGGAATTTGGGGTCAATTGACCTCACTGAATCGAAAAAAAAAAAAAAAACTATGGACAGTGTAGTAAATGTAGCTAAGAATGTAATTACTCTTTAATCAAGTTTACACCACTATTTTTTTTCCCTTTATTTTCATTTTCTTTCCAAATGAATTAGGCTAAGATGTTTTTTTTTAATTGCATTAATTAAGGTTTTTTTGAATAGTTTTGTAACTAGATAATTCCCGGCTACCCTACCATGAGACCAAAAAATTTTTAGATGTAAAAAAATAATGCTCAAAATAAAAGAAATTCTTTAATAATATCATTAAATCCAACTCAGTGAATTGAACCAGAAACCTCATGATCATACTCTCTGTATAGCTCGAACTTCAAATTAAATTGTATAGTTGTCCTAACATGACCTAGTTGTTTTGACGGGTTATAGAAAACTCGGATGATTGATAAAAACATGATTTGAATTTAAAAATATTTTCAAGATAACATCTTCTCATAAAACAAAAATATTGAGATGATGAGACATTATATCAACCTGGGTTAACCTAGTTTAACCTGTCAAACTCGCAACCTGGATCATGAACTCCATTGAGTTTAATAACTTTGTGTTTTTTAACTAATTTTATTTAATTATATGATAAAGAAAAATACATGCTTGCAAAATTGAGCACCAAATCAATATTGAGTCATTTTTTTTAGACTAAGATAAACCAATAAAAATTAAATTGAAATAAATCATGAAGCATAATTCTCAACAATGACGTTTTTCTTTTGGAATTATTTTTCATTTAATAATATGATAAAAAAAATAGACGCTCAAAAAACCATCCTACATAATTTTTTAAAAGCAAACCTGATTGTCCACTCGTTTAGCTGCAACTGGCCCGGACCCAACTAGTAGTAGCTAAATACATCCCTCGTGAATCATTAGAGAGGAAAGGAGTATCACATTACACACATGCAGATTGGGATGAAAATTTTAAAATAACCTTGGGAGGTGCCTTGAGTCAGTTGGCTAATGCACTCATCAGGGTGAGACATTTTGTCCACATACTCGTCAGGTTGGTGACCAGTCATGAATTCCACATCTGTAACACATATATTGCTAGGAATATCATCCTTAGTAGTCGGATGTAACCTCTCTCCCTCTCCCTCTCTTAAAAGTCTCTGAAAATAGTAAAAGATGGACTCCTACGACAAAATCTTCTCTCTTCCTCACTAGAGGAGGCTGCCAATATTGCATCTTCTCTTATCCTAGGTTCGAATCTAAAGGACTCGTGTCTCCTATCACTTCTTTCAAGTTCTGGTTGAAACTTGAATTCCTTGTCAAAGCATGAAACACTTTTTTTTTTAGAGAAAACTTTAATGATTTTAGGGTCCATTTTTATTCCGAGTAAAAGAAAGACAAGGATGTCTGAAATAGGTTTTTTACTTTTTGGATCAAGAACTATCCCTAAGTTGAACTAAATACTGAGCTCAAACATACATAGGTTTGGCAAACTGCTAGACCTACCATCTTCAAGCTCAGCCAAGTGCTGGGCCCAGGCTTGTGTAGGTCTAGCGAACTGCCAAACCCACCATCATTTTGCTGAACCCAAACATGCGTGGCTTTGGTGAGCCAAACATCGAGCCTAGACTTGTGTGGATCTGGCGAGCCGTCAAACCTATAATTAGAGATATTTCACTCTAATGAGTCAAATATATTTTATCTTAACGAGACATAGATATTTGGTTGATAAGCGAACCTCTTCCTCTTCCATAGAAGAGGGGGAACTCAAGAGCTATAAAAGGAATCAATGTAACCTCCATGAGGTAAGTTTGATTTTTCTCTACTATGAAATGACATGTATCTATTTCTAGGGTTTTCTTCTAAAAGAGAATTAGTTTTTTTTCTGTTGTATGATATTGACTTAATTATTAGAGATTTTCAAAATTTTAAGGAAGAGATTTTTTGTATTGAGTATGATCTATCAGTCATTTTATCAAGAAAAAATAGACTAGATTATCAAAACTAGAAGATTAATAATCTTATCCTAGATCTCATTTTAACGTTCAAGCCTATGGGATAAAATTGGATTTCATAAAATTACTTTTTCTTTTTTTTTCTTTTGTTCAATCTTGTCTTACAAAGGTGCAAAAACCCAATTGTCGAGGATAATATTTGAATCAAGGAGTCCATTCTTGCTTGAGTTTAATGTATGGACTCCATACCTTAAGTCAACCATGAATGTCATATTGTGCATTAATGTTGAGCCAAATTGTGTCTATAATTTGCATCTATAATTCAGTGGGGAGGCACCAAACCCAAAGAAAGCGATATGAATATTCCGACTTGACTGAAATAATAAACTATATAATATAGCACACACCACGAGAACAATTCATTACCAATAACATTCACTTGCTTAAAGAGAGAGCCAAATTAATGGGGTTGATAACATTTCAGATTTGGAGGAGATTCATGTGCGGAGTGCACAGCAGTTACAATTAGTTACCTTAATTTATTGAATTGTTTGTAGTAGTTAATTCTGTTTATTTATTGTCAAGGATTTTTAAAAGCTTATATATTTTGTGAGGCAGCAGCAAATCGATCAAGTTACTGTGGTCCTCAGTGACGTGAGAGATGATGCATAGACAAGGAAAGGTTTTGTTAATTGTCAGCACTTAAGACAATAATTATCTTTGGTTTTTGGCTAAATTATTCGAGTCCAGATCCAGAACAGATCACATAATTGTACTTGAAAGCATTTCATGCTGCAGTTTATAGTTTGGATAGTTGCTGTTTTTCCAAGAATTAATTGCATGAATCTTCAAGTGCATATATCCACTTAGAACATAACATTGAAACAACAAAGCTGCAACCAATCACTAATCTCAGCCTAATAGAGTGCAGATGATTTTCCACTGTTTCTTCTCGACAGAAAATAACTATAATAAAAAGTATCTTCTCTCTATATATATATGAATTATGTTTTAGATACATGATCTGTACACTCATTTAAAAGATTCTAAATGCAGATTCATTTTCTAAATCAAAATAGTAGAATATGATGATTTATGAAGATTTAAAGAATATCAAGTACTTGCTTGCATAAGATGGGCCATTTATCAATACAGGGAAACAAAACTAAAAGATGTAACATATCTCACAGATATGTTGAAGTCATCTCCTTTTATTGAGTGGTATTCTTCCTCTTAGAGCTAATCACTTTGGATTTTGAATTTAAAACAGAAATGATCAAACTGTAGTGCTAACTAAAACATGTTGGAATAATATGCATATCTTCATATATTGAGATAGATTCTCAGTACTAAGTGGATCTCAATGAAGATTCAACAAGTTTAGCATAAGATGACAAATGATTTAAGAGCTGCAAACATAGCTAGTAGACAACGAAAAATTTGACAGATGGAAACCAAAACAATGCAAGGTCAATGGCAAGGAAAGTACTTGGCTGCTCAATGAAGTTGGGGCCAACTCAAGAAAATAAATTAAGCGATTAACCCTTCCCTCTTTTAATATTGGATCAGCAAGACTATAGCAGAAATAACTCCAGATTACTAAAAATACTCTTACCTCAAGGTTACACCTAATCAGCCTGTGACAGCATGCCTTTTGGTGATCTGAAGAATCTGAAGTTTATATGACAAACAAATGCAGGGAGTCCAAAGAATCTGTGAGTAGCCAATTTGACAAGAAATGTCCTGGATGCAAGTTTATGCCTGGTCAGATTGAGACAACATTATTCCATAATTCTTATCGCAAATGGCCTCTTCAAAATCTGAAGCCTATTTAATAAATTTACTAAAAACAAGAACCACATGAAGTCTAAGGCTTGAAATGTCAGCCAGCTCACACAGCTTCTTATTTGTCTCTGTCAATACATTAAGAACAATAATGAAAACTAAGCATGTTCACTATGGTCATAAAGAGAAGATTAGGTTATCTAACATGGATCTTTTGGTCCGGTAGATTTCAGGGACTTGTCAATTCAATGTAAAAAAAGAAGAAGAGATTTTTTCAAGGTTTCACGGAACATAGTTCTTTAATTCTACCCCATACACTCCTTGGTTTCAACTTCTGCAAATTAATTTCCTGTCATTTTCCTGGATGGCTTTCTTCAAATGCATTATTCTAAGCATTAGCCAGCTAATTGCCGCATCTATTAGAGTAATAACTTCCTTAACTGCCATTGAAGTTCATAATCAATATGATAAAAGAGAATTGGAACATTTAAAAACTCTACTTGTCATTTCTAAACCATCTGTCTTACAGACGTGACCTCATGCATGCTCATCTATCCATCAGATACTTAAGTATAGAGACGGAGAATTTGCTGCACTCAGCCTCAATTATGGGGAAATTTCAGGATCTGATGTTTAGCTCAAAAGAGCATAAATGCTTTAATTTGTATCACGGCCTTGCCAATATCTGGCAAGGACCTGGTACTTGAGAGATTAAAATTATTATGCAAACCAATAGTCATTCACTTGCAATGTTCAGGCCTGTAACAAAAATTAAAACTAAGGATCAATTCGATAAATGAATAAAAAAAAATCCTTGCACAAGTTCTACATCCCAACCATCCGTCCCTCTATAACTTTGAGTTGAAGCAATGAAGTTACAAAAACAAAAAGAAAATTGACTGGAAATTCAGACCAAAGAGAATTGTTTTATGATGAAAGAGAACACAACGCATGTATCAATTACAAAAATAAAAGGCAGGTGTGAACATATAAATAATGGCTGTACAGCTATATTGTAAACCTGTATATCAAAGTCCTTGAAACTTCTACATAACAAAAGCAAACGGCAAAAACCAAACAATAAAACTTCTTTAACTCACGACCTAGTACAGTTTCCAAAGGTAGGTCATAAAAAATAAAAAAGGATTAGGCAATTATGACATCATACTTGAAAAGTTTTGTACTTTCATTGTCAGAAAAAATACTAAAACCTTGATGTAATCACTTTAGATGGAACTGATGACTTCTGGTCACTTCAGTACAAGAACATTAAAAGGCGTGGTATAATAATCCAAAAAACCTCAATCTTCCTTTGACTTGAGTTGTCTTGCAAGTAAGAAAAGTGCCACAGTGGTACAAGCAGACAGAAGGGCTGATGAGTAGCAAAGGGCAAGTAGAGCTCCTCTTAGAGACTGCATCCAGAAAATTTCAGGCTTTAGCACGCCTTGATTATTAATAGGTTCTAAGAGGAACAGAGGGAATTAAAATCTGTTGTGCATTTTTCCAACACCTTAGCCAGAAGTAAAGCATTGTCGTTTGCATACTCCAATGAACTTTCTGGAATGCTTTGAATGCCTTGAGCTAGTTCCCATGAAACAATCCTACATTTTCAAAATTGGATGTTTAAAAAATGTTTCTCCTCTTTGTTGTAAAATAAAATGTTGAAAAATGGAAATGACAATTTATATGGAATATTTACCCAAATACAAGTCCAATGACAGCCCCAATATTAGCTTTCTGTGGTGTTATTTCAACCTGTAGTTCTCCAAACTGCAGATGGGATTAAAATTGAAAATTATATATTTCATGTGTACTACATCTCTTAGAGGTAACATCTCAATAAACAGGGGGTTATCAGCCACCTTGAAGACTTTTGTTTCTTTCTTCGATTCCTCATCAGTTTCTGTTGGTATTGAACTTGCAGAAAGAAGCTTTCCCGTTGTAATCATTGTTTGTGCAATCTATAATGGTTGAGTGGTATTAAAACAATTGCCTTGCTTCAGAAACACAATCTCCAGTGTAACTAACGTCACATGTAGAAATGAATGACATTGTTGATGAGCTTGCAAAGTATAGATAATGCATCTGATATGCAGTATACTACAATTGACATAAACCAAATCCTACTTCTTTTAACAAAGATTTCCAACAGCAACTAGAATATTACTATTTTTCTTTCATCAAGGGACTCCAGATGGAGCAAAAGATTGAACTCAGACAAGCAATTTACTAAGTGAAAGTATCTAAGTCCATTCGGACTAAGTAAAAGATAGTGCAGTTAATATGGCAGTTGATTTTTATCCCACATACTGTATCCACAACAAAAGGATTTTCAACATACATTTTGCGTAGTAACAATATGAGAACAATAATGAAAGCACAAGATGAGCTTTAAAGTTCGATTAAGTACCTTTTGCAGTTCACCCTGACCATACTGTCCCATGGATTGGAACCTCCTTCCAGCAGATACCAAACGTTTGCCAAATGCTAAACAAGCATAAAATGAAGTACGAGCTTCAGATTCTGAAAAAAACTCCAAACCATGCAACCAATGTCAGTTATGAACGCTCCTATTCTTGCCTGATTTAGCATTGTTTGTTAAAGAGCTCTCCAGCATAGGCAAATTGCTCGCTAAAGCTTGGGAAGTTGATGTGTCACCCAGCTCCCATGCTCGAGAGAGATTTAACAAGAGTTCTCCCAGCTCTTTACCGCACTAAAAAGTTACATCCAAAAGTAGTTTCAGCGAAAAATTCTTTTCATTGTAGTCAACAACATTACAAACATAGGCAAACATAGAGGACGCCTAAAATGAGAATTAGGTGACAGAAAAATGGTGATATACACCTGCAGTTCTTTGCAACAAACTGGTAGAAAAAAAATGATAGGAACTACGAAAGTCAAATGAATTATACAAATCACACTAGGCAACCTCTAAACTTTTACACTCTACTATTATTAGCACTCTATCCCAGCATGCCAGATCATCCTAAATATAACCATGGAAGCTTTACTATGTACCCATAATGGTTTTTTTAAAAGATTCTTTGATCTCAATGGCCTAGTAGATTGGAGTCCTGCCATTTGGCATACTGTACTTGCTCATTTCTAATTAAAAAGAAAATGTGCGAAAACAAAACAACTAACCTCATCAAGAACCGGTCCATTCGAAAGATCAAAAGCTGCATCATTTAACTACAAACACAAATATAACACCAACACAAATTCTCTCAATTGACCAATAAAACAACATCTAACAAACAAAAAAGACAACTAAAGTACGTTAAAAAAGAAAATCACAAACTCAACTCACATCTAATCGAAGATCACGTGGTAATTGTTGGAAATAATCTGGCGGAAGATCAAAGCAGTCCTGCAACCCCACAAGGCAAAAACACAACAAAAATCACTAGAACAATATACAATTTCGGAAAATGTATAACATGACAGTACATGCAAAATATATCTAAAGGCGTATGTGGGTGCTTACAGAGAGCTCTTGAAGGAGGGGTTGTGGAGAAGGGTCGATAGATTGAGGAGAGTCTGATGATTCTGTGAGGGCAAAAGATGGGATTTTGAGAGGTTTTGAGAGGAGAATCTTCTTGGGTTTTTTAAGAGAGGTTACAGAAGGGACGTGGTGTGGATTTTGGAGAAAGAGAAGGGTAGGAGATGAAGAAGAGAGAGTTGGCAGTGGTTGAAGGAGGAGGGGAAGACAAGGGCATTGTGTTTTAGTTCAGTTATAAATGTGTCAGCAGCAACTGATGTTCTGATTGGTAGTTTAGAGAGGGAAAAACTCGAGCTTGTCAAGGACTGACACTGTGTCTCAAATTGTGGTGTATATAAAAGAAGAAAATCAAGATGATATTTGTGATGTTTATATGTGTGATTTTGGATTGGGGGGGTTCTTGTTTTGTTCCATTTTAAAGCAGATTTATCCTCTCTTTTTCAATTTTTCTGAGGTGGATTGATTGTAGTGGTTTCCTTTTTTCTTTTTCCAAGGTAGAATGAAATATTAGTTTCCAAATGTTCGAACTTGTGTCTCTCAATTGAGTCTTTATATTTATCCATCAAATTGCGTCTCTCTATCCAAATCCATTATCATTTTTTCCATCGAAAGGATCCCACTCCTATACTTGCATGGTATCGTCATACCAATGATTTCATCGTCTGAAACATATCATTCGACAAAATCAGATACATTCATTTGCAATCTCAAACACCATATAGCGGGGTAAGAAAAGAATGGAGCAAATTGTGCCAAATTTGCTTTCAAGCAAGGGATGCATCTCCTTTGCTTTGGCAGCTAAGATAAGCTTGAGACGCATATTACCACCTTACATGTTCAACCTGTTTGCCTTGTATATTATTTCTTCTGTTCCTTTCTCCACGGAATACTGCCTGATTCCTTCATCCATGCGGCCTAAGCAGAAGGTTGTTTTCTTATTCTTTTGGTAACTGTACCTCGAGTCGGACAGCATAAAAAGCTCAAGCTTACATCATGATATTAGTCTAAGAATCAGCTGTTTGCAGAATACTGGGTTTGAATTTCAGATGGAAGGAGCCAATTGCATCAGAAGCTGAGAAAAATTCATGATTTAACAAGTCCTTGTGGATTGAAAGATCACCTCCGCTAAATTACGACAAGTTATTATAAAAAAAAAACTTGCTAGATTTTCATCTGCATTGAGGAGACAACAAAAGCATAGAGCAACATAATATAAAATAAAAATGAAGACTGGTTTGGTGAATTGTTTCATTGATAACAATGGCTCAGCGGAAGGAGATCTGGCAAATTGTCTTTTCTTCTAACTGTCAACACCACACCATGTGATTTGGCAGATGGGGCACTCCCTAAACCAGAACAATATATCTTGAACCAAACACAAAAATCACTGCTGTCCTCACTAGTTGCAAATTCTAATCGCACTTCCTCTATGAGAAAAATTCGGTAGAAGTTACATCTAACGCTATTTGATTACTCAGTGTATTCAACTTCCAACCTTGGCGACTTTTCTTTGCTCAATTTGGCCTGTCAATGGGCATTGCATCTCTGTCCAACTTATGGGAACCATTGTTGCACCTACAGCAATCACCAAAACATCAAAGAAAGTCAATGCATTAACCTATCTGATTTGTTTATTAAGAAGGTAAAAAACCCAAGCCATGCTAGAAGAATATGCAACATAAAACATACAAGTAGTTAAGCAGTGAGTTCGATAATGAATGTTTTTGTATTCTCTGGTCAACAGAGATGGCATTGGCAGCCCAACCATAGCTGAAGACTTCAAATCAGACATGGCACCCTATTATTACTAATGCCATAGATATTACTAGCTTGACTTGAAGGTGACACTTTACAGTAACTTTATTACGTATTAGGATTACCTCTTCTTCTGGTAAAAAGTAGAATAACAAATTACCAGAGTAGTACAAAAATGGCACTTTTTTTTTTAATTTTTCCAAATATAAAAGTGAACTGGCTGTATTTTATGTGATTTTAAGTCACTTCAAGACATCGCCATCAAAACTTGAGATTGGAGTTCAAAGAATTTTGTTTTCATTAGATAATTAACACCCTTGTCCTGTTCCATACCAGATAATTTACAGCATAACAATCTCAAAACCAAATTAACCTGGCCTGGGCTCACTTCCTAGGAATATCTCAAAGAAAAAAATTAAAGCATCTCAACAGTTGCTAAGATAGAATTTAATAGTGAATCAAAGGTGTTTGATGCATGCATCTAAGGTGGAAACATAGAGGAGATAACAAGAAGAACTTGAAGTAAGCCCCGGTTACACAGAAAGGATTTGGTGAATGCACAAAATCTTACCCGTCCATAATATCACAAGAAGGCAAAAATTGCATCTCAATCAGAGTGCAATGGCATCAAAATCTAAAACACGCATCAGTACAAGCTGATATGATAACCCCAAGAGAACGCTAAACAACAACCATCAGAGTCCCACTTATTCATGTTAACAGGGTTGAAGAGAGGTTTATCACTTATCTCACATGATGGTAACTTTGTTTGATTGATATACCCATAAACTATGAATTCAGCAAGAGGGGAAAGAAACCAGAAGATAGAGAATTACAATAGAAATTGGGAGAACAATGACTAGAGGTTCACATTAATGGAATACAGGTGCACAAGCACCACTGAGTTTTGAAAAGCAGAAGCGTGTACTGGCTAGCACAGACAGTTATATGCAACAGTCAGGAACATGTCTCATTTGTACTTCAAACGCCTAAATATGAATACTTTCTAGAACAATAAATCTAGTAGAAGCTTACCAGCTGCGCTCTCTGCAGACACAACACCTAATTCATTCTTCGCAGTTGAAAGATAATAAGCTCGTGCATCTCCAAGTGATAGCTTGTTAAAAGCATTGCATCAAGGAAAAACTTCTTATTTTGTTACATCAAGCTTATTGGGAATTGGCATACAAAATTGTGGCATTTAACACCACAATTCATGTGAATGCAATGATCTTTATAGCAGAAAAGTATAAGAACTTCAAACATAAAGGATACAACAAGAGCTCTGACAATGTCACCAGGCCGAAATGATAAATGCATATCCACTTTGTCAATCTCAGTTGCTCTTACATCTTGCTGTCTGTTAAGAGAAGAAGTTATCCTCAATTTTTATGTACTATTAACTTCTCAGTATAGCATGCTAAGCTAACACAAATAAAAGAGGCAACTAGGCCAAATAAGATAGCAAACCACAATGTCATCTTACCTAATTATGCCAGTAAACTTCTCTTGCACAGACTTAGGACCAACACACATAATATCAGCCGAAGCTGTTTTTGCCATCACTTTAGTAACCTATCAAAATCACAATTCAAAAAATTACACAAAGATAACAAAGCTTAATAAATAAAAAATAAGAAGATAAATGAGCAAGTTTTACTCTGGCAATGACAACACATCCAGGCTCCGGAACAGCTCCATGGGCCTTGTGTCCAGTTACTTCAACAGTTGGTCTCTGTAACGATTCCAATTCTCAACAACATACCAAGATTACCTTATGCTTAATTACAGTATAGCATTCAAAAACTAGAGAAATTGCATCGGCTGACATAGCATGTCAATACATCGCGAGACATTACTCAGCATAACACATCAATTTACAATTTTGCTCCTTGCATCAATTTAGAAATTAGTCAATTAGATAACCTCTTTCACAGAATATTGAGCTTTATATGGACATAGAGAAGAAAAAAAGTTTCTTAAACAGATATTTAGGCTCCTTTCTTTTGCATTTTAGTGATTTCCTTTCGTTGCATTGCATAACTCAGATAATTTATCCCTTTATCCCGCTTTCTCCCTTCTGAGCAACCAAAGTAAGCATAAAGAACCAAACTTTTTTTATTCATCCCTAACAACCAAAGCCCAGCACTTTCAACATCTTACATTCCCTACCCTAACACCACTAAAAAAATTATAAAAAAATACTGCAAACTTCATGAAACTAGCAAAAACCCAAAGAGAAAAATGGAAAGAACATAATACCCAGTACACCGAAACATCTAAAATTCTCAAATTCCCTCAAAAAAAGCAAAAAAAAAAAAAAACAGAAGCCAATCCCAACACACAGTAGCCATATAGAAAAAAAAGTTGCAATTTTTTTGTTTTCTAATTTCAAGAACCAACTATCTATAATCAAAATGATAGTAAAGCTTAGAACTTTAACAAAACAAAAGGGGGAAAAGAAGTACCTGGTCAGGAGAGTCAGGAGAAGGAGATAGAGTGCGGCGGAGACCAGTGAGAGAAGAGAAGACGTATTGTATATTAGTGTCGCGATATGATCCTATGTAGGCTCCTTTCCCTGCTTTTAGTTCTGTTGCTTTGCCTAATACTTCTCCTGGTGTCACCATCTCTCCTTCTTCTTGCATTCCTGCAATTTTATTTTATTTTTTGGTTTACTGAGAGAAGAGGGAGGCAGTGGATTGTTGCTGTGGAGACATGAATTTCATGCTTTTGTAGTAAATGAACACGCTCTTGGGTAAAAAAAAAATATATATATATTAAAAATATTTTACCCCTGGTTTACCTAAGAGGGTGTATGTGTATGTTTGTGTGTTTCAATATGTTTTTATAATATATATGTGTGTAATTAAATAAATAAAAACTATGTGCATCAATAAATAAATATAAAAATAATTAAAAATAAAACTTGAAAAACCGAGAGACAAATATAGATCAGAATATTTAATCTCGTAAAATAACACATTTACTCTATCATGTTTGCTAATTTTTATTTATTAAAATATTTTTTATTTAATCAAATGATAATAGAAATAGATAAAATAAAATAATATACAAGGCTATACATATTAAAAATATGATCCGAAAATAAATATTTTTTATTTTAAAAAATATAGCTCATTTATACAAAAGATATAAAAAAAATCATATATGAATCAGAAAAATCTCTTAAAAAGTTAAACGCATAACCAAAAAATTATCATCATTTAAAAGAAACTCTCTAAACAAAATAAAAGAGAAAAGAGGTATTAATGTAAATATAATTAAGTTTTTAAAATAATAATAATAATAATAATAATAAGCATTAATTAAAATTAAAAAAAAAAAAAAAAAAAAAAGCAAGGCACTGTTGGGCCTGCCCCACCTGACCCATTTCATCAAGGTCCGCGCGACTGGGCTCCTTTTTTTTTACTGCACTTATGGCCCAGATTTCAACCACTACGGTAGGCTGGAAAATCGGGCTCAAGGTTCTTTTAATCCCAAAAACTCATTTTTCAACCTTTTTTTTTAATAAAAAACACTTATAAACATCTTAGAAACCATAATAAACCTATTCATGATCTTAAAAATCGTTTCAAAAAACGAACTCAACCCAAAACTAAAAATCAACCTAAGCTCATATATGTTTTTCATGAACTTTCAAGAAATAAGAACATCTAATATGAACTCTCCTTATCAAATGAAATAATTTGACACAAAATTGTAAATTTTGGTGGCTTAAATTGATGTTAACAACATGTTTTTCTCTCTACTGCTGGAATCCGATAATTTCTCTCTCTCTTCTTTCTCAACCAAGGACTAAAAAATAATAACAATGAACTTTTCTACCAAAATAGAATTGGAAAAATGTTGAGGGACCAAAATTATATAATTTGTGTGATTGTTTAAGTTGGAGGATCAAAGTGCATCTTTTTCAAAACTTATGGCATACCACTCATGTTTGCTATGTTTTTCATTGCGGTCTCTCTTATTTCAATCTCACCATTTTATAAGAATTTGAAATCAATTGATCTTTAATTAAGACTAAATGACCTAAAAAAAAGTTTAAGAACCAAATTGAAAAAATATAAAATTTTACACAATACATACATAGTAAAATGTGTGATAATGAACAATGGAGGCAATGCATAGTGAAAACACCATGCCATCTAGATTATAGGTAATTAGTTCATTGGCTTCTGCTATTTAGTGGGCCAGATGAAAAAAAAAACCTTAAACCTAAAAAAATATTTAAGTATCAATAATATGATTTTTTTTAAAATAACCAAATGATATTTTTATTTAATATTTAAATGAAAAAAATATTTGATCTACCAGGTGTTGATTTGTGAAATTTATGGGGATAATCTAGAAAAAAAAAGTAAATTAAAAAGTTTGATCTCGAAGTAACTCAGTTTTAAAGGACTAAATTGGTATAGAACAACATTTTTTTTTTTATATAAAATAAATTAAGTAAACTTGAATCAACAAAGTAAATTTGTGACATAAATCATGCCTATAATCAGATTCAATAAATTTTTTTATCCTAGAGATTATTTTTTTTAATTATAAAATGATAAAATATATGGTAATTTTTTTGTATGCATTTTCTTACAAAGGAAAAAGTTGTAATAGGCATGTGTGGTCAAGATAACAAAATTAAATTATTAATAATAACCGATGAAATTGTATTTTTTAGGTTTAAATTAAATAAAAAAAGAGTAATTAATAAAAAAGAATAAAAATATATATAATATTTTAATTAAGGAATAGATAACGCACTTAAAAAAAATAATAGCCTAAATATTATGGGTCAAACTGTTAAACCTGAAACTTAACTAAATTCAATTTAATTCAATAATTATTTTTTTCATTTTCTTTAATCCAAATAGCCCGGATATGTGAGCCTTTTAGCCCAAGCTGCACGCCTGGGCTTATCTTTAAATTTTATTGGTGTCATCCACCCCATTTATTTTATAATAAAAAATTTGTTAATGATGCATCATCTGGTTTCTGCAGAGTTCGACAACCAAATGTTGCTGGAAAAATGGTTATAAGAAAAGTAACTCAGTAGCTGACTGGTTAGCTAACTTTGATTTGATAAAGAATTCATTTGAAAGGATGAACTCAATACCTAGACAACCCTCCTATAAGCCTGTATTGATCTAATTGGGTTTCCATTGAATCATTTAATATAATTTTTTCAGGTCCTTCAGGCCGTGATTATGAAAAAAGAAACAAAGAAAATAAAAAAAGGAGGTGGCTAGGCTCATTTTCCTATATTTTTCACTTGCACACGTACAATTCCTCAAATTCTATTGCCTCCATTATTTTTCGTTAGTAAGAACTAAGAAGGTAAACAACCTCCAAGACGTCACTAGGGGTCAAGCTTTATCTTCCTCAGGAACTGGAAACCAGTGCCGTCACCAGCAAAGAAAACCTGCTAAGCAACACAGCTACAATTCTTCCAGCATCAAGCGTGCCTTGTTAAAGGATTGCATATTTATATTTAGTTTGATCCATGTAAGATCATTAAACCGTTTAATTTAGTCCACTTTGTTAGGGTTCTTTAAACGCTGCTTTACTTTTTATTCAGAGAGAGAGAAAAAGGAGAGAGATAACTTTCAAAAACAGTGATTTGAAGATCCATCTGGTTTTAATCAAATACTTTGACATGAGTTATTAATTTGTAGTCTGATTGAGTTGAACTTTTATAGGTCTGCTCACAACACAAGACTATATAATTTGAACAATGGAGATCAGTCCAGCAGATTCATGTTTTTTCTTACTTAAGTGGATGATTACTATTAAGCAGGATCGAGGAGACTGAGGAATTCCTTTCATATGAAATTTATGCTATTGTGTATAGTTAACACTTTGCAGCAAGCTGGAAGTTGGAACAATGGAATTAGCATGCCCCAGTTTCATTATGAAATGTATGAAATATATTGGTCGGAATAACATTTATTGGTAGTTTTATTATTTATTGCTAATTTTATTGGTAAAAAAATAAAAAATTGATGGTTTTATAAACAAAAGGTACGCACCAAAAAAATAATTCCCGCTTCATTATATTGGTTTTTCTCTCAGAAAAATTATCATATAACAAAAAAAAAATATTAGAGGTGATTATTTAAAAATATATAGAAAAAATCTATTTAACAATACTATAAATTAATTAAATTAATATAAATCAACACTCCATAATACTCAGAATTTAATTACTTAAAAAAAATAAAAAAAATCAACTCAAAAAATTTAATCTCATAAAAAAAATCCTACAACAACATTCATACAATTATTAAAAACATGAAAATTTAAAAATAATATATATATATATATAAAAAAAAAATCTTCCCTCAAATATTGTTGCGAGAATTGTTAACATCAACCCCAAGTTTGAATTGTCCTGGCTTCTTTGAATGTATCAGACAATGCCATGAAACCCTTTCACTTGTTCAAATGAAAGCTATGCTTAGCTAAGTAATTGCTACCAAAATCTGGGAAGAAAAATAAAGACAAATATGCACTTTCTGACAATTTTTTAAACTATCGTTTTTGTTTTTTAAAAAATTGAATTTGAACCTTTTAAAAAAGAAATGAGAGACTGATGCAGATAGTATTTCTCATTCTATTTTAAAATTATTTTTGAAAACATTTAAATTTATTTTGTAAATTGATATATTTGTAATGTTTTTAAATTATTTTAATATATTAATATTAAAAATAATTTTTTTAAAAATAAAAATAATATTATTTTAATATATTAAAAAACATATTTTTTTAAAAAATCACATATTTATATATATGATCTAATTTTACTCAAGCTATTATTCTAGATTCTTTGACTGGTTGCTTCAATCAGTCAATCTCGTCGGCGTGTGTCTAGTGGGTAATGGATCTCAGCCAGAGTCCTATGGGCCAATAGCTATCTTTTCAAACATGTCACCACTTGCAATTAAATGAAGAACCAATGGCTTTGAATTTTGAATAAAAAGGAAGCATTTGGTATGCATGTATATGAATTATAAGCGACAGGATGTTTCCGAGTCTCTTATTAATTATTTTTTATTTAAAAATATAATAAAATATTTTTTTTATTTTAAACAAGTTATTTTTAATATCAATATATTAAAATAATTTAATAATACATAAAACAATTAATTAAAACAAAAAAAATTATTTTTTTTCAAAAACATTTTTGAAACATAAAAAATAAACAAACTCTAAATTTAAAAGATGAACAGTGTTTACCATACAAAATGAAACATGCATCCCATTACAAAGTATTGTGAATTTATTGGTAATAAATTTTTTTCTTATATTTTTTTTTTTATTTAGCCCTTATTAGATAAAATTATAAGCTAGTTTAGGCTAGTTTGTTACAAAATGATAAGTTTAAAAGACATGAAATTAAAGTGAAAAAAGTGATGGAAATGAGTAGAATCTTCAAATCTTGGGTGAAATACATATTTTGAACTATTTTTTGGGGGTAGTTCAATAAATTTATAGTGATTTGTTTGTCATTTTAAAATTTAAAAGGAGGGCAATTATATCTTTTTTTTTTGTTTTTATAATGTAAAATGAAAAGGCCATTATATCTCTATATTCAAAAAAATTTAAAGTTTACATTAAAGGACTTTTTTTTTTTGCATTTTTTTATGAATAATAAAATGACTTTTATACTTTTAGAAGTGGGTCTTCTATATTTTGCATTTCAGGAGTATTTTTATATTTGTATCTAGATTATTTTATAATTATTAGGTTGGTTTAGGGATAGTTATATAATTTTTTATATATAAATATTATTTGTAAAAAAAGTTTTGATACATGCATCGGTGCTCCCAAGCTAGCTCTTAGAGCAATATGTAAAAAAGTCATTAAGTGGACAAACACCATCTTTCATGGTAATGTTTGAATGGTCTTGGCATTTCATTCTTAAGAAAGTGGCACATGTGATCAAAGGTTGCTAGGTTTGGCGCAACAACCTTTTCTCTTTTTCTTTTCTTTTCTCTTTGATTTTCTTACATGTCCATTCAAAATCTCAAAGTAGTCCTTTTATTTTTATCTCTTCAGATTTTATCTCTATTTTTTTTTGTTATTGTTATTTTATTTTGAATAATTTATAAAATCAAAATTATTTTTAATAATTTATAAAATTAAAATTATTTTTCAATCTCACCATTTTTAATTTTTAATTTTTTAAATTTAGTTTTATTTTGTTATTACTATTTATCTTGTTTGAGATAATTTTAAAAGTGCATGAAATAGTACAAGGGTATTACAATATACTGTTATTATAATACCAGTATATATATAAAAATAAAAGTACAGTATTTGTTGACTGAATCAGAGCTTTAAAATGAAAATTTTGGTAATGATCAGTAATGTAATCTTAAAAAAAAAATGTTTTGCAATATTTTTTTTCATGTTTATTTAATTTTTTACTCTAGATAGTACAAGTAAGTATTAACAACAAAACAAATTTATAAATGTAACTCTCTCAATAACATAAATAACATAAATATAAAAAAGAACATAAATATTTGGCAGGAAAAAAAATTAAAGAGGAAAGTTTTAAAAAGGCAAGAGTTGTTTTGAATATTGAAAACGATTTGAAATTGTCTATTTATATAAACAATTGACCATTAAATAGTTCTTATATTTAAAAATAAATTATTTTATTTTAACAAACATAACTCTTTGTTTTAAAACTTTTTATTTGAATTAAAACAAAACTTTAACTAGCATATTTTTTCATTCACCATGACAATTTTATCTTGTTGAATACCTCACCAATACAAAAAAAGAATAGCTAGTATATGGTTCAATTGTAAAAGTTTGAGATAAAAAGATTTATTTTTTTATGGTCTCAAGTTTGAATTTTCTGGTTGGTAATATGATGATCATTGTAGGCTTATATAATCGTTAATTTCAAAGCTTATGAGATTAGTCAAGATATGTGCTAATTAACCTGGACATCCATGTTAAAAAAAAATAGTTATACTAGTTGAATGGCACCTGAACGGTTTGGGAAAAAAAAATTAAAGCCAATTTTTATTTTGATAACAAATATTAATGTTTATAGTAATGAAATTGAATAAAATAACATATAAATTATTATGATGGGTTGTAAAAAAAGACTTTTACGATCTTATTTTAAAAGTAAAAATTAGATAGTATTGAATAAAATGACATCTAAATATATTATTAGCTATTTAAAAATCTAATAAAATAATATAACAAATATATTTTTAATTAATAAACTTTTTAAAAAATTACATATAAATTCTTTATATAAAAAAGAAGAAGAAAAGTAGGTCATGTGAGTTGCCTTGGATGTCATAGTACTTTTACCTTTAAAAGTATGTCTAGGTGTGTGGATTTGTTAACTCGGACTCATACACCAAAGTTGATTTTATTTCTTTTTCAAATTGAGTAGATAACAAATTATCCACCTAGTATTTTTTTTAAAAGAATAAAACAACGAATTGTATACTGCGGTAGATGATGACAATCAAGGTTTTTTTTAATTTAAAACTTATTTTTAATTTATTTTAATCTAAAAACACCCAATAAACATTTATAAAATCCTCAAAGACCAATTTATTAGCTAAAAAAAAAAGCTGTCAAAAAAACACAATCAAACTGGGTAAAAAAAACTCCCCCAACCTCATTTCCTTTCTTTCTTTTATGCAATGGAAGTCCAAAAACATATAAATAGCCTCTCATAGATAGAAATTCATTGACACAGCTATATTTTATATATATAAAAAAAACCAACAGACCAACCTCTTTATTTTTCATCAAGAGCTGTCGTAAATTTTTTCTTTGGGTGTGTTTGGAATTATAATAGTAATGATAGTAAAAAATATTTTTTATTTAAAAATATAGTAAAATGATTTTTTTTTAAATATATTTTTGATATCAACATATTAAAATGATATAAAAATATAAAAACAATTCATTCTAAAACAAAAATAATTAAAATTAGAAGGAATATAGTTTGCACCGTACTCCCAAACACATTTTTAAAGTCATGCATGCCTTATCTAGTTTGGTCTCGTACCATCCTACCAAGCCTTTCTACATCCCTTTTTTATTTGTGTTTTTTTCCTCCAAACTGTACTTTAGATGATTCTATTAAAGAAGTTACATTATTGATTCCAGCATTTTTTAAATTGCAAGGTAAAATACCGTAGAAAAAAGAATCATGCTGTTGATGGTCTAGAGAGCCAAACACAAATATTATGATAACCGAGAAAGAAAATCAGTTCATTGGAAAATGCTTCTCACAACGAAAAATAGCAAGAGAATTTCCATCACCATCTCATTATCGGTTGTGGACAGTACATCTATTAATCTTCATCTCTTAATTAGAACACATTCCATTATCAAGAGACATTACTACTAATTATTTTTCTATATATATATATATATATATATAGAGAGAGAGAGAGAGAGAGACCAAGAAAAACAAAAACGGGATTGGAAAATGAAAAACCATTCTGCATATTAAGTACTGAATGTTGAGAAGGGTCATTTTGTGAAGTCCCTGCAAGTCTCAACAGCCTCCTTTATTTCTGTGTATCTTTTTCCTTCTTGTTCACAAATACAATCCCTTAAACTGTGATACGTTCTTCGTTGCTTTCACTGGTAAGAAGGTAAACAAACTCGAGGTCCTCACGAGGGATGAAGCTTGATGCGTTGCTCCAAAAATGGCAACCAATGCCATCACCAGGACTCAAAGCCTGATAAGCAGAACAGGTGCAGTTTTTCCAGCATCGGGCGTGGCAATCACTGAGAGCCAGGTTTGTGTCAGAATCATACCATGTCTCTGAGACATCGATATACCCTCTCTTTGGCACAAAAGATTGAGTGCCATTCCTGCACTTAGTTGGCTTTTCAGCAAGGCAAACTGAAGTTGAATTCTTGAAACCATAATGGCATGCACCAGAAGTTTCAAATATCCAGTGAGTATTTCCAACTCGTCTGTCCACAGTCAACAGTGTAACTTCACCCAAAGTGTCCAAGTCCCACCTAGATAAAATAGACCTCTCCTTGATAGAATAGGAGAAATACGTTTCCTCCTCATTTGCCACAAATCTGAAATCATATATATTATATCCTTTTGTCAATTGAGTTAGCTCAGGTGCTGATTGAAAACTTCCGTTCTGCCACACACCACTTGACCAGTAAATCTCATCTCGCCGCCAAACAAGTAGCTGATTAGCACCACTTGGATCCAGGCCTAGCCTGAACGCACCAGGAGCAGGAACTTTTTCACTCAACCATGAAGTAAGTGTCCAGTTCTGTCCAGTCTTGTGATTCACACCTAGTTTCATTCCAGGCAGTAAAATGTTGTGTGGATAATCAAAGCTCTGCCACAAAACAGCTCCTGGTGTGCCATCGGAATCAACCTGTCGCACGACAAGGTTTCCGGAATCAAGCAGGGTGGCCGTAATACTGCCACTTGAATTTTTTGCTGATTCAACATTTGAGTTTATAACTATTGGTGGGCCTCCTTGGTATGTGATCTTCAATTTTCCATCACCACCTATGGTCAACACACCAGAGGAATCAGGGACTGGGATGTCTCGGTTGGCCACCCATACTGAATAAAATGGTATATGTTCAAACCATATTCCCAGGTACCTTGCACCAGCAGTACCCATCAAGCCTGCGTTCGGGTTGGGGCTAAAGAATCCCAACCTGAAGACCCCTCCAGCAGAAATTAGCTGCTCGTAGTCCCGGAGCTGCTGGCCTTGTTTGAGGGTATCGTTTTGTGCATAAGCAACGTAGTTGGAGCTTAAGAAAGAGAAAATGGTGATGAGGAGAATGAAGATTGCGCAAGCCATAAGCAAAGTTTGTAACAAAAGGGATGTGTTGATGGTGTGTTAGAATGCATCTTACGTGATAGTATTTATAACCAAAAGTTCTTGAAGCAGGACAGAATGGAGAGGCCAATTATTTCTTTTTTACTTTGAAAATTTCCTGAGGAGATAAATCAGATGTGCATGTTTATGGACGTTTGACATCATGGTCCTACAAGCTGATGATTTTTCTTCCATCATTGAATGATTGCTACCAAAATGTTTTCAGAAGACTGAAGAATTTTATTCATTTGAAAATAAGAACGGCCCTCCATTGACTTTGAAGAATAGTTGTGACATTATTATTATTATTATTTTTTAAAAGAAACAAATAGGGCCTAGTACTAAGACACACCCCAGTGTGAATTCAAACAGCATATTAACTATTTTATTCTTCCAAGAAAAATCAAAACACTTTTTTTCTAGAGGGTTAAGATATTTTTATTAGAGGGTTATTAGTAATTATCAAATTGATTGGGATGATATAATTTTTAAAAGCAAAATTTTTAAAATTGATATTGATGATTTTTTTTTAATATTTTTATCATGATTTTTTTAATTATTATCATGTAGATTGAGAAGTAATTTGGTCTTTTCATTAATATAAAGTACAATTTAAAAAAAAAGTGATCATACACGCTAATAAGTAAGCAATGCCTACACTTGCTACAGTAGCATGTGAGGC
The DNA here is from genome assembly GCA_018804465.1 of Populus tomentosa. Classification (NCBI taxonomy): domain Eukaryota; kingdom Viridiplantae; phylum Streptophyta; class Magnoliopsida; order Malpighiales; family Salicaceae; genus Populus; species Populus tomentosa. The sequence goes on from CM031993.1 coordinate 3,573,715, forward strand.
ATTGTCTCTCAGCCAAACACTACCTTTCGCTATGGGTTTTTAAGCATCCCAACATAATCTTCTAGCTTCTAGTGGTGCATGTACACAATAACATAGTGGTAAAGTTCTAGCGGAATGTGGAATTTTTGTTTATTTGCCCTCTTTCTTTGTTTTCTCCTTGCAAGATTTAAAAATGTCTTGATATTTATTTTTCCATCTAATTTAATCTTTATATATATATATATATATATATATATATATATGATATTATCCCAATTCTATGCCCATAGTTATGGGTTATTGAGTTAATTCGGATTGACTCGAATTTTTTTTAAAATATATATATTTTTTTAGTTTCACCATCAACATTGAGATATTTGATAATTGAGTTTCATAGTTTTATTTAATTTGCTTTTGATAAACTTATCCTGTTATCACAACTAGATCCTAGATTTTGCTTGTTGATCCATGTGGGCTCAAGATTGAGTTCTTTTTTTTACCTTTTTTGAATTATATTTTTTTTCTTCAATTTTGTTTTTCAACATTTTATTGGCTAGAAATTGATTTTTTTTTATAATATTGTCATGTTCTCATTTAATTTTTACTTTATTATCAAATAAAATCCTTCAACTTTTAATTCTTTTTAAAATTGATTTTTTAAAAATAAAAATTCAAATGCTGTCATACCAATTATGTTCTTTTTATAAAATTATCATGTTCTCATTTAATTTTTATTTTATTATCAAATAAGATTCTTCAACTTTTGACTCTTTTTAAAATTGATTTTTTTTTTAAAAAAAATTCAAATGTTGACATACCAATTATATTATTAGAAAATCTTGTCACTACACTGGGTTCAATGTTCCATTGTTTGTTTCTGTGATTCAATCATATTTTTAAAAAAGCTTGAATTTTTTATATAAAGTGTGAGTGTGATTGGATCAAAAGGAGATAAATTGCATCCGGGTTTGGTGAGCTCGGGTGCACACTCTAGCCGATCAATTTTCAAGCTTGAGATAGGCCTCATGCTCTGCACCTTGGAGTTTGGAGTAAGCCTTGAAGCTTGGGTTGCTGGCATAAATCCTGGACCCATCATCTCCTATTCGCTTAATGGAGATGAATATCCTTGTAGTTTTGATCTTTTTCACCTTGAATCCTGTGAAATCCTGTGATTCCAGAAAGAACACATGGATATCTGATGTTTTTTAACTCATTTGTTCAATTATGCTATCAATCTTTGATGACAGTCTCAGGACGTTTAAAATGCTTTTCAGCTTCAGATCTTCATCACACCGCTTGCATTCAAGTCGAGTTCACTCGTCTCGTTGCAGCTCAGAATTACGTAAATGGCTCCTGATTCAGCTCGTATCAGGAAGATCCATGTTTCATGACCAATGGTCCTGGAAAACAACCATCGTTGAACCTCACACTAGTCTATTTATAAGACGCCAATCACCAACTTGTGAGTACAAATTAACGCTGGTATATCAAAATTGATTATAAAATCTGTTCAAAATTACCTGTTCTTCACATAATCTTCGTGCTGTGATGCAGCTACATAACTCTTGATTAACTTAATTTGTTGTAATTCATTCATCGGAACCGGTCTCGGTGACTCATGGCAGGGAAAGGCTGGTCCAGTGACTGGAGTTGATTCTGGGATTGGAAGATCTGCACATGCTACCAGTTTGCATCAGCGGCCGCTGTTGAGCTCCGAGTGCGAGTGGAGAATCCACATATTTTAGAAATAAGAAATTTGATAAAATCCAAAACCCATTACTTTTCGTTTTTTAGTAAATCTTGCAGTGCTTGACTTCCGGCCCGATATGATCAAAAACATGAAATCAAGAAATTACTTGTAGCCCTGAGCTTGTTTTGCCACTAAAACCTAGTTAATTTAATGAGGGGATATGATTAAGATTTTTGAAACTTTAAAGAACACCAATATTGAGATAAAAAGTTTTTGATTACTAAGAATTAAGAATTTTTGACACAAACAAACCGTTTAGCTTATAAACTAGATTTATGTGATTGCGCTATATTGCAGGTTATAATATTTTTTATTAAAAAAATATCGTGCAACAAAAGCGTGCGTTGAACAAAAATATAACCTAGAATACAGATCTGAAGAAGAAAAAAAAGTTGATATATAAACCAACAAAAATAAAACATAAGAACCTATAAAAAAAAAATGAACTGTTGAAAATATCATATAAAAAGCATAAAAAAAGAGCCTAATTATCAATGATATAAATATTAAATGATAAAAATAAAAAAATATCAGTATAAAAATAAAAAATAAAAAGAAAAATAAATAAATTCGGGTGAACCTTTTAAATCTAGGTAAATGTCTCACACTTACAACTCATTAAATCCTAGACTCAACTGAAACAAAATGTTCAATTACCAATCTATTTAACATTGATTAATTAAAGTAAATTTAGCAAAGAACAACAAATAAAAAGATAATATTAATTAAAGTGAATCCAGCAAAGAACAACAAATAAAAAGATTGGAGATATTCGAATTATTTTCAAAATCGATGAAAAATCTTAGAGAAAACAAACAAATAAAATTAAAATTAAAAATTTATCTCAAACAAAAAAATAGCAATTAAAATAATAAAAACTATATTTAAAAGATTAAAAAAAGTAAAAGGTGATGAAATAAAAAAAATTATAATATTATAAATTATTTTAGAAAATCATTTCAAATATTGAATGATTGAATAAAAAAAATCAATTTAAATCTATTTTAATCTAAATATAAAATTAAACTATTTTAAAAAATCCTAGAAGTGCATGCGTATGGCCCAATGCCCTTGAGCCATTTAAAAATAAGCCTAAGCACGTGGGTCTTTAAGCCTAGGCCTGCGTGTGAGGGCTTGATTTTAATTTTTTTTAATCTTTTAAAAGGATAAATAATCTTATTTTTTGTTAAAAAAAATTATACAGATGATATATTATATGCCAAGGCAGACGATGTTTTATTTGTGAGTCTATATTATGGTGGTGGTTGAACAATTAAGTTAATGTTAAATAACAAGCATTGAATTTTTTATATCACATAGAACTTGTGGGCATTAAGAATAACCATTTTGATGTTTAGAAATGATAGGAATAATAATTTTTTCTCTTATCCCCAAACTCCATCAACTTTTTTATTATTTTTCTAACTAAGAATTAAAAAATAATAAAAATAAATTTTTATATTAAAATTTCTGAAATTTAAAGGAATCTAAATTATATAAATTAAATTATTTTTTAAAATGGAGAAACTAAATGTATTTTGCATGTAAACTTTGGATATGTCACCTATATTTGGCACATTTTTAATTTTAATTTTAATTTTTTAATTTAATTTAAAAAATAAAAGTAATTGATCTTTAATATGGAAAATTGACCAAAATAAAATGTTGATATCCAACTTGAAAAAAAAGAGTCTTACGTTTTCTCTACTAGGAAAGATTCTTCGCCTTTTAGTGTTTTACTTAATAATTAATTAATAAAGCAGAGGTGACGTACTTGCTGCATTAAGTTTTAGAATTTTATAAGTGTGATTATGTTTATTTTTTAAATAATTTTTAGTGTTAAAATATATATTAATAATAATTTTTTATTTTTTAAAAATTAGTTTTAATATTAATCTATAAAATGATTTGAAAAAATTAAAAATATATTAATTTGAATTTAATAAAAAAATATATATTTTTAATTTTTTAAAAAAATATTTTTAAAATACAAAAACAAATTTTAAATTTATGCTATTATTATAACTTTAAAAAATAAAAATAATCTCAGAAAATCGTTTTAGCTTATAAATAAAGCAGATGTGGCGTCGAATATACGCCCCTTGAACTCCCTATATAAAACCAAACACAAACCGTGAAGTTTCGCAACTGTTCTGGTCCCACCCTCAGGATCAGTTAATCATAAAAAGAATGCCGGAGGATATTAGCACCGATCGCCCTCTCTACGGCGGCTCAATTTCCAGCACCTTCCCTGTCAGATTCCAGGTCAGTTTCTTATATATATATATATATATATATATATATATATATTTCTTTTCTCTATCAAAAAACTAAATGTTTTTGTTTTTGTAGGATGTGAGCAACATTCGACAAGTTCCTGATCATCAAGAGGCATTTGTGGATCCAAGTCGTGATGAAAGCTTGATTTTCGAGCTCTTAGATTTGAAGCCTGATGTGAATGATAATGGAAGTGCCGTTTGGTTTCTTCAAGACCTTGCGAATGAGCAAGATGCTCAAGGGTTTACTCTAGTTGAGCAGTCAGGCGTGGTTGAGGTTCCAATTGGGAATGTTTCAGTTGTTGTTACAACAGCAGTTGGGCAGATGGGGATTTCTAAAGCACGACAAGGAAGGGAAGCCCAGAATGTTGTGCAGGTTTATTTGGCCAATCTTCGACTTAAGAATGTTGGCACGGATGTTCTCGTTGTTGCCTATGAACCCATTTTGATAAGTCCTTTGAGTGAAAGTGCTGCGACAGTTGGTGCTGGTTTACCTGCCCCGGCTGCGCAATCTGGGTTCTTGCCAATGGCTGAGGTTTTTAAGCTTGCTGTTTCTAATTTCAAAGTTAATGACTGGAATCTTTTTGGTAATTGAACCACAGGGAAAGATATAGTTTGGGAAACTTTTCGATTTTTTTTTGTTTATTTAGTATGTGAGGAGTTGTGAGAAATATTTGTATGAAGTTTGGTCTACTTTCTTTAAAGAAATGTTCTAATTTCAATGGTTTCATACATCTTTGCTGAAGAGTTTACAAGTAGGGAAAAAAAGAATTTTGAAAACCTATAGTTGCAACTTGGAAACACTAATTTGGGCCACTTGTGCAGTTCTGTTTTCTAAACTCAGGACAAGATAAACAATGTTAGCTGCATAATTGCACTGATAGGCTTACACAATTATGCGGTCTTATGGTCTCTGAATGTTGATTTATGATTCAGTACTGTTACACGCCCGCTTCATATTCCATGCATATGATGCTTGTGGTTTCGTTTTATTCCCTGCTTATCGAACATACACTCAAGTTTTGATGGACTTCGTCTGTTTTCAGCCAATTGATTCTATGAAACATGAACTGAACGATGCATAATGCAGAAAGCGGAGGGACACAGCTCATGAAAACAGTCTCCCCTGTCCCTAACACCCTTATCCCCGTTGCATAAAATGCTTTGGTTAGATTGTTTTAAATTTTGCCAATCTGAATTTATAAATTGTTTTTCTATTGTGTTCACCTAAATACTATTGACTTTTTTTCTTTTTTGCCCGCTTATGCTGTTGCTAGGTTCCTTTGTTTTCTTTGATGAACTTGCTCTGGGAAGTACATTTTGATGCATGTTGAGTTGTGTTCCTGTGATTTTAATTCATGTTATCCCCTACTTCCATTTTTACATACATTTGAGATTTATGGAACAGCATGTATTGCAGCTTATGCAATATAAATATGTTGGAGATTCTGCTATACAGAAATAACTTTTGACTTTTACTGTACTTGAACCATTTCGAACAAGCTTCGTTGTTAAAGTATCAAAATAGTCTTTAAGCACAATTTTCCTGTTGCTCAGCAGGGTCAAATCATTATTCTCAATGGATCAGATAACAGAGTCTAATGGAAGCTGTCATTTAAAATGATGTCTCCTGATTTTTATCTCCCAAGGCTGCTGGTACTTGGATGTTGGCCGCACAAAGTTTGAAGCCTCTGTTTCAAGACTGAAGTTTCTCACATTTCCCTCTACTGTTATCTGTTTTCCCACCTTAGGCTTAACACTTTTTAGACTAGAACAAGTATCCAATGACAGTGGCAAAGGATGACAACTAAGGAGGAGCAGTTTCAGTTTTCATCACAGACTCAATGACAACAGACAGGCAAAGAACATCTCATGCACTGACTTCCACAACACATATACCCTGACTACATCAACCCTTCTAACAAACTTTATGTGTGCCATTTTTCTTCTCCACTTTCATTTTATTCGTCATTGGCTTTTAATCTGTTTATCTTTTTTCCAATCGAACAACAAATTAAGACCTAAGATATATTTCAATTTTTTGGCAGGGAAAGGTTGCTCTGATAACAGGAGGTGATTCCATAATAGAAAAATTTGTATGCTATCATTTTGCATTAGAGGGTGCAATTGTGGAGTTTATGTATGTAGAAAGCATAGAGGATTGAAACAAGAATGATGCCCTGAAGATGATACCGAAGGCAAAGACAAGTGATGCAAAAGACCTATTGCCATGGCTACTGATGTTAGCAATGAAGATAATTACAATAGAGTTGTTGATCAAGTTATGAGCAAATATGGGCAGATAGATATTCTGGTGAACAGCACAGTCGTGAAACATTATAGGACAACACTAGAAAAGGTTACCGAGGCTTGGCTTGAGAGGCTGTTTAGAACCAACATTTATGGTCACTTCTTCGGGACCAAGTAAGAAAAACTGCTTTGAGTAATTCTTCCATCCAGAGAGGAAGTTCTAATGATGAAGATGCAGGTATTTGAGAGTAATTAACCAGTCAAGAAATCTTATTTCTTTTTATCTTATTCCCAATTGGTATGCAGGGATTGTTTGAAGCACATGAAAGAAGGAAGCTGTTTTATCAAAACGACCATGGAGTGAGTGCAGGGTTGCTTGATTATGGCTCTACTAAGAGTGCCACTGTATCTATTACAAGAGCTCTGGCTCTGAAGCTTCTAAACGAAGGGATTGGAGTAAATGCTGAGGCCCCAGATCCACTTTGGACGCCGTTGCAACCGGCTTCTTTGCCTGTTTAGAAGGTCCAAAGCTTTGGGTCTGGGTTTCCAATGGGCAGGGCAGGACAGCCATATGAGATTGCACCCTCTTTTGTCTTCCTGACCTGACATCTGATGATTGTTCCTCATACCTAACTGGTTAAGTTCTCTATCCTAATGGTAAGTATTTTAGAGCTAAACCTGTGATTATTTTTTAATTTCTAAGGTTATTTACAAATATTGGAATTTGTTTACCTTGCAGGTGGTGTCATTGTCAATACTTCATGTTGCTAGAACATAATATTAGATGGCTGCTCCTTAACATCTCTAACATGTTTTAAACCTTTTTTTCTCTTTCTAAAAACACTTAGAAAAGAGGGTGGTTGTCGCTATCATAAGGTTGAAAATCCCCTTGCACGATATCACTTGTATTGTTGTGTCCGTTTCAGCCGTTTATATACATATTATCTGTGTTTTGATCATGAATTATTTTTTCATAAGACATTTGACTTGTTTGTGTAGATGGTCTTCATACGTGGAAGATGCAAAAGTAAAGCTTCTAAATGTAGAGGAAGCTCCATTCATTCCACCTTAATCTGTAACATCTATACATTCAGAAATTACGTGCTTCTTGAATATATATTTGCTAGCTGCCATTAATCATACCACGAAACATACTTGTACTGAGGATTTGAAATTTATCTTTGAGCCTTGTTGCTTTGCATACATAAAATTCATCTGCACTTTTGAACGTTATCCATCTGCAGAGTGAGACCTTAGCTAGAGCCCCTACGCAAGAGTTTTGACAGTTTCGTCCAGGCGGAAATTCTTATGCCAATGGAGGTCTCTTTTCTTGTGTTCAACCTTTTGTCTATGTGTTGCATCTCTTTTTTTATAACTTTAATAATTTTTTATGTAATAAAAAATGGAAAGAAAAAATAAGTTAAAAAAACATGTGTATTTAATTATGCAATTTATTTAATATCGCTAACGAATTACTAACAAAGAGCTTTCTCTTATTAAACAAATTAATTCTGCGTAGGGGAAACAATGAACATCGAAGAGTTGATACAAAAATCTAGTCAATCAAGGTGGCTAAGGGGAAACAATGAGCTGTACTCTTATAGTGTTTGTTTTTCCAGTTAAATTGTGTTTTTTTTAAAAAAATTATTATTTTTTATTTTAAATTTGATATTTTTAAATCGGTGTTAATGTTAAAAATAAATTTTAAAAATATTAATTTAATATATTTTTAAATAAAAAAATATTTTAAAAAATAATTGCTATTATAATATCAAATATTCTCTAAATAAGGCAGAAGCATCAATATTTTTAGCCGAAACAGCTTCAGAGGTGGCCGGCCGGCAGTGATGATGATAAATTGAGTTGTAAGAACAACGTTACCTTTAGCTATTGAACCCACAAAAAATGATAATACACTGTTTTCAATTGCATAAGATTGACATAAGAGATACCTAGCCAGCCAAAATACTGCTATTTCCGTGCCTGTTTATGCTATAAACTTCTGCCTATTCGACGACTACACACCTTCCTTCCTCACAAGTCAAACAAAAACATTGGAGATATAGCAGAAACAAAAACGGAAATAGCACAACCATACTTACATATTCAAAGAATTTGATAGGACGAGAGATTTACGTGAGCCTAGAGAAATATATTTTCAATTCAAGAAGACGATGACAAGCATAATCATGGGCACAGTGGATTGCTCCCAGGGCCTCCGTAGTAGAAATGTGTGCCCCATTCATTGCTGTAAGAGCTCTCAATGTTGTAGCAATTGGTGTTTTCAGCTAACGTTGAGATGCTCTGGACGGCGGTGAGGCTGTTATCAGAGTCCACGATCTCTAGGTTCCGAAAATAACTTGCCTTTCCGAACCCATCTTCTGCAAAGTGGCCGGAGCCCATCTGGGTCGATGTGTGCTCGCCGTTAGCCCTTGAGTTCACCACTTCACCACCCCACTCCACCATGGTGGCGTGGTTTGCTAGGTGTGTAAAAAGCTCTGCTGGCCAGTATCCTACGAGGGTGTTGTCACCGAAACTCATCCACCAATTACCTATCTTCGGGTCCTATTCTCGAAAAAAAAAAAAAAAAAAGCTACTTAGAAATCAAGTCTGTGGAACAAGTTATAAATATTAGGTTCTATTTTTATTATTTCAGTGATTTAAAAATAATATATGATGCTTTTATACCTTCCAAATGAGGATGCTAATATCGTACTGGTTTCCTGTATACGATGATACAGGAGAAATGGCAGCTCCAATGGCTACTCTGCTATTCGTTTGCACAAATCCTGAGCAGAGAAGGTTGTAGCATCCTGTTGCTTGGTATGAATCACTCTGTAAAATGCAATTAAGAAGAGTAAATATCATATCCAATCAGAAAATATCTTCAACTACATTCTGACATACACAAATATTAATTGCACAGCCTTGAAATCATCAATTCTCGAAGAAAAGTCTCAATTATACCATTATTAAAATTAATGTATAACCATATTTTTTTCCCCACCCAGCTGTTCTTGATCGTACGAATCAATTTATTGATCATTGCTGATCTTATTTGCTTTTATATTTTAAAAGTATTTTTTAATTTTTTTAAATTTTTTTTATTTTAAATTAATATTTATTTAGTATTTTCAAATTATTTTGATATGCTGATATTAAAAATAATTTTTTTAAAAATAAAAAAATATTATTTTAATATATTTCTAAATAAAAAAATATTTTAAAAAATAACCACAACCACAACATCAAATAAACTTACAACTCTATATTTAAATATAAACTTTATTTTGTAACCCCATAACGCATGTATAAGAAGTTGCAATATTTGAAATTGTGATAATAATTGTTTTTTAAAGGATTTTTTATTTGAAATTGTATTAAAATATTTTTTTTATTTTATATTATTAAATTAAAAAAAATATAAAAAGGTTATTATGAAGAAAAAAAATTAAAACTATTTTTTAAACATAAAAATTAGAATAGCAAGCTGTTTTCTATAAGTGCCATTGCCGTTGAGGAAATAGTTAGGAGGATGTCCAATCCACCAAAAAGGGATGCTGTCGCTTCATTATTATCAAGGCCTAACTCGAAGTGTTTATTACTTCTCGTTTCCTTTAACATCTCATGTTTTGTTGATTCCAATTATGGCCATATTTGATATTACAATTAATCTTGTTTTTTTTTTTTTGAGTTTTAAATTAAATTAAATTTTTATTTTTTAAATCAATTTAATATGTTAATATCAATAATAAACTTTAAAAACATAAAAATATTATTTTAATATACTTCCATTAAAAAAATACTTAAAATGTAATTTTTACCATAATTTCAAACAGAATCTTAATTAATATTATCTTAAAATACTTGATATTTATCACATTGTTAATTTTATTTTACCGGAGAGATTATTATTTTATAGAAAAGTATATCATACATTAATATGCAAACGTGTTTTTAAAATTATTGAAAAAAAAAACTGAGTCTAGATTGATTTACAAATTAACTCACGCAATCATCATAATTTTTTTTAAAAAAACAAATCCTATTAAGCTTGTGCTTTTTTTTTAATAAAAAATATATCTTTTTAGTTTTTAGAGATGTATTTTATATTTAAAAAATATTATATTTTTTTTAAAAAATCACCATAACTCCAAGCAAAACACACGGTAAATATCAGTTATTTTTACTTTTTTAAACAAAAACCTCACGTACTTTCCTATTGGAAGAGCATTTGAAAGCTAAATCTTAAGTGCTATCCTGTTTTTTTTTTTTTTTTTATAAATGATCTGACACATGAAGACTTTGATCTAACTAGTGTATAATATTTGCAAACATTTTCCAAGAGGAAACCTTACAGATTCAAAGCAGATGTTCCAGCTCAAGATGATGAGGTTGACTTTAGAGTTTATGAACCCAGTTTTGTTCATTGTTTTAGGGGACATGCACATGGTTAATTATTCCAAAGAATGATTCCATAATGTTTGAATATTCATTTAATAATAACAACAAAAAAAATATTAATTAATTGCTAATTGAGGATTATTAGAGTGTTAGAAATCTTACTGTCCAGTACGTAAACAATCTAGGCCTGCTGTCACCATAAAGCTCCGGACTGACCTGACTAGTAGAATAAATCATAAATTCAAAAAATCCCACTGATAAAACATATAATATATATAGCACTGGTCCACTTATTAATTTTCCTAGGAAATACAATACTATTAAGAATAATTAGGTTTTTAATCGAAATACTGTCGTGTGGGGTAGGGTGCAGCGAGGGACAGGAAATGGAAGGAGTACCTGCCACCCAGCTTCTATGCTGTTGAGATCTGAGCCGTCGAATGATCCCGAGAGCACCCATATCTGGGATAGACTAAACTCGTTGACCACTTGGATCGATGGGTCCCACACGTTAATTGTTGCCTTCGCTCCATACACCTCTTGCGAGGATCCAGTGTAGGCAATTGCATGCTGGAGCCATGGTGCACATGCAGCAGCAGCAGAGAGAAAAGGATCGATCAAAGTTCAGATTAGAAAATAAATGCAGCACCATCTTCAAGGTAAATCTTGTGGGTCCCTTGGAAGGGAAACTAATATGGCTAGAAATTGGTTCTTTCTAAGGGGAGACCCTGTTGCCTCAGATGCCATAAATTCCCCGTTTGAAAAGGGAAAATGATTGAATCAAATATGAATCTCTTGTGTCTTTGTGTGTGCATTCAGAGAATGGATCCATTTTTTATGGTGCGAGTAAATGCTATTTATTGTTCTTGAAAAAATAAATATTACCCGTTTGATCGGATTTAATAACACTGATTTATCTATCAATATTACCCGTTTGATCATCCTACTTACGTAGTGAAAATGTATCCTTTGTTTGTTCTTGTACACAGCAAATTGAGATAATTATGTATAGTAACTAAAAAAAAATCAAAATTAAAGCAATTTTTTTCGAGGGTGGGTAGAGATAGGATACCTCATGTCCATTGGCGCTAACTACATCGGGTGCATCTTTGCGTCTGGCAAGAGAGATTGGAGCTTGTTTCTTGCCAAAGTCGAACAAAGACTTGGATCTCAACACATCATGAACCGTGCTCCGCCGTATCGGAACAGTTCCTTTAGGGCACCTTGTCCCATTCCTATGCCACGTTTGCCATGAACCTCTTATCACACCTTCTTCGACATTACTCTTCTTCGTTTTATCATCCTCTTTCAACGTTCTCACTCTAGGCCTTTCTGGTGGATTTCTCTGTTAATTACAATTAATATTAGCATATTTATCATAATCCTTAATGCTATTGTTGTTGATGTTGTAAGCATAAATCAAAGTAACTAACAGTACATGTTAGAGAAAGAAAATAAAGTTATATCCTTAATTAAATAGTAAATTCTTTTTAGGAGAGAAGGAAAGATGACAGAATATGTACATGGAGACAAGAAATGCCTTTTCACAAACAAGATTTAGGGTTAGAAACTCCAGAACTTTCAGCTTTTACGCGTAGAAAACTATAAGATAGTAATTAATGTCTATGAAACAGAAAGTTAACCTCGATGAACAAGCGAAAAATGATAAATGTTAGAGGAAAAAGGTTAGCAAATGTGAGATACTCATTAATTAAATGGATAGGGGAAGAGAGGGAATTAAGCAGGTGTTTTTTCAGGTTAATTAGTTACCTGGATCTTGTGATTCCTTAAGAGAGGGTGATCTAAAGCAGGCTGTTTTCTCTTATGAACACAATCTATAATATCTCCATCCGGGCTCTGCAAGCATGGCAAAGCAAGAAACCCCACATGAGATGAAATCAAAACATGAACAAATTTGTTGTAAATTTAAGAAGATGGGTTTGTAATAAATAGAACCTCTATGGTCATGACAGGAGGCTTGTTAATCTTGTCCAAGTGCCTTTGAATCCTTTCAAGTCTCATGCTACTGACTTGCCTGTAACTTGTGTAATTTAGGGCCGATACAACAGCACTAAGCCTTTGGACAAGAAGAAGAGCTAGAAGGAGAGGAGCTAGAAACCCTCTTTTCTTTACTAGAAAACCCATGTTTCTCTGTCTTTCAGTGCCAAGATTAATGAAACAAAGATAGAAACTGAGGGAACTAACAAACCATTACTAGAAAAAACAGAATAGCTATCGCAATAACAAATCTGACTTTTTCTTTAGATATCACTTGCACCAAAACCCCCCGCAGAAACCAGAGCAGATAATAGAAAATGACTTATCTCTCTCTCTTTAGGGTCTTTATGGCGAGGAGGAAGGTTGGTGAAGATGGTTAATTAACCTGCAAATTAAGAGGCCCCCTCTCTTACACATTCACTATCAAGATCATCACTGCCTACATGCATTGGATTCAGATAAATGTGTATTGACAAAGAAGAGGAGTAATATTTAGTGTTTAAATTTTGTGTTGCTTTGGAGTTGCACCAAAGACAGAGAGAGAGAGAGAGAGAGAGAGAGAGAGAAGGAACAAAGACTTGAAAGCACTATAAAAACCCAGACCTACCCAACTACACAAGCAGGCCTCCTTTTATTGCACTACTTGAATGTGTATCTGCCACCATAAAACTTTTCATTAATGTTTTCACTTTAAGTTCTTCATAGCCATAGCTTTCTTTCCTTCGCAGTCTTCTCCATCCCTTGCTTCTACCTTCTTTTAAACTCCAAGTAGCACTCAATTGGTGTGTTCTCTATGCTTTGGTGATGCCACATGGCTTGTATTTTATATTTCTTCACCTAATCTAGGTATAAAATGATCCGAATGTGAATATGATCTGTTAACCTCTAAAACATATATACACCGAAATCTATAAAAAAAAAAAATTTTGAAAAATGAAATTATAATTTGCAATCCCTTTGATTTCACCTCTTTTTTTGCCTATTAATTATGAGTATACAAGGCGAAAAAAATATAAGATATGGGACTATTTTAATACAAGTTCAAATCTCCTGACAAGCACCAAAAAAAAATAAAATTCTTTCCGTATAAACTTAGTATAGCTTCATTTTCTCTCACAAAAAAAAATAAAAATGCAAATATACATGTTTGGACTTTGAGGTGATGAAACCCAAGGAAAGAGCTAGGGTGTTTTACTATTGATGTTTGAAATTTCAAAGTGTTAGGGAGCTGTAATTTGTTTTCATATGATTCTGTGTATTGGGTTCCAAGCAATCCCTTGATGTGTGCTACACTGCACTCCTATCCATGTGGTTATATGTTTTAGAAATAAATGTTTACGTGAGAATTGATTTGAAGCAACCATAGGATATATAATAAATGAAGAACAGGAAATTATTAAATTAAATTTCGTAAACTTCTATTCTCGAATCTTGAATGCCTCAGTGCGCGCGTTCGTTCAAGGTAAAAAATTGTTTGTCAGCATCTATTACGACTCCCCACCATGGAACTTTGGTGTTTGACTGAGATTATTAAATAATCGAAATCTCTTCGATGCCCTTGTATGCATATCCATCTAATTAATTCACTGCTACTTTATGATTCTCAACAAAGTAAAATTATACAAGTTTAGTAAATCCTGATGTAGGCCCGTCATATATTGGTGTAAGCAAAAAGGGCAGCATTATGTGTTTGATAAACACCTTGCTGTCAACCCAGCAATCTTCCTAGCGCTGAAAGAGAGAAAGAAAAAGAAGACATAAATAGTTGAAAGTTGATTAACACAAGGGACAAGTAAATCCCTAGCTAGAAAGACGTGTCCTCTGCAAGTTGCTAATCACATAATTTCCTGGCGTTTTCAAGACGAAGGAGACAGAAGAGTTAGGCAGAGGTGACTGCTTATTTATTTAAAGTGCCTTTTAATTGTTGCATATATAGCAAGGGGACGTGCAGAAATTTAAGGTTAAATAATTAACCACTTGATTCAAAAAAGAGAAATCAAAACGTATTTAGTTTGCAACGCCCCCTTTTCAAGGTGTAAAGAGACCCCAAGTTGAGTTGATGATGCTCACCAATCAAAAACACATAAAGAAACCCTAATTTGGCTGCAAGATTTATATCTAGTTAGTTCAACATTTTGTGATTCCTTGGAGCATTTGAGACCAGGCAGTGTTTAAGATTGACCAGGTATTTTCTACTTCTCATTAAAGAATGCGTCTTGTAGCCATTCAAGCCTAGAATTTATGGCTTAATTTGCAACAGTGCTGATAAGTCTTGCAGAGCTGTATCCATAGTAATAGCTAGGTTGTTCGTCACATTTAACGAGCAGCTGACACTACAAATGCTTACATGAACTTTATAAAAGAGAACAACATAGGAAAACAAACGAGCTAATGTAAGTTTTGACATATACTTTTAAGTAGCCAGAGATTTTTGTTATTCCTTTATAGAGAATAATATAAATTATATTTTAGAATCTTATCTAATAACTTAAGTTTAATTTTGGATTGAATTGATTTTTTAATATGGTATCAGAGCCTTGATGATCAAGCGGTCACGAGTTCAAATTTCATCATCTGTATTTATTTGATAAAAATTAAATATAAAATAATATAAACCTGTGTAAATTTTAAGTCCAAAGAGCTTTTACTTGAAGGATGTGAAGAATATATTAGATAATAATATAAATTATATGCTAGACCTCACCTATCATTTTAAATTTTTGGTTGAATTGTTTTTTTTGACAACCTAAATTCCTAACCATCCGATTCCTTCACCAATCCTTGTTAGCTTTATGATTTTCGCTATCTGTTACCAACAAAATGTTGTGTTCTATTGAATTACATATAAATGCAGAGATGAGTGTTGTGTTTTAGTAATATTTATAGTAAAATATATTATACAACAAGGACCTTTCTTTTCCCTTTTTTCGCATGGTTGTGTTGCAGAAGAAGATTGATTTAAGGTTATCATGGGGGCAGCCATTAAAGTGATTAAATCACTAATTAAACTCTCGAATGAAAAATAAAATAGAAATGTGTAACACGTCAGGCATCTAACGGCAGTCCTCGCTTTCAAGGTAAGAAGTTGGCAAGAATGTTGACTTGCTCTTCAATTATTTATTTTCCTCCCTGTCTCTCTACCTACTTGCCGTGAGGTACCAACCACGGCAGAACTTAAGAAAACTGATTTCTTTTTCTTATTTCTTCTGCAAAAGGGAAACTACAACAGGTTGATTGACTAGGAAATATCGAAGTAAACGAACCACAGATTGGGTTAGAAATTTGAACCTCTTGGAAGAAGAAACACGACAACATTGCCTAACGAGACCTTATATTGTAGCTTCTTATATAATCAAAATTGAACCCTTTATTTGTAAATTGATCAAATTAAACTTTTCAGTTCTTGATCTTGATTTTCTTAAAACACTTTGTCCATGCTTTCCAATTGATTTATTATGATATCAAAGGTAAGAAATGTCATGATAACACTTGTGTTCTTGATTCCACCGCGCTCACCATTAAAATTGTAGTTAAGAATTAAAATAAAAACATTAAGGAAAAACTTAAACCTTAAAAACATTAATTGTGGAGTATCTCAAGAAAATCATAATAAAAATAAAGAAAAAAATGAAAAAAGAAGAAGAGATAAAACAAAGTCCCATTCTATATGGAGGAATATATTAAGGATACTCCTTGTTGTAGAAAACAATATTGTTTACAAACTGAATTTTTTATATGTATTCTTCTCTTTGTTAGAAAAAATATATATAGGCAGAGCTCAAAAGTGACAACAATCATATCATAAAAAATGTTAATAATATTATCCAAAATTTGATTTGACTAATGTAATTGATGAGATTTATATAATTACTTTCTATATAAGATTTCATCTAATTCTTATAATTAATTAGACAGCTCATTATGTCAACACTTTCCTTGAAGTTGCGACAATTTCTTTTTATATATTATAGAGGTCCTTTCAGTCTTGACATATTTATGGTAATATAATCTATTTAATATTTACTAATAAAGTTCTCTTAATACATATTATAATTATCGAAACAAATGTTTTAACACAGTTACATATAAAGGGGTTGATTTGAACAGAAAATCAGAAGGTATTAGATTATGGACTAGCCACGCCAGGAAATGGTCAGGTTTTCGGCTCTGGTATCTATAATTTTCTTTACCTTCTTGTCTTGTACTTCATCGTGTTAAGTCAGCATTGGCTAAATTTCTTCAATTAATAATAATCCCTCTCATTTTTTATTTTTTTTCACTATTATAATTCCTAGCGCGTGGATGTGTTGCAGCTTTTGTGTTCACCCTAACGAATGTCTACTTTTTTCTAATACAGCCTTCAATCATCTTCAAAAGTGGTGCAATATGAGGCCGCAGGCCACACAATCTTCAGAAACGGCAACTATACCCGACGGTTCAATAACAGCAAGAACATATCCAGTACAAAATGGGCTCTACCGGCCCATTTAGTCAGCCCGATATTCTCCTCACTTTAAAAAAACCTTGCCATATTTATTTTACATCGTAGTCCCTAATCTTTCTTAAATATTTATTTGTGTCCTTAAATTTATTTTTAAAAAAACCCTACTAACGTTGACGTATATATGGATGGTGTTTATCGACCAAAGCACATGGAGCTTTCAGTTCTGACCGAAAACGAGAAACAAAGCTTTCAGAGATAATGCAGATCACAAATTAATGTTATATATGCTGCTTCTCAAGGCTTTGCTGATATTGTTTTTGTATTTGTTATAGGAGTAAGAGGAGTCTTGATCATTCTCTCTCCCTCTCTCTCTCTTTTGTTGCACTTTTACTCTCTTTTTTCCTTTAATTTGTATTTTTTTTGTAGTTAGTCTCTTGATAATTATTTAATTAAATCCATCTAGTTAATGAGGATATCCATCTAGTTGATTAATGTCAATCCACAGACCAATTAATCACTAGCTAGTTTCTCTGAGATCTCCAGAGGTCATAGAATTTTTGGAATTTATTCATTCATATAAATTACAATAGCAAGTTGTCAAGCACAAGTGCAAGGCATAGTGGATAATTCTATCTATCTGCTATATAGCAGACTGAAACAGCTTGGAAGTGATAGCTTCGGTTTTTACAGCCGCCCTTATCTATCAGACGCTTGGCGGTTGAGCACGTCATTAATGTAGCATCGATCAAAGGCTCATAACATGAAGCGATGAACACTATTTATACCTAGCTTCATTCATCATTTACTTGCGCATCATAATAGTGTCAGTGCACCCATAAGAGCTGTGCTAGGGTTGCTTGGACAAATGTTCAAGGATACCTCGCCATGTGTCATTTCTTTGCTAATTTTAGGGCTGGTAGCAACACTAGCAGGTGTTCCTCCTCAAGTTGAGGCCAGGGCTTTCTTTTATTTTTGGTGATTCGTTTGTCGATAATGGAAACAATAATTACCTTGCAACCACTGCCCGAGCTGACACACCACCGTACGGCATCGATTATCCAACTCGTCGAGCTACTGGAGGTTTCTCCAATGGCCTTAACATCCCTGACCTCATTAGTAGGGTTTTTTTTATATCATTTTGATTTCTTATTGGGTTGCGCGCATGCATATCATGTTATTAATCTCTTGCACTCTAGTTTAATGTCAATATATTACTAGGTGAGGCAATTGGCTCGGAGCCCACATTGCCATACTTTGCTCCCGAGCTCAAGGGAGAAAAACTACTTGTCGGAGCCAACTTTGCCTCTGCTGGAAATGGAATTCTCAATGATACTGGAATTCAATTTGTAAGTCCATTTTCAATTCGGATTCTTGATGTATCACGTAATTTCCAATACCTATTTATTGTTTACTTTCTAGATTTTTTCGAATGTCTTTTTAAAACAATAGAGAATTAAAGTATGGACTGAAGAGAGATTGAAGAACTGTTGAATATTATTCTTCTGCTATGTGTTCTTCATTCTCGTTGTCTTTAAATAGACTTTGAGTTGTACAGAGTTTGAATGTAAAGCAACAACATCATGTCAGTTAGCTTAAGCATGATCTATATTTGAATTTGAAAGACTTATTATCTTCTTATTATCTTATCTTCTGTTGTTAATATTATCTCCTTTATTTCAGAAACCGGCTGCTGATATTGAAGAGTTTTGATTGACCTGTTCTTCTTCATGGACTTGGTCTTCTACACTTTTCCATCAAAAGAAAGACAATGACTTCTAAACTGAAGGGCACCTGATATTAATTTAGTTTATATTGTGTGAATGAGGAAAAAAAACAAAAAACAAAATGTTCACTTATCAAGCTTATTTGATCAATTATCCTATATTGCAGCTCAACATCATCCGAATGGGCCAACAATTGCAATTCTTTTAACAATACCAGCAGAGGGTCAGTGCACTTATTGGACCTGAGCAAGCTCAGCGACTGGTTAATGAAGCACTTGTCCTGATGACCCTAGTTGGTATTGACTTTGTTAACAACTACTACTTGGTGCCCTTTTCTGTAAGATCTCTCCGATTTGCCCTCCCTGATTATGTTGTCTATCTCATCTCCGAGTACCGCAAAATCCTAGTGGTAATTAATATAAATGTTTTATATCCTTTTCTGGCCATATTGATTATACTTTAAATATCTCATTTACTTTGTTTTATTTTTCAAATTTATGGTGCAAAAATCAAACACTATAAAGAGATCGTGAGGTAGGCTATATCAACAAGTTCAAATAGAAGTACGTAGGAGCAAAATTTAAGTACCATATAGCTTTATAGAAACTAGTGTTGAATGTACAGGATGATTAGGCCCAAGCATTCAGCAGTGCAATACTAGAGGGTCTCATCTGTGGGTTTTTTGTGGCTTAAATTCACCCACCAAGTGCATTAATTTCCTTTTCATGAAGCAAGATAAGTTTTTTCAAGACTTTGTGAAGCCGACAATGAGTTAGTTTATTGGTTAATTTGAGTGATGTTCTGCTGGTGATTGGGGAAATATTTAGCATTTGATGCTTTCTGACATGTTATTTAAATCCTTTCAGGACATTTTTAATGATACATGATTTTCTCATTAAAGCCTCTTGGTCAGATCCATCTATACAGGATATATCTCTTACTCTCACGTTTACAATCCAATTTACCTGCTAGATAGCCATGAACACTGCAACATTGCATAAATTGTTTCACCTCCTATAGAAAAGTTTCTTTGATGCTCTTATTTTGCGTTGAAATTATTTCTAACTACTAATATGAATCAATGTTTCACAATGCAGAGGGTATATGAATTGAGAGCACGTAGGATCTTGGTGACGGGGACCGGACCATTAGGATGTGTTCCAGCAGAGAGGGCAACAAGGAGCAGAAATGGAGAATGTGACGTTGAATTGCAGAGAGCAGCTGCCTTGTTCAACCCACAGCTTGTGCAAATGATAACTGAACTCAATATGGAAATTGGATCGGATGTTTTCATTGCTGCCAATGCTTATGAAATGAACATGGATTTCGTTACCAATCCTCTGGCATATGGTAAGTCATCAAAATAAATATTACTCAAAAGCACATGTTTATATATATAAATAAATAATTCTAGATGCAGCAAACTTGTAGCAATAAGTTTAAGAGACCAAAAGGAAAAAAAAAAAAACATTAATGGAAGGATCTGTGTGGGACCAAAAAGAGTCAATGCCATATTGATATTATTTTTAGGCATACAACCACTGTGCATAAAGACCCTAGTTCGGTCCTCTTCTTATATATAATCTTTGATTTTATATAAAAAAAAACTGGCTATTTAAATAATAGCCATAAAAAAAAAAACTCACACACACACATATATATAAAACAGAAAAAAACAAATCAAAAACGGCATCAATAAGTCTCACATTGATTTATCTAGAATTTAATGTGATATGTACTAATTAATTAGAAAATTAGATTTCAAATATGTAAACTGATGATTATAGAACTTCATCTAATAAAAAAAACATTAAAAAATCAAGCTAAAACAAAAATTAATATTTAGAATACTATCTTGAAAAACAATATTATTCTATAATTTATTGATGCTGCAAAGAAGAAAATGGTTCACATTACTTTTATTTTTAACCATTTATTGACGTGCACGGTTGTCTATATATATAGTGTCGGACCAACTTCCTAAGCAATATATATATATATAAAAGGACTTGAGTTCAACTCTTTATCTAAATACAAAGACGAAAAAGAATAATTCATTTTACTGCTTAGTAATTGGATTTTAAAGAAGTTTGACTTGTAAGACTAAACCAATGAACATTACTGATGCTAGTTGGTATACATATACGCAGGATTTGTGACATCGCAGGTTGTATGCTGTGGATAAGGACGTTTCAATGGGATCGGATTGTGCACAATAGCTTCCAATTTCTGCCCTAACAGAGAAATCTTTGCATTTTGGGATCCATTCCACCCAATTAAGAGAGCTAACAGAATCATCGTCAGCATTATCGTGACCGGCGACACCAAGTATATGAACCCAATGAATCTCAGCACCATCATGGCTTTGGATTCTAGGGTTTAATTATCTATACCACTACTGGCTAGTCCAGTTCTTATAATTGAACATTATGAACAATTATATTCTTCATGAATATTGTTTGCACCTTGATTAAGTAAGGTTGGTGGGTTTGTTCACAATATTAATTAAGTGTTAGCTGTTGGGGATGCGCATGCTGGCTAGTAAATCCCTCGTTAATAATAGTATGATGATGGAAAAATGATTTGCGATTTTGTATCGGTGTCAGAAACGTTTTATGAGAAAGTAATTTGTGAGTAAAAAAATAACTGATTAAATTAAAAAAATAAAAAAATAACTGAAAAAATTAAATCATGAAAAAAATCAATTAAACTGATTACAATTTTGAAAAAACCAACCGGTTCGGTTTAGTTTTGATTTTATAAACCTGAAATAGAAAGAACCGAACCCAAACCAAAAAAAATCAGGAAAAAACAGAACCAAATAAGTTTGAATCGGTTTTTATCCTAAAAAATCAAACTGGACCGAAACCAGTCAGTTTGAACCGGTTTTGGTTTTTTTAAAATTCTATTTGGTTACTTTTTTTATATAAAAATCAAACCAAATCGAAAACAATCACTCCTAGTAAATTGCACTAGTAATTTGGCTTGGTTTACTAAACCACTAATAATTTTGTGTTTTTCCCTGCTAATTGCACTATAGCCATTGATGACCACTACTCGAAGAGGGCTATAATCCAAAGGATTATAACAAAAGGTTGGCATATTGTACAAATTGTTCCAAAGTAGTCATTTATCAACAATATTGTTTCCTCGATTCCTTTTCGAAGAAAGTTTAATCCCCTTGGACATAATAATAATAATAATAATAATAATAAGTCTTAAACTTACAATGCACATCCAACTTTCCTTTCTTTTGCTTGCCCTTCCCTCCACCCCACCCTTAAACAACACAGTATTGTGTAAGCTAAATCCAACTTGTTTAGAAGTTCTAAGTTCAAAACTCTATTTGGGAGCTTTTTCTACGGTCTAAAAACACCAAACGTTCTTGAAAGAGCAGTAAAGCCTTTCAATTTTTCATGAATTTGACAGTTTAGCCTTATTTGGCTCTTTCAAACATCCAGAGAAGAAGGTCTCATGTCCTTTATGTCCTTGGACTTTAGAATACCAGCCATACTCAACATTCTTCATTATGTTTTTGTTAAGAATGACTATAGAAGTTAATAATCAGAGAAAGTGAAGGAACAATACCTATATAGTGAAGGAACAATACTCAACATTCTTCATTATTTATTTTAATTCAGGTCAACTTGTCAAACTCGCAATGTTGATCATGAGTTTAAGATAACCCTATAGAAGTAAATTGAAAAAATTATGAAGTTTAATTTCCAACCAACATAATGTTGAAGAATGAAATTGAAAATAATAATAATTAGAAAAGCGAGAGAAAAAACAACCCGAGTCAACCCACAGTTAAACTCTTGATTGAGATAATTAGATCAGAATAATTTCATCAAAAATAAATCAAAAAACAATTAAGAAGCTCCACTTCCAAATGGTGTACTATTAAAGGCTGAAATTAAGAAGAAAAAAAAAACTAAATTCATGAGACTATGATGACTCTATAGAAGACAAATTGAAAAAGATTATGAAACTCAATTCTCAATAATCTAATATTCAATGATGAAATTAAAAAAAATCTAAAAAAAAAAGAAGAAAGATTGAGTTATTAGAGGATGAAATTAAAAAAAAATCAATTAAAAAATAACCAAAAAATATAATCAATTCATGTCAATCTGCCAAATCTACAACTTAAGTAATGAAATAGGAATAAATAACCTCACAGAAAGAACATTTTAGAAAAAGAAAAGGCTCGATGAAAAAGGAACCAAAAAATAAATAGAATCAACTCGGGTCAACCTGTCAAATCAATAAACTAGATCATGAGATAATAATAAAAAAATTATAAAGTTTAATTTTAAACCAACTTAATGTTAAATGATAAAATAATAAATAAATAAAATAATTAGAAAAGCAAAAAAAACAACACGAGTAAACTCGGGGTTAACCAGTTAAGCTTGCGATTGAAATCATAATATCAGGATAAATTTATAAATAAATAAATAAATAAAGAAGTTATGAATCTTCACTTCCAACAAATATGTACTATTTGATTTGTTGGCTTTATTATTTATTTATAGACAAACTAGGTTTAATTTATCTCAAATATCCTTCATCTAAATGGAAGTTTAGAGAAATTGATTTGAAAATTATATAATATATCCTTAGTTAGAAGAATATAAGGTAAGAATTATAAAAAGTATTTAAACTGGGTTTTTATATAATTTTTTTGGGTTCAAACTCAAAAAATTTAATTTGTTTGGTCAATAGACAAGATTTGTTGAAATTTTAATGTTTATAAAATCATCTTATTTTTTTTTTTTTTAAAAGTTAAACATTTTATTTTTAAAATAAAAATATATTAGATTCTTCCCGGATAGAGGAAAACAAGAAGAAGATAGAAAAAAAATAAAGGGACAATATAGTCTAAGAATGGAAATCATATTCATAACCAAACCAACGATTTATTTATTGAATATAATCAAACCATCACTATAGCTATGTACATTTGGGCCACAGAGTCCTAGGAATTGTTTTGTAGTTGAAAATGATCAGTTCATAAAAATGTTCCATACAATCAACAAAAAAATCCAGCCCACAAGAATTAAAATAAACCAAAAAGTTCTGAAAATGAAAACTGTAATAGAATTTTTTTTTTAAAAAAGGAAAAATCAATAGAAACAAAATGAAAAAGAGAAGCCCATTTGAATTTCTTTCTGGATAGAGAAAACTAACCTATCAACAAGCATGCACGAAAGAGTGGAGGTCTTTGACAAAAGTTCCTTGATGAAAAAGATCATTGGTCAATTAGTGCATCTATGTAACGTTGTCTTTATCTGTCTTTCTTTATCTGGGATGAAAGTAAAATATTAAATGATTATTTTTTTATTTTAAAAAATATTAAAATAATATTTTATTATTATTTAAAATTTATTTTTAACATCAACATATCAAAAAAATTTAAAAATTTTATAAATTTAATTTTTTTAAAAAATAAATTTTAATAAAAAACAAGTTGAAACTTACTCTAGATATTCCCTAGAAATTATGACAAATAGCTAGAATTAGTACTATGATCAGAAATGAAAGCTGAATGCACTCCAAACTGTTTTTGAAAATCCTAAATTTCAATTTGAAAACTTTGTCAGGGTAATGATTTTAAACAATTATAATCATAACAACAACAGGATGCTTGTAAATATAGGGGAAAAAGATAAATTTGTGCCCAAACTATTATGTCCACCCAATTGAGTCCATCACCTATCAATTCTTGCAATTGAGTCCTCTACCTATTTTGATATTGCTCGATTAACCTGCTTTGTTATTTACAATTGATAGGTCCAGATATTTTGCACGTGACTCACACTTGCATTCAATTTTAGCCTAATTTTAGTGCAAAACTAAGGCCTCATAAAATATTTTAGTGTTAAAAATCACAAGCACACGTGTAAAAGGAGTTGCGGTCTCGTTTTGATCACCAAAAGATCTTTATCAAAGAATTCTAGTGAAAGAAGAAAAAATATACTTGAGAGCAACAGTTTTGAGCCAAGACTGCTACAATTGTAGAAATCTATGAGTTACATGAAAATTTTCAAAGTAATTTTTTTGCTCCGAATAAATCAGTGTGCCTGACCAATGTAAGATTTTCAATGTAGTATACTTATTTCTTCAATCGAATCAGTTGGGTACATTTATTAGGCGGTTATTAATTTGTTCATTATAAAATCAAAGTAATCTCATAAAAAAAAAATCAAAATAAATTATAAAACCTAATTTTTAAAAATTTTAATATTAAAAGATGAAATAAATAAGTTAACCTATACTTCAACATTTATATAAGTTAACAAACAAAACAGCCCGCTAATCCCAAACCAACATTATTACATGTCAAAGGAAAAAAAGGCAATTTTTTTTATAATGGAAAGAGGAAAGTGCTTTTTTTTTTTTATTATTATTATTGTTTTAAAGAGGTTGATTAGGTGGGGCGGTGCACGAGGCTTCTCAGCCGCATCAGCTAGTCTATTCTCATAAATTTCAGGTATTAAACTTGAGAGCTAGAAAGAAAAAGGCAATTTTTTTGTTTTTTTTTTTTTGAAGTGGAAGTTGAAGACAGCGTGTGACTTTCATTCTAAAGCAGTACTGTTTAGATATTAAGAGCCTGAAAAATTTAGCTCACATTGAATTTAGCCCCTGACTCTGTGGGCTCAACGGTTAGCTGAACTGTTTTTGACTGCTAAGTCACATGGGTGTTAGAAATGTAATCAGAGATTGACCAGAACATTATCAAGCCATTATTACATTGGAGATTTGCAGCTACATCTTAAATACAGTAGCGCATGCATTATTACCCACTTTTTTGGTTTCTGAGAGGGCCACGACTCACGTTTTAGGTCAGTGAAAACGTGGAATTCCTGGCATATTGAGCTCAATGTATTGGAGCAATTTGAAATGATTGACTTACAGCGTGGAGTGGAGGTAAATTGCTCAAATTAACTCGTAAATGGGGAACTCCATTGGTTTCTAAAGAAGAAAAAAAAGGGAGGGGAGGAATCCAAGAATATCAATCAATATTCTAGACATTGATGGGGTTCTTCGACTTTTGAAGTTTTAGTAGGCAATGCCAAAGAATTAGGTTCAACTTCCCAGTGACTGAAGCATTTAACTACTGAAAAGTGTTTGAAATTCTTGGTAACGTTAACTCCATAGAAGATCACAGTGTTAACTTGTAGATTATTGCACGTAGTTATTTTGTACAATGAGGCAAGGATAGGGCGGTGGAAGCAAGTCTTAATTTAGGGCTACTTGTTTTAACTGCCACCAATTCATGCATGTCACATGGTATCATAACTAAAGGATCCTTATGCTTCCCCTTTTCGTGATCATGCCTCTAATGTGTAATGAAAAGGGAAACCTAGATGTCGCCTCTTGGGTGAGTTCCAGCTTTAACTCACACAGAATACGCAGCTTTTATTTGTACTGGCCCAGCTCAAACAGGACCTCAAAACTCAACACCATAGTCACTGTCTCACCAAATTAAGGAAGCCAGAAATTGTAACTTCAGTTTGTTTTCCATTGATCGATGATGTTTAAAGAGAACTATTTGTAAGTTTAGTTGCCATGGCAATGTATCTCATGATTGTATGAATTACGATCTTTGTGATATGTAATGGAATGGTATTAAAGTCATAGTTAATTGAGGGTTTGCTTTAACATGCAAAGAAATCTGAAATAATAGTACCCTGTAAGGCTGTAAGCATATTTTTTTAACCTAGACCTAGTTGTTTTTGTTAGCTATCGATGAGTCTTGATAAGTAATTTACTATACTAAGTTTTTAAATGAAAGAAATCCCAAGATCCAATGCCACAATCAGATATTTATCATGGATAGTTCATTAATTTACAGTGAAATGTAAAGGTTGTTTTTTCTTTCTTTTTTCTTCTTTGAAAGGCAGCTTAATCTGCAGAAACTTCAATCAAAGCCAAACACAATATATAACACAAGCATTACTGGATATTAAGGCATAAACCAGTGGATTTGAATATATAAACCTCTAACAGTATTTTGTGGCGAGGTATTTATCCATGGCAGGTACAACTTGTTAGAATCCACAACTACCAATACCAATTTGCTTTCGGATTCCGCTGGTTGTAATTACGTCCAGGGTGGTAGAGCCAGAAGGTGCATGTACTATATATAGATGCATGTCCATCCTGTATCTTTCATCCACATTCAAAGGTCTTCGTCAATTAATACAAGTTTTCTCTTCTGGGTTTCAATGGCCCGTAACTCATCAGCTTGCAGTTCTTATTGGGTGCTCTCAGGTCTGGCATTGGTACTGGGAGCCATTGTTCACCAAGCTGACGCAAGGGCATTCCTCGTCTTCGGTGATTCACTAGTCGATAGTGGCAACAACAACTACCTGGCAACAACTGCACGAGCCGATTCATACCCTTATGGGATCGATTATCCGACACATCGAGCAACCGGCCGATTCTCTAATGGCCTGAACATTCCTGACCTTATCAGTTAAATTTCCATTAATATACATATCGATATTATGTGGCATGATTTACATTCCCTTGTTACCTAGCTCATATGTCTATACAAATGTCCAAAATCACAAATAATCACACGCACACTAACATGTTCTCTGGATATCTTAGTCTCACTAGCTAAGAATCATTAAATGCATTTGTCAGGTGAGCAAATTGGTTCAGAATCCCCGTTGCCTTACCTGAGTCCGGATCTTAGAGGACAAAAACTACTTGTTGGTGCCAACTTTGCTTCGGCTGGAATCGGAATCCTTAATGACACCGGAATTCAGTTTGTAAGAAACCTTGATCCTGTCTAATTTGTCAATGACTTGCTTCCAGTAACAAGGAAGCTACATATATCCGAACAGGTGATCTAATATGTGACCTTAAATGCAACAATATCAGATAAATATAATAAGAATGCATAGACAACTGGAGTATCTCCAAGAATATCAGCAACGAGTTGGTGCGCTTATCGGAGCCGAGAAGGCCAAGGGACTCGTCAATCAAGCACTTATCCTGCTCACCGTTGGTGGGAATGATTTTGTCAACAACTATTACTTGGTTCCTTACTCTGCAAGGTCTCGCCAATATGATTTGCCAGATTACGTCAAGTATCTCATTTCAGAGTACAAGAAACTATTGATGGTAATTCCTCTTTTCTCATTTAAAGTTTCTTGTAATAGTAAATTAATAAAAAATAAATTAAAACGATGTTGCTATCTGTCTAGCTAGGAGACAAGAATCTTGACAGCTAAGCACAAAGTTCATCCTCTCTTTTTAATAATTATTTTTTCAAGATAAAATTTATTGTATAATTTTAGTAGGATAATATCTATTGAAGGGTCTATAATATATGGGTATAGACACACATCATTATTGATTTCGTTTATAAAAATATTAGTCATGTGTGAGTATTAAGCTCCTCGCCTGGAGACTATGATGATGCCACCATCTCACAATAATTAAAAAACAAGAACTTTGGTTGCTTATCCGTAAAGGTTGAATCTTTCTATTCAAAAAATGTCTTTTTAAGACAAAACCTACTATTTTAGGGGGCTTATTATATATTAGTGTGGATAAACATCATCAACAAGAATACTATCAAGAAGATTGTGAGTTCTTGAGGAAACTCTAATTTAAAAATAACATGAAACTATATATATATATATATATATATATATATATATATATCCCCATTTCGATCATTACTGCAGAGGCTGTATGATCTCGGAGCACGTCGAGTTCTTGTGACTGGTACTGGACCGCTGGGTTGTGTTCCGGCAGAGTTGGCCATGAGGAGCACAAATGGTGGCTGCTCAGCGGAACTACAGAGAGCGGCTGCCTTGTATAACCCTCAACTTGAGAGCATGATAACTGATGTCAACAGACAAATTGGCAGTGATGTGTTTATTGCTGCAAATACCCACCAAATGCACGCAGATTTTGTCAGTAATCCTCAAGCATATGGTACGCAATAGATCCCAAGTAGACAGTTCACTTAATTACTGAGGATACAGCACTCTATGCTCATTGTGAGTTATAATTTTTTTTTTTAAAAAATCATTTTTTTGTTTGGGCAGGATTTACTACATCAAAGATAGCTTGCTGTGGACAAGGGCCCTACAATGGCGTAGGACTGTGCACACTGCTGTCAAACTTGTGCCCTAACCGTGACCTCTATGCATTCTGGGATCCATTCCATCCATCAGAAAAGGCAAACAAAATTGTAGTGCAACAGATCATGACTGGCTCCACCCGATACATGAAACCTATGAATCTCAGCACCATCATGGCCTTGGATTCCAGGACCTGATAGATCATCTCATGAGTCCACCTTCTTAATCGCATAGCTTCAATCCAGTTTCTTTCAGTTTTTCTTGTCATGTTTGTGTTAATTTGCAGTAAATCTCATGGGAT
Source organism: Populus tomentosa (assembly GCA_018804465.1). Taxonomy (NCBI): domain Eukaryota; kingdom Viridiplantae; phylum Streptophyta; class Magnoliopsida; order Malpighiales; family Salicaceae; genus Populus; species Populus tomentosa. Next base: position 3,602,953 of record CM031993.1, read on the forward strand.
TTTAGACTGGTGAATCTTGAATTATATTGTGTTTGCTGTTAAAATAATTAAAATTAAATATAAAAAAACGTTAGAATTTTAAATGATTTGTATATTATAAATATTTAGTTTTAATTTAAATACAAATAAAATATGTATAAGTTGAACTGAAAATATTATTCTATCGACTATATAAATATTATTTTATATTTGTAATATCGTGAATAATTGAAATTTTTCTATACATTTTGCACATCAATTGTGTCCATTCAATTTTTTTTTCAAAATTCCTGTATGAATTTTTATGAATAGGTTTTTTTTATATATATAAAAAAATTATTTTCAGGAGGACTTCCAATAAAATTCTAATCAACTCTCCAATGATCGAGTGAGAAGCTTACCAACATGCATGTGTGCGTGTATATATTTTATGTTTTAAAAATATTTTTTTAAAAAATTAAATATTTTTTTATTTTAAATCAATTTTTTTAGTGTTTTTAGATAATTTTGATATATTAATATTAAAAATAATTTTTTAAAAATAAAAAATTATTTTAATATATTTTTAAATAAAAAATAATTATAGATATATTTTTTATCAGGTTGGGGAATTATTTTCCTGAATTAAATTATTTAGCTTTTGATGTAAAGGACAATACTGATTTGTTTTTAGTTTGATTTTGGGAGACAGGAAAGAACAATAAATGATTTGTCTTGTCCTCGCAACTTCAAGTCATGGACGTCTTATGTTCGGAATATGATTCTTCATGGTGATCTAAAAAAAAAAAAAGAATTAAAAGTTGTGATAAATTGAACGCTTACCAAACAAATTAATAAAAAGTTACATTAAGACATTAACATTATAATTTTATATTTTAATTAAAAAAATCATATATTAACTGTTAAATAAAATATCATGAAAAAAAACCATGAAAATACATTAAAATGGTTTCTCTGATATATTTTAATATGCTCACTATATATATAAAGAAGAGAGATTTAATGAAGAAATCATTTAAAATAAACTCATTTATAAATAATATGAAAAAAAGGAACTTGAGCGAAATAAGTTCTGATATATTGGCCTCAAATTTAATTTAATCTAAGTATATACATGATATTAAAAAAAAAATTATTTTTTAATAAATTAGTATATGATTTTCGTCCATGTTGTTTTTTCACAAACAAATAAAATAAAAACTCATATTTATTTTTTAATTTTTTATTAAAATTATAATTTAAAAAAATATAATATAGTTTCTTTTAACAGCAGCGTCCCCAAACGCTGCAGTAGAGGCATCACCATAGCTGGAACCGTTTACTCCCTTCCTTTTTGTTGTATAGTCTCCTTGCCAAATTACGACAGCTAGCACTCATGATGTGCCTTTGTCATCATCATTTTTTGGAGCAGTAACATTTTCTGCGTTGATTTTGGCCGCAGAGTATGAATTATTATTTTGCTTTAAAGGCAAACAACACTAGAACGATTTTATTTTCGTTCTCCCGCAAGTTTGTTTTTAATGTAATTTTATTTAGGAATATATTAAAATAATAATTTTTAAAATTTAATTTTAATATTAATTTATCAAAATAATTTAAAAACAAAATAAACTTAGAGCTAAAAATATTTAATTTTTTTTAAAAAATAGCTGAACGAGGAGCAAATTTGAAAATGAAGATGCCTTCTGTGCCCCGTTTTGGCCTTACAGCCTTGACTTGGAGTGAAGTATTAGACGACGTGCACTCAATTATTGCTAGCGGGAACCGAATTTGCTTAATTAAGACGTTATCAAATCCATGATTTGCCCAGAAGCAAATGAAAAACCAATAAAGGAATTATTTTTTCGTCTTAAAAGTATAAAGGAGCTATAAAAAAAGAAGCTTAAAATATATAGAAATATTAGGACGACCCCGTCATCATTCCAAATAACCCCCCCTAATGATACCACCCAACCAACCTTGGCTTGGGTTTAGTTGACGGAGCAGCTAGCTTTGAAGTCGAACATAAAAATAAAAAAACTAATGGGGAAGGTATAATTATTTACGGTGATGTATAATTATTATTTATTTATTATTTTTTAAAAAATTATCAATGATGTTGATATAACTATTTTAGTCTTTTCATATAACCTATTAATCATTAAATAATTAACTGAGTATTTCTTGTTTTAATAATTTTTTAAAAGATTAGAATTACTTAATTCTCGTCCAAATAAAATATATTGAAAATGATATTTTTTTCTTTTTTTATTTTTTAAAACACATTAAAATGACAACTTTGTTTTTTAAATAAAAAAAATAGAACATGCATTAAGCACTTTTTTGATATTTTCACTGTAATTTCTTATTAATACTATTTTTATAGAGGGTAATTTAATTTTTTATATAAATCAAGTATTACTGTAATGGAAAAGATTATTAGCACGCTGAATGTGTCTGTATATTAAGGGTGGTGTATGCAATGTCTCTAAAAAAAAATACTTTTATATTTAATTAGTTGATCTGAGTCAATTTTATTTTTAATTTTTTTAAATTTAATTATATTATTTCATATTTAATTGGTTGAAAATTAAATCATATTAGTTTTTTGATCTTGAAAAAAAAATTATTTTCTAAGTTATCACCATTATTTTTATTTTTTTTTGTAATTTTGATTATTATTATTATTATTATTTATTTTTTATCTAATTAAAATAAAACAAGTTTATTTGACTCTTCCGAATTATAACATCATTGAGTTTTCTTCTTTATTTAAAATACAGTTGCAACATCTAAAAATGTTTCTTACAAAGCGCCGGCTCAGCTCTAATGTTAGAGGTAGAACCGAATCTCTGTTCTAGTTCCATGGATAAACAGAGCAAAATATCACATTAAGGATTAATCTGTAATTAACTCGAAAGGAGCCACTCACTACTGCGCGTCGAATTAAATGGCAGTAACGTAAATAAACCCACCAGCCTTGTCCAATTCAGGAAAGCAGAGTTAAGAAGAAGGTAGTGGTGAGTGCACGAGTCATGCATCGACTCTGTTTTAGACAACTGACAAATTTGATATCCGATCCAACTCACCTTCAGAAGATCTCTCTCTCTCTCATGTTTTTTTTTTTCAACAAAAAAGCATAAAATGCTAATGCTGATGATCTCTCTCTAGTTTTTTTCTTTCAAACAATTAGTAATTACTAGAAAGAAGAGAGAAATGGCAGTTCCAGTAGAAGAAGCCATAGCAGCTCTCTCTACCTTTTCTCTTGAGGTACGCTCCCTAATTTATCTTGCATTCCGTTAAATCAAGCCAATTCTCTTTACTTTTTATTTATTTATTGTGTGTGTGTGTGGAAGGATGAGCAAGCAGAGGTGCAAGGAGCTGGGGTTTTGGTTTCATCTGAAAGAGGAGCAACCAACAGTCCTATTGGTATTTAAAATTTTTTTCTTTTAATTATTAATGCTAATTATGTGGTAAAAAAACAATAAATATACGTTTGTTATGGAAGGTTAAGTTATAGGGACGTGTTGAATGTAAGAATTGAAATGGTGATTGCTTAAATAGAAAAAGGAGCTCTTTTGTTAGTGTTACTAATTAGGGAAGGATGAATAGGGATTTAGGTGGAATTGGAAAGCGTTTTATTTTGGCATGTTTGGTTAAATTAAAAAATTTTAGAGTTAGAAATTGGGTTTGGATTTATGTGAGACCATGGATATAACAATCTACTTGTTGATATAAGGATTCTCTTCTAGCTTGCTGCATTTTACTAACTGTATCATTTTGTTTTGTCACTACATGATTACAATTGTGAGTGATACTAGTCTGTGTTGCATAAATGGCATGTTTTTGTGTCGTCATTATCATAGTTTTGACATCTTCTTCTCATGTCTGTATGTTTTGTCGGATTTTTTTGTTTATGCTAAACATGGAGTGTGGCTTTTATGTTGCATGCATGGCCACCAGCATTGTTTGTGTTTGTCTATGTTACAACTGTCTCTCATACACAATCATTCTTTTTTCTTCTGTAGAGTATACTGATGTTTCTGCTTACCGCTTATCTCTATCAGAAGACACAAAAGCTCTCAATCAGCTGGTATGTGGCTTTTGTTTTCTTCCTTTTGCCTTGACTTTCTTTTTTGTAAGCACAAAAACTACATAATCATACTATTTGTGTTAGTTTTTCTATTTGGTGTCATTGCATTTTTTTTATTACTTTATCAGTATAATTGGTGGTTTTTGACTTTAATTGCTGCAACATGTGCAGAATGGACTTATCCAAGAGGGGAAGGAGATGGCATCAGTGCTTTATACATATCGTAGCTGTGTCAAAGCACTTCCTCAGGTCTATTTTGGCTTCCCTTCTAATAAACACGGCCAAGGATTGCTTATGCACATGGATTGATATTTTTCTTGTCAAGATCTATTCTCTTTATGATAGTTTCTTTTTTCTTTCTTTTGTATGCTTATGTGCAAGGTTGTGCCTTTGGCACATTTAATAGACATATAACTTTTGGCTCTATAAACAAAATAAGAAGCTGCTGTATCTCACTTCCTGATGAAGAGCGAGAAAACTAACTACTCCCTGACTAATATGTATCGCTAGTGATTGCAGACAGTACAAAACTCTAAGGTAAAAAAGTTGCCATTTAAAAACATTAGTGGTGGATTTTACACTCTTTGACATAACATTGTGGTTCTGCAATAGCTAATCTGGCAACTTATGGTATTCACAGCATAGCTGTATCTATAGGATAAAAGACCACAGTTTTTATATTAAAACCGTGTAAATACATTGAAATCAAAATTTTCAATTTAAATGCATCGACCTGATGGGCCTCTTTGTAGGTCCTTGAACAAGCATAGCTTGTCAAGCTTCTCATGCCTTCAGATGCTTGACCTCGTTGGAATCTAGCAGATTTTGCTTTTGATGATTTATGACTCAAAGGGGTCTTTCAATCGCAATATCATTGTAGCCTAATACTATATCATGTGTTCTGGATTATACTGGTTCATGTTTGACCTGTTTACATGTGGGGTTTTTGGAGTCTTGTGTTGTAGCAATGTTCTTAGTGAGGAATTTGAAGCTTTCAATTAATATATGGAGGAGCAAGAAAAAGTTTTACAGTTTCGAGATTCACAAGTATGCACAGTGCTTTATCAGATTAACATAACTGTCCATGAAGCAAGTCTTCAGCAATTAGTGGGCATGTTGGATGAATAGAAATGAACAATTTCCTAGTGCCTATTAGTAGAACATGCGCTCTTGATCTTTTCTTTCATGAAAGAGTATTTGAATATCATTAAATGATGGGTCTGGATGAGCTTGAACAGCTACATATTATGTCCAAAAAAACCCAGTCATAGATAGCCAGTTTTCTGTTTATGATAACACAAATTGAATTCTTTTTCCTTGGAAAGACATGTAACTGAATAACTTAAGTTTCCAGTTCCCTCCTCTGCCTATTAAAATACTTCTGACATGTATGCAATGTGGCAGCTTCCTGAATCCATGAAGCAAAGTCAGGCTGACTTGTATCTGGAAACATATCAAGTTTTGGACTTGGAGATGAGTCGTTTGCGTGAAATCCAGCAATGGCAAGCATCTGCTTCATCAAAAGTATGTGATTTCTTACCTTCTTTTCCCTTCTTTTCCTTATTGTTTACAGTATTATACCCTATGTGGTTTCAAACTCACGCTGTATTTTCACACGTTGCAATATTATTTGCTGATGTAGCTAGCAGCTGATATGCAGCGGTTTTCTAGGCCTGAGCGGCGCATTAATGGCCCCACAATTACTCATCTATGGTATTTGATTGCTTTTCCTTTTTCTATTTTCCTCTTCCCATAACACCAATCATCTTTTTTTGTTGTATTGCTATTACCTCATTTTGAAGTGCTGGATGTGAGTCAAGTCAGCTCCTCAACACCACCCTTTGAACATTCTCCTCATCTTGAGATATCTTAAAATTTCATGGTGAACAAATGAACCAATTCTTCTTTTATTAACTAGTTTTTTTTTTTTTATTATTATTATTATCATCCCAGGACCATGTTGAAGTTGCTTGATGTTTTAGTTCAACTTGATCATCTTAAAAATGCTAAGGCAAGCATACCCAATGACTTCTCATGGTACAAGAGGTATGCAAATTAAATAATTTGGGTCATTTATGCTGCCATACCTTGGTTACATGTCCTTTATGATGTTTGACATGGATCATCCAACTTCTGTATAATCTTTTTTTCTTCTTCCAACTTTTGAAGCCATGTGGATAAGAATTGACTGGCAGTCATTTGTTTTAATTTCTCTACATATGTAGATGGTCTTCGTTTGAACTTCTCAAGACAGAATATCTTTAGCATGATAGTTTAGTGATTTTAGGATTTGCTGCAGCCTTATTTACATGGAGAACAAAAGCCTGATCCATAACCACTACAGATCACACATAGAAATAGGTCACTAAAATTTCTCATCTCCAGAAACTTTGAATAATTTCCATAACACATACATGAGAGTATGAAGAATCTCAAGGGAGTTCTCCATCAAACAGGGTAGAAACTGAAAACAAGTATATGAGACTACGAAAAAGTGGGCCTCTGTTTAACTTCAATTTTAAAGCATTTATTTACACTACTCAGTCCTAAGTGTTCTAGCTTGAGCATCTTGTGGTCCTCACCTAACCCTCTGCAAATATGTCTAGTTAAACTTTTTGGAATGCAAAACTTTGTTAATTTTGCAAATTTATTCCATGGATTGGTAAAGCTCAGTAGTGGTGAAAAATGTTTATAATCAAATTCGATCTTGTGTGATGCGAACTTTGTATGTTCAAAATTTGTGCCTTTAATCATACTTTTTTACCAGTCCTTTAAATGCTGAATGGTGATTAGTTACTTCCTGCTATTAATTCATCTGAATTGTTCTCTTCTATACATATCTGTTAAACAAGCGTGGCTGGCCAAGCTACTAAATCCAGCTTTCCAAACGATACATTTTTCCAGTCTGACTATACCTGTTGGCTGCAAATTCTTACAGTGTTTTGGACATATTTAAGTTTTTTGATCTCTTTTTCACTCAATCTTAGAAGCATCGGCTGGCTGTTTTGCTGTGCAGTCTAACAATGGTTCTTTCCTTTATTCGTGTCTGATTTTGACAGGACATTTACCCAAGTTAGTGTTCAGTGGCAAGATATTGATTCAATAAGGGAGGAGTTAGATGATTTACAGGTGTGAGAACTTTTCTCATGTGACCTTATCTGTCTTCTATGATGTTTTACCTTCTCTGTTTCTTGAAGTGTCCTCTTTTTTTGCGGCAAAGTGCTGACATGATATCTGCTCTTATTTCACTGTTAATTTGATGAACTGATCAATATTAACGACTTTGTAAATCAACTGCTGCAGATATTCTTAAGCACAAGGTGGGCAATCTTATTGAACTTGCACGTCGAAATGTTTCGGGTGAACACGTATCTATACTAATTATTGATTGCCTTTCAGTGTGGCAGCACAGGAAGAAATGCTTGATTTTTTTTCCACACATGAGTTTACCCTGTTTGCATAAGCTTTTCCATGATGCCATTGTTCTGTTTAGAATATCATTTGTCTTGCTCTTCTTGTTGCGAAATCATAATTGGTATTACATCGAGGTCCTTGACTTACAATAGTGTAGAAGATATTCTTCAAGTTCTGATAGTTTTTGCCATTGAGTCATTGGAATTGGATTTTGCGCTTTTGTTTCCGGAGAGGCACATTCTTCTACGTGTTTTACCCGTTCTTGTTGTCTTGGCAACTTCATCAGAAAAAGACAGTGAGTCACTGTATAAGAGGGTAAAAATCAACAGGCTGATAAATATTTTTAAGGTATTCTGTTCGTATCTCTTTGTGCTTTGGTAATCTAATATGTCATTTTTGCCTGAAATTGCACAAAATATATTCTTTTTTTCTTCCTACTTGTCTGAAATCTAGTCATTTAATTGATATATTCTAATTTGTTTGTGATTTGTGGCAGAATGATCCGATCATTCCTGCCTTCCCTGATCTTCATCTTTCTCCTGCTGCAATCTTGAAAGAGCTGTCCATTTACTTTCAGAGATTTGCTGCACAAACTCGTCTCCTCACCCTTCCAGCACCTCATGAGCTCCCACCTCGGGAGGCACAAGAATATCCTCTACAATTTTTTTTTTCTCTTTCTTTCTTTCATTCTTTCTTTCTTTCTTTCCTTTTTTTTTTTTTTTTATCATGCCTCGCTTCGTTAGATTATTATCTTTGACAAAACAGGTATGTAAATTCTCTTCTTTGTGATGGTGGGGACAATGAGGGCTTCATCAGTTACGGGCCCTCATGTCATGCACAATAGACCATTAAGGCTTTGTTAGATCCATTTTGCAGTTAGAATAATTACTATCCCGTGTTACACTCTGTGGAACTTGTATGTGTAATCTTTGAAGCCTTAACATATTGTACTTATCAGAGGCATTATCTCATTGTTAATCACATAGGAACTATTCGTGCCGAGCATGATGATTTCACAATTCGTTTTGCTTCATCCTTGAATCAGGTGCTTATTCATTTTCACCACAAATTTTCTACTCCCTATTTGTAATGTGATTAGCTTTATCATTAGCTTTTTAATATGTGTTTCCTATCTTTTCAAATTGTGTACACAGCTATTGTTATTGAAGTCAATAGATGGTGCAGATGTTGACTGGTGCAAAGAAGTCAAGGGAAACATGTATGATATGGTTGTTGAAGGTTTCCAGCTCTTAAGCAGATGGACTGCACGAATTTGGGAACAATGTGCTTGGAAATTTTCTCGCCCATGCAAAGATGCAATTCCTTCAGAATCTAATGGAACCTCAGAATCATTTTTTGACTATGAAAAGGTATCATAGTCTATATTTGTGATTTTGGTATTGTGTTCTTGGTCTATTTCACATGCTGAAGGCTGAAGCACAGTCAGCAATGCTCACTTGAGGAATCCAACAACTTAGAACTAACTTAGAAGGATTTATTTGGGGCCATACTTGTGATAAATAGATTATATATTGCCTTGTGTCATACACATTGTCTAAATATTTCAAGAACTATTGCCTTGACTATGTACCTTTTATTGTTTGCTTGACTGGACATATTGTAATACTGAATTATCTTGCAGGTGGTACGATATAATTACAGTGCTGAGGAGAGGAAAGCACTTGTTGAGCTCGTTAGTTACATTAAGAGTGTTGGATCGCTGATGCATCGGTGTGACACATTGGTAGCTGATGCCTTATGGGAAACAATACACGCTGAAGTCCAAGATTTTGTCCAAAACACATTAGCCACCATGTTGAAGACTACCTTTAGAAAGAAGAAGGACCTGTCGAGGTGGGCATTTTTAATCAGTATTATGTCATTTGAATTTAGGGCAAATTTCTACTGTCCAAATTATTTGTTTGCTGCTAATAGGCAGTTAGGTTAGTGGCATTTCTTCCCTAGAAATTAGGGGATTAGGTGCAGAAATCAGGTTTAAGTCCTGCACTTGCTACCTTAAGGACAGCAGTAGTATTTTTCTGATCCGTAAAAAATTGAGGGCCTTTCTAGTCTGTGCAATTAGTGTAGTATTTTGTTTCTCAATGATAAAAGATGTTGTCAAGAGATAAAAGAGTGCAAAATTACTAGTGATGGAGGATAACTTTTTTGAGATAAATAAACAAGAATCCCTCCATTCCGCTGAACACAGGCTAAAAACACTTCTCTAAAAGCCTCTGACTCAGTGCACTATAAAGTGGCTAGGAAAGCAAATCTGTCCCATTATAGTTTTCTGGAAAATAGATCAATTCTTGAACCAATCACTCTCCACGGGCATCATATCATTTCTGACATAGCTTGTCTTCACCCTTGCAATCTGTAACCCTCCTAAAGCCCATGAATTCTGTTATTAACAATTCTGCCATGTCACTGTTATACCAATGCTTGCTTGGAAATGGGAAAATGTCATTGGGAATGCTTTAAATGTGAGACATTACTGGCATAAGAGAGTCAGGAGCCACATCCAACAAAATTCCCTACTTTTCTTACTAATTAATTTGTCCAGACAAACTGTTGAGATGTTTTAACTTGCTAAAAAAGACAGTCTGCATCTAAATGGTTTCCACTTGAATGTTTCAGCTGCATATTTACTTTATTCAATTGGTAACTTTCAGGATTGTTTCTGACATGAGGACTCTTTCAGCAGACTGGATGGCAAATACAAACAAGCCTGAATCTTATTTACAGTCACATGGAGGTGATGAAAGCAAAGGGAACTTCTTTTTTCCAAGGCCAGTGGCACCCACAGCCACACAGGTTTTACTCATTTCACCACTTATTCATGCTTTACATTTCCTGTCAAGATATAGCAGTTATAGTTCTTAGCATATAAAAATGTTGGATAAGCGGGCTCTGGAATAAAACTAATATGGTTTGGTTTTCAGTCACACTGTGAAGCTTTGGAAGATAGAATGATTGAGCAAAGATTAAGGCATACCATCACTTCTAAAAGATTTGGTCTATGACCAAGGAGATTAATTATAAAGTTGTCTTGCTCAGATGTTTGATGAAGGCTTTTTTTTCAAAGATAGGCCATTCTCTTCTTGCATCACATCATGCTGATCCCCTTGACATCATATACAAAGGTATTCTTGAGGTTGAGAAGTCAAGACAATCCCAGTTTCAAGAACACTCCTTGCTTGTTAAGCAATGTACAGTGTTCTTTATCAGCTCAAAGGAGGACAGACAAATGAATTGAGTCTTAAGAAGTGAATGGACGCAACCAAGGTCTTGCAGAAACAGGATACAATTCTCCCTTCCCTAATAAAAAAGAGAAAAAGTCTTTTAAAATTTTCTGATAAATTCCTGAACACTTTTTTCATGCAAACCTCTTTCCTTGGACACCCTTTACTTGGAACTGATAATCAATCTCCAATGACTATCTTCATCTGCAATAGGCTTTTGCAACCAATGAAGAAAAGCATATTAGAATGTATGAGTTATTAAGTCCAACCACCAGTTTTCAGAGGGTGTTTGTAGATAGATTATAATTAAACTACTGAATAAAATGTTAATGTGATTTTGTGATCTGCTGTGGAATTGAATCCTTTATCATCTCTCTTTTTTTTTTCTTTTTTTCTGGTTTCCTTTCTTCACGCATAATACTTGAATTCAATCAATTTTTTTTATACTAATACATTCGTAGGTCTAAGTGACACCAATTCAGAAGAAGCTGTGGATATTGTGAGAAGGGGACCAGCAATAGGGAGTTGGATTAAGATAGAATGTGGAATAAGACTGGAAATTTCAAAAGTTTGGTTGAGGTGGTAGAGGAGGATATAATCAGAAGACTTCAGTGTTTAAGGGGGTGAAATCTCCTTCCAAATTTTTATTTTGTTTATGTCACCCAATTCTTTGTCTATTTTCGGGGTACCATCTTCCTGTGGACAAAAACATTTCCTGCCTTCAGGTCCACTGGACTGATGTTATAGACAGTAATTTCTCAGTGTAAATCTATCGCTATATCTATGAAAAATTTGCATGTTTCCATCAAACAAGCCATTTTTCATTTTTGACATAAAATTTATTGTAAATTATATGCGTCTTATGCAATCACACCATGCATGCCTTCTGGTTTCCTTCCTTGCCAATCATGTGTTTATGTTTTGAATGAAGAGTTTGGATTAAAATAGTCATTATTTGCATACATATGCTCATACTTAATTAATATCATTGGTTTTCTTTGTTCAGGTCCATTGCTTGCAGTTCTTGATATATGAAGTGGTGTCTGGTGGTAATCTTCGGAAGCCTGGTGGACTCTTTGGCAACAGTGGGTCTGAGATTCCTGTAAATGATTTAAAGCAGTTGGAGACCTTCTTTTACAAGCTTGGCTTCTTCCTGCATATATTGGACTATTCAGGTTAGTTTCTTATCAAAATCTCTTTTCTTTTTATCAAAAATCTCTTCTTTACCAGAATAAGAGATCAGTTATTTAAATGAGCCAACAATAAGTGAAAATGATAATGAGTCATAATGGTCCGGGGTTTTGTAACAATTCCATATATAAGGTATAATGTTCTGAGGTTTTATAGCAGTCCCATGTATAAGGTCTTTAAAGACTTTCTTCCCTGATATTTTGACGCCAAGTCTAGTTGCAAACTTCTTATGAATTCTAGTGTGCAAATCCTTATGAAAAACTGTGAATAGCTACAACATTTTCTGGACACATAAACTCATAGGAAGTATATGAATCAGAAGATTCTTTACAAAGTATGATGTATCCTTAGAATTCTAGAAAAAAGGATTTCTTTTGCAGTCTTCCAGATCAAGAAGACAACCCAAATCTTAATATCATCCATTTGATATCTTGGTTTTTTGTCCATAGACCATCCTAATAGGAGCATGGCACATAATTGTCCCCTTATAGAGGCCCTTAGCTGGTAAGCCCTGTGGAAACCATAAAAATAAAAGAGAGAGAGAGCGCTTCTTCATTGGAGACTCTCTGCTTTTCACAGTATTGAAAATGCTAACTTGGCATAATGGCAGCATATCCATGTTCATGATGCCTTTGTTTCTTTGAGGATAATATAACTAACTGTGCTCCTGTTAGTGTTTTATTGGTTCAAGATAGGTGGAAAATGAAGTATACTGTCCTTTTGCTGCACTAAATTTCAAGTACTATATACTGAAGTTTAACAATTCTGTAAATGTTTGCAGCGACTGTTGCAACTTTGACAGATCTTGGTTTCTTATGGTTTAGAGAATTTTATTTGGAGTCATCTCGTGTGATTCAGGTAAGAATACAGGATAGAAAACAGGATTTCTTGTGGACCTGCTGTAGTTTATGAAACTCTTTAACACATGGGGAGAACAAGTCTACCTTACTAAATTGATGTTGTTGAGAATTACTTTGTTCAGAGTTTTATTATGGCTGAATTATTCTATTAACTTGGAAAATATTTCTTGCTTTTGTTTAGACTGAATTGAGGGAATCATCATCAGGATAGAATACTGAGGAAGTGATTGACTTGGTAGAAGGGGCTTAGTTGTGTTTCTGAACTCTCAATTGGAAACTTTATTCTTTTGCTCCATTGTTCAACTCTTTTTGATCAATTTTTCTTGGGGTTTGAATCTTGTTGGCTGGGAAAGTTATTCAGTTTCATCCCACTTCAGATTAAACTAAATTGTATTACTTTGGTTTGCATCTGGTCATGAATTGGTCCTTTTTTCCTTTTATGGAAGCACCTGTAATGACTTCTGGTGTCTACACATGGATTTAGACATTTATTAAGAAAACATTATGATATAGAAAGCAGCGTGTGCAACTGATTTTTACTGGGGGAATAAAAGTGAGAGCTTAGTTTAAATATATAATAGTGAAATTTCAATTATTTTTTCCTTTCATTCACATTTTTATTCATTATATCACTTTCTTGATTTGTGGGAACTTGTTTGTTATCCATATGCAGTTTCCTATTGAATGTTCTCTTCCCTGGATGCTGGTAGATCATGTGCTCGAGTCCCAGAATGCAGGTCTTCTTGAAAGTGTTCTGATGCCATTTGACATCTACAATGATTCAGCTCAGCAAGCTCTGGCTGCCTTAAGGCAGCGATTCCTCTATGATGAAATTGAGGCTGAGGTATATTATATTTAAGCATTTTCTAGGACTAATTCTTTTGCATCTCTTGTTGGGAACACATGCATTTCCTAGTTGTCATTTGATGAACTGGTGGTGGCCTGTTGATTCCCTGCCCACATCTCAGGTTTTTTATTTCAGGAATTTCGCTCTAACTCAGTGTAGTAAGTTTTTATAGGTGGACCATTGTTTTGATTTATTTGTTTCAAAACTCTGTGAAATTATTTTCACTTATTACAAGAGTTGGGCAGCAAGGTACATGCTTTCCCTTCTTTCTATAGTAACGTGTACTACTGGAAATACAATGAACTAAATCATCTATCTTGTTGGTTTGCTAAATTCTGCAGTGAACTACTTGATCCATCATTCCTCTTTGCCTCAGACAATAGAGAAAAATATTCTGTACAGCCTATGAGGTTCACTGCACTATTTAAGATGACTAGAGTAAAGGTAAAAGTATAGTTTTCCATATATTGTCAATGATTCACTGCATTTATGTTCACTGATGTGTTTGGTCCACATTTGTCTTGTGAAGTATCATTAGCTTCGTTCTCCTTGGCAATTGCTAATAACAATCTGAAATTTAAAATATAAATCATATTTTGTTAATTGCATGTTAAAGAATAATATAAATCATATCTTGGGGCTTCACTTAATAGCATAAGTTATTGGGTTGAGATGATTATTTGACATGATATCAGAGTTTTGTTGACGAAGTGATCACAAATTCGAATCTCATCAGTCTCATTCTATTTGACCACAAGGTAGTGCGGGTCTGTGCAAGTTTCAAGCCTAAAGAGCTTGAGTTGAGATAGTTCTTTGACATTTTCCAACTTACTCCCTAACCAAGACTGAATGCCTCAAATTAAGGGATTATTTCACAATTGTTATTTCTCAGCATAGGATTGGACCATATATCTTTGCTGTTATTTCACATGTTTATAGTCAACTCTTTTTTTATGTTCTTTTGGTCTGAAGTAGAACAATGGTTTAGACCTGTTCCTCTGATGCTCCCTCTCTTCTTTTGGATGTTATTGTGTACAGTTACTTGGGAGGACCGTTGATTTAAGAAGGTTGCTTTCTGAAAGGATGAACAAGGTTTTTAGAGACAATCTCGAGTTTCTTTTTGATCGTTTTGAGTCTCAGGATCTATGTGCCGTGGTGGTAAGTAGATTGTTCTTGTGGTTCTTATTATTAGTGGTAACACACCTATCATGTTATCATATCAATTAAAAGTAAAGTTAGTAGGATGTAGAGTATAGAAGTGTTCTAGCAATCAGCCTGACTTCAGGATGCTTTAACATGGTTCCTCATGTTTCCCCTTTCCTGTTGTAACCTTAGAAGATGCACCGTTTTATTTTGCTAAGCTCATATACTGTTTTTGTATTATGAACAAAGTCTTGCACATTGAATGGTGCTAGCTGTTCAGTTCTCACATGTTAACAAGCAGAAAGTTTAGATATGGATGTAGCTGTTCAGTTCTCACATATGTTTTTGTATAGTTGTCTTGACCTACCAGATTGAGCTTTTAGAATGAATTCTCAAATAATAACTCCATGAAATTTCTTTTTTCACGGCACATAGAACAAATAAATCGTTTATTATTCTGATGGAAAAACAAATGCCATGATTTGGTTGCAGGAATTAGAAAAACTTGTGGAAATCTTAAAGCATGCCCATGGCCTGCTTTCAAAAGATCTTTCAATAGACTCATTCAGTCTCATGTTGAATGAGATGCAAGAAAACTTATCTCTTGTGTCATTTTCTAGTCGACTTGCTACTCAGGTTTGACAAACTCTTTCTGACTTTTATTTTATTGGCACATCCCTTTGTAATATTTATGCATAATCATTTTTCAATCATGGCGCACAATCATGGTATTCTGGGAAATGTTGCACTCTAATCTCTATTATGTATCTATCTTCAAAAATTAATATTTTAGCAATGTGGATAAGCTGATTGCAGTCTTTCATTTCCTAAGCATTTACATTCAATGGACATAGAGAAAAGAAATGATACTGTTTATATAGATTTGGTGGCATTTTGCATCATTAATTTTGGTGTGTAATATGTAACCTCTCTTCTGTCTCTGATTCAGTGGAAGAATTAATGTAGAAATTATCATATCTGATGTGCTTATTGTTCTTATCCTTGTTTTTGAATTGAAGCTGGAAGAATCTCGAGCCAATTCCATAGCATTTTTGGCTTTAGGACCTCCATATCTTGTCCTTGTGTATGGGTTGTCCAAGGGAGACTTCTCATGTATGTTGTATTATGGGATGATTGAGCTTGGAAATTCCCTAGACTTGTATCTAAAACAAAGCATGGTGCATATTTTTTCTTATCATTAAAATAAAAAATGCTGCAACATTATGGTCATAATTATTAAACTTGACCTGGGCGGCGGGTCATGTGCTGAAAAATACAAAAGGATTGCCAACAAGGGGAGGACAAGGTTTTAGAAACATTGAACCCACAATTTGTTCTGATTTCTTTGGTCTCCAACAACGATTTTTTTGAAGACCCTGTCCTCATCCAAGATCCTTTCCAAACGATTGAAGTGGTTTGAGTTTGCTATGCATGATGGGTCCTTTGATTTCATTGGATCCTTTCCAAAAAATTCCTCCAGTTTTTCTTTAGCGTCTCAATTTGTTGAGCAGTCAAACATCTTTTTTTGCCCATTATTTAGTAGCCACTTGCCTGCTATAATTATCTTCGCATCAACCTAGGAATTAAAACATTTGAAGATCCATGGGGAACATAAATTCAAGATTTGTGCACAATCAAGCATATTGTAATTGTTCTTGTAAGTCAACATCCAAATCAACAACAGCTGGGCACTATCTTCCAAAGTTCTGGGACAATAGGTGTAAGATGCTTCACTGCATTGGTAATTACAATCTATCCTACTCTTGTGTTATTTATAAGCCGTCAATTATGAGGGGAAAGAAAGTGAAGAAGATGCAGATTGGGAACTGAAGGGAAAAGGGGATTTGGTGCTTTGCGTGGTGGTTGTTGGATTTGGGAATTAGGGGTTTTTATCCTTGATTCAAAATGGTGCTGTTTAAAAATATAGCGGTCTCACCTAGGTTTCTTCGGGTTGACTTGGTGGGTAGCCTAGGTTTGACCGAGTGAATTTCTTAGGGGGCTTTTTAGTTAACTTGGACCAGTCTAGGTCTTGGGTTGGCTGGGTCTCGGGTCAACTTGTCAGGCCATTTTAGGTTTTATAACCATGATTGTGATATTTATTAAAGGAAAAATACATCTCAAGCCAATTCATTAGCATTTTGGCCCGAGGACCTTTATGTTTTGTCTGTTTATGCATTGTCTAAAGCACACTTCTCGTGTGTTTTGTATTGTGGAACCTTGGGGCCCTAGTCTTGTGCCTAAAAAATTGAAGCACGATGCATTTTTTTTCTTATTGTTAAAAGAACAATGAAAGAAAACAAATAATATTTAGTAAAGGAAATTTCCTAAGAGTGTAATTTTCTTATTGTTAAAAGAACAATGAAAGAAAACAAATAATATTTAGTAAAGGAAATTTCCTAAGAGTGTAATTTATTTTACCCTTTGCTTTCCCAAGGAGCTAGTTTTACTCAAATCAGTTTATTGGTGTGTGTTAGATTTGGTCAGAGATGCAAAACGATTTCCTGCCAAACTTCATCCTATGCAACACTACTCAGCGTTTTGTCCGATCATCAAGAGTTCCCCTTGTTCCTATGCAAAAGCCTTCAGTTCCCAGTGCAAAGCCTAACTTCTATTGTGGTACTCAGGTAACGAACTAGAGTTATACACCATCATTTGATTGGATTTTACCAATATGATGCTATTTTTGTTTCTCTTGATATTTTATGACTTGCATTCTCATTGACTATTATCATGGCAGGAGTTGAATTCTGCGCATCAAAGCTTTGCGCATTTGCACAGTGGGTTCTTTGGAATTCCCCACATGTTTTCCACTGTTAGACTTCTAGGATCCAGATCATTGC
This sequence comes from Populus tomentosa, assembly GCA_018804465.1. Classification (NCBI taxonomy): domain Eukaryota; kingdom Viridiplantae; phylum Streptophyta; class Magnoliopsida; order Malpighiales; family Salicaceae; genus Populus; species Populus tomentosa. The sequence goes on from CM031993.1 coordinate 3,620,541, forward strand.
CTTGGCTTATCCGGGCCCTGCTAGATCATATATCAAATAAGGTATGTGATGCTTTTGAGAAGAGTTTATTTTCATTTATTAAAACTAAATTTCATGAAAAGATGGATCTTGTTACTATTTGTATGATTTCATTTGAAGCTGTGTGGACAAACACTATCCTTTTTGTTTCATTGAGATTGAGTCTAATGTTTCATGAATTATGTGTTTCAGGTAAGTACACTTGAACCAATGATTACTGGATTGCAAGAAGCGTTGCCAAAATCTATTGGACTGCTCCCTTTTGATGGAGGAGTCACAGGTAAATGGTGGTGTCATGATTATGCATGTGTAATATATTCTTCTTCTTTCATACACTGCTGGAGGTGTTAAATAGGTTGAAAGAACTTGAGTACAATGCAATATATGCACGTGTACATGCATGCACAGTTACAATATATAGACATACATTTTATTAGGGACAGTGAGTTGAAGTTTATGGGTGCACAGTGTACTTTAAGGGTTAATGTTCATTTGGAGAACTCAAGGAAGAATCTGTTGCAAACTTTACCAAATCACAATTCCAACAACCACCAACCTTGAGGATCTTATGCACTATTTTATTGTTAGTGAGAGAAGAGCCAAGTGAGTGCCTAGGTGTGATACATATGGTGAGAGCTTCCTTGAATGTGAGGTGCATAAAATATGTTTTAAGTGATTTCTAAGTGCTGTAGCTATGAGGGCTTATCTCAAGTGTGTTTATTTGTCTTTTTTTCATCTGTGGATTGAATATTTGCATTGCACATGGTATTTACTTAACAAGTGCCTGCTTGCATCACTTTTTTTTTCTGGGAATCTACTGATATCATGAATGCTTTATGATGCTGAATTTTATGCATGCATCTCTTGCTAATTGAGTATGCTTTAGGGTGGGTGGATTCGAACATTTGTGCTCATTTCTCCATTTTACATTTTTAATTTCCAATCCAGGCTGTATGAGGGTTGTCAAAGAAAATCTTAACTGGGGGACAAAATCAGAGCTCAAAGCAGAGGTTCTTCGAGGAATAAAGGAGATTGGCAGTGTGTTATATTGGATGGGGCTTCTTGATGTTGTACTGGTCAGTATCCTAGTTTCTTCATTTCATGATAATATGAGAACATGTCTAGACTACTTATGCTTGCTCTAGAGGGTAGCATTAGAGTTTAGTGGACTCATATTTTGACAGGGTTGCCATTCTATCCCTTGAAACAAGAATGCAAAATTATACGAGTACTTTAAGATTCTTGGGGAACTAATGGGTTAGGGGAGCATCACACTGTGTAGACTATGGAGAATTAGCGGTGGACTTAATCTACCAACTCATCATAGACATGGCTAATAAAGGCAAGACATATGGACAAAATCACACATCATGATGTGGGACCATTGATTTTTTTTATCCACTTGTCTTGTTTTATTGGCATAGCCTATAAGGAAGTTTCTGGACGAAGTCCATGCAACTGTTTTTCCTCATTATGAGCTTCTAGTTTACATCATACTGGGACAAATGCTAGGTAGACAAAAACAGCAATCAAATATTGATGAATTTTGTATTTCTACCAATCAGGGGTTAGCCATTGCCATGTTTAGTTGGTGGTGAGGAATTTGGCATATTCGTCTTAGATTAGAGACCTGGATGTGGACTTGATATGCTCTTCCTAAAAGTCATTGGACCAGATGTACAAATCTCATTTCACCATCTATCTTCATGATTGGTTATACTTGTAACTCTTGTTCTATTGTTGGGAATGACATCCTAGTGGGTATTAATATATATCGACACTCTTGTTTTGTTGCTGTGAATGATGTGCAAGCAGATCCAAATATTATATCATGAAGCCAAATGCTATTGTTTAACCGATGTAGTATCAACATTGTGTATGATTAGATCCTAGACCAATCTTATTAATAGAGGAAAATAATTATTGCACATTATTTAGTTGTATAAAACATTTTCTTGTAATAATGCATCACAGAAGCCTGGAATCTATCTCAATTTTAGTTGTAATTACCTAAGGAATGTAATCTTTGGTTTTATAAATGACTGTTAATGAAATATAAGATGAAAAAATATAAAACCAGAACTAAGTTTTTCATGTACATTAATTTAGTAAGGCAAAATGCTTGCCTGACAGGCTAATGAACATGCCACAATATATTGTTTAGTATGCAAAACTGTAACATAGCTCACGACTTCTGTTATGATTGGAAACCATTTTTTTCTTACTGCCTCTTATAGTTGTTTTTCATGATTGACAGAGGGAAGTTGATACCATGCATTTCATGCAAACAGCCCCTTGGCTGGGCTTGTTTCCTGATGCAGATGGTCAAATATTGCTTTCACAGGATGGTGGGGATAGTCCTGTTGTCAATCTTTTCAAATCAGCCACTGCTGCAGTCATGTCCAACCCTGGTTGTCCAAATCCAACATCTTTTTATACCATGTCAAAACAGGCAGAAGCTGCAGGTGCATTATTTATTTCACTTCAGATGATTTATTGCTGTTTGTTTGACCAACTTTTTAGAGGCAAAAAAACATACCAGTTCTTTGATAGTACTATAATAGTACTTTTTGTGCAATAATAGTAGTTAATTACTCTAGTTTGATGCCTGTTGTTATATTCAGGACGTGTTCCCTTCATTTCCTTAATTTTTAAATTAACAGTTCTGGTCTTTTCATGTTATTGCAGATCTTCTTTACAAAGCTAACATGAATACTGGAAGTGTGCTGGAATATGCCCTTGCTTTTACCAGTGCTGCATTGGATAAATATTGCTGTAAATGGAGTGCAGCTCCCAAGACAGGGTTCATTGACATTACAACTTCAAAGGATTTTTACCGTATATATAGTGGCCTTCAAATTGTAAGGAATGACCTTCTACAAAATATTTTTATGATAGCATCAAACTTAGCCAATGCATCTGAACAATAATCATCTACAGTTTGTCAAGGTATTAGTTCATACACTAGACTAAGAGAATCCACCTACTAGTTGATAATAACTTTTCTAGACAGCTATCTCTGTTAAATGTGCTGTGGACTTGCTTCTCATTACTGTGTGTTTTTGGGCCAAAACTTTCACATGAACTATTTTATTTGATCACTAAAATTAAAAACAGATGATAGCCATCCTCAGAGCGTGTATTATGACAATTGTATGGCATGCTATTAGCCAATCAGAATGTCTAGTCATGCTATTTTTCATTATTATTGAGAAAATAACTCATGTTTAATAGGACGTTCATTTTAGGCTATTTTTAAATTTGTGTTGTATATTAGGAGTTACAATTTTTTTCAGAAAATAACCTTTCCAATTCATCATTTGAATCTTGATTTGACAACCAAGCTAATAAGGTACTAGCTCCCTGCCATGTGGTACCTCCTGATGAGCAGCCATGCTGGTGTTGTAGGGGGCTGCAATCCAGGTCAAGGCCAAGTACTACACACATCTTAGTACTTCACGGACCCTGTCAGATTAAGCAAGAACCATTGACTTGAACATTCTCCTTGCTGTATAATTGCAATTTTGATATCTGGAGCCAACTACCTTTGTGATCTAAAACTGTTAGTTGAGCAGGTGGACCAATTGTTTGATTAAAAAATTTAATAGTATATTGTGATCAAAATGCATGATGTCTCGCAATTAAATACCATGACTACTTGATTAGAAGGATGATGAACCTTTAGTCTTACCTCTAATTTAGCCACTGAAGTGTGTTAGTTTAATTAAGTAATTGAGGATATCTTCTCTCTACTAATCCGTTTCGATACTTGAGTTGTAGGGACACCTGGAGGATTCTGTTCAAGTATCATCGAATTTTGAAGTGTTGGGTGACTCAGTTGCTTGGGGTGGTTGTACCATTATCTACTTGCTTGGGCAGCAGATGCATTTTGAACTCTTTGATTTTTCATATCAAGTCCTCAATGTTGCAGAAGTAGAGGCTGGATTACTCACCCAAGCACATAAGAATCCCCATGTTGCCCAGGTATTGAAATTTGCGTTCATACTTGATTTTTTCTGCACTCATGAGTAGTATGCCTGTGTATAGAAAATTATTGTTTTATATTTAAAATATTATTTTCCGCTGCCAGGACTTCAACTTGGATTCCTGGTTTGATGGAATTGAAAGTTGTGCTATAACTGATTGTGGGTGTAAAAATTGTTCATTTATTTTATTTTAATTTTCCCTTTTCTTTTCTTTCTGCTCATACTTGTCATCAAGTAGGATTGTACTCATTATGTAGGAGTTAAATAAATGGCTGACATCATTCTGTTCTACATTTTAGCTGTACTCGAGGTCATTATGGTGCTTTTATCAGACTTTGATGTTTCTGAAGGACGTCAATTCCTTCTCTCTGCTTTTCGTTTGCAATTTTGTTCAGCCTTGATTCCACATATCAACTTGGCTTGCTAGCATTTATGTCGCTCAGAATCTAGGTTGCAATTCATGTTTTAGTGATGGGATTTGCCCAGCTAGTCTGACCATCAAACTGTTAATTTATTATCCATCCAATTGTGCAGACCTGTACATGATTTGCCTGATTACTAGCACTTGGACACTCTTAGTCATAGTAACATGCATATTGAACAAGTCATAATTCTCAATTGCACCGAGTTGACTAATATTCTGAATCAAAACTAATCTCTCAATCAGGAAAATCTAAAATATAGTACAGAAAATATGATGATTTATAGTCCATAACCATAGAAATAGAGTGCTTCCTTCTTTCTGAAGAAAGAATTGTAACTAGTAAAATCAATTTCTGACTTTGATTGTATTTAAAGTACAATGAAAACAGGGGAGTGATTCAGCTGTTTCTAGCCTATTAACTTTTTCCATGTTCCGATTGATTAATCTGGCTGCCCTCTTCTTTTGCAAGGGATGGGAAACCCTATTAGAAGCAATGAAGAAAGCAAGAAGGTTGAACAATCATGTTTTCTCAATGCTAAAGGCCCGTTGCCCCCTTGAGGACAAGATAGCTTGCGCTATCAAGCAAAGTGGTGCCCCTCTGCATCGGATTAAGTTCGAGAACACTGTTTCAGCATTTGAAACATTGCCTCAAAAAGGTGCCTGAATGGGTCCTACAATCCCCCCTCCCCCCTCCACTTCTGATGCTTTGTCTCAGTCTTGCAATGTATATGCATATAGGGCCATCAAGCTGTATTTTGGTTATCATTATGATTATTAAGTATCAAATTGTAGCTGCTAATGTGTTCCCTGACCAAAATTACGAGAGATTGAAATCAATTTGTATATTCTCCATGAACACATTCAGGGAGTTTACCACCCTTTTCGTATTTTAAATGAAAATGACCAGTGCTGACATTTCTTTCTGATTGGGCCTAGAAATTGAGTGTTTTATTTAAACAATTCTGCACCCACCATAGATGATTGCCATTTTTTTCCTAGCTCTTGAAGCACAAAAGTCCAAGACAGGTAATGATTACAAGGGAACCTTATTTAAAACGATAACCTAACTACTGCTGGCTTGCCACCCAAACACAGAAGAATTTACAGAAGAAATAGCTAAATTTGAAATCAATGAAAAAAAAAATCAAATTGTAATTATTTTTCTGAATGAAAGTATCTTGTGTTCTGACAACTGTACTGCTTTGATTTAATAACAAAAATTAAAGAAAAACAAGGTAGTGTATAATCTAATTCAATTGCAAATATGTTTAGAATGTTTGAATTATGTAGCTGATTTGTTGAAAGATTTTAGACAAATATGCGAACCTCTATATAGACGATTGGGAAAAAAAAGACACCTGCCTGGTCTCATGAACACGCACTTATAGTCCGAAAGGTTAAGAAAAAATACTTGTCAAAACTCTTCCATGTTTAAGTATAATTAACCCCTTAGCTTTTCTTATGGTAGAAATAGACGCTTAAATAAAGATTAGATGAGAAAGAACAACTAGTTAAATATCATTTTGGTAAATTACTCCACCATAAAAAAAGAAAGAAATTTTCCTTTCTCAAACAGTATCACTAACCTGCTATCAGGGATAATAATAATATGATATTTCCCACATAATCCATTGTAATTTTTTTTTTTAACAATAAAATGACAGAACTATACTTAAAAAAAAAACTTGTGTTGAGGGTCTTTTTCACCTTTTTAATTTTTTTTGGAATGATGAAATGACTAGATTACTTTTAAAATAAAAATAAAGGTCCTAAGTTGTATTTCAAGAGTTTTTTTATATATTCAACTTGGTTTTTTTATAATAATCAAATAGAGTAATAGCACTTTAATATTTTAATAAATATTAAATATTACTTAAAAAATAAAAGTTGTTGGCCTGAGCAATGCACACACCAGTTTGTAGGAGTTCCCGATGCTTTTTAGGTGGCACATGTTACATTTAACAACCAAACAATGATTTTCAAGGCGAGGTTCAATTTATCTTGCTGGTGCTTTTATTACTAGGCCATGCGAGTAGCCACAGGACCTTTGGTTTGGCCGTGATAACCCTTTTTTATTATTTTCTCTCTCCTTCTCTATTCTATTGCCTAACTCTCTAACTTTTTAAAATAATCATTCAATTTATTTATATTTCTATTTTGATTAATATCCTTTTGATTACTATTTTTTTTATTTAGAATAATTTATAAAATTTATTTATTTTTTTATTTTTCACCCTTCTTTTTTTATTTGTTAGATTTAGTATTGTTATTTATTTTATTTAAGATTATTTTTAAAATTAATTTTTTAATTATTTCATCATCCTTTGATTCTTTTCTACATTAGATTTGGTTATTATTGTTTTGATTATTATTTTTTTACTTTGAATTTAAAAAAATATAATTTTTTTGTTCAATTTCATCATTCAATATTAAATTGGTTAGAGGTTAAGTCTTTAAATTGAGCTTAGGTCTAAGATTTCATGGGTTGTGATTTTGAAAGATTAACTCAGATTTAAAAAATTCTCACGAATTTTCTTGGTTTTTTTTTAAACTTATAATTTTTTATTTTATCTTTTAATATTTATTTAATTGAAGATTAAATTTTATTAATAATTTTTATTTGTTTTTTATTGTATTTTTTATTGATTGCGAAAATAACCTAAGTTATCTCACTTTTCAATGTTAACTTGTTTGATAATTAAACGTTATTATCTTAATCAATTTTTTTTACACAGGTATCCTTAAAATTACAAAAATGCTTCGTATTGAAAGATTACAAAATTGCTTCGTGTCCTCAAACATTTTCTTACAAAAATGCTTCGTATACTCTTAACATTACTTGGATTTTATCCTGGGATCCCTTAATTTCTCAACCATGACAACATCAGCTCTGCAGAAAAATTAAAGTCAAATGGTGGAAGAAATTCAATGCACATTACACTGTCCCCAGACAGCTGCAGGATGGTGGCCTTCTAAAAATCCTCAGTCCTGTGTTTCTCAAGAACAATCCATTCTTATATATATATATATATATATATATATATATATATCAGCTTGCAGCATGTACTTCACCAGATGAGATGGCCCATGTAGTGCAAAAGATGGCTTCTTTAACAGGATCAATTCACTCTGGTTTAGACGAACAACTAGCTTCACTGACTGCTATGGAATTGATTTCTCTTTCTATCAGCGCTCGTAGCAGCAAGATGCGGCTGCTAAAAGCTGTTTCGGGACCTGAAAGGTTCTTCTTTATTAAAGTCCTTCGTCAATATCCTCAGCAAGATTCCTGTCAACTTTTCAACATCGACATAATTTTGCAGCTCAGTTCGGATTGAACCTGAATTAAATTCCATGGATTTCGAAAGAGTTCGAGTTCGAATTTCAAGAGAATTCGAGCCCGTCAATACCTCCTCTATGTGTTCTTCTGTAGACTCCAGTAGAGGATAGAGTTGGGGAGCTGCTCTAGTATTATTATTTTAGATTATTAATGTTAAAAATAAAAATAAAAATATTATTTTAAAAAATAACTGTTATTAGATTTTTAGACATCGCCTAAATGTCCTCTTTAAAGTCCTGTGCTGCACATATTTTTTCTTTAACAAAATTAGTAGTCTAGATTATTTTGTGGAAGAATATTTGGTAAGATTATGTAAGTTTGCCTTTAATTATATGTATTTCTAGAATTTATGTTTGCTTATTTTGTAAATTATAGATATAAATAAATCTGATGTGTTTTTATATTTCCATTGCATTTATAAGCTAATTTACTTTTAGGTCCAGCAAAACCATTTGGTATCAGAGCCAATTAGATGATAAAAATTCAATCCTTGCTCTTGCCTAGCCAAACCCACATTGTATAAAAGGCAGGCTCTGATATATCCTTCTAGGACGCTTTGACCCTGGTTCAAATGTATTTTTTTTATTTAATTATAAACTAAAAAGTCTATGTATCCATTTAATTAAATACATTAATAATTATTTGTGTTAATATGTACAAAAAATAAAGTGTTAATGTGTTTATTCAACTTGTCTCGTTATAGGTTGAATAATTTTTTCTAATACTAAATAATTAATGTGTAGATATTATTAGCGTGTTTTTTTATATTAAGTAAAAAATATAACATTGAATTAAAAAATCGATACTTATATATAATAAAATATAATAAAGAATATATATGTTAATAAAAACATGTAACATTCCACGATAATTTTTAATGTAACAGAAAAATAGAAGAACGTTGCCATTGCTATATTGAAACACTATTTCCATAATATTTGTATAATATATTTTCAAAAAAAAAGTGTAAATTAAAAAATTAAAAATAAATTATAAAAAAAAAATAAAGATTATAACAAAAAGAATGATATAAATATGTTAAGTGTAAAGTGATAAATATTCAATAAAAAAAATAAAGAAAATAACTAAAAAAAATATTACAAAAAAGTAAAGATAAGATATAAGATAAAAAAACAGTGATACATAGATAAGTGTAAAATAATAAAAATATCAAGTATAAAAAAAGAAAAAAAATATTAGAAAAACTTGTTTTTTAAAATAAATAAAAAAACCACTACAGTAAAAACAATGAACAAAAATTATAATTATACAATTTCTACAAGAAAATACCACTTTCCTTTTAGGTGACAGCAACACCACTACAAAATATATATATATATATATATATATATATATTAGTAAAATTTAACGTTATATCAATTTCACATGAAAACGCCATTTCTAATATCCCTTCACTGTTTGTACACTTCCACCATTCCACCCAATAAAAAAAGAAATTATTCTTATCTTACACTTATCTCAATCTCTAATATAAAAGGAGAGTCAGATAATGTGCCTCTCAACTATTTCAGCCACCTTGCTGGGACCCCATGCTTTGAACTACAGTATTATAATAATGCTTGCAATAATTATTATATTGACCTAAAAAAAAAATTATAATATTTTTATATATATAACTCACGTATCCCCGATCAACTTACAAATATCATAATTAATTCTTAAATTCATTCACATCTTATAAATCTAATAAACAGGTAAAGCATCATATAAATAATAAACATATATGTTAAAATTCAAATCAAAAATAAAAAAATAAAAAAATCTTTAAACTCAACGATTGTTGGGTAGAAGCCTCGGTGTGCAGAATTATAATATATTTTTTTTAGATTAACGTGGGTATCCGGGTCAGTTTGTGTGCACCTCGACTAATCTCACGGACCCTGAAATTAACGACTATATAAGTCTCTAGTGGTTATTATATAAACAACTCAAGACTCAAATTTAAAACCATAAAAAAAATAAATTTTTTAATTCCAAATTTTTATTATCTTATCATCATCTAGATGGTTAGATAGGCTGTGGTGGCCAAGCTCGGAGGAAATGTTCATATAGCATGTAATATTAGGATTGAAGCAGGTGGCATGGCTCTTGACGTTTGAGTCTACATCAGCAATGACTCATCTTAGATGATAAAAAATGAAAAATAAAAAAGCTAATTCCTATGTGAATATAAAATTATGAGATTGTTTAAGTGGATCATAGCTGTGGATGGAATACTATTCTGTACATGACAAGCAAGCAATGGCTTTGTGTATCATACATGCCCATGGAGATACATAGATTAACGCCGTGTTTGACGAGATAGTAATGATTATGATTTAAAATATATTAAAATAATATTTTTTATTTTATATAATTTTAAATAAAAAATTAAAATTTTATTTTTTAAAAAAATATAGTTGCTACCGCGTTCCAAAATCCTATCTAAATGAAGACTATATGCTCTTAAAATCATTGCTCTGGTGAATGGTAATGGTAGGCCAACAAAGACCACTTATAGAATGGTCATTGAAGAAAAGACATGTGATCTAAGAAGGTGAAAATGTGCGTTGATATCTATTAAGTAAAGAATTTGAGGACAAAACCTGTTTTTGAAAATGCAGTAATAATTATTTTTTATAGTATTTTTTATTTTAAAATTTATTAAAATAATATATTTTTTATTTTTAAAAAATTATTTTTGATATAATCACATCAAAATAATATAAAAAAATAAAAAAAATTATTTAAAACAAAAAAAAATAAAAAAAATTAATTTTTAAAAAACACTTCCAAAACACAAAACAAATTTATCAAGAATAACCAGTGAGCAAGGTTGGATATCTCTAGCCATCCATGCGATAGGGCAAACGAACTGAGGTAGGCAGAGAGCCAAGAGAATGTCCAAATCTAATGAATCACCGAGTCAATCTAAAGCAAATCACGAGTCCATATATTTTACCTCAAAAGCGTTTAGAAAGGAAGTTATATGAGGTGCCAAGCAGCAGACACAAGGAGATGAGAACAAAGACAGCAAAGTTAAAGCTTGAAAGCAAGAAAGGAAGAAGGAAAGGCAACACACTTTCGTTTTAGCACTAAAATAATGTAGAGGTGGAGTAGGAGCAATAAACAATTATCATGCTTTGTCGGCCATTTCTCTCTCACACATGCATACATGCATGGATCGATGCATACAGGCAAATTATTTGCAATAAAAAATATATATAATTATGAATGGGCTATCTCTGAAACCAAGTAGGAAATATTTTGTTGATCATTACACAGAAGACTACATAAACTCTAAGCTTTCTGTTGATTCTTTATGATGATAAAAAGAAGTTGACATTTGTCGCATTACATTGCGCACTTCAAAGACTTGAAAACAAGAAAACTTGAACCATTTATTTAATGTAGCCATGACTCTTTACACTCAAAACTAGAGATCTTCCTCGTAGGAAATTCTCTGTAAAGTACAAAAAGCCCTCTTCTTTCAGTTCCCAGAAGCCTGAGTTTGGTTTTCTGGGTTTGGTTCCTTCTTCTTAGAGGTATGTAGCTAGCTAGAGTCAATATTGCTTTTGTTTGTCTTTGTTTGTATCTGGGTAGCGTATGTTTTGGTCTTGTTTTCAGTAATAATTTGTTCTTCATGTGAATGCAGCTCATTTCTATTTGGCAGGCATGGAGAGAATATCATATAGCATGCTCACTGTATTTGTTATTTTCCTTTCGTTTCACCGGTCCATGGGGCTAAATGTTGAGGGACAATACCTCCTGGATATAAAGAGTAGAATTGGTGACGCCTCTAACCATCTTAGCAACTGGAATCCTAATGATTCCACTCCTTGTGGATGGAAAGGTGTGAATTGCACCAGTGATTACAATCAAGTAGTTTGGCGTCTTGATTTGAGTTCAATGGATCTTTCCGGTTCTTTATCACCTAGTATAGGTGGATTGGTTCATCTGACACTTCTTAATGTTTCTTTTAATTTCTTGTCCACAAATATACCTAGCGAGATTGGAAACTGTTCTAGTTTGGAGGTTCTTTATCTGAACAATAACCTTTTTCTAGGCCAGCTCCCTGTAGAATTAGCTAAGCTTTCCTGTTTGACAGATTTGAATATAGCCAACAACAGAATATCAGGGCCCCTTCCTGATCAGATAGGAAACCTTTCCTCTCTGTCACTATTGATTGCATATAGTAATAACATCACTGGTCCATTGCCTGCTTCTCTCGGCAAACTTAAGAACTTGAGGACTTTCAGGGCAGGGCAGAATTTGATATCGGGAAGCTTACCCTCAGAGATAGGTGGATGTGAGAGTTTGGAATATCTTGGTCTTGCACAAAATCAGTTAAGTGAAGAAATACCAAAAGAAATTGGAATGCTTCAGAATTTGACAGATTTGATCCTTTGGACTAATCAGCTTTCTGGGTCTATTCCAGAGGAGCTGGGCAATTGCACCAATTTGGGGACCCTCGCTCTCTACGATAACAAACTTGAGGGGCCTATGCCCCGGGAACTTGGTAATCTTTTATTTCTCAGGAGGTTATACCTCTACAGAAATAACTTGGATGGAGCAATCCCAAAAGAAATTGGGAATCTGTCTTTTGCAGTGGAGATTGACTTCTCCTCGAATAAGTTGACTGGAGAGATACCAATTGAGCTGACAAAGATATCTGGGCTGCAATTGCTTTATCTTTTTGATAACGAGCTTAACGGTGTCATACCAGATGAGCTCACAACTTTGGAAAACCTGACAAAGCTTGACCTCTCCATCAATTCTCTCTCTGGTACTATTCCAATGGGGTTCCAGCATATGAAGCAACTGGTTATGTTGCAGCTCTTCAGCAACTCATTGAGTGGCATCATTCCTCAAGCACTTGGAGTCTACAGCAAACTTTGGGTGGTTGACTTGTCAAATAACAAATTAACAGGAGAAATCCCGCGGCATCTTTGCAGAAATGAAAGCCTGATTTTACTGAACCTGGGGTCAAACAATCTCACAGGTTGTATCCCAACCGGGGTCACAAATTGCAAGTCACTGGTGCAACTTCATCTTGCTGCAAATAGCCTTGTGGGGAGTTTCCCGTCGGATTTGTGTAAGATGTTGAACCTCTCAGGTATTGAATTGGATGAGAACAAGTTCACCGGACCAATTCCTCCAGAGATAGGTCAATGTCATATTTTGCAAAGGCTGCATCTCTCAGGTAACTATTTTACTGGTGAATTGCCAAGACAGATAGGCAACCTCTCTGAGTTGGTGATTTTTAATGTCTCATCGAATTTTCTCACCGGAGTGATACCAGCAGAAATTTTTAACTGCAAGATGCTTCAACGGCTTGATCTCACCAGGAATAGTTTTGTGGGTGCTATACCAAGTGAGATAGGAGCCCTTTCCCAACTTGAGATTCTCATGCTTTCAGAGAATCAACTTTCAGGGAATATACCTGTGGAAGTAGGAAATTTGTCGCGCTTAACTTACTTGCAAATGGGAGGCAACTTATTTTCCGGTGAGATACCGGTTACATTAGGTGGCATTTTGAGCTTGCAGATTGCACTGAATCTTAGTTACAACAATCTCTCTGGGTCAATCCCCGCAGAGCTTGGGAATCTTGAGTTGCTGGAATTTCTGCTGCTCAACAACAATCATTTGAGTGGTGAAATCCCAGACTCCTTTGAGAAATTATCTAGCTTGCTTGGATGCAACTTTTCCAACAATGACTTAACAGGGCCCTTACCTTCCCTGTCACTCTTTCAGAAGACAGGCATCGACAGCTTTTTTGGGAACAAGGGGCTTTGTGGTGGACCTTTTGGCAATTGTAATGGATCTCCATCTTTTTCGTCTGATCCCTCGGAAGCTGTAGGGAGAAGTCTTCGTATAGGGAAAATAATAGCTATCATTTCAGCAGTCATTGGTGGGATTTCTCTCATTTTAATTTTAGTCATTGTATACTTCATGAGACGTCCTGTCGACATGGTCGCTCCTTTGCAAGATAAATCATCCTCTTCTCCCATTTCAGACACTTACTTTTCCCCCAAGGATGAATTCACCTTCCAGGACTTAGTTGTGGCCACTGAGAATTTTGATGACAGCTTCGTTATAGGAAGGGGAGCCTGTGGAACCGTATATAGAGCAGACTTACCAAGTGGTCGTGTCATTGCAGTTAAAAGGCTAGCATCTAACAGGGAGGGAAGCAATATTGACAATAGTTTCCGTGCAGAAATTCAGACTTTGGGAAATATCAAGCATCGGAATATTGTGAAGCTGTATGGTTTCTGCTACCACCAGGGTTCCAACCTGCTTCTTTATGAATACTTAGCGAAGGGTAGCTTGGGAGAATTGCTCCATGGATCACCCTCTAGTCTTGATTGGCGGACAAGATTCAAGATTGCCCTCGGAGCTGCTCACGGTCTTGCTTATTTGCACCATGACTGCAAGCCTCGAATATTTCATCGTGACATAAAGTCTAATAACATTCTGCTTGATGAAAAATTCGACGCTCGTGTTGGGGACTTTGGACTCGCTAAGGTGATTGACATGCCACATTCAAAATCAATGTCTGCAGTTGCTGGTTCTTATGGCTATATTGCCCCTGGTAAGCTATCCCAAGTTCTTTTATTCGTGATGCTTCTGCATTTCCTGTCTTAAATCTAACTGTCAGTTTTTTAACTGTACTATCAAAGTGCTGTGAAGCCATTTCTCCATTCCTACTGATACCCTTTCTTAGAAAATTGCTATTGCACCGGGAGCTAGAGCAAATGAATAATGCATGGTTGCCTTACTTATCAACATATTAAAAGCTAGAGCTTCTAACTGATATTTCTAAGATTTAACTTATGAGTTTCAGAAATTCAGTAACCAACGCACCGTTGTTTGGGAGTGAGTTTCAACATGCTTTTAGTTAAAATTTGAGATGACTGTAATATCTATCTGAAACATTGACTGTCAAAAGTTCATAATTATTTAATCTTTCCTCCGATGTCCAGTAGAGCTTTTCCATAGATCAAGTATAGCAGAAAAAGGTTTTAATAAACAGCGAGTCTGCTAGGTTAAAAGTTTCTCACTGGCCATGAAGTTACTAGTGTTTGCCTTTTACTTCTGTATAACCCTTTATATGGCTGACGAATATTTTGATCTCAATGACAGAATATGCATACACTCTGAAAGTCACCGAAAAGTGCGACATATACAGCTACGGAGTAGTCTTACTGGAATTGCTGACTGGCAGAACACCCGTGCAACCGCTAGATCAAGGCGGCGATCTTGTATCGTGGGTAAGAAATTACATTCAAGTCCATTCCTTATCACCTGGAATGCTTGATGATCGAGTCAATGTGCAAGATCAGAACACAATCCCTCACATGATTACTGTCATGAAAATTGCTTTGCTCTGCACAAGCATGTCTCCTGTCGACAGACCAACAATGCGAGAGGTTGTTTTGATGCTTATTGAGTCTAATAAGCTCGAAGGACACTTAGATTCCTCCTCCTCCTCCTCCTCCCCCTCCTCCTCGCCGAGTCATCATAGCAATTCGAGCGACGAACTTATTGTACATGTGTAACAAATAACACTAGAGTTTTCTTTACCAGAAAGGTTTTTTTAGTAGTTAAATCATCCTAGTGCAAGTCACTAAGAGAAGCACAAACTGCCTTGTATATTCCTAGCACAATAATATTGCTCATCTCCATTTTGATTATTTAACTTTAAAGCAAGTTAAAATGTGTTAAGTGGGCAGAATCCTCCGCCTATATCGCCAGAAGTCAAGTCTTGATAGAGATATTTATCCTGGCATCCCTTGCATTTTGCCAGAAGTGGGTCTTGCCATGCCATCAACTGTTGGGAAATTGTTTAAAACACGATTAATGCACACACTTGAGATCAAATTAAAAATGGTGTTCATTCATTTTTAAGAGGTTAAAATTTTGTTTGAATTTAATTTTCATGTTCGTAAACCTTGTTTTGAAGTGTAATGTATGGTGATATTACTAGGATCTTGAAAAATTTATTGTAGATATTCTTTACACTAAATAAAAAGCACTAAAATTTTAAAGATAAAACATTAATCAATGGCAACAAGAATTTTAAAACTTTATTTTACATATTCTTCCTCACTTGAGTGTTTTCTTTTTTATTTTGAGCTTTATTTTCTTTTTAAATTTAGAATTTAGGTTTGATTTTATTGAAAAATACTTAAGTTATATTCTTTTATATTCGTAGATCTTAGTTAAAAATGCAACTAATTAAAATGATATTATTGGAATTTTCAAAAATATATTGTGAATATCTTTTATACCAAGTGAGGAGCACTAAAATTCTAAGAATAAAATATTCATTATTAACAATAACAAAACTTGATTAATTTTAAAATGCTTCAACAAATAATAATTTTTTTTAGTTTTATTTAATCTAATATATTAGCATGCATAATGTTAGGATTGTTTTTCAATTTCTAATACTATATTAAATATATGTATAATATACATTTTATAGTCTTTATATGGTTTATAGTTGGCCATGACATACCTATTTATAGCTTCAACTTATATAAATACTAAACTTCCTTCAACATTTAATTTGTTTAGGATGTTTTTCTATGATAAACTGAACTTGCTACACATCTAGTCTAATATTTATAGAATATAATCTTAAGAATTTAATAAGATTTTGTTTAGTTGATATTGTGAAAAAAAAGATATTAGCTTCTTTAAAATTTAAGTTATGATATAAAATCTTTTTAATTTGCTCTTTTTGTATATAGATATTTTTCTCATTAAATATTTTTATCTAAAACATCTTGTTTAGTTTATAACTTTATAAGTTTTAGATAAATTTTAGAAGATTATTAAATATCTTTTGTTAAAGTTACAGTTATTCTTGTAAAATTGTTATTTATATGCAATTTTTATGTTTTAATGTATATAATCTATAACTAAACTTTAAAAAATTTATTTTTGTTTAGTTTATACTTATCATGCTAATTATTTTAACTTGCTTAGACTTAATATATTGGCCTTTTTGTGAGGCCTCTTAAGTCTTAATCTTTTTTAATATATTAAAAGAAGGATGATGAGATATCTATTCCTTAATTTAAAAAAATAAATAATGAAAATGGCACATTATCTAGAATTTAGAATTTAATAATTGGAGGATCATTGGAAAATAAGAGCAGGTATATTTCACTTCTAAAAATTTATTTTGACCTAAAAACACTTAAAAAAACACCTTACAAACCTTGATAGATTTATTTGTTGTCTTAAACAACCCAAAACTCACTTAAAAAACTCAAAATCAACCCAATTTCAAAAAACATTCATGAGTCAAGATTTACTCTTTCATGCAAGGGAAAATACAAAGAATATAAAAGTAAGACGCTCCTCATCAAATTAAATTTATTGAACTAAGATTAATTATTTTTGTGATTACAATAGATGTCAAATGATGATTTTCTCTCCCTAATCAAAATTTAATGAGTTTCTCTCTTTTCTTTCAAACCAAAAGCTAATTTTTTTTGTAAAAATTGAAGTTTTTGACCACAAATGATTTTTTGAAAGCTAAAGGGGCAATAAATGTATGAATTAGAAAATAGAAGGACTAAAGTGAACCTTTTATGTCTATTTTAAAAATACCACATAGTTTCTAAACTTTTTTTTTATTTTCATCCCTTGTTTTGCAACCTTGCCAACCATATACAAATCAAAAGCAATTGGAATTCAATTTGACATCAAAAGGTTCAAATCACTGGAAAACAAAGTTTGTTGACCAAAATGAACTTTTTATGTCTTTTTTAAAAATACCACGTATTTTCTCAACTTTTATTTTTATTTTTATCCCTTGTCTTGCAATCTTGTCATCCCTAAACAAATCAAAAGCAATTGGTATTCAATTTGACATCAAAAGGATTAAATTGCTGGAAAATAAAGATTGTTGACAAAAAAAAATCATCTACAAGTGCATAATATAGTGTAAGAAAGATTCCACTTTGCATCTTTTTAAATTTTGGTGAAATGTTTTTTTGGGTGGTGTTTCTAAACAATGTCGGCAATGTTTATTTTTGGAGGTAATATGCTTTAAAAAATTAATTTTTTATTTTAAATGAATTTTTTAAATATTTTTAATTTATTTTAGTGTGTTTATATTTAAAATAAATTTAAAAAATAAAAAATATTATTTTAATATATTTTAAAATAAAAATACTAATAAAAAATAACTACTATTAAAACACTATCTTACATCTTTAAAATAATAATAATAAAAAAATAACCTTGCATCACTAACAAAAAAAAGTAGTTGGGGAAACTTTGAATCCTTTTAAGGGAATAAAGACAAAAGCCAGCTATAAACTAAAAGAAGTTACATAGATACGTGTCAGAACAAACTGAATCCCTTTCACATTACTCTAATCTATTAGCATCATCACCGCACTGCTCAACGGCTCTGATCTCTCCTTACCACCCTCCACGCGCATTATTTGAATCTCTCACTCCAGAAACCTCGAAAAGAAGCGAAAAATCGAAGCAGCAAAAGAAACTCGAAAAAAATAAAAATAAAACCCAAAGTTCAATTATATTATACTCCTTAATTTCAAATTTTTAGCTTAGGGTTTTTTATTTTGTAAATCGAGTTCTTCATCTTCTGGATTTTTTTCAGCCGTCTGATCTGATCTGATCTGAGCTGGATATTTTTCTGTTTCATTTTGATGATTGTAATTTGATTTGTTATTGCGCGAGAGAGAGATCGAGATGATTTCGTTGCAGAACGGAGCTCGGCCGGTTGTGTTTGGTTCGGCTCGCGATGACGCCGTCGGTGGCTTCCAGGTGAAGATCGAGCCGCACGCTTCGGTTTCGGCGGCTTCTTCGGCTGCTTTGAGCTTGTTGCCTTTTAAAGGCCGTGATTCTCATCATGAAGGTTAGTTATTTTTTAATTAATTGATTTACGAGTATCTTAGTTGGAAATTGACACGGTAAGGAACTAGAAAATGGAATACTGCAATTTTTTATTTTTTATTTTTTTTTATGAATTGTTCATTCAAATAATTTCAAATAAGTCGTATCTTGCTCAGACTAATAAATAGAACTAAAGTTATAGTTAAAGCTACTATACTATCGGAAAACCAAATAACTAGTCATTCTTTGATAAATGATCACTATAAATGATCACTATGGGTCAGACTCAATATAATCTGATCAATCCTTTTTTCTGTCGTTAAGGTGGAGAACTGAACCAAGAATTCTCTTTCTGTCTTTAATCAATTTTTTACCTTTTGTTTTGTTTTTTTGTTCAGTTAAAATTTGAATTTTTAGATCGATTTTCTAATTTCGGAGAATTTGAGTATAATTTTGAAAGTCTTGTAACATTTTTGAAACCAGTTGTGGATGAAGACACACACTTGGGGCTGGCGCATCAGCTGTACAAATCTGGGAATTACAAACAAGCATTAGAGCATAGCAGTGTTGTTTATGAGAGAAGTCCGCAGCGGACTGATAATCTTCTTCTTTTGGGTGCTATTTATTATCAGGTTGTTTCTTTTTTCATTTCTTTGTTAGGGTTGATATTTTTGTTGTTTTTTGGCTAGAACCATAATTTTATTTTGTCTTTTTCTTGCTTACAGTTGCAAGATTATGATATGTGCATTGCAAAAAATGAGGAAGCTCTTCGACTTGAGCCACGTTTTGCGGAGTGCTATGGAAACATGGCAAATGCTTGGAAGGTAATTAATATCACTTGGGTTTGTGTGTGTGGATGTTTTGGTCATTCATGGGATAGGGATCAGTTACTGATGAAGGTGATGTTTTGTTTAATAATAATACAGGAGAAGGGTGATATTGATCTTGCAATTCGATACTATTTGGTTTCCATTGAGGTTAGTGTGCAGTTATTAAACTTATTCTCCCCTAACTATCTATTCTTCATAGACATCAAATAAGTTTTTTAGAAGATTTATCATTGCAAATAGAGTTTGTTATCTGATTTAGACTCTGTGAATGCTTACTTTGCAATGGCATCTAATAGTATTAAGTTTATATGAATGTTTCTTGCTTAATATTGAGTATTAGGGTAGAATTAGTATGGGATCTTAACCTTTGTTCACTCCCCATTTTTTTATTTGAGGCAGTGAGGATCCTGTTAATTGGGTTTGACCCCATCCCTACAAGATTGTAGCGTGCTGTGTTGGTCTGGGCTGAGATAGGAATCTTGACCTGATCCAACCTGACTATGAACCTGGTTGTGAATTGTGATCTTATTTTGTTTCTTAAATCCATCTTTATAAAATCTCATGATTTTTGCTAGTTAGTCACTTGACATCTTCTGTGGTTTCTAATAACAAGAAATCCTTAAAGAAGTTATATTGTGACAATGATTGCAACTGAAATTAGAGGACTAGGAGGAATTAGAAGATCAATGGATGGAATAGGGACATAATTGAGAACCAATTTCTCAGGCAGCAGAAGGCTTGAGAACTATAGTTACTGGTCATGGCTGAATCAAATGACCAAGTCTTGAGAAGAAAAACAACAACATGGACAAGCATGCATCATACATGTGTTTATATACATGGAGTGTATATATATATGTGTGTGTGTGTGTGTGTGTGTGTGTGTGTGTGTGTGTGTGTACACTAAACCAGCATGGTTTCCTCAGTGTGCTTCACTGTTATTTTTTCATTTTCAAACTTTTTTCTCTCTCTTAATTGAATCCTTCTATAGCTTAATTAGATGAAATTAGAATTGAAATTATGGTACCAAATTAAAAGATAGAGAAAAGGCATGGCCAATCTCAAATTAGTGACAATTTTCATTTGGTCCCAAAGTTCATTTTGTTTAATTTTTAGTCCCTGGGTTAAAGAGAGGAGAGAGAAACTCATTGGGAAATGGCAGGAGAGTAGTCAATTTTGACGAATGAAATGGCCAAGCTTGGTGTCAAAGGATTTCATTTGATGAGATGAGTTTGATGGTGGTGGTCTTTGGCTATCATATTGCCTGAAAAAGTAGCTTGTGGTCGGGAGAGAATTTTTTTCAGTTTGATTTTGTGTTTTTGAATTGATTTAGGGTGTTTTGAGCTAAGAGATTGATTTATTGAGGTTTCTAGGGTGTTTTTGGGTGAAAAATGGATTTTTATGGCAAACCCCACTCTCCTGATTTTTCAGCCACCACGGTGGTGGCTGGATTCAAGTTGCAAGTTTGGCAGGATTGCTTAGGTTGGCTGGAGTCAATCAAAGATGTCAACATCTCGATAAATCAAAATTTTGTTCTAAAAAATTAACTGTGCTCTGAAGCTATTACAGTGTTTATATTCATAGACTTTAGAAAAGTTCTAATCTAAGCAAAAACCAACTAGTACTAGGAAAAAGTAAAGAGAACTCCATAACCATTAAGGAGAAGACCACTAATTGCTATCTATTGCTAAAAGCTTAGGAACATAATTAAACTTACACTCCAGCAAATCCCCTATTCTGTGAAATTGCAGAAATACTGTATAAAGGGACTATTCTTCATTAGATTGACACATGATCTTGAATGTCTAATTGGATCATATCCTTCCTTCTTTTCTTCTATAACTGTACCACCTATGGATGCTGGCTTCTTTCTTATGATAATAATTAATGTTTTTGCATACTTGGTTGCAGCTTCGACCCAACTTTGCTGATGCTTGGTCAAATTTGGCTAGCGCATACATGCGAAAGGGAAGACTTAATGAGGCATCACAGTGTTGTCGTCAGGCCTTGGCATTGAATCCTCATCTGGTATATATTTTTTTTCTAATGTGGTAGTATGATGATCTGGTTCACTTTCAATTAGACGGGCCAGAGGAAAAGAAAATTTATGACTTGCGCATTTTTTATTGCTCTATGCTAGCAACCATGCGCAGATGGTATTAGGATTTTTGTGAGAGTTCATAACTTGCTTATTTTCATTAATTGTCTTGTAGGTTGATGCTCATAGCAATCTTGGGAATTTAATGAAGGCACAAGGATTGGTGCAAGAAGTAAGTGTCAATGAATGAATACTGCACCGCTATTTAGTTTCTTAGTCCTTATTGCTTTTAGTGATTAGCCCAGACATAATCTTTTTTGGGCTATTGTATTTGGGTTACTTAAGATTGTTGATACCCTCATTGGTTGCCATGCCCATAGCTAGGATTAGGATACCAGTGGATCAGTTTGCATCCTGATTGGTTCATTGTCAACTTGGTACTCCAGTTTGAGTGAATGAGCAAAAGCTCTATTTGATTCACCTGGCTCAACTTCTCCTCGTCACTCGTAGGAGGAATTCATTGTTTCCATGTATATGTTTGTGTATTGTGCATCTCTCTCCTTTCCGGCAAAGTTACTGATCATTATAATTCCTGTGTGGAACTGTGTCTTAATTCACAGTTCGATACAGATATCAAGTTGTTACCAACAGGACAGGGCTCAGATGATGGTTGATCTAGTTGTAACTTCCATGTGAACTGTGAAGACACGAAATTGTCAGAATCTAACATTTTGTGCAGGCATACAGTTGCTACCTTGAGGCTCTACGGATACAACCAACTTTTGCTATTGCATGGTCAAATCTTGCTGGTCTCTTTATGGAGTCTGGTGATCTTAACAGAGCTCTTCAATATTATAAGGTACAACTGACAGCTTCAATTTTTCTGCCTTTTTTTCCAGGTCGAGTTTCAATTGTGGTCCCCTTTGCTTTGACAATCTGCGTCAACTGCTGCCACTGTCTCAACTTTTCTTTATTGTGGGAATATTGAATCAAATACTGTGTATAGTCATCATGTCTGAACATTGCCAAAAGTTTTTCTTTTGATTGCTTTTAGCAATTAGTTACAACCAATTCTTTCTGTTTGGAGTTTGATTTTGACTGCCTGCTGTGAGATGTGAATACCTCCCAGTACCAATTTGCATTTATTTTGTCACCGGATATTATATCTAAGTTGCTGAATAGTCTCTGTTTGTAAATTTTCTTGGTCCTGTTTCTTCCTTAAGTGTTTAAATGCTTGCTGATTACATTTTGTACTACAAAAATTGCAGGAAGCTGTAAAACTTAAACCTAAATTTCCTGATGCCTACCTAAATCTTGGAAATGTTTATAAGGTAAGCTTTCATGTCTTGTGCCCTTAAAGTTGAGAAATTGCCTCTGCTTGGGCTGACATTGGCATATGGAGGAAACTAAGGTGTTTTATTTGCCCTTTCCAGGCCTTGAGAATGCCACAAGAGGCTATAGTGTGCTATCAGCAAGCAGTTCAGGCACGACCAAACTATGCAATGGCTTTTGGTGAGTTTGCTTTGCCTTGCAGCCATAGTAGTTCTGGACTTTTGAAATTATTCTCAACACTAAATGCTCCTAGTGAATCTTTGTATGGCTTAACTTGTATTATTGGCATGTCCTTTTTGGTGTGTACATCTGTGTTGTCTCTCTGAAAGCTATCTTTTACTGAGTTTCTTTTCATCTTATTAGTAAATAATCATTACTACTATTCTTCTATGACAATGTAAATAATGGTTGCTAGAAGAACCTGTTTATAGCAAATATTGTGCTTAGATTCTGACCTTCCCCTTCCCAACCCTAGCAAGTCTGTTTGTTGCTTCTTTCATCCTCATTCCTGGTTTTTCTGTTGGTTTAATTATTTTTTATTTGATGACTATATTGAAAATTTTGTGTGTCTGTCAGAAGAAACTATTATTGATCTATTGGCTGTTTGCTTAATTCCCCCCTACATTGGCAAATTTAGTGTTGGGAGTGACAGGATACTTCTCATCCACTCTCGTGTTTTTCTGTTTTAATGGTTGCAGAACTTTTTTCCCCTCTAAATTATGTGACTGCTTGGTTTGTACACTGCAGGAAATTTGGCTAGTACATATTATGAGCGTGGCCAACTGGATTTGGCAATTCTTCATTATAAGCAAGCCATTGCTTGTGATCAGAGATTTTTAGAGGCTTACAATAACTTGGTTGGTTTCACTTTATGTTAACAGCCTTGCATTTTCTGTGTATTTTCAATTTAAATCATCATGTTCATTTTATTTGATATTTACTAATCAGAATTTCGGTTTTATTTTCCAACTGGAAGGGAAATGCGTTGAAAGATGTTGGTAGAGTGGATGAAGCAATCCAATGCTATAATGTAGGTTGACATTTTGGTTTTTTTACCACAGCAGTTTGCTTGTTTTGTAATTTCTAACTTTTATTTCTTGTTGGCTTTAGCAATGCCTTTCACTACAACCAAACCACCCGCAAGCACTTACCAATCTTGGGAATATATATATGGAATGGTATATGAAATTGAATCTTTGATATTTTAATAAATGATTTTATGATGTCAAATAGATATAGGATATGAAGTAGCTGGGGTTTATATGAGAGTTCTTTGTTCATGCAGGAACATGTCTGCTGCTGCTGCTTCATGTTATAAGGCCACTCTGGCTGTCACAACAGGGCTGTCTGCTCCTTTCAGTAATCTTGCTGTAATCTATAAACAACAGGTAATGGCAGCTGGACTGCTTTCATTGAGCATTTCTATGATCAACGTTCCATTTGCAATTGAACAGAAAGGACATCTGCACTCTAGTTGTGCTTCTCTCTTAGTACTCTGTCTTGATGATAATTGTTACTTGGATGTTCCTACTACGTTCCTTTTTTAACTTGGCAGGGAAATTACTCAGATGCTATATCATGCTATAATGAGGTTCTTCGAATTGAGCCTTTGGCAGCTGATGGACTTGTAAATAGGGGCAACACTTACAAGGAGATTGGTAGAGTAAGTGAGGCAATTCAAGACTACATTAATGCTATCACTATCCGGCCAAACATGGCAGAAGCCCATGCAAATTTGGCTTCAGCTTATAAAGACAGGTACTTTCTAGTTTCTAGTTTGAGAACCAAATAATTAGAATAGCTCTTATTAGTGATGCTTGATGGGTGGAGAGAAAAGGTGTCATTTGGTTGAGTGAGGCTTGGTTAGTTGCCCTACCTTTGATTTCTGCAATGGGAATGTCATCCTGTTTGATCTGCTAGCTATTCATACGATCTCAAAAAGTGGTGTTTTTAGCTTCTGATTCAGGAAGCTGCTAAGTTATGGTATATTTGGTTTGCTGCAATTATGGGTGCTGTTGAGATGCCCCCCCAAATGTTTCTTCATTCCACTTGAGGGGAGAAAACTTATTTGTCTATAAATCAACTATTGGATTGGAATGCATCACATGTTATAGTATTGAAAATACTCATGTTGGCTATGACAACTAGCTGTCTGCTGATGAATTTGTTTTCATTGCATGCAGTGGACATGTGGAGGCTGCTATAAAGAGCTATAGGCAGGCACTGCTTCTGCGAACAGACTTTCCAGAAGCAACATGCAACCTACTACATACTTTGCAGGTATTGTTTAAGTGATGCTCACACTGTGCTGTTCTTGTAGCGGGTTTAACCTGGATTTGCATATATTTGTTGTGTTAGGTTTATAGTGTAAAAGCTACACTGTTTGACTTGTCAAACTGAGCTGCTCCTTTCCTTTTATCATTAACTTGTCCTGATAAATGCTGCTTGTATTCCATATGCATAAATGATGTGATTTATCTATTATGAAGTACATTCTCTCTCAATTTCTGGTGTCAATTGTGATGAGTTGACCATCAAATATGCTGCATCTTCTCTCTCTCTCGTGTATATGTACATTCTGTTCTTAATTTTTTCCAATTCAGCTTATTTCTGCTAATCAGTTGGATATTGAAGCATTCTGTATACTGTGTGAAACTTTCATTGTGTGTACTGATGCTTTCTTATTGCTCAATTTTCATTTTCTAGTGTGTCTGCTGCTGGGAGGATCGTGATAAAATGTTCAATGAAGTTGAAGGGATTATTAGAAGACAGATTTCGGTAAGAAATTATGATGTCTGTTATTTGTAAGCTTCATTTTGTATATCACCTGGGTATTGTCACAGGAGTAATGGGCTTTTCTAATTGCCTTTTTAATTTCAGATGGCGGTACTTCCTAGTGTGCAGCCTTTTCATGCTATTGCATATCCTATTGATCCAGTGCTTGCACTTGAAATCAGGTGTTATTATTGTGTTGGACTGAGCTGTACTTGATATCTATGATCTAAGCTTTTGTTCATAATTTTATCCCTCCATATTACAGTCGTAAATATGCGGCTCATTGCTCCATAATTGCATCTCGTTTTGCCCCTCCTCCCTTCAAGCATCCTGCCCCTCTTCCTGTTAAGCATGAGCGTGGAAGCGGGAGACTTAGGATTGGATATGTGAGCAGTGACTTTGGGAACCATCCCTTGTCACACCTTATGGGATCTGTATTTGGCATGCACAATAGAGAAAATGTTGAGGTATGTAAATTTTGATTTGCCACCCCCCCCCTCTCTTTCCCACTACATATGCATGTTAAGGCTAACAAGATGTGCAGGTGTTCTGCTATGCCTTGAGTCCAAATGACGGTACCGAGTGGAGGCAGCGGACCCAGTTTGAAGCTGAGCATTTTATAGATGTATCTGCCATGACATCTGATATGATTGCTAAACTAATTAATGAGGACAAGATACAAATCCTTATCAACCTTAACGGGTATACCAAGGTATGCTTGGTTCAAATTTTTCCTAAAACAATTCACCACCGGATGGGTCAATGGAGAAAGACAACAATCGGAATTAATCTTTGATTATTTAGATTTTTTTTTTGTGTTGGATGTTTATTCTAGATTTTTAGTATTTTTTCAGAATATTAGCATTAATAGATTAGTGTTAAAATAGTATTTTAGTTTCCTTAATGAATAGAACCATCAAATAGATTTTCCCAATTTTTTGGTTTGCTGCCTATATTTATATGCACCTTACCTAGGCATTCTGTTAGTGTTATGACTTTGCATCTAATAAATTGAGGCTTTTCTTAAAGAATTGGCAATCTCGATTTGTGCTCTGTCGCTGGTTCTACACCTCCACCTTTCTGAGGTTTTGTAGAATGGTAATCATCATTAGATTTAAAGTCTGTTATTTTTATAGGCTGTATGGCATAATATCATGTGCTTTTATTCATTTTAGATGTATTCACATTAAGTGGATTCATGTATGAACATGCTTGGTTTTGGTAAATGACTTTGTACCTGTAGCCTGCATGTACGGTTACTAATGGCTTTACCCATTCTAAATTTGCAAATCATTAACTGAATTCCATCTTTTAACTTGCTCTCTGTGTATATTCATCCAGGGGGCAAGAAATGAAATATTTGCAATGCAGCCTGCACCCATACAGGTTTCATACATGGGATTCCCTGGGACCACAGGAGCAACATACATTGATTATTTGGTCACTGATGAGGTTGGAAGGGAACGGCTTGCGTTCCTATTTGCTGTTTGCTGGGTTCTTGTTTTGTCTTTGTTGTCTCGATTCTGATGCACCTGCTATTTCCTTTCAGTTTGTTTCACCCACCCGTTTCTCACATATTTATTCTGAAAAGCTGGTTCACCTGCCACATTGCTACTTTGTGAATGATTATAAACAGGTTGGTCCCAGGCTATTTATTATGCTTGCTTTGTTATCGAAAATGTATATTTAAAACCACTACTATTGCTTTCAGAAAAATTTGGATGTGTTGGATCCAACGTGCCAGCACAAGCGATCTGATTATGGGCTGCCCGAGGATAAATTTATATTCGCATGCTTCAATCAGTTGTACAAAATGGATCCTGAAATTTTTAATACTTGGTAATCCAACATTAAAAGGACATCCCTTCCATTAGATTCATTTTTATGAATGTGAAAGATTGTAGCATATGGCTTCTTACAATTCATTTTATATTTAATGAATGTTGTAGGTGCAATATTCTTAAATGTGTACCCAACAGTGCACTTTGGCTCCTCAGATTCCCAGCTGCAGGCGAAACGAGACTTCGTGCATGTAAGTGAAAATCTTTCTTACCTCTCATAAGGAACACAAGCTCACATAGGCTTTAGCTTGTGGCATTATGTTAACGATTGCTGGACTTTGTTCAGATGCTGTTGCCCAAGGGGTGCAGCCAGACCAAATTATTTTCACAGATGTTGCCATGAAACAAGAGCATATCAGACGAAGTGCTTTGGCAGATTTATTTCTTGACACGTAATTGTTCTTCATCTCACTTTCATTCATTCATTACTGAATGTTGTCAATTTGTTGCCTGGGGGCTTCTTGGATATTGATAGTTGGGTTTTTATTTTAGGCCATTATGCAATGCCCATACCACAGGGACAGATATTCTGTGGGCAGGTTTGCCAATGGTGACCATGCCCCTTGAGAAAATGGCTACTAGAGTTGCTGGATCACTCTGTCTTGCCACTGGACTTGGGGACGAGATGATTGTAAGCAGGTAGTGTACGCAGTATCTTGAATTGGCTTTGCATGTTCTTATACCATATACATGTTGCTTGTGAGTTTTAACTTCTTGCTGCTTTGCCCTTGTCTGCAGTATGAAAGAATATGAAGAGAGGGCCGTGTCTCTTGCATTAAACCGGCCAAAGCTTCAGTCTCTAACAGACAGACTGAAAGCAGCTCGAATGACTTGCCCTCTGTTTGACACCAGACGCTGGGTAATCTTAAACAGAAGCTTTCTTTTTAGCAATTACAATGTGTTTTGCATGTACGAGGGACAAAGGTTTCAATCTCTTGTTTTTGCAAATGCAGGTTAGAAACCTGGATAGGGCATATTTCAAAATGTGGAGTATTCATTGCTCAGGCCAGCAACCCCACCACTTTAAGGTTGCTGAAAATGATTTTGATTTCCCATAAGATTCGTCGGATGGGATTGTAGATAAGAGCAAAGAAAAAGGTAGTAGAGAATATTTAGGAAAAAATTGGTCAATTATTCAGATGAAATTGTGATGTGTTTCCCATATCCGTGGATGAATTCAGTTCCTCTCTCTTGCTCGCTCTCTTTTCAACAACTTTGGGCTAGAAATGAAATGATAATATTCGTGCTTGTGATCCCATTCTGATTATTTAGCTAATTATTATATAATTTTTATGATGTGAAAGGAAAAACATAAAGGCATTTGGAGTATGCATTTTGACGAGGGTTTTTTTTTTTTTTTTTTTTTTTTTTTTTTTTTGGGGGGGGGGGGGGGTGTGTGTAACTGTTACATTAGCCAAGTTTGTGTAAACCGTTTGATGTGCTTTGATAGGTCCCTATTCAATCCGGCCGTTTATGTACGAGGAAAAAGGCTTAATGACGGTTATTAATTAACTAAAACACTAAAAGATTAGGGGTGTCTCTCACCGCTGTGAATAGTGGAGTTGCTTCTGTTTCTGAAATTTTTGTTTTTTTAATACTTTTGTGATTTAAATTTATGAGATGAAGTTTTAAATTAGTGTAGAAAGAAAGAAAATTTAAAGTGAGCATTATATGCGGTCAATTTTGAAGTTTTTATTTAGGTTTAAAAGTTTATTTTGTGTATTTTATTAGTTTTTGGGTTTAAGAGAGGAACTGGCTGGAAATGCTGAAGTTTTGGGTTGGTGACCTCATGACCAAGTAATAAAAGTGGATAACTTTTGTGATGATGAGGTGTTTTTTTTTTTAAAAAAAATTAATGAAAATAGTTTTATTCTCTAAACATGATATTTTTTTTATCTGACTGCACTCGAGTTAGCCTATCAAATTTATAACCTAGTTATGAGACTGAGATAATATTCTAAAAAGTAAAATCAAATAAAACCACAAAGTTCAATGCTCAAACTAACCCAAATGAAAAAAAAAAATCAATTGAAAAAAAATAACGAAAAAAAAAAAAGTTATATTAGGTTAACATGCCAAGCATGCAACCTGAAATAACCTTATAGAAAGAAAAGTGAAAATAATCATAAAGCTCAATCTTCAATCAATTTAATGTTAAAATATAAAATTATAAAAAATAATTTAAAAAAAGACTTAAAAGAAGATTGAAGTCAACTCAATCTCATCTTCCAAAACCATGACCAGGTTTATGAGTGTCAATATTTTTTTTTTCTTATTTAGTTTCTTTCATAACTGTATATCCCTTGATTATCTCTCTAAGATTTTCATTATTGTTCTATATATTCTTACTGTAATCCTTCTTATAATAGTTCTAGGATTAAGGGATCTGATTATGTTTATTAGATATATTGTAACTCTTTTAGTGAAAAATGCTGAAAACATTTCAGAAATTCTCTTGTATTTTCTTGTCATGGTATCGGAGGCAAAGCTCTGAAATCAATTAATCTTATGTTTGGTTCATTGTTTAGTTTTTCTATTCTGTTTTTCTTGGATTTGCTTTTTTAGTTCTTGTTTCTGGTTAAATCATGTCCCAGGAATGATCTGAACATTTTCTTGTTCGATTTAATGGCAAGAACTATTCTGCCTGGGCATTCCAATTTCAAATTTTTATCAAGGAAAATGAATTATGAGGTCATATTACTGGGAAATATCCTGCACCTAACAGTGAGAAGGAGAAGGAGAAATATGTGAAATGAGAGGTGAATGATATATAGAAGTATGGAACCCTTCATGCTTTTTAATCTTAAACCTTAAAAATTCTCTAAAAAAATGTGGGATTACCTGAAGAAAGTTTACAACTAAAGCAATACAACATAAAGGTTCCAATTAGAACTCGAGTTGGGTAAACTTAGTAAAGACAATATGTCAATACAAGAGTTTTATTCTTCCTTTGCAAATCTTTAGGTTGAGTACACAGATATTATGTATGCAAGTGTATCTCTTAAAGGACTCATTGCTATTCAAAATGTGCATGAGACTAGCAAGCATGATCAGTTTTTAATAAAGTTAAGGGGGGATTTTGAAGCAATCAGGTCCAACATAATGAATAGAGAACCAATTCCTTTACTGGATATTTGTGTAGGAGAGCTTGTCAGGGAAGAACAACGGATCATTACACACGCTGTCTTGGAGTAGAAAGCTCAAAATTCTACTCCAATTCTTGTTGCCTACGCTGCTCAAGGGAGATCTAAAGGAGGCAGATATATGTCTAATGTCTAGTGCTATAGTTGCAAAGGATTCAGGCATATTGCCACTAATTGTACTAAACAATTATGTAATTATTGTAAGAAAACAGAGCATTTCATTAAAGATTGTTCTATCTAGCCTTCAAAGAAATCTGAAACTGCCTATAATGTTTTGGCTGGTCTCTCAAATGCGTCCTGGTCAATCTTCTATTACTCTTGATATGGTCCAATAAATGATAGTTTTTGCCCTTTCTGCTTTTGGCCTTTCAGGTAACATAAATTATATTCCTAAGCCTTGGTATTTTGATTCTGCTGCATCCAATCACAGGACCAACACTGCCTTACCTTTAAATAATGTTACAAAATATAAAAGAGATTTTCAGATTTGTACTGTCAATGGTAATCCCTCGCCTATCACAACTGTTGGAGATATTTCAGCCCTTTTGAATACTGTTTTTGTGTCTCTTAAGCTATCAACTAATCTTATATTTGTTAGCCAATTAGTTGACACCAATTGTGATGTTCATTTTTCAAAACCTGGTTGTTTTGTGCAGGATCAAGTGTCCGGGAAGATGATCGTGAAGGGACCTCAAATGAGACGTCTATTTCCTTTGGTTCTATCTCCCTTTCCTGTGTCAAAATATATTGTCTGTAATGCTGTTTAATGTGATAATCAGGTGTGGTATAGACGTTAGGACACCTTAATTCTCATGTACTTTGAGTCTTGCTTAAATTTGGTTTACTTGAAAATAAAAATTCAACTTTTTCTAATAATGATATTGTTGATTGCGCATCTTGTAAACTTGGTAAAAGCAAAACGCTTCCTTTTCCATTACATAAAACCCACACCACCAAACCTTTTGAACTCGTACATACTGATGTATGGGGTATTGCAACCTGTAATTTCTCATGAACATTACATATACTTTGTTACATTTATAGATGATTTCACTCGCTTTACTTGAGTATATTTTTTTTGGTCTAAAAGTGAGGTCTTCTCTGTGTTTAAAGCCCCTTCTATCTTAGTTGAAACATAATTTTCTGCCAAAATCAAAATTCTGCAATCTGATTCAGGTGGTGAATATATGTCAAATGAATTTCAATTTTTTCTTCAAATTTATGGGATCATATCATAACGTTCTTGTCCTTTCACCCTACAACAAAATGGTATGGCTGAAAGAAAGAATCATCATCTTCTTAATGTTGTTTGAACTCTTCTAATTAAGTCTTGTGTTCCTTCTTAATTTTGGTGTGAAGCTTTGCCTATTGTTGTTTATTGGATTAATAGATTACCATCTCCCAACTTGAACAATGATTCTCCCTACTTTCATTCGTTTGGACATGCACTAAATTATTCCAATCTTCATATTTTTGGATGTGTTTGTTTTGTTCACCTTGCTACACATAAGAGAAATAAACTTACTGTCGAATATGTCAAATGTACTTTCTTAGGATATGTTGGACCCCAAAAAGGATTTCTTTGTTATGATCCATATGCACGTCGAACTCGTGTCTCTAGGAATGTCATTTTTTAAAACAACATCAGCCCTTCTTTCGCACATAACATACTTTAGAATTTCCTTGTCTATCTATTTTACCATATTTTCCTGAGTCACCAACACCAGTACAAAGGTTTACACCTGGTTACGTTTAGCATAGACACCTCCTCCTGCATCTGATCCTCTACATATCTTATTAAGGTTTCCTTCACATCTTCCTCTGCGGTATTTGATCCTGTTCTACCCTTTTCCTATGATCAACCTTCTCTTATAAAAGCTCTAGACCTTACAAACCTCCTGAAAGGTATGGTTTTTCAATTCCTGTGCTATGCTTACTACTTGTCTTCTATTTCCATTCCTACTTATTATACACAGTTTATAGAACTAAGTGTTGGCAACAAGTAATGGAGGTAGAACTTCAAGCACTTGAGGCAAATCATACTTGAAAAATTATTTCTTGTCCTTCACATGTTAAGCCCATTGGTAGTAAGTGGGTCTATACTGGGAAAGTCAAGTTTGATGGCTCTTTAGAGATAGATACAGAGTTTGATTGGTTGCTCTTTGTAATAAATAAGAATATGGCTTCGCCTATGAGAAACATTAACACTAGTTGCTAAGATGACCACGATAATAACAATTCTTTCTATTGCAGCCTCTAAAGCTTGGATTTACATTAGATGGATGTAAAAAATGCCATCTTGCATGGGGATCTTAAGGAAGAAATTTTACTATGAAACTTCCACCTAGTATGTCCACAATGGTTCCGATGAAGTTTGCAAGTTAAGAGACTCTTTGTATGGGTTGAAATAGACACTTAAAGCCTGGTTTAAGAAGTCTGACAACACTCTTCTCACCTTCTCCTTCACACAAAGTCAATATGATTCGTCACTCTTCTTTTACAAGAACACCACTAGTATGGTCTTTCTCTTAGTCTATGTTGATGATATTATCATCACTAGTAATGATACTGAGTTGAATCACTAAGCTTCAACATATGTTGCATAGTAAATTTCAAATAAAATATCTTGGAAGTTCACTTTAGTGATCATGGTTTGTTCTTAAATCAACATAAAATATCTAAGATCTCATTAAGTTAGCTGGTTAAAGGATGCTATTGTTGTTGATACGCCAATGGAGGTGAATGTGAGATACTGAAGAGATGAAGTTTGCCTAATCTTTTTTTATATATGCAACTTGTTAGTAGCCTTATCTACCTAACAATTACAAGGCCCGATATCTACTATGTTGTCCATATAGTTAGCAATTTATGCAATCACCTTAACATCTTCATCTTGCTGCATTTGTTATATTATTAAATACTTAATTGGGTCACCTACTCGTGGGTTGTTTTTTCCTACACAATGTCCTCTTAATTGACTGCATATAGTGATGTAGATTAGGCCTGCTGCCCGGATACTAGGAAGTCTACCATAGGCTGGTTTATTTTTCTTGGAGATGCCTTGATTTCTTAAAAGTGTAAGAAGCAGGATTATGTCTCTAATCTTTTATAGAGACTAAGTATTAAGCCATGTCTGCAGCTTGTTTTGAATTATGTGATTACGTAGTCTTATTTTTGAACTTGGATTTCCTCCACTGATCCTACTCCATTTCATAGTGATAATACTAGTGGCATTCAAATAGCTGCGAATCCAATATATCATGAATGTACAAAACACATAGAGGTGAATTGTCATTACATTAGGGAGGCCTTAACTCGAGGTGTTATCACTCTTCCTCATCTTACTACTGATATTTAAATAGCTGATGTCTTTACCAAAGCTTTGACATGCCAACAACACAAGTTTCTCAGTAGCCACTTGAATGCTGCTAGACTTACCCGCCTCAAGTTTGTAACGGTGAGATGTTCAATCATCTTCGCTTTCCTTATTTAAGTTTCTTTCATAGTTGTATATCCCTTCTTAATTCATCTCTCTAAGATTTCATTCTTGTATATATTATTCTTATTGTCATCCGCTTCCTCTAATCTGGCCTAGGCTTACGGGCTTCTCCTTATGTTTTATAGACGCTTCGGCCTTACAGGCTTTGCTGCATTTTACTGTGTGTTTGTGTGTGTTGTGTATTTTATTGTAACTCTCTTAGTGAAAGACACTGAAAACATTTTAGAAATTCTCTTGTATTTCTTGTCAATGAGGACACGATTATCTTATAAAAGGCAAACCCAATAAAATCATAAAGCTAAATTTTCAATCAACCAAATGCTAAGGGATTAAATTAAAAAAAATTAATAAAAAAGGATTCAAAACAAAACAAATAGTAATAAAAAGAATAAGACCTATTTTTTTTTCTTATAAATAAAACCAAATGCTAAGGGATGGAATTGAAAAAAAAAACATTCAATTAAGAAAAGGATCTAAACAAAATTAAAAGATATCAAAAGAATGAGGACGGAGTTTGATATAAAAAACTAAATAAAATCAAATTTCAAAGGATGAAATTGAATAAAAAATTAATTGAAAAAATGATAAAAAATAGAAATCAAAAGAATTACTTTATAAAAATTAAAGCCGAAAAAACCATAAAGCTAATTTTATAATCAACCATAACGGATGAAATTGAAAAAAAAAACTCAATTAAAAAAAGAATCCAAAAATAAAATGAAAAGAAATAAAAAAATATGAGGAATAAATTTGATATAAAATTAAATGAAAGTAAATGCTGAGGGATGAAATTGAAAAGCAACATGAATTAAAAAATGGTTCGAAAGTAGAAAATAACAATTAAACAAAATAAATATCAAATTTAAAACAAAAACAAAATGGCAAGACACCTTTTATTTTTGGCAAAGTAGCCCAAATCAAGAGGAGAGGACAGAGAAAAGAGGTAGGAGAAGGAAAAAAAGAAGTAAAACAAACTACCACACACTTCTAAATGGTACACGTGTCGCGTCACCTCTTTATGACGAGCTTGCTAAGACCTATCTAACTTAGCTATGAATGTCGATGTTTGGCCACCAAAATCAACTGCATGCATTGTAGAGTGCCGCTTAACCAGCTTCCACATGTTAGCGCCAGTACCCCAATGTGCCATCAACTTGTCTTGCCTGGTCTACTCTAGTCCCCATATTTGTTTCAATTTTAGGAGATCAGAGGTCCAAGTTTTTGGATCTCAAAATAAAAAATTTCAACCTCTGTTTAACATGAAAATATGAAAAATAATAATATCATAAGGACCTTTAAACCCGTTTCTAATCACAACATATATTTTTAATGGTTGCTATAAAAAATCAAAATTGAATTAAATAAAAAAATTATTGTTCCCTGACTACTGTGTTTTTGGACATTATTAGAGAAAAAAAACCACTTATATTAATTTCTTTTCCTAAAGTTGTATCAACATATATCAAGATCATAGTTATTGGTGGTTTTGAAATTTTGTCACCTGAGGAGTTATCTCTCACCACTTTCTTTTCCAACGATTGTTTTTTAATAATAGCAATAGATTACTTTTTTCATGTCCATCAAATTCAAGCACAAGTGGGTACGACAAGATTTATTATGATTTATGGGGCTTATTCCTGTTGTTTTTACTTATTTAAAAAATTTAGATATCATGCCTGATAAATGATTTTTTCTAAATATCCGTGGATTATTCCCTTACCGTGTAATCAAATTTTGTAAATCAATATTTTGCATTTTGAACAGTAAATTAGCGGGGAATTCAACAAAAATATAAAAATCTTTTCCACTTTAACATAGGAGAATTTGTCAACTCAAAGCTTGCATTATCTTTCCACGCACCAAGTATTATTCATCAAGTTTCTTGTCTATATACTCATAGACAAGTATGTATGGTTGAAATGCATTATAGGATTATACGAGAACCAGGAATGACCATGATGTTTCACACTAATGTCCCTCTATTTTTATGTGTAAATGATACAATTGCTATCATCCTGTAAGCAAAAAAATTATGGCCTCACGACATGTTTTTGAAGAATCCATTTTCCATACAAGACATCTCCCCATATCAACTGCTACTCAACCTTCATCGCACACATTGCTTATTTTTAATCACTTGGATTCCCTACCAGTGATTTCAATTCTGTTGCAGGCAACACTGTGATAGCGTCAGTGCCTCCATGTCTCAGTCACCTGCCTACGGTCACCATTCCTACACTAGCTCTACAAGCTTTTGGTGCAACACTGTCACAGGAGTCGCGCCACAATCTACAACCTGAAGTCCCTACCTTTAGTTCCACAAGTTGAGGGAGAGCAGTCAGTTGAAGAAGAAGCACACTCACAAGAAAACTTTGAGTTTTCTGGAATTTGCCGCAAGGACACTTTGAATCTACTGCTGCAGCAACTGGAAACTCTTAGACAGAACCTGAATCAGCTGCAGAAGTGGATAACATTCAAAAGGACAAGATTATCACTCTATGGTTACTCGGTCTCAACTCAGCTACACTTTCAAAAGTTGCATAAGCAGAACCACAAGCTTCTCAAACCAGAACCGTATCAAGAGTTGGACAACCTTCTCAAGGTCAAGGTTCTCATCCTATGGCACATGATCCCAATTTGGAATTGTAAACTAAATCCAAAAAATGCCCTGACCTCCATATCCACTCACAATTGTACCTCTTAAGCCACCAAATGTCCAGTCAACTCTAGCTCATCCCGGATGGAAAGCTGCAATGGAACTGTTCTACAGTTTAAATCATACCTGGACTCTTATTTCCCGTATCCCACATGTACATATAATCAGTTCCAAATTAATAGGGTTCAAGACAAAATTGAAATATGATGGATCTTTAAACAGACTAAAAGCTCGTATTGTTGCAAAAGAATATAATTATATTGATGAGATTGATTACTACTGAAACCTTTTCTCCACATTATCAAACTAGAAACCATTTCGAATGATCATCACTTACAACACTAGTTCAAGAATACCTATTATTCTTCAGCTGATATAAAAAATGCATTCCTGCATAGTAACATCATGAAGACATATATATGGAAGAACCACCGTGGGTGACTAATCCAGAACATCCAACATATGTATGAAAACCTCATAGGATTCTCTATGGATCCAAGCTAGCTCCACATGCATGATTTGATTGTTGTAGCATGGTTTTATCTTAATATGACTTTATTTGTAGCTTAGTTTTATTCATCTCTGTTTGATTTTCATTTGAAATATGGCTACTAATGCTTCTCAGCTCTATGTTTAATGATATATATTACTCACGATATTTGCCAGAAACTCAAATGTATTTCAAATAATTTTTTAAAAATAACTACTATTATAATACCAAATAAACTAAATTTAGTAATGTTTTTTAATTTATTGAGAAATCTCACTCGCAATTTGACGGTCTCATATGGACTTGCTGGTATTGACATTCATTATTTATTTTTTATTTTTTTTATAATATTAAATCAAGAATTTTGTTTTGTTTTGTTTTTGTTTTTTCTAAAAAAATGCTATTGACAGCGCAGCGTTTGAATGACAATTTTTTCACATTGCATAAAATACGTGCAGTCCCGTAGCGAAGCATGGCCATCTGTCTAACATATATATATATATATATATATATATGAAAGGATAAATAAAAAAGTGAAAAATAAATAAATTGAAAGAGGAATAATAATAAAAAAGCCTTGGGAAAATGTCAAAAAAACCAGCCTCTTCTATGTCCTGTATTAAATATACACACAGAATTACTGAAATCATAAAATTAAAATTAAAAGGTCCCAATCTCTCCGAACTTCCCTTCCCATCTGGATCTTCCCTTCTGTGATTGATTCCACAATCATCCAAAATGAACGACGCAGATGTCTCCAAGCAGATCCAGCAGATGGTCAGATTCATCCGCCAAGAAGCGGAAGAAAAGGCCAACGAGATCCTAGTTTCTGCTGAAGAAGTACTTCTTTCTTCTTCTTCATTGTTTCTTTTTTGCTGAATCGCTAAGTGGTTTTTTTTTCTTCGCTTAGTTTTGATCTGATTGATAAAATTGTGTTTTTGAAGGAATTCAATATAGAGAAGCTGCAACTGGTTGAGGCAGAGAAGAAGAAGATCAGGCAAGAGTATGAGCGTAAAGAGAAGCAAGTTCAAGTTCGCAAAAAGATGTAATTCTCTCCATCCTTTTATTGTTTTCGGATTAACATTTTGTGATTTGTGTTCTTAATTATGCTGTTTATTGATTGGTGGTGTTGTGTTGATTTAGTTTATAATTCAGTTTTAAGCGATGGTTTGTTCTAGATCTTGATATTGCAATTTATGCTGTTAAATTTGGTTGCTTGTAGTTATTATGTTGTTGCACAGTGAAGTGAAGTGATGCTGATCATAAACTTTGTTAGTGTTGATATTGATTTTACCTTGTTTTTTTAATCATTTCTTTTTATTAATCGATATTATAAAAGTTTGGTTCGGTTTGAAACTGTGTAGGATATATTACTAGTTTGGTTTTATTGAATGGAGATCAGGATTGGACTCAAAATAATTTCCATCAATTTGTTTTGGTAGAGAATGGATTATTTTATTCTTTTCTCATCAGAAGTCATAGGAAGTGACATTTTGTTGTGTTGGTTGTTTTGTGTAGTGAGTATTCAATGCAGCTTAATGCCTCTCGGATCAAAGTGCTTCAAGCTCAAGATGATATGGTTAATTCCATGAAAGATGGAGCAGGAAAGGAGCTTTTGAATGTCAGCCAAAATCACCATCACTACAAGAATCTTCTCAAAGACCTCATTGTGCAGGTCATTATTAAATAACCAGCTTGCCTATTTACTGGTCCTTTATTATATATATGTGTGTGTGTGTGTGTGTGTATTTTCATACTCAATCAGTTTCCGTAAAATTGATGAAAATTGTGGAATTGTTGTGCCATGTATGGTTTATGAAGCTTCAGGTATTGGGTTTTTTTCTCTTGTTTGCCTTTGTATCAATGTAAACTTTGATACATGGCATAATGTCTGCATGTTAGTGGTTAGATACATGCACATAATCTTTCCTAATGAGAAAATTGATTTTAATGATAAAGTGAAGTGAATTTTAATCTACAAACACCCCGATGATGGCTTGAGCTTTTAGGGACTTATGTGATGAAAGTTTTTACCTTACTGATATATATTAGAGGATGATTGGTTGTTTGTAAAAATTTAGATGTTGAAATGAAAAATTGTTTTTATTTGGAATGCTCAGAAATGGTCATTTTGATTTATTATGTAATAGGAATGTGGTGTTGTTTATTTGAATAAGGTATTTTTCTCATTATCTGGATTTTTTTCCTTCAATTGTCTGCAGAGTTTGCTCAGATTGAAGGAGCCTGCTGTCTTGCTACGTTGCCGGAAAGATGACCATAATTTGGTGGAGTCTGTCCTGCATTCAGCAAAGGAGGAATATGCTAAGAAAGCAAATGTTTTCCCCCCAGAAATCATTGTGGACCATGATATCTATCTCCCACCTGCTCCTAGCCATCATAATGCTCATGGTCTTTCCTGGTAAATTATTCATGAAAAATCCAATAAAATATCCCGATTGCATTTACATGTTCATTCATCAGTAGTTGTTTATGTGGGACTTCTGGGAAATTAACAAGTGTGTTGTCTTTGTTCTTAATTGTGGCAGCCATGGTAAAAGTATAACTGCTATTGATTTCTAAAATTATTTACTATGATAATTGATATGGTCTTTGTATCAGATGTTTGAGGATTCCAAATTGCATAATAGCTATTTAATATAAGGTTTCAAAATGGCTTATCTTAAAATAGGTGCTCATTATTATTTAATAAACGAGATGGTGAAACAAGTTGATTTTGGTATTTTTTTTATTGTTAAGCTCTGGAGGTGTGGTGTTGGCATCTCGAGATGGGAAGATTGTGTTTGAAAATTCCCTTGATGCGCGTTTGGATGTTGCATTCCGTAAAAAACTTCCCGAGGTATGCTCATAAACTTTTGTTATTGATGTTACTGTTTTTGTTCTTGGCCTCTACACTCCAATTCCTTTCTGGGATAATCATATCAAGAGAATGACCAAGAGAGAATTGAACTTTTTCCTAGAAAAGGAACAATCATGATTGTGGTACCCAATTATTTGAAAAAAAGGTTGTGAAGTAACCTACATGATGTGGGCCTACATTATAGATTTTTTGAGACTACTTATTTTAGAAGAAATATAGGGTTTGATTTTTGAAGCTTGTAGTTTCCTCATGTTTGCTACTTTCATTTGGATTTCTTATTTTATTTGGGTGCCTATAAATAAACACCCTATGCAGATATTCAACTGTAAGGTATTATTATTGAATAAAAAAACCTGAGTTTTCTTCATGATTTAGCAAGTCTCTTGTTTTGATTTCCTCAAGATTGAGTGTGTCTTTGTTTTATGGTGATCTTGTTGGTGGTCTTGCATCTTCTACATCATTGCAACATTCACTAATCCTTGGAGAAAGAATAATCATGCTAGTTCTCTGATTGGAGCTAACTCATTCTAATTGAGAATTTCTCCTTGTTTTTGTTTTTGCACATTGAAGTTTAGAACTAGACTTCAAATAGCCATTTTAGTCCAAACTCCCGGCCCAACTTGTATTGATTTAGTTATTGTTGAAACATATGGGATATTGTTCTGTCAGCTTGTGTTATCTTATACCAAAGATGTGTCTAGATGAGGGCTTTTCTTTCTTCTGTTTTGTCCATCAATCAATAGTTCTGCAAGGAGGATAAGGAAGATCTGATTAGTGGTTGGCTGTTTTGGATCTGAAATCCAAGGAGGTTATATTTTACAGCAGAAAGAACTCAGAAATGGTCTTTAAAATGAAACTTGCAGCATTGGCATCTGCCATGTGACTTGGAACTTCTTCGTCTTAATTAGAACTCATACTAGACAAACTAGTGGATCCTTATCTAATCCTCTAGTGTGAGTTCTAATTATGAGGTCGAAATTCCTTTTGAAGTGGTAATATTTATTGTAATTTATGGGTAAAAGTGATCCCACTAGTTTGTCTAGCTTCTTATAATGTCCCCCCCCCCCTCCCCTTTTATTATTATTCTGAACTTTCTTTATCAGTGTTATGCGAGTACCTGTTTAATTTTTGGAGATTCCTTAACTAAAACTCCCTCATTCTTATTTGCACACATGCTAGGGGATGCAAACACAATTCAGTGGGGAGTTTTATAACTATTTTCCCCGTTGTATCATCTTCTTTGTCTGCAAATTGCTGAAAGTCTTAGTGCTACCTTGGAAAGACCGAATCGAATGGCCCACATAATTGATTACCCTAATGATATGTTGGCTTCTTATTGCAGATCCGCAAGTTGCTAGTTGGCCAGGCTGTATAATGGCATCGTGAGGCTTCTGCATGATGAGATGGTTAGCGTTGTTGTTTTGTCCCTGGATAATTTATGTCATATATTTGAAAACCCAGAGATTATTTTCAATTATTTGGTTGTGTTTTAAATTTCTTTGCGAAAAACCTTTGTTTCTGAAATTAGTGAAGCTTGTACTCGGTTTAGTGTTTTTATCATCCTAGACACCTCAAGGCACTCATTCAATAATAAATAAAATACCTAGTGTTTTGGTCAAGCTATACCGTTATAATCCTTCTCACTCATTGTTCCAGAAGTATTCAATTGATCTTATTTTGCAAGAGTTCTTTTTGAAGGACTGGAAAGGTATGAACGTATCAAGTTCATATTTGAATCATATCATGGTACCTTTGAACGTCTTGTTTCTTTTTTCACTTACACAGCTTTCCGAGATAGGGTTTAGCGAAACCTCTCAGAAGATTTGAATCCATGACAATGATTGCCATGATCTTTGGCATGAAAAGGATTTTCAGAATCTTGGAAATGATTTTGAAATTGTTTCCAGGGAGTGAGTTAAGACTAATCTTTTCTTAAAAGAAAAAAAAAGTGAAGGCAAATCTTTAGTTGAAAAGAACTGACGACAAAGCTTTCGAACAATACAAGGCGCTTGTTTGGCATTCCACTTGTGGGTGTCTCTTCTTCCTGTATTGGTTTTTTCCCCTTGCATATTCCGTCGGGGCTTGAAACACCTACGAAATCTTCAATAGAATATTCACGTCTAAAATCAGCTTTTAGCACCCCATTTACCATCGAAAAACCATCGGTGTGTTTAAAATGCCGACAGGGTATGTATAAAACTATCTACCTTTATCCAAAATTCATAAAACCTAGTAATTTAAATCTCAAGTTGTAATCAAGCAAAGTTCTAACAAATCACATAATTAATAATTAACTTAATATGATTGGCATTAATGTAAATATAAGTTATACATGTTATAAATAATAAAGTTTAAAAAATATATTTTAAATTTTTTTTACCTCACATTAAAAAATACTATATTATTTTAAAAAAATAATTAAAAAAAATAACACATAAAAAGCCCTAAAATTTTCCATATCTCTACCAAAAGTGCAAACAAGCCGCTGCCCCCTTCTTCTTGCTCTTTCCCCTCCTTCAAGAGCACACCCCACGTAATTGATTGGAAGACCTGCAACCACAAGTGAACCGAATAAAAAGTTAAAAACTAGTGAGGAATTGGTCCATATAAAAAACACTGACTGTTCTGGAAGCCACATAATTACCTTGTCATCACTAAATTTGGCCAAAAATCCAGCATTGGCTTTCTGACAAGGATCCTCAGGCAACAAAGGAGTTTGCTTCAATGTATTCCAGAATGACTAGTGATTCAATGATGGCCTTACCCAGCTCTCTCTCCTTCGACTAGCTATTAGCAGCAGCCAAACACAGCAGCGTTCCTTAGTCTCTCTTCCTCTCCGCTGCTAACAGTAGCTCATTGTCCTCATATAAAAAATTTAGATATTTCTCAATCATATATAGACTGCAAAAGTTATTCATGTTATCAAAAACCTGCTGAGCACATGACATGACACCAATCACATGATGCAGTTGATGGAGTGATGGTGCATCCTTCTGACAACGAAGTGTGGGAACACTTTGACAGTGTGCATCCTTAATTTTTAGTTGAATCAAGAAACATGCGTCTTAAGTAGTGTACAAACTGAATCAAGATTCAACCCATTTGGGTTATTTGTTGCTTTTTATTTTTGTTGGCTGGTCATACTCACGGTTTATAACTTGTCACCAGAGATGTGTATGAGACCGGAGTTCATGTTTTTATCTACTATTATACCCGATCCGAACAGCCTAGGTCGGAATATATATGTTTGTCTTTGACCGTTGATTGATGAGTTGACACAGTTTTGGTGAAGAATTGCATGATGTTGAATCAGAGTACAATGACATTGTGTTTGATCTCCAATCAATTAAGCAGAAGTTTCCTAGTTTTGGTTTGACTCAGAATTGAGTAAAGCGAAGTATTTTTTGGGAGCTTCCTTATTGGAAGACCAATATCCTCCGCCATAACCTTGACGTCATGCACATAGAAAAGAATATATTTGAGAACATTTTCAACACCGTCATGGATGTTAAAGGGAAGATAAAGAACAATATCAAGGCTATATTGGATATAGCTTTGTTCTATAACCGTAAAAATATGAAGTTGGTTTATGATGGGTCATGGGTCACAAAACCAAGAGCAAGCTTCGTGTTAGAGAAAAATTCATAACTACTAGTCTATAAATGGCTTAAAAGTCTGCGTTTTCTCGATGGACATGCCTCGATCAAGGTTGGTTAATACGAAGGAATGCAGATTGTATGAAATGAAGAGTCATAACTGCCACATGTTTGTACAAACACTCATTCTATTAGCTTATCGTGATTTGTTTCCAAATAGGATATGGGATGCACTAACGGAGATCAATCATTGCTTTAAGATATATGCTCTAGTAAGTTGAATATTGATCACATTAAGAGGCTTGGAACAAATATCGTCGAGACACTAAGCAAACTTGAAATGATATTCACTCCATCATTTTTTAACTCAATATAGCATCTCCCCATACATTTATTGTTAGAGGAAAAAGTTGGAGGACTGGTCCAATATAGATGGATATATCCATTTGAACGGTTATATATTACAATTGCAATGTAATTCATATATAAAAGTATTTTCTTTGTTTTTCTTAATTGAAAA
This sequence comes from Populus tomentosa, assembly GCA_018804465.1. Lineage (NCBI taxonomy): Eukaryota > Viridiplantae > Streptophyta > Magnoliopsida > Malpighiales > Salicaceae > Populus > Populus tomentosa. The sequence continues at coordinate 3,664,785 of CM031993.1, forward strand.
TATATTATTATTTCAATGTAGGTACTTGTTCAATCTTAAGAAAAAGGTTAAGAACAAGACACATGTTGTGACTTCGATATCCGAGACCTATATTGTTGAGGAGATCTCAACATTTATCTTGTACTATTTCAAACCTCATTTGAAAACGAGAATCAATTGCGTTCCACGACATGATGATGGTGGTGAATTGCCTTCTAGTGGGAACTTGCCAATATTTTCCAATCCTGAACGACCCACACCTAAAAATGCTGTAAGAGGAAGATATTTGTCGAAAATAGAGTTCGAATATGCACACAATTATGTTCTATTTAACTGTGATGGGCTGAGACCTTTTATTCAGTAAGTATATGTACTACTAATTAAACTTTGTTAAGAATGTACTATTTATATATTGTAATATCATAAACTTGTATAATTTGGAACAACCTTGTAAGCAACATCGGCAATATTTATTGTCCAATAACTCACAGCTTATCGAATCCCAAATCTTTCAATTATAAGATGAACAATTTGCCACGTGGTTCAGAACACATGTAAGTACTATCACAAACTTATTATCTCTTGCAAAGATAATATTGTATGTCATTACAACATTCTCGTTTACTGCTCATTGTTGTACATTATATACAAGGTTTATCAAATGGAAAAGAGTGTTGTTATGTCATTGTCTTCACTAAGCATGAGTCCTGAAAGAAAAGTTAAGTGCTATAACGAGTATTTTATCGATCGATATGTGTTTCATACTGAAGAATATAGGCATAAAAGAAAGACATATAACATCGGTGTTTGTGTTAAAACATACTACTATGGTAGATTAGATAAGGTCGCCGAACTGAAATGTTATAGCAAGAAGAATAAAGTGCTTTTATTCAAATGCTATTGGTATAACACCACTGACAGAGAAATCAGAGTTGATCCTCACTATGGTCTAGTCGATATCAACTTAAAAGCTAGACTCCGCAACGTAAATGATATCTTTGTTTTCGCAAAGCAATGTCAACAAGTTTATTACACATAAACCCCTTCCTTTAGAAAGGATCGATCAAGAGTTGATTGGTTATCCGTTTTAAAAACAAAACCCAGGGGTTATGTCGAGGTTGTTTAGGATGAGAACAAAGATATAAGTGTGGGAGATGAAGTCTTTCAAGTTAGTGAGTTGGTTGAACCATATCGATTTGCTCTTTCAATTGACTTGGAAGAAAATTCAAATTTTCGTGTTTTCGATGATAGTCTTGTTGATGTTGATGCAGAGGATTTGAATATTGTTTTGAGCTCTAACGGACAAGAAAATGTCGATGAAGATGAAGATGATATCTTAATTTGTTGAATATATTTTATTGTTTGTATTGCCATAATAATTGAATACTTTGTTGAATTTTAATTGTTATTGTTGAATTTACCTTGTAATTAGTAATTGAATATATAGGAATAAATTAATTATTTTATCTCAATTTTACTCTATTATTGCATGATATGTGTTTAATTTTTTCCATTAATTTTACTTGTTATTTGTATAGATGTTAGGTTGTATATAAGATTTTTGATGGGATCAATTGGTTGTGGCTATTGTCAATATTTACAGGTTTGAAAACTTTGGTTAGTTTTCAGTATAGGGGAGGTGCTGTCGATTGTTTTCTTAACAATCGAATTTAATTATATAATTATTCGTATGAAATTGTGTAGAACAAAATCAACAGCTTGTCGCTCATATATGATCGTATCTAGTTCTTTTAGCAGTGAGGATGGCATGTCCTTAAGTGCCGATAAAGAAGAGGCACTTGCGCCGACTCGCAATGTTGTCTCTTCCAACGCAGTTTCATTGCATAGAGGTGGTGTGCCTTCATAGCAAAATCCATTCACCCACAAGTATGAGACACATTGAAAGGACGACCTTTCAATATAAGTTTGTTTTGGTTTTAGTTTTTTTTTTTAATTATAACATAATTTATGAACTAATCAATATTTCATTAATTTAATTTATTTTTAGGTTCACAAACATTGAGGTCACCCGAGTAATATCATCAGCGTTTAAATTGTCGATGAAGATTTCATTATTTCAATAGAGTCAGGTTTCCTTCCATCTTGAATGAAGACCAATTTAATTTGGGTCATGATTAAATCAAATTAAACTATTAAAAATCTAATTATGTCCCTAGGCTTAAGTTTTATACAGATTCGTCCAATAATGATTTAATTTGACCTTAAATATGCACTATCTCTCTAATTTTAGGTAAAATGGGGTACAATTAAGTTTTCAATTTCATCCTAAATTACAGTTTGATCTTTTCTACATGTGAAATCCTCTCAACTTGTTTTTTTTTTCTTTTCAAAATGTCACTCTATTTTATTTTTTTTATTTTTGAAAGGAAAAAAATGAATTTGAGATGTAACCCTGAAACATGTTATTTCAATGTCTATGATGTTATAATTTCATGATTTTTATATTGACAAAAATATTTTAAAAAATGCATACCATAGAGAGAGAACTCGTTTCTTTAATAAACACTTTATATTATATCATATATCAATTAAGTGTGCAATCATTAAATAAAACACTACTTTTTAATTTGACCAATAAAATTTTAATTTTAATATTTGTTAAACTATTTAAGAGTTCATTGTATTAATTATTGTTAGAGAATAATATACATCATATCTTGAGACCTTAACTAACAGCTTAAGTTATTGGGTTGAGATGATTATTTGACATGGTATAAGAGCCTTGATGACCATGCGGTCTTGAGTTTGAATCCCCATTTATTTGATGAAACTTAAGCATAAGGTAATATGAGTTTGTGCAAGTTTCAAGTCCAAAGAGCTTTCACTTTAAGGAGTGTGTCATAAAATAATATAAATTATATCTTGAAACCTCACCTAACAGCTTAAGCTATTGGGTTGAGATGATTCTTTAACAATCATATAAATCACATCTTACATACTATTCTTTTCTAGCTTTCACCTTATGTCTCAAAAGAAACACAGATTATCGTGCCTAAGGGCATCATAAAAAATACTTTGTCAGGTACACTTCGGGTGCACCTATAAATTTGAATCCATTTTTAAATTAACAATAAATTTTGTGTGTCCTAACTGGAAAAAACTAAAAAGTAGAGGTGATCATTTTTTATTCGGTTTTTGAGAACAAAAACTGGTTCAAACCGATTTTTTTTCACGGTTTAGTCTTTTTGGTTTTTTTTTTTTAGTTTTCTCGGTTTAATCGGTTTTTCGATTTTTTTGCTTTCCCCTAATAAAAAGGAAGAAAATAGAAGCTTTGAATTAACAAATAGTAGTGCTAAATATGGGGCTTAAAACAGGCAATCCAGCTCTTTATTAAGTGACAACAAATGGAAAAGATAACAAACACAATCAATATTTATGGTATGCTGCAACATTGCCTCCAGTCAGCTTATATTACCAATAGGATTTTCTTCTAGTTGTTGTCGTACCAGAACTGCTTCTGAAGATAGTCCACTATATTCTTGTCCACTTGGAAGGCCTTGGCGAGAACATCAGATCTAATAGGTGGAGTGGATCCGAAGACTGCATTTGCGATTGTGATTACACCAGGGTTTTGGCTGCTCAAGGCACCAATGGCCGAAGCTTTGGTTTTCCCCACATTGAATTGGAAGTGGATGAGTCCAACTGGGAACACGAAAACATCTCCTGGGTTTAGGACTTTGGTGATGAGACGATTATCAGGGTTCGATGTGACAAAGCCAACATAGAGAGTTCCCTCCAGGACAGTTAGGATCTCCGTGGCACGAGGGTGAGTGTGTGGTGGGTTTAGGCCACCGTATGGTGCAAAATCAATGCGAACCAGCGATATTCCAAGAGTATTGAGCCCTGGAATTTGAGCAACATTAGCAGGAGTGACCACCGAGCCAACTGGATTGGAGGTGTTTCTGGCAATGTTGAGCCCTGGAAAGAAGAAATCATTGGCTGTGGCAAGCTTTGGGTCCCTGCAGAATTTCCCATTCACGAACACTGCATGAAAGAATTCATGTTAGCATCAAGTTCTTCGTACAAATCAAAAGAAAGCAATGTCGCAGATAATTCATCAGAAAAGCTTGTTAAGAAAAAACATGAACTTCAGATAGGAACATAGCATACCACCATCCTTAGTATCATTGATGGCTACACAAAAGTCCTGTAGAGGACTAGGGTCGGAGGCAAAGGCAAATGAGGCAGCGAAAGCCAGAAAGACAAAAGTTGCAAGAAAATGGACTCCTTTCATTGTAATCAGATTATCTCTAGCTTATTTCTTCAAAGTGTATTAGAGTTGAGGGGTGAGAAATCTTGCATGGGAAACAAGATTATTTATAGATGGTGATCATTGAAATAGTCTCTGCTTTGCTTTCTCCAAAAGGGAAGCCATTGAAGATTGGCCAAGTCTGCAATGATTATATTTATTCCCTTTTTCTTATTTTTTATCCCTCACGAAGAACCATTCTGCAGCAACTACACGCTATTATAAATTTCTAAGCTTCCAGCAGCACAGTTTGTGCGTTTGGAATGGAACTGGTCATTTTACCATTAATTTATCACAATTTTTCACGTTCCCACGGCAGCCTAATCAAAGATCAAACCTCGTTATAAAAGTTCTTTACTGTACATCAAATTAACGAGTAATTGAAAAGGTCAAGCCATAGTAATTCTATACGAAGGATACAAATCAAGCCAAGTATACGGTTCAGTTAAAGCAAATAATAGACATAATATTCTCCGATTAATAAATCGAAGTACTATCATCCAATTAGAGACTATAAATGGATAGGGATGAAAGATGATTTTAAACCTCTATTGCGCTATAAAAAAAAAAATATCTGGAATTTTGTTGCTAAATACATGGACTCTTCAGCCTAATAAAAGAATAGATAAATAAATTCACACGTGTTATTGAAATTCATATTATTCTCTTAGGGATTTGGTCTTGTTCGTAGATGAAAGTGATCTATGTATTATTAATCAAGATTTAAGTTTTAAAAGTTATCATAAAATGTATTTGGAATGGAACTGGTCATTTTCCCATTTCCTACAAGTTTTCTGCCATGTTTTCACTTTCTCTCGGTCAACTAGGTCCATTAATTATAATATGTCACAATCTTCAAGTTCTTACCGCTGCCTAATCAAAGATCAAACCACATTATAAAAGTTTTTTACCCTACAATATCAAATTAATTAACTAGTGATTGAAATAATTGACATAAATGAAGGATACATATCAAGCCATGTTTTTTATCAAAGTTGTTTTTTGCACCCGCTAACTTAACTTAATTATATATCAGATGAATTAACTTAATAACTTAATTATATATCTAAGAAATTTGATTATAATATTTCGAGTTGACCCCTTAAAATAGATTTAATGAAATTCTAAAAAATATATTTTATGGCGAAGTGTGATCTTTTGTTAATTTTATGTTTTTCAATATACTTGCATTGAAATTATTGTAATGTTAAATTTTTAGAATTGAGACGTATTAACATAATGCTATATAAGAAAAAAAATCTTGTATAAAGATTCTTAAAAACAATTAGCATGTTAATAAGATAAAGGGATTTTTGAAATTAAAAATTAAAGGCCTAATTGAAAATATAATTTTAAATTGAGAGTCAATTTGGTTTAAAAATGAAGATTGGAAGAACCAAGGACTAAATTGAGATCGGAAAGATCAATTAATTTAATAATTTTGGGTTTAAATTGAAAAAAAAAAATCAAAATTAAACATCTTAATTGAATGAAATTAAACAATTCAAAAGCCAAAGACTATAATGAAAAGAAAGAAATATTCCAAGGACTACTTGACTATTTATATAACTTCATTTCAGTCCTAGTTGTTTCTTTCCAATCATTTCAGTCAAATTTAATACCATTTTAGTCTAATTTTTTCAAATTAATTCAATGCAGCCCAATTCAGTCCTCTGATTTTGTCCAAATTAATTCAATTTAGTCCAGAATCCATTCAAATTTAGGAATTAATTTTATATCTTGAAGTCACAATCCCTGCAATTAAAACCAAATTTCAATCTTCCAATACCAGCTCTCAAATCCCAGAAAGTTTGCTCCAGAATTAGAGCCCAAATCTGCAATCAATTCCCTTAATTAAGTTCCAAGATCTATTCCCATAAACAGAGCCTTGGCTAGCCTTCAAAAGGAACAGAGGGCATACACCAAAAACTCATTTGAACCCAGAAACTAGAAATCTTTCCAGTTTTCAACCAACACCAGCCTTTGATTCAAAAGATAAGAACCATCTTCTTCCCTGCAACCACTGTCACAGACACCAAATTTGTGCTTGTTTCTCGACTTCATGACTTAGTTTTTAGTTACTATTAAAATATCTTTTTAAAATTTATTTACATACATAATCTTCAATCCGTTTTATTAAGTATTTATCATATTTTGATTTTATGGTTAAAAGTTTTCTTGTTACTAGAAAACAAGTTAGCAACGTAATAATATTTGTTCTAAGGGTTTGACCACTTTAGTGATTAACAAACCATTTATATTATAAATTCCAAATCATAAATATGATATTCAAACATGAATATTCTAACATGTTGTTACCTTTGATTTTATTATAAGAACATATAAATAATAATTATTTAAAATGCTAATTATTTCAAAGTCTTCGTCCTTATATAAATACTTCTTATTATTGGAGGACTTAAAAAAAATTATTATTTACCTCTCAAACTTGTAAACTATATTTAATAGACCTCTACACGTTCCAATAATATTATACATACATCCTAAGTATATAATTTTGCTTGTTTTAATATGAAATCAAGAGTGGTCGTGTGACATGTGTAGAATTGAAAGGAAACTTGTGACATAAAAATTTGCTTTCGTACACCCGGATCAATTACTTCAATACCATTATAATTACTACAACAAAAATGATATTTCATAGTACAAACATCTTTATAAATATTATCAAGTTAATGTAGAGAGTTCAAGATGGGAAAAGAAAAAGAGAGAACTATATTCTTTCAACCTAAACTCTTATTTTCATATGGGTTATGTCCCTATATATATAAGTAAATGAAGCGGTTACTTCCTTTGGTATCTCCTCTAAATACTTGGATCAGGCTCATTCCTCATGGGCGACTAGGCCTAATCCAATAACCAACATCTCTCACTCACCCGTGAACGACTGAATCTATCTAATACATTATATTTCAAACTTGCACAAGAATTTCGTACTTGATGAACGGACCATGCGACCTGAAGCATACAATGAATGGCGCTCTAATATATAAACCTAATACAGGCCATATAAGAGACATCAACCTCATAATTAAATATTCCTTAAAGTGTAGTAATATACCCCGAGCATTTTTAGTTACACATGACTCAATATAAATCAATCGCTCGAGCATTTATACTCAATCCATTCTTACAATTACAAGTATTCTAAATCATATCAAATTTATTCAAGTAATATGATCTCGGTTGGTGAATACAAGTAACAGGTGTAGAACTAAAATTACCTTTTCTTTTGCACTCATATCAATCAAATTTGAATTAACTTGTCTTCCTAAGAGCATTCCTTTAAGTCGAATCATTCCATGACCATAGGATATACTCCTAAAGTAGCGATCATTTATACATCACCTTTTGATATACTAAAAAGTCACAAAGGGTAAGATTTTGATATCTTAGATATGATCTTCAGGACTCACATAATAAAGAAGCAGGGATTCATTCTTTATTCCTATAATGATTGTTAGCACATGTAGTATGAAATACATGTTACAGTGGAGCTTACTTTTTTCTTTTATGAAGATAAAGAGTTTATGTCATTGCTCTCTTTATTAGAGGAAATACATCACACAAGTCTTAGTCTTGTTACTATAAACATAAACTTCAAATCAGAAATTTTCATTTGTTCATTTTCATTAGTGGCAAATAAATAATTTCATACTCGGCTTCAACCATAATAGACACATGAATTCTAGGAATTCATTCATCTCGATTCTTTTGTTTAAGAACCTCACCTTGGCCCCAACCAATATGACATTTTAATAATTACTTTGAGTTAAAATTGCTTCCAGTGCGCCCTAGTCACTTATTGAGCATTAAAACTCAATTAGTCTTATCTCTACTCACCTTACAAGTGTTAGAGGTGATTGCTCATGTGAGTGAGTCAATCTAAGTCTATCGATATACTTTAACAAATTACATTATACAATACTCGATATATTCCATAAAACAAATAATAAATAAAATGTTATTTAAATGGAATTTATTCATTACTAAATCATTGTAAGCCTTCGTATGATCTTTAAAACTAGTTATATTACTAATTACATTCTACATAGGCCAACGAATCTCACATGTCTAAAAAAGGCATCTCTTGTTATTGATTTTGTGAGTGAATCTACAACTATAGAATTTGTATAAACGTGTTTTAGGATCACGTCATGTTCAATAATTGCTTCTCTAATGTAGTGATATCTCATCTTGATTTAGTTTGGTAATCCCATGGTATTTTGGATCTTTAGCCACAACTACTGCAACGGTGTTATCATAGTAAATTATCGTTGGGTCTGATGCTAATTTGACAATTTTCAAATGATACAGAAATTTTTTTTAATCAAATAGCATCTTGTGTTATACTAGAACAAGCTATATACTCAGCCTTCATAGTAGATAAGGCTATGCACGATTATTTCTTGCTCCTTCATAGTATTGCACTATCATTAGGCAAGAAAGCATATCCTAAAGTTGATTTGGATTGGTCGACATCTCTTCCCCAATTAGCATCAGAGTAACCAATCAATCATAAGTTTGCTTTCCTTGGTAATATAATATGTAATTCAAAGTTCCTTTCAGATATCGCAGAATCCTTTAAACTGTAATCCAGTGTTTCTTACTAGGGTTTGATTGATATCGGCTAACCAATCCAACAATATAACATATATGGGGACGTGTGCATATCATTGCATACATCAAACTGCCAATGACATTGGTATAAAGTACTTTGGACATTTTCTCTTCTTCTTCTAGAGTCTCGAGACATATAACGGCTCAGACTCAAGCTTTTATCAACAAGGGTGTCCATTGGTTTGTTATCTTGCATATGATAGAGTTGTAACATCTTTTTCATGTAGTGCGATCTCTTATGATTTTCACGCCAAGAACATAGTTGGGCTCACCCATGTCTTTCATTTAAAAGTTTAATGATAACCACCTTTTAGTAGTATTAATCATCTCTTTGATATTTTCAACTATTAAGATGTCCTCAACATATAAGAACAATATTATAAAACTATTTGTTATAATATTTTAAATACATGCAATGGTTTTTTTTCCATCATTGTAAGACCATCCTTAAGGATAGCTTAATGGAACTTGACATTCCATAGCCTAAAAGCTTGCTTAAGACCATATGTGAATCTTTTAAGCTTGCAAACTTTATGCTCTTGTCCTTTAGTCTCGAATCATAAAGGTTGATTCATATAGATCTTCTCATTTAGTTCTTCATTGAGAAATGCAGTTCTAACGTTCATTTGGTATAACTCTAGGTTTATATGTGTGATTATAACTAAAATAAAGTGAACTAAAGTAATCCTCACAACTGGTAAGAATGTATCTTCATAATCAATTTCCTCTTCTTGAATGTAGCCTCTCGCTACTAGTTATAACATTTGATTAACTCATCCGCCTGACGTTTAATTTTAAGAACCCATTTATTTCAATGGATCTCCATCTTAACAGTAAATCGACCAAGTCCTAGACTTGATTAGTTTTTATTGACTCTATTTCTTCTTCCATAACTTTAATTCATTCTCTTGCTTTAGGACCAAACAGAGCATGACTGATTGTTTTTGGTTCTTCATCATCATATAGAGCAATCATGAACGCTTCCCTCTTAATCTCAAATCAAAGATGAGGAATTGGTTCATGAATGCTTCTACAACGTTGAGATTGCTCATAATCTTGCTCCATGAGAGTAGGAATAGACAAAATGTCACTACAATTGTTTCTAGGAGCATTAATAGTTTCTTCTAAATCCTCTACTAAATGGCTTGTTGTGCCATAGTCTAGATTTTCATTTCATATAATTCAAAATCTTTATTAACCTCACCTGTCGTTGGAAAATCCTTTTCTAAAAATACAACATCACGTGATTCAATCTTCGTCACTCTTCCATCAGCTTTTTTAACCAATAAATACAAATCCTTTAGAATGTTCAGAATATCTTATAAAGATACACTTCTTCCCCTTAGGACCAAGTTTCCTATATTCATGAGATTTATTGTGAATATAAGTTGCACACCCTTATGGATGCAAATAACCTAGATTAGGTGTGTCGTTATTCCATAATTTATATAGGGTGAATGAAACAAATTAAGAGGGCACATGATTAAGTATATAGGCAGCAGTTAACAATGCATCTCCCTAAAAGAAAATTGGTAAGTTAGCATATGTCATCATTGACCTAACCAAAACAAATAGGGTCATATTCCTCCTTTCCAGTACACCATTTGGTTATGGAGTATAAGAAATAGTTAGTTGTCTAACTATACCCTTTTCATCATAAATTTTTTTAAATTGTTCAGATAGGTATTCACGTCTTTTGTCAGTTCTTAAGGCTTTGATCTTGGTGCATAGTTTATTCTTTACCAGATTAGTGTATCGAATGAAGCAATCCAATGCTTCAGACTTATATGAGATCAAATAAACATGATCAAATCATGTGAAATCATCTATAAATATGATGAAATAATTTCCTCCATCTCTTGCCCTCACATTTATTAGGCCATAAATATCTGAATAAATAAGTTGTAATGGACTCCTAGCTCTTTTAGCTTTTTCAAATGGTAATCAAGTTGCTGTTCCAACAAGACAATACTCATAAACAAACAATTCCTCTTTCGTGAGTAATCCTAAAAGACCAGCTCTTGTCAATTTATGTAATCGGTCTTGCCCAATGTGTCCTAATCTAGTATGCCAAGTTATCATATCACTATTATTAGTAGTGTTGGAATTTTGAACAACATAAAAAAGCATCATCATTAATAGATACATTAATGGTGTTTAACACCATAAAAACATTTAATACAAAACGAGAACCATAAAAAATATTATCAACAACCAACAAACGCAATATTAAAGCCCAATTGTAGTAAAGCAAGAACAAACACAATATTTCATCGAACTTCTAGAGTGTAGAGTAAATCATGAAGATAATGCATTTGACCGCCCTGCAAATCCAGTTTGTAGGTATCGATCCCAAGCATGACAGCGGAAGCATTATTCCCCATTTATATGTATCTACTTTTCATTGGAATTCGATGAAATTCCACAAAGGTTGTTTGATTCCTTTCTATGTGGTTGGTTACTCTTGAGTCTATAGTCCAAAAGGAACAAATTCAGCAAGCATTAAACAATTGCTAAATTATAAGTTAAAGGGATGAATGTGGTTAAACATTAACTTTGACTCAGTGCAATAATGAGAAAAGTGACCAGGTTTACCACAATTATAACAATTCATATTCTTGCCTTTCTTACCACTGTGTTTGCCATGGTTGCGCTTATGTTAAGTACTACTTGCTTCTATTCCTCACTTGCCATATTTGGAACCCTTGCTCTAACCTTTTTTATATTTAGAGTCGTATGCTTCATGCATCTTAGTCCTAGATATGAAAGCCTTGTTTATAGGTTTCTCAGCATGAAGTTGATGCTCTTAAAACTCAACATGACAAGCAACATCATCAAATGTCTTGATATTGTCATTGTGGATAAGGTTAACACGTATGTGTTTTCAATTGCTTGGACTTGTTGTTTAGAAATCATTTAAGAAAAAACATAAAAAGTGGAAAAACACTAATTTTTTAATGGAAAAACATGAGTTCCTAAACTTAATGTTTAGATACAACATGTAAGCAATTATAATTATAAACATAAACAAAGAGAGAACTAGTTTCTTTAATAAACACTTTATATTATATCATATATCAATTAAGTGTGCAATCATTAAATAAAACACTACTTTTAAAATTGACCAATAAAATTTTAATATTATATTTGTTAAACCATTTAAGAGCTCATTGTCTAAATCATGTACATTACACCTTACATACTATTCTTTTCTAGCTTTCACCCTTGTGTCTTAAAAGAAACACAGGTTTGCCGTGCCCAAGGATATCACTGAAAATACTTTGTCACGTAGACTTGGAATCCATTTTCGAATTAACAGTAAATTTTGTGTGCGTCCTAACCGAAAAAAGATAGAAAGGAAGAAAATAGAAGCTTTTAATTAACAAATAGTAGTGCTAAACATGGGGCTTAAAACAGGCAATCCAGCTCTTTATTAAGTGACAACAAATGGAAAAGATAACAAACACAATCAATATATATGGTATGCTGCAACATTGCCTCCAGTCAGCTTATATTACCAATAGGATTTTCTTCTAGTTGTTGTCGTACCAGAACTGCTTCTGAAGATAGTCCACTATATTCTTGTCCACTTGGAAGGCCTTGGCGAGAACATCAGATCTAATAGGTGGAGTGGATCCGAAGACTGCATTTGCGATTGTGATTACACCAGGGTTTTGGCTGCTCAAGGCACCAATGGCCGAAGCTTTGGTTTTCCCCACATTGAATTGGAAGTGGATGAGTCCAACTGGGAACACGAAAACATCTCCTGGGTTTAGGACTTTGGTGATGAGACGATTTTCAGGGTTCGATGAGACAAAGCCAACATAAAGAGTTCCCTCCAGGACAGTTAGGATCTCCGTGGCACGAGGGTGAGTGTGTGGTGGGTTCAGGCCACCGTATGGTGCAAAATCAACGCGAACCAGCGATATTCCAAGAGTATTGAGCCCTGGAATTTGAGCAACATTAGCAGGAGTGACCACCGAGCCAACTGGATTGGAGGTGTTTCTGGCAATGTTGAGCCCAGGAAAGAAGAAATCATTCGCTGTGGCAAGCTTTGGGTCCCTGCAGAATTTCCCATTCACGAACACTGCATGAAAGAATTTATGTTAGCATCAAGTTCTTCGTACAAATCAAAAGAAAGCAATGTTGCAGATAATTCATCAGAAAAGCTTGTTAAGAAAAAACATGAACTTCAGATAGGAACATAACATACCACCATCCTTGGTATCATTGATGGCTACACAAAAGTCCTGTAGAGGACTAGGGTCGGAGGCAAAGGCAAATGAGGCAGCGAAAGCCAGAAAGACAAAAGTTGCAAGAAAATGGACTCCTTTCATTGTAATCAGATTATCTCTAGCTTATTTCTTCAAAGTGTATTAGAGTTGAGGGGTGAGAAATCTTGCATGGGAAACAAGATTATTTATAGATGGTGATCATTGAAATAGTCTCTGCTTTGCTTTCTCCAAAAGGGAAGCCATTGAAGATTGGCCAAGTCTGCAATGATTATATTTATTCCCTTTTTCTTATTTTTTATCCCTCACGAAGAACCATTCTGCAGCAACTACACACTATTATAAATTTCTAAGCTTACAGCAGCACAGTTTGTGCGTTTGGAATGGAACTGGTCATTTTACCATTAATTTATCAGAATTTTTCACGTTCCCACCGCAGCCTAATCAAAGATCAAACCTCGTTATAAAAGTTCTTTACTGTACATCACATTAACGAGTAATTGAAAAGGTCAAGCCATATATAGTAATTCTATACGAAGGATACAAATCAAGCCAAGTATACGGTTCAGTTAAAGCAAATAATAGACATAATATTCTCCGATTAATAAATCGAAATACTATCATCCAATTAGAGACTATAAATGGATAGGGATGAAAGATGATTTTAAACCTCTATTGCGCTATAAAAAAAATATATCTGGAATTTTGTTGCTAAATACATGGACTCTTCAGCCTATTAAAAGAATAAATAAATAAATTCACATGTGTTATTGAAATTCATATTCTTATCTTAGGGATTTGGTCCAGTTGGTAGATGAAAGCGATCTATGTAGTATTAATCAAGATTTAAATATTAAAAGTTATCATAAAATGTATTTGGAATGGAACTGGTCATTTACCCATTTCCTACAAGTTTTCTGCCATGTTTTCACTTTCTCTCGGTCAACTAGGTCCATTAATTATAATTTGTCACAATCTTCAAGTTCTTACCGCTGCCTAATCAAAGATCAAACCACATTATAAAAGTTTTTTACCCTACAATATCAAATTAATTAACTAGTGATTGAAATAATTGACATAAATGAAGGATACATATCAAGCCATGTTTTTTTATCTAAGTTGTTTTTTGCACCCGCTAACTTACCTTAATTATATATCAGATGAATTAACTTAACTTAATTATATATCTAAGAAATTTGATTATAATATTTCGAGTTGACCATTAAAATAGATTTAATGAAATTCTAAAATATATATTTTATGGCGAAGTGTGATTTTTTGTTAATTTTATGTTTTTCAATATACTTGCATTGAAATTATTGTAATGTTAAATTTTTAGAATTGAGACGTATTAACATAATGCTATATAAGAAAAAAAATCTTGTATAAAGATTCTTAAAAACAATTAGCATGTTAATAAGATAAAGGGATTTTTGAAATTAAAAATTAAAGGCCTAATTGAAAATATAATTTTAAATTGAGAGTCAATTTGGTTTAAAAATGAAGATTGGAAGAACCAAGGACTAAATTGAGATCGGAAAGATCAATTAATTTAATAATTTTGGGTTTAAATTGAAAAAAAAATCAAAATTAAACATCTTAATTGAATGAAATTAAACAATTCAAAAGCCAAAAACTATAATGAAAAGAAAGAAATATTCCAAGGACTACTTGACTATTTATATAACTTCATTTCAGTCCTAGTTGTTTCTTTCCAATCATTTCAGTCAAATTTAATACCATTTTAGTCCAATTTTTTCAAATTAATTCAATGCAGCCCAATTCAGTCCTCTGATTTTGTCCAAATTAATTCAATTTAGTCCAGAATCCATTCAAATTTAGGAATTAATTTTATATCTTGAAGTCACAATCCCTGCAATTAAAACCAAATTTCAATCTTCCAATACCAGCTCTCAAATCCCAGAAAGTTTGCTCCAGAATTAGAGCCCAAATCTGCAATCAATTCCCTTAATTAAGTTCCAAGATCTATTCCCATAAACAGAGCCTTGGCTAGCCTTCAAAAGGAACAGAGGGCATACACCAAAAACTCATTTGAACCCAGAAACTAGAAATCTTTCCAGTTTTCAACCAACACCAGCCTTTGATTCAAAAGATAAGAACCATCTTCTTCCCTCAAACCACTGTCACAGACACCAAATTTGTGCTTGTTTCTCGACTTCATGACTTAGTTTTTAGTTACTATTAAAATATCTTTTTAAAATTTATTTACATACATAATCCTCAATCCATTTTATTAAGTATTTATCATATTTTGATTTTATGGTTAAAATTTTTCTTGTTACTAGAAAACAAGTTAGCAACGTAATAATATTTGTTCTAAGGGTTTGACCACTTTAGTGATTAACAAACCATTTATATTATAAATTCCAAATCATAAATATGATATTCAAACATGAATATTCTAACATGTTGTTATCTTTGATTTTATTATAAGAACATATAAATAATAATTATTTAACATGCTAATTATTTCAAAGTCTTAGTCTTATCTCTACTCACCTTACAAGTGTTAGAGGTGATTGCTCATGTGAGTGAGTCAATCTAAGTCTATCGACATACTTTAACAAATTACATTATACAATACTCGATATATTCCATAACACAAATAATAAATAAAATGTTATTTAAATAGAATTTATTCATTACTAAATCATTGTAAGCCTTCGTATGATCTTTAAAACTAGTTATATTACTAATTACATTCTACATAGGCCAACGAATCTCACATGTCTAAAAAAGGCATCCCTTGTTATTGATTTTGTGAGTGAATCTACAACTATAGAATTTGTATAAACGTGTTTTAGGATCACGTCATGTTCAATAATTGCTTCTCTAATGTAGTGATATCTCATCTTGATTTAGTTTGGTAATCCCATGGTATTTTGGATCTTTAGCCACAACTACTGCAACGGTGTTATCATAGTAAATTATCGTTGGGTCTGATGCTAATTTGACAATTTTCAAATGATACAGAAATTTTTTTTAATCAAATAGCATCTTGTGTTATACTAGAACAAGCTATATACTCAGCCTTCATAGTAGATAAGGCTATGCACGATTATTTCTTGCTCCTTCATAGTATTGCACTATCATTAGGCAAGAAAGCCTATCCTAAAGTTGATTTGGATTGGTCGACATCTCTTCCCCAATTAGCATCAGAGTAACCAATCAATCATAAGTTTGCTTTCCTTGGTAATATAATATGTAATTCAAAGTTCCTTTCAGATATCACATAATCCTTTAAACTGTAATCCAGTGTTTCTTACTAGGGTTTGATTGATATCGGCTAACCAATCCAACAATATAACATATATGGGGACGTGTGCATATCATTGCATACATCAAACTGCCAATGACATTGGTATAAAGTACTCTGGACATTTTCTCTTCTTCTTCTAGAGTCTCGGAACACATAACGGCTCAGACTCAAGCTTTCATCAACAAGGGTGTCCATTAGTTTGTTATCTTGCATATGATAGAGCTGTAACATCTTTTTGATGTACATCTCTTGAGTTAAACCTAAAAGCCTTTTAGTACGATCTCTTATGATTTTCACACCAAGAACATAGTTGGGCTCACCCATGTCTTTCATTTAAAAGTTTAATGATAACTACCTTTTAGTAGTATTAATCATCTCTTTGATATTTTCAACTATTAAGAAGTCCTCAACATATAAGAACAATATTATAAAACTATTTGTTATAATATTTTAAATACATGCAATGGTTTTTTTTTCCATCATTGTAAGACCATCCTTAAGGATAGCTTAATGGAACTTGACATTCCATTGCCTAAAAGCTTGCTTAAGACCATATGTGAATCTTTTAAGCTTGCAAACTTTATGCTCTTGTCCTTTAGTCTCGAATCATAAAGGTTGATTCATATAGATCTTCTCATTTAGTTCTTCATTGAGAAATGAAGTTCTAACGTTCATTTGGTATAACTCTAGGTTTATATGTGTGATTATAACTAAAATAAAGTGAACTAAAGTAATCCTCACAACTGGTAAGAATGTATCTTCATAATCAATTTCCTCTTCTTGAATGTAGCCTCTCGCTACTAGTTATAACATTTGATTAACTCATCCACCTGACGTTTAATTTTAAGAACCCATTTATTTCTAATGGATCTCCATCTTGACAGTAAATCGACCAAGTCCTAGACTTGATTAGTTTTTATTGACTCCATTTCTTCTTCCATAACTTTAATTCATTCTCTTGCTTTAGGACCAAATAGAGCATGATTGATTGTTTTTGGTTCTTCATCATCATATAAAGCAATCATTAACGCTTCCCTCTTAATCTCAAATCAAAGATGAGGAATTGGTTCATGAATGCTTCTACAACGTTGAGATTGCTCATAATCTTGCTCCATGAGAGTAGGAATAGACAAAATGTCACTACAATTGTTTCTAGGAGCATTAATAGTTTCTTCTAAATCCTCTACTAAATGGCTTGTTGTGCCATAGTCTAGATTTTCATTTCATATAATTCAAAATCTTTATTAACCTCACCTGTCGTTGGAAAATCCTTTTCTAAAAATACAACATCACGTGATTCAATCTTCGTCACTCTTCCATCAGCTTTTTTAACCAATAAATACAAATCCTTTAGAATGTTCAGAATATCTTATAAAGATACACTTCTTCCCCTTAGGACCAAGTTTCCTATATTCATGAGATTTATTGTGAATATAAGTTGCACACCCTTATGGATGCAAATAACCTAGATTAGGTGTGTCGTTATTCCATAATTTATATAGGGTGAATGAAACAAATTAAGAGGGCACATGATTAAGTATATAGGCAGCAGTTAACAATGCATCTCCCTAAAAGAAAATTGGTAAGTTAGCATATGTCATCATTGACCTAACCAAAACAAATAGGGTCATATTCCTCCTTTCCAGTACACCATTTGGTTATGGAGTATAAGAAATAGTTAGTTGTCTAGCTATACCCTTTTCATCATAAAATTTTTTAAATTGTTCAGATAGGTATTCACGTCTTTGGTCAGTTCTTAAGGCTTTGATCTTGGTGCATAGTTTATTCTTTACCAGGTTGGTGTATCGAATGAAGCAATCCAATGCTTCAGACTTATATGAGATCAAACAAACATGATCAAATCATGTGAAATCATCTATAAATATGATGAAATAATTTTCTCCATCTCTTGCCCTCACATTTATTAGGCCATAAATATCTGAATAAATAAGTTGTAATGGACTCCTAGCTCTTTTAGCTTTTTCAAATGGTAATCAAGTTGCTTTTCCAACAAGACAATACTCATAAACAAACAATTCCTCTTTCGTGAGTAATCCTAAAAGACCAGCTCTTGTCAATTTATGTAATCGGTCTTGCCCAATGTGTCCTAATCTAGTATACCAAGTTATCATATCACTATTATTACTAGTGTTGGAATTTTGAACAACATAAAAAAGCATCATCATTAATAGATACATTAATGGTGTTTAACACCATAAAAACATTTAATACAAAACGAGAACCATAAAAAATATTATCAACAACCAACAAACGCAATATTAAAGCCCAATTGTAGTAAAGCAAGAACAAACACAAGATTTCGTCGAACTTCTAGAGTGTAGAGTAAATCATGAAGATAATGTATTTGACCGCCCTGCAAATCCAGTTTGTAGGTATCGATCCCAAGCATGACAGCGGAAGCATTATTCCCCATTTATATGTATCTACTTTTCATTGGAATTCGATGAAATTCCACAAAGGTTGTTTGATTCCTTTCTATGTGGTTGGTTACTCTTGAGTCTATAGTCCAAAAGGAACAAATTCAGCAAGCATTAAACAATTGCTAAATTATAAGTTAAAGGGATGAATGTGGTTAAACATTACCTTTGACTCAGTGCAATCATGAGAAAAGTGACCAGGTTTACCACAATTATAACAATTCATATTCTTGCCTTTCTTACCACTGTGTTTTCCATGGTTGCGCTTATGTTAAGTACTACTTGCTTCTATTCCTCACTTGCCATATTTGGAACCCTTACTCTATCCTTTTTTATATTTAGAGTCGTATGCTTCATGCATCTTAGTCCTAGATATGAAAGCCTTGATTATAGGTTTCTCAGCGTGAAGTTGATGTTCTTAAAACTCGACATGACAAGCAACATCATCAAATGTCTTGATATTGTCATTGTAGATAAGGTTAACACGTATGTGTTTTCAATTGCTTGGACTTGTTGTTTAGAAATCATTTAAGAAAAAACATAAAAAGTGGAAAAACACTAATTTTTTAATGGAAAAACATGAGTTCCTAAACTTAATGTTTAGATACAACATGTAAGCAATTATAATTATAAACATAAACAAAGAGAGAACTAGTTTCTTTAATAAACACTTTATATTATATCATATATCAATTAAGTGTGCAACAATTAAATAAAACACTACTTTTAAAATTGACCAATAAAATTTTAATATTATATTTGTTAAACCATTTAAGAGCTCATTGTCTTAATCATGTACATTACATCTTACATACTATTCTTTTCTAGCTTTCACCCTTGTGTCTTAAAAGAAACACAGGTTGCCGTGCCCAAGGATATCACTGAAAATACTTTGTCACGTAGACTTGGAATCCATTTTCGAATTAACAGTAAATTTTGTGTGCGTCCTAACCGAAAAAAGATAGAAAGGAAGAAAATAGAAGCTTTTAATTAACAAATAGTAGTGCTAAACATGGGGCTTAAAACAGGCAATCCAGCTCTTTATTAAGTGACAACAAATGGAAAAGATAACAAACACAATCAATATATATGGTATGCTGCAACATTGCCTCCAGTCAGCTTATATTACCAATAGGATTTTCTTCTAGTTGTTGTCGTACCAGAACTGCTTCTGAAGATAGTCCACTATATTCTTGTCCACTTGGAAGGCCTTGGCGAGAACATCAGATCTAATAGGTGGAGTGGATCCGAAGACTGCATTTGCGATTGTGATTACACCAGGGTTTTGGCTGCTCAAGGCACCAATGGCCGAAGCTTTGGTTTTCCCCACATTGAATTGGAAGTGGATGAGTCCAACTGGGAACACGAAAACATCTCCTGGGTTTAGGACTTTGGTGATGAGACGATTTTCAGGGTTCGATGAGACAAAGCCAACATAAAGAGTTCCCTCCAGGACAGTTAGGATCTCCGTGGCACGAGGGTGAGTGTGTGGTGGGTTCAGGCCACCGTATGGTGCAAAATCAACGCGAACCAGCGATATTCCAAGAGTATTGAGCCCTGGAATTTGAGCAACATTAGCAGGAGTGACCACCGAGCCAACTGGATTGGAGGTGTTTCTGGCAATGTTGAGCCCAGGAAAGAAGAAATCATTCGCTGTGGCAAGCTTTGGGTCCCTGCAGAATTTCCCATTCACGAACACTGCATGAAAGAATTTATGTTAGCATCAAGTTCTTCGTACAAATCAAAAGAAAGCAATGTTGCAGATAATTCATCAGAAAAGCTTGTTAAGAAAAAACATGAACTTCAGATAGGAACATAACATACCACCATCCTTGGTATCATTGATGGCTACACAAAAGTCCTGTAGAGGACTAGGGTCGGAGGCAAAGGCAAATGAGGCAGCGAAAGCCAGAAAGACAAAAGTTGCAAGAAAATGGACTCCTTTCATTGTAATCAGATTATCTCTAGCTTATTTCTTCAAAGTGTATTAGAGTTGAGGGGTGAGAAATCTTGCATGGGAAACAAGATTATTTATAGATGGTGATCATTGAAATAGTCTCTGCTTTGCTTTCTCCAAAAGGGAAGCCATTGAAGATTGGCCAAGTCTGCAATGATTATATTTATTCCCTTTTTCTTATTTTTTATCCCTCACGAAGAACCATTCTGCAGCAACTACACACTATTATAAATTTCTAAGCTTACAGCAGCACAGTTTGTGCGTTTGGAATGGAACTGGTCATTTTACCATTAATTTATCAGAATTTTTCACGTTCCCACCGCAGCCTAATCAAAGATCAAACCTCGTTATAAAAGTTCTTTACTGTACATCAAATTAACGAGTAATTGAAAAGGTCAAGCCATATATAGTAATTCTATACGAAGGATACAAATCAAGCCAAGTATACGGTTCAGTTAAAGCAAATAATAGACATAATATTCTCCGATTAATAAATCGAAATACTATCATCCAATTAGAGACTATAAATGGATAGGGATGAAAGATGATTTTAAACCTCTATTGCGCTATAAAAAAAATATATCTGGAATTTTGTTGCTAAATACATGGACTCTTCAGCCTATTAAAAGAATAAATAAATAAATTCACACATGTTATTGAAATTCATATTATTCTCTTAGGGATTTGGTCTTGTTCGTAGATGAAAGTGATCTATGTATTATTAATCAAGATTTAAGTTTTAAAAGTTATCATAAAATGTATTTGGAATGGAACTGGTCATTTTCCCATTTCCTACAAGTTTTCTGCCATGTTATCACTTTCTCTCGGTCAACTAGGTCCATTAATTATAATATGTCGCAATCTTCAAGTTCTTACCGCTGCCTAATCAAAGATCAAACCACATTATAAAAGTTTTTTACCCTACAATATCAAATTAATTAACTAGTGATTGAAATAATTGACATAAATGAAGGATACAAATCAACCCATGTTTTTTATCTAAGTTGTTTTTTGCACCCGCTAACTTAGCTTAATTATATATCAGATGAATTATTTTATGATTTAACTTGAAATAAGAGTTAGGCAAGAAATTTGATTATAATATTTCGTGTTGACCTATTAAAATAGATTTAATGAAATTCTAAAAAATATATTTTATGGTGAAGTGTGATCTTTTGTTAATTTTAGGTTTTTTTAATATACTTGTATTGAAATTATTGTAATGTTAAATTTTTAGAATTGAGACTTATTAACATAATGCTATATGTTGCACGTGTGCGACGGCGCGGCGATCGTCCACCCTCAAGAAAAAATCAGAATATTTATTCTTGGCAAATAGGGAGAGACATCCTTGTCTATATATGTGAAAATATGGACTGAGAGTCGCCACCTAGTATTCTGGTTACTATGAACCTTAACTGGTCTTTAGAGATCGGGTACGGAGACTGGTTGCGTAAAGGGAAGGTATTAGCACCCCAACTATACCCTATCTAAGGTAGGCTGCATTGTTTTAATGTCTGATAAAATCTAAAATCATGTTGTGGTTTTTTAATTGTTGGTTCGTTTACGGTTTAAGACAAGTCCTCCTCTGTAAGGAGATCCTTATCTTTATCGGGTAAAAAACTAACTATTCAAAGTCGTTAAAAGAAAATATCTTTTTAATATCAGGAATATGATTTACGTATAAATTCATAATCCCTGATACTAAAATCAAACAAAATAATATTTTTATTGTTTTTGAGATTTTGGCCAATGTTCTCTTGATTTTAATAAACTGGTTATTAAAGCCAAAATGCATGTTAAAATATTGTTTTTTGACATATGAAAAATACGATATGATTTTTTAGATTTGAGACACTTGGCCGTATGCATAAAAATATTTTTTTCTCTTTTTTTTAAATTGTTTTTTTTTTGTATTTTTGGAAGTTTTTGCCGAAAACCGGGTATTTTAATATTGGATTTATATTTTTACAATGTAAAATACAAACCGATATTAAGCAAAATTAATAAAAAAAAATGTGTTGGAAAAATTGTAAAAATTCTGATGAAAATTTTTTTTAAAAAAAAATTGAAATGGGCCAGACCCGACCCATATCAGTGGGCTGGGCCAAACCCGACCCATTACCAAATGGGCTGGTTACTGTGCCTAAGCACAGTAACCAGCCCTCCTTCAGCTGCAGAACATGAATTAATTCACGTTCTGCATGCAAACGAGGGAGGGAGGCAGCAAACGGAGAAGGCGACAGGACGGCGAGAGATTACCTGCGGTGACGTCGTGGCGATGCTGCTGGCGGCGTAGGCACGGTGGCGATGGTGGCGGAGGCACGGTGGCTAGCGGTTTTCCTTCTCTCTCTCTCCTCTGTTTTTTTCGTTTTCTTCTCTGCTTCTTCCTTTCTCTTCTCTGCCTTCTCTCCTCTCTTCTCTCGGTCTTCTCCCTCTCTTCTCCCTTCTGTTCTCTTTTTTTTTTTTTTTTCTTTCCGTCCTCCCCTATTTTTATAGGCAAAAAACAGGGGAGACGAACGTTGGGGCGGCCACTGTTGGCCGCCCCTCCACTATCCAAGTGGCCGACAAAAGTATGCAAGTGGCTGAATTGTGGGCGTCTTTTTGAAGCCATCGGGGGGAGGGAAGTCGGTGCGAAACAGAGGAGAAAAGAAAATCTTCTTCTCCCCTGTTCTCTGCATGCCCAGGGAAGAAGACGATGGTGCCGTTTCAAAATGGCATCGTTTTGCGTTTTCCTTTTTTTTTAAAACAGTGCATGAAACGGCGCCGTTTTGGTCAAAACGCGTCGTTTCATTTAAAAGGAAAAGGTGCCAAAACACGTTAGATTCAAATTTAGGCCTTCAATTTGCACGCGTTTTACAATTTAGTCCTTGGTCTCGGATTTCTTCAATTAAGTCCCTAATTGGCTATTAAACTTCAATATTTATGCAATTAAGCTCCTGATTTGACCAAATGAACTTCCAAAAATTATAATTTGACCCCAGAAAATTAATTTCTTCTAATTAAACCCCAAATTAACTCCAAAATCAATTTTTCTTGCAATTAAACTCTCCATAAATTCAATTAAACCTTTAATAAAATTTAATTGAGTCCATAAACTTCTGATTTTGGATTTTTCTTCCTCAAATTGAATTTTCTTTATTATCGAGGCTCTCATCAATCAATGATATACTGTCAAAAATTAATTTTTATATTTTTGAACATCCTCAATCAATTTTTGAGCATTTTTAGGGCGCTCTGGCATTTTTTCACTGTTATATTTTTTATAATATATATTTTTTAATTTTTTTGTATTTTATTATTTTTTATGTGGGGACCCAAAAATGGCTTACAACACTATATAAGAAAAGAAAAATTCCTGTATAAAGATTCTTAAAAACAATTAGCATGTTAATAAGATAAATTAAGGGATTTTTGCCCTATTATGATATGGATTGTTTGTCCTATTGTGTGGGTTTGATTCTTATTAAACAATAGCTTATATAGTGGCGCCTCCTTATGGATCCCATATAAGAATTTTCAAAAATAAAAATTAATGAAAGTGTAAACAACATATTTGTTTCTAGGTAATTTTTAAAGGAACCTTCTCATCTTTTTTTTTACAACCACAACATTTCTTATTATGTTTATTTAATTTCACACAATAATTAACTATTAAGAATTTTTAAGTTTTCATACACACTCTTTTAAGATTTCGAACCAAAACCATCGAAAATTATTAGGTTATGAAACCAATTAAAATAGACAAAAGCAAATGATAATAGAGTTTGTTACAATTCAAAACTATCAAAGATAAAAAAATAATAATAATACTTATGGAGAGTCCTAAAATACTTCATTTTATTCATTCATGCTTTGCTTGCCAAAAAACATATTACAATATATAAACCCCTAGGAATACTAACTAGAAAAAATAAAATAGAAAAATTATTATTTACAAATAAGAAAATCAAACTAGAAAAAACACAATACTATTAATAAGAAAATAAAAACTTAAGTTAAATTATTTAAGAAAAATATTTATTTTCCTCAAAAAAAAAAACTCACCTATCACCTCACGTATAATTTAAATTGAAAACCTTCAATATTTAATGTAGATCCCAAGTTTAACTATCAAATTTATGTTCAATTGAAGTACTGTGTTATAACACTATAATTTTAAAAACTAAAAATATTTTTGAGACCGATATAGATTAGATTTTAAGCTGCAACATATCAAAACACCAAAGAGATAGTCAGATTAAAATATTGTTGACAAGATAGGCTAAAAAAGAACTTAATTGAAGTAAAATTAAGTTTGAAAATCAACTTGACTAAAATAAAAAGAATTAAGTTCAAGGATCTAATTAAACTTTTAATGGGTGATGTAACCCAATTTTGACCCCTATTTTTGTATATATTTTGAAAACAAAATTAGAAAAATTCAAAAAATATGTTTTTTCTATAATTTTAGCTATTTTAATCAGTTCAGTATTTTCTTTATTTTTATTAATTTTTGTGTGTTCAAGCATCTTGAAAATCATAAAAAAAAATGCAAAATGCAAATATACCAAAACAAATACAAAAAATAGTTGGAGTTTGAAATTAGATTGAGCATCATGGGTAAAAATGAGGTCTGGGAATCTTTAGGAAATAATTAATGAGGAAATTTAGAAAATGGCTTATTTTTATTTAATTTGGCTTATTTTTATTTAATTTGGCTAAGAGTGAATGAATTTTGAAGTTCAAGGATGATTTTGAAATAAATAGCAAAGTTAGAAGTAAATTAAAGGCCTAATTGAAAACATAATTTTAAATTGAGAGTCAATTTGATTTAAAAATGAAGATTGGAAGAACCAAGGATGATTTTGCAACAAATGGTTAAATGTGAAGAAATAAATTAATTCAATTAGTGATGCAATCAAAACGAAAAAAATGAGATTAAAGGATTTTGAAAAACTAAGGACTAAATTGATATTGGAAAAATCAATTAATTTAATAATTTTGGGTTTAAATTGAAAAAAAAATCAAAATTAAACATCTTAATTGAATGAAATTAAACAATTCAAAAGCCAAAGACTGTAATGAAAAGAAAGAAATATTCCAAGGACTACTTGACTATTTATAGAACTTCATTTCAGTCCTAGTTGTTTCTTTCCAATCATTTCAGTCCAATTTAATACCATTTTAGTCCAATTGTTTCAAATTAATTCAATGCAGCCCAATTCAGTCCTCTGATTTTGTCCAAATTAATTCAATTTAGTCCAGAATCCATTCAAAACCAGGAATTAATTTTATATCTTGAAGTCACAATCCCTGCAATTAAAACCAAATTTCAATCTTCCAATACCAGCTCTCAAATCCCAGAAAGTTTGCTCCAGAATTAGAGCCCAAATCTGCAATCAATTCCCTTAATTAAGTTCCAAGATCTATTCCCATAAACAGGGCCTTGGCTCTCCTTCAAAAGGAACAGAGGGCATACACCAAAAACTCATTTGAACCCAGAAACTAGAAATCTTTCCAGTTTTCAACCAACACCAGCCTTTGATTCAAAAGACGAGAGCCATCTTCTTCCCTCAAACCACTGTCACAGACACCATGACATGATAACTCAACCTATCTTCACCGTCCTGGAACCAAAAACAAACAGCAACAGGCCTCCATCATTTTCCCATTCTCATCATAGGTTGTGATTTAGCAATTGCATTGTGAGTAGAAAATAAACATTAGGAAGAGCATTATTTTAGAAAATAAACAGTTTCTTGACTCGAAAACAGAATAATTTTTAAATATTGTCATGTGTTTCGCTTTTAAAACAAAGTAAACTTTAACAAAATATTGTTTCTAGACCAATGTTGTTAAAAATGCTTTTTTAACATGACGCAAAAAATACAATATAAACTTGAATCGTAAACTCGAATTATAAAATCATAAGTAATTTTTTTTAACTAATTATATATTGATGATTTTAGACAAAAAATTAAATTATATTAAAATCTAATAAAATAAGTCAATAATATTATAATTAATGAGTGATCTAAATAAAATGAGAGAGATATATATAGTATGAATTAATAAATTAATAACATGAAGAAATAAAAAGTCTCAGAATAAAATTTTTCAATACAATTGATCACTGAAAAATAGAAAGCACACAAAAACTTGGTGATAGATCCCTTTTGGGCTACAAGGTAACGAGTCTACATATTAATAATTAATTAACATAAATTCAATAATAAAATAAACCTCTAAACAATATCTAATGTGCTTGAAAAAAAAATTTGAACCTCTTTTGTGTGTGGTTTCCAGATGAGTAATAAAAGTTTGTACTATATTTGTTTGAAATACCATTAGTAAATCCTCTAACCTTGACATTTGTTTTTATCATTTTTTAATCTTTACATTAATCTTCTATCTCAAAGTTATCATCAACTTCTTCTTCATTATTATTACTACTACTACTACTATTGTTGTTATTGTGTTATCATCTATAATTTATAAAATTAACCTCCCTGTGATTCGACCCTAGTCTTGTCGGGTTATTTATTACTTCGACACTCCTGTATTTGGAGGAAAACATCAATTTTTTGGTCGTGTCTATATTTGACAATTGTAGTTTACTAACTTTGACCCTCAGAAGTATTGTGTTTCCTGACTCCATTTGACCTAAAAATTTACCACAATATATTTTTATGTATCTAATATTTTCTTGTAAAATTTCAGCTTTATCCAATATATAGTTTAAAAGATATGTTTAATCTCACAAAACTAGTCAACAGATATTTTAAGACCAAATTTGAACTTAACTTAGTTCAAATTATAAATTTAATAAACTCGTAAAATCGGACTAAGTTTACCAAGTTTACCGATTTTATTAATTTTGCACGAGTTAACTCCAATTTTACTTGTTTTGAGTTTTTGGTTCGATTTAGTACATTAGATACATATTAACTTGTAAAATTGTAAAATTTTAAGAATTAACTCGTAATTTTAACAACAATGTTTTATGTTTTATAGAACATAAATATATAAAATTAGTTGTGCTTCAAAAAGTAATACCACTTAAATGCCAATAACAGTTACTTTAAAGACTAATTAGATTTTACGCCCGTATGATGCCTTAGAGACCATTTTTAAAACTAATTTTTATTTAATTATAGAGTAATTACAATAAATATTCACAGGTATTTGAAGTTTTTAAATTTTGGAGGAGAAAATGTGTTTCTTAAATTGAAATCTCTTTTTTTATTTATGCATTTTTTGGTTTGATGAAATTTCTTTTTTTAACAACATCATTTTTTTTTAATAAAAATTCAAGTTATTTAAAATAAATATTCATAAAATATCAAAAAATTAAATTAAGAGGTGAAGAAATTTATTTATGGTGGCAAAACTCCCATCTCATTATTAATTTATATTGTTTTTATTAAAATTCATTTTTTTTTATTAGAATGTTTATTTGCACAAAAACTTACTAGGATCTAGAAAGCAAGTTCCAAACAAAAATAAATAAATAAAAATATCTTCATAAAAATCATGTGATATAAAAAAAAATAAAGAATAATTAATCCATGAAAATCATATAAAAACAACAATAAAAATAATTTATTCTCATTTAATATTCATGTGCAATTACCTTTTTTACACTTTAATATATATTAGTTTCATATATAATGATTAAAAACAATTATTACAAATATAACATTAAAAGCTTTAATCTCATTTGAAAAGTATGGCATAACTGGATATATTTTTTTAAATAGCACTATAATTATTAATTTAAATAAAAATTTATTTAAATTCTAAAAAATGGTTTTGTAGGCCTAAGAGGCTAGGCTTAAGTGTATGCAATAACTATGCATATATTAAAAAATAGGTGTGTTTGGTATTGCGGTTGCTGATGTGGTTGTGATTTTAAAAAAATTGTTTTATAAAAAATACTTTTAGTTGAGGTTGGTTTGGAAAAATATATATTTGATTAAAACTGTGATTGAAATTAAGGTTGAATAAAAAGTTGTTTAATGTGTTTGGTTAAAAAAATACTTTTTAAATTGAGGTTATAAAATAATTTTAAAATATTTGTAATTTAAATATTGTAAATTTAACTACTATTATTACATCATGAAATAAATAATATTGATATCAAATATTTTTTTATTATTCAATTAAACTATATGCAATGTCATCACATACGAAATCTATTTAATAATGACTATATTTTTCATAGTTTCTTAAGCACGCAACAACAAAAACTGAATTTTTTGTTATGTCATCAAGTGATATCCTTCTAATTTTTTGAATAAAACACAATTAAAATAAAAATAAAAACTGATTTTTTTTAACTAAGTCGGACCCGGCAAGAACATAATTAGAATTGCGATCAAATTCCACAAATGCTACGTTATTATGCGATATCCTTCTAATTTATGTAGTGTTATTAAATAATATTAAATACTAGTTTTTCGAGTAAAACTCAATTTAAAAAAAAAATTTAAATTTCATTACGTACAAAATTCATTCAACAAGAACTATAGTTTTCATGATTTTTTGAGCATGCAATAAAATTAGGTAAAATATTATCAGGAATAAAATTGGAATTACAGTACGAGTAAATTTAATTTATCTTAAACTATTTTTTTAACTAACAAAAAAAAATATTGTTCACGTTCACATGAATAGTGCTAGTGAAATTAATTAATTGCATTGTTTTTTTAAAAAAAACAAAAACCTAAACTTTTAACAGTACAGCACACTAGTTTTTCAAAAAAAAAAAAACACTTATTCACTTTATAGTGAACAGCTACAGAGAAGCATGATTTCATTGTTCACTAAACAGTGAAGCCATGCTCCACTGTTAGATGAGAAGAAGCAGTAAAATATTGCTTCTCATGAAACTCCAGTTCCATGTGGGTCGTACCCATCAAAAACAACCTTTTTTAGGTTATTAAATATTAATTAATGTGACTGTAGATGAATCTCACCTACAATCATGTTACCAAACAGCCAATAACTTGGATCACACCTTGCACGTAGCATTTTTATTTTTTTTATTGAGGAGATGATGCATTATCAATTCAATATTAAAAGTTATAGTAGGTAATGTATCGTCCGCGGTAACAATTTTCCAGCCATTTATGGTAGTGAAAAAAGGTTTCCGCGCATGTGGTAAGAAAATACTTATTTAAGATATTGACGTTTTATATTTAAATTGGCTTCTTGAAAATGCTATAAAATATCTCATTTTTTAATAATAATAATAAAGGGGGCTGAAGCCCAAAACTTGAGAAACTATAATTTACAATTATGTATTGCAGGTCAATTTCCTTTTCCTTTTCTGTATATGAAAATCCTCTCTCTCTTTTGTCATTTTCATTTTTATGATATAATAATTATGTATTATTGCAGGTCAATTTCTTCCTATATTTTGTGTCGCAATCGCAAATGTCATATTCCACTAGTTAGCATATATATATTAGGTAATCCTACCAACAAAGGCTCTAGTCTAATTCCATTATGATGATGGTTTTTCCATAATTGAAAGCTACTCTATCTGGATGAACCATATCAAAAATAAATAAATAAATAAATAAAAATGAATCATTGTTATTGTAAGTTGTCAAGAAGTTAGAATGAGCTCAAAATCCTTATAAATAAAGATAAATCAAATGTTGAAATACTAAGATAGTGTTTAGGAACGCGATTCAACCTGCGTTCCCAAAAAATTCAAAAGTTTTTTTTTTTGCTAAAATTTAATACAGTTTGTACTTTTTAAATCGTTTTAATGTGCTGATGTCAAAAATAATTTTAAAAAATAAAAAAATATTATTGGCATGCATTTCAGCACGAAAAGTTACTTGAAAATCAACCGCTACCACACTACCAAACACGCTCTAAATTGATAAAAAAAAAAGATTATACAAAAAAATTAAAAACAAAAAATAACAATTAAAAAAATCAAAATCAAAATCAAAATTAAAATAAAAAATAAATATAAGGAAGAATTTTACAATTGGGAGACACTATATACCACTAAAAAGCCCAAGGTATGAGTGTCATGTGCCAGTTATTTTTTTATTTTATTAATATTTTAAATTTATTAAAAGGTAAAATTACCTTATTCAACATTATAATAATAAAAAATGTTAGGTTGAAAAGACAAAAAAAAAATCAAAATACTAGTTTTTATTTTTTAAAAGGTAATTAAGTAATTTTATTGTTTTTAAAAAAATAAAAAGACTACAATGCCATTAGATGCTAATTTTAATAATTTTGATTTTAAAAATAATTAAAACATTCTATTATATTTTAAAAAATAAAACAACAATTTCTTTCGTTATCAATTGATCATAAAAAAAAAAAAATCAAAATATCTCCAATACCAAGATCATTGGGTTTTTATATATATAAAAAATTACACTATTGTGGTGAATAATAAAATATATTTAAAGTCATAATGTTTTTTTTAATAGAATTGATAGTTTTCCAAACTAAATCAACTTTAATAATAATAAAATTTCCTTGTGAACATGACTGAATCTTGTGAAATATTTTATCTATATGTGATTATTACGCTTTTTACGTGTTAGGACCATTCTCTTCATTAAATTGTGTGATCCTAACAAGTACTTATCTCTTTATTATAAACTTTAGTGGTAATCATTTTCTTTGAATGGAAGATAATATTCTTAAAAATGTAATGCAATATTCTTTAGTATTTTTTTTTCTTGCAATATATATAATTTTAAAAAAACTACTATATAATTATTTTAAAACAAATATTAAAGTTTGAATTTCATTTAATTGGTAAGAACTATTTTGACTAGTATTTTTTTTATTTTAAATATGAGGAGTAAAATATATATAATTTTTTAAAAAAAGTACTATAGGGTAATTATAAGATGTCTTAGATTGTACCATCAGAATCTTGCGACTTGTTAAGTACTCTGAAATTTTGAGGGTACAAAGCAAGCTTCCATGTCATTCAAAGCTTAGGAAAAACTGCTTGCTTGGCGAGAAATAATTGGTTGTACAGAATAATGGTGGGCCTATATATATCCCTCTAAAAAGTCCAAGTGTTAAGTAACCCAACTATTCCTTCTCATAATTCTTAGCCTTTTCACCGTGTATAGAAAGAAAGAACAGTGGGGTTAAAGAGAGAAAAATCACAGCACAAGAAACTGCAAGAGAGAAAGAAAGTGAGAAACGAAAGCAAGAAAGAGGGAAATAAACTGATGAATCGCCCAAAGCATAATTCTTTCTTTTCTCAGTTCTTTCCACTCGTGAATCCTATCTGATCAGTTCCTTCCTTTCGTTCTTGTTCATTTTTTCTTATGGCTGAAGCTGGAGTTCTTGAAACTGTGCCACGTACAATGACAAAGGAAACAGAGTTAAAGAAAGAGTTGGAGAAACTAGTAGAGACAATTCTTGTCGAGGAGGATTATAGAGTGGAGGTTACTGATGAGGCCACCAGGATTTTGAGTGTCTTGAAAGAATTGAAATTCAAGAAATCTTCGAAGGTGGTGGATAATACAGTTATCCCTGAAGAATTTATATGTCCCATTTCAAAGAAGATAATGAATGACCCTGTTGTCCTGGCTACTGGACAGGTTAGACCAAGAAAATCTGTCTTCTTTACTTTGTTTATGCATTTGGGATTTCTTTTCCAATATTTCTTTTGGATTTTGAGAGCTGTATGAAGTTGAATTGTTATTGGTTTGGGTGCTATTCGAAAGTGCATGCAAGAAATTCTTTATCTCTGGGGATTTATTTTAAGGATTTAATGTCAAATTTGATATTGGAATTTGAGTGTAATAGATTTTTCAAGTATTCTGCACACACGGATTCTTTTTTGGGTTCTGCTTCAAAACTGCTGAGGCTTTGGATTTGCATGCGTTTATTTTGATGGAATTTCTGCAAGTACTGAAATTTTTCAAACAATGGGGTTGGTTCTTGTTTTCTTTTCTTCTTTAGTTTTTTGTATATCTGATTTCAGTTAACAAATTTATTGGAATTAGCAATTGCAGCGTCTAATGTAGGAAAAAGAAAGAAATTTATGGGCGAAAATCTGGTTGGTTATTGATCATTGTCTGCATCCATGATTTTGAGATAAGAGCTAAAGCAAACTCCAGTTTTGATTCTTTATACAGCCTTGATAATTTTGGTTAAACCGTTTGCCATCGTTTTCCATATCAGAGACAACTTAGTCTGATGGCCAATTCATTTTCGATAGAGGCCTCAAAGACTAGGACTAGGAATTGAACCCTGCTCTCGAGCATTAATACTGATTTGTATTTGTGATAGTGACCTTGCAGAGATAGAAAGAGGAATGTACATGTCCTTGTTCATTTTACTTGAATTTCTGTGGTATAGGAGCTGGTTTCATATTTGTTCTATGATTTGATGGCTACCGAGTTACTCATTTACTAAAATGTTTGATGATTTCTAGACTTACGATCGACCATTCATCCAAAGATTGATAAATGAAGGGCAAAGAACATGTCCCCAGACCCAGCAAGCCATTTCTCATACTTTCCTGACCCCTAATCATTTGGTGCAAGAAATGATTTCAAAGTGGAGCAAGGAGCGTGGAGTTGAGCTACCAAAGCCCGTAGTTGATGATGATGCTGACAGAGTCTATTTGAAGTCACTGCTTGAAAAGATGTCCTCTTCCCTTTCTGATCAAAAAGAAGCTGCGAAAGAGCTTAGGCTTCTAACTAAGAGGACGCCATCATTTCGGGCCCTTTTCAGTGACTCAACCGATGCCATTCCTCAATTGCTCAATCCACTATCACCAGGCAGAGCTAACACTCACCCTGATCTGCAAGAAGATTTGATCACAACAATTTTCAACCTCTCCATTCATGAAAATAACAAGCAGCTAATTGCAGAAAATCCACTTGTCATCCCTCTGCTTGTTGAATCTGTAGGATCTGGAACCATTGAAACAAGACGCAATGCTGCTGCCGCTCTCTTCTCCTTATCATCCCTAGATTCAAACAAGCTCGTTATTGGAAAATCCGGTGCTCTCAAACCTCTAATTGGCCTTTTAGAAGAAGGGCATCCACCGGCAATGAAGGATGCTGCATTGGCAATATTCAACCTTTGTCTTGTCCTTGAGAATAGAGTCAGGGCTGTCCAAGAAGGGGCGGTCAGGGTAATCCTGAAAAAGATAATGGATTGCATCCTTGTTGATGAGCTGTTGGCCACTCTTGCAATACTAACTAGCCAACAGGAGGCTGTTCGGGAAATGGGGCTGCTTGGTGCGGTGCCTTGCTTAATTGACATTATAAGGGAGAGTAGTTCTGAGCGCAGCAAGGAGAATTGTGCAGCGATTTTACATACAATCTGTCTAAATGACCGCACTAAATGGCCGGCCGTCATGGAAGAGGAGAAGGCCAATGCTACACTTTCGATACTTGCTGAGCATGGGACTTCAAGAGCCAAGAGGAAAGCTAATGGCATCCTCAAGATACTGAATAGAGCTGCTTCGATCACTCATACTCTATGACGATACAAATCGCTTGGTCCGAAGATATTGCCAATTAGCTCTTATTGTACAGACCAATAGTTAGCTCATTTACTGTAAAAAGTACATTTTTCCTATTCTGTCACAGGAAAGTTTTGGCCCATCTAAGGGGAACGCATGAGCGAAGATCATATGGAGTTTGACCTCAAACATGATGAATGGATATACAATAGTAATACTGGTAAATTCTTCAATTTGTTTTCCCGTCTTCATTTGAAACCAAGTTGGTACCTTTGATGCCAACTGATTGGAAATTAGTGATTCGCAGAGATGGGCTAGTTAGTGATTGCAGTTGTGGGGTCTAAATTGTTCCTTCACCACCACCTTTCAGAGTGTCGGCAGCAATACCATATAACCTAACAAAACATTTCTTCTGCTGGATGATTTTGGTTTTAAGCGGCGGGTTAAGTATTAAAATTAGGACAAATTTTGGATTCAAGAGCAGGGATAGAGAGTAAAAGGTGGTGGGGATATCCAGCATCTTCATGTTTGGTTATTCCACTTTTCTGCTATTTACTAGTTTACCTCCCCTGATGAAGAGTTTTAAAGCCCACCGGCCGGTGGTCAACCCGGCTCAAACGTTGAATCACAGGTTTTGTTTGGGTTATTAAATTTTGATCGGGTTATCAGGTCTTCAGAGTCAACCATAATTTTTTTAATAAATTAAAATAATATAATTTTGATTAAAAATAAATAAATATTCAACAAATTATAATTAAATTTTTAATCGAGTATTATTAAATTAATCAAGTTATCAAGTTAATCTACCAAGTCATTCAAATTTTTAATTTGTTATATTTTTTTAAATCTAGCTTAGTTTTAATCTCGAATCAATTATATCCTGAATTAATTCAAAAATTAGACCGCGTTTTACAACTACAGTGGGACATGTTTTTGAGAGAATTGCACTGGGTAAACATCTTTTCGTATACTGTAAAAAGAATCTCTGCAAGGAATAATCTTCGTGCAGCATCCCTTACATTAGGTAGATGTGAGGACTTTACTGCCCTTTTTCTACCACTCATGTCTTGCTCTGAGAGAGAGGTGGAGGTGGCAAATATTCAAAAAAACATTAGTAGCTGTCACCAGCAACACTAAATTGTCAAGCCGACTTTGACTAATAATTGCAGTCATGAGTATTTGTTAGAAATTTGTTTTAAGAACATGTCTCTGACGGGTATATTTAAAATCAAATTAAAAAACGGAGTACATTTACTTCTAAAGTTAAAATCTTATTAAAAAATTATTATCCATTAAAAATTCTTAACAGACTAGATTAATGATTAAACTTTAATTTAAATTTGAAGTTGCCTCCTAAATTATTAAAAATTATTTTAAGTATAAACATAAGAAGTTGAGAGTTAAAGATTATATCTTAAGGATGAGGATAAAATAGAACAATAAATTATCTTAAAAAAGAGTTAATATTTCCTCGATAGTCTTGAAACAAAATTTATTAAATAAGCGGTGAATAACTGAAAAAATAAACTTGTGAAGAGGGAGGAAATTGCTAATAAATTTAATAAAAAAATATTTTATCTATAATAATACTAGATACTAAGTCAAGAATTGTAGAAATAAAGCTTAAAATTGAGTATTATAAATGTTATATTTTACATGATTTCTAAAAAAAATTATTTGTAGAAAATAAATATGTTTGAAATGATATTTTTAAAATGAATATAATAAACACTAAAATAATTAGAGATGAGATGAATAATAAGAATAATTTATTTTACATGTGATATGCGCCATGACGTATAAGGACATGCTATGATTAGAAATAAGAATTGTGATAAAACTACAGCTCTTTTCATCCCAAAAACAAATTTATTTATTGTCTATTTCTGGAGGCATAATATCAAAGTGTAAAGTACATAAATCATTGCTGCCCAGGTCATCCCCAAGCACTAGCTCGTGACAGTAATAAGCTGCCCATTGACAGACCTTTTCCAACAGTTTCCAATCAATGTCTGCAGCCCTTTCCAACATATTTTATCTTCGTATGATTATAAGATATAAGTGCTTTACATATACACTAATTTTAGTATAAATGTAATACAATTCAATTATATGCTTAACATGCATACTTAGTTTTGTTTCAAACTGTATTACAAGTTTATATTATTTTACCTTATTATATAAATTGCATTCAACCTAAACTAAACAATTGTAATCTCTAATTTATCACCAGCAAATTGTATGCTTA
Source organism: Populus tomentosa (assembly GCA_018804465.1). Lineage (NCBI taxonomy): Eukaryota > Viridiplantae > Streptophyta > Magnoliopsida > Malpighiales > Salicaceae > Populus > Populus tomentosa. Next base: position 3,701,295 of record CM031993.1, read on the forward strand.
AAACTTGAATTTCAACTAGCCAGGTGGAATTGAGCAATTTCTTGCTTCATAATTCATTAAATAGTCGATTTTTTTGTCATCAGAGTTATGGATTTCATTGGGATATGGATGGCAACATTTACACAATCAGCATAATCTGTAGAATCGAATATTGGGATTTGATTGGCTTTCAACATTTGTGGGGTGAAACTAGATGGAATTTAGTGCAATATTATCTCACAGAGAAAATGGCCAATTTGCTAATGGACATCTAAACCTGCATTATTGTACCGTCCCAGCTCGCGACGTGTGGTCTGCCTGTTGATGGTTTTATATGTGCCGGAATCTATATTTTGTTGCGACTTCAGACAAGATTGTTAGATGCCAAAGGCTGTGTCTTTCTCGAGTTATTTGGATGTGTATGGACAGTGGTAGGCAAGTATTACCGGTGAATTTGCCGATAGGGTTTGGTATATATTTGTTTTTGTATTTTAAAAATAATTTTTAAAAAATAAATTTATTTATTTTTGTTTAAATTAATATTTTTATTATTTTTAAAGCATTTCATGTGTTGTCAAAAATAATATTTTAAAAATAAAAAAAAATATTTTAAATTATTTTCAAACAAAAAAACATTTTAAAAAATAAATGTTATTACACTTTTAAATACCATGAAAACATGGGAGAACAGTTCTTTTGAGTTTGGCTAGCATTACCTTAAAAATTATGCAATATTTTTATCAAATTTTGAAAATTATTCCATGCTTGTATGGTTTTCTTCAGAAAGAAAGGCCCAAATCATTAGCAATATCTATTATTTCTGATCCCTTTTCCTCTCATCTGTCAGAAGAAATGGAATTCGGCTTCTGTCACCTGATAGCCAGAATCCATAAATTATTTTCATGCATTTCAGGCAAAATCCATTTCAACAAGCTAGAAACGATGGCTACTTGTGTAATAACACACAAACACACACGCTCTTCACGTTTCTAAAAGTTACACTGTCCATTTCCATCTGTAATTTTTAAACCAAAAGGTTGACCTGATCACCTCTTAATTTCAACAAGATAGAATCAATGTAATTAATTTACCTTTTTTTAGCTCCTTTTCCACTACTATTTGGAAAAGTTCAGGAGATAAAGACCCCCTCCCCTGTAACTTTCTTGTGCGGCACTTCTCTTCTCTTGGAAGCTCTTGCATGTATATTTTACGGCCATGCTGTCTTCTCGGACGCCTCAAAATTCAACTAAACAATCAATTTCCCAGTGTACAAGTCTACGTCTGGAGTGTTGTAATGGCCCCATCGCGAAGCTTTTGCGAAGAACGCTTTTTCTCATAATTTTTAAAAGACGTCTCCTCTGTGACAAGCTTTCACAAGTCAATGGCAACATGCTTTACATCATCAGGAAAAATAGAAAAGATAATTGGTGTGTTTAATAAAATAATTTAAGAAATATATGAATCAATGAATGTAAAAACAACTTTTTATGCTAAAAAAAAATTTAGTCAATAAATTGAGACAAGATGAATATTAAGATACTGAATAATGTATCATGTACGGAGCTCTTCAAATTTTTCTTTTTTAAAATTATAAAGTGTTTTTCAAAAGATTAAAGACCAAATTTAATATAATTAATAAATAACAAAATAATTTTAAATTTTTTACAGTTTTTAAAAAGTATTTTTACTAAAAATAAAAAAAAAATACATTCTTGAAAATCAAGTCAAGTTTTTTTTTCTAGAAAATGTTTTTTATTAATCAATTTTTTAATAATAAATAAATACATAAAAATTATATTTAAAAAATTATTTTCATAAAATAAACGGACCTCGTTGTCTAAATAATATGCCTCCTCTTTCTTCTTTTTCTCCATTTTACTTCACCAAAATAATTGCTTTTAAGAACGCAACTTATATTAGAAGCATAAATGAAAGCTTCACTAAAAATAGGAAAAATATAGATTTTTGATGTTTTTAGTGATATATAATAGAATAACATCTCAAATACAATAATATTTATTCAATTATAATTAATTCTTATTAAACTTTAAGCAAAAAATAAAAAATAGTAATCATGAAAAGCATAACAAAAATCAAAACCTGTTAATATCATTAAAAAAAAAATCATAATCTCACTCAAACAAATATTCAAAAATAATCTTTTCTATTTTTTTAAATAAAATTCAAGGAAAATAAAAAAAATAAAAATAAAAATAAAAAAAGCCCAGAAAGCAGCCTATATTGGGCTTGCTTATAGCCCCAAAAAACTGGACAAGCAGGCCTTAAAAAACAGCCTATGCACCTTATCCATTTTTTTTCTAACTTGTTGTCTATTTATTTATTTATTTATTTTTAAATGTTATTATTTACTTTTTAAATACCACCCATCTCGTCTACCAGTGTAGACGATGCGTCATCTCTAGTTTCAACGTTAGCCACCTCAGGAATAGGTATGAGATAAGAATATATAAATTGAAAATGATTATTTTTAGTTTGGTTAAGTTTTTATAAAAGTAATATTTAAATTAATTTTTTTAAAAAAATTAAAATTGATTTAAAATGATCTATTTTGGTTTGGTTTGGTTTTTTAAAATAAAAATTGATTTAAATTGGGTTGGCTCAATTTTTTTAGATTTGGCTTGGTTTTATCAGTTTGACTCTATTTTGACTTGGTTTTTTTTTTTTTTTTTTCGGTTTGGATTTGATTTGGTTTGGTTTGGTTTTTTCAATTTCAAACTTATAAAACTAAAACCAAATCTAACCAGTTATTTTTAAAAAAGTTTTAATCAATTTAATTAATTTTTTTTTTTTCAGTTTAATCAATTTTTAATTTTTTTTTACTCCTAATATAACCATCAAGTTAATCATCAGTTGGGATAACGAGTGGCTGTAAGCCCAGCGCCAGCATTCACTTATCTTTCTTTTATAATGTAAACTCAATAAATTATTACAGTGCAATTCTCTTTTCCTTTAAATAGAAATGCATCATTGCCGAAAAAAGCAGAGAGAAGGAAAAATGTATACCTAATCATTCATTCCAATTTCCATCGTCAGTGAAGCCTAACTTTCAGAAATTAAAACCTGGAGCCAAATTATCAAATGGCATAGCAGAATCCCATTTTCATTGATCATAGCTTATGTTACTATTAAATTTCAACTATAAGCTAAGCATTCTGGTGGCACAAAACGAGCTTGGAGCTGTGAACACTGTTTTCTTCTCTTTTTTTCACTTCCACATAAGCACTATGGTGACAGAAACGCCTTGTAGTCTGAATCTATGAAGCACAGGCAGGCACAAGGCATGAAAACAATCCGGGGCATTTCTTCTGCAAGAAAGAAAAAAGAGGAATATAATAATTAAATCACTTATTATTGATGTTTTCTTGCCAGAAAAAAAATATAATAAATGAAGACGTACAATTACTTAATTTGAGGCAAGCTTCTTTCAGCCATATGGCCTCATACTGTACTGTCTAGCAAATTTATTCAACTACAATGAAACTTGTTTTAATTTTAGTGGGCATTTTGAGACTTATTTGTCAAAATGATGACCTTTCTGGGCAATGTCTGGCTTGTTCTTTAGCACATTTCCACAAAGAATTGCCAACATTTCTACATCAATAAGAAATCCAGGGACTGAGAAGAAGTTTTTTTCAAAACCGGATGCTAGAAAAAATAGACATGGATGGTTTTAGGCTATTCGCTATGACTTGGTCTAATTAGAATTCGCGTACTGCTTATGCTAATGTTACGAATGTAGTTCTACTATTTTTAATTATTTTGAGACTAACAAGTATTCTTTAACCATATTTTACAAACCATACACTAGTTTGATCATTGATGAAAACTGTGCATCTGCCTGTGCACTAGATATTTAACCCGTAATCCGCTGCAGATTGCAGAAAAAAAATCTAAAAACAAATAGGTATAGAGGCTATTTCAATGTATTTTTTTACATAAATAATTCAAAGTGTAAATAAAAAGTTTATATAAGCATTTAATTAAATAAAAAAACATAGTTAACAATAACTAAAAGAAAAATTAAAAAAAAATATAAATCAAGATATTTAATCCCGCAAAATGAGATATTAAACCGATTATGTTTAGTGAATTTTTTTTAAATCAATAAAAAAATTATAGAAATAAAAACACACATGAAACTAATTGAATAAAATAAAAGGAAAAAAAATATTATGTAATGCCAAAAAATATTTTTTTTTTACTTTTAAAATTAAAGTTCATCTATATATATAAAAAACTATATATTAATAAGAAAATCTCTATTCAAAAAAGGTCCGCAAAACCCATGATTTAAGTCATGAAACTGAGATAAATTGATAAAAAAAAGTTAAAAATGATCACAAAACCATTTCTTTTTAAAAGATATAGAATGATAAAATTATATAAAAAAAATGAATAAAATAATAGTTATTGAACCACCTTAACTTTTTAAAACTATGACCTGAGTTATTGGATCGAAAGCACTATAAATAAAAAAAATCATGAAATTTAATTTTCAACAAATCAAATATCGGATGATAAAACTAGAAAAAATACACAAAAAAATCTAAAATAAAACATTGTAATTAAAAGAATAAAGATGAAAGTTGAAATAAAAAATAAATTAGATAGTAACAAAAAATATTCAATTCGAAGATTAAATTTAAAAAATAACTTTAATAAAATAAGAAATAAATCAAATGTGGGTCAAATTAAAAAAAAAACAATATAAATTTTGATTGAATTAAATGATAAAATTGAAAACCAATAAAATTTTAATTAAATAAGGACTGAAATAAAAAAAATACAAATTACAATTAAAGAACTAAATTAAAAGCAAACAATTTTTTTTTATAAAAGAGGAATAAAAATTAAAAATTAAAAAAAACTGAAATTAAAAATATAAAAAAAAAAACCATATACTTTTTTGGATAGAAAAAGAAAAGAAGAAAAAGAATGAAACGCCACTGAAAACAAACCACCCATTATCCTCTATCATGTGCCAAAAAAACAAAAAATGCAATGACGCTTCAAAAAACAAAGGGAACATTTAACTAAAGAGTAGCATCTCAAGCGCTGCTCAAATAAGTAATTTTACTATTCAATTTTTTTTTAAAAAAATTAAATATACCCTTTAATAATCATTGAGACATTGAAAAAACAAAATTTGCACCAACACCAATGCTTTCATTTTTGAAACCGAGGAGGAAAAGGTTATTTCCACGCAACAATCCCCAGTGATTAAATGTAGTACTGCATCTTTATTTTGTTCAAAATATACAAGGAGGAGATTAAACAAGAAAACTTACCCGCTTGGCGGAGCGGAGGAGCTCAGGTGGGATTTTGTAGAGATCTTCATCAACAGCTTTAGGAGGCTTCAGAGGAACTTTAGGACAAATTACAGCGTCCATTTTATGACAATGTGGCATTGTGGGTTGTTGTTTCCTCGCCGGTTCAGTCACGTCACAGACTTTGCCCTGCTTTCTCTGCTCTCTTGAATGCGGGCCTCGCTGTTCTCTCATTCTTGTCTACAAATTCAACACCATCATTCAAAATATTCCACACATTTCCTTGTTAAAGTCATGTAAGAATATACGGAGAATATAACCATATAAATCAAGGTGTACCGATTTTTATGTTCTTCCAGATAAATTATTTAAGAATATGGAGCGTGACCAGTACTCTATTTCTAGTTTGATCATTGAAAAATTCACTGAAAAAAATAAAAGCAGTGTTCGTGTGTATATGGGGAAGAGAGAGAATTGTTTTTTTTTTAAAAAAAGAAAAAAGCAAAATAAAGGACGAACCTTTCTAGGAGGAACATGATAACGAGAAGGCTTGTTGAAATCAGAAGCATGTAGATCACTACGCATGTACCGATGACCGCATTCTCCAGAGGAATTAGTACTGTGTCGAATCAATCCTGCCTGTCTTGCAGACTCAAAATACAGTGTGATTGGAAGGTCATTTGCCTGGTCCCAGTTTCCGAATGCTGGTATTTGTCCACTTCTTCTCCATTCCTAACCAAAACAAAACACCAAAAACAAAAAAGAATCAGTTTTGAAGGCAAATGAAAAGAGTTTCTTGAAATTACAAAGAGGGATAAAAGAAAACAACAGAAAGAAGCGAAATCTGAGAGAGGTTGAAAATAAGAAGCCGAGAAATGGCAAGAGAGCTTACATCCATTTTGGTCGATTATGGCAGTATAACGCAAGAAGCCAAAGAAGAGACTGAAACAAAAAGGTGCTATAAAGGGTAGAGAAAAAGATAGGAGCTTGGGAAGGGAAGAACAAAAAGGTTAAAAGGAAGGATATGGGTATTCTCAGAATAAACAATTCAAGATAAAAGATACAAATTCGAGCTCAGAATTGCAGACTCTGCAAAGAAAGATACATTTCAGCTCTTTCTAGCGTAAAAGGTAGAAGTGTATAGTCTTAAGAGCTTTAGGTAAATGAAAAGAGCTTGGCAGGTCTTTTTGTGTTGCTAGGTTTCTTTTTTTTAGTCAACCCATTCAGACTATAACATCGAGCTCGCTTTTCTTACCTCTAAATCCTCGTTGAGCTTATCTGCAAGCAAGGATTTCCTAAAGCTAGATTAACGCGCAGACCAGAAATAGGGACCTACAATTTTAATGGGTTTTTTTTTATTTCCACCTCGATTTGGGGGTCAGAGACTGTTACAGAAAGAGAGTCTGACTCTGGAGAATTGGCCGAGCTTGAAAAGTTAAAGATGGGTTTTGCTTTTACCTCATTTGCTTAAGAACGTGTCCCCTTTGACTTGGGCATTCAAATCAATGCAGGAGGTTAATTGGACTCGAAGATAATTGGAAGCTTAAAAGTTGCAGTCATGTCGTTTATTTGCATCGAAAGCGAGGGCTCGTTTGGCTACGTAATGGTTTTGCGGTACAAACAACATTTCACGAGAAAAAATATATAAAAAAACGATACTTTTTCGTGTTTTGTGTGAAATATATTTGCACCGCGAAGCTAAATGAAGCCCAATTAGGCTGTACATATGTTTATTTTTCCAAACACACGCATGCATTAAAAGGCTCAGCTATTTCTTTCTTAATTCAGCCCCTAAACTCTTGTATTTTTAAACCGACTCCCTTTCTTTGACATTCCATACTTCAAATAAAACATGATATTTGTTTATATTAAGTCAAAAATATTTAAAAGATTGTTCGAAAAACCATCAAGGAAGCAACCCCCATAAACATGTAGTATAGAGCCCTGCACCAGCATGCACAAGTGAGAACGAGCTAGGAGGCCGGGGGGTCATGAGCTTGCTGCCCCTCGAAGGTGTTGTTTTCTTTCCAATGAATGTGGTGGGCCCAACGCTTCAAAACATGGAGAAGGGCGATCACGTGAGGCTTGCCATGACCATGGAAACTGGAAAGAAAGAGATCTAGCTACTTCCATGGTGGAAAAACAGGAGCCTCTTTTTCTCTCCTGCTTCAGGATCCTGCTTCTGCAACTAGCCAGGCCTTGATCGCATGCCTTGTGGAGTGAAATATGCCGATTTATTTTGACTTCCCATGGCTCACGCCTTGGTGCTTTGTGTAAATGACAAAAGGGCACCACCGCACCAGCCGGCGCCTCCCCTGACTGGTTGCAAATTAGTCAATTTGGAGGCGAAGAAAACAAACTGAAACTTCGATAACAGAGAGAGACACCAAGGTCAAAGACTGACATGTAATGCAGAGGTGGCTAATCCGTGTTCCCTCTCAACATCGGCAGAATTTCTCATGGACCCATCAAGGTGGACGTGAATGGGAGTGCTAAATGCCAAATCTTGCTCACGTCAAGTTGTTGATTCTGATAATAATAACAATGAATGCCGCAATAAAATCACAAAATACGCTAACTGCATGTGTCCCTAGCTAATTATATTAATCACACACAAACCAGAAAATATCAGTAATGGAACCTTTTGCCCCTTTGATTTCAACGAGGGGGAAAATGATATTAAAAAATTCTTGTAAAAATTTAAATATAATTTAATAATTAAATTAAAAATTATGAAAATTTTTAACCATTATTTTAATTTGGTGATACTTAGATTTTTTCTTAGATCTAAACATGTTTTATTGATTTATAAATATATATACTAGATTATTCACATAATCTATATAAAATAAATACTGATTTAGTTATGAAAAACTAACATCTAACTATAAAGAAATATATGTTATTACAGACCGAAATACATCAAACTATGTCACTAATTCTATTAATCACACACAAACTAGGTCCCTTTAATTTCACAGAGAAGAAAGTTCACCAATCTAGTCCTCTCTTTTTAAGAGCATAGTTACTATAAAGAAAATAATTTTTAAAAATTCCTATAAAATTTGTAGAGTGATTCAATGGTTAAATAAAAAATCATGATTCTTTTTATTTGTTATTCTGGTATAAATCAACTAGATTTTTTCTTGATTCTAAACATATTTTATTAATCCATAAATATATCTGTTAAACAATCTATATAATTTATCTAAAATAAATTATCATTTAATTATAATAAACTCACACCTAACTGGCCACGACTACATATTATAACAAGTGCAACTGCATTAAACTGTATCACTAATTCTATTAATCATATACAAAGTGAGTCCCTTTAATTTCACCGAGAAGAAAGTTCACCAAACGAGTCCTGCCGTTTTGAGCGCATAAAGGAAACCGTATTACTTGTTTTTGTGGGCGTATAAATTTTCTATTGGGAGATAAGTATATTGTTTGCTCAATAAGCTCGAGTTCTGAAATAAAAATAGATCATAATAAATAATGATAAGAGAATCACTCGCACGCCTATATATTGTTCTAGGAACTATTGGTTGTATAGTAGCGCATTGCTGAGAGGTGATTTTTATAATATATTTTTATTTAATTTTATAGTAGTTAAAATGAATATTTCTAAAAATTTCAAAGAATTTAATATAAAAAGAAAATAATTTTTAGTCAAAAATTTATTTTCTTATCAATGTTTTTTTTTTCCAAGTAGCATGAGTTTTTGAGTGAAAACCTAACTTAATTATAATAAATATTCGCAAGAATTCAATGATTTAATCAAGAATAAATATTTTTTTTTTCAAAACCCTCCTTCCTTATTCATATATTGATTTTTAGCAAAAAAATAATTATTAGAAAAATAATTTTTTAAATAAAAACTTATGTTGAAGAAAAAATCTCAATAAATATTCAAGTCATGAAAAAATTTAACATAGTAGTATAAAAAAAATAAAAGAATAATAAATTTAAGAAAGTTATATTAAAGATCAACATGAAAAAATCATTCTCATTAAATATTCATGGGCAATTTAAAAAGATGAAATCTGGAAATTATATTTTTATAAAAAAATTCATAAATGGATTGATAATATTAGAATAATTACAAAAGAATTTTTTTTTGGATTAAGCATCTAGATTAAAGCTGCAATTTTTTTTTTTTTGAAGACTTGAACTTGTATGCATAGAAAAGCTCTCAAATTTTATTAAAAAACAAAAATGATAAAAAAAACATAACCCAATTACACGACCCCCCTAATGATTCAAAACGCAATTGTAGGGCTAAAAACATTACTCATAAATAAAGCGAGGTTGTACGAAATTTTTTTAATGATTTATTCACATAACATTACTCTTTCAATTATCTTAAAAACTTCATATCTCTCTCTCTCTCTCTCTCTCTCTCTCTCTCTCTGCATTCCTCATCCTAAGAACTTCAATAGGTTATGGCTCAGTGGTTGTTAGGGCAATTCTTTTTCCTTCGAACTTCGGTTCGAGTCCCAGTAAAATAGGGTTGGAGAGTTTATTCCCTTCATGTCTCTATTAGGTCCTTCTTGTGCGGTATGCCTGTCACTCCTATGGTGCCTTACTTGCTCACTGGGCTTGCAGGATGTTCAGTGGACCGTGGGATTAGTCGTGGTGCACGCAAGCTGGCCCGGACATCCACGTTAATAATAATAAAAAAAAGAAGTTCATAGAAGTTTGTCTCTGGTAGAACGCAGCTCACCTTCAAAAGCATCCATGTTCATTTGTTCTCGAGGCTTAAATATTTGGATCAAGTCTTCTATTTTTTTCATTTCTGATCGTGTTGCTCTGGCCAGGAAGCGCCTGAACTCCTAATCTTTCCCGGAGCAGCTGTGGTCCCACTATTTCTATCACTGTTGCAGGCAAAGCTGATTTTACAAAATTGTATAGGTTCGTGCTACAGTATCCTTGACCATTTCACTTTTGGGCCCATTTCCTGTAGACATCTCCAGAAAAAAGTATACCAACACCGAACACATCAACATCTGCTGACAATTCTCTTCCCAAAGCATATTGCAACATCATATACAATGAATTAGTGTTAAAAGACAGAAAAAGTTGCGTATGACAAGCTATGGAGTGTAGCAAACGCATAGAAAAAGCATGTATACTTGCAAAGAAGAATGCTTTAGAAGCTAGAACTCTAGTAGATGTACTAGGAGCGATGTAATCAATAGGCCGGCCCTCGTACTCTATAACTGTTGGCTGCCTGATAAAGGGATGTAGCTAGACCGAAGTCTCCTACATGTTCAACCATTTATTTGTCCCGAAGAATATTTGCTCGGCTTAAGGTCACAATGAGCTATTGGAGTTTCACGCTGGTGATGAAGGTACTTCAGTGCACAAGCCACTTCAATGGCAATATTTAGTATGTTGAAGATCCAAATTCCTCTATGCCTCATGTGTACCGGTTGATATAGCTATGCTTGTAAAAATTAGAGATTCTCAGCAGTCAAATGGAGATCTACTATAGGTAGATGTCGATATGCTAAAAAACATACTATATAAATGATTTAGAGAGTGTGGTATAGTGGTTGCTTTTCAAAGTATTTTTTATCTAAAAATATATTAAAATAATATTTTTTTATTTTAAAAAAATTATTTTTGATATCAATATATCAACACAATCTGAAAACATTAAAAAAAAATTTAAATAATTTGTTTTTTGAATTTTCATGGAACGTGGTTTGCACTGCATTCTCAAACAATGTCTTAATGATGCAGGTGAAAATATAACAAGACTACAACAAGCATAGAAGGATAAAATATAAACTTAATTAGGGTTAAAACACAAAGAACCTTAAAACCTTATTGTATTTTTGAAGTAATAATATGACCAAGTCTTCCTCCTAAAAAGGTTTACAATGCCTTTTATAAGCTAGAAAAATCGACCTAGACTAGGGGAAAAAAATCAAAATCCTAACACATAAAGGAAATTAAGACATAATCTAAAAATAAATAATATTTCCAAAAATATCTAGGCAAAATAAAAAAAAAAATTAGCCCAAACAACAACTTTAGGGCATAATAATTTGAGATCCAATAGTCCGATGAGCGATGCAATTTCTTCCTGCCAGAAAATAGCCTATAGAATCTCTTGTAAAAGTTTGAGCCTGATCCAATGATCGAATATCATGTTATCACCATTTCAAGCCACTATCCTAGTATGGCGTGACCAATCTTTCTCTTAGGCCTAGACTTGTTATGCTAGAAAGCATCTATTAAGCTATTTACATAGTTTGTTTAGGGCAGATCCTCCAGTCTCAACAAACTCAGCTACATCATTCTCTCCATGTTGGAAAGAACTTATCATCAAGTTCTGGTCAGCATGCTGCCATTATCATCAACCATTTATAGACCTTTATTGTGCAATCGACTCAAATAAAGTAGGCTAATCACCCTTGTTTTTTACAGAACCACTATTGATCGTTAATGACTTGTTTCACACGAGAGCCCTACCCCTTTATGCAGACTCTGTACCTCTTCCCTTTTCCCTTTCTCCACAAATCTAAATAAAAACAACCTATTTTCATCCTTATCTAATGTTCTCTGAATGGATGTTATCACATGAGTAACATATTTTGGCATAAGAAAGATGGACATGTAACATAATTAAGGGTGGGGAATTCATAACAATTTCATGATCACGGTGTTGGTGTGGTGGTGATGGTTGAGGAAGTTGAAGTCACAATGGTAGTGGAAAAGAGGAAAAAAAATGATAATGATAGATAAACTATTAGGGGGAAGCTATTTTTTTTTGTCAATTTTGGATTTGATTTCCTCATCCCTTAAGCCATAAAATCCATATCTATTTATAAGGGGTGGAAGAGGGACGTTTAGTCTCCATTGGTGCCAAATCTTAGCTCTTGGTTCAACCCAGAAGGATCCTAATCGTTGGCTCAAAGTAGCCATTATGAGCTGTCAAATATGTGGTAGGAAAATGGTTGGTTGGGTTGGCCACTTTGGGGCAGTGCTACATGTAAACCTCGAGGAAAAATAAAGGTTGCATGGATTGCAAACTAACTACATGAGAAATAAAAATGAAGAAATTCATGCATATGGTTAAATAAAAACGAGAATTCAGAAATTTTTGGATATAAGTTTCTAGACAAAATATTTCGAGACATTATAAATCAACCTGAAAATGTTGAAGGTTAGATTAAATTAAAGAAAATAAACTAAACTAAAAGTTGTGGGGTGAAATCATAAGAAATGAAAAGAGTTATAACTTAATTATAAGGAAAAAAAGAAGATGTGGGGGCTTAAATGCAAATAAGAAAAATTATAGAGCATAAATACTCCTATTCTTACCCAAAAATCTGTAGAAATCACAAGGAAAGAAAAGAGGGAGTTTTTGTGAGGTAGGAAGATTTTTGGATTTAATCATAAAATTATGATTAATTTTTAGGAGTCGCCACCTAGTATTATAGTTACTAGGAACCTATGGTCTGCGGGAGTCTGGGTAAGGGATTAGTTGTGCAAGGAAAATACACATCACCCCCGGTGCACCCTACCTAAGGTAAGTTGCATTGTTATTTGATTGTTTTTTTTCTAAGTCGAGTTGGTCTTTTCTAAGGTTCAAGGCAAATCTCTCTTCATGAGAGAATCTCTACCCTATTCGGTTAAATCTTAACCATTCTAAAGTCTATATTTTTACATTTTGTATCTTTAATACACGAGGATGTATTTTATCGTGTAATTTTACACCCCACAAATATTAAAGTCTACATCTGGTCCTAAAAAACAGTGAAAAAAAAGATTTTTGACATGTTGGTCAAATTCTAATGGATAATCATAAACTGGTTATAATATATATTTTTTTAAAATGAAAAATATGTTTGGAAAAATTTTAGGATTTGGCCGTATGCAATAAAATATTTTTTTGATTTTTTTTTATTTTTTTAATATTTCGGAGAAAACCGAGTATTTTAATATTGGATTTATATCTTACAGTGTAAGTATACAATCCATTATTGAACAAATTTGATAGAAAAATATTTGAGAAAATCACAAATTTTTTGAAAGGATTTTTGAAATTTTTTTGGAAAATTTTTGTTTATTTTATTTTGTTTTTTTTAATTATATATTAAGTAATTAAATATATCAAAGCATGTAGGCTGGGCCCAACACAGGCCTAGAAACAAGTGTATTGATTATAGGCCTAAAATTATTGGGTCGGACTTGACCCAACATATTTTTCTTCCTGCATTTTAGGGACGGGTTGGACCCGACCCAGCCAACTAGGCTGGGCTAAGGCAAGCCCAGCCCGTAGCAACTTAGTCACTAGGTAGCTGCCTAGTGACTAAGTTGCATGAAACAGTGCAACGTGAATTAATTCACGTTGCACTATTTACGTGCAGCAATTGGCAGTGACGAGAAGAAGAAGAAGAAGAGAGGGGGGAGACTCACCTGGCGTTGAAGGAGCTGGCGGCCTGACTGGTGGCGAACGGTATGACTAGAGGTGGTGAGGCCGATGATGGGCTGTGGCCGCAGCTGGAAGGAGAAGAAGAAGACCTTTGCAAAGGAGAAGGGAAGCTCACGGTTGGAACTGCTGGAGTGGCTGAGGAGAGAGCTGCTGCCTTGGCGGTCTTTGGGAAGGGCAAAAGCTTCTGGGCGAGGTGGTTGCTGCTGTTGCCGGGGTCTCGGTGGCAGAGGAGAAAAATTTTGCAGAGGAGAGAGAGAGATGGTGCAACCACTGCGTGTGACGTTTTAATGGCTGCTTAAGGTGGAGATGACGGTGAGAAGACGAGTGATGGTGGTGGTGGTTGAAGGCCACGACGAAGAGAGACAGAAGAGAAAGGGCTGGTTGCAGGAAAACTGGGCAGAGAAGGCTGGTTTTCAGCCAACTTTGAGTTCAATTTTCTTCTCCCTCAGATCATCAACAGAGCCTCTATTTATAGGCGGTGGAAGAGGGTAATCTCATTTGCACCGGGGTAAAATTTTAACCCTTGATTTGGTTGGGAAGGATCCTAACCGTCGGTTCAAAGTAGCCTCATTGAGTTGTCAAATCTGCAGGTAAAGGCTGCCTAAGTTGACCTCTTCACGTCGTCAGCGGCGTCGCCGTGCTATCACTCATTTTGAACCGTTCATATGGGGTTGTAGAGGAACTGCAAGGGATCCATTTCGTGCAAGTTTGGTTCGATTTGATGGAGAAATCAGGCATTAAATGCACCTGCAAAGTAGGCTCCCATGCTATTTTTTTCGGGTAAAACAGGGAAGACAATGAACAGTCGTCTGGTCCTCTTTTTTTTTTTTGTTTTAAGTAAAACGGCGCCGTGTTGGACTGAATTAGGGATTTTTACTGAATTTCAATTTAGTCCTCCATCTTTTAATTTGTTTTAATTGAACCCCTAATTGACCCTAAATGTTTGATTTAATGCAATTAAGCCCCTGATGAACTTCAATTGCAGCCCGTATTTACGCGCCTTTTGCAATATGGTCCTTGGTCTCGAATTTTTTCAATTTAACCCCTAATTGACCATTAACTTTCAATTTCTTCAATTTAGCCCCCGGTTTTTGTCAATTAAGCCCCTAAAGTATGACGCCTCTTGCAATATGGTCCTTGGTCTCGGATTTTGTCAATTTAACCCCTAAGTGACCCCAAAACTTCAATTTTCTTGCAATTTTGCCTTTGATTCCAATCAATTAACTTGGTAAAAATTAAATTTGGTCTCTTAAAATTCCAATCTTCTCAATTAAGCCTAAATTAGGCTCCCAAACTTAATATTTTACCAATTAACCCCAAATAAAATTAATTTGACCCATTTAAAGTATAATTAAGTCCTTGCACTTAGTTAAATCCTTTAATTGGACCCAGATTAATTCTTAAACATAATTAAAAATTTAATTTGGCCCATGATTAAATCAAATTGGCCTATTAAAAATTTAATTATGTCCTTGGACTTAATTTTTCACTAATTAAACCCAAAATAAAATTAATTTGACCAATTTAAAGTATAATTAAGACCTTGCACTTAATTAAATCCTCTAATTGGACCCAAATTAATTCTTAAACATAATTAAAAATTCAATTTGGCCCATGATTAAATCAAATTGGCCTATTAAAAATTTAATTATGTCCTTGGACTTAATTTTTATGCAAATTCATCCAATAATCATTTAATTTGACCTTGAATTTGCATTGTTTTCTCCTTTTTTGGGCATAATGGGGTACAATTAGGCCTTGAATTTCTTTCAAAAAATTACAGCTTAATTCCTAGGCCTACTTTCTCCATATTGCCAGCCTTTATTTTATTTTATTTTTTATTTTTATTTTGAAAAAGAAATTGATTTTTGAGGAATAACCGAGAATTTGGTTATGACAGTATAGACAGTAACAGTTCAAAGTTAGACAGTAACGGTTAGACAATAACAGTTCAATGTGTAGACAGTAACAGCTCAAAGCTAGACAGTAACGGTTGGACATTAACAGTTCAAAGTTAGACAGTAATAATAGACTTTCACATGAATACTATGTATAAGAATATAAAAGAATTGAGTCATACGAACAATTGCACATTGAGATACTAACTCTGAAAATATACATGATATATGTATGTATGTTATTATGAGGAAATGAACATGCATAGAAAGTAACATATGAGTAATGGATGAATATGGATTCTCTATAATATCAGCTTGAAGTAATCACAACCAAAAACTTCCTTGTGATTCAGGAGGGGCAACCAGGATTGGATCTTTTGTTAGGGGAGGTCGCGAGACAGGCGAAGCAGGTGCGTGCTTTTCCCTTCTATTTGCACTTATACAATTTAAAATTCTTATGGTGAATGTGATTATAATAAATATCAAGTTTTATGTAAATAAAGCCTAGCGTATTTACAAGATTAAGTTCGGCTAATGGCATCCGTGATAGGATTGCCGGGAAATGAATTACAAGATTAGCTTCGGCTAATGGCATCCGTGATAAGATGATTAGCTTCAACTAATGGCATCCGTGATAGGATCGCCGGGAAATGAGTTACAAGATTAGCTTCGGCTAATGACATCCGTGATAGGATCGCCAAGAGATGAATTACAAGATTAGCTTTAGCTAATGGCATCAAGATTTGCTTCGGCTAATGGCATCCGTGATAGGATCACCGGGAGATGAATTATAAGATTTTCTTCGGCTAATGGCATCCGAACGGATGGTGGGGATAAATGGTTGATTAGCTTCGGTTGATGGCATCCGAAGAGATGACCAGGAGAAATGGTTGATTAGTTTTTGTTGATGGCATTCGAAGTGGATGGTCGGGGTGAGTGAACGGTTAACCTTGGCAAATGATGCTTTAAGAGGATGACCAGATTTAAGATTATGACTGATTGCAAGAATTGGTACATCTATATGTACTACAAGTTATTTATACCAAAAAAATAAAGGAACTACAAGTGTCATGCTTCAAACATGAGATAATACTAATGCTTCATTAAACTACTAGACCGTTTCTTATCATTATTTAAGTAATTACATTCTTGTAAATGTTTTTGTGCTGCAACAGGGACATCACACCAACAAGGTGCCTAGGAAACCTAATACATAAGAACCTACTTTTGCAAGGAATCATATAGTTGCATTCTAAATCATGATATATTTTGTATGAATCAATTTACTAAACGCATAACTGTTATTAGATCTTTCTTGTTTAAATTTGTGATGACTACTTGTAGGATAGAATACAAACTCATGTCTATGCATGTATATTTTTAATATGAACTTCTAGTTATGCAAACATAATATTATATGTATATGTAAGAATCACAATTAAATGAAATGTTGCTTGTATCTTGATGATGAGAGGGAACAAGTTTGCTGATTTCCGACACGATGCGCGGCAAGTACAAAAAAAAATTATTGTTGTTTTGGGCTTGAAAAGCCGAGTTGTTACACTACAAACTTGCAATATCAATAAGCTAGAACGGATCACACTAGCATGTAGTCAGATGTCATGTGATCGTTTACGTTTAAGTTTTATCCAATTTGGTGGAGAGATAAATAATAAAATGACTTAAAAAGGTGGCCACTTGAGTAGCTTTTTCAGCTAAAATATGAAGAAGAAGATGATGAATAGTAGTTACCCAGAAACGGTGATGTTTTAGCAAAATACATTTTAGTCCTTCGATTTATGATTTGTCTTAATTACACCACTGATTGGCTTCAAACTTTTAATTTTATTCAATTTTACCCCTAATGAACTTCAATTTCAACACCTTTTTTTAATTTTGGTTCTTGGTCTTAGATTTCTTCAATTTAACTCTTAATTGATCATTAAACTTTCAAATTTTTTTAGTTTCACCCCTAATTTTAGCCAATTGGATCCCTAAAGTTTAGTGTCTTTTTTAAAATGGTTCTTGGCTATGAATTTTTTTAATTTAACCCTTAATTGACCCCAAATCTTTAATTTCTTATCAAATGTCATGTGATCGATTTCCCTTAGATCAATAACCCATCTATGATTACCTGGATCATCATGAGCCATAAAATTTTGGCTAAAGCAGGGTAAGGGACCTTTTGAGATATAACAGACAATTGAGGTTCAGTGTTGACAAATGATGCTTTGTCTTGTGTCTCTTATATTCCAACCTCCCATCTTTTTTTTTTTTTTTTTTAGTTCATACCATCAATCTAGTTACCCATGCAACTTAAAACATGTTTCTATTGCATGCTTGACATCTCCACAGTATGTGTAGCCTTTTCCTTCCACATGTTACTTTATTTTTGTTGGTTTGGACAATAGCTGGAGTGATGCTTATTGTGGCCTTTGTCTACCTCTTGAAAGCATGACACCACTTGGTGTAGAGTCTTCCTTTGTCAACATTACAGCCTACCTTAAGTCTTCCCTTCAAACATATATATATGTGTGTGTGTGTGTGTGTGTGTGTGTGTGTGTTCCATGGTAGGGAAGGGCTGGATTTGGAGCATGACTCCTCTAACTTTGTCCAGCCGATCATCTAGTCAATTTAGAAAGGTGTACACTCTATCATCTTTTAAAATAGAGTTATACCTCTGTATGTCAGCCTTACACTTCATCAAATTTGGATGATAAAAGTTGATTTATCGTCATAAACCTTGAAGATTATTATAGTATGTTTGGATAGATCCTCCACCTTATTTAATTCTCATTGCTTTCCTTCTAAGATCATAAACTTGCGAGGTGTCGCTGCCATCAAAATAGATTGTTGAAATAGCATCCCATATTGCCTTTTCCGTTGAAAATCTGATGGAATTTTTGATCAGTTTTGGATCTATTGAATTAATTAGCCACCCTTTTACCATTGCATTTTCTATTCTCCATTTTCTAAAATTAGAATCATTCTCATGTTGTTGTGGGAGTCCCTATTTATGTATCCCAACTTATCTTTATATGAGAAATACATCTTAACAACTTGAGACCGAAGGCCATAGTTGGTGTCGTCCAACTTGATTCTAATTGGTGCACTAATGGTTTCTTGATTTAATGAGGGTAGATGTCTAATTCAATATTTTTGATATTTTGGTGATTAGTTCTGCAAGGACTTGACTTTTGCTTTGAGAACTCTTTATTAAGGGTATTTGTTATGCCATAGTTTTTCTTTTAAAAAAAGTTTACATAGTCCTAGATCTTTTTACTTTGATACCATGATAAAAAGACATTAAGAATATTATATTTCTCTCTAATTGCAAATCTATACATAAATATATAATTATATAGACTGTACTAGAAATTCTAATCTAGGTACGTTATTCTTATACATAGATTTAGCTAGAACCGATTAATTAGAGGTAATGAACAAATCCCTATAATTTCTCCTTCCTTATCTTCTAAATTTTCTACAATAACTCATACCAACAATTAAGTCATTGGCTTCATTGCTTGTTTCACTTTTTATTTTATTAAGTTATCTCAATTTTATATTTTTAGATGACAAGTTAGTCGAGATAACTCGAGTTGATTAAGATTTATTTTTTCTTAATGTTGTTTTATGAAATTAATTTTTTTAAAAAATTTATTCTTGACATTAGATTATTGGTGCTTGAGCTTTATGATTCTTTTGCTTTTTTTTTTTGTTATGTTATCTCGAGTACAAGTTAATTAAGTTAACCTAGGTTAGTTTGATTTTTCTTTTTCAATGTCTTGTTTTATTTAACTTTAATTTTTTTTTTGCTAAGTTTTTCTTTTAAAAGTTTAATTTTTTTATCCCATTCTCAAGTCGCGGGTGGTTCGTTAGTTAAGCTAACTCAGGTTGACTCAATTTTTTTTCCTTCAACATTTTTTTATGACATTGATTTTTTTTTTAATTTCACCATTTGACATTTAATTATTGTCTTTTATGCTTCGTCATTGTTTCTCTCTCTTTTTTTTTTGTTAGGTTATCCTGAGAGAGGGTTAGTAAAATTAACTTGAATTAGCTCGGTTTTTTTATGTTTTTTTCTTAACTTTGGTCTTTTTTGTTAGGTCATTTTTTTTAAAAAAAATTTATTTTAATTTTGTATCATGAATCATGAGTTAGTCAAGTTAACCCATGTTAAATTAAGTTTTTTTCTTCAACGTTATAGTTTTTGAAATTTATTTTTATTTTATTCCTTAACAATAAATTATTAGATATTAAGATTTACGATTTCTTTTCACTTTTTTTTTTCTACATATTATCTAGATTTTATATCCCAAATTCGTGTGCTACTAAAATTTAGGCGAGTATGCTTGAATTTTGTTATCACCTGAATATTTTTCATATATTAATAAAAATTTGACTCGGACGAGGAAATGGGTTAACAACTTATCTAGTTTTACATATATATTTTGGAAATAATAGAAAAGGAGGTAGTCTCTTCTCTTCTTTCTGGACAAAGCCCTAATAATAAAAACAAGGAAGAAATAATCAATGGAGTAGTGTTAATGTTAAAGAAGAGCTCAAAACCACCGGTTCTCTCAAAAAGTTGCTACAAATGAAACCCAATCTCCTAACCGCTGATTCCTTTCTTATATTCAATTCATTAAGTTCACTAACAAGGAATTCAATTCCATTTCCCAGAAATTCAATTCCACACCCCAAACATTTTCTCTCCGTAATATTTCCACACCCCAACTCATCAAGACCCTCTCGTTTAATTCCAATATGCTCTTCTTCAAATCCCACTAGAAAACAATCCACTTCCACTAATGAACAAGTGTCATTGAATTCAAATGTTGAAGTTCTTGGTGCAGATGAATTGGAGAGGAACCTGAATGTCCAAGTTGGGAATCCAGTTGTTCCCAACTATATTCATTCATGGACTAAGCTTAGTTCGAGTGATCAAGCTTTCTTTCTCTTATCTTTTATTGCTTGCACGGTACTCTCTCTCTCTCTGTTTTCAGTTTTATTAGCTTAATTTGGTATTATTTGTTGGTCCCTTTTTCTTACAAAGTAACTTGGTTTTTGTGTTTAGGATGTTTAACGGACTTTTGGCTATTAAATTCTTTTGTCTGCAAAGTTGGGTTTTTTTCCCCTTTTGAGCTTAATGGCTATGAAGTCTTTGATGGGTCTTTTTTTTTTTGGGTGGTTTGTGTTAGAAAGATAGCTGCTTTTTAGCTGTGCTAATTTGGGGCTTATGAAGGTGTTGTTAGATTGTTTAGAATTTGGGAATTGTAAACTGTTTTTACTGTGTTGGTATTCATTTATAACATGCTATGGTTTATGTGTTTTCTCTGAGAAATCTAGAAGCTCTGAATTGCTTGCATAGGGCCACCTGTTTGTATTATTTTGGTGCAGATGAAGCAAATCAATATATTTGTTAGGTATGTTGATTGTTTTTTTCCAACTTTGATAGTGCGGATTCAGTTGAATCCTCCAATCAAAATATGCTGCATTTGTGATAGGTATGTTGGTAAATATTTCAGCTGAACAGTGTTGTGAAACTATAATTTCTTTGAGTTGAAATGTTCACGACTTTTGTCTTTACCCTTTGATGGTGATGCAGTTGTTGGCAATGTCTGAACTCAATTTTTTGATTACTGATAAATGTGGCTTACTTTGATGTCTTGCAGACTTCTATAGCATTTACAAGCCTTGTTGTTGCTGCTGTTCCAACACTCTATGTAAGTTATCTGACTTTACATCTGATTGCAGTTCTCTTTTCATAACTGGAATCGTAGGATTGTTTGCTAGATTTTGTTCCAACCTGTTGTTTTTGCAAGCTATTTCTTTTATTAAATATAATATCACTGTTAACACATACTATGAAAAGAAGAAGAAGAAGAAGAAGAAGAAGAAGAAAACTGTGAAACGTGAATATCCTTACATTTTTATAGTTTGTAGGAGTCATTCATGAATTAGACTTTCAAGAATTACTGCCAATTTGGGCATCTTTGATGCTTGTTTTCTGGAGGATATGAACTAGTTCATCATATCTTTCTTGAAATGGTTCACCTGCTGAAGACAGTTTAACTCCTACATTAACAGATTTTTTCAAACTTGAAAAATGGTGTAGCCACCAGCTATTTTACCTTTCCCTTTCTCTTCTTCTTCTTCTTTTTTTTTTCCCCATTTCTGTTTCCTTCTTTATTTGTTACTACTCCTTTTGTTTTCTTTTTTGTCTTTAATAAATCTGCTTGCCTTTACTTTTGCTTTGTTTTTGTATTTTATTATGTGCATTTTGCTAATTTTAGTATTGTTGGAAAGCAACAGATGTTGCATTGCATATTTTTCTTGCAAACTTAGGTGACACATTATGAGACAAAGCTTGACTGACATGCTTTGATTTTTTAGTGACAGAGAAAAGAAATTGACACCCATGAATTTAATCAATCCATAATGACCTTGGTTTGAAAGAAAGGAATGTTAGCTCATGTCATTTGAAGCAGGGATTGCTAATGGGAGCTCATGCACTTCTGACATCTTAATGTGGCGTTTGCTGTTTTCTGATGGTGATATCATATTTCATAAGAAGAAATATCTATCGACTAACTGGTCTAGTTTGAGTGTCAGAATAAAAGATTGACTTTTTTTTCTTTCTTTAGTTAAAATATTATTTGGAAAATTATTAGATTTCTTATTAAATCCTGACGTTAGTAAAAATGTTTATTGATATGCTTGCTCTGTTTCTTCGTAGTGTTTCGCCTCTGTTTCTGCTCTATTATATTTGACATATATGTATCATCTGCTTGTGTGCATTTTTTGGTCTTGGTGACAATCTTCTGGATGCGCTTTGGTTTGCTGTGCTGATGAATGTATTGTTCAGTATGTTTGTACGAGTAGAATGCTGATGATAGGTTGTTTGGGTAATTATGAAGCTGATTGCGTGCTAAATTAGTTAAATTTCCCCTTAGCTGTTTATGTTTTAAGAAAGGTTATTATTACTAAGCTGATTGATACTAAATTAGTTAACTTTCCCTTAGCTGTTTGTGTTTTAAGAAGGAAGGTCTCACAACATGCATTTCTTGAGATTTGACCTGGGGTAGCTATGACCAATAGCAGTAGCTTGTGCAGTGTGATGCATCAGTTGCTTTAATGGTCTATCAATCAGTTGATTAGCTTGCTTGCTAGGGTTTGATGATTCAGATATGTTGACCGTCCAACATCAAATTCTATGCCAAGCTTTCTTATTATGAGATTTTAAGAAATTGACAGTTGATTTTTCCATCAGGAAATTACACTTTCCTGATTCTTTCTGTTTAAACTGAATGCCTGATTTCTTGGAGTTGTAAGTTAAAAGGAGGGCAAGCTAATTATGGAGGAAAAGTTGTATGATATCTAAAAAATTATAGTTATAATCTTTTACTTTTAAACAGTAGTCTGACCATGTAAGTCCTTGTTACCATATCCATGTTATGAAAATAACGTAACTATAATTATGTTGGTAATCAACTACTTGCAAGCCGCTTCCAATGTGCAAGCTTTAGGAAGTCAAGTCCAGCATTAGTTAATTTACAAATTATTAATGTTCAGCAAAAGGGTTTCAACAGGATATTGCTCTCCATGCTAATTAATTCCTCTTACCAGTTCCTTTATTTGCTTTGTGCATTTTCATTTTATCGTATCCTTAGAGTTTTAGTTGTTCTGGATATTTGAACTGTCTGTTACTCTTGTAATTGTAAGTTCCTATTTGTGAAGATTTTAATATTATACAAACTATCTTATGCAATTTAACGATTCTAGTGTTCTGTTGCCAATATTGGTTCCTTTTCTTCTATTTTTTCCTCCCTGCTTGACAGGCAATGGGGAAAGCAGCAACATCTCTTTCGAAGCTAGCAGATACAGCTCGCGAGGAACTGCCCAGTACAATGGCTGCAATTAGGCTTTCAGGCATGGAAATAAGTGATCTTACATTGGAATTAAGCGATTTGAGGTGACAATCAAATTCTCATGACAACTCTTTGTTTATCATTAATTCTTTTCATAAAATTTTCCCCTCTTCCATTGGTCCAAATGCCGGTTAAGAACATTTTGTATTTCTTGAGCATATAAGCAAGAGCCTGATCATGTCCGTTTGCTTCGTCCTATCTTATAAACAAATTGATGGGAAGTATAAAAGTTCCAGGAGGATTTATAGGTCCTTTAGTTGTGTCTATTTATGTATTTCATAGTAATTTATAGATGTCTAATGTCCGCCTTAGTCATCACACTTAAAACATTAAGATGGTCAGCTTGTCTTGGTGAGAGCCTGTCTGATGATAGCATTATGGTCAGTATTACTGATATCTAGAGAAAAACCACGACCTTAACAAGATGAGCTATAGAGTTTAGTGGCCTGTAAGTATCCAATTTCATTTTCTCAGATACTGTTCAAGTACAATAATATGGTTTATCTCAATTGACATACAGCCAAGAGATAACTGACGGGGTCAATAAATCAGCTCAAGCAGTTCAAGCAGCAGAAGCTGGAATTCGACAGATTGGTGCACTTGCTCACCAACATACTATGTGTACGTTCTTGTGCTGTCTATCTTTCCCACAGCAAGTCAAATTGTTTCTTTTTTGTTATTTACAGAAGTGTTGTTTTTGTGTCTATTATTTGATATCCAGCTATGATTCAAGAGAGGGCTAGTCTGCCAATCATCTCCCTGCAGCCAGTTGTTGCTGGTGCTGCAAAGAAGACTTCCCGTGCTGTTGGTCAAGCCACTAAGACCATCATGAATATGATATCACGAGGAGAATTCAATTCAGAGAATGAAGATGTGAGTGCAATTGATAGGGTGGAAATATAAGAGGTGTGACTTCTTCTGGTTTGGACAAACACGTGTACATATAATAGATAACCAAGTTGTCTGCCTAAAGAAGGAAAAAAGATTGAAGGAAATGCAAACTCTTTACAGCCACAACAGGGTTGCCTGGTGCGAGCTCTTCTACAAATCTCTCTTAAAATTTGAAACCCCACTTGTCTTCTTCTAGGGAGGTAGGATCAATGAGATCCTTCCCAATTCTTCATGGGATACTGTTACTTTTGTTCATGATATTCTGTTGCTTCTTTACTAGACATAAATCCTCGGCTTTTGTTATGTTTGACATTCAGGGAATCATGCTGTGTACATCATGGCCAAGAAAGTATCTCAAAATTTATCCTCTGTTGAGTATTTAAATATAGTTCCTCCTTGGTTGCCATGTAATGTTATGGAGGAGGAACATGTTTAGTTTGATCTATACATGGTTCTTTGAGGGCATCCTTTTATCGGTTCTGTTAAAAAATAATAAAAATAATAATATGAAATAACGATAAGTGCTTTTACTAGCCACCTTCCTCTCATTCTCATAGAAAACACCCTAAAAAATGTCTGATCACGACAACCGTTAGCAGTTTCACAGGTTTAATTTATGGTGTGCTTTATATACACTAGTTTCTAGTCATTAGTTCTCCATGATTCTTGGCTTGATGACCCAAAGTTTTCAATTAGTTTGCCATTTCAATCCTTCACAATCTCTGGATAAGCTGCTAATTTTTCTCATATCTAGTGTTAACCCTAGGTTTTGATCTTATAACCTGTATAATCTTCTTCTTTCCTTTTTCTCCTTGCTCTATTCTTAATCTATCCAGTTTCCTAGCATGCGCTTGAATTGGTTGTTTTCTTATACATGGGCATGGACTGCAAGTGTTCTGTTTATGAACCTGATCTGACCATGAGTTTTTCTTCGGCTTCGCAATAGTTCAAACTCTGATGGCCCAATTATCTTTCATCAAACAATTTCACCTGCATATCTTGTAGATTTATTAGCGAATCTCTTATTATGTTTTCTCAATAGCTGGGTCCCAACGAAATATATGATAGCAAGAGGGATAGATCGGCTTGCGGCCTCTGTTTTTAAAGCTATCATCTTCGTTGGATTTTCGAGGTCAGAGTTTCTATGAACGGTGGGAACACATGTTTTCAAACATGTGGTCTGGTCAGGTCAGGACAGGGCAGTTTTATATCTTTCGAAACTGACCTCAAAAAATGTATTGACTTTTTTGGAAGCACATGTTCTCCATGCTTGTATGAAAAACAAAAAACAAAAAATAAAATTGAAGAGTTCTTTGTTATTTTCATGCCCCAAAAACCGCAAAAAAACAAGGGCCAAATTTCAAGAAAATCCGTCAAAGATCATCTTGAACATTGTTAAGCATCAAATCTCAAGTCTACCAACCAAATTTCCATTAATCAAAGTCTACCAGCCAAATTTCCATTAATCAAATATCTTAATCCAAATATATACATGAACCATAACAAAAAAGTATATAGTATTAGGAAATATCACATCAAGCCAAATTTCCCTCTTCCCTTGCCATTTCCAGCCAAATCACATCAAGGCCCTTGCCATTTCCAGCTACCATAAACATCAAATTCAAGATCGTAGGGTAAAAATTTTCTCAACAATTCTTTACCGTTTCCAGCAAACAAAAATTTCCAGTCACATTACCAACTCAAATACATCATTTATGCACAAAACTAACCATCATATTCAAACAAACAAACAAATAACCAAAATTAAAGCAATCTAACATACAAAATTAATTTGACTAAACACACTACTACAAATCCAGCAAACACAGAGCCACAAATCTAGCAAACACACTCAACATTTCCAATAAAATCACATCCTGATTTCAAGTACAACCATTGTCAAAATCTATCTTATCTGCAACCTGTTAGTTTAATACATCCCATAACTAATTAGTTGGTTACACTTGATATTATTATATTCATATATAATAATAATAATAATACTAATTTTTCAGTTTTAAAGACCACCCTTTTACTCATGATAAATCCGCAAACACTTGAAGAGAAGAAAATTGAAGTGATTCATCCATCTATCCGAAATAAATGGGTTCTCTATCCACAAACACTTTCTCCCCTTTAGACCCAAATGGTTTCACCAATGATTCCAAAATGGTGATCGATTTCATTGCTGATTATTACAAGAACATTGAAAAGAACCCGGTTCAAAGCCAAGTGAAACCAGGGTACTTAATGACCCAATTGCCAGACACTGCCCCATATTGCCAGGAATCCTTAGAAGATGTTCTCAAAGATGTAACTGATAGCATTATCCCAGGCCTCACTCATTGGCAAAGCCCTAACTTCTTTGCTTACTTCCAAGCAAATGCAAGCACTGCAGGGTTTGTTGGAGAGATGCTCTGCGCAGGCCTTAATGTTGTTGGCTTCAACTGGATTGCATCTCCTGCTGCTACCGAACTGGAATCCATTGTAATGGACTGGATGGGAAAGATGCTCAAGCTCCCATCTACTTTTTTGTTCTCAGGAAACGGAGGTGGTGTCTTGCACGGTAGCACTTGTGAGGCTATAGTTTGCACCCTCGTTGCAGCAAGAGACGAGACCTTGAGAATGATTGGAGCTGAAAACATTACGAAGCTGGTAGTTTATGCCTCTGATCAAACTCATTCAACTCTACTTAAGGGCGTCAAATTAGTTGGAATTCCATCCTCTAATTTTCGATGCCTCTCTACCTCATTTTCATCGGAATTTTCGTTATCACCTCAAGCATTGGAAGATGCAATTGAAAACGATATCAAAGCTGGATTTGTGCCGTTATTTTTATGCGCTACTGTA